>OX155665.1:1427903-2731028 GCA_944567765.1 Carterocephalus palaemon
ATTAATATATAATTATAATGTTCTAAATAATAATATGAATTGTAAACCAAAATCATGAAGAAACGAAACGACATAGATCCTAGTTTGATATTATTATCTGTCAATGACAACTGTCAATCAATCAAAGTCAATTGTCAATATTGATGGGTCTATTTATTGGTTTGGTTTCTGCGAAGTGCATTTATTGCTAAACATTAAGTTAATAATTCAATTTTTTTATTACAACACACTAATAAGTAATTGAACATGCGAATCAGTGCAAAATATTGGTGGACTACATTATAAAAACCAGTAATTACGACCAGGATGACCAGGATCTGCTTCACAGTTTCCTCGAGAATCGCAGGCCTGAACCGCCGATTGCTCGTAACTCGCTCTAGCCTGGATATCACACAACCTGGATTCTCTTTCTGCATAATTCGGAATGAAGACTATAATGATGACTAATATGTAATAATGTCTTAGGATTTTAACCTAGGCACAATAGTATTTTATTATCAAACCCATTGTATATTATGAAAGCCATTTAAACAAACAGCCAAGAAAATAGATTTTGTAGGCATCACGTTTTAATAATAGAAAGCTGATATCATACATAAATAAAATGTGTGCAATTACATGGAGAATAGGCAATAATAAAAGACTTTATGAAAAGTTACATTTTATTCAACTTCGTTTTCCACATCTTCTCTCACACAAATGCCATCTAAAAATCTTGCTGGTGGTAGAATATTATTTTGATGCCGAGCCCATCCTAAATACCATATAATAGTCATTATATGTGCACAGCTCCCTACTGTACGCATACCTAATATACAATTACAGTAATATTGAGTAATTCGTTGACTCCAATCATTGATGTCAGCATCTAAATCCAACAATATATATGTATAATACACTTTGCTACCTTGATGACGTGACTTTATTCTTCCCCTTAACAACAATGTATTTTCTGAATGTCTATGTAGATTGGAGTCAACTTCTATTTTGAATGTTCCATTTTCTCGGATGTGTTCCCCATAATAAGATCGGGCTTGTTTTATTTGATATATGCCTAGTATATATATACTATATACCATGTTCCAATGGCAGAGGCTGGGGTGCATTTCGATGAGCTCTCATGCAACAAGCATAACATACCCAAGCTTCATTTGGAATCTGAAAATTGCAATATTATAATTATAAATATAAACAGATGTAATTAGAAAAATATAAAATTATCATGATTAAAGCTATTTTAGTAATTTTTGTTTCCTACTCTATACAGTTTATGGCAATTCAATAATTTATTACCTGCCGTGGAAATATTTGATTTTCTAAATAGTTTCTTTCCACACAATTTTCGGGCAGTCTGTGCCGACGTCTCCCTGTACGGCTTGATAGAGAAATGCCACAAGATATGCATACACAGGCATGTCCTAGTTGTTTGTTTGATGTACAATGAGGATCTGCAATGCGGTTGTTGGCTTCTTGAATTACCAGATTCACACACTCTGGGCACAACTGATCATTATCAGAAATCTGAAACAATAAAACATGTGATCTATATTACATACTTAAAAGGCTTAATAATAATCTTAATACTTAAAGATTGTTGTAACTTATAATGAGGAAACATAAAAACAAAAAAAAACTATACCTCACGGCCACACCATTCTTCAATTATTGCGACAAAGTCTTCACTGAAGTCCACAGCATGGTATTCATTCCTCTGGTGGTTAGGTCGTAGAATAATATGGCAATTAATACATACAGCCATTGTAATTGTAAGGTTGGTATCTAGAAATTGAAATATAACAAATCAGGACAAGAAGCAAGTGCAATGTATTTATTGTAACAAACTTATCACGATTAACTTACTATGAGCAAATCCTTACATGTACTACATTCATACATGAATTTACTTGATATGTATACCCAGAATACACCTATTTGTTTGTTAGTGAAGGAAGACTTGTTTGGCTGCATGAGAGCATATAGTAAATCAAAGCAATTATACTAATATGATGAATTAAGCAAACAAATATTAATCTTCTAAAATAGATAGCTACATATTATAGGTACATGTCGTTGTTACATACCTTTTCTTTCCAAAAGATTTTGATAGAACAAATCGGGAGGTCCAGTAAGCAAGCGCCAGGTCGTCGTATAGAGAGATAAGGTCGGAGTCCGGTAGGCAAGCGCCAGGTTGTCGTATAGAGAGATAAGGTCGGAGTCCGGTAGGCAAGCAGAGGTTGTTATAAACGGATTGATCACGGTAGCGCGGCGACGGCGGCGTAAAAACACAGAGCACAACGAAATTACGAACAGCGCGGAACGGAGTCGGAAAGTCGTCTGAATTATTTTTAAATGAAATCAAAACCAAAACAAAATGTCAACGATAATTCATCACTCAATGTCACTACTAGTTACAGTCAGTAGTGTCAGTGTCAGGTTAGAGTTGCCAGAAGTTTAAGGTGCCCAGTGTGGCAAGCTTTTTATCTATCTACTGAAATTCAAACACAAATAAAAAAACAAAGGTGGAACTTTTTTTTATTTTCATAACTTTGTCACAATCGGAATAATTTTCGCTTTCTCCACATCCAAGTTTTGTTTATGTACAAATTTAGTACCAGCCCCCATACATTTCGTGAACATCTCCTTTGCATTAATGTTGCCAACTTTTCAATTTTTATTTTGCCGCAATCTGGGCACACATACGGTGTTATGAGCAGTTTTCCCACAAGAATAAATATTGATTGTTTTATAATAAACCATTGACAAATTGTAGTTTTTCGGTAAATGACAATCTACGTCAAATTTGGATAAAAGCCACCGGGTGAACAAATTGGACTGTGAAGAAATCGTCAAAGATTTGTAGCCAACATTTTGACCGCAATGTGTTAATTAAAAAGAAAAAAATAACCATTTTATATCCGAATGCTGTCCCAATAATTGTAAAAAATCTTTCTTATAAAACTATCGTAATAATGCCATCTTTCTAACTATATCCTTTTACTTCTAGGAAATGCAAGCAAATATTCCAACAATATTTTCCTCTGTCAGCAGTATGGAAATTGATGATAATTTAGAAATCCAAACAAATTTTGTAAGTAAAAAAACTGAGCGACCGAGCTCAACTCGAAGCTGACATGCATAGCATGCATTTGCACAACGTCTTCATGTACATATGTCATTGAAAACTGTGAATATGAAATAATTACTTTTTTCAGGTCAAGGAACAAGACCGTGATCCATTTGATATACAGGGTGTTAGTGTATTTATAGAAAAAACCTTCGCTGGCTTGCTCTATCCGTCATTCTGAAGACCACCACGAATGTAGTTTATTTTTAAAAGGAAGTTTTATTTCCTATACAAAATAAAACACGATTTATTTTCTCAAAAATATAACTTACAACACTGTGGCACTAAGCCGCAAATGTTCTGATGAATGAATCGAACATAAGCTTCCATTTAATAAAAGTTTACAACTGGCTCGGTAGCTCGCTTCGGCGCCTTTGAAACGCCGCGCCGCCGCGCCCGCCGCGTATGTACCTACGAACCTGAACGGTTAGGCTCCGCTCACACTACCGCTGAGAAATACCGTCGCCGACTTTTATCATCATTCTGCGTTACAAAAAATATTCTTATTTGGCAACTGGTTATTAAAGTCAGTTATGAAAATGGATTCAATATTCATAGTTCGAAAGTTGCTACGAAAAAGATAAAAAAAGTCTGTTTTCTTAACTGATTACGAAACTGACCAAACCAACATTTTCTTTGTGGATTTAAGATAGCAAACGGGCTTGCAGCTCCACCCATCAGCTGTCACCCATGACATCTATGACAAACTTGGAACAATACTGTACAATTAATAAATAGATATGGGAGTACAGGTCCAGTTAGTGTAAGATGTTAATAAAAATATTAGTTGGTAAGTATTCATTAGTATGTGGACTGTAGGAGTCGACTGTTAGTGATAGTCCAGTCAGTACTTGTTAGTAAAAGTACCGTTCGAAATTGGTCACAGACGCGTTGCTACCCTTGAGGACTAAGACCTTGATTTTTTGGTTATTTTTATTATTAATAAAATAATTAATAAATTTTATTTCTTTAGGTTGGCAATAAGTACTCGTTCGTTCCGTTTCGTGATAACTGTGGCAAACTTTTGATTTTCCGAATTGATGTATCTGTATACGACATTTAACATTAAATGTGTCCGTATGAAGAAGATAGTCACTATGTGAATAAAATTATTAAAGAATTAAACTGTTTAATGAAAAAATTTTTGGACTCGATTGAGCGAATATGCAATGACAAACGCGAAATTTCGGTGTCGGAAAGTAAAACGGAACGTAAGCCAAAGACATGAATGTTTTGACTTGCTGTGACTTGTGTTGACATGATATTGTTTGTACTCATAGAAGATGTCCAAAATGTAACCAATCGTATCTATACAGCGATATATCACAACGTTTTGTATCGATACATTATAATAAAATAAATATATCGAAATGTTTGTATCGATACCGCATAATATCGATGCGTATCGCGCATCTCTATTATGCTCTATACTCTTTGGTTTTGACCTTGATTCCATTCCAAGTTTGTTCTGAATTCGTTATTCTGAAAGTTTTTGAAGTGTTTCAAACTCTAATTTACGTTTAACTACACAGTTTTTACGTTTATCGTAGAAGTACGTGTGTGAAAGTAAAGTGGGAGGAGCTTTTTCGTGTTTTCAACAGATCCAAAGGTAATGACGACTTATTTTTTATCAATCATAATTGTCCATGCTGAAACACTATTTATCAGAATAGAAAGAATAACTTATTTTGTTCAGTGTTCGAAAAATTATAGTTATTTGATATAGGTACATACATTAAACCTGTTTACGACAAGGTGCGTATAGACTTTCAAAGTAATGTACTTTACGGAACAAAGATTTAATGTTCAAGTTAGTTATAAAGACAAAGTATCAAGTGACGCCATACCGGCACGCCTTAGATTAGGCGGTAAATAACTTTTGCCGTAACTTTTTTATGTATACACGTTAGATTCATTAGGTGTATATCTGGTAGATAAACATAGTAATTACACAAGACTCATACATAAAATTTTGCTCTGCCATATACGTCATGCACTATGGGTGTTAATTTCAGGTTGACAAACAAGCAAGATGGAGCAAATAATGCTACAAAGGCTAGGAATTATTACCAAACAAATAGAGCAAGACACTTTGTCTGCAGTCGCTCATTGCAAAGATTTGAGCAATATAGAAGAAGCAGAAATTATAGCTAAAAAATTAGAAACAGCAATTAATCGTTTTACCTCAGAACTACATAATTATTTCCGTTTAAGCACAGAACCATCGGCTGATGAAATATCTAGTTATAGTGAGATCCAACTAAATGGAGAAAGTACTCTTTCTGAACTAAAGGTCAGATTGGAAAAGAAGAGGGAAAAAACACCTAATGATACTCTCAGTGAGTCGAATAGAAGCAGTTTGACAACTCAATGTAGTAAATTACCTAAATTGGATCTAGCACAGTATGATGGCAACATATTAGAGTGGCACCAATTTTGGGACCAGTTTAACTCCAATATTGGCTACAGAAATTTGTCAAATGTAGATAAACTATTATATTTAAAATCATCATTGACTGGAAATGCTAAAATAGCCATTGAAGGCTTAGAAGTCACCAATAAAAATTATCTTATTGCCGTTAACACATTGAAGGAAATGAGGAAATGTCTCGAAACCATAGTAACAGCCAGAGAAGATGCAAATAGGATCGCCCAAGATAATCATAAAACCAACTACACTACTGAAAATCTGCATATTAAGGATGTACCACATCATTCGAAGTCAAACCAACGCTTTAATAATAAAAGTATAAAATCAACAAAAAATAAAAATTTCCAACATCGAAACTTCAAGGGACACATTTCAACACAGAATAAAAGGTACTTAAATGATCACTCAAACTATAGAAATCTGACAAAAGGACTATCAGGAGATAATGAAAATGGACCTGATAGGAAGAAATCTAAAAGCAGCTGCATATTCTGCGACGGTGCCCATTACAATGATATGTGCCAAATAGTGAAGACACTCAAAGAAAGGAAAGCTAAGCTAGTGGGCCATTGCTATGGCTGCCTCGTTAAAGGTCATACAATAAGTAAATGTAGGTACGATGCCTATTGCGTACATTGTCAGCAAAGAGGCTCCCATAACAGAGCCTTATGCCCAAAAAAGTGTCATACTAAAAGAGAATCGACAAAATCGTTTCATATAAAAACGAAAAATTCAACAGTGTTACAAACTGCTGTAGTAAAGACAAAATGTCAAGACAACACCAGTGACATTAAGTGTCGTTTACTATTAAGGCTCATTTAGACGGTACCATTTTCTTGCCTGTTGAATACAACAATTGCCAAGCAATAAATGACTTGCATCGTCTGAACAACACGTCACATTCTTGCTAGTAGAACAAGCAAGAGGCAAGTTTTCCATTCAAAACTGTTCTTGGTTTAAACAGCACATACAATTATTTCTTATGCAAATTTTGCATTCAACTGGATTACGGTTTTCATTTGCAAATTTTTAATTTTATTGGTAATTTCTTTCGCTCCGAAACCTTCTACTCCGAATTCCTGCTCAAATGCTGCCAGTGCAGCATTACGGGCATCACGATTTTTGTAGTTCGGTTTTTCAGAATCCTATAAACACAATAAATAAAGCGATAAATTTCTATAAACTTGATTTCGTCAGCAGATCCGAATTTTAATACTTTTTGAGTCATTTTGAAATCAAATAACTTTCTTCTCCAACCATCAAAAATTAACTGAAATATTTGCAAACGCAAATGTGTGCAATACTTGAAGCAACCCGCCAGTAAATGGTACAGGAACATACAAGTCTGTGTTTAGACACGTCAAGACTTGACAGGCAATAATCTCCTAAACATAATTGTACTGGTGTAAACAAAAGACACTGGCAATTATTTCTTATCAAGATTTGCATGCAATAGTTGCGTTCAATTTTACAATTTCAATCTGTGTGTAAACAGTTGCTTACAATTCTTGAATGCAATTATTGAGCTTCAATAATTGCATTCAATTATTGACCTTGAACGTACAAGAAAATGGTATCGTCTAAATGAGCCTTTAGACTCTGGAAGTCAACGTACTTATACTACCCAGAGTTTGGCTAAAGACCTAAAACTTCCAATTGAAGAAGATTGCAGATTGTCAGTATTTACTTTTGGCTCAAAGACACCTCAGGAAATAAATAGTGCAATAGTAAAACTGCAAAAACTACAACTCGGACCAATGTCATAATAACCCTATATGCCAACGTTGTACCTTCTATATCAGATGGAATTTTGTATTCAGAAGAGCTTATGCAGCATATTCCACCTTTGGATACCTGTAATGATATTCATGTAAAGGTGTTGGGTATGAATTGGGAAAGAATAAGTGACAACATTCAACTTAAATATAAAGCTATTGGAAAGGTCAAAACTAAACGGGAAGTGTTGAAGATGATTGCATCTATTTATGACCCATGTGGATTTGCTGCGGTACATTTACTCTCATCAAAGATATTTCTACAGGAACTTTGGAAAAGAAAAGAACTGAAATGGGATACTCCTTTGCCTTCTGATTTGACAAACAAATGGACAGAAATTACTAAAGAACTTGAAGATATCCAAACAATTACATTGCCAAGATGTTATTTCAAAGATGAGGACCTCAGTAAGATCCAGTTACATTGCTTTGTGGACGCTTCAATGCAAGCCTACTCAGCAGTTGTATACATGACAAATGGGAAAGAAGTAGCATTTGTTATAGGAAAAGTACGCTTAGTACCCATTAAAGACCAGGATGAACTGAAAATCCCACGGTTAGAACTCTTAGGTGCATTGATTGGAAGTCGCCTTGTAAACTATGTCACTAACTTTCTACATGTTAAATTCACACATAAAATTCTGTGGACAGATAGCCAAATTGTGATTGATTGGTACAATTCAAACAAACTTTTGACACCTTTTGTTTCCCGACGAATTGAAGAAATCAAGAAAAACAGAAATCTAGCAATAAGGAAAATATCTACAGAATTGAATCCAGCAGATGTGGCAACAAGGCCGAATCGTACAGAAGAAGAAAAGCAGAAATGGTTATCAGGACCAAATTTCCTATTACAGAACCCTAAGTCTTGGCCCTCGGGTCACAGAAACAGTCAAACGCTTTTGTGTGGGGAGGGTCTGTCGAATGAAACCAAATGTAGTTCAGGAGATCGTCACTCTGCAGACACCACACATCAACAAAGCTATCTACAGCCAGTTAAACCAGTACATGGACAAGACATTTCACGTAAAACAAAGGACTTTGAAAAAATCAAAGAAATTCAGAAACATTTTTTCCCAGAAGAGACTAATGGACAAGAAACAAATCTAAGTCGCAATTTAGGCCTATTTTTGGATGAAAATGGAGTGATACGCTGCAAAGGAAGGATGAAGAATGCGAATTGGACCTTTGACAAAAAGTACCCCGTATTAATTCCAAAGAATTGCGATTTTACAGATGACATCATTACTTCAACGCATAAAGAAAACTTCCATGTAGGTGTGAATCATACATTGAGCCTCGTACGTCAGAATTACTGGATCCCACAAGGAAGATCTTATGTTCAAAGGATTCTGAGGAAATGTACAAGATGCATCAAACATAAGGGTGGACCTTTCAAATTACCACCTACTCCTGCACTTCCACAAGAGAGGGTGAATTATAGCACTCCATTTACATACACAGGAATAGATTACTTTGGCCCTTTGTATGTGAAATTAGACACAAAACAAGAGAAGAGGTGGGTGATGCTGTTTACCTGTCTAGCGGTTCGCGCAGTTAGTTTAGAAGTAGTAAAAGACCTCACTGCCCAGGAGTGCATACTAGGATTGAGGAGATTTATATCTGTGAGAGGTGTTCCAGCACTTATCGTATCCGACAATGCCCTGCAATTCAAACTAAGTGCAGAAGTCCTGGCGGACAATTGTTGCATTCAAAACAAAATAGAATGGAAGTTTATTCCAGAACTCTCTCCGTGGCATGGAGGATTTTATGAGAGGTTAGTCGGGATTGTAAAAAACTGTCTGAGAAGGACCTTCACGAAAGAACTTTTGAGCAATAGCCAACTTATTACTGTAATGAAAGAGATTGAAGCGGTAGTTAATACGCGTCCATTGACATGTGTTGGCTCCGACATAGAAGAAGTATTGAGACCGTCCGATTTCTTATCTTTAGGAAATTGTATCACAACAGAAGACAATATCAAAACCTTATATAAAGTCTCTACAACAAAACAAAACCTTATTGATAGTTGGAAACGAGGGCAAATGACTTTAAATAAATTTAAGAGTATATTTGTAAACCAGTACTTGCCAAGTCTGCGGGAGAGGTATCAACATTCACACAAACAACCTAGAGTGAAGAGCTTAAAGGAACCTAACATAGGAGATATTGTCCAACTGAAAGGAGAGTCAAAGAATCGCGAAAGTTGGAAAGTTGGTAAAATAATTTCCCTTCCCGTGGGTGCCGATGGCCTTTGCAGAGTGGCTAAGGTAAAAGTTGGTGATACTGAGTTCACACGCTCTTTGGCTCATCTTTATCCGTTGGAGTTAGAAGAAGATATGCCTACGGTGAAACAAATATCACAAAGGAATTATATTCCCATGTTATTCCCGATGGCAGCAGGTCAACAGCCTTCAACCACCAACCAGCCTTCTACAGAACCTGTACCAGATACTGCTGGCACTGAGACAGACCTAGACATGATACCTATGGAATTGGAGTCGACATCTGCAGAAATGGAGTTACCATCTACAGAAATAGATCCGATGCCTTCAGAAATTGAAACATCTCCAATTGATAATCCTACTACACAGGATGTTAATCCTATAGAGAGTCACAGTATAAGGCAAGGGTCTAGAGTTGCGTCACAAAGAGCCCGTGAGAAGATCCGGGAGTGGACGCGCCAGCTAATGACACTATTTTAACTTTTCGCCGTAGTCGGGAGTGTCGTGACGACCGCTAGGTGTCACGAAAATAACCATAATATTTCAATGTAGTAACACCAATTAAAAGCTTGTAATATTGTCTATGACTATGACTCATTTCTGAAAAACCGCGTGAAACTTTTCTAACTGTTTTATAGTATTGTGAACAACAAAGTTAATTACAATTCAATGCCACTATTCATTGTGTGAAACAACTACGAGATTGCAACTGTGCTGCCGGGCATCCAAAACATCCTAGAGCTAAGTATCTGAACGCCGAGTAATTATATTAATTCCATTTTATGTTGGGGGCTAAGTATTTGGGCGCCGAGTTAATTCCATTTTATGTTAATGTATGGTATAGCAGGAATACTCAGAAATTGAATGTTTATTCAATATATTGATAGCGGGCAGAGCGCAAGGCTCATGAAAGTCCTGCGTAGGCGGGGCGTTGGCCCATAATTCCTACAGTTGTCCGGTGAGCTCACGCGGGTCTAAATGCCTTCCCTAGACGCGATGGGAAGGCCGAAAGCCGAAGTAGTGGCTATGCGGGGAGGCTACGCAAGTGGCTCCTACAGTATGTCCTGTCTTACCTGCTATAAAATGAAGGCGAGGGTTGCAGCCGTGTTGACGGCTGGGTAACCTTTGCATATAACTAAAGTTGGGTAAATATTGCTTAATATTAAATGGGGATGAAGACGAGGGTTGCAGCCGTGTTGACGGCTGGGTAACCTTTGCATATAACTAAAGTTGGGTAAATATTGCTTAATATTAAATGGGGATGAAGACGAGGGTTGCAGCCGTGTTGACGGCTGGGTAACCTTTGCATATAACTAAAGTTGGGTAAATATTGCTTAATATTAAATGGGGATGAAGGCGAGGGTTGCAGCCGTGTTGACGGTTGGGTAACCTTTGCATAGAACTAAAAGTTGGGTAAATATTAATAATAATAATAATATGGTGGTTTGGATGCTTAGCAGTAACTGATAGTTACCTATAATTACAGGTGGTTACATTAAATCAAGTAACGGGAGAGATACATCTTAAGACCACAGTTAAAGTGGACTACACCGAGGAGATCAAGACAGGACAGGACATGTGGACTGGTGGTTGGCTCATGTAAAGGACCTGGGTATGACTTGATTACCTTAGTAGACAATTCGTGGAGATATGTGTATAATACATCAGTCAGAATTTATAGCGAAGCAGATATCATTGTATCCTAAATATATTTATACAATAAATAGCAACCAGCATAAATGCCCTAAATAATATATACATATATCTTCGCGACACTACCGATTGCGCCATCGGGCCTGTCAAAATGTGCAACTAACTTGAAGTAATTGAAATAGGTACTTGCCTCCATCACTTCCACTTGCAGATTCAAATAATTTCTCTTCTTCGTCACCTTCTAATATTCTTATTAAATCCTCAGTAGTTATTTACAATTATCGACAATCCACAAATACCCAAGAACAACATTAACGAAAATTTCCATTCGTTTGATTCGCTTGTGACGGAGGCAGCGGTCGAATTAAAGAGACAGCTGCGCTAGACTAACTAGAGAAATGTGTTGAAAACATAGGCGTGTCTGGATGGGAACTAACGTCATAATATGTTGTCATTATAATACAAAGAAACTGAGGGATAGTTTTCTTATGAATAATAAGGAAAATAATAGATAACACAAGGTAATACATATATTATGTTATCCATACTTCCATATAGTCTAAGATCCCGCCTATACAACGAACTTCACCGAGATGTTTATTTAATAAAACGTATTTTATATTCAATTTAATATGTCAATAAATATATTACATATGGGTTGGCTAACTAATTTCAGTCCAGGATATCTATACTATAATAAATCTGAAGAGCAACTTTTTCTGTACATTGTTTTTTTTTTCAAAATTTCAATTCAGGGGCATTATAATAACGCTTTAGAACTCAGAAATGTAATTTTTGAAAATATTGTCTGTCTGTCTGTCTGTCTGTCCGGGCATCACAAGAAAACCCGTGGATGGATTAGGATGTAACTTTGTAAAGTTATTACTCATAGTCCTGGTTAACATTTACCTATTTATACCTGGCTACTCGAGAGTTGTGACCGGAAAAGAATAGACAACCTAACGTTTGCATAATCTGTGGGCTTCATACTTTCGATTGGTATAGAATTTGTCTAATAATCAAACCGGTGAAATGTTTAAAATTTTTATTTTTTTTAAATTATTATTTAATCATATCCTGGACTAAAATTAGTTAGCCTAGCCAACCCATATGTAATATATTTATTGACATATTAAATTGAATATAAAATACGTTTTATTAAATAAACATCTCGGTGAAGGTCGTTGTATAGCGGGATCCTCTACTAATACTAATATTATAAATGTGAAAGTGTGTTTATTTGTTTGTCCGGCTTTCACGTCGCAACGAAGCTATTATATGGTATGGTTTTTGTGTGTGGAGATAGTGAGGAGGGTGGAGAGTGACGTAGGCTACTTTTTACCGCGGTAAAACATCCCCATGGGAAGATATCGATGTTTTGTTATTTTATAGATATTTAGTTCCGGATGTTGTTAATAGATGGCATTGTTAATTCCCCTTTACCACGCGGGCGGAGCCGCGGGTAAAAGCTAGTTTAAAGTATATTTCGTATTACACTGTTTATTTTATGCTGAATGATGCAATCAAAGAGTATATAAACACTTGCAATATACCAAAATTTTTAACTGTTTGTTATTTCGTTTTTAAAATGCGCTTTGCATTGTTGTATCCCATCCCTATGATCATATTTATGCGACGCGCGTGTGAGATGCCAATAATTTTAAAGTAAATTGAGAAGATATTTCCATATGTTATTATTTTTTTAACTTATTTCTTTATCGTTACATTGCATTTAAAAGAACATGTATTGATGTTGGTAGGTAGTCGATTTTCACGCATGAGATTGTTTATGTAATATAATATATAGATTAATAATATTACGTAAGGTCAGATGTCATAATATCTAAAATTAATTTAAACCTGTGTATTTATACGTTCATAGTTCATTATTTATGTTATAATTATTTACTGAAAATTGTATTGATTTGAGTAGTGGATTGTGTTTGGAACGTTGTAAGTGATATTAAAAATACATAATATTACTTACAATCACATGTTATTATAGTCAAATTAAATTCAAACTGTTTTTATTATAATAGTTTAGAACTGTTTTCTTATGATATGGTCATTTAGTTTTGATAAGAGAACTTGTATTGAATTGAGTAGCAGCATTTTAAAAGCTTTTATTTAACTTCACTCGTATGTATATATGTATGTCCTGGAATCTTGCAATCAATATTTCACCCACTTCCACTGAAGCTATCAAGCTGAAAATATATTTGGTTCCGATGACAATGCACGATTCAATAATTTCCGCCATTTTTAATCCAATATGGCGGACGTTACAAAATGGCGATTTATAATTTTTACAGGAACCCCTGTGATATGGGTATCAAATGAAAGAGCTCAATGACCAGAATGCAATAAGTAATGTCTTTCTAAATTCAAAATGGCGGACTTACAAAATTGCGATTTATAATTTTTACAGTAACCCCTATGATATGGGTATCAAATGAAAGAGCTCAATGAGCAGCATGCAATAAGTAAAGTAACGTCATTCTAAATTCAAAATGGCAGACGTTGCAAAATAGCAATTTGCCAAACACCCAATGTTAAGTTGAGTACGTGCCAAGGGCTGAATGGTGTGGGGTAGATGTCATGCCGCTAACGTACAATCTCAGGAGACCGGGGTAATTACCCTTACCTCTCTACACGGACCTCTGGGGAGGTGGACCACTCTTTGTCCGATACTCGTGGGACAAACGTCCCAAGTACCAAACAACCAATGTTAAATATCATATTTCTTCTAAGATTTTAAAAGACTAACTAAACTAGACTAACTAAAACTAGAAAATAATATTATTAAGTAAAAAATATTTTTTAATAAAAAGCTTTTATTAAACAAATAAAAATGTACTAAAAAGTAAAAATAAGTTGTTGCTAAAATTGACTCAGACTGAAAATAACTGAGCTATAAATTTTGGGTTTTAAAGGTATTTCAACCAAAATATATCTTTGACGTAGGTATTTCTTCACGGTATTTCTATATTCATACTACTATAATAAAAGCTTGGGCGTAGTTAGAATTTAAGAATTTTCTAGCATTATTTATATCATATTTTCTCCATCTGCTGATTAATAAAAGCTTTTTATTAAAAAATATTTTTTACTTATTAATATTATTTATGTTTAAAAAGCTATCATAAGTACAGTTATCTATATACAAGGAGATATATGTATATATGTATATAAAAGGAGAAGGTGACTGACTGACTGACTGACATATCAACGCAGGGCCTAAACTTTAAGGGTTAGAAACTTTAAATTTTGCACAGGGGTTCCTTTTGTAACGTAGGGGAGCACTAAGAAAGGATTTTTGAAAATTCACCCCCTAGGGGGGTAAAACGGGGGTGCAAAGTTAGTATGCCGTTTTTGAAGTTAGTGAATGTCTAATTCCACGCGAGCGAAGCTGCGGGCGTCCACTAGTATTATATAAAATAACATTTAATAGTATTAAAATGAACTAACTTAAAAGCATTTCTAATATTATAAGATTATGTAAAAGCAATCCATTATAAATAGCAAATGGTACACGGAAGTGGGGCGATATGGAGGGAGTAAGGACTGGCGTGGGAAATGAGGCAATATATAGGCTGCCCATGGTGATGTTAAAGGCGGTCACTCACATGCGCGCGAATACGCGAACCCACATGTGTAGGACGACCTTCGCGAATGCTTACGCGAAGTTTTCGATGCATTCGAGGTTTTCCAAGCTGTGTCGGTTTCTTGTCAAACATCAAAGCGCGCGAACCTTCGCGTAGTCTCTCACACATTCGTGGTGTGACCAGTTGAACATAAGAAAGAAAAGCTGGAAAAGAAAATATTAACTGGTACACATGTTTCATAGTACTCTGACGCATGTGTACCAGTTAATCTATATTATAAAAATGAATCTCAAAATGTGTTGGTAAGCGCATAACTCAACAACGCCTGGACCAGTTTGGCCAATTCTTTTTTTTAAATGTTCGTTGAAGTTCAAGGATGGTTTTTACGGCGAGAAAAATTTGAAAATTCATCCCCTAAGGGGGTAAAACGGGGGTGCAAAGTTAGTATGAAGCTTTGCCGTTTTTGAAGTTAGTGAATGTGTAACGCGAGCGAAGCTGCGGGCGTCCACTATATTGGATAACTTGGCTTTGTTAAGTTGCGCACACGATTGCAAAGGTGACGGATGTGCTAATTTATCGTGGTTCATGGCGTCTAATCTTTCATCTTGTATTGAAAATGGATTGGAATAACGATAACATATTGGAATTTATTGAATTATTGCAAAGTGAACCTTCTAATTTGGACCCTGAAAAGAAGTCCTATAAAACAGGCTATAAAAATAGTGAATGGTGCCTGGAAGAGAAAATTTATAACAAAATCGCGAGCAACACTTGACATTCGTGAACTCATTTGCGAACCCATTTGAATATGAATTCCCGACAGTCCGTCACATTCGTACGTTTGCACGCATGTGAGTGACCGCGGTAAAGGGATTCGCAAGTTGAAAGAGTGTTAGAAAAGAGGACGTCTCGCTGCCTCTGAGTACATAATTCAGTCTAAAGTACTTATTATCTAAAATTGTGAAATTGTGTGAAGTATTAAGGTATCGACGACAAAGTTAATTATGGTTTATTAAATTTGTATTTAGTACAATGTACTTTATTGTTTTGGATCTTTGTGGAATTTCAGAAAACAGTAATTGTTAAATATACACTTCTCATCAGAAAAATCGAAACACCTTGCAAGTTTATGTTTTGTAAGGATTATCAGAAAAATGTGTGTATTTTGGAATATATTATATGTCAAATGTCGTTTAATAGTGCATGTTATGAGATTTTCAAATCCTAATGTTAATGTTCTAAATTCAAATTAAATTTTCATAGGTTTCATATTTTGTTTAACAAGTAATTTTTACCCTGTATGGAGTATGAAGGAAATTGATAAAACAACACACGTAAATGAAAAAAAAGCTAAGAAACGTTTATTTAATAACGTGTATTCCCTCCCCGAGCTCTTATTACTACTTCCATACGGTTCTTCATCGATCGGATGAGAGTCACGATCAAATGTTGTGGCATTCCATTCCATTCCTCTTGGATTGCATCTTGCAGCTGGCTAAGTGTTTCTGGGGCAGGATCTCTTGCACGAATTCGTCTCTTTAATTCATCCCACAGATGTTCAATCGGATTCATGTCCGGGCTTCTTGCTGGCCATTCCATAATGGAGATACCGACTTCGGTAGCAAAATCTCGTACGATGCTCGCGGTGTGAGCCCTAGCATTGTCGTGCATGAATATGAAACCGTTGCCAATAAAATGTGCATAGGGCATCACGTGAGGCTCAAGACACTGTTCGATGTACCGATGACTGTTTAGTGCAGGCAGACGTGGCCCAGACACAAAGACAAGCTCTGTCTTACCGTCGGCGCTGATTCCTCCCCAAACCGTCCACGAACCGCCACCATAGCTGACCTTCTCTTCAATGCAGCATTGTGCAAAGCGTTCTCCATCTCTTCTGTAGACCTTGTTCCTTCCGTCGTTACCATACAGCATAATTTTACACTCATCAGAAAAGAGGACTTTGTTCCACTGGAGATATGACCAATTTAGGTGCTCACGTGCAAAGTTAAGGCGCGCTCTTCGATGGTCTGCAGTTAATTTCGGCCCATTTGCTGGCTTATGCGGTACCAGTCCACGTTCCTTTAACCTTCTTCTAATTGTAGAGTCACTTACAGCCACCCTACGTACAACATGAAGATGCTGCTGCAGTTGAAAAGCATTAAGGCGTCGATTTCGTAAAGAAGTTGTTACAATAAATCGATCATCTCGCTCAGAAGTGACCCGATTCCTGCCAGATCCTGAACGGCGTGTGAACAAACCAGTCTCCCGATAGCGTTTGTAGACTCTATGAACAGACGACAGGCTTAGATGCAATCTTTCAGCCACAACACGCTGGCTAAGTCCAGAATCCAGCAATGCCACCACTTGGGCGGCTTCTGCGGGCGAAGTATCCATATGTTTTAGAACAAAAACTTTTCAGACGTCCCAAAGTCAAGTACACACACAGTATACAGAACACAGAACAAAAATTTTTAAGATAAGTGCTAATTTTTAGTTGTTAAATGCACTCCAACTCTAAACACACGCTTGTCTCAAAACTGAATCATTTCATTTATAAGATAAACAAATGAAATTCTAATTTTGAATTTAGAATTTTCGCTAATCACTGTAATGGCCAAACTGCCAGCTATACAATCATGTGATTTTTTTCATGGAATGAAAACTCTTTTGTGTTAAATTAGGACAGAAACCATGAAAAGAGAAGTGTTTCGATTTTTCTGATGAGAAGTGTATTAGAAATGATTAATCCAGTTTGTTGTGTTAACCAACCAAAACCTGACTGTGTATAACCCATAGAGATAGCAATATAATGTTTAACCATTTTGTTGTCATTATGCTTAACTAATTGTAAATGTTGAAAAGAGTTCCTAGCGAGTTTCTTGCCGTGTTCTTCTCGGTAGCAATAACTTAGTGAACCGGCGTTAGATAAAAAGATGAAATATATTAATAAATGAATCACAATATTGAATCTGCATATTTTATTAATACAATACTAATTGATCTGGAATAACAAAAGAAAAGAAAATAAGTTTAATATCAGTTGAAAGTTTTCCTATAACACCTACAGTAAAATACTAAATTACAGTTAGTTTACAAATTAAAGAAACATAATTTTTGAAATAATTTTGATTCCAGGTTAACACGCGCGATAGAAACTGAAGAAAAGTTCAAGCTGAAAATTTCTTATTTTTGTTTAAGCTTTTTCAATACTTAGAGCTACGAGACATAATTTTAAATAATTGTCGTAAATAATATATCAATTTAATAAAGGTTTTAGTTTTACCACGCAGTTAATAGGACGACAAAAAAACAAAAAAATCACGCATGTTCTCTGTCGTAGAAATACGACGCACGCGGTAGGGGCACGTCAACATGTGTCGCACAAATGCGACTCGCGCGGTCGAAGGGTTAAATGTAGCAGTGGCCGTGGATCGGTTTTGCCTAATACCATTTTGGCTTTCGTCTAAAATATTGCATTTTTCACAGAAGAAGTAGAGTCGTCTGGTCATAACTGTTTGTTGTTTAAACAACTTTTGCAAGTGTGGGCAATAGCGCTACTGGGCGGTAATTGTTACAGATATAGATTATAGATTAGATTTGACACTTATTTACAGATATCACACGAGTTAGATTTCTCACCCGAATGTGTTCATTAATGAAACTTAAATGAAATGAGAAAACGCTTTTTATTTCACGAGTAAGGTTTCTAGACAGAATGTGTTCTCAAATGACATTTCAGATTAGACACTGTAGAAAACGCTTTCTTACATTTCTCGCATGAGTACGGCTTTTCGCCAGAATGTGTTCTCATATGGTATGTCAGAGTAGATAAATGAGAAAACGCTTTCTTACAGATATCACATGAGTACGGCTTCTCGCCAGAATGTGTTCTCAAATGAATTTGTAGATCACATTTTTGATTAAACGCTTTCTTACATATATCACATGAGTACGGCTTCTCGCCAGAATGTGTTCTTAAATGTCTTTCTAGACTTCCCATTTCAGTAAACGCTTTCTTACAGATATCACATGAGTACGGCTTCTCGCCAGAATGTGTTCTCATATGAATTTGTAGATGAGATTTTTGAGTAAACGCTTTCTTACATATATCACAAGAGTACGGCTTCTCCCCAGAATGTGTTCTTAAATGTATTTGTAGACTACTCATTTTAATAAACGCTTTCTTACAGATATCACATGAGTATGGTTTTTCGCCAGTATGTGTTCTCAAATGACCTTTTAGATTAGACAAATCATTAAAAGATTTCTTACAGATATCACACGAGTAAGGCTTCTCGCCAGAATGTGTTCTCACATGGCTTTTTAGATGTGACAATTGAGTAAAATATTTCCTACATATATCACATGAGTACGGCTTCTCGCCAGAATGTGTTCTCAAATGTATTTGTAGATTACTCATTTTAATAAACGCTTTCTTACAGATATCACACAAGTAACGCTTCTCGGCAGTATGTGTTCCATTGATATATATGTTACCACTAGATTAGTAATCACCGCGCTAAAGCCTTGCCACTGGCCATACGCCAACTGGCGTATGCGTATCTAACGTCAGTTCAGTACTCTGTGTGACGCCGGCCGAGTTGAACTGACAGAAAATATTTTCAAAATGGGCAAATGCACAGTGAAAAAGTGCGATTCAAGATCACAAAAACTTAATAAGTCCACTAGAATTACTTTCCACACGTCATCAACGTAAAAACGCAATAAAATAAATAAATTGTACAATTTTGAAATATAGGTTCAGTGTGACCACTAAAAACTTAGTTTTAGATCCCCACAATTCTGGGAGAATTTTAAATTATGGAATAAGTGAATATATATTTTTTTAATAATAACAACGTTGCAGTGTACTTAAAGATGCAGCACGCCGTGATAAGTGGGTGGAAATAATTCGATTATTGAGAAAAGAGACAGACTGGCTACTTACAAAATATTAAAAGAATTTGCGATACACCCGGGAGATCACATATCCTCAATACTAGTTGATCATTCCCTTTTATTAGAAAGCTAGTGGACGCCCGCAGCCTCGCTCGCGTGGAATTAGACATAACAATAGTTTTGTTTACACCTAGTTGCCACCCTCTTCAAAGACACTATCGATCGAATTGTCCTTCGAACTTCATTTTTGTGGAAATCACCGAGATGAAAAGTACCTACATATCCTACATTTTAATTAATTAATTCAACTGTAAACATTTGTTGCTAATATGAAGCAATTCATCAATTCTATTCATCTTACACTCAACTGCCGATCGGCCGTATGCGGCCACGCAACACATGCAGTATGTTGTTTACGGGTAGATGAGTTGGTAATATATCTAAGACTACGCTGCGCGGCGCCACCCACACCGTATTATTTTATTATTGCATTATTTTCTTTATATTGACATTTTAAATTTGTTATATCTTTTTATTCGTTATTCGGATTTTAATAATTTAATAAGTATTTAACAGGTATTGAAACGGCCTTTAATATAATAATATTTAATGGGATATAGATTAATTCAAAGTTATGAATAATAATGGTTTGATTATTGTCGGCACTGTTATCAACTTTTAAAATGTAAAAAAGTAGTTATAGTGGCATAACTACAGTAGTTGGACATGTGGTATCGCGACTTTTTGTAAATAATGATGTGATCTGCAAAGTCGTAGTACATTATTTTATTCTATCATCAATAGTTTTCGCAGCGCACGCGATGTAATAGTATATTTCATTACAAGTGCGGAAAGCCTGTCATTGCAAAGAGTTCCGACAAATGTCTACCCGAGCCGAAGGCGAGGGTTGACAGTCGGAACTCTTTGCAATGACGGTTCCGCACGTGTACTGAACAACTATTTTTAATACAGTTGCGAAAAAATGAAGCAATTTAATAAAATAAATTAATAGTTTTAAAAAAACTAGAAAAACACGCTTTTATAAATGCACGTAAAAACAAAAAATAAATTATGGATCGTTCAAGTTGTCTCTATTTCTGGGCTGAATTGTAAACTATGTGCTTTTAATTATAATATTTGATTGTAAAAGCGTGGGGCGCTGGAACAGGAAATATTAGGTAGTAATGCAATATTCGACATCATTGTAATGAATAGAATATCTAAGCGAATACTAGTCGTGCTGCAACTCCAGTTACTGGAACGCCAATCTGTGTAACCTGCTTCCCGTAACATCGCTTAACTTGATTTCTCAGCAAGTTATACAAAAATTCTTGCCTGTTCCAGCGCCCCACGCTTTTACAATCAAATATTATAATTAAAAGCACATAGTTTACAATTCAGCCCAGAAATAGAGACCACTTGAACGATCCATAATTTATTTTTTGTTTTTACGTGCATTTATAAAAGCGTGTTTTTCTAGTTTTTTTTAAAACTATTAATTTATTTTATACTTTTTAGTCTTTCATATAACCTTGAAACCTGATCGTGTTCAAAGTCCATTACGTGGCCTTTCTCACAAGTGCAAACACGACTATGATACGATATTCCATCATGGAATGCCAGTGCCTATCATCCGGCTTCATCGTCAGACCTTGAAACCTAATCGTGGTCAAAGTTCATTACAAGACTTTACCACAAGTGCAAACACAACTATGATACGATATTCCATCATGGAATGCTAGTGCCTATCTTCCGGCTTCATCATCAGACCTTGAAACCTAATCGTGGTCAAAGTTCATTACAAGACTTTACCACAAGTGCAAACACGACTATGATACGATATTCCATCATGAAGTTCCAGTTAATATCTTCCGGCTCCATCATTAGATCAGTTCGACAGTACCATATTATTGCATTGTCATCGGAACCAAATATGCGTGCCAAATTTCAGTTCGATAGCTTTAGTGGAAGTGGGTGAAATATTGATTGCAAGATTCCAGGACATACATACATACGAGTGAATTTAAATAAAAGCTTTTAATAATAAAAACAAAAAACTAAACTCGCAAAGAACATTTTTGGAAAATGGCGCCAACCGTAAAATAATTAGAGGTGGCCGTTTTTAACAAAACGTTGTTGACCAACGATGTCACTATACGGTGTTGACATCCGTTGGCGAAATGTTGAACAACGGATGGGAGTAACACCGAATAATGCCGACACCAACGATCTATAACAATCTCTATGGCCGACACCGACAACGAACCATAGAGATAGCAATCAACGAACCGATGTCAATATTAATATGACCGATAGAGTATTACGTTCTGTGAATATTAGGTTGGGGAAAAAGTTTCTTCGCATTTTTTATGAAAATTCCAAACTTTTTTTAATATAGTTTATTTACATTTAACTAAAGTATGTAGGTACCATTTTGTTCGATAACTTTTTGCCATCTTGTAGGTAGGGACATGATCCCATTCCTATAGAAATTTTGGGACTTCTGATCAAAATACCGCGACAAGTGGTTTTGGCAGTCCTCTCGTGATGTTAACCTGACACTGCCTAAAGAATTCTGAAGAGACCGAAACAGGTGGAAATCTGAAGGTGCAAGGTCAGGACTATACGGCGGATGCATTAACACCTCCCAGCCAAACTCTCTTAATTTTTGCTGAGTGGCTAAAGATGTGTGAGGTCTAGCGTTATCATGATGAAAAACCACACCCCTTCTGTTGATTAATTCCGGCCGCTTTCTCTCAACTTCTTGCTTTAATCTCATCAGTTGTTCGCAGTAGAGTTCAGAATCGATGATCCTGCCTGGTGGTAACAGCTCATAATGAATAATGCCCTTCCAATCCCACCACACACACAGCATCACCTTGTTGCGAGTTAACCCGGGTTTCGCCACAGTCTGTGAAGCCTGACCGGCCTTTGACCACGACCTTTTTCGCACGTTCTTGTCGTACGTGATCCACTTTTCATCACCTGTTATCAGCTTCTTCAAAAATGGTTCGGTTTCATAACGTCGTAATAAAGAATCACAAATGAGTACACGGTTCATTAGGTTTCTTTCAGTGAGCTCGTGAGCCTACCCAAATATCGAGCTTTTTTGTGTACCCAGTTTTTTTCAAATGCGCCAAAACTGTTTTGTGGTCAATTCCCAGTTCTTCAGCTACGTCGTAACTACTGACATGCCGATCTTGCTCCAGTTTTTCAAAAATGGCATCCATTTTATCCGTAATTGGGCGACCAGAGCGACGTGCATCTTTGACATCAAAATTTCCGGATTGAAAACGCTTAAACCAAATTTGTGATACTCTCACAGACACTGCACTAGGTACATAAACGTCGCAAATTTTTTTCGCGGCTTGCGTTGCATTTTTACCTTTTTTGTAGTAAAATTTTAAAATGTATCGAATTTCTTCATTAGATTCACTCATCTTAGCGGTACGAAAAACAAATGAAAATCACACATTTTCCTAATGTGAATTTGGAATTATGCTCTTTAAAATTTAAACTTTCAATGATACCAAAACCAGCCAGATACAAATAGTATAGCCGAAGAGGTTTTATTACAAGTTCCTACATACTATAATGCGAAAAGACTTTTTCCCCAACCTATTATGACGGCCGATGGGCGATGGCCAACGAACGAACGAGCAGCGTTGCCAACTTCAAAGTACAAACCTACGAACTATAGTCCCAAAATCTACGTAAGTTTCTATCAAAATTGTTTTATGTATAAATTTAATTTGTCTGAAAATGATAATAAAAATTGAATAATTCAAAAATAAAATTAAATTGACGATGACCTTGAAAGTAGCACACTTTTAGATTATAAAGTACATTAACTACAAGTGGTATTTCATAGATTTTTGATGTGAAACATTTTTAGGCGGAGGGCAAACCAAATTTTTGGCATGGCGAGCGCGGCGAGCGTGGCGAATATGGAATATATATATATACTATACAGTTCCGACAAATGACGGTCGGAAATTATTTTATTAATAAAATATAATAATTAATTTTTTTTTTATTTTTTGCCTATTTTTGTTTTTTTTTTTTTTTTTTTGTTTTTTTTATTTTTTTTTCTTATATGTTTTAGTTCCTGTCATAATCTGTACTTTTGTGCATATTACTTGTACAACATAATTTCGATGTTTCACATCTGCCAGGCGTCCCGTGATGGCACACAATTTTTTTTGTTTGCTAAACGGTATTTTTTTAAATTTATTGTTTGTCTACTGCCTTTCGTTTTATTCACTTTTACCTACCCTAATCTCTTCATTTTACTCAGAAAAAAGTACGTAGATCGACGTATTTTCTATATTATGGAAATTTTACTATTTCCACGTAATTTTCTAATCTGTCCTACGCCTTTTTCAAAATCCGAATTGGCAACACTTAAAATGCTACGGTACGCTAGCTGGATATCCGAGTGACACCGTTGGCGGAAACAACGATGTTGACATCGGGTGACGGTATCGAAACAACGATGGACATCGATGTTGAAAAATAACAAAAACGCCCATCTCTAAAAATAATACAGAGTACTGCAGAGATTTTTTTTTGTTTTCTTCACCCATTCTGGGTAGGCAAAGGGAACTTTGCCCATACAGCCAAGTCTTCAGTAGAATTTTTTTATTGACATGAAATTCAATGAGATGAAATGAAATGAAACCTAACCTAACTCATTGAATCAAATCATTAAATCTGATATTGAAACAAATTAGTAGCTTCTTTTTAGAAATATTTGCATGAATCATAAAAACTTCTATGAATTTTTTTTTAGTAAAAACTTCGTGGTTGGTTTTTTCTTTTTAATAGACATTATTTTGACAGTTGGGAAAGAGAACGCACGAGTTCGGAAAAGGTAAAGAAAAAGCACGAGTGTGTAATAGCTCACTTCCCGAACGCTATACGTCCCTGTAATACGCCACTTTTTGAGCAACTGTATTAAAAAGAATATTTTAGGTAATTTTCACACCTTGGGTAATATTATTGCATTTTTATTAAGGATCCCTATTTAAAAAAAAAATGTAATATAGCCTATGTTACTCAGTGAAGGTGCGGCTTTTTAATGGTGAAAGAATTTTCGAAATCGGTCCAGCAGATTTGTGTGAAAACATTTACAAACATACATTCAAAAACACAAATGTATATTATTATTATATAGCCTATGTCAGAACGTGAAGATGCAGCTTTCTAATGGTGAAAGATTTTTTGAAATCAGTCCAGTAGTTTTTGTGTTTTAACATTACAAACAAATGTTTCCTCTTTATAATATTAGTATAGATTTTTTTTTTTTTTTATGGATAAAATATAGCAAACGAGCTTGCAGCACCACCCATCCGCTGCCGCCCATGACAACTGTGACTGACTTTGAACGAGACTCAATTTGGGACTGGGATGGTTAGTCCAATTAGTTGAGAGAGTTAATTTGAACATTAGTTGGTCAGTTCGTTAGTAGGTATAAGGACTGGGGACTGTTAGTAATAGTTAGTCCTGTTAGTTGGTGTTAGTAATAGTCCAGTTAGTACTTGTTAGTAGGAGTCTCGTTCTAAGTCAGTCACAGATGTGTTGCTACCCTTGAGGACTAAGATGGTCGCCTCTAAAGAAGTGTAACCGGAATCCACACCTTTCCAACCGGACCACAATTGCTTTAAAAACAATTATTACACGGCAGAAATGGTACTAGGTACCGTGGCAAGCGGTGTTACTGCCCCGGGCGAACTCTATATGGAACCAATTAGCTTTCATATAAAACCTATTTGGTTCCCTATAGGCTCTACCACCTACAAAATATTTCCATAGAGAAATAGATTCCATAATTTACAAATATTTTAAAATAAGATTGTATTACGAAAGCAAATTATTTACTCAAACTTACAAAAAAGAGTCTAAAAGGCAATTGTATACAAAACTTATGTCATAAAGCGGAGTATGATTTCATTAATTTCAGATCATCAAAATTCTATTTACATATGTAATTCAAATATTTTAAAGTTAATTTAATTTAGTATTCAAACTTTTCTATGGCTTAAAAAAATTGGGTAAAACTTCGCGTGGGTAGGCAACCCTGTCGCGCCGATTCCCGTAATTGCATGTTAATATTACGATCTTTGTCTAATCTACGCGACGGTATTGTTATTGTGACTTGTGTAAGTGAGACAGATATATGTTTACATTCAAATGTTTAGTGATTTCAAAGCTACGTCGTCGCGTTTAAAAAGTGGTTACGCTATATTTGAGGCATTCTGATGAGGTTTGCTTCTCTAGTATATTTAACTCAATGATGTGTTCTCAAATGACCTTTTAGATTAGACAATTGATTAAAAGATTTCTTACAGATATCACATGAGTAAGGATTCTCGCCAGAATGCGTTGTCACATGGCTTTTTAGATGTGACAATTGAGTAAAATATTTCTTACAGATATCACACGAGTAAAGCTTCTCGCCAGAATGTGTTCTCAAATGAATTTGTAGATCAGATTTTCTAATAAACGCTTTCTTACATATATCACACGAGTAATAGTCTAGTCAACAAGTGCCTTTTAGGTCAAAATTTTTGCGCCTTCTCCGAAAATTATGATTGAGGTGTCATTCGATTCGGAATGGCATGTAGATAGTTTTTGAGAAAATTCGAAGCCCGCTCGCAAAAAATGCAATAGTTATAAACAATTAAGTGAAATAAAAAAAGAGGGTTTGGTATTTCGTTAATATCTCAAAAACTATTTGAGAAAATTTAAATTTGAAAAAAGATTCAAAAAGAGGAAGAAATTTCCTAAAAAAAGTCTCGACTCCCAAAATTGTCGGACTAATGTTTATAATGTTCCCAGAGGGTTGAAAATACGCTCGAAAACGGGTACTCCGGCTTGCGTAAGCCACGACCCCATCGGACCCGTAATGAATAAATATTATTTAAACTTATTAAATATGAAAATTAAAAATTGAAAAAATTCAGGCGCCTGTAGGATAGATCAATGAACAATAATCCGTAATCAAAAAATTTTTATCGCGATTTTTCAAAAAGTTATCCATTAATTAATTAACAATTTTTTGTAGCATGAACATTAACATTGCAAGTGCGATAATTGTTAAACTATTAATCTGAGATTTTTTTCCTTTCGTGGAGCTATTTTTCAAAGGTCTTAGAATAGATTCCCGTTGGAAAAATTCAAAAATTGTTAATTTTCGTTTTGTTATTAACAATTTACTGAGGGAAAAAATTATAAAGCTTAATTAAACATTGAAAAAAATTCTTTTTTTGTAATATTATTATTGATCCATTTTCTTATGATGAGAAGCTACTTAAAAATGATTTTTAATAATTTTTATCTGCTATTGTTTAAAAAATTGTTATAAACAAATGCGTTGTTTATGAGATAATTAAATTTTTTTTTTTGATATCATAATCGTTGATGATAATTATGATTTTTTTTTAAAAAATCGTTTCTCTAAAAAAATTTTTATTGCTTAAAAACGCATTTGTTGAATAACAATTTTTTTATACCACTTATTATGAAAATTAAGGAACCATTTTTCTAAAAAAAATCATTGTTTATCTTGATCTTTGATAGTAAAAAAGAAAAATCGATTATTATTTAAATTTTCATTGTTTATTAAATACACAATTTGTTATTAACAAATTAATTATTTCTTTGTATTTTTTTTCTTTTTCTACTTAAAAAAACAAAAACAACCATGTATTATTTTTTGAAAAAAAAAATTGTTTATATTTTTTATTGAACGAAATATAAATAAATATTTTTTTTTCCAAAAAATTATACATGGTTGTTTTTGTTTTTTTAAGTAGAAAAAGAAAAAAAATACAAAGAAATAATTAATTTGTTAATAACAAATTGTGTATTTAATAAACAATGAAAATTTAAATAATAATCGATTTTTCTTTTTTACTATCAAAGATCAAGATAAACAATGATTTTTTTTAGAAAAATGGTTCCTTAATTTTCATAATAAGTGGTATAAAAAAATTGTTATTCAACAAATGCGTTTTTAAGCAATAAAAAATTTTTTTAGAGAAACGATTTTTTAAAAAAAAATCATAATTATCATCAACGATTATGATATCAAAAAAAAAAATTTAATTATCTCATAAACAACGCATTTGTTTATAACAATTTTTTAAACAATAGCAGATAAAAATTATTAAAAATCATTTTTAAGTAGCTTCTCATCATAAGAAAATGGATCAATAATAATATTACAAAAAAAGAATTTTTTTCAATGTTTAATTAAGCTTTATAATTTTTTCCCTCAGTAAATTGTTAATAACAAAACGAAAATTAACAATTTTTGAATTTTTCCAACGGGAATCTATTCTAAGACCTTTGAAAAATAGCTCCACGAAAGGAAAAAAATCTCAGATTAATAGTTTAACAATTATCGCACTTGCAATGTTAATGTTCATGCTACAAAAAATTGTTAATTAATTAATGGATAACTTTTTGAAAAATCGCGATAAAAATTTTTTGATTACGGATTATTGTTCATTGATCTATCCTACAGGCGCCTGAATTTTTTCAATTTTTAATTTTCATATTTAATAAGTTTAAGTAATATTTATTCATTACAGGTCCGATGGGGCCGTGGCTTACGCAAGCCGGAGTACCCGTTTTCGAGCGTATTTTCAACCCTCTGGGAACATTATAAACATTAGTCCGACAATTTTGGGAGTCGAGACTTTTTTTAGGAAATTTCTTCCTCTTTTTGAATCTTTTTTCAAATTTAAATTTTCTCAAATAGTTTTTGAGATATTAACGAAATACCAAACCCCCTTTTTTTATTTCACTTAATTGTTTATAACTATTGCATTTTTTGCGAGCGGGCTTCGAATTTTCTCAAAAACTATCTACATGCCATTCCGAATCGAATGACACCTCAATCATAATTTTCGGAGAAGGCGCAAAAATTTTGACCTAAAAGGCACTTGTTGACTAGACTATAAGGCTTCTCGCCAGAATGTCTTCTCAAATGACGTTTCAGAGTAGACACTTCAGAAAACGTTTTCTTACATATATCACAAGAGTAAGGTTTTTCACCTGAATGTATTAATAAATGTTTTTGTAGAGTAATCATTTGAGTAAACGCTTTCTTACAGATATCACATGAGTATGGTTTTTCGCCAGTATGTGTTCTCAAATGACCTTTTACATTAGACAATTGATTAAAAGATTTCTTACATATATCACATGAGTACGGCTTCTCGCCAGAATGTGTTCTCAAATGTATTTGTAGACTACTCATTTTAGTAAACGCTTTCTTACAGATATCACATGAGTATGGTTTTTCGCCAGTATGTGTTCTCAAATGACCTTTTAGATTAGACAATTGATTAAAAGATTTCTTACAGATATCACATGAGTATGGTTTTTCGCCAGTATGTGTTCTCAAATGACCTTTTAGATTAGACAAATCATTAAAAGATTTCTTACAGATATTACACGAGTAAGGCTTCTCGCCAGAATGTGTTCTCACATGGCTTTTTAGATGTGACAATTGAGTAAAATATTTCTTACATATATCACATGAGTACGGCTTCTCGCCAGAATGTGTTCTCAAATGTATTTGTAGATTACTCATTTTAGTAAACGCTTTCTTACAGATATCACACAAGTAACGCTTCTCGGCAGTATGTGTTCTCAAATGAATTTGTAGATCAGATTTTCTAATAAACGCTTTCTTACAGATATCACACGAGTAACGCTTCTCGCCAGAATGTGTTCTCAAATGAATTTGTAGATCAGATTTTCTAATAAACGCTTTCTTACATATATCACACGAGTAAGGCTTCTCGCCAGAATGTGTTCTCAAATGACGTTTCAGATTAGACACTTCAGAAAACGCTTTCTTACATATATCACATGAGTACGGCTTCTCGCCAGAATGTGTTCTCAAATGAATTTGTAGAATACTCATTTTAGTAAACGCTTTCTTACAGATATCACATGAGTATGGTTTTTTGGCAGTATGTGTTCTCAAATGACCTTTTAGATTAGACAATTGATTAAAAGATTTCTTACAGATATCACATGAGTAAGGATTCTCGCCAGAATGCGTTGTCACATGCCTTTTTAGATGTGACAATTGAGTAAAATATTTCTTACAGATATCACACGAGTAAGGCTTCTCGCCAGAATGTGTTCTCAAATGTATTTGTAGACTACACATTCTAGAAAACGCTTTCTTACAGATATCACATGAGTATGGCTTATCGCCAGAATGTATTCTCATATGGCGTTTTAGATGTGATGACTTACTAAAATATTTTTTACAGATATGACACGAGTAAGCCTTCTCGCCAGAATGTGTTCGTAAATGTCTTTGTTGCTTAATTAATGTTTCTATGTTATCAGATAAGACAGTGTCGACGGCGATCCGATCCGCCGGCGCAGGCTCGCTGCTTCGCGGGCAGTTACCGTCACCTGCACAAAATAATTTACTTTCAAAAAGCTTAATACTTATACGTGCAGAATTTCTCTATAGTTCAGGGATTTATTTATTTATTTATTTATTTATACATATATTATATTATTTATACATTTATTTATACAATAGGGAGTATGTAAACATAACAGGTAAGTCCCCAATTCGTTTACCTACGACACTGAACTTATTTTATAAGTGACTACTTCTAAATATTTAGCGGCAGTTCTGCGAAATACAGCCGGTGACGACCAGAACAAGTCTAAGCTTGGATCTGAGGCCAGGATACCATTGAGTAAAGTCAAGGCTTGTACCAGCGGTGACTCACTTACCAATACCAGTCTACAGTATGGAATGGCAAATACTTTATGCCGGCGAACATAATGTTTGGTAGGAATGTGCAACGGCATAAGCTCCAACACTGAAGGTTCGAAGGTTTCCCCCTGATTAATTGGAAAAATAATCAATTAATGACATAGCACGCCTTAATTCCAATGTTTCATAACCTAACATGCCTTGCAGGAAAAGGCTTGGGTATGCATGCGGAAACCCCACATAATACCCATATTGCTTCATGTATAACCATCTTAAAAACTTTTTTTTTGGAGTTTCTCCAACATGAGTATATGCCTTGCATCATGCGGACTCCAGATAACTGCGTTACATTCCAAGTTACTCCTTACAAAACTATTGTACAGCGCTTCAATCGCTACACTTTCAAAGTCCTTAGACTGTCTTAAAACAAAACCTAGTGATTTATAAGCTTTTGTTGTAATAGCACAAATATGGTGATCGAAACTAAGGCCAGAACTCATAAGGACTCCTAGGTCCTTGACCGCTGACTTCCTCGCTAATTCTACCTGTCCCAACCTATATTTGTACTGTACAGGCTTATGGGCGCGTGTAAACGACACGACAAAGCACTTGCTTTCGTTAAACACTAGCTTATTCCGTTGCACCCAATCATTGACATTTGTTATGTCCTTTTGTAATAGCTCGCAGTCCGATGTATTACCGATCTTTAAGAACAATTTTAGGTCATCTGCGAATAACAGACACCGAGCTGTGCTAACCGTAATGGTTTAAAATATAATAAGTATAGCCTTTATCAAATACAAGTTAAATCAAAGAGTACCACTTATGAAAATCTAGCCTCACCTGCAGTTCAGCCGATCATAATAAGAGATAGCTATTAATCGATTAAAAACCAATGATATTTTAAGAAAAATACGTCACGTTCATACTGCACGCACAACATAATCGTTCCGCGACACATACATACATATTTAATAGCATTGTATATACACACAAGTGTAAGTGCGACAGGAAATACACAAAGCGTAAGAGTGAAAGAGACAGCTATTTGTAATCAGTACAGGTGGCGAGCACGCTCACAATGACAGGTCACAGCTCGACTGACTGCAATGGTCACAAGTGAGACCAATTCACGGCACGATGTCGGACGATTAAATCATATAAAAATTACTGCCACCAGCTCCCTAACTATAAATATTCCTGCCTCGCCAGTTTGTGTTTCGTCAATGTGATGATTTATGGACACATCAAATTGAATGATAATGTGAAATGTTTTTGCAAAAAGTGAAGTGAAATTGAATGATATTCGTTAATATTGAAAACTAAGAATAAGTTATAAAGCATTATTTTAAAAACATCAAATTTTCATGTGAATCTAAACGCATTACTAAAAATGAATTTGAATATCCTGTGGTATTCCACAGACTGCATCAAATTTATACGATTACAACTAGTGAAGAAAAGAAATATTTTTCTACCTTGTACTTTCTACCTTAACGCCATAACTTTGCTAAAAATATCACGAAGTGGTTAGTCAAGTCAAGTCAAATAATTTATTTCGCTATGAGGTGATTAGACACGCTTAACGAAAGTCTAGGTACCTAACTAAAAACTACTTAAACTACTAACTGATCTATTAAGGTTACTTATATAATCTCCAGCGAGCCGTTGAAGAACAAATTAAAATATTTAAATTTGACATGTAAACTTTTGTCAATGCATGTCATGTCTAATGCAACCCAGGTTTTTGTTACTTACGTCGGTAAAATTTTGCTTTGACCACTCCATCATTTTAACCTTACACACACTTCGCCTCATGAGTTAAAGTTAATTTCGAAAATTTCACTCTCATGGTTCCACTGATATATTGTTTTTGTTACTTACGTCGGTAAAATTTTGCTTTGACCACTCCATCATTTTAACCTTTCACACACTTCGCCTCATGAGTTAAAGTTAATTTCGAAAATTTCACTCTCATGGTTCCACTGATATATTCCTGGTCAGGCTATAATTAAATTAATCTCGTAATAATGAAACACTTACCTAAAGTTGTTTGGCTATCATCGACCATATCCTTCACAACATCACTATCCATGATAGCCGGATCATTACTGCGCGCGTCGCGTGAGGAGCTCGCATCTTGATCAAGCAGTTTCTGTTGGTTTATGATATTCTCCACTTCTGCTGCGATTGCATCATGAATATGCATTCTTGTTACTACCAATTCTGTCTCAAAAACTTTAATATCACAGTCTTCCTGGGAAGGTGCATAAATTTCTTCCTCAACACCATCGGATTCAAAGTTTGGTTCCTCCTTAACTCTGGAATCTTCAAGGCTAGATGCAAAATAATTTTCCGCCTCAATATCAAAATCTTCAAGACTAGGTGCGCAGTTATATTCTACCCTATTATCAGCGTGTTCAGGGGTAGATTCATACAGTTCTTCTAACATTTCTTCATCTGATTCTTCAGCGTAAAGTACATAATCATTTTTTAGCTTAATATTGGAATCTTCAAAGCTAGTTTGACAAATTAAAATCGAATTAGATTCTTTTTCTTCTTTAACAGTAACGGGCACGTTATTTTTTTGCGTAATACTATCTTCATCATGATTGGCTCTATCTGTGCATGCATTTTCGTCTTCTACGTGTTTAATTTCTAAGTCGTAATGATCTGGTTTATATAGTTTTATCTCTAAATTTGAACTGCAATGACTGACATTTCCTTTGATTGACTGCAACGCTTTGAATGTTATCTGAAAATTGATAAAATAAATAATATTATAGATGTTAAAAAAATGTATGGGGGTTGATACTAAATTCGAAACAATACAAAAGTTGGATGTGAAGAATGTCAAAATTTTTCTGAAAATAATAAGCAAGTTAGTAGCAAAAAACGAGCCTCAATTTTTTTTTAATTTAATCTTTTTGTCGATAGAAAGATAGCCCAACTGAATTCCTATATTACTCTGGACATAAAATTCTAATCTGAGTGAATGGATCTGACTCTACTGACATTGGCTGTGACAGTAATGACTGTATTTAGCCATTCTGACATTTAATTTGACAAGAAATTAGAAGTGCTACGAACGTGAATTCATTCACGTCTGAACGACCTTTGGTTAAATTGGACGAATTTATTACATTGTGACAACTAGTCATGGGCGTTTTTGGTTTTTACCGCAAACCGATATTTATCCGATTTCAGATTTCCCAATCGATTTCAAAATCCGTTTTTAGATATCCGATTTCAGTAGAGCCTAGCCTCACCAAATCGACTGCGAACTTAGATTTTGTTTCATTTTATTGGCTAACGACAAACAGATAGAGATTTGCGCAATTTTCCTTCATGCTTTATTCTAGGCTTAGGACTATCAGAAAAGTTTTATTTACGACTACACGTAAAACTTTTCCGGCGCATTTAAAAATCGGCATATTTACAATGATTCTTTTTTTAATTATTTGTTTTCGCGACATTTTGATAACTAAAAAACTGCACGTCTATTTCGTCTATTAAATTAAAAATCTGAACTAAAAAAATCTTATGATTCAAATTAAAACTACATAATATTTAAACTATATACACAATTCACTAAGTTCACTATTTTACTGTCTTTAATCTAAACTTTACTCCAATATTAACAAACACGTAATAAAAATTGGTAAATGCAATTCACTCTTATGGTAAAACAGGCTGTCCTTGACCCGGCACACGCGCACTTGTCACCAAGGTCAAATTTGCATCTACAAACTGTACTTCGTCAATAACTCTAAACGAATGAAAACATTAGGTACTTATACAATTGTACATTCTTTCTAACCAAAATACATTAACGCATTGCGTGCTCAGCTCATGCTAATATAGTCTTTAAGTTTTTAACAATAAGAATGATGTTGATTTCCGTAGCCGAAACGACTAACCGAAATCCGAAAAGCAAAATTCTCGCTATCCTTTTTATTCCGCTTTATTCCAATTAGTTTGAAAGAGAGAAAGCGAATATCATAGTTTGGATATTGGATTGCGTTTGGATTTTGGATACCACACACAATTCGTTTGGTCGATTCGGATTCAGATTTCGGATTCGGATTCGGATTTTGGTGCAATCGATATAGATCGTCAGCGTTTGGTTAGGTTAGGTCGATATTTGAAATCGGATTTTTAGTTTGCGAAAACGATACAAACCGATTTGTGTTTGAAATCGGATTTTAAATTCGTTTTGATATATCGGACGCATGCCTAGTGACAACAAAATATATCTTTAATTTATAGAAACAACATATAAAAGATAGATTTTAAAAACGAACTAACTCATTAGAATAATATAGAAAATAAATAAATAAAATATTTTTTTGTAAATTTAAATATATAGGTTAAGCTTTTAAATGAGGTACATATTTGCTGCTCGAATGTTTTCGGAAATAAGTACCACTTTTGAACTTTTGAATCTCCTTTAGAGAAATAGAAAAAACTGCTGAGAAAAGTTGCTTAAAGGATCGTCCTCAGTAGGAACTATTGATGGATGACCGTAGACTGACCTGGTGTTGGTCGCGGGCGAGCGACGAGAGCGCGGCGTGCGCCCGCAGAGCCCGCGCGCGCAGCCGCCGGTGCGACAGCAGCAGGCGCGCGCACGTGGCGCACAGCTGCTGGGGGAGGCCGGCCCCGCGCTCCGGCTGGGAACGACCGACACACGAGCTGTAGCGGGAGCGCGACCTGACTGCAGTCCAGGCCCGCTATGGAGGGAGGGAAGCTCTCGCGCCAGACATTTTTTAATGGGTAAATATGTCAGAAAATACGTTAATGGATGCGCTTATTGAGAATGTGCGTGTATGTGTATGTTTCATTTACATTAAATAGATGTTCAGTTATTCAGAACTCACCGCCAGGCCGGTGAGAGTGTGGTACGCCTGCTGCAGCCCCCGGCGCTCCCGCAGCGGCAGCAGCCGGCCACCAGTGGCCAGGCACATCCTGCACACCTGCACAGAACACTACCATCAGCCTCCGACACATATAGTATACTATTCATCGCACTATTTACAAAAAGGGCATTTACGGGATTCACTCAGTGTTGTGGATTCTCGTGCGATCGACTCACCACCACAACCCTTTCTATGTTATCAACCCCTACATTAAGTTAGCATTCACCACTTTTCTTCCATTCTTTTTAGAGTTTGCTCTTTGTGCGACGTGTAGAGTAAACTTGTCTAGTTTCCTTAGTTAGCAAGCTATATCTTGGTATGTAATTAACGTGATACAGGAATGGTGAAAAACAGACGTTTAATCAGTAGAAAATTTTTAAATGTATGTATGAAGACTACATTAACAGGGACTGTTAGTGATGATAAGTGCTGTTAGGGAGCGTCAGTTAGCTCTTAGTAAGGTGAGTTGCAAATCTGCCGAGCAAGATTAGATGCACGGGACAAGTGTAGCAGCAAAACTGTCATATATAAACATTTCTATCACCTACATTGTACATTATTCATTAATAATGCATTACTAATGTGGGTACATTCAGTTTACAATGTCAGTACGAACTGATACAAGCTCCTTACCTGAATAAAACATTCTTACGTTATATAGTGTTTTATTACTTATTTCGAACATTATAAAAACCCTACCTGTACAGTGACACTGGGTAGAGCGCCTGCCCGCAGCCTCTCTTCGCTCTGGTCCACATTTAGGTCACTCTTCTCGAAGTGGTCTGTGCAGACGACACTGGCCTCCGAGGGCACCCAGTCTTTCATGCCCAGCGACTGCAGCCAGGAATCACGAAGAGATGGCTCTTTGGGAAACCTGGATTCAAAATAATAACAAAATAATATCACCCACACACACACCTCCGTCTACCTGCATGTTCCGAAGGCGATGTGTAATACTTAATACTTTACCAGTAATATTTAGATGCTCCACCAATCCACACTGGAGCAGCGTGGTGGAGTATGCTCTAGACCTCCCGCAGCTGCATCTGTGGGGGAGACCCGTGCCCAGCAGTGGGACGTCTATGGGTCTCAGCGATTTAGATGCCATAAGATAAGCGGTGGGCTTAATACCATGCACTGGGCACATGCCTTGCATTATCTTATTAAGTTAATAATCTTAGCACTTAATTTAACTGAATTATTTGTATTAGGTAAAAAACAATAAACAGTAAACAGAAATCACTTTTAGAATTCAATATAGTCTGAATTCATCATAATCCTTACATGGTGTTTAAGTCTCTTTAACTAATGACTAGGCTGTGACTCAGTAGTGTAGGTCTACAATAGTGGTGAAACAAATTAATAGGCAAATATTGAAGCCCTGTATAGAAGTCACGGAGCCCGTTAACAGACTAAACAGTACAATAACAGGATATCTTCGGTAATTTATATTACTAGCTTTCGAGGGTTCGTACGAAAACAAGGCTTTAGTTTCAACATGTACCGTCCATCTCTCCGTATGCGGCTTAGATCTGAAACACTTACTAACTTACTAATAGAGAGCTGGGCATGTTGTTTTATATACCTACAATGTCGACTTCATGCTGGGATATAATCTGCATAAAATTAATACCATACAAACGACACTACATTTTTTTCTTAGGATCATGCCAAGACCATTTATCGATTCAACCCGCCCGGCAGCAGATTCAATACCATTGAAAATAGTAATAGTGTAAAAGTAAATGGACTCACTGATGGAAGGTGACGCCGCAGGGCGCATCGTTAGAGTTGTAGCGGCAAGTAGGTACGTAGCAGCGCATATTTTTCCAATAAACCAGTTTAAAAAAAGCAATGATTTTATGCACAATGTACGGTAAATAAAATAAATTTGTAGTTGTGGCACGTTGTGGTAAGAACAATAAAAAATTCGGGAAACGTTTTGCTGTTACTTGACTTGACACACCATGACATACATACAGTGTTGCCAGTGGCAGATAGTCAAATGTAACATGAGACACCTCAAAAAGTTACATTTTCACGACAAAAGTTACATTTCCATTTTATGTGGAAAACAACACTAATACTATAATAAGACACTTTATTACAAAAAACTTAAAATGTTTTCTGTCCCATTTAAAGCTTCGAAAGAATCGTGATATTTTTTGATCAAATAATTGACTGATAATCCTAAAAAAGAAAAACATTTAATAAATACATAATGTGAAAGTTACACACCAAAAAATTTAGAAACGTATTTCAAAATACCTTAATCAATTTATAAAAAAAACCCTCATCATAAACCTATTAATGAAAAAGGTAGTTAATTCGCACATAAAACTTTATTGGATGCGTTCCGTTTCACGATTATTTATTATTTGTTGGAAAATATTTGAATACTTTAATAAGTCCTAAAAGTAACGTAAAAGTTACATTTTGAGTCGTGTTACATGGAAGTTACATGAGAGGGTCAAAAGTAACGTAAAATGTAACAAAAGTTACATTCTGGCAACGCTGCATACATACCATAGAGATATATACACGTTTATTAGACATACTTATCTAATAACCCTCTTTGTGACATGACAGTAGCACAGTTAGTAAATTTAAACTTGAATCTATGGTAGCACAGATTAATATATTAGTAGTGTAGACGGAGAATGGAATAGACGAATTGATAGCTATCATCTCCTTCACACAAGAAAGAGATTAACTTATGCAAATATGGTATGAGAAAACGAAATTGAATTATACTATTTTTTGTTTCGCGGCGCGAGCCGGTTTTTTCAAGGTTAGCAAAATATTTTACTACACAACTTTGACAGCTCATGCCTGTTCTCGAAGTAGCGTATGTTGTTTTTCGGTAGAAAATTAACTCAGTTGCAAACTTATAAGCCAATTCATAAGTTTTTCATTAGTGTGGAACTGTACCATTCGGTTATAAGATAAAAAATGGTTCGGTGTAGCGTTTTAGGGTGTAAAAGTGATAGTGAAAGGAAACTTCGTGACATAACTTTCCACTCATGTATATCTTGTTTTATTGTTTTAAGATTCTTTGAATTGGATGTCACGTTTTGTAATATAGTGTGAAGGTTCATCTACAGTATTTATTTAGTCAATAAATTAGTCTGGAAGCGATTTAAATAAATCTTAACCTAAAATTTGCATTAATGTTGCCAACTTTTCAATTTTTATTTTCCCGCAATCTGGGCACACATACGGTGTTATGAGCAGTTTTCCCACAAGAATAAATATTGATTGTTTTCTAATAAACCATTGACAAATTGTAGTTTTTCGGAAAATGAGAATCTACGTCAAATTTGGATAAAAGCCACCGGGTGAACAAATTGGACTGTGAAGAAATCGTCAAAGATTTGTAGCCAACATTTTGACCGCAATGTGCTAATTAAAAAGAAAAAAATAACCATTTTATATCCGAATGCTGTCCCAATAATTGTAAAAAAATCTTTCTTATAAAACTATCATATATAATGCCATCTTTCTAACTATATCCTTTTACTTCTAGGAAACGCAAGCAAATATTCCAACAATATTTTCCTCTGTCAGCAGTATGGAAATTGATGATAATTTAGAAATCCAAACAAATTTTGTAAGTAAAAAAACTGAGCAACCGAGCTCAACTCGGAGCTGACATGCATAGCATGCATTTGCACAACGTCTTCATGTACATATGTCATTGAAAACTGTGAATATGAAATAATTACTTTTTTCAGGTCAAGGAACAAGACCGTGATCCATTTGATATAGATGACCCAATCCATCACAATATTAAAGAAACCTTAGAAAAAACAATTAGGCAACATTTAAATAAAGGAATACATTTTTTTTGCAGACAAAAAAAATTTTACCTAAGTTGATTTTGGAAACATTTAAACGCTGTCGGAACGTGTTTACTGAGGATCATTTTTGTTGACAACCATTCATTGGGAACCACAGAGTTTTATTAACTAAATCTGCTCGATATTTGGAACTGCGTATTCATCACACCACAAAAGCTTTTGAGCCCAAAGAAAAAATTTGTAATATCCATACTAAAATGGTTTTGTTCCAGGGACAGTAACCTTGATTTTTTGGTTATTTTTATTATTAATAAAATAATGAATAAATTTTATTTCTTTAAGATAAGGGTAATTTTAAGTGGTTGTTTGGTAACATTTCTTCCATATACCTACTAATCTCATTTGGCCACGCTAACTCGTCGTCTATTCCATTCTCCGTCTACGATTAGTAGACTATAGGAAATCCAATCCACAGACAAAAGCAGTACCTATGTAAAATGTACTCTGTGGACAAACCCACAGACGCTGTAGAGAATAGAGATGTGGATCTATAGAATCTACACCGCCCAGGGTTAGCTGGTGGAGAATGCCATCAGGCATTATGCTTGCCCTTTGTGTATTTTACTTTTGTAAGGTATCATTAGTCTATAAATAAAAAATAAATAAATACGCATGGGATTTTTATTATAATGGACTTTTAATGTATGGTCATACCATAGAGATAGCAATATACATAGACTTTCACGGCATCACCGAATGGGTGGTAAGCTTCAAAAATCTCAAACCAAATTGATTAATCTCCGTATCTAAATTGAATTATCTACGGGTCTGCCTCTGGGGTACGGTATAATATGTCTAGTCTAAATCGAGCAGGTACTTCCGGTTCCGAGACGTAATCAGCTGATTGTACCACCAAAGGATTTGGGTGGCCAGCAGCCTTATCAAAAAAGGAATTTGAGTGCTCCGTCATGAACTGAACTATATTTGGTAGTTTTAAGTCGCGAAGATCTACATTGCGCACATACCCGTGGCTGTGCACATTAAATGATTTTGACTCTCCGATCTGACACTCGTGGAGAGCGAACGCTTTTTAAACATGCGAACGGATGCCTTCTTACAGGCATTACTGTAGAGCCACCTAGACTTAGAGGAGACCCTGGGCAATGCCACAGGTGCCAACTTAAAGGCCATTCGGCAAGGAACTGTTGCGCCCGACGTGGACGCAGCAATCCAGTGCCTTGATGATCACGGTACTTCTGACTGTAGTAGAACCCTCGCGATACCCAAACCCTACGAAAGTAACTAAATATAACACTTACTACTTAATATTGGCCGTTAGAAATCATGTCTTCATCCCCGCTGGCGGGGACGGTGTACATGGTGTATATGTTATTGTGTGTTCCCCGTGTATTGTTTAAAGGCAAATGGATGTAATGATGTAATAGATCCACCTTGCGTATGCCGTGCACTAAGTTCAATAACTGTGTAGACAGCTGTCACCCGCCATATCTATATATATAAAAGGAGAAGCTGACTGACTAACTGACATATCAATCAACGCAGGGCCTAAACTTTAAGGGTTAGAAAGTTGAAATTTTGCGCAGGGGTTCCTTTTATAAAGTGGGGGAGCATTAAGAAAGGATTTTTGAAAGTTCATCCCCTAGGGGGGTAAAACGGGGGTGCAAAGTTAGTATGAAACTTTGCCGTTTTTGAAGTCAAGTGGGCAATCCGAACGCGGGCAAACGTCGTTAATTGGTCTAATTCTACGCGAGCGAAGCTGCGGGCGTCCACTAGTTTAATATACCATAGAGATAACAATATACATGGAGACGCTCTAGTTGACTTTAATAGCTTAAGGTTTTTTTTAACGCACTCTATGCAGAGTACATGTTGTTTTCAGCAATTGACAGCTGTTTATGAAAAAAGAGACATGTGAAGTGATTCGGATCCATCTTAATTTCGTTTCTACTTTGTCCGTGGCTGGATCGGCCATTTTTAATGCCATCAAGTACATGCAAGTAATGTAATTTAACGCATACAAGATATTATATCGATTGCTCGATAAAATATTATTATATTTATCGTAATCTGATCGGCGTTGTGGGGTAAAGCTAGAGTTTGATTAGTGTTTGGTATAGATTGCTGTCGCCTTTACTTTTATATTTTTAACCATGTATTATGCTTACTTATTTCTATGTAAAGTGTGTAAGTATTATGAAAATAAATGTAACTTGCTGTAACACATCGGAGGAAACCTGCATTCCGGAGAGATCATCATAATGTTCTCGAAGGCATGTAAAGTAAGTGCCATTCCGCACTTGGCCAGCGTGGTGGACTAAGGCCTAATCCCACCCATTCTAAGAGGAGACCCGTGCCCAACAGTGGGACAAACGACGGGCTGCAATGATGATGACGCGACGCATGAGACGGCACTGTGATGGAGAAAGTATTCCCGGAGTGCGTCCGTTGCGAACGAGAGCTGCGATGAATGGCCGTGTACTATACTACTTGCACTATTATGTATTCTGTGACTAAACTTATAAATCTGTGAAAGGCCGGAGATTGCGCGCGCTCGGCCCAGTCGCCCGCGCAACCCGCGCGCCGTCCAACGGGATATTCAATGCGTACCGTATTGCGTATAGTTGGGTAGGGAAATTAAATGTTCCGTATAGAATTAATGTATTCCAATTTAATTTTGTACTATACTAATATTATAGAGAGGAAACATTCGTTAGTAATGTTTTCAAACAAAAACTTCTGGATATAATATTACTAGGTGTAAACAAAACTATTATTACCTATGTCTAATTCCACGCGAGCGATTCTGCGGGCGTTCACTAGTTAGGTAAAATACGTACCTACAACGTTACAGATTATCGAATGATTTTTTTTTTAAAACAATGTGATAAACTATTTACACATGACAATTTAAAAATCTGAATGGTAGTAATATACTATATGTACTTGTTAATGTAATAGGTAAATTACAAAGTAAGTAAAAAACGCCTACCGTTTCTCTCACCATCTCAAGGTCTGGCTGGTAAACAAGGCCTTCAGGCATTAAGTCCGCCCATTGTAGAATACTACTGTAGTTTTTACGCTTTACTAAGCGTTAAATAAATAAAATAAAAATATTCTGTTCAGTACAAAATAAAACAAATCACAAAAAAAGCAATTTAAAATATTTTCGTGTATTAAGAGACAGAATCATTAATTACACGTTCTAAAATCACATACATCATTAAATTATTAACATTAGGTATCTTTCCTCATTTGCCAACCCTTCAATATCCAAGATTGTTGTATAAAACCTTTCTTATTTTAACTTACAGCTACGGCTCAACCCGTACCCAATTATAGACTATAATCCACTTAAGAGGATATCACAAGCGAACAAGTCGACACTTTTTCCATACAAACGTAGTCCCCTGTTTCCTCGTAGGATAAAGAAGTAACAGAAGAAAAAAAAATTCCATACAATTTATACGTACCTACCTCTGCCATGACTGTACGTTTAGTTTTTTTTCATAATTTGAATAATAGAAGAAAAAAAAAAATTCATTTAAAATCAAAAAAATCGACTTTTTTTACATACATTTTCAAACATCAAGCAAACTGGTAATTACTAATATATCCCAAAAAAGCAAAACGTACGGGCATAGCTTAGACCCTGTTCTACATTTTAACTGAAAGAAATATTGAAATCGGTCTAGATTTCGAGGAGGAAACAGGGGATTACGAAAGGACGATTTTCTTAATTTTACGTAGGTAAAATCAGTTCGAGACTGCACTTCTCTCTATCGCACGCTAAGGGGTAAGGTTGGGCTCAGCGCGACAGCAATATTTTTGGTAAAAACCTATTCTTCAAAAGTGACGGTCGACTGAAGTCCTCTTAACTACTACTGGTTCGTTCGTTGCGACCCATAGACGTCCCACTGCTGGGCACGGGTCTCCCCACAGACACTCTTGCGGGAGGTCAAGAGCATACTCCACCACGCTGCTCCAATGCGGATTGGTGGTGAACGCCGAAAACACACACGAAAAAGTGTGACGTCATCCTTCCGTTGCGCTATCGTGTTCCGCCATCGCGTTCCGAGCGTGCATTCATTAAATTTTAGTCTCTAACCCATAGCAATTGAACAAATATTGGGTTGCACTAATTATAGTACATGAAAATGACACCGGTGTTCCGAGCGAGCATTCATTAGCCAAGTGGTTCGCGTGTAGCGTCCATAGCGCAGTGGCTCGCGTCGATTCAATGCGATCGAGCAACGACGGGCGCGGTCGGTTTGTGGATGAGTGACCGCTAGTGGCAAAATTTAATGGACGCTACCGTGCTTCGGAGGGCGGGTTAAGCCCGGTTGTTTTCAATGCTGGAAACAGTAGCCAAGCCTTGTCGAAGACCTTCGGGTGGCTTGAGAACATTCGTCACTGGGTTGGCCACTAACCCCTCCACCAATCCGCATTGGAGCAGCGTGGTGAAGTATGCTCTAGACCTCCCGCAGCTGTGGGAGAGACCCGTGCCCAGCAGATGGACGTGTATGGGTCGCAGCTAGCATATTGGAACCGATTTGTCAGATAGGAGGTAAACCATGCATGTGCTGTGTGCCGTATTCCAAACCAAGATGGTTTGTTTTTCTTTATATATCCCTACTAGCTTTTACCCGCGGCTCCGCCCGCGTGGTCAAAGGGAATTAACAATGAGTTGTTTATCATACATGACACATTTGTGGTGGACTAATAGTGACAGTTCCACGATTAAAAGAACGAACGAAGAAGCGAACTAAAACCAAAATCAAAACGATGTCTTATTCCTTTACCATATTAATTTTAAACCAAAACAACAATCACAACAATAACAAAACATCGATATCTTCCCATGGGGATGTTTTACCGCAGTAAAAAGTAGCCTACGTCACTCTCCACCCTCCTCACTATCTCCATACACAAAAACCGTACCATATAATAGCTTCGTTGCGACGTGAAAGCCGGACAAACAAACAAACAAACACACTTTCACATTTATAATATTAGTATGGATATGGATGCTGTACTTTATTTATTTATTTAACATTTATTGCTTTACACATGCTTCAGTAGGTAACATACAATTAGATACATCCAACACATGCACCTTGTTAAGGCATTGCAAGATGAGGTGAGAGGCAGACATTTTAATTAATAATAATAATAATATTTATTTATTAAACAGCTGTACACGGTATTAATTACATACATTATTGAGAAACTTAGGTATAAACTAGCTGTCTGATACCCGAACTGCGTGGTGGAGTATGCTCTAGAACTCCCGCAGCTGCGTCTGTGGGGGAGACCCGTGCCCAGCAGTGGGACGTATATGGGTCGCAGCGAGCGACCCTAACTAGGATCAAGCCTGTATTTCAGGTAGCAGCTCTTCAACCCTTGATGTGTTTTAATTGTTTTTTTTAAAAGTGTACAGTTTTATTTCTTGTAAGGTATTGTGTGTTTAGGTACATGTAGAATATGTATGAATTGCTTTGTTTAAGTTTGAATATATTAAGGTTAAGTTGTGTGAACGTGAATTAAAATGTACGATTGAATGCATAAAATATGTGTGTGTGTGTGTGTGTGCGTGCGTGTGTGTGTGTATGTGCGTGTGAGTGTGTGTATGTATGTGCGTGTGTTCTACGAATTTGTGTTAGGTAAGGACTATTTAGTAACTGCGAGTAGATCTTCGACCTCAAGATAAGTTTTAGTTATAAGCCAATTTTTCACTTTCATTTTTAATTTGAATTTGGTCATTTCTATATTGAATAGTATTTACTATATTGAATTGTTATTGTTTACCAAGCTAAATTTTGTTTAATAAATAGGTACCTATGTCATACTGTTTTATACATAATAGTGGACGCCCGCAGCTTCGCTCGCGTGTAATTAGACGTAACATAACCTAAATACAAAATTTCATTGAAATAATGTAGGTATATACGAAAAACTTTTATACCTACTAACTTTGCACCCCCCTTTTACCCCCTTAAGAGATGATTTTCGAAACTCAATAAAAAACCTTCATAGGTACTGAATTTCATCCGAATAACATCAAAAACGGCAAAGTTTCATACTAACTTTGCACCCCCGTTTTACCCCCCTCAGGGGGTGAATTTTCAAAAATCCTTTCTTAGTGCTCCCCTACGTTATAAAAGGAACCCCTGTGCAAAATTTCAAGTTTCTAGCCCTTATAGTTTAGGCCCTGCCTTGATATGTCAGTCAGTCAGTCAGTCAGTCACCTTCTCCTTTTATATATATAGAAGATATATTGATTATTTAACTATTTATTTTTTATTTTTTGTCATGTCCTTGAGGTATTCATCTACGTTGTAATATTCTTTGCAAATTAGGAATTTTTTAAATAAATTCAAAAACTTAGTATATATATTTTCGCTTTTTATTAACTCCGTTAGGTTATTGTAGATTGTTATAGACATAGGGTAGGGGCCGGAACTATCAAAAATCAAATCAAAAATATTTTATTGAATAAACACAATATTCACAAACGCTAGTCGCAAGAGCCCTGTGCTAGGTCCAAGACCTGTGTTACAGGTACTCCGCTCATCCACCGAGACAAAAACAGTGTACATCAACAAAATACATAATACATAATACATAATAGAACAGTTAGGTAACACGATATTATGGACAATAAATACAATTCACTATTAATGTGTGTGTTTGTGTGTGTAGGTGCGTGTGTGTGTGTGTGTGTGGGTGCGTGTGTGTGTAGGTGCGTGTGTGGGTGTGTGTGTGTGTGTGTGTAAGTGTGTGTCTGTTTGCGTGTGTGTGTGTGTGCGCGTGCGTAGTCTACATGTATGGTTGGAAGGTTGCTGCTATATATTGGTAGAATAAATGGTTAGCTCAGTTTCCTCGTAATTTAAGTCTAATAGATATGTTGTAATTAAACGTTTCATTTTGAACCTAATCAGTGGATAAATGTTTAGTTTTTTATTAAATTTATTGTACAGGGAAGAGGACATGCATGAAAATTGTTTCCATTTAAATTTGGTCTTACAGTGTGGAATTTGACATACGGTGGGGATTCTTCGTTTCGGTGTGAAATTACGGCGATATGAAAGTTTCCGATGAGTTTTAATTAACGAGCTAAGTATGTAAATTTGGCGTGTGGTGAGTATTTTGTAGGTGTTGTGCAAAGCAAACGTTGAAAAGCGCAGGGGTTTTTTAAATGCTACTTTCAAGAGTGCTCTCTGAGTCCTTTCTAGGCTTATAAGCATACTTTTACCAGCACCACCCCATACCGAGATGCAGTAGCTAAGGACAGATTTTGCAAGTGCGTTGTATGTAGTTTTAAGGATATTTTCGTCAGCTATGTTCCTTAGTTTTTTGAAGACCCAAATTAATTTTCGCATTCTATCTGCAACAGTTTTTATATGTTGACTCCAATTGAGGTGTTGGTCAATAACTACACCCAGGTACTTTATATTGTTACATCTTTTTAAAGAGGAACATGAGCAGAGGTTATTGGATGGGGTTGGACATATGTGCAATTTAATGTCGAAGTCGGCGTGGGGTAAGTTAGGTTTACGTATTGCAAATGGTAAGTATTTAGTTTTATTTATATTTAATGTTAGTAAATTATCTTTAAGCCAGTTGTACACAATACTAATACCTCTTTCCACAGTTACTTTTAGTTTATCCCACGATTCATCGTTAAAGATGAGGGCAGTGTCATCGGCATAGGTATATATATTACAATTTTGAATTTTGAGGTTACACAGGTCATTCACATAAATCAAAAATAGCGTAGGAGAGAGGACACTTCCTTGTGGAAGACCGCACGTGATACTGGTGGGTTGACTTAGATAATTACCAAGTTTTGATTGTTGCTGCCGATCTGTTAAAAAATCTGAGATGAGCTGATGCGGTAAACCTCGTATGCCATAATGGTACAATTTATCCAGAAGTAGGGGGGTAGAGACGGTGTCGAATGCCTTTGCGAGGTCTAAAAATACCCCAACACACTTATTACCTAGATCGAGGTGGTTACTTATTTCTTCCGTTAAGGCTAGCACAGCGTCTTCGGTCGACACCCCATTTCTGAAGCCAAATTGTTTATTAGATAATAAACAATTGTCAGTTAGGTATTTTTTGAGGCGATTATTTACTATTTTTTCCATTATTTTGGAAAACACCGTGAGAACCGAAATAGGTCTGTAATTTTCGACATCGTCTATACCTCCGCCCTTGTGTACCGGAGTAACAATGGCTCTTTTGAATGCCTTAGGGAACTGGCCAGATTCTAGGCAATTGTTATAGACATGGCAAAGAACGGGGATCAGAATGTGTTTAGCCATCTTGACGAAGGTTGTTGAGATATTATCCCATCCAGGGGCGGAGTCATTGGAGAGACTGTTTATAATAGAATTGATTTCGTCGGGGTCAGTGTTAAAGAGAGCAAAGGAGGTAAGTGGGGTAGGATGTATTGTGTGTGGATGAACAGTAGTTGGATTTGGCGAGGTTGGAATCTGATTGTCTACAAGCTTTCTACCTAAATTAGAGAAGTAAGTATTAATGTGGTTAGCTGAGGCTAATGGTGTTGGTTTGAGTGTTAATAAACTATTAATATATGTACTTTTATCTTTATTCATGTAACAGATAGATTTTATATTTTTCCATAACATTTTCGGATTATTTTTAGCACTCTCCAGGTTTGATCTCTCGTAGTTGTTTTTAAGATTACGTACTAGTCTTTGACAGTAGTTCCTGTAGCGTGTGTAAGTTATTTTCAGTATTTCATTGTCCGGGTGCTTTTTAACTTTAAGATGCAATTTATCACGATTGCGTAGGCATCGTAAAACTCCAAAAGTTACCCAGGGCTGAATACAGCGTTTTCTGGATGGTATCTTTGTGGTTGTTTGGTTATTTTTCAGAGCAGTGGAAATTCTATTTACTATAGTATCGGCAGATTGGTTAGCGTCTGGTATGGTTAAAATATCATTCAAGTTGTTTTTAATTTCATCCAAAGCTTTGATGTAATTTACAGAAATTTTTATCTTAGAAACGGTATGTCGAACAGGGTTCAATTCTAAATTTAAAATTACAGAAGAGTGGTCAGTAGGAGCATTTTCAAGCACAATCGATTTCGCCTCCAAAGAAGTTTTTAGCATCATATGATCAATGCAGTTTTTCCCACGGGTAGGCAATCTGTGGGCTGGTAGCAGCCCATAGTAAGCTAATGAGGTTAGGTAATGTGAGGAATTTGTATCAGTCGAATTAATCTTTATATCGATGTTAATGTCGCCTACTATCACTATATTATGATAGCTTTTAAATTTATCAAGTAAAGTTAGTAGTGATGCGATAAAGTCGTCAGTGTTTCTAATTGATGGACTTCGGTAGATACTTATTATTACTATATCTGAGAGTACGGCTACAAGGCAAGACGCATTCAGAATGTGAGGTTCCTTAATTGTACATTTAATATCTTTTTAATATATAATATCACCCCGTCGCATTGATTTATAGTTCTGACTGTAAAAAACGTATTATAATTGTTGTTTAAAGGAGGTACCGTTTTTTTGCCAGACAAGTGGCATTCTGTCATAATTAATACATCACAATCAAATTTAAGGGAGTGTAATAATACTTGAAAAGCGTCGATGTTCTTGTAAATGCTTCTTATGTTTTGAGTGAGAATCGTGAGGTGGTTCAATGATTTTATATACAAATAGCAATCCTCCGGCTTGCAAATAAGAGCCTGGGCTATTTGATAGTTGTCTATATCTGTATTTGTTTGAGACCAACTATCCATATTGAAACGAGCAAGAGGTAACATGTCGCCTTATTGCCGGACTGATATTGATAGAACCTATTACATGGTTAAAGTAAGTGTTAAGCGAGTAAATGAGTGTATTTTTGTTGTTTGTAAGATAGTGCTGAGAATGTGAACTATTTGTTTTACATGTTATGGTGTAATATAAAATTAGTTTTAGAGTTGGATGAAATTTAACTTATTTGCTAAATGAGTTGTAAACATAAAAGTACGTGAGACCATTTGTGTAATTTTGTTGTGTATATTGTAAGTGTGAGTATGTTGAGTGTGTAACAAGTGTATGATATAGTGTAGGTAATATGGTGTGAAGTGTACGAAGTATAGATAGTGTAGTAGAGTAGTGAGTGTATGAGTGTCTATAGACGTTAAAGTTAACGATATTACTTATTAAAATGTATATGACGTAAGATAGTCATTTGTTGTTTTCGTAAATCTTCTTAATCTGGGCTTCGTTCGTTATTTTGATGATCGGGGAGCTTTCATCTTTCCTGACGAGTACTTCTCCGAGTGACGTCCAGCAGAATTTATATTTTAGAGTTTTTGTCATTTCCCTCGCTAAGTAAAATAATCTGTTTCCCAGTTGAGTAAGATGCTCAGAGAGAAATATGGGGGTATTGTTACACTTCAATCCGAGGTGATATGAATTTAATTTGTTATTCTTGTTGTATTCTTATTGTATGTTGTACTTTTTAGCCGCTTGCATAAGATTTGTTTTTTGAATATACGACGTCATTTCTACCACTATAGGTTTATTTTCGCCTTTGCTAGAAGCTCTGTAAATGTCCCTGATATCATTTGAACTAATATCAATTTTGAGATTTGACGATAGATGGCACACCATGTTTACGAGTGAGGTTTTTGTTTCGTCGTTTAGTTTAGGCACATTTTTTATTTCGAAAGAGCATTTACGCTGTGTTTTTTGAAGGCTTTCGAGCTTGTTTTCTAAGACAGCGATATGCTGCTTGTCCTTGAGGTTCTCACGCTCTAATTCTTCCATCTTTTTCCGCATATCTTCAGTTTGTGCCGACAGGAATGTTAGTGAGTCTTCAATTGTTTTCAGTGACGATGAGATCTCGGCTCGTTCCCTATTTTGTTGGGCCATCCACGTTGATAGCATGTCCTTAATTTCATTTTTAAAGTCGGATAAATCGGATAGAATTTCGTCAGATCTTTTCCGCTTGTTACGGGTATTAACAAAGGATATAGGTATTGTATCTGGCTTGCTCGCGGCTACTTGAAGATTTGAGTCTGAGCATGATTTTTCAGGTGTGCGATACATTGTGTGTCCTTTTTACTCGCGCTCTCTAAACGTTGTCAAGTTACTAGGGAAGCAGAAGTTTGTGTAGATTGAGTGCTTGAGACGGGAAATAAGCGCCAGCGCAGCTGTCTCACGTAGTGTTGTGCGCCAATAGTGACTCAATACGTAGCGAGCGTTATCGGCGGTAGCCCCAGTCACAGCAAGGAGGCGGAGTTGAGATGACGTTCCTCCCTACCGGTCTCGCTCTCGCTCGTGTAGTAAGCGCAAGCGCAGCAGGTGTCTCACTTAGTAGTGCACGCCAATTGCGACTCAGCAAGGAGGCGGAGTTAAGGTAGCGTTTACTCACACTCGGTCCCGTTCCCGCACGCTCGTCGACATAGTTCTTGCATGTATATGTATTCCTATTATTTGACTTCGATTTAACACAACTTTTAATTAATTATTTAAATAAAAGAAGAACGTAAAATACACTGGGGTAAACGTCTACACCCTGAGGCGGTCCGGGGGGAAGAGGCCCCGGCCCGGGGGGAAGTGTAGTTTTAGTTTAGACCGTGCTGTCTGTAAATTATAATTTTCATAACGACGTTTATAGCGGCGAGGCATATCTTTTACTTGGTAGTATGAAGTCAGATTTTTCTCTACAAATTTGCACAGCTCAAATATGTATACAATATGTACAAGGTAGGGTTAAGAGTTTTAAGTTACTGAAATGTAATTTGCAACTTTCTCTTGGTTTGATGTTGCAAATAATTCGAACACACTTTATATTTCCCTACGCTGTACTTTTTATTTAATGTATTCAAGATTTCTTGTATGTACTACCTATTTAAATAATTGTTGTAAATAATATATCTATTTAATAATGATTTTAGTTTTACCACGCAGTTAATAGGACGACAAAACAACGAAAAAATCATGCATGTTCTCTGTCGTAGAAATACGACGCACGCGGGTAGGGCACGTCAACATGTGTCGCACAAATGCGACTCGCGCGGTCGAAGGGTTAAATGCAGCAGTGGCTGTGGATCGGTTTTGCCTAAAACCATTTTGGCTTTCGTCTAAAATATTGCATTTTTCACAGAAGAAATAGAGTCGTCTGGTCATAACTGTTTTGTTCAAAAAACTTTTGCAAGTGCGGGCAATAGGGCTACTGGGCGGTAATTGTTACAGATACAGATTTTAGATTAGATTTGACACTTTTTTACAGATTTGAGATTGTGTTCTTGAATGAAACTTAAATGAAATGAGAAAACGCCTTTTTACAGATATCTCACGAGTAAGGTTTCTAGACAGAATGTGTTCTTAAATGAGTTTTTAGAGTAGATTTTTGATTAAACGCTTTCTTACATATATCACATGAGTACGGCTTCTCGCCAGAATGTGTTCTCAAATGGCGTTTTACATCTGAAGATTGGATAAAATATTTCTTACAGATATCACACGAGTAAGGCTTTACGACAGAATGTGTTCTCATGTGGTATTTTAGATTTGACGAATTAGTAAAATATTTCTTACAGATATCACACGAGTAAGGCTTCTCGCCAGAATGTGTTCTTAAATGACGTTTCAGATTAGACACTTTAGAAAACGCTTTCTTACATGTATCACATGAATAAGGCTTCTCGCCAGAATGTGTTCTCAAATGAATTTGTAGATCAAATTTTTGATTAAAAGATTTCTTACAGGTATCACACGAGTAATGCTTCTCGCCAGAATGTATATTCAAATGACGTTTTAGAATAGACACTTGAGAAAATGCTTTCTTACAGATATCACATGAGTAAGTCTTCTCGCCAGAATGTGTTCTCAAATGAATTTGTAGATGACATTTTTGATTAAACGCTTTCTTACATTTATCACATGAGTAAGGCTTCTTGCCAGAATTTGTTCTCAAATGGCGTTTTAGATATGACAAATTAGTAAAATATTTCCCACAGATATCACACGAGTAAGACTTCTCGCCAGAATGTGTTCTCAAATGAATTTGTAGATCAGATTTTTGAATAAACGCTTTCTTACATATATCACATGAGTAAAGCTTATCGCCAGAATGTGTTCTCAAATGGCGTTTTAGATGTGACGATTGAGTATAATATTTCTTACACATATCACACGCGTAAGGCTTCTCGCCAGAATGTGTTCTCAAATGGCATTTTAGATATGACAAATAAGTAAAAGATTTCTTACAGATATCACACGAGTAAGGCTTATTGCCAGAATGTGTTCTTAAATGACGTTTCAAAGTAGAAACTTCAGAAAACTCTTTCTTACATTTTTCACACGAGTAAAGCTTATCGCCAGAATGTATTCTCATATGGCATTTCAGAATTGACACTTGAGAAAACGCTTTCTTACATACATCACACGGGTACGGTTTCTCGCCAGAATGTGTTCGTAAATGTCTTTGTTGCTTAATTAACGTTTCTATATTATCAGATAAGACAGTGTCGACGGCGATCCGATCCGCCGGCGCAGGCTCGCTGCTTCGCGGGCAGTTACCGTCACCTGCACAAAATAATTTACTTTCAAAAAGCTTAATATTTATCTGTGCAGAATTTCTCAATTGTTCAGTGAAGTGAAATTGTATGATATTCGTTAACACTTTTTCGTAAATTTCGTTTGAAAACTAAGAATAAGTAATAAAGCATTATTATAAAAACATCAACTATTCCATGTGAATCAAAACGCATTACTAAACATGAATCTGAATATCCTGTGGTATTCCACAGACTGCATCAAATTTATAAGATTACAACTAGTGAAGAAAACAAATGTTTTTCTACCTTGAACTTTCTACCTTCGCGCCATAACTTTGCTAAAAATATCACGAAGTGGTTACAGTACTCCCAAATTAATAATGCGCATAGAAATCTTCGTTACTGTTCGGCAACGGTCGTATTCCCCGAGCGTCGGAAGACGATATGTATATAGAGTGGTTAGGTGCATTTTCTTCATGCATAATGCATTCATCACCTTTGAAAACAAAACCAAGAAGGGTGTGTAATAGCAGTTCTATATAATTCCACACAGAGAGAACACGTGCAGTCACCACCAATATATAAAGACGACTGACGGACCTTTGACTGACCGGCGACAGCCGCCGACCGCCTGAATTGTTTTCAATTGTTACACATGATTTGACATATGACATTGACTCCTGTTTCTTTCGAACAAGGTGCAAAATGCAAGTGCATTGTTTAGGGCTTTCTCCGATTCAATGATTCGGGTGTTTCCGGGAATACGACAATTAGCGAAGATTTGCATGCGCATTATTAATTTGGGAGTACTGTACTTATATAATCTCCAGCGAGCCGTTGAAGAACAAACTAAAATATTTAAATTTGACATGTTAACTTTTGTCAAAATGTTAGTATTCATGTTTAGTGCAACCCAGTTTTGTTACTTACGTCGGTAAAATTTAGCTTTGACCACTCCATAATATTAACCTTACACACACTTCGCCTCATGAGTTAAAGTTAATTTCGAAAATTTCACTCTCATGGTTCCACTGATATATTCTTGGTCAAGCTATAATTAAATTAATCTCGTAATAATGAAACACTTACCTAAAGTTGTTTGGCTATCGTCGACCATATCCTTCACAACATCACTATCCATGATAGCCGGATCATTACTGCGCGCGTCGCGTGAGGAGCTCGCATCTTCATCAATCAGTTTCTTTTGGTTTATGATATTCTCCACTTCTACTGGGATTGCACCATGAATATGCATTCTTGTTACTACCAATTCTGTCTCAAAAACATTAATATCACAGTCTTCCTGGGAAGGTGCATAAATTTCTTCCTCAACACAATCGGATTCAAAGTTTGGCTCCTCCTTAACTCTGGAGTCTTCAAGGCTAGATGCACAATAATTTTCCACCTTTATATCAAAGTCATCAAGACTAGGTGCGCATTTATATTCTACCTTATTATCAGCGTGTTCAGGGGTAGATTCATACAGTTCTTCTAACATTTCTTCATCTGATTCTTCAGCGCAAAGTTTATAATCCTTTTCTTGCTTAATATTGGAATCTTCAAAGCTAGTTTGACAATTAGATTCTTTTTCTTCTTTAACAGTAACGGGCACGTTATTTTTTTGCGTAATACTATCCTCATCATGATTGGCTCTATCTGTGCATGCATTTTCGTCTTCTACGTGTTTAATTTCTAAGTCGTAATGATCTGGTTTATATCGTTTTATCTCTAAATTTGAACTGCAATGACTGACATTTCCTTTGATTGACTGCAGCGCTTTGAATGTTATCTGAAAATTGATAAAATAAATAATATTAAACATGTTTAAAAAAATTATGGGGGTTGATACTAAATTCGAATTGTTTCGAATTTAGTATCAACCTACCTACAAAAAACCTAACCTACAAAAGTTGGATGTGAAGTATGTCATCATTATTCTGAATATAATTAGCAAGTTAATAGCAAAAAAAAACGAGCCTCAATTTTTTTAAATTGAATCTGATTGTCGATAGAAAGCTAGCCCGTTTATTACTCTGGAATAAAATTCTGAATGGATCTGACTCTACTGACATTGGCTGTGACAGTAATGACTGTATTTAGCCATTCTGACTTAAATAATTAGAAAATTTACTACAAATGTCAAAAACAATTTCGTTCGGATAATAAGTGCTACGAACGTGAATTCATTCACGTTCTGAACGACCCTTGGTTAAATTGGACAAATTATTATATTGTGACAACAAAATATATCGTTATTTTATAGAAACAACATATAAAAGATAGCTTTTAAAAACGAACTAACTCGTTATAATAATATAGAAATATATTAAAAAACGTAAGCGTCATAAAATAAATAGTGTTATTTGTATAAATAAATAAATAAAATATTTTTTTATAAATTGAATTATATAGGTTAAGCTTTTAAATGAGGTACATATTTGCTGCTCGATTTTTTTCGGAAATAAGTATCAATTTTGAACTTTTGAATCTCCTTTAGACAAATAGCAATAGCTGCTGAGAAAAGTTGCATAAAGGATCGTCCTCAGTAAGTATCGATGGATGACCGTAGACTGACCTGGTGTCGGTCGCGGGCGAGCGACGAGAGCGCGGCGTGCGCCCGCAGAGCCCGCGCGCGCAGCCGCCGGTGCGACAGCAGCAGGCGCGCGCACGTGGCGCACAGCTGCTGGGGGAGGCCGGCCCCGCGCTCCGGCTGGGAACGACCGACACACGAGCTGTAGCGGGAGCGCGACCTGACTGCAGTCCAGACCCGCTATGGAGGGAGGGAAGCTCTCGCGCCAGACATTTTTTAATGAGTAAATATGTCAGAAAATACGTTAATGGATGCGCTTATGTGAATGTGCGTGTATGTGTGTGTTTCATTTACATTAAATAGATGTTCAGTTATTCAGAACTCACCGCCAGGCCGGTGAGAGTGTGGTACGCCTGCTGCAGCCCTCGGCGCTCCCGCAGCGGCAGCAGCCGGCCACCAGTGGCCAGGCACATCCTGCACACCTGCACCGAACACTACCATCAGCCTCCGACAGATGTGGCATACTATTCATCGCGCTATTTACAAAAAGGGCATGTAAGGGCAAAAATGTACAGTATGACCATGACATGATCAGGACAGACACGAGACAACCAATCGTGTATGCCAAGAATCACCCCATATGCCACACTTTACTTGTATTATATGACTTCTCGTGTAAAAGGTAATATAACTTTTGCCTACTTCTAAAGATTCCCGTAGTCGCCCAATCATTGAACGATTTACAATTCTTTGGAAAGATTTTTTTGCCAGTAAATACAGATTTATAGGCGTTATTTATAACAACCCCTACATTAAGGTAGCATTCACAACTTCTTTTCCATTCTTCTTAGAGTTTGCTCTTTGTTAGACGTGTAGAGTAAACTTGTATAGTTATCTTAGCTAGCAAGCTATATCTTTAACAGGGACTGTTAGTGATGATAAGTGCTGTACTACCAACTTACACTCACTAGAGCGTCAGTTAGCTCTTAGTAAGGTGAGTTGCAAATGTGCCGAGCAAGATTAGATGCACGGGACAAGTGTAGCAGCAAAACTGTCATATATAAATGTAGGATTATGGCGAATTTGAGACGAAACACTCACTTTTTTCATACTTTATTTAATTTAATTTACACAACATAACTTTGACAGTATGTTCTTGATCGTTCATCTTTTCTGACTTCTCTTTATGGTACAGATACTACAGATCAAAGATGTATTTCCCACCAGTGTTACATACTCAATAAAAATAAAAATCAAACCAACTAAGTACTATCCCACAGGGCTGTCCTGATTGAGAGACAAATTTTGATCCATCTCACATTTAAAACATTTGATTCGCGTAGGACAAGCTGATGAATGTAACATCGTTTTACATGAGTCGTCTTTCGATTTGGATGATGCCCAGATGATTGCCTAGACTGAGGAGCTTTGTTTTGCGCCTTTTTTTTAAATTCACTGTAGATATCTAATTTCTTGCGAAAATCCTTGATATCCGTAGCACCATACAAAATAACTTTATTGGTCTCTAAGTCTCGGATGCCATCAATGACATATTCCATCAGTGCAGCGTCTTCAACCTTGCAATGAAGCGCCAATTCTTTCATAGACAGGAAATACTGTTGATAAGTTTCGCTGTTCTTCATCTTACGTGAAGCGAGATTCTTGTGTATAATTGCACTATTAACTTTAGGGCCAAATTCATCTTTAAGAGCATTTTTTAAAGTTGCATAATCCTTTACTCTCCCTAAAGATCGTAGAAATAACTTTGCAGTTCCGTCTAAGAGTCTCTTGGCATAGATCAGCTTTTCAACCTTCGACCATTTCATAATTTGGGCAGTATCTTCAAATTCATCGATAAATGTCTCAATCGGATATGTGTCATCTCCGGTAAACATGTTCATCGACTTCTCCAAGTCTTTAAAAGAAATCTGGACGTCCAAGTCCTGTTCTTCATCTTCAGTTTCATTTCTATCTTTTTTTGGCGGCATTGTAATTGACAGGCTAGTATTCAGCTTTAAATTCTTCGTATTACGTCTTTTAGTCGTCATACAAAATGATGGCTTATTTGGACTCAGTCTTCAGTCTTCAAAAATGAATCTTTGTGTCCAAAATCTACCATTCATTAAGAAAAACAACCATTTTTAGTAGAATTTTTCTGTAGCTTGCAACATTTTCTACCATAAGGTTTGATAGCCGTTTATCGTCGTCGGTCGGAAAATCATAAAATGGGGTCTTGCAATCTTTCAATCTTTCGTCATACGACTTGCGATCTAACCTGAATCTTCAATCTTTGTTTCTTCTCAAATTTCGAAGTATCCCGGACGAGCCCCCAAAAGTTGTAGGATTATGGCGAATTTGAGACGAAACACTCACTTTTTTCCCAATAGCTCGGGTCGATTCAATGTGATCGAAAGAGTTAAGCAACGACGGGCGCGGTCGGTTTGTGGATGGGTGACCGCTAGTGGCAAAATTTCATGGACGCTACCGTGCTTCGGAGGGCACGAAAACCCGTCGGTCCCGGTTGTTTTCAATGCTGGAAACAGTCGTTAAGCCTTCTCGAAGACCTTCGGGTGGCTTGAGAACATTCGACACTGGGTTGGCCACTAACCCCTCCACCAATCCGCATTGGAGAGCGTGGTGGAGTATGCTCTAGACCTCCCGCAGCTGTGTCTGTGGGGGAGACCCGTGCCCAGCAGTGGGACGTCTATGGGTCGCAGCGATGTTCTTGATCGCTCATATTTTCTGACTTCTCTTTATGGTACAGATACTACAGATCAAAGATGTATTTCCCACCAGTGTTACATACTCAATAAAAATAAAAATCAAACCAACTAAGTACTATCCCACATAAATATTTCTAAAACATATATAAATATTTCTATTTTTACAATGTCAGTACGAACTGATACAAGCTCCGTAGCTGAATAAATCATTTTTACGTTAAATAGTGTTTTATTACTTATTTGAAACATTATAAAAACCCTACCTGTACAGTGACACTGGGTAGAGCGCCTGCCCGCAGCCTCTCTCCGCTCTGGTCCACATTTAGGTCACTCTTCTCGAAGTGGTCTGTGCAGACGACACTGGCCTCCGAGGGCACCCAGCCTTCCATGCCCAGCGACTGCAGCCAGGAATCACGGAGAGATGGCTCTTTGGGAAACCTGGATTCAAAATAATATCACTCACACACCCACACCTCCGTCTACCTGCATGTTGCAAAGGCGATGGTGTGTAATACACCTACACTTTACCAGTAATATTTAGATGCCATAAGATAAGCAGTGGGCTTAATACCATGCACTGGGAACATGCCTTGCATTATCTTATTAAGTTAATAATCTTAGCACTTAATTTTAATGAATTAATTGTATTAGGTAAAAAAATATAAATAGTAAACAGAAATAATTTTAGAATTTAATATAGTCTGTTAACCATTTAATTTTATATCTGTATTATTTTAAAATTAAAAATTGCATATCAATTAAATTGGACAAGACTTGATAATGGAGTATGCATATGTATGAGGATTTGTTGTTATCAATAATAGTCCAGTTAGTAAGTCTAGTACCAAGTCGGTCAAAGATGTGTAACCAGATGTGTAACCACACCTTTCCAGCCAGAACACGACTGCTGTAAAAACTGTACCGGGTAACTGTGGCGGGTGGTGATCCTGCGTCGGGCCATCTCTATACAAAACCTATACATAGGCTCTACCACCACTGGGTTCCATTTATAGGCTTTACCAACTCAAACTAAATTAATCCTTTTAAAAGTTTTATTAACATAATCCTCACATGTTGTATAGGTCTCTTTAACTAATGACTAGGCTGTGACTCAGTAGTGTAGGTATACAATAGTGGCGAAACAAATTAATAAGCAAATATTGAAGCCCTGTATAGAAGTCACGGAGCCCGTTAAAACTGACTAAACTGTACAATAACCGGATATCTCCCGTAATTTATATTAGAAAGAAAGAAAAAAGAAAGAAAGAAAGAAAAACTTTATTCACATATACACAATAGATACAAGCTTTACATATTACTTGCTTTCGAGGGTTCTGAAGTACCAAAACAAGGCTTTAGTTTCAACATGTACCGTCCATCTCTCCGTATGCGGCTTAAATCTGAAACACTTACTAACTTACTAATAGAGAGCTGGGCATATTGTTTTATATACCTACAATGTCGACTTCATGCTGGGATATAATCTGCATAAAATTAATTACATACAAAGGACACTACATTTTTTTCTTAGGATCATGCCAAGACCATTTATCAATTCAACCCGCCCGGCAGCAGATTCAATACCATTGAAAATAATAATAGTGTAAAAGTAAATGGACTCACTGATGGAAGGTGACGCCGCGGGGCGCATCGTTAGAGTTGTAGCGGCAAGTAGGTACGTAGCAGCGCATATTTTTCCAATAAACCAGTTTAAAAAAAGCAATGATATTTTGCACAATGTACGGTAAATAAAATAAATTTGTAGTTGTGGATAAAACGATAAAAATTTTCGGGGACGTTTTGCTGTTGCTTGACTTGACACACCCCAGGCTTGACAATCTTCTCATTGGCTACCGAGAAATAGGTTTTAATACGAGGATTGTATGTTAGGTCTCAAATACACCCAGAGATGGCAGTGCACAGAACATAAAACTCCTAGCGGACTACGTAGTTTATACTATGGTACGTAAGATGGCGTTATTGGCGTTATTACGTTTGTTGTTATTTACGTTCCTGCCTGTCACAAATCTGTACAGTACAATGGCCGCCGATTTGCGCAATTGTTTTTGGTGTCTTGGCTTGTTTCGCGTTCTTGTGCTTTTTCTGTACCTAAGAGTTCCTGCTCCTCCGGCTGTGCTGATTTTGTACATACGTGCGTGCATTGAAAGTTTAGCATTAAGATAGGACTCTGACGATCGTTGGGTGTTAAGGTTAACTTTTGTGAAAACATGTCTAATAAAAAGTGTTGCGTCCCCGGATGTGTAAATAGTTCAGCAGGTTATAAGAGAGAGTGTGATGATGATACGGATATGCATAAAGTAAAAGCTAAGAAATTGTTTATGAAGTGTTTTAAAAGAAAGAAGTAAATAATTACATGTAAGGTTATCGTTGTTTTATTTATTTGTAAACTTTAGTTTAACAGTTGTTTTTAATAACCTATAATTGGATTTGGCTACTAGAGATTTATATTTGAACATAAAGACCATTTTAGTTTCTAGTAGCCAAATTCAAAGATAGGTTATTAAAAACTAGATGCCAGCTAGGCCGTATACGTATATACGCACACATACGCGAATGCATTTACGCACACTAGGATGCCAACTAGGCCGTATACGTATACACGCACACATACGCGAATGCATTACGCACACATGCATATACGTAGACATTAGCTCCAAACCAAAAGTCCAGAGGGCGACACTTGTATTACCCACTTCGGTCGCAAAGATAAACCTCTATTTCAGTATATATAAAGGTACTCTGTGACACACCCTGACCACAGAACAAATATACTCACAACCACAAATTAATAAGGGGCTCACAACCCTGACCGAGTGACCACAGATTACTATATAATTAGTAGCTAGCTCACAGAACAAATATACAGCTAGAGTAGAGAGATGGGATGGGACCACAGAGTACCTTTATGGATGGGACAGTAAAATTGCGACTGTTTCCATTAGTTAGACCGGTTTTGGCGCCACATAAAGGTACTCTGTGGGCGCCACGCCACCGTCGACAGACGATAGTGAAGTGCCGACTTTTCTTTACTTGTCGATAACATGCAATAGGGTAGTACTTATTGTGTCGATAATTTAAAAAGAAATGTGATGAGATTTATTATTAGTTATATTAAACTTATTTATTATTGGCATTGGAAAAATAAAATAAAACGACACTCTATAACAACTATTTTATTACATGAGAGGAATCTGTGGTGCAGAGGTTAATCCTTAGAGGGATATCCTTAATGTAGAACTGTCTGTCCCGTGTCCGAATCCGTGATATTTATTCCGGAGATAAAAATTTGTACTCCAGTCATAGATGTTAAACTGTGTTGTTTTCTGTGTCTGCCATCCGCAACACAAGCCTAGGCCTACCGCAGGGGTGTTAGTGTGTACTGTTTTTTTATTTATTTTAAAAGATTATGTAGATTGTAGTACAAAGTAATAGATTACCTTCAGTACTAAGTGGTTGGTCATGGGCAATTTCTGTCTGAAAATAGGTAGGATAAGAAAACCATATCCTTTGCCCTAATTCATCGAACTGTGTGGTGTCAAAATGCCTTGAACAACCTCTCTTCTTCATTAGCTGTTCTTTTGAAAGTCCGGGTAGCAGTGAGTTCGTAGGCACAAAGAATCCACACACTCCCAAGACGATCGTTCTTAAGGAAATTAAATAGTTGGTGGGTTTCACTAGTTGAACACTGCCTATAACACAACACTTAAAGATACCCATGGCAAGGTATTCCCGAACAGCACTGGGGGAAATAAAGCGTCTTTTCGCAAATGTTATTGGCGTTTAAAGGATCTCAACTCAAGCAAGAAGCGAGATCACACGAAACATGGGCATTAACGTACACATAATTTAACCTCCAAAGTCAACTCAAACCAAGCAAGATTCACAAGTAAATCCGGCAATCCACACAGAATTTAACCTCCGAAGTCGACCAAACCAAAATCAGTGCAAGATTTCAGTATGTAAAATGTTTGTAAAGACCAAAGGAAAGAATTTAATAAATAATAACCGGTAATGAGTGTCAGTCATTACACATACATTTTTAGCAACCCGAAGGGAAGATCAAATAAAATAAAACACATGATAAACAAGTACCCACTTCGGCATCAAATACACCAAAATTAAAGTATGGAACGTACTTACATCAAAGTAGCGTAGGTACCGACACTTATCGCAAGTACCGACAACCATACCCTACGACGGCTGAGCAGGATGAAATAAATTAAAATTAGATAGAAAAGAAACAAACTACCACAGATTAATATATTAGAACAACATCAACATGGCGGCGACATTTCCACAGATTATTACTGTTTAATTCAACTTCTCTTACGTTTACTCTGTCCTCAAAGTTCACTCTGTGGTCTTGATTGCGACGCTGGCGCCAAAACAGGCCAAATGTAGATAATGTAGTTACAGCTGTCCCAGCCCTGACCGTGACACATATCCCTTTAGTTTGCGACTTGACAGTAGCACAGATATTACATTTAAACTTTAGTCTATGGTAGCACAGATTAATATATTAGTAGACTGTAGGCAATCCAATCCACAGACAAAACCAGTACCTATGTAAAATGTACTCTGTGGACAAACCCACAGACGCTGTAGAGAATAGACACATGGATCTATAAAATCTACACCGCCCAGGGTTAGCTGGTGGAGAATGCCATCAGGCATTATGCTCGCCCTTTGTGTATTTTACTTTTGTAAGGTATCAATAATCTATAGAAAATAAATAAATACGCATGGGTTTTTTATTCGAATGGACTTTTAATTTATGGTCATACCATAGAGATAGCAATATACATAGACTTTTACGGCGTCACCGATTGGGTGGTGGGTCTGCCCCTGGGGTACGGTATGGCATATGTCGAGGTCATCTAAATCGAGCAGGTACTTCCGGTTCCGAGACGTAATCAGCTGGTTGTAATACCAAAGGATTTGGGTGGCCAGCAGCCTTTTCAAAATAGGAATTTGAGTGCTCCGTCATGAACTGAACTATATTTGGTAGTTCTAAGTCGCGAAGATCAACATTGCGCACATACCCGTGGCTGTGCACATTAAATTATTTTCACTCTCCGATCTGACACTTGTGGAGAGCGAACGCTTTATAACATGCGAAAGGTTGCCTTCTTACAGGCATTACTGTAGAGCCACCTAGACATAGAGGAGACCCTGGGCAATGCCACAGGTGCCAACTTAAAGGCCATTCGGCAAGGAACTGTTGCGCCCGACGAGGACGCAGCAATCCAGTGCCTTGATGATCACGGTACTTCTGACTGCAGTAGAACCCTCGCGATCCCCAAAACCTACCAAAATAACCCAATATAACACTCGGGGATACTTCATGTCGGCCGTTAGAAGTCATGTCTTCACGGTGTACATGGTGTATACGTTATTGTGTGTTCGTGCCCGTGTATTGTTAAAGAAGGCAAATGGATGTAATAGATCCGCCTTGCGTATGCCGTGCATTAATTCCGTTCCAATTTCCAATCCAATAAAAAAAACTGCGTGCGTACAAAGTACACATGTCAGAAGTGAAACTTCTTTGGCGAAATATTCAAATATACTTACACAAAAAAAGAATAAATATAAATATTCATTTGAAAGTTCGAAATAAAAAGTATCCTTTAACCTATTAATTGGTTCAGCTGTTTAACCAGTGAAAGAAAAAAGAAAGAATTAAGAAAAAAGAATGAAAACAGAGAGACAGACAGAGTCGTTGAAATACGGACTTTAAAGCAGGTACCTGTATTTAAACGTCCTTGGTACCTGTATGAATGGGACATTTTTAGATGCCCATCAAAGAACTTATCACCCATCAATTTATATTCATCAAAAACCTGCCTACGCGAGTCCCTGACAGACTTCATTTTATCTAACCGTGCCGGGCGTCGTCTTAACACAAGGGTACCGCCGCCAGTGGCAACGCCAGAGCAGTAAGAGACAACGCCAGTTGGAACTCCGTTCGTTGAAATGAGACAAACGCGAGTGCGAGTGCCTGTCCGACTTGGTAGGTACTGTTACTGTCACAGTACCTTTTATGCCTAAACCCAACGGAAGTCTGATTTATTTATACAAACTATATCTACTGAACAATGTAAATAATAATAAATAGCTTGGACATTCTCACACACGGCCATCTGACCCCAAAGTAGGCGCGACCCTGCAATATGGGTTTCAGAGACTGATATACAGACATAGATATTTTTAAATACATACTTATATAGATAATATTAACATGCAGACACAGAACAAATAAAAGTGTTCGTCATACGAATATTTGTCCCGAGTGGGATTCGAACCCACGACCCCTGTCGCAACAGACAGGGTCACTACCGATTGCGCCTTCGGGCCTGTCAAAATGTGCAACTAACATACGAAGTAATAAAATACGTACTTGCCTCCATCACTTCCACTTGCAGATTCAAATAATTTCTCTTCTTCGTCACCTTCGAATATTCTTATTAAATCCTCAGTAGTCGTCATTATTTACAATTATCGACAATCCACAAATACCCAAGAACAACATTAACGGAAATCTCCATTCGTTTGATTCTCTTGTGTCGTAGGCAGCGGTCGAATTAAAGAGACAGCCGCGCTAGACTAACTAGAGAAATGTGTTGAAAACATAGGCGTCTAAGGATGGGAAGTAACGTCATATGTTGTCATTATACAAATAAACTGAGGGATAGTTTTCTTATGAATAATAAGGAAAATAATTAATAACACAAGGTAATATATGTTATCTATAGTATATTTCGTATTACACTGTTTATTTTATGCTGAATGATGCATTATACCAAAATTTTTAACTGTTTGTTATTTCGTTTTTAAAATGCGCTTTGCATTGTATCCCATCCCCATGATCATATTTATGGGACGCGCGCGATAGACACCGAAGAAAAGTTCAAGCTTAAAATTACTTATTTTTGTTTAATTTTTTTCAATACTTAGAACTACGAGACATAATTTGAAATAATTGTTGTAAGTATTTTTTATATTATTGTATTTTTCCAATTTAATAATGGTTTTAGTTGTACCACGCAGTTAATAGGACGACAAAAGAACGAAAAATCATGCATGTTCTCTGTCGTAGAAATACGACGCACGCGGTAGGGGCACGTCAACATGTGTCGCACAAATGCGACTCGCGCGGTCGAAGGGTTAAATGCAGCAGTGGCCGTGGATCGGTTTTGCCTAAAACCATTTTGGCTTTCGTCTAAAATATTGCATTTTTCACAGAATAAGTAGAGTCGTCTGGGCATAACTGTTGTTTAAACAACTTTTGCAAGTGTGGGCAATAGCGCTACTGGGCGGTAATTGTTACAGATACAGATTTTAGATTAGATTTGACACTTATTTACAGATATCACACGAGTTAGATTTCTCACCCGAATGTGTTCATGAATGAAACTTAAATGAAATGAGAAAACGCTTTTTATCTCACGAGTAAGGTTTCTAGACAGAATGTGTTCTCAAATGACATTTCAGATTAGACACTGTAGAAAACGCTTTCTTACATTTCTCGCATGAGTACGGCTTTTCGCCAGAATGTGTTCTCAAATGAATTTGTAGATCATATTTTTGATTAAACGCTTTCTTACATATATTACATGAGTACGGCTTCTCGCCAGAATGTGTTCTCATATGAATTTGTAGATGAGATTTTTGAGTAAACGCTTTCTTACATATATCACATGAGTACGGCTTCTCGCCAGAATGTGTTCTTAAATGTCTTTCTAGACTTCTCATTTCAGTAAACGCTTTCTTACAGATATCACATGAGTACGGCTTCTCGCCAGAATGTGTTCTCAAATGTATTTGTAGATTACTCATTTTAATAAACGCTTTCTTACAGATATCACATGAGTATGGTTTTTCGCCAGTATGTGTTCTCAAATGACCTTTTAGAGTAGACAATTGATTAAAAGATTTCTTACAGATATCACACGAGTAAGGCTTCTCGCCAGAATGTGTTCTCAAATGTATTTGTAGACTACTCATTTGAGTAAACGCTTTCTTACAGATATCACACAAGTAACGCTTCTCGGCAGTATGTGTTCTCAAATGACATTTCAGATTAGACACTGTAGAAAACGCTTTCTTACATTTCTCGCATGAGTACGGCTTTTCGCCAGAATGTGTTCTCAAATGAATTTGTAGATCATATTTTCTATTAAACGCTTTCTTACATATATTACATGAGTACGGCTTCTCGCCAGAATGTGTTCTCATATGAATTTGTAGATGAGATTTTTGAGTAAACGCTTTCTTACATATATCACATGAGTACGGCTTCTCGCCAGAATGTGTTCTCAAATGAATTTGTAGATCACATTTTTGATTAAACGCTTTCTTACATATATCACATGAGTACGGCTTCTCGCCAGAATGTGTTCTCAAATGTATTTGTAGACTACTCATTCTAGTAAACGCTTTCTTACAGATATCACATGAGTATGGCTTATCGCCAGAATGTATTCTCATATGGCATTTTAGATGTGATGACTTACTAAAATATTTTTTACAGATATGACACGAGTAAGCCTTCTCGCCAGAATGTGTTCGTAAATGTCTTTGTTGCTTAATTAATGTTTCTATGTTATCAGATAAGACAGTGTCGACGGCGATCCGATCCGCCGGCGCAGGCTCGCTGCTTCGCGGGCAGTTACCGTCACCTGCACAAAATAATTTACTTTCAAAAAGCTTAATACTTATACGTGCAGAATTTCTCTATAGTTCAGGGATTTATTTATTTATTTATTTATACATATATTAAATTATTTATACATTTATTTATACAATAGGGAGTATGTAAACATAACAAGTAAGTCCCCAATGCGTTTACCTACGACACTGAACTTATTTTATAAGTGACTACTTCTAAATATTTAGCGGCAGTTCTGCGAAATACAGCCGGTGACGACCAGAACAAGTCTAAGCTAGGACCTGAGGCCAGGATACCATTGAGTAAAGTCAAGGCTTGTACCAGCGGTGACTCACTTACCAATACCAGTCTACAGTATGGAATGGCAAATACTTTATGCCGGCGAACATAATGTTTGGCAGGAATGTGCAACGGCATAAGCTCCAACACTGAAGTTTCGAAGGTTTCCCCCTGATTAATTGGAAAAATAATCAATTAATGACATAGCACGCCTTAATTCCAATGTTTCATAACCTAACATGCCTTGCAGGAAAAGGCTTGGGTATGCATGCGGAAACCCCACATAATACCCATATTGCTTCATGTATAACCATCTTAAAAACTTTTTTTTTGGAGTTTCTCCAACATGAGTATATGCCTTGCATCATGCGGACTCCAGATAACTGCGTTACATTCCAAGTTACTCCTTACAAAACTATTGTACAGCGCTTCAATCGCTACACTTTCAAAGTCCTTAGACTGTCTTAAAACAAAACCTAGTGATTTATAAGCTTTTGTTGTAATAGCACAAATATGGTGATCGAAACTAAGGCCAGAACTCATAAGGACTCCTAGGTCCTTGACCGCTGACTTCCTTGCTAATTCTACCTGTCCCAACCTATATTTGTACTGTACAGGCTTATGGGCGCGTGTAAACGATACGACAAAGCACTTGCTTTCGTTAAACACTAGCTTATTCCGTTGCACCCAATCATTGACATTTGTTATGTCCTTTTGTAATAGCTCGCAGTCCGATGTATTACCGATCTTTAAGAACAATTTTAGGTCATCTGCGAATAACAGACACCGAGCTGTGCTAACCGTAATGGTTTAAAATATAATAAGTATAGCCTTTATCAAAGACAAGTTAAATCAAAGAGTACCACTTATGAAAATCTAGCCTCACCTGCAGTTCAGCCGATCATAATAAGAGATAGCTATTAATCGATTAAAAACCAATGATATTTTAAGAAAAATACGTCACGTTCATACTGCACGCACAACATAATCGTTCCGCGACACATACATACATATTTAATAGCATTGTATATACACACAAGTGTAAGTGCGACAGGAAATACACAAAGCGTAAGAGTGAAAGAGACAGCTATTTGTAATCAGTACAGGTGGCGCGCACGCTCACAATGACAGGTCACAGCTCGACTGACTGCAATGGTCACAAGTGAGACCAATTCACGGCACGATGTCGGACGCTTAAATCATATAAAAATTACTGCCACCAGCTCCCTAACTATAAAGATTCCTGCCTCGCCAGTTTGTGTTTCGTCAATGTGATGATTTATGGACACATCAAATTGAATGATAATGTGAAATGTTTTTGCAAAAAGTGAAGTGAAATTGAATGATATTCGTTAATATTGAAAACTAAGAATAAGTTATAAAGCATTATTTTAAAAACATCAAATTTTCATGTGATTCTAAACGCATTACTAAAAATGAATTTGAATATCCTGTGGTTTTCCACAGACTGCATCAAATTTATACGATTACAACTAGTGAAGAAAAGAAATATTTTTCTACCTTGTACTTTCTACCTTAACGCCATAACTTTGCTAAAAATATCACGAAGTGGTTACTTATATAATCTCCAGCGAGCCGTTGAAGAACAAATTAAAATATTTAAATTTGACATGTAAACTTTTGTCAATGCATGTCATGTCTAATGCAACCCAGGTTTTTGTTACTAACGTCGGTAAAATTTTGCTTTGACCACTCCATCATTTTAACCTTACACACACTTCGCCTCATGAGTTAAAGTTAATTTCGAAAATTTCACCCTCATGGTTCCACTGATATATTCCTGGTCAGGCTATAATTAAATTAATCTCGTAATAATGAAACACTTACCTAAAGTTGTTTGGCTATCATCGACCGTATCCTTCACAACATCACTATCCATGATAGCCGGATCATTACTGCGCGCGTCGCGTGAGGAGCTCGCATCTTCATCAAGCAGTTTCTTTTGGTTTATGATATTCTCCACTTCTGCTGCGATTGCATCATGAATATGCATTCTTGTTACTACCAATTCTGTCTCAAAAACTTTAATATCACAGTCTTCCTGGGAAGGTGCATAAATTTCTTCCTCAACACCATCGGATTCAAAGTTTGGCTCCTCCTTAACTCTAGAGTCTTCAAGGCTAGATACACAATAATTTTCCGCCACAATATCAATGTCTTCAAGACTAGGTGCGCAGTTATATTCTACCCTATTATCAGCGTGTTCAGGGTTAGATTCATACAGTTCTTCTAACATTTCTTCATCTGATTCTTCAGCGTAAAGTACATAATCATTTTCTAGCTTAATATTGGAATCTTCAAAGCTAGTTTGACAAATTAAAATCGAATTAGATTCTTTTTCTTCTTTACCAGAAACGGGCACGTTATTTTTTTGCGTAATACTATCTTCATCATGATTGGCTCTATCTGTGCATGCATTTTCGTCTTCTACGTGTTTAATTTCTAAGTCGTAATGATTTGGTTTATATAGTTTTATCTCTAAATTTGAACTGCAATGACTGACTTTTCCTTTGATTGACTGCAGCGCTTTGAATGTTATCTGAAAATTGATAAAATAAATAATATTAAAGATGTTCAAAAAATTTATGGGGGTTGATACCAAATTCAAAAAAATACCTACATAAGTTGGATGTGAAGAATGTCAACATTATTCTGAATATAATTAGCAAGTTATTTGAAAAAAACGAGAATCAATTTTTTTTTAAATTGAATCTGACTGTCGATAGAAACAGGGTGTTTGCAGTTAAAAAAAACCTACTCGGAAGCATAGACAATAGATATTTGGAAAACCAATCAAATTTAGGATGTATACAAACACGTAGACTTTGTTTGCTGCGACATGATATTAAATATTGTTAGGTTATACTGATATTCATTCTAAAATTAAACAAAAGATGGTACTAATCTATCTACACAAGTAATGACGTTTTTCAATTCAGTGTTACCAATGGTTTTCCATTTATTTTATATATTTTGATCTGGTAACATCAAGTCAGATTTATAAAACAAAACATTATGTACTAAATAAACCATAATTAGTAATATTAAGTTCAGAAAATGGGTCCAGCAATTTTAAATATTGTAATTTAAATATTGATATTCCATAATTACTGTCGTTGAATTGTAGGAATGGACTGTACAAACGCCATTTAATTAAATTTAAAATGAAAATTCAAATGTCACATGTCAAATGTGTCATTCATTTCAATAATATTAATTGTAAATAAATGCATTTTCACTGCTTTTTACGATTTTTCCACCTCACGACCTGGTGATAAATAGGATTCCGAAGCCCCGCATGTACGTCTACTTACGAATAATAATATGTAATACTTATTAATATCGATGTCGTCAAAATCTAGTTCCGAAGCATAACTGGACTTCTGTTCATCACTTAAATTGAAGAACAGTTTGAGAAGAATGAAGAATGATTTGAATCCTGTGCATGAGTCGAGTCAGGTTCACAATTTTCCTCAGGTGAATGAAGACTGCTTAAATTATTTATAAGTAGTGCTGCTTCAAAAGTGACTTCATATCTTGTACAGGATGGAGAATTATCCTATACCAGAGGCTTCGAATGCAGCCAAAGATATTTTAAACATGAATGAATGTTGTGTTCTCTGACAATTTCAGGGCCCTGTTTTTATTCTTTGTAAACATTGGTGTTTTACCTACGCTTTGTGTTACTGTAGCATTATATATTAAACAATAAATTATCGTACAAAATTACAGTCTTCTTATTTTTATAAAATAGGATTAATTACGAATGCTCTAAAAGATGGCATATTGTATTTGATCTTAATGAATTAAGAGCTAACTAATTCTATTCTAATTGAAACATTAAAAGAAAATTTAAATTAAAGGTGCCAAGGTGCAGAAAAATGCATGAAGTTTTCCAAATTAAAAAACAGATGGCGTCACATTCATGGGCCATGCACAAGCCTTGAGCGCGGACTCTATTTCAGATAAAATGTACTCTGTGGATAGAAAGCTAGCCCAACTGAATGCCTATATTACTCTGGAAATAAAATTCTAATCTGAGTGAATGGATCTGACTCTACTGACATTGGCTGTGACAGTAATGACTGTATTTAGCCATTCTGACATATATAATTAGAAAATTTACTACAAATGTCAAAAACAATTTCGTTCGGATAATAAGTGCTACGAACGTGAATTCATTCACGTTCTGAACGACCCTTGGTTAAATTGGACAAATTATTATATTGTGACAACAAAATATATCGTTATTTTATAGAAACAACATATAAAAGATAGCTTTTAAAAACGAACTAACTCGTTAGAATAATATAGAAATATATTAAAAAACGTAAGCGTCATAAAATAAATAGTGTTATTTGTATAAATAAAAAAATAAAATATTTTTTTATAAATTGAAATATATAGGTTAAGCTTTTAAATGAGGTACATATTTGCTGCTCGATGTTTTTCGGAAATAAGTACACTTTTGAACTTTTGAATCTCCTTTAGAGAAATAGAAAAAGCTGCTGAGAAAAGTTGCTTAAAGGATCGTCCTCAGTAAGTATCGATGGATGACCGTAGACTGACCTGGTGTCGGTCGCGGGCGAGCGACGAGAGCGCGGCGTGCGCCCGCAGAGCCCGCGCGCGCAGCCGCCGGTGCGACAGCAGCAGGCGCGCGCACGTGGCGCACAGCTGCTGGGGGAGGCCGGCCCCGCGCTCCGGCTGGGAACGACCGACACACGAGCTGTAGCGGGAGCGCGACCTGACTGCAGTCCAGACCCGCTATGGAGGGAGGGAAGCTCTCGCGCCAGACATTTTTTAATGAGTAAATATGTCAGAAAATACGTTAATGGATGCGCTTATGTGAATGTGCGTGTATGTGTGTGTTTCATTTACATTAAATAGATGTTCAGTTATTCAGAACTCACCGCCAGGCCGGTGAGAGTGTGGTACGCCTGCTGCAGCCCTCGGCGCTCCCGCAGCGGCAGCAGCCGGCCACCAGTGGCCAGGCACATCCTGCACACCTGCACCGAACACTACCATCAGCCTCCGACAGATGTGGCATACTATTCATCGCGCTATTTACAAAAAGGGCATGTAAGGGCAAAAATGTACAGTATGACCATGACATGATCAGGACAGACACGAGACAACCAATCGTGTATGCCAAGAATCACCCCATATGCCACACTTTACTTGTATTATATGACTTCTCGTGTAAAAGGTAATATAACTTTTGCCTACTTCTAAAGATTCCCGTAGTCGCCCAATCATTGAACGATTTACAATTTTTTGGAAAGATTTTTTTGCCAGTAAATACAGATTTATAGGCGTTATTTATAACAACCCCTACATTAAGGTAGCATTCACAACTTCTTTTCCATTCTTCTTAGAGTTTGCTCTTTGTTAGACGTGTAGAGTAAACTTGTATAGTTATCTTAGCTAGCAAGCTATATCTTTAACAGGGACTGTTAGTGATGATAAGTGCTGTACTAACAGCACTTATAACTCACACTCACTAGAGCGTCAGTTAGCTCTTAGTAAGGTGAGTTGCAAATGTGCCGAGCAAGATTAGATGCACGGGACAAGTGTAGCAGCAAAACTGTCATATATAAATGTAGGATTATGGCGAATTTGAGACGAAACACTCACTTTTTTCATACTTTATTTAATTTAATTTACACAACATAACTTTGACGGTATGTTCTTGATCGTTCATCTTTTCTGACTTCTCTTTATGGTACAGATACTACAGATCAAAGATGTATTTCCCACCAGTGTTACATACTCAATAAAAATAAAAATCAAACCAACTAAGTACTATCCCACAGGGCTGTCCTGATTGAGAGACAAATTTTGATCCATCTCACATTTAAAACATTTGATTCGCGTAGGACAAGCTGATGATTGTAACATCGTTTTACATGAGTCGTCTTTCGATTTGGATGATGCCCAGATGATTGGCTAGACTGAGGAGCTTTGTTTTGCGCCTTTTTTTTAAATTCACTGTAGATATCTAATTTCTTGCGAAAATCCTTGATATCCGTAGCACCATACAAAATAACTTTATTGGTCTCTAAGTCTCGGATGCCATCAATGACATATTCCATCAGTGCAGCGTCTTCAACCTTGCCATGAAGATCCAATTCTTTCATAGACAGGAAATACTTTTGATAAGTTTCGCTGTTCTTCATCTTACGTGAAACGAGATTCTTGTGTATAATTGCACTATTAACTTTAGGGCCAAATTCATCTTTAAGAGCATTTTTTAAAGTTGCATAATCCTTTACTCTCCCTAAAGATCGTAGAAATAACTTTGCAGTTCCGTCTAAGAGTCTCTTGGCATAGATCAGCTTTTCAACCTTCGACCATTTCATAATTTGGGCAGTATCTTCAAATTCATCGATAAATGTCTCAATCGGATATGTGTCATCTCCGGTAAACATGTTCATCGACTTCTCCAAGTCTTTAAAAGAAATCTGGACGTCCAAGTCCTGTTCTTCATCTTCAGTTTCATTTCTATCTTTTTTTGGCGGCATTGTAATTGACAGGCTAGTATTCAGCTTTAAATTCTTCGTATTACGTCTTTTAGTCGTCATACAAAATGATGGCTTATTTGGACTCAGTCTTCAGTCTTCAAAAATGAATCTTTGTGTCCAAAATCTACCATTCATTAAGAAAAACAACCATTTTTAGTAGAATTTTTCTGTAGCTTGCAACATTTTCTACCATAAGGTTTGATAGCCGTATAACGTCGTCGGTCGGAAAATCATAAAATGGGGTCTTGCAATCTTTCAATCTTTCGTCATACGACTTGCGATCTAACCTGAATCTTCAATCTTTGTTTCTTCTCAAATTTCGAAGTATCCCGGACGAGCCCCCAAAAGTTGTAGGATTATGGCGAATTTGAGACGAAACACTCACTTTTTTCCCAATAGCTCGGGTCGATTCAATGTGATCGAAAGAGTTAAGCAACGACGGGCGCGGTCGGTTTGTGGATGGGTGACCGCTAGTGGCAAAATTTCATGGACGCTACCGTGCTTCGGAGGGCACGTAAAGCCGTCGGTCCCGGTTGTTTTCAATGCTGGAAACAGTCGTTAAGCCTTCTCGAAGACCTTCGGGTGGCTTGAGAACATTCGACACTGGGTTGGCCACTAACCCCTCCACCAATCCGCATTGGAGAGCGTGGTGGAGTATGCTCTAGACCTCCCGCAGCTGTGTCTGTGGGGGAGACCCGTGCCCAGCAGTGGGACGTCTATGGGTCGCAGATACAGATACTACAGATCAAAGATGTATTTCCCACCAGTGTTACATACTCAATAAAAATAAAAATCAAACCAACTAAGTACTATCCCACATAAATATTTCTAAAACATATATAAATATTTCTATTTTTACAATGTCAGTACGAACTGATACAAGCTCCGTAGCTGAATAAAATATTTTTACGTTAAATAGTGTTTTATTACTTATTTGAAACATTATAAAAACCCTACCTGTACAGTGACACTGGGTAGAGCGCCTGCCCACAGCCTCTCTCCGCTCTGGTCCACATTTAGGTCACTCTTCTCGAAGTGGTCTGTGCAGACGACACTGGCCTCCGAGGGCACCCAGCCTTCCATGCCCAGCGACTGCAGCCAGGAATCACGGAGAGATGGCTCTTTGGGAAACCTGGATTCAAAATAATATCACTCACACACCCACACCTCCGTCTACCTGCATGTTGCAAAGGCGATGGTGTGTAATACACCTACACTTTACCAGTAATATTTAGATGCCATAAGATAAGCAGTGGGCTTAATACCATGCACTGGGCACATGCCTTGCATTATCTTATTAAGTTAAAAATCTTAGCACTTAATTTTAATGAATTAATTGTATTAGGTAAAAAACTATAAATAGTAAACAGAAATAATTTTAGAATTTAATATAGTCTGTTAACCATTTAATTTTATATCTGTATTATTTTAAAATTAAAAATTGCATATCAATTAAATTGGACAAGACTTAATAATGGAGTATGCATATGTATGAGGATTTGTTGTTATCAATAATAGTCCAGTTAGTAAGTCTAGTTTTAAGTCGGTCAAAGATGTGTAACCAGATGTGTAACCACACCATTCCAGCCAGAACACGACTGCTGTAAAAACTGTACCGGGTAACTGTGGCGGGTGGTGATCCTGCGTCGGGCCATCTCTATACAAAACCTATACATAGGCTCTACCACCACTGGGTTCCATTTATAGGCTTTACCAACTCAAACTAAATTAATCCTTTTAAAAGTTTTATTAACATAATCCTCACATGTTGTATAGGTCTCTTTAACTAATGACTAGGCTGTGACTCAGTAGTGTTGGTCTACAATAGTGGCGAAACAAATTAATAAGCAAATATTGAAGCCCTGTATAGAAGTCACGGAGCCCGTTAAAACTGACTAAACTGTACAATAACCGGATATCTCCCGTAATTTATATTAGAAAGAAAGAAAAAAGAAAGAAAAACTTTATTCACATATACACAATAGATACAAGCTTTACATATTACTTGCTTTCGAGGGTTCTGAAGTACCAAAACAAGGCTTTAGTTTCAACATGTACCGTCCATCTCTCCGTATGCGGCTTAAATCTGAAACACTTACTAACTTACTAATACTAATAGAGAGCTGGGCATATTGTTTTATATACCTACAATGTCGACTTCATGCTGGGATATAATCTGCATAAAATTAATTACATACAAAGGACACTACATTTTTTTCTTAGGATCATGCCAAGACCATTTATCGATTCAACCCGCCCGGCAGCAGATTCAATACCATTGAAAATAATAATACTGTAAAAGTAAATGGACTCACTGATGGAAGGTGACGCCGCGGGGCGCATCGTTAGAGTTGTAGCGGCAAGTAGGTACGTAGCAGCGCATATTTTTCCAATAAACCAGTTTAAAAAAAGCAATGATATTTTGCACAATGTACGGTAAATAAAATAAATTTGTAGTTGTGGATAAAACGATAAAAATTTTCGGGGACGTTTTGCTGTTGCTTGACTTGACACACCCTGACCACAGAACAAATATACTCACAACCACAAATTAATAAGGGGCTCACAACCTTGACCGAGTGACCACAGATTACTATATAATTAGTAGCTAGCTCACAGAACAAATATACAGCTAGAGTAGAGAGATGGGATGGGACCACAGAGTACCTTTATGGATGGGACAGTAAAATTGCGACTGTTTCCATTAGTTAGACCGGTTTTGGCGCCACATAAAGGTACTCTGTGGGCGCCACGCCACCGTCGACAGACGATAGTGAAGTGCCGACTTTTCTTTACTTGTCGATAACATGCAATAGGGTAGTACTTATTGTGTCGATAATTTAAAAAGAAATGTGATGAGATTTATTATTAGTTATATTAAACTTATTTATTATTGGCATTGGAAAAATAAAATAAAACGACACTCTATAACAACTATTTTATTACATGAGAGGAATCTGTGGTGCAGAGGTTAATCCTTAGAGGGATATCCTTACTGTAGAACTGTCTGTCCCGTGTCCGAATCCGTGATATTTATTCCGGAGATAAAAATTTGTACTCCAGTCATAGATGTTAAACTGTGTTGTTTTCTGTGTCTGCCATCCGCAACACAAGCCTAGGCCTACCGCAGGGGTGTTAGTGTGTACTGTTTTTTTATTTACTTTAAAAGATTATGTAGATTGTAGTACAAAGTAATAGATTACCTTCAGTACTAAGTGGTTGGTCATGGGCAATTTCTGTCTGAAAATAGGTAGGATAAGAAAACCATATCCTTTGCCATAATTCATCGAACTGTGTGGTGTCAAAATGCCTTGAACAACCTCTCTTCTTCATTAGCTGTTCTTTTGAAAGTCCGGGTAGCAGTGAGTTCGTAGGCACAAAGAATCCACACACTCCCAAGACGATCGTTCTTAAGGAAATTAAATAGTTGGTGGGTTTCACTAGTTGAACACTGCCTATAACACAACATTTAAAGATACCCATGGCAAGGTATTCCCGAACAGCACTGGGGGAAATAAAGCGTCTTTTCGCAAATGTTATTGGCGTTTAAAGGATCTCAACTCAAGCACTCAAGCAACGTACACATAATTTAACCTCCAAAGTCAACTCAAACCAAGCAAGATTCACAAGTAAATCCGGCAATCCACACAGAATTTAACCTCCGAAGTCGACCAAACCAAAATCAGTGCAAGATTTCAGTATGTAAAATGTTTGTAAAGACCAAAGGAAAGAATTTAATAAATAATAACCGGTAATGAGTGTCAGTCATTACACATACATTTTTAGCAACCCGAAGGGAAGATCAAATAAAATAAAACACATGATAAACAAGTACCCACTTCGGCATCAAATACACCAAAATTAAAGTATGGAACGTACTTACATCAAAGTAGCGTAGGTACCGACACTTATCGCAAGTACCGACAACCATACCCTACGACGGCTGAGCAGGATGAAATAAATTAAAATTAGATAGAAAAGAAACAAACTACCACAGATTAATATATTAGAACAACATCAACATGGCGGCGACATTTCCACAGATTATTACTGTTTAATTCAACTTCTCTTACGTTCTGTCCTCAAAGTTCACTCTGTGGTCTTGATTGCGACGCTGGCGCCAAAACAGGCCAAATGTAGATAATGTAGTTACAGCTGTCCCAGCCCTGACCGTGACACATATCCCTTTAGTTTGCGACTTGACAGTAGCACAGATATTACATTTAAACTTTAGTCTATGGTAGCACAGATTAATATACGAAACCTTTCCTCCCCTTCCGCGGCGCTGTGGGCGCTCCTGCGTGAGGGAATTCGGATGTAAGGATGGTCCTTCTATCCGGGCAATTGCTCCAGGGGTGAACCCCGTCGGTGACATCCCCGCTGTTGGGCGTGGGAGACAGTGTGTCGTCGCGCACGCGTGATGCGCGCGCGGAGCTGCAGCCGTTAGTCACTGTTTCCCCCCTGATGGTCGGGGGGAAGAAGGTCCAACAGCTCTCTGGGGAGCGGTCGGCCTTCAGGGGGGCGCGCGTGCAGCGGCGCTATCCCCCTTAGATGAGGATGCGGCCCATTGTCGGCGCGGTTGTACATAACACGCGCCAAGCGGACCACAAACTCATCCAGCGACTCCAGCTTGCAGTCGCGCGCGATCACCGCGTTCCGGACATAGCGCCCCGCACCTGTGATTGCTCGCAGGGCGAGGTTTTGCTGGGCCTGAAGACGCTTGCGCTTCGAGGCCGCCGCCAGAGCGTACCATGCCGGCGCCGCGTACGTCAGCCTGGATCGGATATAGCATTTATAAATGCCGATTTTAGTGCGCAGTGGTAACCTGGATGTCAACACGGGCCGGAGCATCGCTCTCGCGGCTCGTGCCTGGCGGTGCACGTGCTCCACCATGGCACTCATCGTGAGCTTGCGATCCATGTGACAACCCAGGTACCGGACGGTCTGCTGCCACTCTAAATCCTCACCATGCAGACGCAGCGGCGTCGGCATGTTGCGCTTCCGGCTGAAAAGTATCGGGACCGTCTTTCCGGCATTGACGGCGATCCTCCACTTATACAGCCAGTCTGACAGGCGGTCAAGCAAGCGCTGCATTCTTCTGACCGCTATTTCCGGATCTCGCGACGACGCAAAGTATGCGCTGTCGTCGGCGAACAGGGCGAGCTCTACATCACGTTCCCACTCCGCGAGGTGCCCGTCGAGAGTGGGGATGTCGTTGGTGTAGTACGCGTACAGAAGTGGGGCAAGACTGCTCCCCTGCGGCACACCCGCGCGAATGGGACGGGGGTCTGAGGTGCTGTCCTCAACCGATACCATGAACTTCCGCCCCTCTAGGTACGACGCTATCAACGCCACCAGCATCGCTGGCAAGGGCGACTCCAACAGCTTGTACAGCAGGCCCGCGTGCCACACACGGTCGAACGCCTTCTCTATATCGAGAAAGACGCCAACCGTGTGTCGCCCGCAGTTAGCCTCGAAGGCCAAGTGGTGGAGCACCCTTGTCAACTGTAGTGTTGTCGAGTGACCGGCCCGAAACCCAAACTGCTCATCCCTCAATGGGAGGAATGGCCGAATACGAGACAGAGCCAGTCTCTCGAACAACCTAGCCAGTGTGGACAGCAACGTAATGGGACGGTAGTTAACCGGGTAACGTGGGTCTTTACCCGATTTCGGGAGAACAATCACCTTCCCCTCCTTCCATGCAGTAGGGAAGTGTCCCGTGCGCAGGATGCCGTTGTAGAGCCTAGTCAAGCTGACTAAGGCCCTTTGGGGGAGCAAAGTCAATGCCATGTTTGGTACTCCATCAGCGCCTGGCGCTTTGCGTTTGGGTAAACGCCTAGCGGCCTTCCGTGCCTCCGAGGGCGAGATGAACTCGAAACCCTCAGGCTGCGGTATCGGGCCACTGATGAAGTCCGCTACACGCGTCTCCACACGCTCGCAGTGTTCCACCGCTGCAGCGGTGCCGACGGGGTTTGGAGTGAATTGCTCTTCAAGGTGTCGTGCAAGTACATCCGCCCGGCCTTGTGCTGAAAAGTGCCGGTCGCCCGCCCCATCATAGAGCGGGCTAACGGCAGGCCTAGCGCGGGTAAGTGCACGGTTGAGGTGGTGGAGTGACGCTTCGGACTCGCTGGCCTGGTCGACTCTCGCCTCCCACGCGGTCCCGCGATCCTCCTCCACCGCAGCCGACACCCTCGCAGCTTGGGCGTTCAGCCTACGCTTGACCCGCGGGCAGCGTGTTTCCGCCCATAGCTTACGAAGCCGCCTCTTCTTCAATTTCATCTCCTCGATATAGTGAGGCAATGGTTCTCGCACCCACACACGAGGTTTTTCGGTCGTGGCCGCTGTCAAGGCCGTACGAATCTCATTCGTGATGGCCCGGGCATCGGTCTCTATTCCTCCCGGCGTGGTGAGTGGCTCACTATACCGGAAGTCCGTCAAGGCGGCTTGGTAAGCCCGCCAGTCAGTTACCCGCGTCTGGCGGGGGAAGCTAATACACTCTACCCCAAGGCCAAGCGTAATAAGTATGGGAAGGTGCTGTGTGTCGAGGTCATACAGCACCTCCACATTAACCGGGCAGTTAATGTTCTTGCACAGAACTATGTCCAGGACGTCAGGAAGTTGGCGGGGGTTGGACGGCAAGTGGGTGGGTGCTTCGGGCCCAAGCACCTCGTACCCCTTGTCCTCCGCATCGTCGTATAGGCGACGACCAACTGGCGTAACCACTCGGGAGCCCCAAGCCGTATGTTTGGCGTTGAGGTCCCCGGCCACCAGGGTCGCGTCGGTCGTACGCCTGCTTGACATAATATTCTTGACGTCCTGCGGATAGAATAGTGGACCGGGAGGTCGGTAGGCCGCAAACAACCTTAGTTCTCTCCCAGCCATATTTACTGCTGCACCTATAGAGCGCAGGCTAGTAAAGTCTGGGAGGGGCAACGCTTCGTGCACCACATCACGACGGATGGCTATCGCCGTGCCTCGATAAGCTATGCCCGCAGGCGACGTCTCGTCGCGGCGGTACACGCAGTAACCGGGCAACCGGAATGTCTCATTGGGACGGAATTTGGTTTCGCCCAGCAGCACGACGTGAACGTTTTGCTCCCGGGCGAGTGACCTAAGGCTTTGGGTGTGGCGGGAGAGTCCCCCCGGATTCCAGTATAGTAATCTAAGATGAACCACCATACTGATCCCCGAGGACACTCTGGATTAACTCACGGATTGCCCTCAGCAATCTGGGGTGCGCCGCAAAAGCTTCACTGACGGTGGCCGCAGCCTCCGCCAGCGCCTCCGCGGACGCATTTATCCCCAGGATGGCCAAGGGCGCATCCGCGGGGAAGAGGGGGCGCGATTCGCGCTCTGGGATTGTCGGGAGGGATGTAGGTGGAGGCAGAGGGGGAAGAGACTCCGGCTGGGCCACCGTTGCCTTTAAAGGTTGTTTGGGCCCCGTGGATAGGGGGTCAGAGGTTCGCGCAACCGTGGCTTGTGACGCCTGCGGCAGCGGAGGAAAGGCCGCCAGGTCCTCCGGAGCGGGAACCGATGCGGCGCGTGACTGCTGTGGCACCTGTTGTATCGGAGGTTGTTGCTTACGGCGGCGTCGCCGGGTCTTCCTGCCAGACTGCTTAGGCGCCTGTGGCACCAGGGCCTCCGGCGTGGACTCGGCCACTGGCTCCGCCTGCAAATGTGCCTCCGATTCGTCCAGCTCGGGCTGCTCCCGCTGGGCCGCCCTGCGCTCCGCCCTCGTGGGCAGCTGTGCTGGGCGGACCCGAGCTGGGGGTCGTTCTGTATCGGGCTGCCCCATACGGGTTTGCCGGCGCACATTTCCGCGTGTTATTGGCGGATTAGCGGGGGCCATCAGTGAGGACCCCGTAACGGGTTCCGTTCGCTCCTCAGCCCTGCGGTGGGGGAGGGGATCCGTTGTCGCGGTTCGAGCGTGGTTTGCTGGCCTGCACCGTCTCGTGCGCCCCTCAGACGGCTGAGGACGCTGTGCCACGTTGGTTTGGGGTTCCGGTCTAGGCGCGGCTGGTATCGGGGGAGACAGCACGATGCCCCTAACGCGCGCCATCCGCTGCAGGTATTTGCACACCTTGCTCATAGCAGGGTGTGCACCCTGACAATTGGTGCACTTGTAGGGGCCCTCCTTAGGTGTTGGGCAGTCCCGAACACTGTGTGACCCTGCACAGCGGACACACCGTACAGGCCGGTGGCAGTTTGCAGAGGAGTGTCCCACTGCTTGGCAGCGGTGGCACTGGTGGATACTGCCACGACGGCGTTCCCACCCCTCTATTACTACCCCGGGCATATATAAGAGCTCGTCCACTTCATACAAGCGGGCAAGCTCAGCCTCAGAGAGATGGTCCAACTGCACGTGGAACACAGTGCCAGGTCTACCTTTCCTTGGTGGTATAGGCCGCACGTAGCGGACCGGGAACCCCTTTTCCGTCAGGGCTCGAGTAACATCACCCGGGTCCGTGTCCCGCGGGAGGCCCTGTATTCCGACCTTAGAAGGCCTAGCCTCCTTCAGGTCATAGCAGTACCAGGAGACCTGGGGTTCAGTCTTCTCGAGCTCGCTGAGGTACCGCTGTACAACGCGGTACTCCTCTACCGTATCAGGGCGGAATCGAACACCCTGGTTAAATGGTCGAGCGCTCGGTGCTCGACCTAAAAGCCCGTGTAGGGCGGCAAAATGCCTAGCCCAATTGGGAAGTCGCTCTGCCACAATGGGGGGGTAGGCCGCCTGCGCACGCGCGTCCGGGCCTTCGTTACCCACGCGCGCACTCGCAGTGGGCTGTCGGGGGCGGGGCGGGGTCGGGGGGCGGGGTTGAGCGGGAGTAGCCGCCATCGCCGCGAAAGAAGAGGAAAGGTTTCTCGCGTCCGCGGTCCCTACTCCTACGTTTCCTAATGCTATACTTATATTGTCCGATATTATGCCAGCGGGAGGTGCCGGCACTGGCGAGATTGGTGGGGGAGTGCGTAATATCCCCTGAGGGAGGACCGCTGTATCCCCTGGTGTGGAGCTTGGCGTCGGAGCCAGCAAGATGTAACTCGTCTCGTCCAGTGCTGGCAATTCCCGTTGGGCCTGCTGTGACGAGTGGGGGGCGGATGGTGACCGGGGGGGGGAGTGGACCACTCTCTTCCCTACGCGCGTCGCCGTTGCCTCAACTTCCTCGTCCAAACTCGAACCAGCTGACGATTTGTCCGAAGGTCCTTCCGCAGCTACTGCTCTCATCTTGGTTGGAGGGCTCGGCCCATCACCGCTCGACACCCGTCGGGCCGCTTTCACTGCTCGAGGGGTGGAGGGGGCGACGGGTCGCCACTCCAGTTCACTGCCTTCACTGTCTTCCAGAAATTCGACACTCTCGAATGTGTCATCCCCTTCTGGTGCCTTCTCGGGAGGCCTGGGATGCCCAGATTCTTCCTCGTCCGCCGCCATGGCCTCCAACGAAGATCTTCGCATCCCTGACCCGTGTGGGTTCGCCGCCAGTTCACCTTGGTCTCCAACGAAGCGAGTCTCACCCGTGACTATGTCGCGAGCAATTTCCCGTTTCTCCTCGCCTTGGCGCTTGCTTCGGCTACCCTTTTTACCGGTGGGTAATGCAGGCTCCATTTTTTTTTTTTTTTTTGTTTACGTTTATCTACCCGCGCGGTCTGCCGGCGTTCCGGACTCGGAACACAGAAACATCGGCACCACTGCGGGTAGTTCTAGTTTATTATTATTTTTTAACTACCTACCAGCCACCTCTGCCCTTTTATTATAAAAGGGATGGGTGGTGGTCGCGACGGTTTCCCTTCTTCTCACCACTCACTATGACACACGACACCACTGTTATGGAGCCCGACTTAAGTATACGGTAAAGTAACTAGTTTTAGGTCGCGCGCCGAACGAAATCGTCTTCACGCGACAGCTGTCGCAATCCGATTAATATATTAGTAGACTGTAGGCAATCCAATCCACAGACAAAACCAGTACCTATGTAAAATGTACTCTGTGGACAAACCCACAGACGCTGTAGAGAATAGACACATGGATCTATAAAATCTACACCGCCCAGGGTTAGCTGGTGGAGAATGCCATCAGGCATTATGCTCGCCCTTTGTGTATTTTACTTTTGTAAGGTATCAATAATCTATAGAAAATAAATAAATACGCATGGGTTTTTTATTCGAATGGACTTTTAATTTATGGTCATACCATAGAGATAGCAATATACATAGACTTTTACGGCGTCACCGATTGGGTGGTGGGTCTGCCCCTGGGGTACGGTATGGCATATGTCGAGGTCATCTAAATCGAGCAGGTACTTCCGGTTCCGAGACGTAATCAGCTGATTGTAATACCAAAGGATTTGGGTGGCCAGCAGCCTTATCAAAATAGGAATTTGAGTGCTCCGTCATGAACTGAACTATATTTGGTAGTTCTAAGTCGCGAAGATCTACATTGCGCACATACCCGTGGCTGTGCACATTAAATTATTTTCATTCTCCGATCTGACACTTGTGGAGAGCGAACGCTTTATAACATGCGAAAGGTTGCCTTCTTACAGGCATTACTGTAGAGCCACCTAGACATAGAGGAGACCCTGGGCAATGCCACAGGTGCCAACTTAAAGGCCATTCGGCAAGGAACTGTTGCGCCCGACGTGGACGCAGCAATCCAGTGCCTTGATGATCACGGTACTTCTGACTGCAGTAGAACCCTCGCGATCCCCAAAACCTACCAAAATAACCCAATATAACACTCGGGGATACTTCATGTCGGCCGTTAGAAGTCATGTCTTCACGGTGTACATGGTGTATACGTTATTGTGTGTTCGTGCCCGTGTATTGTTAAAGAAGGCAAATGGATGTAATAGATCCGCCTTGCGTATGCCGTGCACTAATTCCGTTCCAATTTCCAATCCAATAAAAAAAACTGCGTGCGTACAAAGTACACATGTCAGAAGTGAAACTTCTTTGGCGAAATATTCAAATATACTTACACAAAAAAAAGAATAAATATAAATATTCATTTGAAAGTTCGAAATAAAAAGTATCCTTTAACCTATTAATTGGTTCAGCTGTTTAACCAGTGAAAGAAAAAAGAAAGAATTAAGAAAAAAGAATGAAAACAGAGAGACAGACAGAGTCGTTGTAATACGGACTTTAAAGCAGGTACCTGTATTTAAACGTCCTTGGTACCTGTATGAATGACATTTTTAGATGCCCATCAAAGAACTTATCACCCATCAATTTATATTCATCAAAAACCTGCCTACGCGAGTCCCTGACAGACATCATTTTATCTAACCGTGCCGGGCGTCGTCTTAACACAAGGGTACCGCCGCCAGTGGCAACGCCAGAGCAGTAAGAGACAACGCCAGATGGAACTCCGTTCGTTGAAATGAGACAAACGCGAGTGCGAGTGCCTGTCCGACTTGGTAGGTACTGTTACTGTCACAGTACCTTTTATACCTAAACCCAACGGAAGTCTGATTTATTTATACAAACTATATCTACTGAACAATGTAAATAATAATAAATAGCTTGGACATTCTCACACACGGCCATCTGACCCCAAAGTAGGCGCGACCCTGCAATATGGGTTTCAGAGACTGATATACAGACATAGATATTTTTAAATACATACTTAAATAGATAATATTAACATCCAGACACAGAACAAATAAAAGTGTTCGTCATACAAATATTTGTCCTGAGTGGGATTCGAACCCACGACCCCTGTCGCAACAGACAGGGTCACTACCGATTGCGCCTTCGGGCCTGTCAAAATGTGCAACTAACATACGAAGTAATAAAATACGTACTTGCCTCCATCACTTCCACTTGCAGATTCAAATAATTTCTCTTCTTCGTCACCTTCGAATATTCTTATTAAATCCTCAGTAGTCGTCATTATTTACAATTATCGACAATCCACAAATACCCAAGAACAACATTAACGGAAATCTCCATTCGTTTGATTCTCTTGTGACGTAGGCAGCGGTCGAATTAAAGAGGCAGCCGCGCTAGACTAACTAGAGAAATGTGTTGAAAACATAGGCGTCTAAGGATGGGAAGTAACGTCATATGTTGTCATTATACAAATAAACTGAGGGATAGTTTTCTTATGAATAATAAGGAAAATAATTAATAACACAAGGTAATATATGTTATCTATAGTATATTTCGTATTACACTGTTTATTTTATGCTGAATGATGCATTATACCAAAATTTTTAACTGTTTGTTATTTCGTTTTTAAAATGCGCTTTGCATTGTATCCCATCCCCATGATCATATTTATGGGACGCGCGCGATAGACACCGAAGAAAAGTTCAAGCTTAAAATTACTTATTTTTGTTTAATTTTTTTCAATACTTAGAACTACGAGACATAATTTGAAATAATTGTTGTAAGTATTTTTTATATTATTGTATTTTTCCAATTTAATAATGGTTTTAGTTGTACCACGCAGTTAATAGGACGACAAAAGAACGAAAAATCATGCATGTTCTCTGTCGTAGAAATACGACGCACGCGGTAGGGGCACGTCAACATGTGTCGCACAAATGCGACTCGCGCGGTCGAAGGGTTAAATGCAGCAGTGGCCGTGGATCGGTTTTGCCTAAAACCATTTTGGCTTTCGTCTAAAATATTGCATTTTTCACAGAATAAGTAGAGTCGTCTGGGCATAACTGTTGTTTAAACAACTTTTGCAAGTGTGGGCAATAGCGCTACTGGGCGGTAATTGTTACAGATACAGATTTTAGATTAGATTTGAATTTTTTTTACAGATATCACACGAGTTAGGCTTCAAATCAAATCAAATGTCTTTATTGCAAGATAAGGTACAATATTAGGTCTTAGTAAAGTTTACAAACGAGCTCTTATCTTAACCCAACGAGGCATGCAGATTATCCTTACTACTTAATCATATATTATTATTAAAACTAAAATATTGCGTGCGTAAAGCGATCGACAGAGAGAGCGTTACTATATTATACATTATGTCAAAAAAATTAAAATATATTTTCATAAAATTTATCAATTAAAAATTCAGTCCTTTCCTTTATTCTCGCACTTGTGCAATATTGAAATAGTCCAATATTGTGTTTTATAAATAAACAACACTAATATATATAGGCTCGGTAATGTATGTATTTTTAGGTTTTTAAAAAATGGTTTGCATGAATCTCTTTGTCTTAGATTACATATGGATCTTAAGCATTTTGTTTGCGCTTTAAATACTAGTTCTTTATTAGTGGAGTTCCCCCAAAATATTACCCCGTATCTTAGGACTGAAGCAACACAGCCGTGATATGCGGTGAGCAGTGTCTTTTGGTTAACCGTCTTACTCAATTCTCGAAGAGCGAATGAAAGCCTACTCAAACTACAACTACTGTAACGCACTGCTAATATATTAATATAATACGTTAGTATAATACATTGTCGAGACCGACAAAGCTCTTTAAATAAAGAAAAAAAAAATTAAAAAAAAATTGGAAACATTAAATTTAACTTAACAAAAAATATATCAAAGGATTGGGAATTAACTTTTGGTGCTTTATAAATACAAATAATACAGATTTTATGTTCTAACAGTTCGATAGCAGAGAATTTAACAACACCTAATAGAGACAGGACATTGATATCATGCAGTTTGTTAAACGTATGAGAGCGTCTTACAAGAATACAACAACCTCCGTGCCTGCTTTTCCGCATGCATGAAGACGCTAAACTAAAATTTGGTATCAACAGACATTGCTCATCTCCTTGTATCATATTATGCTCAGTAATACATATAACGTCAAGGCGTGTGCCACTTTTACATAATTAATCAATACATACATTCAATTGATCAGATTTTACAATCAACCCGTTTATATTTTGATGTAAAATATTAATATGCTTATATACGAAAAATATCATTATTATTATTTATTATACAATCGGATTCTAATGTTATGTTATCCTTTGGGATGTCAATAGAATTTGAGAGAGACATGGCAATATTTACATCATTTGCAGCAGTATTACAGAAATCATTATTATTCGTGATACAGTTTGAGGCCGATATCTCCTCAGTTTGCGTGCTGACACTAACATAACTGTTACAAGTCTTTTGTTGCATATATAACTGGTAGATATCCATTCTTCTGTTGTAGGACAGTCAATATTTCCCGTAACAATGATCGAGCTAATAATATATTGGCATAGTAATTACGGTTCAATATAAAATTCATGTACTTTAAATCCACAAACACAGAATTACAATATTTACTACATATGAACTTTAATTGATAATTTAATTTATTTACATTCAGATATTTATTTTTTGGAATTTGACATATTATAACATTGGTATTGGTAACAGATGATAGCCATTAAAATTGAAGTTAAATTCGTATGGATTTCTATCGTGCATTCCACCTAGTAAAATTACATAATCATGTTTGCTTAACTTTGAAATGTCAATTTTCATAGATTCGACAACACTTGTAAGTGGCGCGTTAGCCTTTAAAAAACTTGAAACTATATAACTGGAGCCTAGAAGATTTTGTAATGATTTTCTCAGTCCGATTCCCTGATTGTCAGCAATAATTATTACTCGAGATTTATCTTGCGATCTTGGGTGATCATTTTCCTTGCTTGATAGAGTAAACGATTCTTGTTTTGCAGTAACAATGTTTGTGTTTTTTGGCCGAGTTTTAATGTTTTCGTGATGTGTTTCATATGAGGATAATGGAGATATCGTATTAACTTTAATTTTTTTCACTAGACCCACTTTTAAGAGATTTTTTATTGAAGTGTTGCCTAGACTTCGACATACGCTTTTTGCTTGGTATATAGGTGATGTTCTTGGTGCATTAAGCTTCATTTTAAACATTTTTACAAATAGGCGTGCCATTGCTTGCTTGATTCTTAGAAGTGAAATCTTGTGATAGTTTTTTTAATAATAATATTTGTTTCTTCTGTTCATCGATAGTATTTTGCAGCGTTTTATTTTCTAGGTTTAATTTTTCTATTTCATGATCCGCTATTAATAATTTCTGTTTTGTGCATTCGAATTCTGCTTTCAATTCAACGTACATACTATTTTCATATATGCTTTGCACGCTTAGCGAAGAAGTCTCAAGCAAGGTGGAGTTTTGTATGCTATCGGCTGATAATTTAAATATGTTTGTTTCAGATGTTGAACGTCTTAATTTTCTTCTTAGTGTTATATTCTCCATTTCTTTCCGAGTAATTACTAGTACAGTACCAGATTAGCTTGTAATGCAAAAAAAAATTTTTTTTCTTTCTCTTTCTTTAATTCCTCTTTTTTTTAAATTTTTAAATTTATTTCTTAAGTATTAACTTTTCGTATTCTTAGTAAAAATATTGATAATGCATAATTGGTTTTCAAGTTTTTGGCGTGTTGGTTATACGACGACGGCGACTCTTTATTCTATGTCATATGCGTATGGATCAGTTTCGTAGATACAACGTCGTCGTATAGCGTCTAAATTTATTAATACTGCTGATATGTTTATTGACTGTTTTTAATATATCACTGCGTTCTTCACTGTAATCGTAATCGAATGTTGTAGCTTATCGTTATTAACCCGATATTACTCCGTCTGACGCAATTAATACGAGCAGCCGTACATGAACACGTCCACTTCCAATCTCTCGTTTTTTGCTAATTACGGTCATAAATGTTTGAATAACACTCACACTGTCTATTTATACTAAAACAAACACAAATCAACAAAAAACTGATTAAATTTACACGTCTCGTATTTTATTTTAAGATAGCAAAAATCAGCTGTTGTTTACTTTTTAGCGCCACCTACCCTCCAGTTGAAAAAGCCAACCGAATCTCACCCGAATGTGTTCTTGAATGAGTTTTTAGAGTACATTTTGGATTAAACGCTTTCTTACAGATATCATACGAGTAATGCTTCTAGCCAGAATGTATATTCAAATGACGTTTTAGAGAAGACACTTGAGAAAATGCTTTCATATATCACATGAGTACGGCTTCTCGCCAGAATGTGTTCTCAAATGTATTTGTAGACTACTCATTTTAGTAAACGCTTTCTTACAGATATCACATGAGTAAGGCTTCTCGCCAGAATGTGTTCTCATGTGGTCTTGTAGATGTGACGATTGAAAAAACGCTTTCTTACATAAATCACACGAGTAAGGCGTATCGCCAGAATGTGTTCTCACATGACTTTGTAGATAAGATTTTCGAATAAACGCTTTCTTACATATATCACATGAGTACGGCTTCTCGCCAGAATGTGTTCTCAAATGTATTTGTAGACTACTCATTTTAGTAAACGCTTTCTTACAGATATCACATGAGTAAGGCTTCTCGCCAGAATGTGTTCTCATGTGGTCTTGTAGATGTGACGATTGAAAAAACGCTTTCTTACATAAATCACACGTGTAAGGCTTATCACCAGAATGTGTTCTCAAATGGCGTTTTAGATTTGACGATTGAGTAAAATATTTCTTACAGATATCACACGAGTAAGGCTTCTCGCCAGAATGTGTTCTCAAATGTAGTTTTAGATGTGATGACTGACTAAAATATCTCTTACATTTATCACACGAGTAAGGCGTATCGCCAGAATGTGTTCTCAAATGACGTTTTAGATATGACAAATGAGTAAAATATTTCTTACAGACATCGCACGTGTAAGGCTTATCACCAGAATGTGTTCTCAAATGGCGTTTTAGATTTGACGATTGAGTAAAATATTTCTTACAGATATCACACGAGTAAGGCTTCTCGCCAGAATGTGTTCTCAAATGAATTTGTAAATTAGATTTTGTAATAAACGCTTTCTTACATATATTACACGAGTTAGGCTTCTCGCCAGAATGTGTTCTGAAATGATTTTGTAGATCAGATTTTGCAATAAACGCTTTCTTACATATATCACACGAGTAAGGCTTCTCGCCAGAATGTGTTCTCAGATGTAGTTTTAGATGTGATGAGTGACTAAAATATCTCTTACATTTATCACACGAGTAAGGCTTCTCGCCAGAATGTGTTCTCAAATGTAGTTTTAGATGTGATGACTGACTAAAATATCTCTTACATTTATCACATGAGTACGGCTTCTCGCCAGAATGTGTTCTCATATGAATTTGTAGATGAGATTTTCGATTAAACGCTTTCTTACATTTATCACATGAGTAAGGCTTCTCGCCAGAATGTGTTCTCAAATGGCGTTTTAGATGTGATGACTTACTAATATATTTTTTACAGATATGACACGAGTAAGGCTTATCGCCAGAATGTGTTCTCAAATGTCTTTGTTGCTTAATTAACGTTTCTATATTATCAGATAAGACAGTGTCGACGGCGATCCGATCCGCCGGTGCAGGCTCGCTGCTTCGCGGGCAGTTATCGTCACCTGCACAAAATAATTTACTTTCAAAAAGCTTAATATTTATCCGTGCAGAATTTCTCTATAGTTCAGGGATGGTTTAAAATATAATAAGTATAGCCTTTATCAACGACAAGTTAAATCAAAGAGTACCACTTATGAAAATCTAGCCTCACCTGCAGTTCAGCCGATCATAATAAGATATAGCTAATAAACGATTAAAAATCAATGATATTTTAAGAAAGATACGTCACGTTCATACTGCACGCACAACATAATCGTTCCGCGACACATACATACATATTTAATAACATTGTATATACACACGCTATAAGTGCGACAGGGAACTTCATAACATTATTCCACCAACCTCATTCAACCATCGCACTACACGCCGAGGTTTGAAGTTTCATCCACACCGAATCGACTCATGGCCTTCTACCACCGTACGATTCTCGCGGTCTTTTTTACGGCGAACTGGTCTTCTGTGGAATGAGCTTCCGACTGAGGTTTTCCCTTCGAGCTACGACATGGAGCGCTTCAAAAAGAGTGTGAAACGCTTCCTCCTTCAAGGCAGGCAACGCACCTGTGATACCCCTGGTGTCGCACGTGTCCATAGACGACGGTGACCACTTAACATCAGGTGGCCCGTATGTCTGTTTGTCCGTCCTATACTATAAAAAAAAAAAAAAAGGGAATACAGAATGCGTAAGAGTGAAAGAGACAGCTATTAGACTCACAATGACAGGGCACAGCTCGACTGACTGCAATGGTCACAAGTGAGACCAATTTACGGCACGATGTCGGACGATTAAATCATATAAGAATTACTGCCACCAGCTCCCTAACTATAAAGATTCCTGCCTCGCCAGTTTGTGCGGAGTGAATTTGTCTTGAATAGATTTTGTCTATGGTTTCAATAGTAGTATTTCGTATTTTTTAGTATTTCGTCAATGTGATGATTTATGGACACATCAAATTGAATGATAATGTAAAATGTTTTTGCAAAAGGTGAAGTGAAATTGAATGATATTCGTTAAGACTTTATCTTAATATCTTATGGTATTCCACAGACTGCATCAAATTTATACGATTACAACTAGTGAAGAAAACAAATGTTTTTCTACCTTGAACTTTCTACCTTCGCGCCATAACTTTGCTAAAAATGTCACGAAGTGGTTACTTATATAATCTCCAGCGAGCCGTTGAAGAACAAATTAAAATATTTAAATTTGACATGTAAACTTTTGTCAAAATGTTAGTATTCATGTCTAATGCCAGTTTTTTGTTACTTACGTCGGTAAAATTTAGCTTTCGCCTCATGAGTTAAAGTTAATTTCGAAAATTTCACTCTCATGGTTCCACTGATATATTCCTGGTCAGGCTATAATTAAATTAATCTCGTAATAATGAAACACTTACCTAAAGTTGTTTGGCTATCATCGACCATATCCTTCACAACATCACTATCCATGATAGCCGGATCATTACTGCGCGCGTCGCGTGAGGAGCTCGCATCTTCATCAAGCAGTTTCTTTTGGTTTATGATATTCTCCACTTCTGCTGCGATTGCATCATGAATATGCATTCCTGTAACTACCAATTCTGTCTCAAAAACTTTAATATCACAGTCTTCCTGGGAAGGTGCATAAATTTCTTCCTCAACACCATCGGATTCAAAGTTTGGTTCCTCCTTAACTCTGGAGTCTTCAAGGCTAGATGCACAATAATTTTCCGCCTCAATATCAAAGTTTTCAAGACTAGGTGCGCAGTTATATTCTACCCTGTTATCAGCGTGTTCAGGGGTAGATTCATACAGTTCTTCTAACATTTCTTCATCTGATTCTTCAGCGTAAAGTACATAATCATTTTCTAGCTTAATATTGGAATCTTCAAAGCTAGTTTGACAAATTAAAATCGAATTAGATTCTTTTTCTTCTCTAACAGTAACGGGCACGTTATTTTTTTGCGTAATACTATCTTCATCATGATTGGCTCTATCTGTGCATGCATTTTCGTCTTCTACGTGTTTAATTTCTAAGTCGTAATGATCTGGTTTATATCGTTTTATCTCTAAATTTGAACTGCAATGACTGACATTTCCTTTGATTGACTGCAGCGCTTTGAATGTTATCTGAAAATTGATAAAATAAATAATATTAAAGATGTTCAAAAAATGGGTTGATATAATTAGCAAGTTAGTAGCAAAAAACGAGCCTCAATTTTTTAAAAAGCTTTTATTTAACTTCACTCGTATGTATCCATTATTAATGTATGTATGTATATGTCCTGGAATCTTGCAATCAATATTTCACCCACTTCCACTGAAGCTATCGAGCTGAAATTTGGCACACATATTTGGTTCCGATGACAATGCATGAAAATAAAAAAAAAGTTTAATAAAAAAAAATTGTTAACGGTATAATTATTTAAATTGAATCTGACTGTCGATAGAAAGCTAGCCCGACTGAATGCCTTTATTACTCTGGAAATAAAATTCTAATCTGAGTGAATGGATCTGACTCTACTGACATTGGCTGTGACAGTAATGACTGAATTTAGCCATTAGTTGACTTTTTTTTAATTTGACAAGCAAATTAGAACATTTACTACAAATGTCACAAACAATTTCGTTCGGATATTAAGTGCTACATGAATTCACGTTCTGAACGACCTTTGGTTAAATTGGACAAATTAATATATTGTGACATCAAAATATATCTTTATTTTATAGAAACAACATATAAAAGATAGATTTCAGCTATATTTCCACTTGAATAAAAACGAACTAACTCGTTGGAATAATATAGAAATATATAAAAAAACGGAAGCGTCATAAAATACATAGTGTTATTTGTTTAAATAAATAAATACATAAAATATTTTTCTATAAATTGAAATATATAGGTTAAACTTTTTAATGAGGTATTTTCTGCTTGATTTTTTTCGGAAATAAGTACCACTTGTGAACTTTTGAATCTCCTTTAGAGAAATAGCAATAGCTGCTGAGAAAAGTTGCATAAAGGATCGTCCTCAGTAAGTATCGATGGATGACCGTAGACTGACCTGGTGTCGGTCGCGGGCGAGCGACGAGAGCGCGGCGTGCGCCCGCAGAGCCCGCGCGCGCAGCCGCCGGTGCGACAGCAGCAGGCGCGCGCACGTGGCGCACAGCTGCTGGGGGAGGCCGGCCCCGCGCTCCGGCTGGGAACGACCGACACACGAGCTGTAGCGGGAGCGCGACCTGACTGCAGTCCAGACCCGCTATGGAGGGAGGGAAGCTCTCGCGCCAGACATTTTTTAATGAGTAAATATGTCAGAAAATACGTTAATGGATGCGCTTATGTGAATGTGTTTCCTTCACATTAAATAGATGTTCAGTTATTCAGAACTCACCGCCAGGCCGGTGAGAGTGTGGTACGCCTGCTGCAGCCCTCGGCGCTCCCGCAGCGGCAGCAGCCGGCCACCAGTGGCCAGGCACATCCTGCACACCTGCACCGAACACTACCATCAGCCTCCGACAGATATAGCATACTATTCATCGCGCTATTTACAAAAAGGGCATGTAAGGGCAAAAATGTACAGTATGACCATGACATGATCAGGACAGACACGAGACAACCAATCGTGTATGCCAAGAATCACCCCATATGCCACACTTTACTTGTATTATATGACTTCTCGTGTAAAAGGTAATATAACTTTTGCCTACTTCTAAAGATTCCCGTAGTCGCCCAATCATTGAACGATTTACAATTCTTTGGAAAGATTTTTTTGCCAGTAAATACAGATTTATAGGCGTTATTTATAACAACCCCTACATTAAGGTAGCATTCACAACTTCTTTTCCATTCTTCTTAGAGTTTGCTCTTTGTTAGACGTGTAGAGTAAACTTGTATAGTTATCTTAGCTAGCAAGCTATATCTTTAACAGGGACTGTTAGTGATGATAAGTGCTGTACTAACAGCACTTATCACTCACACTCACTAGAGCGTCAGTTAGCTCTTAGTAAGGTGAGTTGCAAATGTGCCGAGCAAGATTAGATGCACGGGACAAGTGTAGCAGCAAAACTGTCATATATAAATGTAGGATTATGGCGAATTTGAGACGAAACACTCACTTTTTTCATACTTTATTTAATTTAATTTACACAACATAACTTTGACAGTATGTTCTTGATCGTTCATCTTTTCTGACTTCTCTTTATGGTACAGATACTACAGATCAAAGATGTATTTCCCACCAGTGTTACATACTCAATAAAAATAAAAATCAAACCAACTAAGTACTATCCCACAGGGCTGTCCTGATTGAGAGACAAATTTTGATCCATCTCACATTTAAAACATTTGATTCGCGTAGGACAAGCTGATGAATGTAACATCGTTTTACATGAGTCGTCTTTCGATTTGGATGATGCCCAGATGATTGCCTAGACTGAGGAGCTTTGTTTTGCGCCTTTTTTTTAAATTCACTGTAGATATCTAATTTCTTGCGAAAATCCTTGATATCCGTAGCACCATACAAAATAACTTTATTGGTCTCTAAGTCTCGGATGCCATCAATGACATATTCCATCAGTGCAGCGTCTTCAACCTTGCAATGAAGCGCCAATTCTTTCATAGACAGGAAATACTGTTGATAAGTTTCGCTGTTCTTCATCTTACGTGAAGCGAGATTCTTGTGTATAATTGCACTATTAACTTTAGGGCCAAATTCATCTTTAAGAGCATTTTTTAAAGTTGCATAATCCTTTACTCTCCCTAAAGATCGTAGAAATAACTTTGCAGTTCCGTCTAAGAGTCTCTTGGCATAGATCAGCTTTTCAACCTTCGACCATTTCATAATTTGGGCAGTATCTTCAAATTCATCGATAAATGTCTCAATCGGATATGTGTCATCTCCGGTAAACATGTTCATCGACTTCTCCAAGTCTTTAAAAGAAATCTGGACGTCCAAGTCCTGTTCTTCATCTTCAGTTTCATTTCTATCTTTTTTTGGCGGCATTGTAATTGACAGGCTAGTATTCAGCTTTAAATTCTTCGTATTACGTCTTTTAGTCGTCATACAAAATGATGGCTTATTTGGACTCAGTCTTCAGTCTTCAAAAATGAATCTTTGTGTCCAAAATCTACCATTCATTAAGAAAAACAACCATTTTTAGAAGAATTTTTCTGTAGCTTGCAACATTTTCTACCATAAGGTTTGATAGCCGTTTATCGTCGTCGGTCGGAAAATCATAAAATGGGGTCTTGCAATCTTTCAATCTTTCGTCATACGACTTGCGATCTAACCTGAATCTTCAATCTTTGTTTCTTCTCAAATTTCGAAGTATCCCGGACGAGCCCCCAAAAGTTGTAGGATTATGGCGAATTTGAGACGAAACACTCACTTTTTTCCCAATAGCTCGGTCGGTTTGTGGATGGGTGACCGCTAGTGGCAAAATTTCATGGACGCTACCGTGCTTCGGAGGGCACGTAAACCCGTCGGTCCCGGTTGTTTTCAATGCTGGAAACAGTCGTTAAGCCTTCTCGAAGACCTTCGGGTGGCTTGAGAACATTCGACACTGGGTTGGCCACTAACCCCTCCACCAATCCGCATTGGAGAGCGTGGTGGAGTATGCTCTAGACCTCCCGCAGCTGTGTCTGTGGGGGAGACCCGTGCCCAGCAGTGGGACGTCTATGGGTCGCAGCGATGTTCTTGATCGCTCATATTTTCTGACTTCTCTTTATGGTACAGATACTACAGATCAAAGATGTATTTCCCACCAGTGTTACATACTCAATAAAAATAAAAATCAAACCAACTAAGTACTATCCCACATAAATATTTCTAAAACATATATAAATATTTCTATTTTTACAATGTCAGTACGAACTGATACAAGCTCCGTAGCTGAATAAATCATTTTTACGTTAAATAGTGTTTTATCACTTATTTGAAACATTATAAAAACCCTACCTGTACAGTGACACTGGGTAGAGCGCCTGCCCGCAGCCTCTCTCCGCTCTGGTCCACATTTAGGTCACTCTTCTCGAAGTGGTCTGTGCAGACGACACTGGCCTCCGAGGGCACCCAGCCTTCCATGCCCAGCGACTGCAGCCAGGAATCACGGAGAGATGGCTCTTTGGGAAACCTGGATTCAAAATAATATCACTCACACACCCACACCTCCGTCTACCTGCATGTTGCAAAGGCGATGGTGTGTAATACACCTACACTTTACCAGTAATATTTAGATGCCATAAGATAAGCAGTGGGCTTAATACCATGCACTGGGAACATGCCTTGCATTATCTTATTAAGTTAATAATCTTAGCACTTAATTTTAATGAATTAATTGTATTAGGTAAAAAAATATAAATAGTAAACAGAAATAATTTTAGAATTTAATATAGTCTGTTAACCATTTAATTTTATATCTGTATTATTTTAAAATTAAAAATTGCATATCAATTAAATTGGACAAGACTTGATAATGGAGTATGCATATGTATGAGGATTTGTTGTTATCAATAATAGTCCAGTTAGTAAGTCTAGTACCAAGTCGGTCAAAGATGTGTAACCAGATGTGTAACCACACCTTTCCAGCCAGAACACGACTGCTGTAAAAACTGTACCAGGTAACTGTGGCGGGTGGTGATCCTGCGTCGGGCCATCTCTATACATAACCTATACATAGGCTCTACCACCACTGGGTTCCATTTATAGGCTTTACCAACTCAAACTAAATTAATCCTTTTAAAAGTTTTATTAACATAATCCTCACATGTTGTATAGGTCTCTTTAACTAATGACTAGGCTGTGACTCAGTAGTGTAGGTATACAATAGTGGCGAAACAAATTAATAAGCAAATATTGAAGCCCTGTATAGAAGTCACGGAGCCCGTTAAAACTGACTAAACTGTACAATAACCGGATATCTCCCGTAATTTATATTAGAAAGAAAGAAAAAAGAAAGAAAGAAAGAAAAACTTTATTCACATAGACACAATAGATACAAGCTTTACATATTACTTGCTTTCGAGGGTTCTGAAGTACCAAAACAAGGCTTTAGTTTCAACATGTACCGTCCATCTCTCCGTATGCGGCTTAAATCTGAAACACTTACTAACTTACTAATAGAGAGCTGGGCATATTGTTTTATATACCTACAATGTCGACTTCATGCTGGGATATAATCTGCATAAAATTAATTACATACAAAGGACACTACATTTTTTTCTTAGGATCATGCCAAGACCATTTATCAATTCAACCCGCCCGGCAGCAGATTCAATACCATTGAAAATAATAATAGTGTAAAAGTAAATGGACTCACTGATGGAAGGTGACGCCGCGGGGCGCATCGTTAGAGTTGTAGCGGCAAGTAGGTACGTAGCAGCGCATATTTTTCCAATAAACCAGTTTAAAAAAAGCAATGATATTTTGCACAATGTACGGTAAATAAAATAAATTTGTAGTTGTGGATAAAACGATAAAAATTTTCGGGGACGTTTTGCTGTTGCTTGACTTGACACACCCTGACCACCATAGATTATACACTATATACCAGGGTGTTTGCAGTTAAAAAAAACCTACTCGGAAGCATAGACAATAGATATTTGGAAAACCAATCAAATTTAGGATGTATAGAAACACGTAGACTTTGTTTGCTGCGACATGATATTAAATATTGTCAGGTTATACTGATTTTCATTCTAAAATTAGACAAAAGATGGTACTAATCTACACAAGTAATGACGTTTTTCAATTCAGTGTTACCAATGGTTGTCCATTTATTTTATATATTTTGATCTGGTAACATCAAGTCAGATTCATAAAACAAAACATTATGTACTAAATAAACCATAATTAGTAATATTAAGTTCAGAAAATGGGTCCAGCAATTTTAAATATTGTAATTTAAATATTGATATTCCATAATTACTGTCGTTGAATTGTAGGAATGGACTGTACAAACGCCATTTAATTAAATTTAAAATGAAAATTCAAATGTCACATGTCAAATGTGTCATTAATTTCAATAATATTAATTGTAAATAAATGCATTTTCACTGCTTTTTACGATTTTTCCACCTCACGACGTGATAAATAGGATTCCGAAGCCCCGCATGTACGTCTACTTACGAATAATAATATGTAATACTTATTAATATCGATGTCGTCAAAATCTAGTTCCGAAGCATAACTGGACTTCTGTTCATCACTTAAATTGAAGAACAGTTTGAGAAGAATGAAGAATGATTTGAATCCTGTGCATGAGTCGAGTCAGGTTCATAATTTTCCTCAGGTGAATGAAGACTGCTTAAATTATTTATAAGTAGTGCTGCTTCAAAAGTGACAGGATGGAGAAGTATCCTATACCAGAGGCTTCGAATGCAGCCAAAGAAATTTTAAACATGAATGAATGTTGTGTTCTCTGACAATTTCAGGGCCTTTTTTAATTCTTTGTAAACATTGGTGTTTTACCTACGCTTTGTGTTACTTTAGCAATATAAATTAAACAATAAATTATCGTATAAAATTACAGTCTTCTTATTTTTATAAAATAGGATTAGTTACTAATGCTCTAAAAGATGGCATATTGTATTTGATCTTAATGAATTAAGAGCTAACTAATTCTATTCTAATTGAAACATTAAAAGAAAATTTAAATTAAAGGTGCCAAGGTGCAGAAAAATTCATGAAGTTTTCCAAATTAAAAAACAGATGGCGTCACATTCATGGGCCATGCACAAGCCTTGAGCGCGGACTCTATTTCAGTTATATAAAATGTACTCTGTGCTATATACCTGGAACTGACCACAGAACAAATATACTCACAACCACAAATTAATAAGGGGCTCACAACCCTGACCGAGTGACCACAGATTACTATATAATTAGTAGCTAGCTCACAGAACAAATATACAGCTAGAGTAGAGAGATGAGATGGGACCACAGAGTACCTTTATGGATGGGACAGTAAAATTGCGACTGTTTCCATTAGTTAGACCGGTTTTGGTGCCACTTAAAGGTACTCTGTGGGCGCCACGCCACCGTCGACAGACGATAGTGAAGTGCCGACTTTTCTTTACTTGTCGATAACATGCAATAGGGTAGTACTTATTGTGTCCGTAATTTAAAAAGAAATGTGATGAGATTTATTATTAGTTATATTAAACTTATTTATTATTGGCATTGGAAAAATAAAATAAAACGACACTCTATAACAACTATTTTATTACATGAGAGGAATCTGTGGTGCAGAGGTTAATCCTTAGAGGGATATCCTTACTGTAGAACTGTCTGTCCCGTGTCCGAATCCGTGATATTTATTCCGGAGATAAAAATTTGTACTCCAGTCATAGATGTTAAACTGTGTTGTTTTCTGTGTCTGCCATCCGCAACACAAGCCTAGGCCTACCGCAGGGGTGTTAGTGTGTACTGTTTTTTTATTTATTTTAAAAGATTATGTAGATTGTAGTACAAAGTAATAGATTACCTTCAGTACTAAGTGGTTGGTCATGGGCAATTTCTGTCTGAAAATAGGTAGGATAAGAAAACCATATCCTTTGCCCTAATTCATCGAACTGTGTGGTGTCAAAATGCCTTGAACAACCTCTCTTCTTCATTAGCTGTTCTTTTGAAAGTCCGGGTAGCAGTGAGTTCGTAGGCACAAAGAATCCACACACTCCCAAGACGATCGTTCTTAAGGAAATTAAATAGTTGGTGGGTTTCACTAGTTGAACACTGCCTATAACACAACACTTAGAGATACCCATGGCAAGGTATTCCCGAACAGCACTGGGGGAAATAAAGCGTCTTTTCGCAAATGTTATTGGCGTTTAAAGGATCTCAACTCAAGCAAGAAGCGAGATCACACGAAACATGGGCATTAACGTACACATAATTTAACCTCCAAAGTCAACTCAAACCAAGCAAGATTCACAAGTAAATCCGGCAATCCACACAGAATTTAACCTCCGAAGTCGACCAAACCAAAATCAGTGCAAGATTTCAGTATGTAAAATGTTTGTAAAGACCAAAGGAAAGAATTTAATAAATAATAACCGGTAATGAGTGTCAGTCATTACACATACATTTTTAGCAACCCGAAGGGAAGATCAAATAAAATAAAACACATGATAAACAAGTACCCACTTCGGCATCAAATACACCAAAATTAAAGTATGGAACGTACTTACATCAAAGTAGCGTAGGTACCGACACTTATCGCAAGTACCGACAACCATACCCTACGACGGCTGAGCAGGATGAAATAAATTAAAATTAGATAGAAAAGAAACAAACTACCACAGATTAATATATTAGAACAACATCAACATGGCGGCGACATTTCCACAGATTATTACTGTTTAATTCAACTTCTCTTACGTTTACTCTGTCCTCAAAGTTCACTCTGTGGTCTTGATTGCGACGCTGGCGCCAAAACAGTCCAAATGTAGATAATGTAGTTACAGCTGTCCCAGCCCTGACCGTGACACATATCCCTTTATTTTGCGACTTGACAGTAGCACAGATATTACATTTAAACTTTAGTCTATGGTAGCACAGATTAATATATTAGTAGACTGTAGGCAATCCAATCCACAGACAAAACCAGTACCTATGTAAAATGTACTCTGTGGACAAACCCACAGACGCTGTAGAGAATAGACACATGGATCTATAAAATCTACACCGCCCAGGGTTAGCTGGTGGAGAATGCCATCAGGCATTATGCTCGCCCTTTGTGTATTTTACTTTTGTAAGGTATCAATAATCTATAGAAAATAAATAAATACGCATGGGTTTTTTATTCGAATGGACTTTTAATTTATGGTCATACCATAGAGATAGCAATATACATAGACTTTTACGGCGTCACCGATTGGGTGGTAAGCTTCAAAAATCTCAAACCAAATTGATTAATCTACGTATCTAAATTGAATTATCTACGGGTCTGCCCCTGGGGTACGGTATGGCATATGTCGAGGTCATCTAAATCGAGCAGGTACTTCCGGTTCCGAGACGTAATCAGCTGGTTGTAATACCAAAGGATTTGGGTGGCCAGCAGCCTTTTCAAAATAGGAATTTGAGTGCTCCGTCATGAACTGAACTATATTTGGTAGTTCTAAGTCGCGAAGATCTACATTGCGCACATACCCGTGGCTGTGCACATTAAATTATTTTCATTCTCCGATCTGACACTTGTGGAGAGCGAACGCTTTATAACATGCGAAAGGTTGCCTTCTTACAGGCATTACTGTAGAGCCACCTAGACATAGAGGAGACCCTGGGCAATGCCACAGGTGCCAACTTAAAGGCCATTCGGCAAGGAACTGTTGCGCCCGACGTGGACGCAGCAATCCAGTGCCTTGATGATCACGGTACTTCTGACTGCAGTAGAACCCTCGCGATCCCCAAAACCTACCAAAATAACCCAATATAACACTCGGGGATACTTCATGTCGGCCGTTAGAAGTCATGTCTTCACGGTGTACATGGTGTATACGTTATTGTGTGTTCGTGCCCGTGTATTGTTAAAGAAGGCAAATGGATGTAATAGATCCGCCTTGCGTATGCCGTGCACTAATTCCGTTCCAATTTCCAATCCAATAAAAAAAACTGCGTGCGTACAAAGTACACATGTCAGAAGTGAAACTTCTTTGGCGAAATATTCAAATATACTTACACAAAAAAAAGAATAAATATAAATATTCATTTGAAAGTTCGAAATAAAAAGTATCCTTTAACCTATTAATTGGTTCAGCTGTTTAACCAGTGAAAGAAAAAAGAAAGAATTAAGAAAAAAGAATGAAAACAGAGAGACAGACAGAGTCGTTGAAATACGGACTTTAAAGCAGGTACTTGTATTTAAACGTCCTTGGTACCTGTATGAATGGGACATTTTTAGATGCCCATCAAAGAACTTATCACCCATCAATTTATATTCATCAAAAACCTGCCTACGCGAGTCCCTGACAGACTTCATTTTATCTAACCGTACCGGGCGTCGTCTTAACACAAGGGTACCGCCGCCAGAGCAGTAAGAGACAACGCCAGATGGAACTCCGTTCGTTGAAATGAGACAAACGCGAGTGCGAGTGCCTGTCCGACTTGGTAGGTACTGTTACTGTCACAGTACCTTTTATACCTAAACCCAACGGAAGTCTGATTTATTTATACAAACTATATCTACTGAACAATGTAAATAATAATAAATAGCTTGGACATTCTCACACACGGCCATCTGACCCCAAAGTAGGCGCGACCCTGCAATATGGGTTTCAGAGACTGATATACAGACATAGATATTTTTAAATACATACTTAAATAGATAATATTAACATCCAGACACAGAACAAATAAAAGTGTTCGTCATACAAATATTTGTCCTGAGTGGGATTCGAACCCACGACCCCTGTCGCAACAGACAGGGTCACTACAGATTGCGCCAACGGGCCTGTCAAAATGTGCAACTAACATAAGAAGTAATAAAATAGGTACTTGCCTCCATCACTTCCACTTGCAGATTCAAATAATTTCTCTTCGTCACCTTCTAATATTCTTATTAAATCCTCAGTAGTCGTCATTATTTACAATTATCGACAATCCACAAATACCCAAGAACAACATTAACGGAAATCTCCATTCGTTTGATTCTCTTGTGTCGTAGGCAGCGGTCGAATTAAAGAGACAGCCGCGCTAGACTAACTAGAGAAATGTGTTGAAAACATAGGCGTCTAAGGATGGGAAGTAACGTCATATGTTGTCATTATACAAATAAACTGAGGGATAGTTTTCTTATGAATAATAAGGAAAATAATTAATAACACAAGGTAATATATGTTATCTATAGTATATTTCTGAATGATGCATTATACCAAAATTTTTAACTGTTTGTTATTTCGTTTTTAAAATGCGCTTTGCATTGTATCCCATCCCCATGATCATATTTATGGGACGCGCGCGATAGACACCGAAGAAAAGTTCAAGCTTAAAATTACTTATTTTTGTTTAATTTTTTTCAATACTTAGAACTACGAGACATAATTTGAAATAATTGTTGTAAGTATTTTTTATATTATTGTATTTTTCCAATTTAATAATGGTTTTAGTTGTACCACGCAGTTAATAGGACGACAAAAGAACGAAAAATCATGCATGTTCTCTGTCGTAGAAATACGACGCACGCGGTAGGGGCACGTCAACATGTGTCGCACAAATGCGACTCGCGCGGTCGAAGGGTTAAATGCAGCAGTGGCCGTGGATCGGTTTTGCCTAAAACCATTTTGGCTTTCGTCTAAAATATTGCATTTTTCACAGAATAAGTAGAGTCGTCTGGGCATAACTGTTGTTTAAACAACTTTTGCAAGTGTGGGCAATAGCGCTACTGGGCGGTAATTGTTACAGATACAGATTTTAGATTAGATTTGACACTTATTTACAGATATCACACGAGTTAGATTTCTCACCCGAATGTGTTCATGAATGAAACTTAAATGAAATGAGAAAACGCTTTTTATCTCACGAGTAAGGTTTCTAGACAGAATGTGTTCTCAAATGACATTTCAGATTAGACACTGTAGAAAACGCTTTCTTACATTTCTCGCATGAGTACGGCTTTTCGCCAGAATGTGTTCTCAAATGAATTTGTAGATCATATTTTTGATTAAACGCTTTCTTACATATATTACATGAGTACGGCTTCTCGCCAGAATGTGTTCTCATATGAATTTGTAGATGAGATTTTTGAGTAAACGCTTTCTTACATATATCACATGAGTACGGCTTCTCGCCAGAATGTGTTCTTAAATGTCTTTCTAGACTTCCCATTTCAGTAAACGCTTTCTTACAGATATCACATGAGTACGGCTTCTCGCCAGAATGTGTTCTCAAATGTATTTGTAGATTACCCATTTTAATAAACGCTTTCTTACAGATATCACATGAGTAAGGCTTCTCGCCAGAATGTGTTCTCAAATGGCGTTTTAGATCAGATTTTCTAGTAAACGCTTTCTTACAGATATCACACAAGTAACGCTTCTCGGCAGTATGTGTTCTCAAATGGCGTTTTAGATCAGATTTTCTAATAAACGCTTTCTTACAGATATCACACAAGTAACGCTTCTCGGCAGTATGTGTTCTCAAATGGCGTTTTAGATCAGATTTTCTAATAAACGCTTTCTTACAGATATCACACAAGTAAAGCTTCTCGGCAGTATGTGTTCTCAAATGACCTTTTAGATTATACAATTGATTAAAAGATTTCTTACATATATCACATGAGTACGGCTTCTCGCCAGAATGTGTTCTCAAATGACGTTTCAGAGTAGACACTTCAGAAAACGCTTTCTTACATATATCACAAGAGTAAGGTTTTTCACCTGAATGTATTAATAAATGTTTTTGTAGAGTAATCATTTGAGTAAACGCTTTCTTACAGATATCACATGAGTATGGTTTTTCGCCAGTATGTGTTCTCAAATGACCTTTTAGATTAGACAATTGATTAAAAGATTTCTTACATATATCACATGAGTACGGCTTCTCGCCAGAATGTGTTCTCAAATGTATTTGTAGACTACTCATTTGAGTAAACGCTTTCTTACAGATATCACACAAGTAACGCTTCTCGGCAGTATGTGTTCTCAAATGACATTTCAGATTAGACACTGTAGAAAACGCTTTCTTACATTTCTCGCATGAGTACGGCTTTTCGCCAGAATGTGTTCTCAAATGAATTTGTAGATCATATTTTTGATTAAACGCTTTCTTACATATATTACATGAGTACGGCTTCTCGCCAGAATGTGTTCTCATATGAATTTGTAGATGAGATTTTTGAGTAAACGCTTTCTTACATATATTACATGAGTACGGCTTCTCGCCAGAATGTGTTCTCAAATGAATTTGTAGATCACATTTTTGATTAAACGCTTTCTTACATATATCACATGAGTACGGCTTCTCGCCAGAATGTGTTCTCAAATGTATTTGTAGACTACTCATTCTAGTAAACGCTTTCTTACAGATATCACATGAGTATGGCTTATCGCCAGAATGTATTCTCATATGGCATTTTAGATGTGATGACTTACTAAAATATTTTTTACAGATATGACACGAGTAAGCCTTCTCGCCAGAATGTGTTCGTAAATGTCTTTGTTGCTTAATTAATGTTTCTATATTATCAGATAAGACAGTGTCGACGCCGATCCGATCCGCCGGTGCAGGCTCGCTGCTTCGCGGGCAGTTACCGTCACCTGCACAAAATAATTTACTTTCAAAAAGCTTAATACTTATACGTGCAGAATTTCTCTATAGTTCAGGGATTTATTTATTTATTTATTTATACATATATTAAATTATTTATACATTTATTTATACAATAGGGAGTATGTAAACATAACAAGTAAGTCCCCAATGCGTTTACCTACGACACTGAACTTATTTTATAAGTGACTACTTCTAAATATTTAGCGGCAGTTCTGCGAAATACAGCCGGTGACGACCAGAACAAGTCTAAGCTAGGACCTGAGGCCAGGATACCATTGAGTAAAGTCAAGGCTTGTACCAGCGGTGACTCACTTACCAATACCAGTCTACAGTATGGAATGGCAAATACTTTATGCCGGCGAACATAATGTTTGGCAGGAATGTGCAACGGCATAAGCTCCAACACTGAAGTTTCGAAGGTTTCCCCCTGATTAATTGGAAAAATAATCAATTAATGACATAGCACGCCTTAATTCCAATGTTTCATAACCTAACATGCCTTGCAGGAAAAGGCTTGGGTATGCATGCGGAAACCCCACATAATACCCATATTGCTTCATGTATAACCATCTTAAAAACTTTTTTTTTGGAGTTTCTCCAACATGAGTATATGCCTTGCATCATGCGGACTCCAGATAACTGCGTTACATTCCAAGTTACTCCTTACAAAACTATTGTACAGCGCTTCAATCGCTACACTTTCAAAGTCCTTAGACTGTCTTAAAACAAAACCTAGTGATTTATAAGCTTTTGTTGTAATAGCACAAATATGGTGATCGAAACTAAGGCCAGAACTCATAAGGACTCCTAGGTCCTTGACCGCTGACTTCCTTGCTAATTCTACCTGTCCCAACCTATATTTGTACTGTACAGGCTTATGGGTGCGTGTAAACGATACGACAAAGCACTTGCTTTCGTTAAACACTAGCTTATTCCGTTGCACCCAATCATTGACATTTGTTATGTCCTTTTGTAATAGCTCGCAGTCCGATGTATTACCGATCTTTAAGAACAATTTTAGGTCATCTGCGAATAACAGACACCGAGCTGTGCTAACCGTAATGGTTTAAAATATAATAAGTATAGCCTTTATCAAAGACAAGTTAAATCAAAGAGTACCACTTATGAAAATCTAGCCTCACCTGCAGTTCAGCCGATCATAATAAGAGATAGCTATTAATCGATTAAAAACCAATGATATTTTAAGAAAAATACGTCACGTTCATACTGCACGCACAACATAATCGTTCCGCGACACATACATACATATTTAATAGCATTGTATATACACACAAGTGTAAGTGCGACAGGAAATACACAAAGCGTAAGAGTGAAAGAGACAGCTATTTGTAATCAGTACAGGTGGCGCGCACGCTCACAATGACAGGTCACAGCTCGACTGACTGCAATGGTCACAAGTGAGACCAATTCACGGCACGATGTCGGACGCTTAAATCATATAAAAATTACTGCCACCAGCCCCCTAACTATAAAGATTCCTGCCTCGCCAGTTTGTGTTTCGTCAATGTGATGATTTATGGACACATCAAATTGAATGATAATGTGAAATGTTTTTGCAAAAAGTGAAGTGAAATTGAATGATATTCGTTAATATTGAAAACTAAGAATAAGTTATAAAGCATTATTTTAAAAACATCAAATTTTCATGTGATTCTAAACGCATTACTAAAAATGAATTTGAATATCCTGTGGTTTTCCACAGACTGCATCAAATTTATACGATTACAACTAGTGAAGAAAAGAAATATTTTTCTACCTTGTACTTTCTACCTTAACGCCATAACTTTGCTAAAAATATCACGAAGTGGTTACTTATATAATCTCCAGCGAGCCGTTGAAGAACAAATTAAAATATTTAAATTTGACATGTAAACTTTTGTCAATGCATGTCATGTCTAATGCAACCCAGGTTTTTGTTACTAACGTCGGTAAAATTTTGCTTTGACCACTCCATCATTTTAACCTTACACACACTTCGCCTCATGAGTTAAAGTTAATTTCGAAAATTTCACCCTCATGGTTCCACTGATATATTCCTGGTCAGGCTATAATTAAATTAATCTCGTAATAATTAAACACTTACCTAAAGTTGTTTGGCTATCATCGACCGTATCCTTCACAACATCACTATCCATGATAGCCGGATCATTACTGCGCGCGTCGCGTGAGGAGCTCGCATCTTCATCAAGCAGTTTCTTTTGGTTTATGATATTCTCCACTTCTGCTGCGATTGCATCATGAATATGCATTCTTGTTACTACCAATTCTGTCTCAAAAACTTTAATATCACAGTCTTCCTGGGAAGGTGCATAAATTTCTTCCTCAACACCATCGGATTCAAAGTTTGGCTCCTCCTTAACTCTAGAGTCTTCAAGGCTAGATACACAATAATTTTCCGCCACAATATCAATGTCTTCAAGACTAGGTGCGCAGTTATATTCTACCCTATTATCAGCGTGTTCAGGGTTAGATTCATACAGTTCTTCTAACATTTCTTCATCTGATTCTTCAGCGTAAAGTACATAATCATTTTCTAGCTTAATATTGGAATCTTCAAAGCTAGTTTGACAAATTAAAATCGAATTAGATTCTTTTTCTTCTTTACCAGAAACGGGCACGTTATTTTTTTGCGTAATACTATCTTCATCATGATTGGCTCTATCTGTGCATGCATTTTCGTCTTCTACGTGTTTAATTTCTAAGTCGTAATGATTTGGTTTATATAGTTTTATCTCTAAATTTGAACTGCAATGACTGACTTTTCCTTTGATTGACTGCAGCGCTTTGAATGTTATCTGAAAATTGATAAAATAAATAATATTAAAGATGTTCAAAAAATTTATGGGGGTTGATACCAAATTCAAAAAAATACCTACATAAGTTGGATGTGAAGAATGTCAACATTATTCTGAATATAATTAGCAAGTTATTTGAAAAAAACGAGCCTCAATTTTTTTTTAAATTGAATCTGACTGTCGATAGAAACAGGGTGTTTGCAGTTAAAAAAAACCTACTCGGAAGCATAGACAATAGATATTTGGAAAACCAATCAAATTTAGGATGTATACAAACACGTAGACTTTGTTTGCTGCGACATGATATTAAATATTGTTAGGTTATACTGATATTCATTCTAAAATTAAACAAAAGATGGTACTAATCTATCTACACAAGTAATGACGTTTTTCAATTCAGTGTTACCAATGGTTTTCCATTTATTTTATATATTTTGATCTGGTAACATCAAGTCAGATTTATAAAACAAAACATTATGTACTAAATAAACCATAATTAGTAATATTAAGTTCAGAAAATGGGTCCAGCAATTTTAAATATTGTAATTTAAATATTGATATTCCATAATTACTGTCGTTGAATTGTAGGAATGGACTGTACAAACGCCATTTAATTAAATTTAAAATGAAAATTCAAATGTCACATGTCAAATGTGTCATTCATTTCAATAATATTAATTGTAAATAAATGCATTTTCACTGCTTTTTACGATTTTTCCACCTCACGACCTGGTGATAAATAGGATTCCGAAGCCCCGCATGTACGTCTACTTACGAATAATAATATGTAATACTTATTAATATCGATGTCGTCAAAATCTAGTTCCGAAGCATAACTGGACTTCTGTTCATCACTTAAATTGAAGAACAGTTTGAGAAGAATGAAGAATGATTTGAATCCTGTGCATGAGTCGAGTCAGGTTCACAATTTTCCTCAGGTGAATGAAGACTGCTTAAATTATTTATAAGTAGTGCTGCTTCAAAAGTGACTTCATATCTTGTACAGGATGGAGAATTATCCTATACCAGAGGCTTCGAATGCAGCCAAAGATATTTTAAACATGAATGAATGTTGTGTTCTCTGACAATTTCAGGGCCCTGTTTTTATTCTTTGTAAACATTGGTGTTTTACCTACGCTTTGTGTTACTGTAGCATTATATATTAAACAATAAATTATCGTACAAAATTACAGTCTTCTTATTTTTATAAAATAGGATTAATTACGAATGCTCTAAAAGATGGCATATTGTATTTGATCTTAATGAATTAAGAGCTAACTAATTCTATTCTAATTGAAACATTAAAAGAAAATTTAAATTAAAGGTGCCAAGGTGCAGAAAAATGCATGAAGTTTTCCAAATTAAAAAACAGATGGCGTCACATTCATGGGCCATGCACAAGCCTTGAGCGCGGACTCTATTTCAGATAAAATGTACTCTGTGGATAGAAAGCTAGCCCAACTGAATGCCTATATTACTCTGGAAATAAAATTCTAATCTGAGTGAATGGATCTGACTCTACTGACATTGGCTGTGACAGTAATGACTGTATTTAGCCATTCTGACATATATAATTAGAAAATTTACTACAAATGTCAAAAACAATTTCGTTCGGATAATAAGTGCTACGAACGTGAATTCATTCACGTTCTGAACGACCCTTGGTTAAATTGGACAAATTATTATATTGTGACAACAAAATATATCGTTATTTTATAGAAACAACATATAAAAGATAGCTTTTAAAAACGAACTAACTCGTTAGAATAATATAGAAATATATTAAAAAACGTAAGCGTCATAAAATAAATAGTGTTATTTGTATAAATAAATAAATAAAATATTTTTTTATAAATTGAAATATATAGGTTAAGCTTTTAAATGAGGTACATATTTGCTGCTCGATGTTTTTCGGAAATAAGTACACTTTTGAACTTTTGAATCTCCTTTAGAGAAATAGAAAAAGCTGCTGAGAAAAGTTGCTTAAAGGATCGTCCTCAGTAAGTATCGATGGATGACCGTAGACTGACCTGGTGTCGGTCGCGGGCGAGCGACGAGAGCGCGGCGTGCGCCCGCAGAGCCCGCGCGCGCAGCCGCCGGTGCGACAGCAGCAGGCGCGCGCACGTGGCGCACAGCTGCTGGGGGAGGCCGGCCCCGCGCTCCGGCTGGGAACGACCGACACACGAGCTGTAGCGGGAGCGCGACCTGACTGCAGTCCAGACCCGCTATGGAGGGAGGGAAGCTCTCGCGCCAGACATTTTTTAATGGGCAAATATGTCAGAAAATACGTTAATGGATGCGCTTATGTGAATGTGCGTGTATGTGTGTGTTTCATTTACATTAAATAGATGTTCAGTTATTCAGAACTCACCGCCAGGCCGGTGAGAGTGTGGTACGCCTGCTGCAGCCCTCGGCGCTCCCGCAGCGGCAGCAGCCGGCCACCAGTGGCCAGGCACATCCTGCACACCTGCACCGAACACTACCATCAGCCTCCGACAGATGTGGCATACTATTCATCGCGCTATTTACAAAAAGGGCATGTAAGGGCAAAAATGTACAGTATGACCATGACATGATCAGGACAGACACGAGACAACCAATCGTGTATGCCAAGAATCACCCCATATGCCACACTTTACTTGTATTATATGACTTCTCGTGTAAAAGGTAATATAACTTTTGCCTACTTCTAAAGATTCCCGTAGTCGCCCAATCATTGAACGATTTACAATTTTTTGGAAAGATTTTTTTGCCAGTAAATACAGATTTATAGGCGTTATTTATAACAACCCCTACATTAAGGTAGCATTCACAACTTCTTTTCCATTCTTCTTAGAGTTTGCTCTTTGTTAGACGTGTAGAGTAAACTTGTATAGTTATCTTAGCTAGCAAGCTATATCTTTAACAGGGACTGTTAGTGATGATAAGTGCTGTACTAACAGCACTTATAACTCACACTCACTAGAGCGTCAGTTAGCTCTTAGTAAGGTGAGTTGCAAATGTGCCGAGCAAGATTAGATGCACGGGACAAGTGTAGCAGCAAAACTGTCATATATAAATGTAGGATTATGGCGAATTTGAGACGAAACACTCACTTTTTTCATACTTTATTTAATTTAATTTACACAACATAACTTTGACGGTATGTTCTTGATCGTTCATCTTTTCTGACTTCTCTTTATGGTACAGATACTACAGATCAAAGATGTATTTCCCACCAGTGTTACATACTCAATAAAAATAAAAATCAAACCAACTAAGTACTATCCCACAGGGCTGTCCTGATTGAGAGACAAATTTTGATCCATCTCACATTTAAAACATTTGATTCGCGTAGGACAAGCTGATGATTGTAACATCGTTTTACATGAGTCGTCTTTCGATTTGGATGATGCCCAGATGATTGGCTAGACTGAGGAGCTTTGTTTTGCGCCTTTTTTTTAAATTCACTGTAGATATCTAATTTCTTGCGAAAATCCTTGATATCCGTAGCACCATACAAAATAACTTTATTGGTCTCTAAGTCTCGGATGCCATCAATGACATATTCCATCAGTGCAGCGTCTTCAACCTTGCCATGAAGATCCAATTCTTTCATAGACAGGAAATACTTTTGATAAGTTTCGCTGTTCTTCATCTTACGTGAAACGAGATTCTTGTGTATAATTGCACTATTAACTTTAGGGCCAAATTCATCTTTAAGAGCATTTTTTAAAGTTGCATAATCCTTTACTCTCCCTAAAGATCGTAGAAATAACTTTGCAGTTCCGTCTAAGAGTCTCTTGGCATAGATCAGCTTTTCAACCTTCGACCATTTCATAATTTGGGCAGTATCTTCAAATTCATCGATAAATGTCTCAATCGGATATGTGTCATCTCCGGTAAACATGTTCATCGACTTCTCCAAGTCTTTAAAAGAAATCTGGACGTCCAAGTCCTGTTCTTCATCTTCAGTTTCATTTCTATCTTTTTTTGGCGGCATTGTAATTGACAGGCTAGTATTCAGCTTTAAATTCTTCGTATTACGTCTTTTAGTCGTCATACAAAATGATGGCTTATTTGGACTCAGTCTTCAGTCTTCAAAAATGAATCTTTGTGTCCAAAATCTACCATTCATTAAGAAAAACAACCATTTTTAGTAGAATTTTTCTGTAGCTTGCAACATTTTCTACCATAAGGTTTGATAGCCGTATAACGTCGTCGGTCGGAAAATCATAAAATGGGGTCTTGCAATCTTTCAATCTTTCGTCATACGACTTGCGATCTAACCTGAATCTTCAATCTTTGTTTCTTCTCAAATTTCGAAGTATCCCGGACGAGCCCCCAAAAGTTGTAGGATTATGGCGAATTTGAGACGAAACACTCACTTTTTTCCCAATAGCTCGGGTCGATTCAATGTGATCGAAAGAGTTAAGCAACGACGGGCGCGGTCGGTTTGTGGATGGGTGACCGCTAGTGGCAAAATTTCATGGACGCTACCGTGCTTCGGAGGGCACGTAAAGCCGTCGGTCCCGGTTGTTTTCAATGCTGGAAACAGTCGTTAAGCCTTCTCGAAGACCTTCGGGTGGCTTGAGAACATTCGACACTGGGTTGGCCACTAACCCCTCCACCAATCCGCATTGGAGAGCGTGGTGGAGTATGCTCTAGACCTCCCGCAGCTGTGTCTGTGGGGGAGACCCGTGCCCAGCAGTGGGACGTCTATGGGTCGCAGCGATGTTCTTGATCGCTCATATTTTCTGACTTCTCTTTATGGTACAGATACTACAGATCAAAGATGTATTTCCCACCAGTGTTACATACTCAATAAAAATAAAAATCAAACCAACTAAGTACTATCCCACATAAATATTTCTAAAACATATATAAATATTTCTATTTTTACAATGTCAGTACGAACTGATACAAGCTCCGTAGCTGAATAAAACATTTTTACGTTAAATAGTGTTTTATTACTTATTTGAAACATTTTAAAAACCCTACCTGTACAGTGACACTGGGTAGAGCGCCTGCCCACAGCCTCTCTCCGCTCTGGTCCACATTTAGGTCACTCTTCTCGAAGTGGTCTGTGCAGACGACACTGGCCTCCGAGGGCACCCAGCCTTCCATGCCCAGCGACTGCAGCCAGGAATCACGGAGAGATGGCTCTTTGGGAAACCTGGATTCAAAATAACATCACTCACACACCCACACCTCCGTCTACCTGCATGTTGCAAAGGCGATGGTGTGTAATACACCTACACTTTACCAGTAATATTTAGATGCCATAAGATAAGCAGTGGGCTTAATACCATGCACTGGGCACATGCCTTGCATTATCTTATTAAGTTAATAATCTTAGCACTTAATTTTAATGAATTAATTGTATTAGGTAAAAAAATATAAATAGTAAACAGAAATAATTTTAGAATTTAATATAGTCTGTTAACCATTTAATTTTATATCTGTATTATTTTAAAATTAAAAATTGCATATCAATTAAATTGGACAAGACTTGATAATGGAGTATGCATATGTATGAGGATTTGTTGTTATCAATAATAGTCCAGTTAGTAAGTCTAGTACCAAGTCGGTCAAAGATGTGTAACCAGATGTGTAACCACACCTTTCCAGCCAGAACACGACTGCTGTAAAAACTGTACCGGGTAACTGTGGCGGGTGGTGACCCTGCGTCGGGCCATCTCTATACAAAACCTATACATAGGCTCTACCACCACTGGGTTCCATTTATAGGCTTTACCAACTCAAACTAAATTAATCCTTTTAAAAGTTTTATTAACATAATCCTCACATGTTGTATAGGTCTCTTTAACTAATGACTAGGCTGTGACTCAGTAGTGTAGGTATACAATAGTGGCGAAACAAATTAATAAGCAAATATTGAAGCCCTGTATAGAAGTCACGGAGCCCGTTAAAACTGACTAAACTGTACAATAACCGGATATCTCCCGTAATTTATATTAGAAAGAAAGAAAAAAGAAAGAAAGAAAGAAAAACTTTATTCACATATACACAATAGATACAAGCTTTACATATTACTTGCTTTCGAGGGTTCTGAAGTACCAAAACAAGGCTTTAGTTTCAACATGTACCGTCCATCTCTCCGTATGCGGCTTAAATCTGAAACACTTACTAACTTACTAATAGAGAGCTGGGCATATTGTTTTATATACCTACAATGTCGACTTCATGCTGGGATATAATCTGCATAAAATTAATTACATACAAAGGACACTACATTTTTTTCTTAGGATCATGCCAAGACCATTTATCGATTCAACCCGCCCGGCAGCAGATTCAATACCATTGAAAATAATAATACTGTAAAAGTAAATGGACTCACTGATGGAAGGTGACGCCGCGGGGCGCATCGTTAGAGTTGTAGCGGCAAGTAGGTACGTAGCAGCGCATATTTTTCCAATAAACCAGTTTAAAAAAAGCAATGATATTTTGCACAATGTACGGTAAATAAAATAAATTTGTAGTTGTGGATAAAACGATAAAAATTTTCGGGGACGTTTTGCTGTTGCTTGACTTGACACACCCTGACCACAGAACAAATATACTCACAACTAGAGGTGTAACTAATATATTCGTATTAGGTACAGGTATCCTAATACAAGCCTTGTATATTCATATTAGGATACGTGAATTTAAAAGAATAGGTTACCAGGTATTAGTCAAATAATAGGGACGCGTAATAGCGAGGCAAGGCGACTCGCCTCTAGTGTTGAGTAGGACATACAAGAGGCACTTCATTTGTCCCGGACATGACGTAGAAATGTAAGAGCGGCTCAAAATTTTATTACGTACTACTTCAAATTTGTTGTCGCGGTACGTTCAACACACACAATGACGTTTAAAATAAATAATAATTATTACGTCAGTCACACATTGTAAGGTAGGACAATACAAGTACCAAGTCATTTTAGTTACTTCAAATGTATCGCGCGCGACGAACACCTCGTCTCATTTGAAGTGCGACATTGTAGTACAAATGTATCGCGCGCGACGAACACCTCGCCTCGTTTGAAATGGGACATCGTAGTACAAATGTATCGCGCGCGACGAACGCCTCGCCTCATTTGAAGTGGGACATTGTAGCGGCTCAATACAAAAAAGAGGCTACTCTTACAAACTCATTTTTATTTCGTGTCCTACTCATCACTACTCGCCTCTCACTGTCACTATTTGCCGACCGCGATCGCCGACGAATGAGCGAGATGCCTAGACTCGGCCTACCGACCCGAGGCGGCGAGTGAGCGAGATGAATATTGTATCGTATTAATAGTATCTGGCTGTTTAATTTTCATCTAATTGTTATACACGTCGGGCTTCCTATGAAAGCTGCATGAGTTGGTGACAATGCAAGCAAGCAATGAAAACCGTTTTTAAAATTTGGTCACTTGTATCTGTCGCACTGGCTTTAGGCTAATACTAATACGAATATTAGTTAATATTTGTAGTGACCGAAGCTCACGCTCACAGCGACTTTAGCGATGCGCGATTGCGAGATTTTTCAACAATCGAGACAATCGCAAATATCCGAAAATTACAATTTTTCGATCGTCTCGATTTTTCCGATTCCGATTTAATTTTGCTCGTAGTATTACTCTCGCCATTACTAATTTAAAGTGTATTTTCCAGCACTAACATTAGATATAAGATGTCACATAGGTACTAACACAATAAGGATATATTCTGAAATAAACGATATTATTATTATTATTATGATATATATTAAAGAGTACATAGTAAAACTTACGATAAAAAATAACAATAAAAAAACAAACAAAAAAAGTAATATATAAGAAAAATATATATATAATATAATGTAAGCAGAAAAAAAACAATAATTAGTGTACATGTGTGATTAACTATTGAAATACGCCAACATAATCAAAGGTAATAGGCATACGTGATAATATAACGAAAGTACATCACGAGAATCTTGTATTTCATATTATTAAATAATATGGCGAATAATAGCAGGTATCAATATTAGATTGAGTAGCTAATAATGAATCAGTTCACTAATATTTGACTAATACCCAGTAATAGGTATCGTATCCTAATATGCGCTAACTAATATATTCAATAATAGTATTACCTAAAAATGACCCTAATATAACACCTCTACTCACACTATACTTATAAATCTGTGCTCACAACCACAAATTAATAAGGGGCTCACAACCCTGACCGAGTGACCACAGATTACTATATAATTAGTAGCTAGCTCACAGAACAAATATACAGCTAGAGTAGAGAGATGGGATGGGACCACAGAGTACCTTTATGGATGGGACAGTAAAATTGCGACTGTTTCCATAGTGTTTCCATAGTAGTGAATGGGAGATTGTAAGAAATAAAACCGCCAAGAGGTATAAACTCATAGGTCAGAAAGGGTGCGCTTCTACGTCTCCCGACGGAAGATTTAAAGCCGCTGACGTTAAAATACCTTTATTTATATCTAATGTAAGCAAAGAGACCAGTGAACAGGATATAGTCAACTACATTAAAGAAAAAATAAACGTGAGTGTATCGGTAAAAATGATTCAAATGAAATCTGTGAAGAAATATAATGCGTTTAAAATGTTTGTTCCTAAAAGTAAGGCTGACTTACTATTAAAAGATGATTTGTGGCCGGATGGTATAACTTTCAGACGTTTTGTGCAGTTTATGTATAAAACAAAGTCGTAGCGTTATAGTCTTATATTTCAATAAATAATAATGGATATCAATATTAACAAACACTGTATATTTACTAGTTTTAACTGTAAATCATTTAAAAGGTCAATTGATGATATAAGAAATATATGTTTGAAGTCGAGTGTTGTGTGTCTACAGGAGACATGGCTTCTACAACATGACATTCCCCTGTTGGGTACGGTAAGCAGCGATTTTGAGTATACCGGAAAGTCTGCTGTAGACACATCTGCTGGCATTTTGATAGGGAGACCATACGGTGGAGTGGCCATTCTCTGGAGAAAGGGCATTTTTGATAGTGTGTCGGTGATAAATTGTAGCAGTCCCAGGCTTGTTGCAATTAAAGCAACTGTAGGCCAACGTACCATCTTAGTTTTTTCAGTGTACATGCCCACTAAGTCGTACGACAATCTGCCGTTTTTCACTGACGTATTAGGTGAAATAAGTGCAATTGAAGCGAGTAATGAAGTCGAATCAGTGTACATACTAGGCGACTTCAACGCGCACCCTAACGAGCTTTTTTATTCGGAGCTTAGTAGTTTCTGCTCGGAAAAGTCTTGGGCCTGTGCAGATGTCGAAATGTTAGGCCTCGATACAGACAAATACACATACATTGACCAATACCGTGGTAGTAGGAGTTGGCTAGACCACTGCGTGGTATCCCTATCAGCCTTAAAAACATTGATTAATGTATATATTTGGGAGGATGTATTTGTATCGGATCATCTGCCACTTTGTATAAAATGTGACTTAGGTATAGTGACACCGAAACACATGACTCATGGGTGGAAGCGTAGCGCTGTTGTGTGGGGAGAGAGAGACGAGTCTCAGGTGAGCAAATACCGTGATTTATGTCACGGTGCCTTAAGCGATATTGTTACTCCATCTGAATTTAACGTGTGCAGCCATGGGTCATGTAGTTTACCTATACATAAGAAAATCCTGGATGACCTTTATAATAGAATCACAAATAGCTTGAGGGACGCAGCTATTCAAACCATCAAGCCTGATAATTCTTGTCCAGGAGCGAGGAAGAAAAAAGTCTTGTGTGGTTGGAATAAGTATGTGAGGGCAGCTCATAGGGAGGCCAGGCTTAGGTTTAATGAATGGGTATTGCATAACCGACCGCAGTCAGGGCCTGTCTATGAGAAACTGCGGGAGACAAATAAGATATTTAAAGGACGTCTTAAGTGGTGTCAAAACAACCAGGAACAAATAAAGATGGACAAATTGGCGCAGCTACAGACTGAAAAAAAATTCGGAAAGTTTTGGCAATCCACAAGTAAGTTAGATCCTAGGCCTGGCCTTCCAGCATGCGTAGGTGGCAAAAGTGACCCCGTGGATATTGCAAATTTGTTTATGAAGCACTTTAAAGTTACATCTTCTCTTGGCCCGTCCGTTGAGGAGCCTGAACTCGGAGTCAGAGCCCAAACGAACGAACCACTGATCAGATTTACTGACAGTCAGATTGAGTCTGTAATAAATGGTATGAGTCGTGGCAAATCTCCCGGGCATGACGGGCTCAGTATCGAGCATTTAAAGTTCGCAGGGTCTCATTTGCCGAGGGTCCTATCCATGTTCTTTTCTATGTGCATTAGTCACACATATCTGCCAGCTGACTTAATAAAAACAATAGTGGTGCCCATAGTTAAAAACAGGACAGGGGACATTGCGGATGTAGGGAATTATCGTCCGATCTCACTAGCCACTATCGTGGCTAAGGTGTTGGATGGTTTGCTTGACACTTACTTGCAAAAGTATTTACAGCTACATGACGCTCAGTTCGGGTTTCGACCTGGACTGTCAACAGAAAGCGCAATTCTGAGTGTCAAGCATGCCGTTCATTACTATACGGATCGTAGGACGCCGGTGTATGCCTGCTTCCTGGACCTCTCTAAGGCCTTCGACCTAGTTTCCTACGATGTGCTTTGGAGAAAGATGAGGGACAGGGATATGCCGGTGGAGATGCTCAGTTTGTTTCGTTACTGGTATGCGAACCAAGTCAACGTGATAAAATGGGCGAACGGTGTCTCCGAGCCATACGGGTTGGAGTGTGGAGTTAGGCAGGGCGGCTTGACTTCGCCCAAGCTCTTCAGCCTGTATGTCAATGACCTCGTGGTGGCGCTCAGCAGCATGCGTGTCGGATGCCGAATCGGCGGTGTCCCGTTTAACAACATCAGCTACGCGGATGACATGGTGCTGCTGGGCCCGACTGCGAGATCCATTGGAGAGCTGTTGAGGGTATGTGAGGCATATGCTATTTCGCATGGCCTCATATACAATGTTAAAAAGTCGGAGTACATGGTGTTTAAGGCCGCCGGTAAATGTCCAGAATATGTCCCAGCGATTACTTTAAACCAGATGGAACTCAAAAGAGTGTACACATTTAAATACCTGGGACATGTACTTGCCGACGACCTTAAAGACGATGTAGATATAGAGAGGGAGCGTAGAGCGCTGGCGATCCGAGGTAACATGCTGGTCCGTAGATTCGCCCGATGTTCAGTCCAGGTCAAGATTATGCTATTTAAAGCATATTGTCAGGGCCTGTACTCGGGCTGTCTATGGTTACGGCATACCAAAAAATCGCTCAGCGCTCTACGTGTCCAATACAACAATATCTTTAGGATGCTGTTGGGCCTTCCCCGCTTCTGCAGTGCTTCAGCAATGTTTGCAGAGTCAAGGACAGACGGCTTCCATGCCGTCCTGCGCAAAAAAGCAGCATCACTGATGAGAAGACTGAGGGACAGTACCAACAGCATCCTAAGGATTGTGGCAGATGATCCGCATGCACCTGTTCTGAGGCAGTTCGTGCGGGCGATGACGGAAACGGAGGCAGACCTCTCTTTGGCCAGACGCTGCCGTCCGCACGGAGTGCCTCGCAGGTACATGATATATTAGTTTTTTTTTTTTTTTATTCGTTTTTGTTTGTTATTTTATTTTTTATCGTGTTGTGTATTTTTATGTACTAACATAGTTTATAAGTATTTTGTATACTAACACATATGGATCATTGTTGTCCGCATAAATAAATTTTCATTTCATTAGTTAGACCGGTTTTGGCGCCACATAAAGGTACTCTGTGGGCGCCACGCCACCGTCGACAGACGATAGTGAAGTGCCGACTTTTCTTTACTTGTCGATAACATGCAATAGGGTAGTACTTATTGTGTCGATAATTTAAAAAGAAATGTGATGAGATTTATTATTAGTTATATTAAACTTATTTATTATTGGCATTGGAAAAATAAAATAAAACGACACTCTATAACAACTATTTTATTACATGAGAGGAATCTGTGGTGCAGAGGTTAATCCTTAGAGGGATATCCTTACTGTAGAACTGTCTGTCCCGTGTCCGAATCCGTGATATTTATTCCGGAGATAAAAATTTGTACTCCAGTCATAGATGTTAAACTGTGTTGTTTTCTGTGTCTGCCATCCGCAACACAAGCCTAGGCCTACCGCAGGGGTGTTAGTGTGTACTGTTTTTTTATTTACTTTAAAAGATTATGTAGATTGTAGTACAAAGTAATAGATTACCTTCAGTACTAAGTGGTTGGTCATGGGCAATTTCTGTCTGAAAATAGGTAGGATAAGAAAACCATATCCTTTGCCATCATTCATCGAACTGTGTGGTGTCAAAATGCCTTGAACAACCTCTCTTCTTCATTAGCTGTTCTTTTGAAAGTCCGGGTAGCAGTGAGTTCGTAGGCACAAAGAATCCACACACTCCCAAGACGATCGTTCTTAAGGAAATTAAATAGTTGGTGGGTTTCACTAGTTGAACACTGCCTATAACACAACATTTAAAGATACCCATGGCAAGGTATTCCCGAACAGCACTGGGGGAAATAAAGCGTCTTTTCGCAAATGTTATTGGCGTTTAAAGGATCTCAACTCAAGCAAGAAGCGAGATCACACGAAACATGGGCATTAACGTACACATAATTTAACCTCCAAAGTCAACTCAAACCAAGCAAGATTCACAAGTAAATCCGGCAATCCACACAGAATTTAACCTCCGAAGTCGACCAAACCAAAATCAGTGCAAGATTTCAGTATGTAAAATGTTTGTAAAGACCAAAGGAAAGAATTTAATAAATAATAACCGGTAATGAGTGTCAGTCATTACACATACATTTTTAGCAACCCGAAGGGAAGATCAAATAAAATAAAACACATGATAAACAAGTACCCACTTCGGCATCAAATACACCAAAATTAAAGTATGGAACGTACTTACATCAAAGTAGCGTAGGTACCGACACTTATCGCAAGTACCGACAACCATACCCTACGACGGCTGAGCAGGATGAAATAAATTAAAATTAGATAGAAAAGAAACAAACTACCACAGATTAATATATTAGAACAACATCAACATGGCGGCGACATTTCCACAGATTATTACTGTTTAATTCAACTTCTCTTACGTTTACTCTGTCCTCAAAGTTCACTCTGTGGTCTTGATTGCGACGCTGGCGCCAAAACAGTCCAAATGTAGATAATGTAGTTACAGCTGTCCCAGCCCTGACCGTGACACATATCCCTTTAGTTTGCGACTTGACAGTAGCACAGATATTACATTTAAACTTTAGTCTATGGTAGCACAGATTAATATATTAGTAGACTGTAGGCAATCCAATCCACAGACAAAACCAGTACCTATGTAAAATGTACTCTGTGGACAAACCCACAGACGCTGTAGAGAATAGACACATGGATCTATAAAATCTACACCGCCCAGGGTTAGCTGGTGGAGAATGCCATCAGGCATTATGCTCGCCCTTTGTGTATTTTACTTTTGTAAGGTATCAATAATCTATAGAAAATAAATAAATACGCATGGGTTTTTTATTCGAATGGACTTTTAATTTATGGTCATACCATAGAGATAGCAATATACATAGACTTTTACGGCGTCACCGATTGGGTGGTAAGCTTCAAAAATCTCAAACCAAATTGATTAATCTACGTATCTAAATTGAATTATCTACGGGTCTGCCCCTGGGGTACGGTATGGCATATGTCGAGGTCATCTAAATCGAGCAGGTACTTCCGGTTCCGAGACGTAATCAGCTGGTTGTAATACCAAAGGATTTGGGTGGCCAGCAGCCTTTTCAAAATAGGAATTTGAGTGCTCCGTCATGAACTGAACTATATTTGCTAGTTCTAAGTCGCGAAGATCTACATTGCGCACATACCCGTGGCTGTGCACATTAAATTATTTTCATTCTCCGATCTGACACTTGTGGAGAGCGAACGCTTTATAACATGCGAAAGGTTGCCTTCTTACAGGCATTACTGTAGAGCCACCTAGACATAGAGGAGACCCTGGGCAATGCCACAGGTGCCAACTTAAAGGCCATTCGGCAAGGAACTGTTGCGCCCGACGTGGACGCAGCAATCCAGTGCCTTGATGATCACGGTACTTCTGACTGCAGTAGAACCCTCGCGATCCCCAAAACCTACCAAAATAACCCAATATAACACTCGGGGATACTTCATGTCGGCCGTTAGAAGTCATGTCTTCACGGTGTACATGGTGTATACGTTATTGTGTGTTCGTGCCCGTGTATTGTTAAAGAAGGCAAATGGATGTAATAGATCCGCCTTGCGTATGCCGTGCACTAATTCCGTTCCAATTTCCAATCCAATAAAAAAAACTGCGTGCGTACAAAGTACACATGTCAGAAGTGAAACTTCTTTGGCGAAATATTCAAATATACTTACACAAAAAAAAGAATAAATATAAATATTCATTTGAAAGTTCGAAATAAAAAGTATCCTTTAACCTATTAATTGGTTCAGCTGTTTAACCAGTGAAAGAAAAAAGAAAGAATTAAGAAAAAAGAATGAAAACAGAGAGACAGACAGAGTCGTTGAAATACGGACTTTAAAGCAGGTACTTGTATTTAAACGTCCTTGGTACCTGTATGAATGGGACATTTTTAGATGCCCATCAAAGAACTTATCACCCATCAATTTATATTCATCAAAAACCTGCCTACGCGAGTCCCTGACAGACTTCATTTTATCTAACCGTACCGGGCGTCGTCTTAACACAAGGGTACCGCCGCCAGAGCAGTAAGAGACAACGCCAGATGGAACTCCGTTCGTTGAAATGAGACAAACGCGAGTGCGAGTGCCTGTCCGACTTGGTAGGTACTGTTACTGTCACAGTACCTTTTATACCTAAACCCAACGGAAGTCTGATTTATTTATACAAACTATATCTACTGAACAATGTAAATAATAATAAATAGCTTGGACATTCTCACACACGGCCATCTGACCCCAAAGTAGGCGCGACCCTGCAATATGGGTTTCAGAGACTGATATACAGACATAGATATTTTTAAATACATACTTAAATAGATAATATTAACATCCAGACACAGAACAAATAAAAGTGTTCGTCATACAAATATTTGTCCTGAGTGGGATTCGAACCCACGACCCCTGTCGCAACAGACAGGGTCACTACAGATTGCGCCAACGGGCCTGTCAAAATGTGCAACTAACATAAGAAGTAATAAAATAGGTACTTGCCTCCATCACTTCCACTTGCAGATTCAAATAATTTCTCTTCGTCACCTTCTAATATTCTTATTAAATCCTCAGTAGTCGTCATTATTTACAATTATCGACAATCCACAAATACCCAAGAACAACATTAACGGAAATCTCCATTCGTTTGATTCTCTTGTGACGTAGGCAGCGGTCGAATTAAAGAGGCAGCCGCGCTAGACTAACTAGAGAAATGTGTTGAAAACATAGGCGTCTAAGGATGGGAAGTAACGTCATATGTTGTCATTATACAAATAAACTGAGGGATAGTTTTCTTATGAATAATAAGGAAAATAATTAATAACACAAGGTAATATATGTTATCTATAGTATATTTCGTATTACACTGTTTATTTTATGCTGAATGATGCATTATACCAAAATTTTTAACTGTTTGTTATTTCGTTTTTAAAATGCGCTTTGCATTGTATCCCATCCCCATGATCATATTTATGGGACGCGCGCGATAGACACCGAAGAAAAGTTCAAGCTTAAAATTACTTATTTTTGTTTAATTTTTTTCAATACTTAGAACTACGAGACATAATTTGAAATAATTGTTGTAAGTATTTTTTATATTATTGTATTTTTCCAATTTAATAATGGTTTTAGTTGTACCACGCAGTTAATAGGACGACAAAAGAACGAAAAATCATGCATGTTCTCTGTCGTAGAAATACGACGCACGCGGTAGGGGCACGTCAACATGTGTCGCACAAATGCGACTCGCGCGGTCGAAGGGTTAAATGCAGCAGTGGCCGTGGATCGGTTTTGCCTAAAACCATTTTGGCTTTCGTCTAAAATATTGCATTTTTCACAGAATAAGTAGAGTCGTCTGGTCATAACTGTTTTGTTCAAAACTCTTTTGCAAGTGTGGGCAATAGGGCTACTGGGCGGTAATTGTTACAGATACAGATTTTAGATTAGATTTGAATTTTTTTTACAGATATCACACGAGTTAGGCTTCAAATCAAATCAAATGTCTTTATTGCAAGATAAGGTACAATATTAGGTCTTAGTAAAGTTTACAAACGAGCTCTTATCTTAACCCAACGAGGCATGCAGATTATCCTTACTACTTAATCATATATTATTATTAAAACTAAAATATTGCGTGCGTAAAGCGATCGACAGAGAGAGCGTTACTATATTATACATTATGTCAAAAAAATTAAAATATATTTTCATAAAATTTATCAATTAAAAATTCAGTCCTTTCCTTTATTCTCGCACTTGTGCAATATTGAAATAGTCCAATATTGTGTTTTATAAATAAACAACACTAATATATATAGGCTCGGTAATGTATGTATTTTTAGGTTTTTAAAAAATGGTTTGCATGAATCTCTTTGTCTTAGATTACATATGGATCTTAAGCATTTTGTTTGCGCTTTAAATACTAGTTCTTTATTAGTGGAGTTCCCCCAAAATATTACCCCGTATCTTAGGACTGAAGCAACACAGCCGTGATATGCGGTGAGCAGTGTCTTTTGATTAACCGTCTTACTCAATTCTCGAAGAGCGAATGAAAGCCTACTCAAACTATTTATTTATTTGCTAAAATGCACATTACATAATATATGTCACAGAAAGCTATTATGTATACCCTTGAAAGGGTGTAGCATTATGATGCGAGGTCCAATTTCAAGTATCGAGTACATTTTAATTTCATACTTCAACAAACATCATCATACATCTTAATTATTTACATTCTATGTTATTTATACATTAGGTCATTTATAATTAATATAACAATTTCTAAAAATAACTTAAATTAGCATTATTCAATATCATATTTAAATGTCAATAGCCGGGTCCACACCGGACGATCCATCGCGCTCCGATCGCGCGCGGCAGCAGCGCGATCCAAAGATGCAGGCGGTGTGGACGTGCCGCGCGCGATCCATGCGCACGTATTGGAGCGCGCGCTCCCTACCTCGCGCGATCCGTGTGCGGTCGGTTTTTGTGCCAGCCTCAAAGGTGCCTCAGTTGCGTGATGCGCGCGGTGTGGACGGTTGTGTTGGTTCGCGCGATCCACCTCGCCATGGACATCTCAGAAAGTCGCCGTTTGATATCGCTTTATAAAGAATTTAAATGTTTATGGGATCCCAAAGATTCTAATTACACCAATAGAGGTGTTAGAGATGATGCTTGGTGTCAGATTTCTCGTGAAATGGGGAATAAGTCGATCGAGAACCTAAAGAAAAAAATTTTTGCGCAAGCATTTAAGCAAAATAAAAGTTACTGCTGCAACGGCAAGACGCCGCCGTTGTACGTGTGACTCCATATCGTACAAGAGTTAGACTGGCTGAATCACGGATCGCCTTAGGATCGCTTGGAGCGCATATTTGGGATCGCAAGTTTCCAAGAGTGGATCGGCATAACACGATCCACGATCCACGCTCCGCGATCCTGGATCGCGGATCGCGGGATCGATGGATCGTCCGGTGTGGACCCGGCTATTGATTAATAACAAATGTCAAGTTATAGGAAAATACAAGTCAGTAAAATAATGTCAAAATAATCAATAATAATAATAAATAAATAATCAATAAATGTCAGAATCGTGAATGTAATTTAATTTGAGTGTATTAGTTAAGGGTTATGAATTATGTATATCTTATAGCCAATTTACCAGGATTTTTGTCTTCTAAAAACTCTTTTAAGGAATAATATCCTTCATTTAATAGTAAAGCCTTGAGGTTTCTTTTAAATGCCGAATGAGTTTCTTGTTGTTTTATCCACAGAGGTATTTTGTTATAGATTGTAATCATTCTGTACAAGGGGCTATCTTGAAACATTTTTAAACGGGGCTGGGCTGGGAGTTGTATTTTGGTGTTTCGGCGGGCGCTTTTAATATATTCGTAGTACTCAGGATGTAGACGAATAAACATAGCAGACTCTAGTATACAAATACAAGGAAAAGTGAGAATTTTTTCTTTTATAAAGTAGGGTCGACAAGAGTCTCTTGGTCGGATTCTGTAGAGGATTCGCATGATTTTTTTCTGCTTTATGAATAGTGCGCTTGCATCAGTACTTTGTCCCCACATGATTACTGCGTAGCGAAGCCAGGAGCAGGCATATGCGTGGTATGCAGACAGAGCACACTGAGTGTTTGTGTTTTCTTTGATTATTTTTATTGCGTATATAAATCTTGATAACTTGGATTTAACTTCTTCTACGTGATGTTTCCATGTTAGGTGACTATCCATTGTTGTTCCTAGCAGTTTAAAACTATTTGTCTCTTTTATATTTAGTTTAGCTGTAATTGAAGACATATTAAGTTCTTGTTTTTTATGGGGTTTAAATTGCATTATTTTTGTTTTGTTGTTATTAATTTCTAAGTTATGGTCACTAAGCCATTGTTTTATTTTACAAAAAGTGTCAGTTATTATTTTTGAATTATGATAGTCAATATTTTTACATTTAAATAAGAGGGAGATGTCATCAGCAAATAGAACACATAATGAGTCTGTTAATTTAGGTAGGTCATTAATGTAGATTAGAAATAGAATGCATCCAATAACACTTCCTTGGGGAATTGAGGAGTTAGTGATTACCATATCAGATTGAACACTTTTAAGCTCACCAGTACGGCTTTCAAGGTGCTCTATCTGCACTATTTGCTTACGGTTTGCTAGATATGAGGTAACCCATTTATGCGCAGTGCCTCTAATTCCTACACCGTACAGCTTCTGGAGTAGAATGGGGTGGGCGACTCTATCATATGCCTTTGACATATCTAAGAGAATCCCTACAGCATATTTTTTTTCATTTAAGTATGATAGAATTTCCTGAACATACGTGTAGACTGCTAGAGAAGTTGAATGTTTTTTTCTGAATCCAAATTGGTAGTTATTTAGAATATGAAACTTTTCAAGGTAATGGTAAATTCGATTTGTCATTGCCTTTTCATATAGTTATGATATCACTGGGAGTAATGCAATGGGACGATAACTACTTGGATCATCTGGCGTATACCCCTTCTTTAAAATAGGTTTAATAATGGCCACTTTAAGTCTATCCGGAAAAACGCCTTCATCAAAGGATTGGTTCATCAGAAATGTTAGAGGGGAGGTCAATTCCATAATACAACTTTTAATAAGTGTTAAAGGAATACTGTCAATTCCACAACTAAATTTATTTGGGAGACTGTTAATTATTTTGCGAACTTCGGTTTCAGACACAGGTTCTAGGAACATAGAGTTGACGGTGGGGGACATAACCGGGCACCCTGAGCGGCTCGGTACGTTCGCAGAAGTGGTTCCGACCGAAGCAAAAAAGTTATTACAAGTATTGGCTACTGAATTAGGGCATTGATTTGAGTTCTTGAGAACAAGGTTTTTGTGCTTAGTTTTTCTTGCTTTGGATGTAACTTTATTGATTATTGACCACATCGTTTTTGTTTTATTTATGGACAACTTCATCTCATTAGTGTAAGAAATATTTTTAGATTTTTTAATACTTTTTTTCAATATTTTAGAGTAAATTTTAGCGTGATAATTAAGGTATATATTTCTTGCCTGAATAGTAAGAATTTTCAAGTTTCTTTTATGCTTGCAAGATATTCTCAGTCCTTTAGTTAACCAAGTATTATTATTTTTATTTTTTATCTTAATAACTTTAATGGGAATGTGGATATCGAGGAGCTCTTGTAGTTTATCATTGAATATATTGTAGTTGTGATTTACACTTTGGTTCAATCGTAGTAAATCACTCCAATTTATTTGTCCAAGTGCCTCCTTAAACAGTTGAATATTTTTGTTATTAAATATTCTCTTTTTTACAAGTATAGGTATATTTGTTTGTATATTGGTGTTAAGTTCAGTATTAAAAAGAATAGATTTGTGATCTGACAGTCCAAGGTCTTTAACAGTATAGGTATAGTTTCTTATATTAGTGAATAACAAATCAATGCAAGTAGAGCTACTTTCAGCCACTCTGGTAGGCTGACAAACAATTTGGTTAAGATTACATTCTAACATTTCATCTACGAGTTTCTTGTAGTAATAATTATTTTTCATAGCACATATATTAAAGTCTCCGGTTGTTATATAATGCATGCGGTGACAATTTAAGGATATTTTTTGATAGTAAGCTTGTTATAAATTAAAAAAACTGTTCTATTTCACGATCAGGTCTGTATATAGATATTAAAATCAAATTAGATATATTAACTGCACAGCACTCTACTACATACTCTACAGATAAGTCTATAAGATCTTGTCGAGTTGTGTATTGAGTTCCCGTCGGCAGAAGGATGGCAACGCCACCACCCCTGTGGTCGCGCCTGCAGAAACTGGCTGCAAAATCGTAACCATTTATGTGCATATAATGTCGCTGGTCTTCTGAGATCCATGTCTCTGTAAGGCATATTGCCTGGTGATTTTTTTCACTCAATAGGCTTACTAAAATGTCAATTTAGTTTTTTACACTTTGAACATTTTGTATCATAATATTGAAGTTATTCACGAAAGGAATGCTTAATATGCTTAGGGGGAGGAGGGGGGGAAGCTGGGTTTTTTGCATCATTAGTTTTATCTAGCGAACTGCTGCTTTTTTGTGGAATACTTTCTGGTGTAGGGATTGGGTTGTACTCCTTTCTATCAATAAAAAGTTTATCTCCTTTAAATATGGCATGCTTCCCATCTCGCCTAGCTTGTTTCAAGATATTTTCCAACGCCTTTCTTTTCTTCATACTTTCATCGTCGAGGAATTCAGAAATCCTTATTCCTGATCCGGCAAATATGCGGCGGTTTCTAAGGATATAATTTACCATTCGTTTGCTTATTAGCTCAATCACCAGTGGTCTCCGGTGTCCATTCATTCCCAATCTAAAGAGATCTTCAATATACCCTTCTAAATTCACATTCATTATTTCGAAAAAAATATTCGTTACTCGTCCGTAGAGATCATTGTCGCTTTCCCGTTTAAATTCGTCAAGGCCGTATATAACAAATTTTTTTCTCCCATTCATCAATCTCGCTACTCCACGCACGCAGCATGCTGTTAGTATAGATCTTACTAAGGTCTGGTTCTGTGTTAGAGTGTTTATTTACAATGCGAACCAGAGCCTTGTCTAAGTGTTTAAATCTAGTTTCCGTTGGTATTTCACTTCTGGTTGTTGCTCGGTATAACTTTGCCCAGTCTTGCCCTAGTTTTGTGTTTTTGTTGATGCTTGCATTTGCTATCATGATTTCAGCGAGGTATTGTTGATAGTTGCAGATCGGTCGGTGTGTCATGCCAAATATGTCGCTCAGTCTTGTTGGTTTAATCATCATAGTGGGAGTGCCGTTTCCATTGATGACATATTTGGTGCGACAGAACTCGACGTCGCCTATATCGATTTGACTAGGTAGTATTTCGGTGACGAAGTTCAGGCGTGCGAATTCTTGCTTAGCTCGCTCAATGTCTATGGGTTTGTTGGTGAAGATTATGGAGTCGTCGCCGTTGACGATGGCATCGCCTTTTAGGTTCATTCTGGTGAGTACTTGTTTGATAACGGCGTAGTTGATCAATGAATTGCCAAAACTTGTATCGACGTCACCCGACATGCGCGTGCCTTTTATGGAATACGCGTCACCTTCGCGTGTCTTGCATTGGTTCTTGAGTGTTCTGGCTGATAAGTGTCTGAGTTCGCGGTTGTGGTTGTAGCAAGCTTGGTAGAAAGTGTGGGTCAATTTGAGGTGTTCGGGCGTGACGTAAGCGTCGAATGTCGGCTTCAGTGTAATATCTATATTTTGTTGCGAGTTTAGTTATACGCTTTGCTATTTCGTCATAGTTGCCTTTGCCGAAGTGGTGTCTTCTGTTACTTTTGTGGGTTATGTGATTTTCCAACGGCTTAATGTACCTACCATATTCTATATTGAAACTTAAATCTCTAGCCTGGATCATGCGGGGCGCTTTATAGGTTGTTGCTTTCATCTTTTCTATCTTTGTGAAGGGGGTGACACGAGCCGAGACAAGGTCGCCTTGATCCAGCCTGTCTTGGGCTTCGCGATAGAGTCGTCTAGTAGTTGGGTCTTTTTTTTTTTTTTTATTATTACAATTAATGTATATATGTTACACCTTGATATTTATTTTTCAAGGTCCGTGATTAGATTATGTATTCGTCTATTGTTCTATTTGTTAAAGATATACAGGGTTATTGGTAATTCGACGTATTCCCGTTAGGAGGTGATAGGGGTGACTATTTGTGATAATTTTAACCCCCATATGCATTATGCAAAAGTGAACCATTTTCGAGTTATCAAGCTTTTCAGCTTTTTTCAAAATAGGTCAGAAATGCAACATCAAAAATTTATTAAAAAAAAAGTATCAATTAATATCTATTTTTTTCTTCTGATTTATAAAAATGATTAAACAATGGTTATTTATCAACATTAAAACTACAATTATCGATCCAACTTTAAAAATGCGAGACGATTAACGATATTACTTCAATATTTTTTGAGATTTTTGTCCACTAAAATGCCTTAAAAACAAAAAAAAATTATATCAAACTTGGCTTGCAGATTATTTTAAAAACATAACCGTTTTCTTAGCTTTCCAACAAGGCATAACAACTATGAACTTATATTAAAAAAAAACTGAGAAAAACCGATCACAAAGGAAGCAGGCGGAAATTTGTATTCGAACTAAACTTAAGGTCGTTCTTTAAAATTTCAAAAAAAGTAATTTAAACAATGCCCAATGTAAATAAAACAAAAAATATAAATATAAAATTAAATTTAGAACCAGTAAAAGTTTAGTAATAATAACAATTAATAATAAGTAACAATTAAGACATTTTGTAATTTAGCCTAATTAAAGTTCTTGCTCGAAGGGACTTCCCCTATTGCGTACGCAGTCTCATTCTTTTTATGAGGTGTAACTTAACTACCGAAGTGTTCAAATTATTCCGAATCACATTTGGATGACATCCGTCTTGCTAGTATATCATGTTTTGCCTTATAGCCATAGTCTTCAAGCATTTCATTTGTTAAAAAAATTCGTAAGCGACCAAAATTGGTTCATCGATAAATTCTTGCTCATATTGCACATCGCTGCGACCCATAGACGTCCCACTGTTGGGCACGGGTCTCCTCTCAGAATGGGAGGGATTAGGCCTTAGTCCACCACGCTGGCCAAGTGCGGATTGGCAGACTTCACATACCTTCGAGAACGTTATGATGAACTCTCAGGCATGCAGGTTTCCTCAGGATGTGTCCTTCACCGTTATAGCAAGTGACATTTAATTTCTTAAAACGCACATAACTTAGAAAAGTCATTGGTGCGTGCCACTGGGGTTTGAACCCGGACCGCTCGAGTGAGAGGCGAGTTCGATAGCCACTGGGCTGTCACCGCTTATTGCACATAATGCAGAATAATTTGACTACTTCGGTAGTTAAGTTACACCTCAGAAAAATAATGAGACTTTGCGTACGCAATCGGGGAAGACCCTTCGAGCATGAACTTTAATTAGGCTAAACTACAAAATGTATTGTAAAAATTGTTACTTATTATTAATTGTTATTATTACTAAACTTTTACTGGTTCTAAATTTAATTTTATATTTATATTTTTTGTTTTATTTACACTGGGCATTGTTTTTAATTACTTTTTTTTAAATTTTAAAGAACGACCTTAAGTTTAGGTCGAATACAAATTTCCGCTTGCTTCCTTTGTGATCGGTTTTTCTCAGTTTTTTTTTAATATAAGTTCATAGTTGTTATGCCTTGTTGGAAAGCTAAGAAAACGGTTATGTTTTTAAAATAATCTGCAAGCCAAGTTTGATATAATTTTTTTTTGTTTTTAAGGCATTTTAGTGGACAAAAATCTAAAAAAATATTGAAGTAATATCGTTAATCGTCTCGCATTTTTAAAGTTGGACCGATAATTGTAGTTTCAATGTTGATAAATAACCATTGTTTAATCGTTTTTATAAATCAGAAGAAAAAAATAGATTTTAATTCATACTTTTTTTTAAATAAATTTTTGATGTTGCATTTCTGACCTATTTTGAAAAAAGCTGAAAAGCTTGATAACTCGAAAATGGTTCACTTTTGCATTATGCATATGGGGGTTAAAATTATCACAAATAGTCACCCCTATCACCTCCTAACGGGAATACGTCGAATTACCAATAACCCTGTATATGATATATGCTTCGAGATATATGTATTTGTATTGTGTATATATGTAATGTATATATATATAAGGATATATGTTATTGTATTGTGTATTATATTATTATTGTAAGTTTACGTTTTATGTATCGTATTTAATTTTTTTTTTTTTTTTTTAATTTTTATTTTTAATTATTATTTATTATTGATTTTGATTATGTTTTTAAATCCTCATTGTTTATATTTTATGTATGTATGTAGATTTTAATTTTTATATGTATTTTAAGCATTTGTGACACATTTTCTTTTTTTTTTGTATATTAAATTTTTATTTATTATGCTGTGCCACTGTTCGCATAACGTATGTGGAGAAATCAGCAAACTTAGGCCCAGAACGGTCCCCGGCCAGAAGGGAGCTCCAGTTCGAGGTTTCTACACGGATGCCAACGTCGAGTTCAAGCTGTAGCCTTCTAGCGGCGAAGCGTGGGCACTCGTTTAAAATATGCTCAACCGTTTGTTCAGCGTCTGAAGAGCAAAAACAACTAGGATCGTCGCGAAGCTTAAAACGATGAAGGTACTGGGCGAGTCCACCATGACCTGTCCATGTCTGTGTTTTCCAGTACGATACGCCTATCACTCCAATGCTTCGATATGCCTTGTGGATATCCGGGAAAAACTGTTTCGTGATTTTACCTTCCCGGGAGCTCACATACTCATCCTGCCAGGCGACCAGGGTACGTTGGCGCATCACACGTCTGGCAAATGACATAGGAAACCTGTCATAGTCTGCGACTGTTCTCTTATGCAGGGCAGCTTGTTTCGCAAGCTCATCGGCGCGCTCATTACCGGTAGTGCCAACGTGAGCGCGCACCCACCATAACTTAAGGCTTTTACCCTGCTCAGACGCTCGCGACAGTTCCTTTCTGACTTCATTTACCAGTGGATGCGTGGACTGGGGGCTCGCTATCGCTTCAAGAGCTGATCGGGAGTCACTCAGGATGTCAAAAAGTAGATCATCACTAAAGCGAGCACAGTCCATCGTTAGCCGTATTGCTTGTCTTAGTGCGAGCAGCTCCGACTGATAGACGGAGCAAAAACTCTCCAGGCGATATTTCCTGCTCAGCACTTCGACTCCATCTCTCCAGCAAGAAACAGCGCAACCAACCCTATTCTCAATTTTGCTGCCGTCGGTATAAAAACTTAAGGGGGCTGAAGGTCTTTCTTCGAACTCGTCGTTTTCTAAGCGATCTAATGCCGTATACCGCACATCGATCCGGAGGGCTGGGTGTGGCATTCGAAAAATTGGAGTCCTGCTTTCAACGGTTTGATACCCAGCTTCCGGCAGAGGCTTGCCGCGTTTGACGGCATACAAATCGGCAACTTCACGGGCCCGCAGCTCAATCGGCAAAAGTCGGGCTATTGTCACTGCTGAGTTAAAGGAGATGGTGCGGTAGGCTTTCGCAAATGTTGATCGCGAAAAGGCGCTGCGTTGATCTCAGCCGTTTGACGATGTATTTCCTGGATATACAGTCCACCCAGGAGCTTGCCGAATACAAGAGGATTGGTTCTACCGCCCCTATATACAGATGCCTGATAATGGCCGGATTGAGGCCCCATGAAGCTCTAGCTGCTTTTGCAAGGCCCTTGTATACAGTGGCGGCCTTGGCGCAGACTGATTGTATATGATCTCGGAACGTTAGTTTCTTATCGATGATCAACCCTAGAATTCTCACCGTATCTACAGGAGGGAGCGGAACGCCTGCCATAGCTAATTGGGGCGCGGGAGAGTTTTTCTTCCTGGTCAAAACCATATGAGCTGTCTTATGTGGACAGAACTTGAGTTTGTGCTCCGCACCCCACATAGCTATGACATTAAGGACAGGATTGATCATAGACTCCAGATCCGCTACTGTATCGGCAGACGCCACCAAAACGATATCATCGGCAAAGGCCTGAACGTGTACCGATGAGCCCTCCAACAGCTCTAGGAGTGAGTCTAAAACCACGTTCCACATCAGAGGTCCACTTATACTCCCCTGCACACATCCTCGAGTGGTGGACTTAGTCAACGTTACACCAGCGTATGTTAGGGTGATCGTTCTATCACTCAAATAACTTTCAATGAGTCCGTAGACATAAGCTGGGCAGTTTTTAGCAATAAGTTGGCTTTTAATCGCTGGCCACCAAGCATGATCAAAAAAAGTAGTTGGGTCATCGATTGTGTCAACGTACTCACTTCTCGAGTAAGGGTCGACATGGCTTCGAAATTTCTTGATGAATTTATAACAAGCAGCGACAGCATCTGGTTGGTACTCAGCTGTCCGTTGGGGGCGATGACGTTTAGAGAAGGCAGCGAGGGTTGTACTGACGTGTTTTGGGTAATAGTATAGGTTAGAAGGTCTGAGGAGGCTGGGGAAATGTATCGTTTCGCCAGGTGGTAAATACCCCAACCAGCGAGTCCCACACCTATAATTGCTCCGGCCGTTAGCATCACGGGTGCCACTATGTGAGATAGTCTGAAAGACGATTCGTCTACCCAGGGACCTGAGGAGTTTAAATTATTGTTGAACTGTGTGCGCTCAGTTCGCCAATAGAACCATGGATGTACTCGTTCTATAACTCCGTCTACGGCGTTGCTGTACTTGTTGACTGCCTCTACTGCCTGGTATGTCCAGCGTGGCTCGGTTAGGAGTTTCGTGCGGATGTGTGTCTCCACGGCGTCTCGGATGATGTGACCACGCCGTTGCAGGTCCCGCAAGCCCTGTCTGTCCATTTCCTGGGTTAGGAGCACGGCGCATTGTGCCCTGTATCTATCGGTGATTTTCTGCCCGTATAGTCGCACGTTGAGGAACTCAACGGCCGTTTCCACATCGAACGGGCGGAGCGTGTCCGCTAGTTCTTGTGCGGCGCGGATGCCTTGGATTGCTTCCTCTATTTGTTCTCTTGGAGCTGCTGGCACGAAGATGGGATGTATGGGTCCTCGTGCCTCTCTTGGTCTAAACCAGTTGAATACATTGTACCACCCGGGCTCCTCGCCGGGTGGAACTACAACTACTGTAACGCACTGCTAATATATTAATATAATACGTTAGTATAATACATTGTCGAGACCGACAAAGCTCTTTAAATAAAGAAAAAAAAAATTAAAAAAAAATTGGAAACATTAAATTTAACTTAACAAAAAATATATCAAAGGATTGGGAATTAACTTTTGGTGCTTTATAAATACAAATAATACAGATTTTATGTTCTAACAGTTCGATAGCAGAGAATTCAACAACACCTAATAGAGACAGGTCATTGATATCATGCAGTTTGTTAAACATATGAGAGCGTCTTACAAGAATACAACAACCTGCCTGCTTTTCCGCATGCATGATGACGCTAAACTAAAATTTGGTATCAACAGACATTGCTCATCTCCTTGTATCATATTATGCTCAGTAATACATATAACGTCAAGGCGTGTGCCATTTTTACATAATTCATCAATACATACATTCAATTGATCAGATTTTACAATCAACCCGTTTATATTCTGATGTAAAATATTAATATGCTTATATACGAAAAATATCATTATTATTATTTATTATACAATCGGATTCTAATGTTATGTTATCCTTTGGGATGTCAATAGAATTTGAGAGAGACATGGCAATATTTACATCATTTGCAGCAGTATTACAGAAATCATTATTATTCGTGATACAGTTTGAGGCCGATATCTCCTCAGTTTGCGTGCTGACACTAACATAACTGTTACAAGTCTTTTGTTGCCTAGATAACTGGTAGATATCCATTCTTCTGTTGTAGGACAGTCAATATTTCCCGTAACAATGATCGAGCTAATAATATATTGGCATAGTAATTACGGTTCAATATAAAATTCATGTAGTTTAAATCCACAAACACAGAATTACAATATTTACTACATATGAACTTTAATTGATAATTTAATTTATTTACATTTAGATATTTATTTTTTGGAATTTGACCTATTATAACATTGGTATTGGTAACAGATGATAGCCATTAAAATTGAAGTTAAATTCGTATGGATTTCTGTCGTGCATTCCACCTAGTAAAATCACATAATCATGTTTGCTTAACTTTGAAATGTCAATTTTCATAGATTCGACAACACTTGTAAGTGGCGCGTTAGCCTTTACAAAACTTGAAACTATATAACTGAAGCCTAGAAGATTTTGTAATGATTTTCTCAGTCCAATTACCTGATTGTCAGTAATAATTATTACTCGATATTTATCTTGCGATCTTGGGTGATCATTTTCCTTGCTTGATAGAGTAAACGATTCTTGTTTTGCAGTAACAATGTTTGTGTTTTTTGGCCGAGTTTTAATGTTTTCGTGATGTGTTTCATATGAGGATAATGGAGATATCGTATTAACTTTAATTTTTTTCACTAGACCCACTTTTAAGAGATTTTTTATTGGAGTGTTGCCTAGACTTCGACATACGCTTTTTGCTTGGTATATAGGTGATGTTCTTGGTGCATTAAGCTTCATATTAAACATTTTTTTACAAATAGGCGTTACTGCTTGCTTGATTCTTAGAAGTGAAATCTTGTGATAGTTTTTTTAATAATAATATTTGTTTCCTCTGTTCATCGATAGTATTTTGCAGCGTTTTATTTTCTAGGTTTAATTTTTCTATTTCATGATCCGCTATTAATAATTTCTGTTTTGTGCTTTCGAATTCTGCTTTCAATTCAACGTACATACTATTTTCATATATGCTTTGCACGCTTAGCGAAGAAGTCTCAAGCAAGGTGGAGTTTTGTATGCTATCGGCTGATAATTTAAATATGTTTGTTTCAGATGTTGAACGTCTTAATTTTCTTCTTAGTGTTATATTCTCCATTTCTTTCCGAGTAATTACTAGTACAGTACCAGATTAGCTTGTAATGCAAAAAAAAAATTTTTTTCTTTCTCTTTCTTTAATTCCTCTTTTTTTTAAATTTTTAAATTTATTTCTTTAGTATTAACTTTTCGTATTCTTAGTAAAAATATTGATAATGCATACTTGGTTTTCAAGTTTTTGGCGTGTTGGTTATACTACTTAGCCTTTGTACCAAAGAACCAGTTGCATAATAGAACTAGAAATTTGTAATCATATGCATAGAATAAAGAGTCGCTCCGCTGGTAGAGCTGAGCGACTCTTTATTCTATGTCATATGCGTATGGATCAGTTTCGTAGATACAACGTCGTCGTATAGCGTCTAAATTTATTAATACTGCTGATATGTTTATTGACTGTTTTTAATATATCACTGCGTTCTTCACTGTAATCGTAATCGAATGTTGTAGCTTATCGTTATTAACCCGATATTACTCCGTCTGACGAAATTAATACGAGCAGCCGTACATGAACACGTCCACTTCCAATCTCTCGTTTTTTGCTAATTACGGTCATAAATGTTTGAATAACACTCACACTGTCTATTTATACTAAAACAAACACAAATCAACAAAAAACTGATTAAATTTACACGTCTCGTATTTTATTTTAAGATAGCAAAAATCAGCTGTTGTTTACTTTTTAGCGCCACCTACCCTCCAGTTGAAAAAGCCAACCGAATCTCACCCGAATGTGTTCTTGAATGAGTTTTTAGAGTAAATTTTGGATTAAACGCTTTCTTACAGATATCACACGAGTAATGCTTCTAGCCAGAATGTATATTATTCAAATGACGTTTTAGAGAAGACACTTTAGAAAAAGCTTTTTTACAGATATCACAGGAATAAGGCTTCTCGCCAGAATGTGTTCTCATGTGGTCTTTTAGATGTGACGATTGAAAAAACGCTTTCTTACATATATCACACGAGTAAGGCATATCGCCAGAATGTATTCTCAAATGACGTTTTAGATATGACAAATGAGTAAAATATGTCTTACAGATATCACACGAGTAAGGCATCTCGCCAGAATGTGTTCTCAAATGACTTTGTAGATAAGATTTTTGAATATACGCTTTCTTACATATATCACAAGTGTAAGGCTTATCACCAGAATGTGTTCTCAGATGGCGTTTTAGATTTGACGATTGAGTAAAATATTTCTTACAGATATCACACGAGTAAGGCTTCTCGCCAGAATGTGTTCTCAAATGAATTTGTAAATAAGATTTTGTAATAAACGCTTTCTTACATATATTACACGAGTTAGGCTTCTCGCCAGAATGTGTTCTCAAATGATTTTGTAGATCACGTTTTGCAATAAACGCTTTCTTACATATATCACACGAGTAAGGCTTCTCGCCAGAATGTGTTCTCAAATGTAGTTTTAGATGTGATGACTGACTAAAATGTCTCTTACATTTATCACACGAGTAAGGCTTATCGCCAGAATGTATTCTCATATGGCATTTAAGAATTGACCTTAGAGAAAACGCTTTCTCACATAAATCACACGAGTAAGGCTTATCGACAGAATGTGTTGTCAAATGACGTTTCAGAGTAGACACTTCAGTAAACGCTTTCTTACATTTATCACATGAGTACGGCTTCTCGCCAGAATGTATTCTCATATGAATTTGTAGATAAGATTTTCGAGTAAACGCTTTCTTACATTTATCACATGAGTAAGGCTTCTCGCCAGAATGTGTTCTCAAATGGCATTTTAGATGTGATGCCTTACTAAAATATTTTTTACAGATATGACACGAGTAAGGCTTATCGCCAGAATGTGTTCTCAAATGTCTTTGTTGCTTAATTAACGTTTCTATATTATCAGATAAGACAGTGTCGACGGCGATCCGATCCGCCGGTGCAGGCTCGCTGCTTCGCGGGCAGTTACCGTCACCTGCACAAAATAATTTACTTTCAAAAAGCTTAATATTTATCCGTGCAGAATTTCTCTATAGTTCAGGGATGGTTTAAAATATAATAAGTATAGCCTTTATCAACGACAAGTTAAATCAAAGAGTACCACTTATGAAAATCTAGTTTCACCTGCAATTCAGCCGATCATAATAAGATATAGCTATTAAACGATTAAAAATCAATAATATTTTAAGAAAGATACGTCACGTTCATACTGCACGCATAACATAATCGTTCCGCGACACATACATACATATTTAATAACATTGTATATACACACGCTATAAGTGCGACAGGGAATACACAATGCGTAAGAGTGAAAGAGACAGCTATTAGGCTCACAATGACAGGGCACAGCTCGACTGACTGCAATGGTCACAAGTGAGACCAATTTACGGCACGATATCGGACGATTAAATCATATAAGAATTACTGCCACCAGCTCCCTAACTATAAAGATTCCTGCCTCGCCAGTTTGTGCGGAGTGAATTTGTCTTGAATAGATTTTGTCTATGGTTTCAATAATTTATTATTTCGTCAATGTGATGATTTATGGACACATCAAATTGAATGATAATGTAAAATGTTTTTGCAAAAGGTGAAGTGAAATTGAATGATATTCGTTAACACTTTATCTTAATATCTTGTGGTATTCCACAGACTGCATCAAATTTATATGATTACAACTAGTGAAGAAAACAAATGTTTTTCTACCTTGAACTTTCTACCTTCGCGCCATAACTTTGCTAAAAATGTCACGAAGTGGTTACTTATATAATCTCCAGCGAGCCGTTGAAGAACAAATTAAAATATTTAAAGGAGATGTTTCAGGGATGTATGGAGCTCCGGCCCAGTCTATGTACACCATACTAAAAAATGGAGAAACACAATTAAAACAGTTTCCAATCATCCAATTACTTTAAATTGGCTTGTTTGGATGTAAAGCACAAAAATGTACACTTGAAATTGCAACACAAAACGAAAATCCGTCATGGCGTTAATAGAGCAAGATCCCAGTGCCGCCAGACGTTACTTATTTTCTCATAAACAATTTATATGCGACTAGTAGAAAGTCGCTCGCGTAGAATTAGACCCATTAACGACGTCTGCCCGCGTTCTGGTTGCCCACTTGACTTCAAAAACGGCAAAGTTTCATACTAACTTTGCACCCCCGTTTTACCCCCTTAGGGGGTGAATTTTCAAAAATCCTTTCTTAGTGCTCCCCTACGTTATAAAAGGAACCCCTGTGCAAAATTTTAAGTTTCTAGACCTTATAGTTTAGGCCCTGCGTTGATATGTCAGTCAGTCACCTTCTCCTTTTATATACTATATAGATAAGCTAGTGTTAGTACATACTTTGAGCGTGTGCATACTCGCTAGCTTGGGTAGACGGCCAATCCATTGGTATCAGATGCTGAAAATCGAAAATTTCAGTACCCTTTTTTTCTTATTTTCTCATGGCTGTTATTTAACATATGTTTTAGTTAGTTATGTTACAAATTAATAATAACTATTGCCAGACACCTTCCGTCGGCGCTTACCCTTGCCAGACGCCTTAAAGATCCAGAAAAAATGATGTAAGTTTACTTATTTTCTCAAGCTTGATTTTTATGCACGACACTTGGGGAACTATTTCAACACTGTTAGTCAGCAGCCAGACCAATTGGATGGGCCAAACGTCCAGCCAGACACATATAAAGTGCCGCTAGGTATAGAGCGTGAGGTCATTATTCTTACGATTGAGAGTGACAAATTAAAGTCTCAGTACTGATTTTAACATATGTTTTAGTTAGTTTTGTTACAAATTAATAATAACTATTGCCAGACACCTTCCGTCGGCGCTTACCCTTGCCAAGATCCAGAAAAAATAATGTAAGTTTACTTATTTTCTGAAGCTTGATTTTTATGCACGACACTTGGGGAACTATTTCAACACTGTTAGTCAGCAGCCAGACCAATTGGATGGGCCAAACATCCAGCCAGACACACATAAAGTGTCGCTAGGTATAGAGCGTGAGGTCATTATTTGTACGTTTGGCCCATCCAATTGGTCTGGCTGCTGACTAACAGTGTTGAAATAGTTCCCCAAGTGTCGTGCATAAAAATCAAGCTTGAGAAAATAAGTAAACTTACATCATTTTTTCTGGATCTTGGCAAGGGTAAGCGCCGACGGAAGGTGTCTGGCAATAGTTATTATTAATTTGTAACAAAACTAACTAAAACATATGTTAAAATCAGTACTGAGACTTTAATTTGTCACTCTCAATCGTAAGAATAATGACCTCACGCTCTATACCTAGCGACACTTTATGTGTGTCTGGCTGGATGTTTGGCCCATCCAATTGGTCTGGCTGCTGACTAACAGTGTTGAAATAGTTCCCCAAGTGTCGTGCATAAAAATCAAGCTTGAGAAAATAAGTAAACTTACATCATTTTTTCTGGATCTTGGCAAGGGTAAGCGCCGACGGAAGGTGTCTGGCAATAGTTATTATTAATTTGTAACAAAACTAACTAAAACATATGTTAAAATCAGTACTGAGACTTTAATTTGTCACTCTCAATCGTAAGAATAATGACCTCACGCTCTATACCTAGCGACACTTTATGTGTGTCTGGCTGGATGTTTGGCCCATCCAATTGGTCTGGCTGCTGACTAACAGTGTTGAAATAGTTCCCCAAGTGTCGTGCATAAAAATCAAGCTTGAGAAAATAAGTAAACTTACATCATTTTTTCTGGATCTTTAAGGCGTCTGGCAAGGGTAAGCGCCGATGGAAGGTGTCTGGCAATAGTTATTATTAATTTGTAACAAAACTAACTAAAACATATGTTAAAATCAGTACTGAGACTTTAATTTGTCACTCTCAATCGTACAAATAATGAACTCACGCTCTATACCTAGCGGCACTTTATATGTGTCTGGCTGGACGTTTGGCCCATCCAATTGGTCTGGCTGCTGACTAACAGTGTTGAAATAGTTCCCCAAGTGTCGTGCATAAAAATCAAGCTTGAGAAAATAAGTAAACTTACATCATTTTTTCTGAATCTTTAAGGCGTCTGGCAATAGTTATTATTTATTTGTAACATAACTAACTAAAACATATGTTAAATAACAGCCATGAGAAAATAAGAAAAAAAGGGTACTGAAATTTTCGATTTTCAGCATCTGATACCAATGAATTGGCCGTCAACCCAAGCTAGCGAGTATGCACACGCTCAAAGTATGTACTAACACTAGCTTATCCCATATAAATTGTTTATGAGAAAATAAGTAACGTCTGGCGGCACTGGGATCTTGGACCATAAGATATCATGTTGACTGAAGTTTGACATTTACATGACGTTTATTTCTGTCATCTATCATGTTGATTGAAGTTTGACATTTAAATGACGTTTATTTCTGTCATAATTGTCATTGAATAAAATGGATTGTAACACTGAGAACGAGTATGTACCTATTTTATTTTTCCCTTTAAAAAAATTTTTAAGATTTTTATTTAAGTACAGAATACAAACATTCAATCGTCGAAATATTAAAAATTACTCAATAAATTCAAACGAATGGAACATCAAACCACGATCGACAACGAAAGCGACACTAGACGGTTCACGATCTTGATGGTCGATCTATGGTTTACTGTCACTTTTTTTTTTAAATCACAGATACGCAGTATCTCTATCTAGTTTGTGATCACAGAGTAATCTAAATTGACGGGACGCCATGTTAAAACTCGATAAAAATAATTGATAAATATAAAATTATTACAAGAAAAGTATGCAATTTAGCAAATTTATCTGTATTTTTCCCAAATTTCACGGATTTTTCTCCATTTTTTGAGATACTGTACATATACTGGGCCGGATTTGAAACATCTGCTTTGACATGTAAACTTTTGTCAAAATGTTAGTATTCATGTCTAATGCCAGTTTTTTGTTACTTACGTCGGTAAAATTTAGCTTTGACCACTCCATAATTTTAACCTTACACACACTTCGCCTCATGAGTTAAAGTTAATTTCGAAAATTTCACTCTCATGGTTCCACTGATTAGGGTTGCCAGATGTGTTGGAAAAAAAAACCGGACAAGATTTTTTTAATTTGTACTAGTGATAAATTCCTTGGAAAATGGATATAACCTATACTTTACTAAATTTCTTCCTATTAAATCACAATCAAAGGTTAATAATTTATCTATTTTTTTGCATAATATTTTGCATTCGACGACACTGCTTTTAATAAAAAACACAGAGCAAGTAATCACTACGTTTTATAAAAAATCTAAAATCGGCTTTCATACTGTCATTCATTACATATAAATCAAAGTGTGAGTTTTGACTAATTAGGCTTACTAGCCTAGTTTCCCTGTACTTCGGACCTGTCCTGTACCTGTCGATCGGTGTCGGCTGAAGTGCTAGTGTTCTTTATTAGACGAATTTTCTTTAAAACCGGACAATCTTTAGTCCGTTTTTCCAATATTTCCCTGACCGGACAGACGTGACGAAAACCGTACTGTCCGGTCGAAAACCGGACAACTGGCAACTCTACCACTGATATATACCTGGTCAGGCTATAATTAAATTAATCTCGTAATAATGAAACACTTACCTAAAGTTGTTTGGCTATCATCGACCATATCCTTCACAACATCACTATCCATGATAGCCGGATCATTACTGCGCGCGTCGCGTGAGGAGCTCGCATCTTCATCAAGCAGTTTCTGTTGGTTTATGATATTCTCCACTTCTGCTGCGATTGCACCATCAATATGCATTCTTTTTACTACCAATTCTGTCTCAAAAACTTTAATATCACAGTCTTCCTGGGAAGGTGCATAAATTTCTTCCTCAACACCATCGGATTCAAAGTTTGGCTCCTCCTTAACTCTGGAGTCTTCAAGGCTAGATGCACAATAATTTTCCGCCTCAATATCAAAGTCTTCAAGACTAGGTGCGCGGTTATATTCTACCCTGTTATCAGCGTGTTCAGGGGTAGATTCATACAGTTCTTCTAACATTTCTTCATCTGATTCTTCAGCGTAAAGTACATAATCATTTTCTAGCTTAATATTGGAATCTTCTAAGCTAGTTTTACAAATTAAAATCGAATTAGATTCTTTTTCTTCTCTAACAGTAACGGGCACGTTATTTTTTTGCGTAATACTATCTTCATCATGATTGGCTCTATCTGTGCATGAATTTTCGTCTTCTACGTGTTTAATTTCTAAGTCGTAATGATCTGGTTTATATCGTTTTATCTGTAAATTTGAACTGCAATGACTGACATTTCCTTTGATTGACTGCAGCGCTTTGAATGTTATCTGAAAATTGATAAAATAAATAATATTAAAGATGTTCAAAAAATGTATGGGGGTTGATATAATTAGCAAGTTAGTAGCAAAAAAACGAGCCTCCATTTTTTTAAAAGCTTTTATTTAACTTCACTCGTATGTATCCATTATTAATGTATATATGTATGTCCTGGAATGTTGCAATCAATATTTCACCCACTTCCACTGAAGCTATCGAGCTGAAATTTGGCACACATATTTGGTTCCGATGACAATGCAAGTTAAAAAGCGTTTTAAAAAATAAAAAAAATTATTTAAATTGAATCTGACTGTCGATAGAAAGCTAGCCCGACTGAATGCCTGTATTACTCTGGAAATAAAATTCTAATCTGAGTGAATGATCTGACTCTACTGACATTGGCTGTGACAGTAATGACTGAATTTAGCCATTATTTGACTTTTTTTTAATTTGACAAGCAAATTAGAACATTTACTACAAATGTCACAAACAATTTCGTTCGGATATTAAGTGCTACATGAATTCACGTTCTGAACGACCTTTGGTTAAATTGGACAAATTATTATATTGTGACATCAAAATATATCTTTATTTTATAGAAACAACATATAAAAGATAGATTTCAGCTATATTTCCACTTGAATAAAAACGAACTAACTCGTTGGAATAATATAGAAATACTAGCTGACCCGGCAAACGTTGTTTTGCCATAAAATATTTTTTTGTGAATATTTTGGGAGAACTTATGTAAGTGTGTGGACTACAACTACCACTACCACTACCATTACCACTACTACTACCACTACCCCTACTACTACTACTACCCCTACCACTACCCCTACCCCTACCACTACCCCTACCACTACCCCTACCATTACCACTACCACTACCATTACTTATAATCCGAAGCGTTCGATAAAAGTAGGAAATTATTAAAAATAAAAATCGCGATGGAAAAATAGGGGTTGATCTTAGAGGGTTGAAAATTCACGGAAGCGTCATAAAATACATAGTGTTATTTGTTTAAATAAATAAATACATAAAATATTTTTCTATAAATTGAAATATATAGGTTAAGCTTTTTAATGAGGTATTTTCTGCTTGATTTTTTTCGGAAATAAGTACCACTTTTGAACTTTTGAATCTCCTTTAGAGAAATAGCAATAGCTGCTGAGAAAAGTTGCTTAAAGGATCGTCCTCAGTAAGTATCGATGGATGACCGTAGACTGACCTGGTGTCGGTCGCGGGCGAGCGACGAGAGCGCGGCGTGCGCCCGCAGAGCCCGCGCGCGCAGCCGCCGGTGCGACAGCAGCAGGCGCGCGCACGTGGCGCACAGCTGCTGGGGGAGGCCGGCCCCGCGCTCCGGCTGGGAACGACCGACACACGAGCTGTAGCGGGAGCGCGACCTGACTGCAGTCCAGACCCGCTATGGAGGGAGGGAAGCTCTCGCGCCAGACATTTTTTAATGAGTAAATATGTCAGAAAATACGTTAATGGATGCGCTTATGTGAATTATTGTTTACATCCATCATCTATAATCAGGTAATACACAATTTTTAAAATATGTATACCGCCTTAACTTCTCTCTGCTTAGCCCAAAGGTTGACTGGCAGAAAATGCTCTTAGCATTAAGTCCGCCTTTTGTACCATATTTAGGTATAATAAAGCGTTTAATAAATAAATAAATAAATGTGTTTCCTTCACATTAAATAGATGTTCAGTTATTCAGAACTCACCGCCAGGCCGGTGAGAGTGTGGTACGCCTGCTGCAGCCCCCGGCGCTCCCGCAGCGGCAGCAGCCGGCCACCAGTGGCCAGGCACATCCTGCACACCTGCACACACTACCATCAGCCTCCGACAGATATAGCATACTGTTTTTCGCGCTACTTATATCAACTCAAGGTGACGGCCTGGCATTATCTCGCGATTCGCTCAGCGTCGTCACAGTATAGAGAGGTGATCTACACCCGAATACAGTATAGGTGATCGAGGCCTCTTTCTTGATTTTTAAACGATTTAGAAAAAAAAAGGTTGTATATTCTGTTTTTTTTTTTTTTTTAATTTTTATGTATGTACAGCAATAACACTGATTTTAAAAGCTTTCATTTAAATTAACTCGTAAGTATGTATCTATGTATGTATGCATGTATGTATGTCCTGGAATCTTGCAATCAATATTTCACCCACTTCCACTGAAGCTATCGAGCTGAAATTTGGCACACATATTTGGTTCCGATAACAATGCATGAAATTAAATAGAAATTTAAAAAAAAAATTTTTTTTTTTCTTAAATATTTTTAATTGTAATATTGATAATTATTTCTATTGCTCTTTCGGAGGCAACTAAGGAGGCAGTTCACTTGCAGCAGCTAAATGCATTTAAAAGAGGTGAATTTCTTAAGTCTATTTGCACATTTGTAGATTCAGAGTGCTATTAAACTTGCATACAATCCTGTAGCATAGGCGGCGTGTGCGACAAATCATATGGACATAAGAGCGCATGATGCATCTAAGTAAGAGATTGCATTGTTAAGAATGTTGTACATCTGGACTATATGTGTATGGAAGATGACCCAGCAGATGTGCTGACAAAAGCATTAGGTCGTGTGGCATTTAAGAAATGTGTGAGCGACCTGAGATTGGGGAGTGGTGTGATGTGAGAATATATGATGATGGATGTTGTTCCATGGGAAGTGTGAAACTTTTTAGCAGATAATACATATTTGAATAGATATTTGATATGGATATTGTTATTACATATTATGTCATTGTGGGGTCATAAAAAAAATTCCCTGCACAAACAACTTATTATTGAATTCCTTTCCTAGTCATCTAGTTTAATACGTCAAAAGGAATGCACTATAAAGAAGAAAAAAAGTTCTGAATTAAATCAATTCTTTCTTCATTTTTTCTTAATTCTCTTTGCACCTGACATTACAGTGTAACAGCAAGACCCTACCTGTACAGTGACACTGGGTAGAGCACCTGCTCGCAGCCTTTGTCCCCTCTGGTCCACAGTCAGATCACACTTCTCGAAGTGATCTGAGCAGACAACACTGGCTGCCGAGGGCACCCAGCCTTCCTTGCCCAGCGACTGCAGCCAGGAATCACGAAGAGATGGCTCATTGGGAAACCTAGATTGGTCAGATTTTTTAATAAGAATAAAATATAAAGCAAAGTATCAGTGGTGGTGCATGTTGTGTTTTCATTGTAATGAAAACACGCACATACATGCATTCTTCCATGGGAGGAGGCGAGGAAAAAAGAGGATATCTTACATATTTAAAATCCCTTGCTTCTTTTGCAGGTCTAAACTCAACTAAAAAAAATCTCTTATAAAATTACTTAAATAATTGACTTTCCTCACCTCCCCCTTTGGGGATGAGTTTCTTCCACCTCCCCTACCTCTTCTTCCGCAGGATATTAAAGAATTACTTACCTTGTTATTGACTTTGGCGACTAAATGCTTATATGATCTTAAAAAATGTATCATACAGTGGAGATATTTCTTTCTTCTGATTGATGGTGCGAATAATATTTTTTGATTCAACAACCCGACAATAGATCAAAATTCACATGACAAAAATAAAATAAAATGACTTACGGGTGGAAGGTGACGCCGCGGGGCGCAGCGTTATAGTTGTGTTGGCAAGTAGCAACGACGCAGCGCATATTTATTTTGTTTGGCCAATACAACAGATCAAAATAAACTCATCTAATTTTTGCTTAATTTGTGTAGAAATACAATGGAATCAAAATATCTAAATTTATTATCCCAAAAATTATAAATGTTCACCGCACATATTTGACATTGACAATTTAACTTGACATTGACATTGAGAATTTATTGAGATGATATTACTGAGACATTGACAGTCAGTAAAGTATTTTTTTTATTCGAATACAGACCACAGAGTACTTTAATATACAGACGTTTGCTGTTCAGCTTGTCGCCTACTCACTCGGTGGTGACTGGCATATGTACCAAACACGGCGTAACATATAACACGTACCTACCTGTCACGTGCTGACCTGCTGAGTACTTCAGCACACAGTGTGTCTCGTTTTATGTCTCTACTAGTAGACGCCCGCAGCTTCGCTCGCGTGGAATTAGACGTAACATAACCTAAATACACAATTTCATTGAAATAATGTAGGTATATACGAAAAACTTTTATACCTACTAACTTTGCACCCCCCTTTTACCCCCCCTTAAGAGATGATTTTCGAAACTCAATAAAAACCTTCATAGGTACTGAATTTCATTCGAATAACATCAAAAACGGCAAAGTTTCATACTAACTTTGCACCCCCGTTTTACCCCCTTAGGGGGTGAATTTTCAAAAATCCTTTCTTAGTGCTCCCCTACGTTATAAAAGGAACCCCTGTGCAAAATTTCAAGTTTCTAGCCCTTATAGTTTAGGCCCTGCGTTGATATGTCAGTCAGTCAGTCAGTCAGTCAGTCAGTCAGTCACCTTCTCCTTTTATATATATAGATGTGATATAAGTAGGGCGCAAGCGTGTGTTATACACGCACAGAATGACACACAGAAGAGAAATAGTGAAGTATGATAGGCACAATAAGAAGTATGATAAGGCACTAATGTATGAGCAACAAGCGTTCTACCAACTAGTTTCTAGCCCTTATAGTTTAGGCCCTGCGTTGATATGTCAGTCAGTCAGTCAGTCAGTCACCTTCTCCTTTTATATATATAGATAGATATCAGCCCGACGCCGCCGGCGCCGTTTCAATTAAAAATCATAGACGTGCAAAATGATATTAATATATGTAGGTACCTATTTAGATTCCGGACATACTGCATTGATTTCAGCCAGTCTAATCCAAATGCCAATTTGACTAATTTCAGATGTATGTATCGATATGAGGCCAGCCATGAGGATGCGTAAATCAGTCGTAACCTGTCCATCTGTGAATATCCATTTGATTACATATTTGTTCTCATGGTAATTTTTAACTATACCACATAGCACTTTAAGCCCCTTCCTCAAGAGCTACGCGTACGCGGCAGTACAGTACAAACGTACAGTGCAAACGCAAGCGCATGCGCATTGTTCAGTCCAAGATGGTCGGCAAGCTGATCGCGCGCCATGTTTACTTTGAACTTGAATGAACTTTACGTATTCTCTGTCTTACAGTGCGCCTGCGCGTCACGTAACGGCTTATCGTTTGCCATAACGGGATATAACAAAACATTGCTCCAAGCGCTCAACATGATACAGTTATCTTTGAGCGGGTCGAAACTCGAACGCCGCGAATTTTTCCCACCGCATCGACATTTTGATGCGTCACTCGGTGACACTACCACGCTACAGTATCCATACTTCCATCACAAAGCTTCCATACTATATATAATATTATAAATGCGAAAGTAACTCTGTCTGTCTCGCTTTCACGCCAAAACTACTGAACCGATTTAAATGAAATTTGGTACACAGATAGTCTAGATCCTGAGAAAGTACATAGGCTACTTTTTAATTGGAAAAAAGTGTTGTAAAGGGTTGAAAAGGGGGATGAAAGGTTGTATTGACGTACGTGAAAGTATTGACATTTTCAGAACTAGAAGCATAAAAAATATATTTTAGGCTGATGATTAGATAAATGCGAAAGTAATTCTGTCTGTCTGTGTGTCTCGCTTTCACGCCAAAACTACTGCACCGATTTAATAGTATAGAGACTGAGAAAGGACATAGGCTACTTTTTAATTGGAAACATTATATTCATATCGTCGACTAAATGGAAAAATGACATTTTTCAAAATTTTCGGAAAGTGAGGTTATTCCTAAAAAGAGCCTGTTATTAACATTTCTTTTATATGGATAAAAGACATTTTATAAAATTACACGCCAAGCTCACTAGATGTCACAAGTGTCATTTCGGTATTTTGTGGTCTTCCGCCTTAATTACTGTAGATAACCGTCACTCTGCCATTTGAAACCCAGCCACGAAACTGAATGCATGTGTATTTTTATAGAAAGATGATATTTCTCAAAATAGTTTCTGTATACGATTGTAAAAGGTAAGAAAAATTAATAGAAAAACGTATTTTTTCGAGAAATTACGTTTGTTCTTTAAAAATTTACTGCGATTGTGTTTGTAACTTTTATAGATAAATGTCATTTTTTTAAATATGACTGTTTTTTTGTGAAATTAAGTTATTGATACAAGACTTATTTGTACATATGACATTTTTCTATAAAGTTTTTGTTGTAACAATTTCCTATATGACTGTGCTATTTATTTATTGTATGATTTTTTTTTTTAATTATGATGTTTACATTTTAAAAATACTACATTTTAACGTACTACTTTTAACGTACTTTCAGTACAAAATCAATTTAATCGAATGAAATACAAATATTTTGATTTAACCTTTAGAATGAAAAGTTTTATGTAAAAAATTGTTTAGGATGAAGTATAGTGAAAAAAAAAATTATGTATAAGGTTTTTTTCTATGGGGAATCCAGTGGAGCTTAATTTGGTTCCGTTAAAGTTAAATAAAGATCCTTGGCATACCTGAGATTGGCATACCTGACTACGACTACCTGACGACCTACTGATTTTATGAAAGCAGTTAATACAGAGCCAGGTCTAGATTTTCAAGCCCATAACTCAGCTATTAAGAGAAAGAACCCACCAAAAAAAGTATCTACAATGTGTGAGATTATCGACGTCGAGCCGGAGTCGAATCGGATTCTGAGGAAGGTGACAATAGTTCCTTCAACTCCATACCTAATAGCCAAAAGGACTTTTCGTCTGACAATGTCGTAAATGACCCCGATTTTCTACTACGTGGAGATCTTGCTATGTCACCAACATCTTCGGGAGATAAAAGCACTACAATGAATGGCCAAGAAAATACAGCAAGTCAAAATAATTGTAATACTTAACGAATAATAACAAAAAATTAGATAAGAAAAGAACGCCTTCAATTTCTTAATATTCTTATTATAATCATCAGCCTTTAGTGGTCCACTACTGGACATAGGCCTCCCCTAAACTATGCCACTCCAACCGGTCCTGTGCCTTCTGAATCCAGCGGTTTCCCACCGCCTTCTTCAGGTCGTCCGTCCACCTTGTCGAAGGGCGACCTGTCCTCCTTTTTCCAAGTGGAGGTCTCTTTTCGAGGACTTTTCTTCCCCCATCCGTGGGGAAGAAAAGTCCTCGAAAGGAGACCTTATCAATACTGCGAACGACGTCGCCTGCCCATTGCTACTTTAACATACAAATATTCTTTAAAAAAAAATATGGGTAGATTTAAATTCAAACTCAGTGACCTCAATATTGTTGCCATTGATTTGTGTAATAAGTAGGGGTTACTTTTAATATAGAGGTTTGTTTATGATTATTAATTCATATAATTTTAAGTTGATGTACCATACTATTAATACCTCAATTTATAAATACGTTGTACTTAAAAAAACCATATTTTTTCCATTATTGTGTTAAATTTTTTAAAAAATACGTGCCACATTTTTTTTTTAATTATGTAGAAAAATGTCATTTCTTACTAGAAAAGCCTCCTTTTTTATAATTCGATTAAAATAAATACAGCATATTAATCTTCATGTTAATACCTTTAAAATGATATATAACACTTATATGTAAATATAAAACTTAAAAAGAAAAATGAAATTGAATAAAATTAAAAACTTTAAATGCTTGTATTGTAAAATTTACTGTTTTTGAATAACGTCATTTTTCTATTTAACCGACGATATTATACTGTTACTGTTATTCTATCATTTTCAGGATGTCAAATTTTCAATAATCACAATAATTCTCAGAGCAATGAGACCTCTTTAATTATAGCAAATAATTCAATTTTGCATGTCCATTTTTACACAGCGGTGCCGTGGCTACTACTCATCTCACTCGGGGATCCGGGTTGTAATCCAAGCGGCGCACACCAATATATTTTCTATGTTATGTTATGTTTAAGAAATGTCACTTGCAGTATAACAGTGGAGGAAAATATCGTGAAAAAACTTACTTGCCTGAGAGTTCTCCACAACTTTCTCGAAGGCATGTGAAGTCTGCCAATCCGCACTTTGCCAGGGTGGTGGACAATGGTCTTAAACCCTCCTATACCGAGAAGAGACCCGAGCCAAACAATGGCACAAAAAAACTAATGTGAATGTATGTCAATTTTTTAATAAGTAATTAAATTATATTAATTACAATTATGTCAATAATTCAATTGGTCAATCTCAATCAATCAAGGTTTAAGTTAACAATAAAATAAATATTAATTCAAAATATTTTATTTCAATAAAATACCTACTACTACTATATACTTTAATTTTAAAGTCTGATCACTGTCAGTGAGAAAAGTTAAATTAATAATTAGCTACATCCAGCTTGGAACCGACAAGTTTAGACAACATGTGTACTGGCATGACTTTTAAGGCTACTCTTTTGCCGAAAAGATTTCTTGCAAACATCACACGAATATGGCCTCTCGCCCGAATGTGTTAATAGATGGCTCTGCAACTTGCTCTTTTCGCTAAAAGCCTTGTCGCACAAGTCGCAAGGGAAGGGTTTCTCGCCTAAATGTATTCGCACATGTCTGTCTAGACAGGCCTTCACTCCAAATGTTTTATTGCAGAGGTGGCAACTGAATGGTTTCTCGCCAGAATGCGACCTCAGATGTTTCTCGAGACTGCTTTTTTGCGTGAAAGTCTTATTGCAGATTTTACACGTATACGGCTTCTCGCCAGAATGCGTTCGCATGTGAGCTTGTAAGTAAGTGTTAAGTCGGAATGCCCTATCGCATATGTGACACGTGTAAGATTTTTCGCCGGAGTGTATTTTCATATGTCGCTTCAGCGAGCTGGTGAGACTGAAGGTTTTTTTGCATATTTCGCAAGCGTGTTTTGCCTCCGTATGTACACTCATGTGTTGTCTGAGGCTCTGCTCATATACAGTTCTGTAGTGACATGTGTTGCAAGTATACGAATCGGGAGCGTCGTGGGCCTTCATGTGACTAGAAAACGCCACTTCGGTATTAGTTTGAAAAGGGCATATGTTGCAGGTAAGCCTTTCCCTATCTTTAGTTTTAAGCCAGTCATTCCTAGATTTTTTGACAGCCTGCCGAGGTGTGTTGTCGTCTTCAACGCCATTCAAACCGTTCGCGTTACCACGTTCGCTGCCATCCGAATGATCACCTATTTACAAAAATTTACATAAAGATTTTGTGTATAAGTTCATTTAATTCAATTCATTCAAAAGGTCTTTATTAAAAACTACTGTACGCACGCAGGTTCGTGAAATTAGACATAACAATAGTTTCGTTTACACCTATTATTATTATATAGCCTATTTTACTCAGTGAAGATGCAGCTTTCTAATGGTGAATTTTTGAAATCTGTCCAGTAGTTTTTATGTGAAAACATTACAAACAAATCTTTCCTCTTTATAATATTAGTAAGTAGTACATTATGTATTATAGAAAAATAATTAAAGAATACGTTTCTACAACACTATTACTTATTAGTATTATTAAGTACTAGTGGACGCCCGCAGCTTCGCTCGCGTGGAATTAGACGTAACATAACCTAAATACAAAATTTCATTGAAATAATGTAGGTATATACGAAAAACTTTTATACCTACTAACTTTGCACCCCCCTTTTACCCCCTTAAGAGATGATTTTCGAAACTCAATAAAAAACCTTCATAGGTAGGTACTGAATTTCATTCGAATAACATCAAAAACGGCAAAGTTTCATACTAACTTTGCACCCCCGTTTTACTCCCTTAGGGGTGAATTTTCAACAATCCTTTCTTAGTGCCCCCCTACGTTATAAAAGGAACCCCTGTGCAAAATTTCAAGTTTCTAGCCCTTATAGTTTAGGCCCTGCGTTGATATGTCAGTCAGTCAGTCAGTCAGTCACCTTCTCCTTTTATATATTCATAAATATATGAATAATTTTTATACAATACATACATAACTTACGAAAGCTAGGATTACAAATAAGTTAGTTTCACTTATCATTACTCGCCATACAACATTTTTTGTACATTAAACAATTACTTAAATAGATAATATTGACATCCAGACACAGAACAAATACAAGTGTTCGTCACACGAATATTTGTCCTGAGTGGGATTCGAACCCACGACCTTTGGCGCAACAGACAGGGTCACTACCGATTGCGCCAACGGGCCTGTCGCCTTATTTTTAATTATCATTATTATGTAGCATCCATATGCTCGCGTCGATTCAATGTGATCGAAATAATCAAGCAACGACGGGCGCGGTCGGTTTGTGGATGGGTGACCGCTAGTTGCAAAATTTCGTGGACGCTACCGTGCTTCGGAGGGCACGTAAAGCCGTAGGTCCCGGTTGTTTTCAATGGTGGAAACAGTCGTTAAGCCTTGTCGAAGACTTTCGGGTGGCTTAAGAACATTCGAATTCAAAATATTATTGAGCACTCCAGAGTAGAAAATACAATTGTACCATTTTTATAAATTTAATGACTATCCATACTAATATTATAAATGCGAAAGTAACTCTGTTTATCTGTCTGTGTCGCTTTCACGCCAAAACGACTGAACCGATTTGAATGAAATTTGGTACACAGATAGTCTAGAGCCTGAGAAAGGACAGACTACTTTTTATTTGGAAAAAAGTGTTGTAAGGGGTTGAAAAGGGGGTTGAAAGGTTTTGTAAGGGTGTAAAATAAACATATATTATTATATCTAATTCCACGCGAGCGAAGCTGCGGGCGTCCACTAGTATTATTATATATTCAATTTAAAAAAGAATCAAAAGATGCCCAAAAGCAAAGTTCTATGAAACATCCTTTGCACAGATTTGTACAGATACAAGGTTTTTTACTGATTTAGGAAAACAAATTGAAACATTTATTTCAAACACCCAAGAGAAATAATCTAACTTAAATGGGCATATATATATATTTTTTTTGGCATTATCTAAGCCATAATCACACATCAAAAATAGAGTTAAATGCTCAAATAAAAGACAAAATGTGATAGCACCCTCAAATGTCTAGTTACAAGAATACAGTTTAGACGCTAAAAATCGCCTAGATTGCAGCGTCACTACAGACTTGATGCGTCATAAAGTTACGTAAATTAGGCTGCTGAGCAAGTAACACCTACCTATAGTTGGTTTCTTTCGTGCGGCCGTTTCATCATCGTCAGCATTGCTCCAATCATCTTCACCGCCAAGATGACACAAGTCGGGTACACATATCACTGCCATCTTATCATCCTGTTTATCACAGTTTGTATCTATCATATCATCTTCTTGTTTAACTTTTACACTATGGCTTGGTAAATATACTACATTTGTGACATCTCTGTAGTTTGAATTGGAATTCGAATTATCAGTTTCTATCTTAATATTCCCTGCAACACTATTATCTTTATCAACAGTAATTTCTGTATTGGTTGTATCATTGTTGATATCATGTTGACTTGATTTGAGAGCATTACTTATACCTTCGTTGTAACCGGGGTCATATTTTTCTATTTTAATTTCAATCATAAAACTGTTTTCTTCAACAATGTTGGTTTTATCAACACTATCTGCATGTACTTCTTGACTACCTACTTCAATTGCATTTTTTAAAGCTCTGTGATAACTGGGATCAGATGGTTCATTTTTATCTATCTTAATTTTACTTGTGTAAATATTTTTTTCAAAAGCATTGGTTCCATTGCCAATATTGTAATCAACTTCTCGATAGCTCAAATCAATTGCATTATTTACAGCTCTGTGACAACTGGGATAAGCTGGTTCATCTTTTTCTACCTTTATTTTATTCGTAACACTATTTTTTACAAATGAATTGGTTCTGCCAATATTGGCAAGCTCATCTTGATAGCTCAAATCATTTGCATTTCTTAAGACTCTGTGGTAACTGAGATCATCTGGTTCATCTATATCTATCTTAACTTTACTTGTAATGCTTGTAACACTGATTTTTTCATTAACATTGGTTCTGCCAATATTCACAAGCACATCTTGATAGCTCAAATCAATTGCATTTTTTAAAACTCTATGACAACTGGGATTAGCTGGTTCATCTTTATTTAACTTAATTTTACTCATATGACTGTTTTTTTCAACAGAATTTGTACTATCATTAATTTTGGCATGTACTTCTCGGCAGCTCAAGTCTATAGCATTTTCTATATCTCCGTAATTATTGGGATCAAGTGGTTCAACATTTTCTATCTTAATTTTATTCTTAGCACTGTTATTTTTAATGTTATTGGTAAAATCACTAATATTGCCATGTACTTCTGGATAGCTTAAGTCAATTGAATTTCTTAAAACTTCTTCACAACTCTGATCCAATGCTTCATCTGGCTCTACCTTGATATTCCTGATGTCCTCAACAGCTAAACACTCCATCTTGATTCTATCACAACTGTTGACATCTTCATGACTTACTTCCATTGCAGTTATTTTACATGCATCACAACTGATTAATCTATATTACTTTTAATGTTCTTTGTCACTGATTCATCAAGCAAAAGAGGTAGATCTGTTAACCTCATAGTATTTACAGTTTATAACTGGCACATTTCGTTACTTTTTCTTTGAAAATGTTGAGTATATCCAATAGAATTCTGTTGAACCTGTAAAAAATGAATGAATCAATAATTTCATTAATGGAATTTTTAAGGATTATATTTTTTTTAAACTTTTGTTATGTGCATAAAGGTAGGCATTTACGTATTTTAAAATAGATAACCAAAGTTAAATAAGGATACGAAATTCGACACTGGTTTAGCCACTAACCAATCCGCATTGGAGGAGCGTGGGTGGTGGAGTTTGACAAAGCTAGCTAAACCAAGATATAAAACTTAGCTATAAACCTCCCACTGTGGAGTCTGTGGAAGAGACTGAGGGTTCGACAGTGGTATACCTAAGAGTTTCAACTGTTTAACAACATAATATATATTATACACTTCATACATCAATGTTTATGATAAATACGCAAACACAAAATCATTTTATAACAAACAAAATTTGACACTGACTGTATGACAAATGACAATTTACCACATCAACATCAACAAAGAGCTCAAATAGAGTAGACGTGAAAAATTTATCATGCATTCTTGAATTCGAATTTCATCGTTTTTATGAGTGATGTCGCTCTGAATAAAATAGCACCATATTCAATGAAACCAATAAGTTGTTTCCACCGTTTGCATTTTGTCTTTATTGCTTGTCATTTTTATTTAAATAGTGGCCATGATTTCTCAAAAGATGAGTAATGTCAAAAACTGTCAATAATAATCTATGTTATGCTGTCATCTTATGTCAAACTGTTTGATACATAATTTTTTAAGTATTTGTGTACCTACCAGACCAGCTACATAACCACAGACGCTAGCTACTAATATACTAATCTGTGCCACAGACCACAGAGTACATTATGTACATAACCTATTTGTTATGTTAAACATAAAAGTTCATAAAACGCTCTGTAAACAAACGTTAGAATTTATTATTATTAGTTTGTTTGTGTTATATTATGATTAGGTATGATTTTTTGGGATTCCAGGTATGTATTTATAGTAATTCCTTCAAGTATCTTCTGGCTATCGTCAATTATTTAGTACACGCAAATTCACAATGTGGAGTGTGCCGTTCAACGAATAAATAAAACGAGCAGCTCTTTGGCCCGATACATACTCAATTTTTTTTACAGTAGGCCTATTTACTGAGGTAAATTGATGAATTATAAAATTTTATACAGATATTCAATGGATAGCAATCAAACCAAGAAAAGAAAATTTAACACAGTGTGGTCTTATTCTTAATAATGAACAATTAAAAAGCTGTGTCTCAGTTATTATTATACATCCATCCGTCAGCCTTATCACTCCTGGACATAAGCCTCCCCTAATAGACGCCACTTCTCCGTGTCCTGTGAACTTCGTTTCCAGTGTTTTCTCACTGTCTTCTTCAGCAATTATTTTTATGGATGTAAGCGAGCAAACGAGCGTGCTGAATTTCCTTAGTTCAGTCCACTGTGTTGGAGAACGACATGTCTATAATTATTCCGATTTGTGGTCTCTTTCTTACCCATTGGTTGTCGATCATACGAAAACACGGCCTACCCATTGCAACTTCAGCTTGCTATATAAGTGTATATGTATTTAGGCAGTTTAAGCATGCTTATTTATGCTAATAGACAGATATAAATCCTCTTAACAGCTTTAAGCCATATTATATTATATCGCTGCAACCCATCTGCACAGTTCTCCCCCACAGACACAACTGCAGGAGGTCTAGAGCATACCCCACCACGCGGCTCCAATGCAGATTGATTATATTATATTGTTGACTATAAACATTTCTGGGCCAAAGTTGGCACAGGCTCTATTTAGTGGACATTTAATTGATGTGACATGTGTTTATGTATTTTAATTTGCATTTTATATTTTTATTTTTTTTATTGACAGGCCCGTTGGCGCAATCGGTAGTGACCCTGTCTGTTGCGCCATGGGTCGTGGGTTCGAATCCCACTCAGGACAAATATTCGTGTGACAAACACTTGTATTTGTTCTGTGTCTGGATGTTAATATTATCTATTTATGTATGTATTTAAAAATATCTATGTATGTATATCAGTCTCTGACACCCATATCACAGGCTCGCGCCTACTTTGGGGTCAGATGGCCGTGTGTGAGAATGTCCAAGATATTGATTTATTTTATTATGTATTTATTTATCTGTAGTCTTGAATAAAAAACTAAAATTTTTAAATGTGCCATTACAGAAAAACATTTTATATAAGAACTGGAGTTCACATAATACATGAGACACCTACACTGTGCGTGGCCCAACATACCTGCCCAATTTTGAAGTAAGAACTAAAGATTTAAAAAAATATACATATATGTATGTACATTACAGGTTAAACAAGAACCAACTGAAGATACAGCAGAAGCGAATACACAGAATTCGTTTACTGAAGAACTAAACGAACAAAATGTTTTAAATGACCCTAATGTTTCCTTAAAAGTTGAACCATCTGATACTTTTGATCAAGGAAGAAATTATTCGCGAATATACTTACCAAGCTTGCATGAAGAAATTGACATAAAATGTGAATCAAGTACAGCTGACCAGAAAGATGTTAGGGAAGATATATTTGACTGGACAGAAGACTCTTCTAGAACATTTGATATATGCAAAGTCAATGGTACAAATCAACAATGCAAAGTTAAGATAGAAAGTGATCCTATTGGTAAGTGCTTGCATAAAGTCGGTGGCATCTAGCTTTACTAATAATTAATAACTACTCTATGTAATTGCTAAGTCAAACATTATTTTGCTTACCTTATATGAATAACCCGTTAATTGTGCACCTGACACTGTTATGTCACTCTGTCGGTACTGTTAGCAAAAAATGTTGGGAAAAGATTTTGTATAAATATTTTTTCAAGATGCATAGGTATGGTTCTTATCGTAATGATAAAGGTAATAAATATAAACAACCAAGAACTACTAGGCTCCCACCACCGAAGTACTAAGCTCCGGAAAAACAGTTTGTGCTGCTTTCTTGGATTCGTTTTTAAAATTCATCAGTGTTCTTTTTGATACACCAGTTGCCGCATAATCCCTTTTTATAGCTTGGTCTACAGGGATCTGAAATCGTTTACTTGACTTCTCAATTTCAAAGAACGCCAACACCCTTATTATTAAAGTCCTTTCTTCATTATGAATAGTCTTTCCCCTTGTGTGTGCTAGTGTTCTTGACACAAACAGGCTACTAAAATACAGCAAAAATTTTCAACTTAACGAAAATTAACTACAAAACAATAACTACTACAACATTAAATTAAAAAACTTAATATCAACAACTGGCGATTCAAAACGAAGACACACTACGGTAACAAAGATGCTATCGCTACTGAACGCTCAGGCGAGCCCGGGGCGCCGCGCGGGGAAGCGGGAGAGGGGTCGCATTCCAGCGAGGTGCACAGTTAATTCGTACGAGTTATAATTCAGCATCCATCCATGCATCAGCCTTCAATACATGCCTCCCTTAATTGAGTCTTATTCAAAGTCAGTCACAGTCATGGGCGGCAGCGGATGGGTGGTGCTGCAAGCTCGTTTGCTATCTTGTATCCATCCTGTACTCTCTTTATCTAGCATTTTACGGTCCTCAGGTCATACCCACCTAGTTAGATGACGGCCAAAAATCAGTTTTCGCCGTGTTTTGAGGAATTCCACTGCCCCTCTCGGCTATCACTCCTGCGAGCAACTAACATACTAACATCTCATGTTAAAGTACTGTAATGTATATTTTATTGAACCCACACTAACAAATTAGCAATCTAACCACAATCCTAACATCCTAAAACAGCTATCAATATATAAATTTTGCTATCTTATATCCATAAAAAAAAAGTGCGATGCGACAACCTCTTTCTCGGTCACTCAACATCTCTGCTGGCTACTGTACTTACAACATTGCAAGTCAAAAAAAGACTTGTAAAATACTTTTTTATATATTTGAACGATTAATTTTTAGGTGTAGATCTCAGCAACGTCTCTCATTTAAACGATGATAACAGTGGCAGTTCTATGAAAAATGTATCTAATGGTGAATTTTATTGTGATCTATGCCCTTATCATACAGACAGCCGACTCAGATTAATATGTCATCTCAGGACTCATAATCGTGACTGTAAAATTAATAACAATTCCACTGTTTCACAAAACACGAAGACATCTCTCAAAGGACCTTTCACATGTCATGCCTGCGACAAATCATATTCTCGAAAATACAACTTGGACAAACATTTTGGTCAAAAACATAATGGTGAAAAATATGTTGATGAAAAAATTTATTGTGCCATTCGCCAATGTTCACAGCAAGACCAACAAATTTCTGTAAATACATCGTCGTACATTTGTGACAAAGTCTTAACGACAAAGCCGCAATTGAAAGCGTATGCGTCATCAAATACATGTGATATTTGCAATAAAAGCTTCCGTACCAAGAATTACATGGCAGCTCATTTGCGAACGCATACTGGTGAGAAACCGTATTCGTGTGATATATGCAAGAAGTCGTTTAATTTGAAAGGAAATTTGAGATCGCATCTTAAAACACACAGTGGAGAAAAATCACATTCATGCACTATATGCAACAGTAATTTTACCGAAAAGGCTAAGTTTATGCAACATTTAAATGAACACTCTGGAGAGAAACCATTTCCATGTAATATTTGTGATAAAAGCTATCACCTTAAGAAATCTTTACAAAAACATATGAAAATTCATTCTAGTGTTAAACCACACTCGTGTGATGTCTGTAATAAATCGTTTTTTGTAAAATTTGAACTACAAAATCATTTAAGAATACATTCTGGTGACAAACCGTACTCGTGTGAAGTCTGTAAGAAATCTTTTCGTCTCTCCCGTTTCCTACAGGAACATTTAAAGATTCATTCTGGCAAAAGAGAACATTCATGTAATGTATGTGGCAAGAAATTTGTTCAAAAAGGCTATTTGAGAGTACATATGAAAATACATTCTGGGGAGACACGCTTCTCGTGTGACATATGTAAGAAAGAATACTATTTAAAGACAACTCTGAGAAAACATATGAGATTGCACACTGGAGAGAAACCGTATGCTTGTGTAGTTTGTAGACAATCTTTTAGATTAAAGTACACTCTTGATATGCACTTATTGAGAAATCACTGATATTCTACCACAACCCTTTTGCCCACTGTTGGGAACGGGTCTCTCGGTATAAGATGTATAGCACTCCACGCTGGCCAAGTGTGGATTGGCAGACTTCACATGCCTTCGAGAACATTATGAAGAACTCTTAGGCATGCAGGTTTCCTCACAATGTGTCCTTCACCGTTATAGCTAGTGACATTTAATTTCTTAAAACGCACATAACTTAGAAAAGTCATTGGTGCGTGCCGCTGGGGTTTGAACCCGGACCGCTTGAGTGAGGGGCAAGTTCGATAGCCACTGGGCTGTCGCCGCTTGTTAAACCGTTAGCCTTGGCAAACCGTTAGACAAATAAAACATTAAATTGATAAAAATTACATGACATGTATAGTCAAATGGTGTTATTTTATTGATAGTGAATCCATCCATCCATCAGCCTTTCAAAGTCCACTGCTGGACATAGGCCTCCCTTAATCGGTGCCACTCCTCCGGTGATAGTGAATATTAACTTAAAATTAAGAAAATTTTACACTGGGTGATTTTTTTATACAGAATTTATTAAATATTTTTAGTAGTTAGATAAAACCGTATATTGTCATGTGACATGGTGATATTTGTGCCTGACTTATCTAATTTTAATGTTATTATTATCTTTATAAGAATTTAAAAGTAATCCGAGTCTTATGTGACCATTAAATATTTAAACATTGGATAGCTGGATAAGTTAAGTCTTTGTTATATGTCCTACGCTGAAAGTATTAATTTCTTTCACAATATAGAATGTAAAGATGGAACAATAAAATTCAATTATTATTATTCTGAAATAAATGTATTTAATTTTAAGTAAATGGTGTAGTAATGTTTTTAGCTTAAAACTGTTTTAAATAAATAAACATGACCAGTAATTATTAAATAATAAAATACTGATAAGTGATATTAAAAAACTATTTTAAAATTATTTAAGTTTGTGTAAAACTACTAATAAAAATGTAACGATGATAATAATATGATCTTATATTTTTTTACTATTTTATGATGGATGTTAAATTAAAATACTTTTAATTTATTAACACAATATAGATGGACGAATAAAATTCAATTATTATTATTCTGAAATAAATGTATTTAATTTTAAGTAAATGGTGTAGTAACGTTTCTAGCTTACTACAACTGTTTTAAATAAATAAACATGACCAGTAATTATTAAATAATAAATTACTGATAAGTGATATCAAATAACTATTTTAAAATTATTTAAGTTTGTGTAAATCTACTAATAAAAATGTAACGATGATAATAATATGATCTTATATTTTTTTACTATTTTATGAAGGATGTTAAATTAAAATACTTTTAATTATTAACACAATATAGATGGACGAATAAAATTCAATTATTATTCAGAAATAAGTGTTATTAATTTAAAATAGGTATGAATGTCATGTATGTATTGTTGGGCTGTTGGGCACGGGTCTCTCCCTCAGCCAAGGCCACATCTGGAGGGTTAGAGCTTACTCCATCACGCTGCTCCAAAGCTTTGGAGGGTTTAGTGGCCAGCACAGTATCGTGTAGCCACTCGCAGGTCTTCGACAAGACTTAATTGTCATACAATCGAAAATAACCGGCAACTTGCCCGCAGTGATTTTTTACCAGACCTAACAATGTTTTTTATCCCAGAAAATGTAGAGTGAATGTTTTTATTAAAAGCTTTTATTTAACTTCACTCGTATGTATCTACTCGTATGTATGTATGTATGTCCTGGAATCTTGCAATCAATATTTCACCCACTTCCACTGAAGCTATCGAGCTGAAATTTGGCACACATATTAGGTTCCGATGACAATGCACGGAAATAAAAAAAAGTTATAAAAAGCTATTTTTTTTAAACTTTAATAATTAAAAATATGTATCAACATAATATCTTTAAATTTGATTATAGCCGTTCTTAAACAAATTTATAATAGTAATAGGACTTTATTTTAGGTAATTACCCATATACAATTAATAATTTAAACAATACAATAAAAAATCTCTTAAAACTGACCATAAATCATAATCCAGCGGATTAAGATCGAGACTTGATGACGGCCAGAATATTTCTCCGGCACCATGAATGTATGTAACTAACTCCCTTAGACAAATCACAATAAAGTATTAATTGAAGAAAAATTATGCAAATTCAAAATTTCAAACAGCTATTTACAGACAGACAGACCTTATCTCCTCTCACGCGGCGCTGTAGGCGCTCCTGCGCTGAGGGAATTCGGAGTTAGGGGAGATCCCCTCTATCCGGGCAATTGCTCCAGGGGTAAACCCCGTCGGTGACTTCCCCGCTGTTGAGCGTGGGAGCCAGTCGATCGTCGCGCGCGCGGTTCTACTAGCCGTTAGTCGCTAATTCCCCCTAGATGGTCGGGGGGAAGAAGGTCCAACAGCTCTCTAGGGAGCGGTCGGCCTTCGGGGGGGCGCGCGTGCAGCGGCGCTATCCCCCTTAGATGAGGATGTGGCCCATTGTCGGCGCGGTTATACATAACACGCGCCAACCGGACCACAAACTCATCCAGCGACTCCAGCCTGCAGTCGCGCGCTATCACCGCGTTCCGGACGTAGCGCCCCGCTCCTGTGATTTCTCGCAGGGCGAGGTTTTGCTGGCCCTGGAGACGCTTGCGCTGAGTGAGTCGCGTATGCGTACAACTATTTACGAGTGGTTTTATAATGTACTAGTGAACGCCCGCAGCTTCGCTCGCGTAGAATTAGACCCATTAACGACGTCTACCCGTCTAACGACTTCAAAAACGGCAAGGTTTCATACTGACTTTGCACCCCCGTTTTACCCCCTTAGGGGGTGAATTTTCAAAAATCCTTTCTTAGTGCTCCCCTACGTTATAAAAGGAACCCCTGTGCAAAATTTCAAGTTTCTAGCCCTTATAGTTTAGGCCCTGCGTTGATATGTCAGTCAGTCAGTCACCTTCTCCTTTTATATATATAGATGTCATAATCTTACGAACGAAAGGTACCTACTTCATCATCAAAAACAATATTTGAAGATTAATCTTTAGAGTATGTCAATCGAAACTAAAGTTTACGAGATAGTGGAAAGTTAAATAAATAAATATCTTGGACATTCTCACACGCGGCCATCTGACCTCAAATTAGGCGCGAGCCTGTAATATGGTTGTCAGAGACTGATATACGGTATATATTTTTAAATACATACTTAAATAGATAATCTTAACATCCAGACACAGAACAAACACAAGTGTTCGTCACACGAATATTTGTCCTGAGTGGGGATTCGAACCCACGACCCCTGGCGCAACAGGCAGGCTCACTACCGATTGCGCCAACGGGCACTGAGCAAGTAATCACTACGTTTTTCCAACGGGCCCGTCTTAAAGAATAGTAAATGAATAGATAATGCGCGAAAAAAAAATTTATTAGTTTTAATTAAATTTAATCATAACATAACATCACGACTATAGTTCTCCGAAGGGGCACGCAGAGGTGCGTTGTAGTAAACGCACTTTTCACCAGATATGTTCAGGCAATACTTGGTTACTATTGCCATGCTTGGTTACATGCCCGGTGTGGGCATAAATCCAGAGATGCTACAGGTCATTTGAAGTTATGTAGAAATAATTGTTGCCCGACCCGATACAATATTCCATAAGTTGTTAAATTATACTACACTAGCTTTTACCCGCGGCTCCGCCCGCGTGGTCGAAGGGAATTAACAATGAGTTGTTTATCATACATGATCATGCCATCTATTAACAACATCCGGAACTAAATATCTAGCAAATAACAAAACATCGATATCTTCCCATGAGGATGTTTTACCGCGGTAAAAAGTAGCCTACGTCACTCTCCACCCTCCTCACTATCTCCACACACAAAAACCATACCATATAATAGCTTCGTTGCGACGTGAAAGCCGGACAAACAAACAAACAAACACACTTTCACATTTATAATATTAGTATGGATTTTACTTATTTTTCTTTGATTTCTTTTCCTTAGAATGTTGTCTCATATGCACCCGAAGATTCCGTTTGTAAGAATATGATGTGTTACATATTTTGCACGTATGTGGCTTGCCCAAGTGCTGACGCAAATGACATATCATGCTCGTTTTCTTGCTCAACACTTTATTACAGATATCGCAACAGAATGTATTTTTTTCACCACTCGCGCCGCGCGGCTTGTCAACAATCCCTTGTTTAAATCCTTCAGGATGCTTTCCCTTAATATGTTTACGAAAATTTGCTTTGTGAGCGTACTGCGCATTGCATAGTTTACATGAATACGGTTTGCCGTAATGCAAGCGCAAGTGAAACATCAAGCTTTCTTTGGTACTCAACTTTTTCTTACATACATCGCAGCAAAACGGCCTGCGGTGACGCTTATCCAGATGTCGTCGCAGACTGTCCCTGCTTTTAAACCTTCTCTTGCAAACATTACACGAAAACGACCTCCCAGAAAAGTGTATTTCCAGATGTTTTATCAGATGCGTCTTGTAAATAAATTTCACGTCACATACGTCGCAAATGTATGCTTTGTTGTTCGAGTGCATAACTTTATGCCGGCGTAGATTGTCGGCACGATAAAACTCTTTCTTACAGATTTCGCAAGTATACTGCTTCGCTGCGTGTAAAAGTTCGTGTCTTTGAACGTGAGCTTTCCGAGTGAATTTCATTTTACATACACCACAGGAAAATGGCTTCTCGCCGGTGTGAGTTTGCACGTGCCTTTTAAATACACTTGAGTTCCCAAATGATTTATTACAAACGTTACATTGAAATGGGTTTTCGTCGGAATGTGTTCTTATGTGATCGACCAGTTGAGACTGTAGAGCAAACTTTGCGGTGCAGAGTTGACATGAAAAGGGTTTGTCTCCAGTATGAGTGACGATGTGGGATTTCAACAAACGCTTGTGGCTGGTCTTGTAGTGGCAGTGCGGGCAGTCGTAGGAGTTGCCTGTGCCGTGGGCTTTGAGATGGCTCAAAAAGCTATATTCATGGACTGTCTGGTAAGGACACAATTCACATGACAGTAAGGTTTTGCTCGGGTGTGTTACTATCAACTTGGAAGTCTCATTGAGGCCAGTGCCAGAGATCACATTATCTTTGCCAGCCGTAACTTTTCCAGCATTAATATCTTCACTATCATCTGTGGTAATTTTGTGAGATAGTTCTAATTGCAATGTGTCAATTTCAGTTTTAATGCTCACATCACCTCCAAGTTCAATTTTGGGCATGTGATCTGTTTCTTCTGGTTTTTCTTGTTTTATCTGAAATTGACAATTTCTTGTTACATTTTGGAAAGCTAACAAAACAATGTATGGTGACATAAACCATGTATGGAGACATAAACCATGTATGGTGACATAAACCATGTATGATGACATGAACCATGTATGGTGACATAAACCATGTATGGTGACATAAACCATCTATGGTGACATCAGCGTCGGCCCCGGTTAAAGCAAGTGGTAAAAACAATCGTTAAGCCTTCTCGAAGACCTTCAGGCGGGTTGAGGACATTCAACACTGGATTGGCCACTACCCCTTCACCAATATGCATTGGAGCAGCGTGGTGGAGTATTCTCTAGACCTCCCGCAGCTGTAAAACAGCGTTATTTCCTCAGCAAAAGTACCATAGGAGTATGTTAATAAAAGAAATGCCCGTTGGCGCAACGAAAGGCCCGTTGGCGCAATCGGTAGTGACCCTGTCTGTTGCGCCCAAGGTCGTGGGTTCGAATCCCACTCAGGACAAATATTCGTGTGACGAACACTTGTTCGTTGACGTATTTGTTCTGTGTCTGGATGTCAATATTATCTAGTTAAGTATGTATTTAAATATATCTATGTATGTATATCAGTCTCTGACACCCATAACACAGGCTCGCGCCTACTTTGGGGTCAGATGGCCGTGTGTGAGAATGTCCAAGATATTCAAGATATATTTTTAAATATAGGCCGCGCCGGCCAAACGTATAGACGGAGTCTGTAGTACAGACCGGTTGTGTTGCGAGGTCCAGGCCTGCGGCCAGGTAGTGCGCGCGGCAGACCAGCCCGCTTCGGCCGAACGCCTCCTTCGACGGTAACCTGCATTCACCAAAATCATTTACCAGCTGTTGGTTGGAAAATCATAGAAAACCAACAGTAAAATAAATGCATAAGTATGAAAAAGGTAATAACACCTTCAGTGAGTATCTATGGAGGAGACCAAGATGCACAGAGCACTCTCGACTGGTGCCCTACTAAGTATTATAAGAGGGTTCCAAAACATTCCTTCATGCAATGGCGGCAGGGTAAGGCAGAACATCTTTTGAAGATTTCCCCCAATAAACAAGCACAAATCTTGGAGATTGAATTTGGAACACCACTCCCACCCAACCTTTTCTTTTTCTTTGTCGCACTGCTTTTTGGACACAGGTCTTCTCTCGGAGTGAGATGGTTTAGGCCTTAGTCCTACGGCAGACTTCACATGCCTTAGAGAACATTATGGAGAACTCTTTGGCATGCAGGATTCCTTCCAATATTTTCTTCACCGTTACAGCGGGTGACATTTAATATCTTAAATCACACATTACTTTAAAAAGTCATAGGTGCAAGCCACTTGGGTTTGAACACAGTGAAAGGCGAATTCAATGACCACTGAGCAGTTGCAGCTTTGTTTTTGGACATATTGGTCCACATGCTAATGCATTTTCGTAATTAAGGTTCTTCACCCACTAGTTATCCCTTTAACTCGAATAATGTTAGGTTAGGTATAAGTTAGGCTTTCTTAATTTATATAGACATGTCAGGTCTCAGATGTATGTGGCCTATACCTGTTGCCTAAGACCTAGGAGTAACAAAATTATGATAATTACCAATGATAGCTACCAATATTTTAATGTGCGCAAGTGTTATATGGACCTAGTATATTTGATCTCTAAGTATTTTTAGGTTTTTCTAAAGGTTTTTTTGCTCTTATTAAATGGAACTTTAACCTGGTGAAAACTAGGTGTACTTCACCACTGTTTACCCCTTCAGGACATTATGAGCGTGATGTTATGTGATACAAACAATATAACTCACTGGTGAAAGGTAGTTCCCCGGTAGTTAGAGTCATGTTCACAATTGGGAGCTATGCACCTCATGATTATATTCAATTAATTTAACTCAGTAGGCATCTAGAGATGTTTGGCATAATAAACCTATTCTAAATTATATTACTCATGTTAAATTTCTAAACACGACTAAGACTAAACATAAAATGTACTCTGTGTACTAAACTGCTTTCAATCTTTAAAATCTTCTCTGTGTTTTTATTTTCAACCAAATATCAAATTCAAAATTCCAAATTTAATTAGAATGACATTGACAAGACAAATAGAGCTCTGTCATTGTTTTATTCCATTATATGTAGGTACGTAGCTCGGACCACAGAGGCTCAGAATAAGGAATAAAAGTAATAAATAATCTGTGACTGTGAGCCAGCCAAAGTCATCCAAAGGCCATATTTATGCACAAAACAAATAAGTCGGCTCAGGATGGCCTGTATATCAGTGTCTTCCATACTAACCGTTCATAGTATCGGTTGAGGACAGCACCTCAGACCCCCGTCCCATTCGCGCGGGGGTGCCGCAGGGGAGCAGTCTTGCCCCACTTCTATACGCGTACTACACCAACGACATCCCTACACTCGACGGGCACCTCGCGGAGTGGGAACGTGATGAATTACTTGACTGTTCGCCGACGACAGCGCGTACTTTGCGTCGTCGTGAGATCCGGAAATAGCGGTCAGAAGAATGCAGCGTTTGCACCGACTATGGGCCGCATCCTCATCTAAGGGGAATAGCGCCGCTGCATGTACGCCCCCCTGAAGGCCAACCGCTCCCTAGAGAGCTGTCGACCTTCTTGCCCCCGACCATCAGGGGGAAATAGCGACTAACGGCTGCAGTTCTTGCCCGGATAGAAGGATAATCCTTACAACCAAATTCCCTCATGCAGGAGTACCCAAAGCGTCCATACTATTCAGGAATTTATTCAACACTGATATTGTAATTGAAATGCACCTTGTTGATAGTAATCAAAATAACTTTACGCCGTTAAAATAAACGATTCGTCATGTGCATGGTGCAAACGGGCGCTTGCACCCTTTCTTTCCCTCCAGTTTTCTCCCAAAAATAACCATAACTTCTAAATTGCGAGGCGTCTGTCTTGCCATCACCGTTAACGAACGAAACGAAACCTCCTCTTCCGCGGCGCTGTGGGCGCGAGGGAAATCACATTCGCGACTTCGCGCACGTCCTTCTCTCTTTTCTAACGATTGTGACAGCAGGAACTATGACGTGCCGTCAACTTCATTATACGCTACTGTCAAGTCATTTCAAGTCAACCATTGGAAAATTTGGAAATATTGGAATTATTACAAAAATATGGAGAAAGTTTAATAATAATAAAGTTAATATATGTATTGAAATACTATTTTACTGAAAACACAGTCGACTCTAATTCAAAACTCGCTTGCAGTAAGGCCAACAGTTTGGGCCAGCATTTCGTGAATATAGCTTCATGAGGTTTTGTTCATGATCAAATCAAATCTCTTCATGATCTGGCAAACTGGTCTTATCTTATTTTGTTAGTATGTACCTATGTTAGTTACCTACCAATTAGCGTTAGGTACTTTGCAGGGTCCAGTCCATGTCATTTCTCACAACTTGAATTGTGTTCTCGACACAGAGTACATTTTTAAATGCGAAGACTGGAAGCCATGTTACATTAACCCTAGGAACGACGGCGTAAGCGTTTCAAATATATAATTTTGTAATTAATTGTATTGGAAGGTTGGAACTGAGTTTTTTTTAATTGTTTTAATATAATGTATATAACAATCATTTCATGACTATGTAGTAGTCTAGCTGAATAAGTGGCCTAATGTTACAACACATCATCTGCTTGAAACCCTAAACCTTATTCAGAGAAAATAAATAATTATGAAACACTAAAGAAATTTTTCCCTTTATCAATCACCCACTCAACTGTTGAGTTGAGTGGGTGGTGATTCTAAGCACCATTGATTGGTTGATAATTCTTGCCTTGTGCTATAATGTTATCAAAGCGAAGTAGTAAGGGTTGTGGCCAAGAGTTCTATGTTTAAATGTTGGCCACCTTAGTTTTGCTTCTTATAATGCTTGTCATTTGCAAGACAGACGTATTTATGTATTTAAAATGTCTTATTTATGAAGTCTTGTCATAATATTGCATTCATTCCTTTATTCATTGACCTATTACTGAGCTTAAAACCAGTAAGTACATAAATAGATACTTAAATCGTTTCACATTATTACAGATTGAAAATTCAATGGACTCTGTTGATGATATTGCGTATTCTGAACCATCAAAAATCCTAAAAAATCAGGACTTAAACGATTCATCAAGAATACAGAATACTGTAGAAACAAGTCAATATGACGATTATATGTCTAGTAATGGTAAACCATGTAATAATATGATATATTTACCTCATGTCCAAGATCATACTGTTAGTAATATAAAGATAGAAAAATTTGATAATGATGAGTACAGAGATGACTTGACTCATTTGGCTTGTAAGGATATAAATAAAGATTTTATTGTTAAAACTGAATCCACTTGTACAGCTAATGATTTTAATGCAAATTTCAATGATACAGAAAATTTAACCATGATTCAAATGGATAATAATTTTAACAATGGTCTAGAAGATGGAACAAAACAAACATATCACAAAGTCAACACTTGTAATCATCTAACCAATCAGAAAATAGATCCTCAAGTTTTAAACTATGATGTTGAAGTCGTAATGGAAGAACGTATGATTAAACTTGAAGATCTTGGCACGGAGAAGTTAGAATTTAGTTTAGTAAATTGGCCCAGCCAGCATAAGTATAACCTAAGTTATGAGGTGAAGATTGAAGACTGCGGTGTCAAAGATCCTTGTGATGAAAATATGTCTAGTGATGTTCAATTACAAATCATAGACAATGCAATGATAGGTGAGTGATAATTAGTTGTGTGGTTATCACAGAAGTGACAGCCAAGTGTCATTACCACTTTGCGAGAGGTGGGTAACCCAGCTTTAAGCTGATTCAAAGATGTAGCTCAGACATTTATTTATTTATTTATTAATATTTAAAAAAGTTATACAGGTAAATTTACAAATAAGAAGGTGTCTCCTAAATTGCCTAGTAATTCGCCCAGCAGTTGGCTGATGGTGCTGGTGCAAAATAACAGAAGCTATTCTTATGGTACTAAGTTTTTGTAGCATCAAGGTCAGGTATAATTTAGCTTGTGGAGTTAAACAGAACTATGACATGTTTTTTTTTTCTATAGGTAACTCCTGCACAGCAATGGTGGAAAGTGTAGTGAATGAATCGAAAGCAGTGGGGGCTCTTATCACAAATACAAATATGGGTATCCAGGAACGAGAGCCCAGGAAATTGGGTATCTTTAAGGGAGAACCTAGCAATCTTGTTATACTGCCAAGTGAACCCAAAAATGAGGACATCGAGGCTATAGATTCCAGGAAATCAGATGTCAAAGTGTTCAGAATCAACAACAAACTGTCATGTAACTTGTGCCCCTTCCAAACGGCTCATGGGAATCACCTGGATGCCCACATCAAAGCGCACTCCGCCCCAAGGTCGTACGACTGCGACCAATGCTACTACAAAACAGTTAAGTTAGAAGGAATACGAGCCCACAGGATAGCTCACTCCACTCGAAGAGACTACACTTGCGATATATGTAACAAATCTTTCAAGGAAAGGGGGAATATCACCAGACACATGAAGATACACTACGGCGTGAAAAGATTCTGTTGTGACGTATGTAAGAAAAGATTCATCAGCGAGTGTGATCTCAAGCACCATGTAAGGACTCATTCCGGATACAAGCCATTCTTGTGTGAAATTTGTGACAAGTCATTCAGTGAACGGAATAACCTGTTGCGTCACTTGAAGATGCATTCCGGTCTCAAGCCGTTTGCATGTGAAGTTTGCAAGAAAGGGTTTCTCCAGAAACATCACATGAAACGTCACATGAAAATGCATGTAAATGTCGGTAGGTTTTACTGTGATCTGTGTATGGGGGAGTTTAAAAGAAAATGTAGTCTGTACTCGCATTTAATATATTGTTCTAAGCGGAGGGGAAATGTACAAGCCAGACCTAAACAGAATGTTCAGACCTTCGATTGTAATTCGTGCAACAGTTCGTTTAACTCGAATAAAGGTTTGGGCAATCACTTGAGACTGTGCGGTAAAGCAAATGTTAGAATTAGGAAGGACGTTAGAACCAATATCCTTAAAAACATTGAGTCTATGAGGAAAAAAAGGGGATGACATATTGAACCAGACGATCAATATATTTATCGATATCGATTCCGGTTGATTGACTTTCATCCACCCATCAGCCTTTTGGGGTCCTCTGCCGGCGATAGGCTTCTCCTATACCACACCTGAACCTTCTTTGTCCAGCGGCAAATTTTCCAAGTGATTTAATTCCGTGTTTTGAAACTTTTAGAAAATTTACTTCCATAACAAAGACTACCTACTATCTTACTACTCATAGAGTTCTAATTACATAATAATATCTTTAAATATATAAAAGAAAGTCGTGTTAGTTACACTATTTATAGTAACTCAAGAATGGCTGAACAGATTTGGCTGAAAATTTGTCGGGAGGTACCTTAGAACCGGGGGACTTCTTTAGGATACTTTTTACTCCGTTCCGTTTTGTTTTATTTTTTACTGACCGTTGAAAATTTGACAATTTTAATTTTTGAAGTCGAACCACTTTATTTGTTTGTTTTACAGAGTAAGTTTTACATGTTTGTTTCGAGTTTCTATTAGCTTATTGTGCCTATATTATCATTAACAATACCATGCCGCGACCAAGATGGTCAAATTTTTTCCGACAAAGCCATAATGCACCTAGGATTCGAAACATTTTTTTGCACCTAGGATTCGAACAACTTTCATTTTTCATTTATAATTTTTCGTAGTTTTGGTTGTATAAAATAAATTAATATGTATTCTTATTGCGTTAAGAAAGAAGTTATTTTTAAGTAATGAGTTAAGAATATTATTGCTTGGTACTGTAATAATTCTGCATTTGTGTGAATGTTGTACATGCCTGTAATTGATGTGCATACCTATCCTATACCTCTAATATGTTATCTGTAAATGTTATGTATGTAACGTTGTTGGCGTGTCTAATAAAATAATAATAAAATAACATTGCGAATCAAACGGCTGAAGAAGAACAAGAAATTACACGTTAAGAGCGCCGCCTTAGTATTACGCCGCCGCCGCCGGACTTAGTGCTTCTAAATTACAAGAGCAAAGCGAAGCAGCCCGTGAAACGGCTAGGTTGGCAATGCGATAGTGTGTGTTCCTTAAACATCGATAGTCAATCGATTAATCGATAGTATTTCAACTATCGAAACTATCGATTGTCTGAGAAAACAATCGATATATTATTTACCTACACATTTTTATTTGGAACCCGCCGACGCACGATAGACGCACGCCGTTTTTACGTTTTAATGTCAAAAAATTATGTTTTATTTTATACCTACTTTAAATATGTTTTAAAAATACGTTTGAGTTATTAAATAAAATTAATAAAATAAGTTTGAGTTATTAATAAAAAAAAATGTCAAAAAATTGTGTTTTATTTTATACCTACGAAAGTCTCAAAAATGGAAAACTATCGATTTATCGATTGTATTTTAAAAAACAATCGATACTATCTCAATCGATGTTTAAGGAACACGACTGATCGTCGAGCAAACTCAGAGATAATTTTAGAAGAACAAGAAGAAATTTATCAAGTACTGATTTGAATTGAGCAGCGTTTCGATACGATTGCAGAACTGATTAAGTACTACTTGCAGATTCAGATTCATTTATTTTTCATTAAGTATATGGTATTTTTATACGCTTAACCCTTAATTTGACGTTGTTTATGGTGATGAACATCCGAAAAAAAAAATTCTGTAGCCTACGTGAGTACATTTTTGTGATTTTTTATTTTGTAAATTCGTAACATCGCTATTGGACTGTCCGTAGAAAAATATTTTATAGTTCTGGCAAAATTTCTTAATGTCAGTTTGTGAGCAAAATGCCAGCGCGCGGCAAGTCATCTCTTCTCTGTAAGGTATTTATTCACTTTTTATATTAAAAGATTGCATGTTGATTAATCTAACTATAAAATATTATAAATAGATATACTTTCAATGATTTCTGGTGAAATAACATACATTACAGTTATTATTTTAGCTTGTAAGCCATTTTTAAATTGTTTGTTTATCACAGTGAACAATGCCAAATATCTATAAAACTATTAATCGTTTGTAATGTTCATCGGAGTAAACAATGCCAACTTACCAAAAAACTTTCTATGTTCATTGTGGTAAACAATGCTAAATTATGCGTGTTGGGTTTTGGTTAGTCAGATAGGTGTGTTTGGTGTTAGCTGGCTAATTATAGGTGTTTTTGGGTTTTGATTGCCTAAATATAGCTTCCTGGGTTATGAATTATTTTTTATTTTTTTCTTGTTTCTCTACAGAAATTAAAACAAAGTCGATATGCTAAAATATTAGCTCTCGTACCAAGATTGCATGCCCCATACGAGACTCGCGATATATCTAATACTAACGAACATGAATATGCACTGTATGAATAAATGTCATCTTCTTCACCTTCGCTTGACTCTTCACTCGAAAATCTACACTTTCTAAGTAGCTCTGATACTGAAAATACTGATACTGTATCAACCTTACAACGAGACACAGTCTAGTGCCGCTTACTCCAGTTATAGATGTAGTATGCCCAATAAATAGATAACCAAACTATTTTGATATTCCGTCCATTATCATCTATTCCCTCCCTTCCTCCTGCAACTGCGACACCAACAACACGACCGCCTAAAACTAGAGCAAAGACGAAGATTGCACCGGTAGCGAAAAGACAAAAAAGGATTAAAAAGTTTACGTTGAATTACAAATGGTCTAGTGCAGTATTTCAGCATAGAGCACTCACGAAGAAATTGAACGAGAAACTGCACTTCACTTCAGCACTTTTTCTAATTCTTCTCTCCGGATATTATAACATACATAGTAGAGCAAACAAACATAATACCCCATTCAACAAAATAGTAGAAACTGTTTTTTGTCGTTCCATGCTAAGAAGTAATAATGTTAAAAGTAAATAAAGGTACTTTTAAAAAAAAAATAAGATATTTTTATTTAGTTTTATTTTACCCCTACTTTGGCTTTGTACACGACAGTGAACATTCAGATTTATATATAAAATGTTACTTCTTTGGCAATGTTCACTACAGTAAACATAGGTTTTCCTGAAAACTGAAAAGTCGAGATTTTTTTAATGTTTTTTTCTAAGTACTCTTATGTGATAGGAACCCGAAGAAATAGTAAAAGTACCATATTTCAAAAATTTTGGTCGTTGCCAAATTAAGGGTGAACGTCATAACATTTTTTATCTTCCGCCGGTTCACAAAGTTGATGCTACCGAGAAGAACACGGCAAGAAACTCGGTAGTTACTCTTGCTTACTAGCGTTCGCATTGGGCCATAGACGTTATATCCGAATATTGTAGCGCAATGATGTTATCCGGAGAAACGCAAGGATTGTGCTTTAGTGCCTTTGGGAAAGTGAAATTGCCACTATTGAGTCCTCCACCTCAACCATTACATTCATTGCTTCGTGGCGAAACACCCCAATCATGACATTTTCTAGCAAACATTCAAAAATACAATACTTGTTTTCAAATGACCTCATGACTCCTCATGGGGCAGACATAAGAACGAGGATTTAATCAGACATTCAAGGTATACATTTATTTTTTATTTTTTTTACTTACAAACATACTAGAAGAATAATCTATTAAACTTATGTATGCTAATTCAAAAAAAAGTGTTTAAAAATCAGTACCTAATACTGAATTTGCTTTTGATTTTGTAGATACAAACAAGGAGAGATTCACCATCAAATCGGATCATTGCAACCTCTCGTAGATGCACAGAATGAATTTTAACAAATATCCATACTAATATTATAAATGCGAAAGTAACTCTGTCTGTCTGTCTGTCTGTCTGTGTCGCTTTCACGCCAAAACTACTGATTTAAATGAAATTTGGTACACAAATAGTCTGGAGCCTGAGAAAGGACATAGGCTACTTTTTATTTGGAAAATAGTGTTGTAAGGGGTTGAAAAGGGGGTTGAAAGGTTCTATGAAAAATTTTGTCATTTTCAGAACTAGAAGCATAAAATTTATATTATAGGCTGTTGATTAGATATAAATAAATGTGGCATTCAAAGTTTGTAAAAATTTTGTAAGGGTGTAAAATCTATATATATAAAAGGAGAAGGTGACTGACTGACTGACTGACTGACTGACTGACTGACTGACATATCAACGCAGGGCCTAAACTATAAGGGTTAGAAACTTGAAATTTTGCACAGGGGTTCCTTTTATAACGTAGGGGAGCACTAAGAAAGGATTTTTGAAAATTCACCCCCTAAGGGGGTAAAACGGGGGTGCAAAGTTAGTATGAAACTTTGCCGTTTTTGAAGTCAAGTGGGCAACCCGAACGCGGGCAGACGTCGTCTGAACGCGGGCAGACGTCGTTGATGGATCTAATTCTACGCGAGCGAAGCTGCGGGCGTCCACTAGTAAACATATATTATTATGTCTAATTCCACGCGAGCGAAGCTGCGGGCGTCCACTAGTACTTCATACATGGGCTACATGGAGGAACAACTGAAAAGGGCAATTCTTCAAGATCTGCAGTAACTACTTCATAAACATCATGCGTTGGTCAGCCTGTTCAAGAGTGCTTTCGAGTGCATGCCAAATAAATAATGACTACAATGTCGTGATGATTAGAAATAAAAAAAATCATTTACTCATTTAAAAAATAAAATTAAAACTAATAATTATGTAACAAAATAAATCTTTAAATAAAAATAAAAGTTCATTAAAATAATTATGTATGTTCAAACTTTATTTATAATTTTCTTTTTTTAGTAACCTGACGCAAATAGAAGGGTTTATGTGTGTGTATATTTTTGACATTTTTATAAAATACCCTTGCGAAGCCGGGGCAGACCGCTAGTTGATAATAATCGTTACGATATAGAATTAATCGTTACGATATAGGATTTTATTATACCACTAGCTTTTTGCGTGGCTGCGTCCGCGTCTGTCTGTATAAATAGCCATAAATCGGTTTTTAATAATAAAATATAATTTACAAATGAAACTAATTTATTGTTTACTTACCTAATGTTTTGTCAAAAAGTTATACGTATTCAAATTGCGTGCCTATTCACGCGCGTTGAGCGACATACTTACCTTACTACAACTTGTACCACCAAAATGTGGTACCACCAACGGTGAAATTGTTCAAGGTTTTTGACGTAAAATCTTTTTTTTATATGGATACAAGATTTTAAATTGCGTTTAACATAGCAAACATTTAATAGATTGATATTTAAATAGATGAACAATGACAACACGCACGAAAAAGTGTGACGTGAGATGTACCGTGAAACTTGCCTTGATCCCAATCAAGGTATCTTGACCTAAATAAGTATGTGTATTTTTTAAAAGCTTTTATTTAACTTCACTCGTATGTATGTATATCCTGGAATCTTGCAATCAATATTTTTTTGTATTCCATTCGATCGAGTAGTTCGATAGGGTCTACGAACTGAATAATTTTATTTATTGGTGTTGTGTGCAATAAATGTAGCTAATGTAAGATATAGTCTGTCAAGAAAGTCATGAAAAAAAAGGAGGGCGCCACTATCTTTAATATGATATCCCTATATACATTGACTGAAAAGTTTTGATGCTTGGTTTTTATTTTTATTTTATAATAAATATAATAAGTTATTATTGTAAATACCTTATTATTAATAAGCCATTAACCTCTCAAGCGTGACGCAGATTTGACAGGAAAACGCAAACGTCAAGCGTGGCAACCGGAGACCGGTGTTCCCACGCTCACTTATTTCTTGGCTCATTTCTTATTAGATTCAGTTTCTTTCCATTATGACTGTTTTAATAAGCTAAACCTAATTAAATTGAGAATCTAGAAACATTAATCTAGTGCCATGATTTATTACAACTCCGCCGAGGACGTAATAATATTAGAAAATAGCTTTGGAAAAATAGGTTGTGAAATGTACTGATGTTATTTGGATTTTATTAAAAAACTACGTAATAAATTCTATGTGTTTTTATTACTATATAATCCTGTCCATGTATCTAAAACAATACAAGCAAAATATTAGTATACTACCATACAAATATTTCTTGTAAAACAAGTTTATTTGATCTCACTCGCACGACGTCCACTTGAGTGGTGCCAAAAGTGGTCGTTATATTTTATCTCGGTTCTTATTACTCATAAGGCGTAGAACAAAGCCTTTTTGTTTACAGTAACTAGAGTATATCTATTATACGATAGCATAACGAGCAGATCGTTTATATAACTTGATTGAATACGTTTCGACAGTTAAAACTTACGACTGACTGCAATCTATAGTCTCTATGGCTGAATTTAATTATGTATACGTCTATCCTGCTATTATGTAACAGGGCTTAGTGAAAAATAGCTCTCAAAATCGGCCAACACTAGGGTACAAAAAAAAATAAACTGAAATAATATTATTTTTTATTAATCAGAGTCGAAATCTGTGTCCAGGTATTCGACTCCCGAAATATTTCCTGAACTTCCTGCACAGTGAGGTTGGTCCATTTCTTCCTCTTCGGATTCACTGGAACTATCATCCCCTAATTGGATGACAAGGCTATCAACATCGTTATATAAAGTTCCTCCTCGAGTGTGATATTCTTTTTCAATCTTAATGACATGGTCAACACAATTTTTCCATTCTTGTGAAGTTACTGACTGGAATACTTCTTCTGCCAACTTTGCAACATTTTGACCACCAACATTCTTTAATGCAATACGCTTTTTTACCATTGCCCAAATTAATTCAATGGGGTTTAGATCACAATGGTAAGGCGGCAGTCTTACCACTGTATGTCCATATTCTCCTAAAAGTTCATCAATATAATATACAGGGTCAGGCTTATGTTTTTTTACCAACATTAACAAGGATGGTTTCCTTAATGTTTCATCAAATGCAATGTTATTTTCTAGTAACCACAATTTTATTTCATCGACTCTTGAAGCAGATGTAGGAGCCTGGTGAAAAACGAATAGTTAGTAATGTAATTTAATTTTAAACATACAATCATTCTGCATAATATAAAAATAAGAAAGACATTAATAATAATATACCTTGTTTGTTATAACTGAGTGGTATGGTGCATTATCCATCACAATGATTGATGGTTCATTTAAATTGGGCACTAACTTTTCTGTTATCCATTTCGTAAAATTATGAGCATTCATCTCGGAATGGTAATCTTCTTGCTTGTTTTTACCAGAAAATATTAGAAGCGCATTCGGCACAAAACCTTTCTCACTACCAGCATGTACTATTATCCACCGTTTCCCTTTGGATATATTTTGTTGGACACCTGCAACATTAACAGACTGCCAACATTTAGTTACTTTGTACGACTCGTGTATGTAACTCTCGTCCAAATAAATAATGTTTTTTTGAAGTTCCTCTGGCAAACTTCTATTGTCAAGAATTTGCTTTAAATAATACTCCCGCTTTGATGCTATTGCTGGTTTCTCTATCAGGGCCAATCTATTTGTTTGACATTTTTTAAATTTAAAGCCAATGGAGAATAAAATCTGTCTTAAATGTTCGTGACTGCCATCAAAATTCAATTCGTCCTTCACCGTTGATAATAGTTTTCTTAGTGTAGGTACTTCTTTTTGTACAGTGTAGAAAACTGAACTTTTTGACGAATAGCACATATATCAAAATCATCGATCTCTTTCTTAGGTCTTCCTTTCCTGTTTTTGCCAGGCGTTACAAATTTACCCCCATTCTTCATGCCTTCGTCCACTATGCGCCGAACGGTGCTTTCGGAGACACCTGAAAACAGTGCGAGCATATTAAATATAAACAAATAATAAATATCTCAAATTATTTAGTTATATTTGAATAAAAAATAATAAAGGATCAAAATTGTTCACCGTGTAGTAATATTTGCAGCATAATTAGGTATAACTTGATAACCTCAAAAATAGGTAAACAATACTATTTATACAAGTAAAATTACATTTAAAAACAAAAAATTTAGAGGGACTACAGTCGCTTCACTTTATTTAACAATAAAATACGTGTACATGCCAGTTACTTTTGCTGTTCGACCGTAAACATCGTCCAACTCGGAAAGCAACTTTCCCGCTTGAAATTCACTCATAAATTCTTCAAAAACCTTAAATATGATTTGTCTCGAGCCACTCTTATAAACATTCCGATTCATTCTAACTTATTAAACCGTTTCAAGATAAGAAAACCTAGAAATACTTCAAAAAATCCGTGCAAATCATTCATAAAACCTACGAAGTGACAATTGATATACACAGCTTGATAGTAATTCAGTGTTGCCACAGCATGCAAAATAATTAGTTCCTAAAACATTCTTTTCATGACTTTCTTGACAGACTATAACTGGACTTCTTTTTTTGTCAGGTTGCAAAACATAGTCCAAATATGAATACATCTGTGGTGACGCTGTCATCTATATGCTGTGGTGCTCGATAAATTGACAGCTGACTGACAGCAATGTAGACAGATACTCTGTGGCAGGGTTGCAAAAGTTCCCGATTTATCGGGAGATCTACTGATTTTGGTCATTGTCTTCCGATGTCCCGATTTAGCAGTCCCATCTCCCGATTTTTAGAATTTTCAACTAATTTAAATAATTTTCATATAAAAAATGGAAAATAATATTCTCTATACTAAAAGAAACCTTTAACACAACATAAAGGCACGGGGACTTCCCGAAATTCCGCGTACCATGTCGAATACGGTCATTCAACTTTGCGGTATGTTAAAGCAAATTCTACTAACAATTCTTTTATAGAGTTTATTAATGTCTGGTGAGTATACGAGGGAAAATCCCTAATGATAACTTTGTCAGGGTTGTTTCACAAATTAGGTAAGTTAACAAAGAGGCTAAGACGTTCATAATAATTATATAGTCCGTTCATATAATTGCATGCACTTGTCTTCTAAACGTCACAGTTCAGTTTCAAAATAATATGTTGCATAAATTTAATGAAAACTTTCCACTGAGTCAATGATACGTCTTCTACACACAAAAAGACGTATAGGAGAAAATAATCAATGTTGTTCATTTTTTAATATAGATAATATAAATGAGAAAATGTTCACAAAATAGCTTGTAAAAGCTGTTATGAAGACGGAAATGATTAATCAATGTACAATATGTACTTAAATCAAACGAAAATAAATATTTGTAATTAAACTAATGGAACAAATTTAAACAAATTTAATTTTTATTCCAAATAAAAATTCTCCCGATTTCTCCCGATTTTCAGGTGACAAATCTACCGATTTTTAATTTTTCGTTTTTGCAACCCTGCTCTGTGGATCGCTTTTTTGTGATGTTTACAAATTAATGGTACATCATAATTTGCAATTTTGTATATTATTTAATCGTAAATCGCGAGGGCAATTAAGTATTCGAGAGATATATTTAGGTCATAATATTTTCTCGTTGCCGTGCCGTGCGTTAACTTCAAGAATGATTTTCTTGAGGAGACTACCACGAGACACCTGTAGCGATTCCTAAGCTCACGTTATTGAGTCAGCTCAATTCAGACATTCAAGAGACAATATATCAAGGTTTATTAGCATAAGGGCAGATTCTCAGCAGAAATGCATATTTGGTGTTATACCTAAGGCAATTCTTGATTCTAATTATATATTTGCCTGCAGAATTATCAGTTTCTTGAAGAATTTAAGACTGGATTTGGTATCCTGCGGCAGGAGGTTGTAGGATAAGTAGGATGGGGGTACCTTCCCTCTCAACACCCGCTTCACCCCAATGCAATATTACTGCTGCAGCTCAAAAGCTATGAGTTTCCTCATCTCCCGCCTTTAAGGGTGTGTTCTTTCCCACAGGATACTAAAAAAACTGCCTGCCTGCCACAGAATACTAAAGAATTACAAGAATTTAGATTCAGAATATAAACATGAGGTGCATTGTTCCCGACTGTGACCACAGCTCCAGCCGCGCGGGCTCGCAAGAAACTACCTTTCACCAGTAAGTGTTTTGCACCACTAACTATCAGATTCATGATCTGGTGATGCACCTTATAGTGAATTCATCACCACATCACCATTAACTGTCCCACTGATAGGCAAGTCTCCTCCGCACATTGAAAACATTCTTGCTTAAGTCCACCGCTGATGTAATGGAAGTTGGCAGACAGACTTGCTTTGAGAGAGTTACTAAAAAAAAAAACAATATTTATTTTATTTTATTTACAGAATAAGAGTTAGTAAAAGAAAGTAAAACAATTCTATTGATATGAAACAAATTAAAATTAAGCTGTAATTTCCTACATTTTACACGACAGGCCCGTTGGCGCAATCGGTAGTGACCATGTCTATTGCGCCAGGGGTCGTGGGTTCGAATCCCACTCAGGACAAATATTCGTGTGACGAACACTTGTATTTGTTCTGTGTCTGGATGTTAATATTATCTATTTAAGTATGTATTTAGAAATATCTATGTATGTATATCAGTCTCTGACACCCATATCACAGGCTCACGCCTACTTTGGGGTCAGACGGCCGTGTGTGAGAATGTCCAAGATATTTATTTATTTACACTGGTACATTATTTTATCTGTAGCTAAAAAATTTAAATTTCAATGTGTTTTAATGGAATTATACAAACATGTATATGTCAATGAATGTCAAATTTTTCGTCTATGGAATGAGGGAGACGAAGTTGTTCTAATTTTTCCTAAACCAAATAAATGCTTGTAAAAGATATGTATCGCTGCGACCCATAGACGTCCCACTGCTGGGCTCGGGTCTCTCCCACAGACATTGATTGCTGCGGGATCTAGAGCATACTCCACCGCGTATTGGTGGAGGGGTTATTAGCCAACCCAGTATCGAATGTTCTGTTTCCAGTATTGAAAACAACCGGGACCGACGGCTATACGTGCCCTCCGAAGCACGGTAGCGTCCATGAAACTTTGCCACTAGCGGTCACGTGTCCACAAACCGACCCGCCGTTGCTTAACTCTTTTGATCACATTGAATCGACGCGAGCCATTGGGCTATGGACGCTTCTATGTATGTATGACTGCAGTTTATCTTCGGTGGCAGCGTTTGGACGACGCGGGTTCGTTTGCCGCGCACACTACCTAGCCGCGGGCTTGGCCCTAGAAACACAACAGGTCAGTACTCATTCCGGGCTGCATCCACATAATGTGCCCCCACAAACACGGCTGAGGGACTTTTTCCATGTTTATCCAATGCAGATTGGCGGAGGGGTTGGGAGCCAACCCACCGTGTCGTTTTCTTCGACAAGGTTTGTCAATTGTTTCTGCTTATTCTAAAGCCGGCCAAGGTATTCGACAAGACTTAACGATCGATAGTCCTGGTTGTTTTGTTATCAATGGTTGACGGCTTATCCTGCGAAGCACGGTAACGCCCATGAAATTTGCCACTAGCCGTCATCCATCCATCGAATCGAATCCTATCATAGAATCGAGTGATTGGGCTATCGACGCTACTTTGCTACAAGGTTCGGTGCAATGTTGACATGCCCGTTGGCGCAGTCGGTAGTGACCCTGTCTGTTGCGCCAGGGGTCGTGGTTTCGGATCCTACTCAGGAGAAATATTCTTGTGACGAACACTTGTATTTGTTCTATGTCTGGATGTTAATATTATCTATTTAAGTATGTATTTAAGAATATCTATGTATGTACATGTATCAGTCTCTGACACCCATATCACTTATCACAGGCTCGCGCCTACTTTGGGGTCAGATGGTCGTGTTTGAGAATGTCCAAGATATTTATTTATTATTATAATGTAGTTAAAATAAAGGTAATTATTTGAAATATAATTTTTTGATTAAAACTTTTAAAACTCAATTAGGGTTAATTGGATAGTTATTAATTCTATAACCTGACATAGGATATTGTAGCATTTAATAGTTAAGCCCTGTCCAAAGGTGCATTGCAGGGCTGTTACATAGTGGTCTAAGTTAAGCCCATTTGTAGTAAAAAGCCATATTCCAAAACTATCATCCTTTAGATTGCATTGTAAGCATTAATATATATTTTACGTTTTAGATTATACAAGAATTAAATGCAGAAAATCCAGACCAAGATGGTGTGCCCAAAGTTGGGGATGATTCTGATATTCTTGCTGATGATATAAAGCAAGAACAGGATGATTCTGATAGTCTTTCTGATGATATAAAGCAAGAACAGGATGATGCCACTGCAACGGGTGATGTGGACAGGAGGGACAGTTTCACATCACCTAAGAACGGTAACCTTCTGTCCTACAACATCACAACTGATGACAGTGAGGATGATAATGCTGAGAATGCTACGGCTGACAAACATAATGTGACCGCTGGCTCTGGCCTTATTGAAGGTTCCAAGTCGAGAGGAACACACCCGAGCAAAACCTTACTGTCATGTGAATTGTGTCCTTACCAGACAGTCCATGAATATATCTTTTTGAGCCATCTTAAAGCCCACGGCAGAGGCAACTCCTACGACTGCCCGCACTGCCACTACAAGACCAGCTACAGGCTGCGGTTGGAATCCCACATCGCCACTCATACTGGAGACAAACCCTTTTCATGTCAACTCTGCACCGCAAAGTTTGCTCTACAGTCACAACTGGTCGATCACATAAGAACACATTCCGACGAAAACCCATTTAAATGTAACGTTTGTAATAAATCATTTGGGAACTCAACTGTACTTAAAAGGCATGTGCAAACTCACACCGGCGAGAAGCCATTTTCCTGTGATATTTGTGATAGGAAATTTACTCAGAAGGGCCACGTTCTAAGACACCAGTTGACTCATGGTGACAAACGTGACAAACAGTTCTCATGTGACGTTTGTAACAAGCAGTTTGTCCGCCCAGATCATCTACAACGGCATGTAATGCTGCACACCGACAGCAAGCAATATACGTGCGATGTATGCGACAAAAACTTCGCTACTAAGGATCAGCTGCGTATGCACATGGTTTCTCACTACTCTGGGAAGTCGTTCTGGTGCTTTATTTGTAAGAAGAAGTTTAAAAACAGGGATAGTCTACGAAAACATTTGAATAAGGGTCATACAAGTGAAGGCAGGAACAAATTCTGTTGCGACATCTGTAAGAAAGTGTTGAGTAAAAAACGTAACATGATAATTCATTTACGCTTGCATTACGGGAAGCCATATACATGTGAACAATGCAATACAGCTTACGCTAACAAAGGTAATCTTTTTGTTCATATTAGAAGAAAGCATCCCGAAGAATATGAAATACGACGACGTGTACTATAGCGTGAGAGTGGGAAGATAGAGGAAAATGATAAATTCTGTTGCGATATATGTAAGAAAGTGTTAAGTACGAGAGAGAACATGATATGTCACTTGCGTTTGCATTACGGCAAGCCATATACATGCAACATGTGCAACAGATCATACGCTCATAAAGCGAATCTTAAAGTGCATAATATGCGAAAACATACGAAGAACATAAAGTCAAGTGCAAAATTTAAACATGTATAAGAAAATGATTTTGTAAAAAATTTAAAATCTTACTGACTTAATTTTATAGGCACCTATATTTTTTGAATAAATGCTTTATAAACAAAATTGTAAAACGATATTTCTCATTCCTGTCATAACAATATTAATGACGTGAATATTTGTGAAGATATTATTTTTTCTTATTTTTATGTAGGTACACGATAGATAACAGGAACCAAAAAAAAAGTAAGGATGTGTCTCATTTAATTTAATTTTTTTTACACAATGTACAATCTTTTTCTTTTATGGAAATACCGACATTATTATAAAGTTGCTCACATGCACCTAGTATAGGCAAATTTCTTACATTTCAAAATAATAATTAATCATAATTTAAGTATTAAAGAGAGTAGATTTTTTATTGATGTCATGTCATACTAATGCGAGATATATCAGTGATAAATTAATGTCATATATAGTATCAATGCATGATCGTTGTATCAATGTTGAATCACAATATGAATATATCTGTGGTCACGCTGTCATCTATATGCTGTGGTGCTTGATAAATTGACAGCTGACTGACAGCAATGTAGACAGATCGCTTTTTTGTGATGTTTATAAAATAATAATACATTCTTTTTTGCAATTTTGTATATTATTTAATCGTAAATCGCAGGCAGAGGGCAATTAAGTATTCGCGAGATATATTTAGGTCATAATATTTTCTCGTGGCCGTGCAATGTTAACTACATAGTTAACTTCAAGAATGATTTTCTTGAGGAGTCTACCACGAGACAACTGCAGCGATTCTTATAGCTCACGTTATTGAGTCAGCTCATTTCGGACATTCAAGAGACAATTTAACAAGGTTTATTAGCTTAAGGACAATTTCTCAGAAATGCAGATTTGGTGTTATAAGGCAATTCTTGATTCTAATTATATATTTGCCTGCAGAATTATCAGTTTCTTGAAGAATTTAAGACTGGATTTAGTATCCTGCGGCAGGAGGTTGTAGGATAAGTAGGATGGGGGTACCTTCCCTCTCAACACCCGCTCCTACCCCAATGCAATCTTACTGCTGCAGCTCAAAAGCTATGAGTTTCCTCATCTCCCGCCTTTAAGGGTGTGTTCTTTCCCACAGGATACTAAAAAAACTGCCTGCCTGCCACAGAATACTAAAGAATTACAAGAATTTAGATTCAGAATATAAACATGAGGTGCATTGTTCCCGACTGTGACCACAGCTCCAGCCGCGCTGGCTCGCAAGAAACTACCTTTCACCAGTGAGTGTTTTGCACCACTAACTATCAGATTCATGATCTGGTGATGCACCTTATAGTGAATTCATCACCACATCACCATTAACTGTCCCACTGATAGGCAAGTCTCCTCCGCACATTGAAAACATTCTTGCTTAAGTCCACCGCTGATGTAATGGAAGTTGGCAGACAGACTTGCTTTGAGAGAGTTACTCAAAAAAAAAAACAATATTTATTTTATTTTATTTACAGAATAAGAGTTAGTAAAAGAAAGTAAAACAATTCTATTGATAAGAAACAAATTAAAATTAAGCTGTAATTTCCTACATTTTACACGACAGGCCCGTTGGCGCAATCGGTAGTGACCATGTCTATTGCGCCAGGGGTCGTGGGTTCGAATCCCACTCAGGACAAATATTCGTGTGACGAACACTTGTATTTGTTCTGTGTCTGGATGTTAATATTATCTATTTAAGTATGTATTTAGAAATATCTATGTATGTATATCAGTCTCTGACACCCATATCACAGGCTCACTTTGGGGTCAGACGGCCGTGTGTGAGAATGTCCAAGATATTTATTTATTTACACTGGTACATTATTTTATCTGTAGCTAAAAAAATTTTAATTTCAATGTGTTCTAATGGAACTATACAAACATGTATATGTCAATGAATGTCAAATTTTTCGTCTATGGAATGAGGGAGAGGAAGTTGTTCTAATTTTTCCTAAACCAAATAAATGCTAGTAAAAGATATGTATCGCTGCGACCCATAGACGTCCCACTGCTGGGCTCGGGTCTCTCCCACAGACATTGATTGCTGCGGGATCTAGAGCATACTCCACCGCGTATTGGTGGAGGGGTTATTAGCCAACCCAGTGTCGAATGTTCTCAAGCCACCCGAAGGTCTTCGACAAGGCTTAGCGTCTGTTTTCAGTATTGAAAACAACCGGGACCGACGGCTATACGTGCCCTCCGAAGCACGGTAGCGTCCATGAAACTTTGCCACTAGCGGTCACGTGTCCACAAACCGACCCGCCGTTGCTTAACTCTTTTGAACACATTGAATCGACGCGAGCCATTGGGCTATGGACGCTACTATGTATGTATGACTGCAGTTTATCTTCGGTGGCAGCGTTTGGACGACGCGGGTTCGTTTGCCGCGCACACTACCTAGCCGCTGGCTTGGCCCTAGAAACACAACAGGTCAGTACTCATTCCGGGCTACATCCACAAACACAGCTGAGGGACTTTTTCTACTATGTTTATCCAATGCAGATTGGCGGAGGGGTTGGGAGCCAACCCACCGTGTCGTTTTCTTCGACAAGATTTGTCAATTGTTTCTGCTTATTCTCAAGCCGCCCAAGGTCTTCGACAAGACTTAACGATCGATAGTCCTGGTTGTTATCGATGGTTGACGGCTTATCCTGCGAAGCACGGTAGCGCCCATGAAATTTGCCACTAGCCGTCATCCATCCATCGAATCGAATCCTATCATAGAATCGAGTGATTGGGCTATCGACGCTACTTTGCTACAAGGTTCGGTGCAATGTTGACACGCCCGTTGGCGCAGTCGGTAGTGACCCTGTCTGTTGCGCCAGGGGTCGTGGTTTCGGATCCTACTCAGGAGAAATATTCTTGTGACGAACACTTGTATTTGTTCTATGTCTGGATGTTAATATTATCTATTTAAGTATGTATTTAAGAATATCTATGTATGTATATGGCTCGCGCCTACTTTGGGGTCAGATGGTCGTGTTTGAGAATGTCCAAGATATTTATTTATTATTATAATGTGGTTAAAATAAAGGTAATTATTTAAAATATAATTTTTTGATTTAAATTTTTAAAACTCAATTAGCGTTAATTGGGTAGTTTACATGAATTATTTCTATAACCTGACATAGGATATATTTTATATATATATAGCATTTAATAGTTAAGTCCTGTCCAAAGGTGCATTGCAGGGCTGTTACATAGTGCTCTAAGTTAAACCCATTTGTAGTAAAAAGCCATATTCCAAAACTATCATCCTTTAGATTGCATTGTAAGCATTAATATATATTTTACGTTTTAGATTATACAAGATTTAAATGCAGAAAATCCAGACCAAGATGGTGTGCCCAAAGTTCGGGATGATTCTGATATTCTTGCTGATGATATAAAGCAAGAACAGGATGATTCTGATAGTCTTTCTGATGATATAAAGCAGGAACAGGATGATGACACTGCAACGGGTGATGTGGACAGGAGGGACAGTTTCACATCACCTAAGAACGGTAACCTTCTGTCCAACAACATCACAACTGATGACAGTGAGGATGATAATGCTGAGAATGCTACGGCTGGCAAACATAATGTGACCGCTGGCTCTGGCCTTATTGAAGGTTCCAAGTCGAGAGGAACACACCCGAGCAAAACCTTACTGTCATGTGAATTGTGTCCTTACCAGACAGTCCATGAATATAGCTTTTTGAGTCATCTCAAAGCCCACGGCAGAGGCAACTCCTACGACTGCCCGCACTGCCACTACAAGACCAGCCACAAGCGGGTGTTGGAATCCCACATCGTCACTCATACTGGAGACAAACCCTTTTCATGTCAACTCTGCACCGCAAAGTTTGCTCTACAGTCTCAACTGGTCGATCACATAAGAACACATTCCGACGAAAACCCATTTAAATGTAACGTTTGTAATAAATCATTTGGGAACTCAACTGTACTTAAAAGGCATGTGCAAATTCACACCGGCGAGAAGCCATTTTCCTGTGATATTTGTGATAGGAAATTTACTCAGAAGGGCCACGTTCTAAGACACCAGTTGACTCATGGTGACAAACGTGACAAACAGTTCTCATGTGACGTTTGTAACAAGCAGTTTGTCCGCCCAGATCATCTACAACGGCATGTAATGCTGCACACCGACAGCAAGCAATATACGTGCGATGTATGCGACAAAAACTTCGCTACTAAGGATCAGCTGCGTAAGCACATGGTTTCTCACTACTCTGGGAAGTCGTTCTGGTGCTTTATTTGTAAGAAGAAGTTTAAAAACAGGGATTGTCTACGAAAACATTTGAATAAGGGTCATATAAGTGAAGGCAGGAACAAATTCTGTTGCGATATCTGTAAGAAAGTGTTGAGTAAAAAACGTAACATGATAATTCATTTACGCTTGCATTACGGCAAGCCATATACATGCAACATATGCAACAGATCATACGCTAATAAAGCGAGTCTTAAAAAGCATAATATGCAAAAACATAAGAATATAAAATAAAGTGCAAAATTTAAACATGTATAAGTAAATGATTTTGTAAAAAATACAAAATCTTACTGACTTAATTTTATAGGCACCTATATTTTTTGAATAAATACTTTATAAACAAAATTGTAAAACGATATTTCTCATTCCTGTCATAACAAACAATATTAATGACGTGAATATTTGTGAAGATATTATTATTTCTTATTTTTATGTACACGATAGATAACAGGAACCAAAAAAAAAGTAAGGATGTGTCTCATTTAATTTAATTTTTTTTACACAATGTACAATCTTTTTCTTTTATGGAAATACCGACATTATTATAAAGTTGCTCACATGCACCTAGTATAGGCAAATTTCTTACATTTCAAAATAATAATTAATCATAATTTAAGTATTAAAGAGTAGGAGTAGATTTTTTATTGATGTCATGTCATACTAATGCGAGATATATCAGTGATAAATTAATGTCATATACAAATGCATGATCGTTGTATCAATGTTGAATCACAATATGAATATATCTGTGGTCACGCTGTCATCTATATGCTGTGGTGCTTGATAAATTGACAGCTGACTGACAGCAATGTAGACAGATCGCTTTTTTGTGATGTTTTTAGAATAATAATACATCCTTTTTTGCAATTTTGTATATTATTTAATCGTAAATCGCAGGGTAAGTATTCGCGAGATATATTTAGGTCATAATATTTTCTCGTGGCCGTGCAATGTTAACTACATAGTTAACTTCAAGAATGATTTTCTTGAGGAGTCTACCACGAGACAACTGCAGCGATTCATATAGCTCACGTTATTGAGTCAGCTCAATTCGGACATTCAAGAGACAATTTAACAAGGTTTATTAGCTTAAGGACAGTTTCTCAGAAATGCAGATTTGGTGTTATAAGGCAATTCTTGATTCTAATTATATATTTGCCTGCAGAATTATCAGTTTCTTGAAGAATTTAGGGCTGGATTTAGTATCCTGCGGTAGGAGGTTGTAGGATAAGTAGGATGGGGGTACCTTCCCTCTCAACACCCGCTCCTACCCCAATGCAATCTTACTGCTGCAGCTCAAAAGCTATGAGTTTCCTCATCTCCCGCCTTTAAGGGTGTGTTCCTTACCACAGGATACTAAAAAAACTGCCTACATGCCACAGAATACTAAAGAATTACCAGAATTTAGATTCAGAATATAAACATGAGGTGCATTGTTCCCGACTGTGACCACGGCTCCAGCCGCGCCGGCTCGTAAGAAACTACCTTTCACCAGTGAGTGTTTTACACCACTTACTATCAGATTCATGATCTAGTGATGCACCTTATAGTGAATTCATCACTACATCACCATTAACTGTCCCACTGATAGGCAAGTCTCCTCCGCACATTGAAAAGATTCTTGCTTAAGTCCACCGCCGATCTAATGGAAATTGGCAGACAGACATCACTATGTCTTGAGAAAGTTACTAAAAAAACAATATTTATTTTATTTTATTTACAGAATATGAGTTATTAAAAGAAAGTAAAACAACTCTATTGATAAGAAACAAATTAAAATTAAGCTGTAATTTCCTACATTTTACACTGGTACATTATTTTATCTGTAGCTAAAAAATTTCAATGTGTTTTAATGGAACTATACAAACATGTATATGTCAATTAATGTCAAATTTTTCGTCTATGGAATTAGGAAGAGGAAGCTGTTCTAATTTTTCCTAAACCAAATAAATGCTAGTAAAAGATATGTATCACTGCGACCCATAGACGTCCCACTGCTGGGCTCGGGTCTCTCCCACAGACATTGCTACGGGAGATCTAGAGCATACTCCACCACGCTGCTCCAACGCGGATTGGTGGAGGGGTTAGTGGCCAACCCAGTGTCGAATGTTCTCAAGCCACCCGAAGGTCTTCGACAAGGCTTAGCGTCTGTTTCCAGTATTGAAAACAACCGGGACCGACGGCTATACTTTCGATCACATTGAATCGACGCGAGCCATTGGGCTATGGACGCTACTATGTATGTATGACTGCAGTTTATCTTCGGTGGCAGCGTTTGGACGACGCGGGTTCGTTTGCCGCGCACAGTACCTAGCCGCGAGCATGGCCCTAGAAACACAACAGGTCAGTACTCATTCCGGGCTGCATCCACATAATGTGCCCCACAAACACAGCTGAGGGACTTTTTCCACTATGTTTATCCAATGCAGATTGGCGGAGGGGTTGGGAGCCAACCCACCGTGTCGTTTTCTTCGACAAGGTTTGTCAATTGTTTCTGCTTATTCTCAAGCCGCCCAAGGTCTTCGACAAGACTTAACGATCGATAGTCCTGGTTGTTATCGATGGTTGACGGCTTATCCTGCGAAGCACGGTAGCGCCCATGAAATTTGCCACTAGCCGTCATCCATCCATCGAATCGAATCCTATCATAGAATCGAGTGATTGGGCTATCGACGCTACTTTGCTACAAGGTTCGGTGCAATGTTGACACGCCCGTTGGCGCAGTCGGTAGTGAACCTGTCTGTTGCGCCAGGGGTCGTGGTTTCGAATCCTACTCAGGAGAAATATTCTTGTGACGAAAACTTCTATTTGTTCTATGTCTAGATGTTAATATTATCTATTTAAGTATGTATTTAAGAATATCTATTATGTATATCAGTCTCTGACACCCGTATCACTTATCACAGGCTCGCGCCTACTTTGGGGTCAGATGGTCGTGTGTGAGAATGTCCAAGATATTTATTTATTATTATTATGTAGTTAAAACAAAGGTAATTATTTGAAATATAATTTTTTGATTAAAACTTTTAAAACTCAATTAGGGTTAATTGGGTAGTTATTAATTCTATAACCTGACATAGGATATTGTAGCATTTAATAGTTAAGCCCTGTCCAAAGGTGCATTGCAGGGCTGTTACATAGTGGTCTAAGTTAAGCCCATTTGTAGTAAGAAGCCATATTCCAAAACTATCATCCTTTAGATTGCATTGTAAGCATTAATATATATTTTACGTTTTAGATTATACAAGAATTAAATGCAGAAAATCCAGACCAAGATGGTGTGCCCAAAGTTGGGGATGATTCTGATATTCTTGCTGATGATATAAAGCAAGAACAGGATGATTCTGATAGTCTTTCTGATGATATAAAGCAAGAGCAGGATGATGCCACTGCAACGGGTGATGTGGACAGGAGGGACAGTTTCACATCACCTAAGAACAGCAACCTTCTGTCCGACAACATCACAACTGATGACAGTGAGGATGATAATGCTGAGAATGCTACAGCTGGCAAACATAATGTGACCGCTGGCTCTGGCCTTATTGAAAGTTCCAAGTCGAGAGGAACACACCCGAGCAAAACCTTACTGTCATGTGAATTGTGTCCTTACCAGACATTCCATGAATATAACTTTTTGAGTCATCTCAAAGTCCACGGCAGAGGCAACTCCTACGACTGCCCGCACTGCCACTACAAGACCAGCTACAGGCTGCGGTTGGAATCCCACATCGCCACTCATACTGGAGACAAACCCTTTTCATGTCAACTCTGCACCGCAAAGTTTGCTCTACAGTCACAACTGGTCGATCACATAAGAACACATTCCGACGAAAACCCATTTAAATGTCACGTTTGTAATAAATCATTTGGGAACTCAACTGTATTTAAAAGGCATGTGCAAACTCACACCGGCGAGAAGCCATTTTCCTGTGATATTTGCGATAGGAAATTTACTCAGAAGGGCCACGTTCTAAGACACCAGTTGACTCATGGTGACAAACAGTTCTCATGTGACATTTGTGACAAGCAGTTTCTCCGCCCAGATTATCTACAACGACATGTTGTGCTGCACACCGACAGTAAGCAATATACGTGCGATGTATGCGACAAAAACTTCGTTACTAAGGAGCAGCTGCGTAAGCACATGGTTTCTCACTACTCCGGGAAGTCGTTCTGGTGCTTTATTTGTAAGAAGAAGTTTAAAAACAGGGATAGTCTACGAAAACATTTGAATAAGGGTCATACAAGTGAAGGCAGGAACAAATTCTGTTGCGATATCTGTAAGAAAGTGTTGAGTAAAAAACTTAACATGATAATTCATTTACGCTTGCATTACGGCAAGCCATATACATGTGAACAATGCAATACAGCTTACGCTAACAAAGGTAATCTTTTTGTTCATATTAAAAGAAAGCATCCCGAAGAATATGAAATACGACGACGTGTACTAAAGCGTGAGAGTGGGAAGATAGAGGAAAATGATAAATTCTGTTGCGATATATGTAAGAAAGTGTTAAGTACGAGAGAGAACATGATATGTCACTTGCGTTTGCATTACGGCAAGCCATATACATGCAACATGTGCAACAGATCATACGCTCATAAAGCGAATCTTAAAGTGCATAATATGCGAAAACATACGAAGAACATAAAGTCAAGTGCAAAATTTAAACATGTATAAGAAAATGAATTTGTAAAAAATTTTAAATCTTACTGACTTAATTTTATAGGCACCTATATTTTTTGAATAAATACTTTATAAACAAAATTGTAAAACGATATTTCTCATTCCTGTCATAACAATATTAATGACGTGAATATTTGTGAAGATATTATTTTTTCTTATTTTTATGTACACGATAGATAACAGGAACCAAAAAAAAAGTAAGGATGTGTCTCATTTAGTTTAATTTTTTTTACACAATGTACAATCTTTTTCTTTTATGGACATACCGACATTATTATAAAGTTGCTCACATGCACCTGGTATAGTACATTTCAAAATAATAATTAATCATAATTTAAATATTATAGTGTAGGAGTAGATTTTTTATTGATGTAATGTCATACTAATACGAGATATATCAGTGATAAATTAATGTCGTAGTACCAATCTTGAAGTTAATATCAATCTCTATAACCTACTCTTTTAAAAAGTCATTTATATTATAAAAACATTTATCTATAAGCCACCGGTGCAGCTGTATTTAAACCTATTGACTGTTAAGTTCTTTAATTCTTTGGCAGTTTGTTATAAATTTCTATATACATGTCATAAAGAGCACCGAACACTACCCTTAGCAGTAAAAGCTCTGTAACAAAAGTCACATCCATATGGTTTATCGCCAGAATGCGTCTTCAAGTGTTCAAGTTGACTATCCTTTCTGTTGAATGTTTATTTGCAAAAAATGAAATGAAATGTATACCAACTAATGTTATAATTAACTCTCTCAGCAAACTGGACTAACCATCCCAGTCCCTATTTGAGTTCAAAATCGGTCACAGTTGTCATTTGTCGCTGCAAGCTCGTTGATATCTTATACCTATCCATAAAAAAAGCAGATCTGCTATAGGCACTGTAGAGTGAGCCTCGAATACGTGCCAATTGGTACGTTTTTGTTTTCTCTTCGTCGCGCAGGGCTACGAACATAACGTCATGTTCATTTGTATATGAGCACATTAAAATTTATTAGGACTGAATTCCGCGGAGGTTGCATATCTATAGTATAAAAATCAATGTTTTAATTTATGAGAAATATACACTAACATTTAATCCAGAACGTCATTATAATAATAATAATACTTTATTTCAGACTATAAGGTCCATAGATTGGGTTAGTAGAATTCCTAAAACTATGTTAGTTAAACTTAATTTTAATTTTAATGGTTAATAAAAACAAACTCTTAGCCTATGTTAGAACACTTATAAAAAACTAACTACATATGTTATGATGTCAATGGATGTAGGTATCAAGCCAACAAGCTTTCTAGCTGCACTTTTTGATTAGACCTATTCTCAATATAATTCAAAATGTCAGACATAGACACCTCCTTCAAAACATTATATATGTATATCGCTGCGACCCATATACGTCCCACTGCTGGGCACGGGTCTCCCCCACAGACACTGCTGCGGGAGGTCTAGAGCATACTCCACCACGCTGCTCCAATGCGGATTGGTGGAGGGGTTAGTGGCCAACCCAGTGTCGAATGTTCTTAAGCCACCCGAAGGTCTTCGACAAGGCTTGACGACTGTTTCCACCATTGAAAACAACCGGGACCGACGGATTTACGTGCCCTCCGAAGCACGGTAGCGTCCATGAAATTTTGCCACTAGCGGTCACCCATCCACAAACCGACCGCGCCCGTCGTTGCTTAACTCTTTCGATCACATTGAATCGACGCGAGCCATTGGGCTATGGACGCTACATTGGGCTATGGACGCTACGCTATGTATATAGCAGTTTTTATATCCGCTGCGTTAAATTTCTCATGTGGTTCTATGATTGCTTTTCCCCTATTGCCTACAAATCGATTTCTTAATCGTTTCCGCTGAGCTTTTGTCCAATTTTCGTCCTCCTTTAGCTTTTTCCAGTCTTCCACGCGCAGGATATCAGCAAACGTTTGCTTGTTATTCGTTCCATCCTTTTGAGACGTCTTATCTACTGGCCGTAATACACGCCCGGATTTGGTACGAGCGGACCACGGATTTGGTCCGCTTCCCGACCAAATCCGGGCGTCTGTAGACTAGTCCGCGAACTTAATTATTATTAATTGTGTCCGCCTCGGTCCGCTTACATCATGCTTACATGAAGCAACTGTCCGATCCGGCCGTCTGTAGCGAGAACGGATTTGGTCCGCCGACCAAATCCGGGCGTGTATTACGGCTATTATCGGCCCGACCGAACAGATGTGCCGCTCATCGCCAGCTGATGCACTGCATTTACGAGTATTAACACTGTTTGATTAAAACACCAGCGAGTGTTTTAATCGATGTAAATATTTTTGATTGTTGTTTCACCGGGGAAGATTGGGGCGGAGGTGTAACTTCGAACTTCGTAATAGGCCCATGGGTCCGCTGTCATTGTCACCGAAACTTTTTATCAAACAAAACAGGCACCACGCTTCATATTTACATTATTGTACGTTTGAAAGTTACACGTATTTACAGTAGTCGGTTGTTTTAAGATATCCAGGTAGACCTTCACGTTCTCCAGTTGTTTAATAGTCACATATTGTTCCATATTGAACTCAATCTCACTTAGCATTCGCACAAGATCTTGAGTCTAGTGACATCAACATGGTCAAACAACACAGGCGGTAACTTTTGTAAATCCCTTGCTACAAAAACTGGGATTTCTTCTGGATCCGTTTCCTTTATTATTATTTCAATATCATCGATGTCGCGATGGGCTTTTCGCTGCTTACGAATTTTTTTACACTTCGCCGTTGGTAGTTTGGTAGCGAGTCGAAAAGTAGATTCTTTGCAGTTACAATATCACTTTCTGAGAAGGCACTAACACATATGTTGCGGGACCTGAAGATGAACCCAGCGCTAGATCCACTTTAATCCATTGAAAAGATCCATTGATGGATCTTTTTACACTAGGACTAGGTGGTATATTAAAGTAGATAATAATACAATAAAGTAATACAAGTTACAATAAATAATTTTATATTCAGGTTGCTATGATATTCCACCACATACCACCACTGTGAAAAAAGGTGACGCTGTAAAAGTTGGCATGACCATACATTAGAAGTGCTCTGCATTGGAAAAGAAAAGTATTCATTGCGTATCTGCATCACAGATCTGCATATATTTTTATAATCTGTGATTGCATTCTGCATTAATTTGTGCATCTTATTTTGTGTTGTTGTTTTGTGAAACCAGGGAATAGTGTTCAAAAACAAATGTATTTTCGTTTTGCTACCATTTTTATGTGATGTGCGCAATAAGTGCTCTTCACTGCTCTCACTCTTTCTAGTTTCTGTACAAAAAATGAAATGTGCTGTCTTCAATTGCCAGCAAGACTCCAGCGTATCCCAAGGAATCGAGTTTTACTCGTAAGTTTTATAAAAAATATATTAATGAAACTGAAGTTTTATCCACTGTGACTGAATTGTGGCGGTAGTTCACAAAACGCGCTAATGTAGCGCACCTCTTAGCGCCGTGATAAATTCTCTTTGCAGGTTTGCAGTGCACTGGAATGAGCTATCTTGTGGTGTTTTTGCAGTGTAGACTTGAGACATTGGACATTGGGTGCTCTCAAAAGAAATTGCCGCCTTCTAGTGCTATTTCAGTTTATTGTAGCTGTAGGGAGACCACTTACCATAATGTTGTTAGGTTATATTCTTTTAAAGATATCTGGCCAGTTTTGGCAGATTTAACATGCCCATTGCAAGTTCCTCATTAGGTTCATTTAATTACTAGAAACTTGATTACTAAAAGTCATCAGTGAATTGTAGTGTAATTATTGTAAGCCTAGTACGTAAAACTATAAATTGCATGTGTAATCTTTTAATAAACAGTTTCAATTGAGCATTCGTCATGGTTTGATTCCAAACTCCTCTTACAACCTTATATGACGACCCTGCCAGGATAGGTAGGTAGGATTTGAGCACTTTAAAACTTTGTTTGCTGGCTTAAAGCTGACAAAAGCTCAATAAATAAAATCATAAGCCACTGTGCAAGAGAGGTGTCATTTATTTATAATAATATGGTTTATCCATATAGTATTATATAATATCCATTGATATATTATGGAACGCCCTACCTATTGCTTTGAGGCAGTCCTCAAGTAAGTACACCTTTAAGAAAAATGTGAGGATCCACTATTTAACATCTGGTCTGGAGCGTTAGGAGTCTCCCTTTCTTCGTTTCTTCATGTAGGTGTATCTTATATTATATTTACTTACTTCTATTAATGTATTCACAGTATAATATTATATATTTGTTTATATTATATATTATTTTATATTATATATACATATATATATATATATATATCTATATATATATATTTTTTTATATATATATTATATTATACATTTGTTATTCTTATTATTTTTGTAATAATCTATGTAGTAATTGATTTTTTTTTTCTCTTTTTCTATTTGGTTTAAATTATTTTGTTATTAATGTTTTTTTTTCCTATTTCTTGATTAAAATACCGCCTTCGCTGTATTATGACTGCCCAAAGGTTGACTGGCACAGAATGCTTTAAGCATTAAGTCCGCCTTTTGTCCCTAATTTTTTTTAGGTACAATAAAGATTTAATAAATAAATAAATAAATATTATATGAGCGGTGACAGCCCAGTGGCTATCGAACTCTCCTCCTCAGCGGTCTGGGTTCAAACCCAAGCAGCACTCACCAATGAATTAAATGTCATTTGCTGTAACAGTGAAGGACACATTGTGAGGAAAGCTGCATGCGTCAGAGTTCTTCATTATGTTCTCATGTGAAGTCTGCCAATCCACACTTGCCTAATCCCTCCCATTGTGAGAGGAGCCCTGTTCCCAACAATGGGACAAAGAAAGGGTTGTGATGATGATGATGAAATTCTTATGTAGTGTAAAAAGGGTACATTGGTGATATGGTATGCTCTAAGACTGTCACGCAAAATCTGTACCTTAAATGCACTTTAGCTTACCTTTGCATCAATGTTTGACTTGTTTTGATAGATTCTATAGTCGCAGATTCTATATCACACATGCAATATGAAGATAACAATATATATACCTTTACTTTGACTTTAATGTGACTTTAATTTATAATGTCCGAAATATTTATTGAAACACTATTTAACGTAAGAACGTTTTATTCAGCTAAGGAGCTTGTGCTAGTTAGTACTTGACATTTCATACTGAATATACCCACATTACTAATGCATTATTAACATGAATCCCTACGAGAACTGTTTAAGTCTATAAATATTTTAAATGTTTTATAAAAATTTTATGTATGTATGGAAAATTGTTATTTTTTTGACAACAAAAGCAGTGTACAAGAAATAAGGATAAATTGATTGTACCTAGCTCTAGGCTAAGTAAAGTATCAAAATCTTTTATGGGGAACTGCGTTCGCTTGTACAATAAAATACTCGGAAATATTACTTGTCTCTCAGAGAATAAATTTAAATCTTACATTAAACAAAACCTCCTTAATAAAGCTTTCTATAAAATTAATGATTACTTAAACGATAGAAATGCTTGGTGCGATGTATCTCCAGCTCCACTTGTTCAATAATAATGAAATGTGATCAAATTATAAAAATTGTAAATTTTGAAAAGAGTAATTACCGAGTTTCTTGCTGTGTTCTTCTAGGTAGCATAACTTGTGTGAACCGGCGGTAGATAAAAAATGTTATGACGTTCATTAAGCGTATACAAAATATCATATAGTTAATGAAAAATAAATGAATCTGAATCTGACATACAATGTAGCTACATAGAAATGTTTATGTATGCCGCTATTTCTTTCAGATTTCCGACAGAGCCGCACCTCCGTTTGGCCTGGCTTGAGGCGCTAGGGCAGGCGGGCTGCGAGCTGGCGCCGGGCAGCGTGGTCTGCTCGGACCACTGCCCGGCAGAGGGCGCCACCAGCGCTGGGCCCATTACTGATGTTAAGGTGAGAATCGGTGAATCGAACGAGGTTGGGTACCATACCATTTCTGCCGTGTAATAATTGTTTTTAAAGCAATTATGGTCCGGTTGGAAAGGTGTGGTTTCCGGTTACACTTCTTTAGAGGCGACCATCTTAGTCCTCAAGTGTAGCAACACATTTGTGACTGACTTAGAACGAGACTCCTACTAACAAGTACTTACTGGACTATTACTAACACCAACTAACAGGACTAACTATCACTAACAGTCCCCAGTCCTCATGCCTACTAAAATAAATTAATTTACTACTAAAATAATTAATTTAAAAATGGACTCGACACGACTTTAACCCTTTCGCTTTGAGTTATTTAAGTGCTAACAAAAAAGGCGAATTTCTTAAAAAATTCTGTAAATAATTTCGTTTGCGCTACCAAAATATCAACTGGTTAAAAATTATGGGCGTGGCAGTGGGGCATGGTCTAAAAAAGGTTGGGAAACACTGGTGGAAACCATCTTCAGTTGTGCGAGAGACCCGTGCCCAGCAGTGGGACGGCTATGGGTTGCAGCTTAGCTTAAGTGGTCGGTGTCGCAGGTGTGCTGGGTGTGCCTGGCGCGCGGCGGGGGGGCCGGGGGGCTGCGGCCGCTGCGCGCGCGCGGAGCCCTGGGGCTCGCGTATCACACTGTCACCGGATTGACGGTGAGACTATCTTAATATATATATTTCTTGTGTACGTGTGTATGACAGTGAACTTCTAAACGGCTGGATAGATGTTGATGAAATTTTTTGTGTTTTCAAGTGGATTCGAGAATGGTTAAGATTCACAATTTGGTCCAATGGAAAATATTTTTAAACACTATTTTAGTATTTTTTTTACTCGTCGTTCATTGACGTGAAGCGTCGCGTCACTTTGACATTTCATATGGTAGAACAACGTTTGCGGGGTCAGCTAGTATATAGGTATATTTCTTGTGTACGTGTGTATGACAGTGAACTCCTCCTAAACGGCTGGATAGAGATTGATGAAATTTTTTGTGTGTTCAAGTGGATTCGAGAATGGTTAAGATTCACAATTTGGTCCAATGGAAAATATTTTTAAACACAATTTTAGTATTTTTTTTACTCGTCGTTCATTGACGTGAAGCGTCGCGTCACTTTGACATTTCATATGGTAGAACAACGTTTGCAGGGTCAGCTAGTATATAGGTATATTTCGTGTGTACGTGTGTATGACAGTGAACTCCTCCTAAACGGCTGGATAGATGTTGATGAAATTTTTTGTATGTGTTCAAAGGGATTCGAGAATTGTTTAGATTCACAATTTGGTCCACTGGAAAATGTTTTTTAAACAGTATTTTAGTATGTATTTATTACCGTCTCGTTCATTGACGTGAAGCGTCGCGTACTTTGATATTTCATATGGTAGAACAACTTTTCAGAACAACTTGTCAGCTAGTATGATATAATTTATTGTACCAGAAAAATAACAGAAGGGACCAAAAAAGAAAACCAAAATGTTTTTTTTATATAGTATAGTCGCACGAACAGAAATACGGGCTACTAAAAATAAACTGATAATACTTCTATAAACTGCTTCGACAAATTTTGGTGTAGGTAGTGTTACTGCGAAGCTAATGGCCATGGGTTCGATTCGCGGGTAGAAACTTGCTAGCTGAAACTACTCGTAGCTCAGTGGCTATCGAACTCGCCTCTCACTCGAGCGGTCCGGGTTCTAACCCAAGCGGCGCGCACCAATGACTTTTATAAGTTACGAGTATGTGCGATGTATGAAATTAAATGTCACTTGCTGTAACGCTGAAGGACACATCGCGAGGAAACCTGCATGCCAGAGAATTCTTCATAATGTTCTCGAAGGCATGTGAAGTCTGCCAATCTCCACTTGCATAATCCCTCCCATTGTGAGAGGAGCCCTGTGCCCAACAATGGGACAAAGAAAGGGTTGTGATGACGATGATGAAATTATTATTTAGTGTAAAAGGGTACATTGGTGATATGGTATGCTCTAAGTCCACTGGTGGTGCACTAAGGCCTGATTCCTCCTTTTCTGAGAGGTGACCCGTGCCTAACAGTGGGATAAAGAAAGGGTTGTGGTGGTAGATGTAATGTGGTAATTTATTTATTTATTTATTTAATAGACACAAACTTAAATCTAACATTACAGCCTGACCCAATTCGTTAGATAAGTAAATAATTATATAATCCAATATCAATACAGTAATAATAATAATTCAATAATTAATTCGTCAATAAATAATAATAATAATAATAAATTTTTATTTCAGACCGTGGTCCATAATGTTAGTAATAGTCAATAATAAAATATTCATAAAATTACAAGTACATAATTAATTCTATACAGTGTCAAATGAAATTAAATGTAGATTCACTATGTCAAATTACCGGTGATGTCAACAATTAAATTTTCAAAGACGAACACAATTTACAACAAATTTTCGTGAACTCGTCCAGTGTGCAACTGAACAGATCTATATGGCAATACAAATACAAATACTCTTTATTGTACACCACATTAAAACAATAAATGGCAATCTGTAAACCCACAAACGATGACCAGTGGTGGCCAAAAGGCGGCCTTATCGCTACAGTAGGCCAGTAGCAATGTGTAACGTGTTCGGTGTTCAGATTCAGATTCAGATTCAGATTCATTTATTTTTTTCATTATATGGTATTTTGTATACGCTTAATGAACGTCATAACATTTTTTATCTACCGCCGGTTCACAAAGTTGATGCTACCGAGAAGAACACGGCAAGAAACTCGGTAGTTACTCTTTTCAAAATTAATTACAATATTATTACATTATTATTGAACAAGTGGAGCTGGAGATACATCGCACCGAGCATTTCTATCGTTCAAGTAGTCATTAATTTTATAGAAAGCTTTATTAAGGAGGTTTTGTTTAATGTAAGATTTAAATTTATTCTCTGAGAGACAAGTAATATTTCCGAGTATTTTATTGTAGAAGCGAACGCAGTTCCCCATAAAAGATTTTGATACTTTACTTAGCCTAGAGCTAGGTACAGTCAATTTATCCTTATTTCTTGTACTAAAGTTATGTACACTGCTTTTTTTGTCAAAAAAATAACAATTTTTCGTACATACATAATATTTTCATAAAACATTTAAAATATTTATAGACTTAAACCAGTGATGGGCAAACTACGGCCCGCGGGCCAACTCCGGCCTGTAAGATTTAAATTTATTCAGGTGGAGGGTTCGGAGGCGGTGTGCGCGTCGTGCGCGCGGCGGCTGCTGGGCGGCGCGCGCTGGAGGGGGCAGGCGCGGAAAGCGCACGCGGCGCTGCGGCAGGCGGTCGCCGCGCACGGCAAGGTGAGTACCTCTTATTAAGAACTAGCTTTTACCCGCGGCTCCGCCCGCGTGGTCAAAGGGAATTAACAATGAGTTGTTTATCATGACACATTTGTATAGTGTATAATTTGTTAGCGAAATTCAGAACTTGCAAATGAATTTTACTAACGCCATCTATTACCAACATCCGGAACTAAATATCTAGCAAATAACAAAACATCGATATCTTCCCATGGGGATGTTTTACCGCGGTAAAAAGTAGCCTACGTCACTCTCCACCCTCCTCACTATCTCTTAAAAGGTATACACGAAAAGTTCAATTTAAGCAAGATACCTACAGATAAAAAATATAACAATTAAGGATAATGATACATACACTAGGTACTACTACTACATACATTAACTGTGTGTGTGTGTTTATGCATTTGTGCTTATCATGACTCGCTCTTTTTTTTTGAGTGTTTAAATGATGTGATTTAAGCTTGTTTTTAAAATTTAGGGATGACATTCGCAGCGACCCATAGACGTCCCACTGCTGAGCACGCGTCTCCCCCACAGACGCAGCTGCGGGAGGTCTAGAGCATACTCCACCACGCTGCTCCGACGCGGAGGGGTTAGTGGCCAACCCAGTGTCGAATGTTCTCAAGCCACCCGATACATATCAACTCAAATACAACATATCAAATCAAATCTATATAGGAGAAGGTGACTGACTGACTGACTGACTGACTGACTGACATATCAACGCAGGGCCTAAACTATAAGGGCTAGAAACTTGAAATTTTGCACAGGGGTTCCTTTTATAACGTAGGGGAGCACTAAGAAAGGATTTTTGAAAATTCACCCCCTAGGGGGGTAAAACGGGGGTGCAAAGTTAGTATGAAACTTTGCCGTTTTTGAAGTCGTTAGACGGGTAAACGTCGTTAATGGGTCTAATTCTACGCGAGCGAAGCTGCGGGCGTTCACTAGTTAAGAATAAGAATAAGAATTTATTTATTTTGCCACACAACAAGTAAAAAAATAATAATCAAAATTTAATAGAATAAAGGTAGAGGTAATAATAAAAGAAAGAAAACTCGTTGCATGGCAAAAGGGACAGCACTCAGCCAAATTGCTGATTTTCAGCACAGCCCCAAGTTGTCGAGCAATATGAGCAAGCGGAGAGTACTGATCAACTAAATACAATACTAATATTAAACTAACTGGACTTAAAAGGTATACACGAAAAGTTCAATTTAAGCAAGATACCTACAGATAAAAAATATAACAATTAAGGATAATGATACATACACTAGGTACTACTACTACATACATTAACTCGCTCTTTTTTTTTTTGGGTGTTTAAAAGATGTAATTTAAGCTTGTTTTTAAAATTTAGGGATGACATTCGCAGCGACCCATAGACGTCCCACTGCTGGGCACGGGTCTCCCCCACAGACGCATCTGCGGGAGGTCTAGAGCATACTCCACCACGCTGCTCCAACGCGGAGGGGTTAGTGGCCAACCCAGTGTGGAATGTTCTCAAGCCACCCGATACATATCAACTCAAGTACAACATATCAAATCAAATATCAAATATGATAATCAAAATAGTTATTCACAGTTGTAAAGATAAAAAAAGAAATTAAAATAATTATGTATAACTTACAAAAATCAACTGTCATTTGAAAAATATACCGAAGTGCCTAACCTACGTTTTCAATAATTAGCTACCTAATATCACAGCCTTATTCAAATTCAAATAATTTATTTCGCTATGAGGTGATTACACACGCTTAACGAAAGTCTAGGTAACTACAAACTACTTAAAGAGAAGAGATATAATGCTATTCTAAACTGATTAATATATAGCAAAGGATGAGCTATTGATCCTTGAATGAATAGCTAATCCTACACAGGTGCCTAACCTGCCTTATGGCTAATTTACAATAATTACCTACCACTAAGCTAAGCTCTAAGTCACGATAGACTATCTATCTGGTCATCGGCTTTAGAAAGAATTTACAATATTCTTATAGTGTAGGCCGAGAGAGAAAAATTATTCTATGGCTAATACTTGCTACATCTTCCTAATTGTTTCAGATAACGCAAGAATCATTAAAATCCATCGAAAACCTCGATTACTACCGTTCCAATCTTGCCATAACTCATTGCAGGCCCGACCACTACGACTTGGTAGTAGAACACGTAGAGCCAGGCGGCTTTACTAGTGATACGAGTACATGGGGTGATACAAAACTGAATGATGCAGTAGACAGAGTTTATGTTAAAGTTGAAGAGTACGTGGAAACTCAGCAGCCGCTGTTTGTCGATACGAGCCGTTCAGATCCTTGTTCACCTCCCAGCGACCTCGTCAATGCTATAAAGAGTGAGGATACGGTGTATGAGCGGCAAGAGAACGATAAGGATAAACCAGAGTATTCAGAGAGAGATGCCCGCATTAAGGCGGAGACAGACGACGGAGCATTTACTATGAAAATTACTCGTATCTGCGAAGGTCAAACTAATGATGATTGTCATAAACGTCGTGATATTGATGACAAGTTGTATGTTGGTAAGTATAGTGTTTGGGTGTCCATTATAGTAAATAAAACACGCCTTTGATCACTCAATAGGTGAAGTAGGTAATGCGTCCGGTCCACGTCCGTACTGGCTCACCGCTAGCGCGTGACTGCCGCCGGCGCATACACTACAGTAAGTGAATATGATAACTGATGGGTTAGAATGTTCTACTTCTAATATGTAAATATTTTTCATTTATTTGTTTATATATTCACTAGTGAACGCCCGCAGCTTCGCTCGCGTAGAATTAGACCCATTAACGACGTCTACCCGTCTAACGACTTCAAAAACGGCAAAGTTTCATACTAACTTTGCACCCCCGTTTTACCCCCTTAGGGGGTGAATTTTCAAAAATCCTTTCTTAGTGCTCCCCTACGTTATAAAAGGAACCCCTGTGCAAAATTTCAAGTTTCTAGCCCTTATAGTTTAGGCAATGCGTTGATATGTCAGTCAGTCAGTCAGTCAGTCAGTCAGTCAGTCACCTTCTCCTTTTATATATATAGATGTACGGGTAAAACGAACTGTTGCTTAAATTAAAGACCTGTATGCTGGCTGTGACAAAAAAAGGTGACCACTCAGCATTAAGCTACAACGCATAACGCGTAATAGCGCTGATTTTCAGTGGTACCTGTAGTGAATGGTATTCGGACACCGACATGAATAGTCGAACAGATTATAAACTTCTTACTAATGACGTACGCGAGCACAGTACAAGTTTGAGCTGGCTCGGTGAATGGACAAATGATTGAATTTATGATGCTTTTTAACAATACATACTTTCAATACATTATAATTATATAAATTTAGAATCTCTTTTTGATTATCTTTTTTTTTTGGTGTCACGCTAATTTCTTTCTAAATCAATTCCATTCCCAGGTCTGCTGGAAAAGATTTCATTTTGGAATAAGCAGGACTTATGTACTTAATTACTATTTATTTATTCTGTTATTTTTGTGATACATTGTCGTGTCGAATACATCATAACGGTAAGGCTGTGTCCTGAAGTGGATCTCAAACGGCTGAACGATTAATTATTTAATTAAAAATTTAATTTATTTAATTAATTAATTATCATCTTAAGTCAATAATTGTAACTAAGCTGACACAAAACTAAAAAGACCAATTCATAAATAATGTTATGTGTATAACTGTTACTGTTTTTAATGTAATGATGCTGAAATGTGATAAAAATAAATGTATCTATCTCTATCTATCTATCTATCTATCTTGTGGTATTGCAAAACGCGCGCCTATTCCTCGCCTGTTCGCTTGCTATTTTTTTTTTTTATGGATACAGGATAGCAAACGAGCTTGCAGCACCACCCATCCGCTGCCGCCCGTGACAACTGTGACTGACTTTGAAAAAGACTCAATTAGGGACTGGGATGGTTAGTCCAATTAGTTGAGAAAGTTAACTAGAACATTAGTTGGTCAGTTCGTTAGTAGGTATGAGGACTGGGGACTGTTAGTAATAGTTAGCCCTGTTAGTTGGTGTTAGTAATAGTCCAGTTAGTACTTGTTAGTAGGAGTCTCGTTCTAAGTCAGTCACAGATGTGTTGCTACCCTTGAGGACTAAGATGGTCGCCTCTAAAGAAGTGTAACCGGAATCCACACCTTTCCAACCGGACCACAATTGCTATAAAAACAATTATTACACGGCAGAAATGGTACTAGGTACCGTGGCGGGCGGTGGTACTGCCCCGGGCGAACTCTATATGGAACCAATTAGCTTTCATATAAAACCTATTTGGTTCCCTATAGGCTCTACCACCTACAAGTCCCTTATCTATATCAAGTCCCTTACACACAGACAGATTCATGTGAGTTTATTATTTTGCTTAGGTGACGGCTACCGCCGGCGGGGCGGCCAGGCGGCGGGCGGCGCAGTACCTAAACACGAAGCACACTCTTGGCAGTTTTTTCCTTACCGTGAAACATATAACCAAATGTCAGAAAGCCAGCCACGCGACCGAGATATCTTTATATATAAAACTAATGAATCAGATCCGATGAACAGTACACATTCTGGCGACAAACCCTATTCGTGTACCATCTGCAGCAAACTGTTCAAGTACCGTTCATGTCTTCAAAGGCATTTGAAAATTCATTCTAACGAAAATCCTTATTCGTGTGAAATTTGTAAAAAAACTTTTATATCGAAGAGTCATCTACAGAATCATATAAGAATGCATACTGGTGAGAAACCTTTCGGGTGTAATATATGTAAGAAGACATTTAAACAAAAAACTCATCTACATAATCATTTGATAACACATAATGGTGAGAGACCTTATTCGTGTCATATCTGTAGTAAATCGTTCAGCAGAAAGTCACACCTACAAGTGCATTCCAGAATACATTCTGGTAACAAACCATTCTTGTGTCATCTTTGTGAGAAATCTTTTAATCAAAAGAGCAATCTTCAAAACCACTTGAGAACACACTCCAATGAGAAGCCATACTTTTGCCATATCTGTGGCAAATCGTATAGTCAGAAGGGCAATCACCAAATACATTTGAAAACGCACTTAGCTAAAGAAAAGGCGAAGCCCCACCGCTGCCCCGTATGTAAGAAAGGATTCGCTCAGAAAACACTTGTAAGAAATCATTTGAGAATACACACCGGCGAAAAACCTTACGTATGTGATATATGTAAGAAAGCATTTAATCAAAGGAGTCATCTAAAAGATCATTTGAGAATACATTCTGGCGAGAAACCTTACTCATGCGACATCTGCAAGAAAGCGTTTAACTTGAAGAGTAATTTGCAAAAGCATTCGATAACACATTCGACCGATAAGCCCTTCTCGTGCCACCGCTGCGGGAAGGTGTTCAATCAGAAGAGCCATCTGCAGAACCATTTGAAAACTCCTTGCGTCTAGATAGGAGTACAAAGCGGAGTTTTTATAATATAGACGGACAAACAGACATACGGGCCACCTGATGGTAAATGGTCACCGTCGTCTGGACACGCGCGACACCAGGGGTATCACAGGTGCGTTGTCTGCCTTGAAGGAAGTGTTTCACACACTTTTTGAAGCGCTCCATGTCGTAGCTCGAAGGGAAAACCTCAGTCGGAAGCTCATTCCACAGAAGACTGGTTCGCCGTAAAAAAGACCGCGAGAAACGCACGGTGGTAGGCCATGAGTCGATTCAGTGTGGATGAAACTTCAGACCTCGGCGTGTAGTGCGATAGTTGGATGAGGTTGGTGGAATTCAGTCATGAAGTTCCTCCGAGCACTCACCATGGTAAATGCGGTAGAGGACACAGAGAGCCTATGTCTCTGTAGTGTGGTCAGGGGGGAGTCCAATGCGAAACACAAGTATGGTCCAATAATTCACTTTATTACTTATAACGGTTGTACACAAGTTGCCGTCCGGTCCGTCCGGGAACGTTATATGATAGGTCCGTGTGAACGTGTCCTTACTCGGCACATAACATCTCTCCGGAGACTGAGGTCCTCCAATTTACCGGTAAGATTGGGATCGCCAACGGATCGGTCGGATATAGGCCGACTAGTTTTCGTCAATTATCATGACTATCTGCAGTATTGAAAAACTCGCGGAATCCTAGTCGGCCTGTTTCCGACATAAATCGATCGTGAATAAGCCGGTAATTTCAACAACTTTTCCATTAACAAGTACGAGTATGTAATACATATTAGTTTTATTAAAATTATAAAATTATTTTGTGAAAATAGTTAATTATTTATTTAGTATCTTTATTGTAAATTGTGGACGCCCGCAGTTTCGCGTGGAATTAGACATAACAATACATTGTTTGCACCTAGTAATATTATATAGCCTATGTCACTCAGTGAAGATGCAGCTTTCTAACGGTGAAAGAATTTTTGAAATCGGTCCAGTAGTTTTGGCAGCGCACACCAGAATAGCTCGCAGATGGTAGATTTTTTCCTACTTACTTAACAAGTTGACAACAATACATTATCTAATAAGACATAACAATACATTGTTTGCACCTAGTAATATTATATAGCCTATGTCACTCAGTGAAGATGCAGCTTTCTAACGGTGAAAGAATTTTTGAAATCGTTCCAGTAGTTTTTGTGTGAAAACATTACAAACAAATGTTTCCTCTTGTCGCGTATAAAAAAAAGATTTAAGGTATTGTCGATAAAGTAGAGTCGCGTACTATTGTCGCGGGTAAAAAATGAATTATCGTATATAAAAAGTATTAGAATGTGTAATGTAAATAAAAGGTGTTTAAAGAATGAATTCTACGCGAACAAGTTATTTGTTTGAGTTTAAATTAAATGATTAAAATGATAATGATCTACTCCTTCAGCTCTCGTAGATACATTGAACTATTGGATCAAGGACCTCTTGCAGGCTTATCCTGTGGGAGTTCTATTTGGAATAAAAGATAGTAATTTGAAACAAGATTTTATATTGGCACAATCGCGTCTTACATGGCGGTTCGGTCCGCAAATGACAATGCTTAGGCATGCAACTTATACTAATTGAAGTTACGCTAGTAAAGTTCAGATTAAGCTTTCCGTGAGAACGATAAGGCAACGGTGCCTATGGAATACGTCGCGCACTGATTCTACACTGTCTGGCCAGATAATAAGATATTTAAATTGACTTACGTGGTACCATGAACGCATCACACCGTACACGTATCGTAGACGAACGAAGAAAGGTTGTCTGTCCGTCGTGACGCCGCTAGATGACGAATCCAGAAGTTGAAACGCAATGGCAATGATTGCAGCTGCATCCAGGATCGCAAAAGCAGGCAGGCAGGTGAGAAAACGTGCGGTGCGTGACGTGGCGTGATGATGCAAGAAGACGACAGGCAGCAGCAGTAGAACACGGCGAATCCTTGGGATCACCAACTGGTTGAGATGACCAGCGGGCACTAGAAAACTAGCCCTTCGGATGACATGCCTAAAGCGTAGCTGGCGTGGCGTGGCATAGCGTGGTGCGCACTCTGAGAAGACTATTCATCAGACCTCTCGTCGTATGCGTCACCCGTATCTTGAGAAGACGAAATCCACTTCAGCTGATGACGGAATCCGGTATCCCTCGCAGAGGTGCGGTCGAATGAAACGCGATTGTAAGGTTATGGCGGCGACGACCTCGTGGCACGCCGTGCGAGAAGTTACAAAATAAGTAATCTACGTTACATAAAGAAGATGGGTGGCGACCCAGCTTGACTAAAGAACTTTAAACATTGCGAGGAGCGTACTCGCTACTAAAGAAAAGCTCATATAAACTTGTACATTTTACTAAAATATGGCGGCCATACAGAAGCCTTATGCCATCTAAAAAAGTGAGCCGATCTCCGGCGCAGAACGACACGCGTGTCCTGCGCCAACGTTTGAATCGAACTCATTTAACAATTTGTTCAACAGCATTCATCGATAATCGGAAATCATACATAGTTCATTCATCATAGACTATAAAACGTCTAACAGCCATAGACTTCAGTCAATATAAAGATATAAGATAATTGAAATTATTTAATCGTTTATACTGGAAATGTTCCTAATAATTTTCTATGTACGAATATATGAGTACATTATAAAACGGATGTTTAATTGCGGAGAAATAAACAAAAGAATGTATCACCATAGACAAATGTCTGGCAGAATGTGATGATATCAAGACGCAATAAAAACTAATCTAGTCTGTGCTATGGATGTTGATCGTTATCTGTGTTATGATATGTTGTCAAAATTATTAAAAATAAGATTATCACGAATCTCTAATGTAATGTAATAATCAGAAAGAAGATTTTATGCTGATTCTAAAGATACCTTTATGTCTGAATTCTGTTCAGTATTTACTGAGCAGTTTCCATTTGAATGCCATCGATATTGTCAAATGTTCGTAAAGTAACAATTAAACAAATATAGTATTAAACTATGAGTTGAAGGTTATTCTAGATTGTACTATAATATTCAAATACTAGAATAAGCGAAAATGATGGAAATCCATGCATTTCATTGTATTTCAATCAAAGTAGTAGGTATTTACAAATACACTGCTACAATACCCTCCTTCGAACAAAAGAGGCTAACTGCCGGTTAGCCGACACAGCCGGGGTACTACGAAAAAAAACTTCTAACCCTAAGTTAGTTTTTTTTTTTTTTTTTTCTATTGTTGAGAAGCAAACTTAAAAATATCAAAGTTCAAAAAAAAAATACTGACACCTAAGCTATGTCCTTAACTAGCAGTAATCTCTAATTAGATAGTCTAATGTAAACAGAGATATAAGCAGAGATATATCAGTAATATAAACAGAGATATAAACAGAGATAAAAATAAATGGAGAGCTCTCATTAAAACTACAAAGATGTAAGAACTAAAGTATGCTATCCTAGGAGTATTAATAATGCTATACCTACATAGTATATATATATCTACTTGGTATTGAGTATTATCTATAGTACCCCTAAGGTAATAATAATCCTAGGCTTATTCAAATTCAATACTATGTATTGACAGAAAAAATATGGTAAGTAATAACAACTAACTAAGCAAGCTTATATATACTAAGTTTTCTTAAAAAAATGCTATGTAAGTATAATAATACATTTACATAATATATGTATGGTATACTTAGTTATAAAGTGAACCACAGTGCTGATCAGGCAACTGGGAAAGAGTAACACAGCTTATTATGGAATAATAGCTGGTTATCATCAAAGTCCAGGAAGTTATGAGTATGGTCAAAGTCCAGAAAGCTATGAGTACTCATACAAAAGATTGTTGATATGGAATGAGAGATTAAGGTAATCTTAAATTCCTCAAGAAAAAAACTTGTTCTCCATTATTGTGGGAACAATATAAAATCAAAATTGACCAAAAGTGTGGATGTCCAAGGCAAAAAATGTGTGTATCCACACGCCACTTTTCATTTTCATGAATAGTGCCAAAAATGTACATTTAAGTACCCAAAAGTGAGACAAGTGAAAACTTAATTTCAATTGTTTAAAGAAAAGTACTGAACCGATTTTGATCAGACAAACAGTACTGAGTTCCTTGAAGTACACAGGTACAAAAACTTTTAAGTTTTGTCCTAAGATGTGACAATAAAAAAAAAATTTTTCAAAATGTCAAAATTTTGTCACAAAAAAAAGAAAAAAAAATCCTTGTGCATGTTAAACACCTTGTGGCACTTTTATAATGTCCTTTACATGATACTTCCCAATATTTTTTGTGTCAATTTCCTCTAGTTGGTAAACAACATCAGATAGTTTGTCAATTATTTTACACTTGACAAACCTCGGTGCTAATTTAGCTGAGAAAAACTTTGCTGCGTTTGACTGTACAAAGTTACGCCTCCACACAATGTCACCTATGCGCAGCCTGAGCTCACGGCGTCGCAGGTTATATCTGTGAGCGTTCTGTTTGTACGCTTTGGTCAGTGCACAGCTTACACGTTGGAAGATATCTGAGAGGTCATTTAAGGACTGAGCTGTTATGTTCCTAGGTGTGGTTTCGACTTCATCAACCGAATGAGGAGCACTGCCTCTTAGGATGTGCATTGCACCGTCGGCGATGAGTTCGCGACCTCGAGCCAAAAAGTATGGTGTATAACCAGTAGCAAGGTTAATTGTTGTATTTAAATATAGTTGTATTTGAGGGAGAAATGTCGACCACTTCCTGTGATCCTCTTCAACTAAAATAGCTAAGCAGGTTTGGATTGTTTGGTTGTATCGCTCAACTGTATTAGACTGTGGTGCATAATATGCATTATAAAAAATTTTAGGAATTGAGTGTTTAGAACAAAAAATTTTGAAATCCTTACTTTGAAAAATTGTAGCATTATCACAGATAATAACACACGGAGTGCCTTCTTTAAATAAGATTTCCGACTCAAGAAAAGAAGTGACAGTTTTAGTAGTTGCTGTCCTAAGAGGATGAAGCCAACAAAACTTTGAAAAAACGTCAACTACTGAAAGAATGTAAACATGACCAGAATATGATTTAGCCAGAGGGCCTATAATATCTATAGAGAGTGTATGCATTGGACGGTCAACCTTTTTTTGGTTTGTCATGTGACCGTGTGGTACACTGTTAGTGTGTTTGTAAGCCTTACACTTTTCGCAACTAGATACGTAGTTTTTAATATCAGCGTACATATTTTTCCAAAAATAGTTTTCTTTTATTTTGGCTACAGTTTTAAATATACCGGGGTGTACAGCGCTTACTTCATGATTCTGCTTTATACACTCCTGTACTAATTCATGAGGAAGAACGATTTTCCAAGCATTTTCCTCGTGCAATTTAGATGTCGGTTTACTATATCTAAATAAAATATTATCTTTAATTTGATAGTTTTTATGAAACATAGGATTTATTTGGACATTTTTAAACAACATGTTATACCAATCATCCTCAGAAGAGTTACCTCCGGTGAATGTGATAGCACTAACTTCCATTCTAGATAAAATATCTGGAACAATATGTGATGAACCTTTTCTATGGCGGATTTCAAAATCAAAACATGCTAATTGCATGGACCAACGAGCTAAACGTCCAGAAGGGTTGTTTAGTGTTTTTAACCATTTAAGACTCATGTGGTCAGTTACTAAAATAAAGTGAGAACACTCTATATAAGGCCTAAAATGTAAGACAGAGTCGACCACTGCTAATAATTCACGCTCAGTGGTACTATAATTTCTCTCTGTTTTTGACAGCAGACGTGAATGAAAAGCTATAGGATGTTCTATACCATCTATTTCTTGTACAAGAACACTACCAATTCCCACTGATGAAGCATCAGTGTGGATTTGAAAAGGTATGGAGAAATCAGGGCAGGCAAGTACTGGTGCCTGAGTGAGAGCTTCTTTGAGTGCCAAAAATGACTTTTCAGCATCATCACCCCAAGCAATTGCATCTTTTCCCTTTTTCTTACCAATTAATGCTGTCATTGGAGCAATTATTGTAGAAAAGTTATTAACAAACCTACGATAATAAGAACATAAACCAATGAAAGCACGCAATTGTCTTGCTGAAGTTGGCCTAGGAAATTGTCTAATACAGTCTAATTTCTTTGGATCTGTTTGTAGACCCTGTGAGCTTACAATATAACCCAAATAACGCAATTCCTCTTTGCAAAAATTACATTTATCAAAATTGATAGTCAAACCTGCGTTGCTTAATTTTTTAAAAACCGCATGTAAAATATCTAGATGCTCCCTAAAAGTACTGGTTGCAATCAAAAGATCATCACAGTATCCGAAAATCTTTTCGCCATACTTGTGTTCAAACAAAGAGTCTATTAAGCGTTGCATGTCACAACCAGCATTGCACAAACCGAAAGGCATTCTCCGGAATTCGAAGAGACCACGATTAGGCACAACGAAAGCAGTCTTTTGGCAAGACGTACCAGATCCATCTGTATTATCCGAGTCACAAAGTGAGATTTGCCAGTATGCTGCTGACAAGTCAATTGAAGTTAAGTAGCGTGCGCCTCTGAGGTTATCTAATATTGAGGATATATAAGGCAATGGATAAGAGTCCTTAACAGTGACGTCATTCAACCTTCTAGCGTCAAGACAAAATCTAAGTGAACCATCCTTTTTAGAAGTCATAACGACAGGACTGGACCATGGTGACTTTGATGGTGCAATCACACCTAGTTGTAGCATTTTATCTACTTCAGCATTCAATGCTTGTAATTTTGCTGGAGATAAAGGATAGTATTTTTGTTTAATTGGTGGTCCTGTTGTTATAATTCTATGTTCAATTATATCGGTTTTACCCAAACCGTTGGTTTCAGAGTCAATAGTTCTAAATTTATTAATCAACTTGTCTAACTCAATTGATTCTAATGGAGAAAGTTCACTCTTCGAAATTATACCACAAAATTTATTTAAAAGTTGGTAATGAACGTGATGAATATCCTCAGTAGATGCTACATTGTTGCAGTTGAATGATTTAAAAATTCCAGATTGATAAACAAAATCCATGCCTAAAATAAAGTTATCCGATATTTCCGGTATAACCATGAATGTTATGTTAAAAATTTTACCATTGTAATTAATAGGTACTAAGATAATTCCTATTGTTTTTACCTCAGAGCCGTTAGCGCATTTAGCAACTAAGTCAGTTGACTGTAACTCGAATCCTAATTCAAAAAGTTTGGTATGGTAGCTGTTACCTATAACTGAAAGATTAGCACCAGTATCCAAAAGTCCTTTGTAAGTACAATTATTTATTGAAAATTCAAGAAAAATTCTGTTGTCAAGATTCGTAGATGAAATGCCTGGTGTAAGTGTACCTAGGTGTTTTTCTAAGTCAGAACTACATATACCTACAATGGTTACATTTTTTGAATTTGAAGGTTGTTGCTTATTCGGGTGGGTAGCTAAGGGTGGGTTACACTTAGGACAAGCGGACGTAAGTGTACCTTTTGCCTTACACTTAAAACAAACAATGTCACGTATTGTCTTACAGTGTTTATATGAATGACCCGATTTTATGCATTTCAGGCATATAATAGTAGAATTAAATTTCTTTTGAAGTTGTGTGTTGACAACGGTAATATGCTTTTGACTTTTAGAAGACCTGTTATTGGAACTGGAAGAAGGTGAGACAGCATATGCCTCGTAACGTTTGCCTAAGGAAATTAATCTGTCAATGGTGTCTATATCATTGACAGCCAAAAGTTGTGCATAGATGGGTAGCAAATTATGTTTAATGATTTCAATAAGGGTGCTTTCCGATAGAGGAGAAGTCAGCCTTGAATTCATTGTTTGCATGTCTAAAATGTACATATGTAAAGGTTGATTTGGGCTTTGTTTGTGATCCCTAATTTGTTTTTCTAAAACATAGTCACTATCGAAGGCTGTAAAGAATGTTTTGAATTTATTATGTAAGTCATCTAAAGTAACTACGGAATCTCTGACTTGCCTATAATAGTCGAGGGCCTTGCCTCCTAAAAGATCTGAAAAACATTTGACAACTTTTGATTCAGGAATATCCCTACATCTCATACAATCGTTAATCCGCAAGAAAAAATCCACTAAACATGAATCGCCTGTGAACTTTAAGTTCCACGATTTTAGGTTATCATCCCTTATCACATAAGTAACCCTATTATCTGGTTGACCTTGGATGGGTTGATCACAATCTGAACCATGAGACAAAGAAGCTGATGTTTGTGGCTGTGAGATGGGTTTATGCCTATGCGTCACATTACTAAAAGATTCCTTTAAGTCTGGATCAACAGTTAAGTTATCGCTCGAATCATGAAAAGTTTCAAGTGGAGTCGCCATTATAACAAAATAGTTGTGAAAACAACTTTTAGTTTTGATAAGTAAACAGTGTTTGCATAAAAAAAAAAAAGGGACTGGTTTATTCAAGACCTCGCTAACTATATAGACAAAGGCTGTGATATCCAGTAAAAAAAACAATTGCAAGTACAATAATAAAGTATTATAATTATTGTTTGCGACTGCTAAAAATATACAAACATGTAAGTTTGTCAAAAAAGTAATGTTCCATTAAAGAAACATTCAAAAGAATGCAAACAAAATTCACTGTTTAATTACCAAACGATACGTGAGAAGAATCTCTCTTGTACAAAAATATAACAACTCGCCAAAAATTATCAATCGATAATGTAAAATTAGATTTACCAAAAAAAAAAAATTATTCCAAACAGAATCCACAGGATAAAGGATAATTAAATATGTTCGGGCGCCATTGTCGCGTATAAAAAAAATGATAATTATTGAAATAAATAAAGTCGCGACATTGATGCGAATAAAAAAAAATGATTCTGTTTGGAATAAAAGATAGTGATTTGAAACAAGATTTTATATTGGCACAATCGCGTCTTACATGGCGGTTCGGTCCGCAAATGACAATGCTTAGGCATGCAACTTATACTAATTGAAGTTACGCTAGTAAAGTTCAGATTAAGCTTTCCGTGAGAACGATAAGGCAACGGTGCCTATGGAATACGTCGCGCACTGATTCTACACTGTCTGGCCAGATAATAAGATATTTAAATTGACTTACGTGGTACCATGAACGCATCACACCGTACACGTATCGTAGACGAACGAAGAAAGGTTGTCTGTCCGTCGTGACGCCGCTAGATGACGAATCCAGAAGTTGAAACGCAATGGCAATGATTGCAGCTGCATCCAGGATCGCAAAAGCAGGCAGGCAGGTGAGAAAACGTGCGGTGCGTGACGTGGCGTGATGATGCAAGAAGACGACAGGCAGCAGCAGTAGAACACGGCGAATCCTTGGGATCACCAACTGGTTGAGATGACCAGCGGGCACTAGAAAACTAGCCCTTCGGATGACATGCCTAAAGCGTAGCTGGCGTGGCGTGGCATAGCGTGGTGCGCACTCTGAGAAGACTATTCATCAGACCTCTCGTCGTATGCGTCACCCGTATCTTGAGAAGACGAAATCCACTTCAGCTGATGACGGAATCCGGTATCCCTCGCAGAGGTGCGGTCGAATGAAACGCGATTGTAAGGTTATGGCGGCGACGACCTCGTGGCACGCCGTGCGAGAAGTTACAAAATAAGTAATCTACGTTACATAAAGAAGATGGGTGGCGACCCAGCTTGACTAAAGAACTTTAAACATTGCGAGGAGCGTACTCGCTACTAAAGAAAAGCTCATATAAACTTGTACATTTTACTAAAATATGGCGGCCATACAGAAGCCTTATGCCATCTAAAAAAGTGAGCCGATCTCCGGCGCAGAACGACACGCGTGTCCTGCGCCAACGTTTGAATCGAACTCATTTAACAATTTGTTCAACAGCATTCATCGATAATCGGAAATCATACATAGTTCATTCATCATAGACTATAAAACGTCTAACAGCCATAGACTTCAGTCAATATAAAGATATAAGATAATTGAAATTATTTAATCGTTTATACTGGAAATGTTCCTAATAATTTTCTATGTACGAATATATGAGTACATTATAAAACGGATGTTTAATTGCGGAGAAATAAACAAAAGAATGTATCACCATAGACAAATGTCTGGCAGAATGTGATGATATCAAGACGCAATAAAAACTAATCTAGTCTGTGCTATGGATGTTGATCGTTATCTGTGTTATGATATGTTGTCAAAATTATTAAAAATAAGATTATCACGAATCTCTAATGTAATGTAATAATCAGAAAGAAGATTTTATGCTGATTCTAAAGATACCTTTATGTCTGAATTCTGTTCAGTATTTACTGAGCAGTTTCCATTTGAATGCCATCGATATTGTCAAATGTTCGTAAAGTAACAATTAAACAAATATAGTATTAAACTATGAGTTGAAGGTTATTCTAGATTGTACTATAATATTCAAATACTAGAATAAGCGAAAATGATGGAAATCCATGCATTTCATTGTATTTCAATCAAAGTAGTAGGTATTTACAAATACACTGCTACACTCTTTATAATATTAGTATCGCTGCGACCCATAGATGTCCCACTGCTGGGCACGGGTCACCCCCACAAACAGGGCAACACCAGTTTTGTATAAAAAATGTATATATGTAGTACATCTCCACTCTCCTTTCCAGGATAAAAAATCATTGAACTAAACTATATTACGCACAATATCATAAGTTACAAATGGCATAGCGAACTGTAGAAATTGTTCACATTTCCTATTTAAAACAAAATAAATTTGACTAGGTACAATATTGAAACGATTTTTATTTATCAAAATAATTATTTAATTAAAGATGTGATGATTTCTTTTTAAACTTAATAGCAAGTGGGTTAAGATAAAAATATTAACAAAAAAGGTTATATTAGTTTAATTTAATAATGAATGCAGTACCTACTGGTAATGTAAACTTTATATCTTTAAACATCAATTATTATGCTAAAGTAAAGCTAGACTTGGGTAAACTGTACATTAGTAGCCCATGAGTTCAGGAGTTTTTTGAGAGGATTTAAAGGGGGGAACCATTACCTCCTAATTTCATTCCCCGCCAAAGCGAACGCATACTTACGGAGATTCAAGATTGTAAATTGACGTTATAAACTCAGTTTTTTTTATAACCTGCATTTCTTTACTGTCCTGCGGTAGTGGGAGACGGGATATGGTTGGAGGGGTTTATAAGCAAATCGTGTTACACAAATGTCGACGGAAATCCCATCGGTCCCTCGGGGACCCGTTTCTTGCGTAAATAAACATAGACAAACCTGAATCTAACCTAACAAAACATCGAGATGTGTATGTAGTTTTTTCTTGGCACGGAAGCGCCCATGAATTTGAGGCTTGACCAAAACATTAGCCCCTAAATCAAGTTCCTGACCTCTGCACCATATTGTGAATTTTAGACTTTTTAGTTTTCTTGTGTATCACCATGTGCCGTTTTAAGTGGTGTCTCTCATTGAACGATCGTTTGCAGACCTCGCATGAATGCGGCTTCTTTCCTGTATGCATTCTCAAGTGGCGTTTCAAGTTGCCTCTCTCACTAAAAGATTTACCGCATAGGTCACAAGTATATGGCTTTAAGCCCGAATGGACTCGATAATGATTCTTTAAGTCACGATGATCTTTGAATTCCTTCTTGCAGACATCACAACGATATACTTTCACAGCTGAATGTTTGTTACTATGCCTTAAAAAACTGCCCTTATCATTAAACACCTTGTCACATTCATCGCATGAGAACGGTCCCTTATTTGAATGTAATAGCGAGTGTAAAGTGAGAGACGTCTTATTACTGAAATCTAAATTACACAAATAGCACGAATACATCACTTTTGGGGCATGCAATTGCATGTGGGTTAACATTTTGTGCTTTGTGACAGTTCTATAATGACAGTTCTCGCAGCAAAATGACAGGTCAGCGGAATGAGCTTTCACGTGACTGGCCAACTGCTTGCTGGTCGTTTTGTAAGGACACAATTTGCAGGATACAAGTTTCTTGTCTGCTCCTTTCGTACATGTCTCTTTTCTTTCTTTAATGGTCTCCACTTTAACCATTGCCTCTCCTTCTAAAATTAGATTGTATTAAAAACATTGGATTGGAAGACTTTATAAACCGTATTTAAATAATGGAGGAATGAAAATGCGGTAAGTTAAACATGTACGCAGGAGTATGCAGGAGTATAAGACTAATAAACAAATATTATACATGAAAAATTAATAAATAAAGACATTAACATTAAATCTATATATATAAAAGGAGAAGGTGACTGACTGACTGACTGACTGACTGACTGACTGACTGACTGACTGACTGACTGACATATCAACGCAGGGCCCAAACTATAAAGGCTAGAAACTTGAAATTTTGCACAGGGGTTCCTTTTATAACGTAGGGGAGCACTAAGAAAGGATTTTTGAAAATTCACCCCCTAGGGGGGTAAAACGGGGGTGCAAAGTTAGTATGAAACTTTGCCGTTTTTGAAGTTAGTGAATGTCTAATTCCACGCGAGCGAAGCTGCGGGCGTCCACTAGTGGCATATAAGATAGCAAACATACTGGACCTGTATCAAATTATTGATTATTAAATTTTAATAATTATACTGTTAAAATTTTTTTTTTTTTTAAAAAGCTTTTCCAAACTTTTTTTATTTTCATGCATTGTCATCGGAACCAAATATGTGTGTCAAATTTAAGCTCGATAGCTTCAGTGGAAGTGGGTGAAATATTGATTGCAAGATTCCAGGACATACATACATGAATGAATACATACAAGTGAAGTTAAATAAAAGCTTTTAAAATGAATAACTACAGAGTGTCACAGTCAAAGATGCGTTGCTAGGCTTGAGGACTTGATGAAACCACGCCTTTCCAACTGGACCACAATTGATTTAAAATATATTTTTAAATGTAAAAATGGTAAGGTCGCTAGTACGCTCCCGCTATGATGAGAGAGAGGTGGTACTGCTGCCGGTCAACTCTATAAAATCTATTAGGTCCCATATAGGCTCAACCTTCCAATCAAGCAGCAGCTTATTAGTAAATTTCCTTACCTATACTTGTACTGCACATAATTTTATCTTCCAACAGATCTTTAAGCCCATCTTTCTTTTCGAACTTTACATTATTACTAAAAGAGCAAAAATCAGATTCATTATTAATTATTTCTCCAGCATTGTTCTCTTCAATCTCAATATTGTCCCAATTGATAGCATCGCTCTCGTCCTCAATTACATAATCTTCCTTGATAACATCATTAAACAATCCAGTTTTGATATCATTGATGTTATCTTCTGAATCTGGATTATTATATTGTTCAATTTTCACACTGGTGACCATATTTTTATTTAATGTTGTAAATTTATTACATTCAGTGATTACATCTTCAGTAACCTGATCATGTTCAATCTTCACATTAGTGTCAGTGATTCCAACATCAATATTATGACTGATTTCACTATCTAGTTTAGTCTTTATATTAGTGCCAATGTCTTTACCAATTTGAGTGGAGTTCTCTCTAGAATTTCCAACTGTGTTATTCTGATAGATTTGATTATCTTGTTCAACGTTAGTGTCAATGTTTATGCAAAATCCTATGCAAACCTCTCTGCTTTGACTGAGTGTCTCATCCTCCTCAATCTTTACGTCTATGACAATGTCTTCACTATGATGACCTAAACTTGTTATGCCATCTATAACATCACTATCACTATTGGCTGAATTACTTTTATCTTTTTTAATATTTTGCATCATGTCAATGTTTCAATGAAATCAATGTTTCTTTGAAATTATTCTATCTTTGAATTGAACCTATAATGATCTTCATTTATTTCTTTATTTTTACTCAGGAAAATTCTGAAGTACATATTCTGTTATCGTAACTAAAAATGTGACTTGATTGTTAACTAAAACTCATAATTTCATTCCACCTTAAAAATATTGTTAACGTAATTTGAAAATGTTGTGATAAAATGTGATGTTTCCTGTTATATTTTTTATTAAATATTTTATGGAGTTGGATTTACATCACCATACTCATACTGATTGCTTTCCTATTAATCTGAAATGAAAAATACAATACACTCATTTACATTCTACTTTTAAAAGGTCACAAAAATAATCTTAAAATAAAGTTATTAAAGAAACATTTATGTACAGTATTGGCTGCTTTCCCACTAATGACCCAAGAAGACAGTAAGATCACAAGCACTGGATTCAGAGGGTACAAGATCAGAAGGACAGATGGTGAATGACAGTCAATGTCCAACAGTGGACTCATGAAAGGTTGGGTTGTTGGTATAAATTCAAAGAAAATGTTCAACAAATGGTTACTATTACTTTTTAATGGATATTAGAAGCACAACCCATCTGGGTCCAGCTACTATAGAGAACTGTAACCAACTTTAATTAATTATTTTATTTATTTGTGTATTCATTTATTTGTGTTTAGCATAGTACATTTGTAGATCGTATAACAAAATTATGGGCGCTTATGCTAAGTCAACATTGTAACATACAAATTTTAATTAAATTAACATTTAAATTTACTAGCAGTTGTTTCAGTTGCACATTACATTAGACAACATTTAAATGAATAATATATTATTACATTTTCTTAAAAACTACGATTAGGTACTTATGTCAAATTATATTAATGTCAAAATTATTATTCTGTTTAAAAGTTTCCATATCTTCCAAAAAAGTCTTTTACTGAATAATAACATTTATGTACCAAAAATTTTTTTAGCAAACGTTTAAATTTACATGGTGATTCTTGTTTTATTCGTTCAGGCAGAGCATTGTATATTGTGCCACACATTGCATAACAATTATTTTTATACAGGCTCGTTCTTGGTACTCTAGGTAATACTATTCTGGCTCCATTTCTAGTACTTCTCAAATTAAACAAGACAAATATCTCTGCTCTGGGATAGTTTTATTTTGGTAAGTACTTTTTAATAGGGACTATTAAAGGCGACTTCGCCTGTTATTATTTGTTACCTAGTAATTTACAGAAAGAGATCTTATGTACCCAGTATCCGTAACATGTGTTAATACTTTATTAATTAGTATTGCCAAGACCTGTGAGATATTGGGATAGAGACCAATGCCTTGTCCAACACCTTTGGGTGGCATAAGAACATTCGACACTGGGTTGGCCATACCCTCCACCAATTCACATTGCAGCAGCGTGGTGGTGTATGCTCTACCTGATAAGTATGGACCTCGCGCAGCTGTCTGTGGGGAGACCCGTGCCCAGCAGTTTGAAGTTCATGGGTTGTAGGCTACAACTTGTAGCCTGTTTATCGTCAACACTTAAGTATGTGTCTGCTTTGGTATTTACAAATTATATTGCATAATTTTAGTTTATTAAACATGGCGTATTTATTGAATGATTCTAACCTACCTGCACAGAGCACAGAGTACATTTTAAATACTGAAAACACATTGTTGACAATTTTACCCGCTGTGAATCTGTGTTCACCATTGCGCCTTCTATATCACATTAAAGAGGATTGCAAATTGCTTCTAAATGGCAGTTAAATAAAATAAAGCTTTGCATCTCGTTTTTTAGAACAATATTTAATTAATATTTTGTCAAGTCTGTGGCACAGAGTACATTTTACATACTGGTCTGTGGTCTACAACGTGAGACCACAGATTAAATGGACTGACGGAGAAACTAGAGTCATCAGTCCATGGAATAAATAAACACTCCGTGTAAAAGGAAGATGAAGTCAATGATACATAGGTCCGAAACCCCAGGGGCAGAGCCTTAAATCTACTTGAAATAGTAGGTAATCCTTTTGTTTTGAGCTCTTTGAAGCTTACCCTATTCGGTGACGACGTAAAGGTCTTGTATGACCATTGTAAAGACCATTCGAAAAAAAAAAGTCTCCCTGTGAGTTTTTATTCTGTGTAGACATGGGGAAAGTCGTTATTTTTACCACGTATCGATACCCACTTATTTGTCGGGTAGATACCTAGTGCATAAAGCGTGCCTCATGCCGCCACCAGTGCAAACGTACAAAGTATTTGACGTCCTTACCAAAACTTGAGAAGTTTGATATTACAAGTTCAAATCTTAATCTGAAGTAGATTTTTTTTTTTTTTTTTGCGTCCAGACAACCAACCTACATGGACTGACCCTCCGGGCAAGACCGGGCTATACCTGGGAGGGAGGCAGGAAACGCACCGCATGCGTATCGGTACAGCCGGCTGTAGCGATTATGTCCGTAGACTAAAACCTGCCTTAGGGGATGGCTTTGGTCATATGACCCTCAAGCCGACATCGGAGGCGACCCCGCTTGGAGAGGCGGGGCGCAAAGTAGATATGGATTCGATATTATTATACCTAGACTAGGAATACGATATATCGATGCATATCGTATGGTCATGTATCGATACAAAATACCGATATATCGAAATGTTTGTATCGATACCGCAAAATATCGATACGTATCGCGCATCTCTATTCTGTTATTGATTTTCAGTCTCTCCTAAATTATTATAATCTTTCATTGTGTCTCTCGGTTTCTCTCGATCATTTCGCTTGATATATTTGTATTTTAATAAAAACCAAAGAAGACCTAAACTAAAATTTTGATTTAAATTAAGGAAGATGCAGCATAACTGCGCGGGTTGCCTTAAAACTGGCTGTAGGGGAGATGTAGGTATTGGGGATCACCTAAGCGAGAATGAAAAAATAAAGCAATCTATTAATCAACTATTTATTATTCTGTTCTTATTACAAACTTTACTTTCTTAGCTATCAATTGAGATCAACTTTCATCACTTTGATTTATTAATTTTGGTATAATAAGACATTTAAAAAAAATTAAGTTCGATCACCATTGCCAACATCGGTTGGCAATGGTGATCAGCATGTGGGCAATGGTGATCAACACATATCGCACTCATAATTGTCCGCAGAGTCCCATCCAATACATTCGGCATGAGCCCAGAGCCCACAAGAAATGAACCGGTACCATTTTTCACTGTCTAGTCCGGATTCACCACATACAAGACACAAGATGCAAGTCTTCTGCATCGTCATTATCGTCATCCTGGCATAACTCGTCAAGTATAATTGGAGTGCTGCAGAATTTTCTTCTTACCCTTCTGTAGCTTGCTCTTATTTCTTACTCCTTTTCCTTTGTTTTTCAAAATTGTTTTGCCTTCCTTTTATTTTAATTTTCAACTAGGGTGTCTTTGAACTTCTACCCCAAGGGTAGATGTTAAAACCGTTAGTGGTATATAGTCCAGTTAGCTTTATTAGTCTTTCTAGAACTATATTTCGGCATCTACAAACAAACAATAATACTGTTTTATCGAGGTGACGTAATGTGAGAAGTAGGGATCACTATGTAGGTAATCGGGATCACCTGACTCCGATTACCTACACGGGCAAAGAGACGGAAAAATAATTCCTGACGAAAATTTTTAATTTATAATAACAATATAGCTGCTGAATTGCATGCTAGAATCCTACGATTATTACATATTAAAAAAACAGAATTAAATATTTGTTATATTGTGACTTACCTTCTTATTTATCAACTCGAAAAATTACATGAAAATGGCGCGAAAGCTTCAAACACCTACTATTCTCAAGCCCGTCGCGCGATCTGAGCCAGTTTCCGGCTGCGTAGAGGAATGCCGTAATGCTAGCGTATAGGTATATTAGCATCGCCTGATCGCGTTTGGTTTTTGTTATTTTGAGGTGATCACCATTGCCAACTGACTCCCATTGCCTACATCTCCCCTAATGTTATACCATTATCGATTTCGGAAATGAAAACTTACCGTGACGTTATTATAAAGGTAATTTTTTTCCAAAACACAAATTCTTATTGTTAATATTCTCCTGTTAGTGTTGTGTACATAATATAATTGTTGATGTTGTATAAATATGTTGTCTTCATGAAGCACTATTCTTCTTCTTCTATTCTTATGTTTTTTGGACCACATAAACAGGGCTGATTGTCACAAACAGTTCCGGCCGCAGTCCTAATGCCTAATAACGAACTAACTTATAATTTTAAATTTAATTTTAACGTGTAATTTTATTATACAGTAATACCCCGACTTACGCTACCTCGACATACTACTTTTTTTTTTTTAATTTTCTCATCTATTCATCTTTTGTGTGAACGCCGTGCAGTCAAGATCAAGCGGCGTTTATTTTTGACTCCCCGCGCGCACTAATGTTTGGTCAGCTTACGAAACTTACTTACTCACTTACTTTAAAAAGGGTTAACAATTTTGGAAAGCATAGACTCTAACGAAGAGCGCATTTCTGTTACAAAACAAGGAATAAAAAAATTACTAGCATGCTACGAGGAGATATAACGGGAGATGAAAAAATCATTGACTCGTTAGACGACTTTGTTAGATTTTATGAAACCTTCGGATTGTGTTTATACAGTTTTTAATAATATAATTTGTCATATTATCTACAATTAGTTACACATTTATTTACTAAATTATTGTTTTATTTAGTATCCGGTTCCAATTAAACATACTTTGTATGTCTTTTAATGCAAAATTGTACCCCGACTTATTCGAAGAATTGTACCCGCGAATTCGACTTACGCGGATAGCACTCGGTCCATATCGCGTAAGTTCGGGGTATTACTGTACTCGTAATCCTTCAAAATGTTCTCGAAGACATGTGAAGTCTGCCAGTCTATACTCGGCCAGTGTGGTGGAATGAGGCATAACCCCTCTCATTACAAGAGGAGCTCAAGCCCAATAGTGGTACTAAGTCATGCTTGTAGTGGTGGAAGTTGTACTTCACTTAAAAATCATTGGTTTGTGCCTCTTGCTCCTATAAGCATATATAGCTGGGCTGGCAGTGCTGTCACAGCTAAAATTGTATATCTTATAGGAATCACAAGCTTACACTCAAACTGAATGATCAAAATTTCCAGAGCAAATGTAAAAAAAGAATCAGCATGGACATGTGTCCTTACTGCCGCTGCCTGCTGCGGAAGCTGGGCAGGTTCGTGCGGCAATGCCGAGCGGCCCAGGGAGCGCTGAAGAAGCATCAGGTAAGTCCCTGCAACATGATTAAAGCAAAGAGTGTCTGAGAGATAAGACTGACTATATGCTCGCGACGCGCATGATGATACCTTAACACTTACATCATTTCAAATTCCATGCATTCAAAGTCTCAACGTCTAAACTACACTTTTCTGCCAACACGTGTAAATAATTCCATTTTAAACTGAAATTTTTCATATCTTTTATTAATAAAGATTGCCTTTTTGGTCTAGTCGGTGCAAGTGCGGCTGTTAGGGTATCCTAGGTTCGATCCCTGGGCTGTAAAATTATTATTGCGTCATCTAACTTGAAATTTTTAGTAGCATCTCAGAGTCTGGATGTGTGCCCGGTGTGTGACAATAGGCTCACCACCTATTTCATTGGACCTAAACATAACTAATAAAAAAATTGTGAGCCGTCACGGGACGCCTGGCAGATGTGAAACATCGAAATTATTTTGTACAAGTAATATGCACAAAAGTACAGATTATGACAGGAACTAAAAAATATAAGAAAAAAAAAAGAAATAAATAAAAAAAAACAAAAAAAAAAATTTACTACAGTGTAAACTCTTTATAACGAATTTCAAGGGACCGAGCATTTTCTTTCGTTCTATAGAGTTTTCGTTATAGGGAGAGGAGAAAAATTATAGCAAATTTAACTAATTACTATAATTTCTAATTTTATTACTATAGATAAATTATTCTAAACACATAAATTATGTTAACTTTGCCTGACGAGTTGCTATGCCAATATTTGTTTTGTATCTTTGTAAGTATTGGTTCCATTTTTTAAGTTTCAATGTTGGTTTACGACTGATAATACACAATAGGTGACGATGGTGCGTTTAATAATTGAGACCAAATTTCCTACAGACAATGTAATCTATGAATAATAGCACACGTGTTAAGGCAATTAACAATAACGAAAGCTAGATAGCTGTTTTTGACCTCAGGTATCTTTCTTAGAAATTGCGGCACCTCAAAAGATTAGTTTTGTTTTGTTATAATATGTAGTTGATGTCTAAATATGAAGATATTTATTCGTAATAGAGAATGGCTGATGCGTTATAGAGTGTATGGGTTTTATGGTAAACCAACCAAATTGAACTAATTTTTACGTTATAGGTATAGAGTTTTTCGTTATAACGAACGACGTTATAAAGAGTTTACACTGTATTATATTTTATTAATCAAATAATTTCCGACCGTCATTTGTCGGAACTGTATAGTACATATATTCCATATTCGCCACGCTCGCCACGCCAAAAATTTGGTTTGCCCTCCGCCTAAAGATGTTTCACATCAATAATGCCCGTGAGGACGGCCACCGGACCCCAACCTAGTCACACACCTGCACCATGGGGGTCAGAGACTGATATTTACATACATAGATATTTTTAAATACATACTTATATAGATATTAACATCCAGACAGAACACAAGTGTTCGTCACACGAATGATTGCCCTGAGTGGGATTCGAACCCACGACCCCTGGCGCAGAAGGTGCCGATTGCGCCAACGAGCCAGTCAACTGGTGAAAAGTTGGTGCACAATCACCTTTGTAATCTTTGTAATCCGCGACATAGACTATCGCGCCCATGAAATGTTGCCCCTAGCGGTTCCCCATCCACACTCGCTTAACTCGGTCAAGTACAGTCAGCGCTAGCCATTGGGCTATGGACGCCTCACTATATCAAGTATAATCCATTAATCTTGATATGTCTTTGTTATACAGTCTTGGAGCTATTTTTGGAAATAATAATTAAAAAAAATTTTTTTCGTTTAATCGCTATTTAGTGTCCTATTTATTATACTTTTCACTTTGTGTTTATCTTATTTTTAATCACAAATTATGACAAAAGACACTTCAAGTGTTTAATAATTAGAACAGTCTGAATAAGGTATGAAGTTATTATGCCACACATTTCACAAGTAAATAATATGAATCTTTTCAGATACCACAAGAATCTTTGAAATCCATTGGAGGTCTGAATTGTATCGCTTTAAATCTTGACATATCACATATCCAACCAGACCATTATGACTTTGAATATGTGGGAGTAGAAGGTGAAGGCTCGCTATTAGGTTGCAATCCAGTTAAAGTTGAATACGTAGATATTTCTGTTGAAGAAAATGAATTGGCCAGCCAGCGGCCACTTGTTCAGTCATCCAATGGGATTGCGAATGCCACGATGGCGGAACATACGGAGGACCAGGAGCCAATGAGAAATGAGCACGTGGGCAGCGACGAGCCAGAGCTTCCGGAGTTTGATATCCAAGTCAAGATGGAAAGAGACGGCGAAAGTTTAACAGAGATAGACAATCACAGCATCAGTGAAGCAGGTGAGATTGATTGAATCTTCATTATATTTTATTTTATCCGAGGCTGGAACTGCATAGGCTCCTGTTGAACTGCATATACATTTTATTATTTGTGTATACTATTCTGGTATTGCAGTGCATACCTTTAAATCTAAAGTTTTTAAAAAAATATGAGTGCTACACGACTGAAGAAAAACTTCTTTAGCTCCATCTATATGTAAGTATATATATACAATGTTTAAATATGTATGTATAATATAATATATACATGTATATATGTACATATATTAATTTTCTACAAATATTTAAATTTATTATTGTTTATATTGATAAATTAATATTTTGAATAGATTTTTTATTTTTGGATACATCAGTAATTACTGTGGTTAGTAATTATTATAAGACCGAGACAATAGGCTTATGTAAGAAACATATGAGACATTCGTATAGCTATAGCTAGCGACGTATATGTATGTTGCCGTATTGTATTATTTCTTTCATAGTGGATTATTCAAGTCTGCCGTAAGCTCTAGTTTTCATACGTGAAATTACGTAAATTACGTAATTTCATACTCACACAAAGCGCTTTAAAACACTGTTCTAAGCGAAAAATCACATACGAAAAGCCGGCGCTGGATCGATCAGATTTCAGTATTTATTATAGTACTCTGTGGTATGACGTATGACATTTTAAACAGGTTATAATTTTTTTTACATTTGTGCTACCACAGAGTGCAACAGCCTTGCTATGATAGTTTAACACGTTCGCTGCGTCAACGCTAAACTTAAACTTGCCTTATTTGCTATACGAGTCATATATTTCTCGTAACAAGAATGCCAGATTTGCGTTACGACCTTCATTTTCCCGTATCAGGTCCTGACTTCAAAGGTCCTTGGAGACATGGAAACTCATCGCCAGTACAAAATTTTTGAACAAATCGATCGGTTACATCCTTGTGTATATACAGCTGGCGTCGCCCGGGGTTCTGTGCGATATATCAAAAGTTATAGGCATTTTTCAAAAATGGTGATTTTACGGGAAATTACTTCCCGTGCCGCATAGAATAGATATAACGCTAGTGATGAGGTACACTCGTAAAATATGAAAATGCGACAGAAACTTGAAATAATATTTATTAATATGTCAACATGGATTATTAACTAAATAATAATCTTTAAAAACTAATCATTGGCATGCTAAATCAAAAAATATAATAGAGAAACTATTAAACGAGAGCAAGCTAACAAATTAAATAAAAATAAAAACAATACAATTGAGAAAATTAGGAACAAAAGCCCAATTTACACATAGCCCAAATATGAAAATGTCACCTTTTGTTCTTCACCTCCTCAAATAATATTAAGAACGTAACAAAAAAAAACAACCTTATTTTCTTTATTTTCTTCATTTTAAGTCTTGCTTAATTGGACAAAAATATATGGTGAGTTTTAAAAACATCGTTTTTACGCACAACACTAGTGCAATTTGAAGCGCCGCGTACCCGTCCGCCGGTGCGGTACGGGGTCGAGGGGTACGACCAAATAGTTCCCATGCCGCATCTGAGTAAAATAATTTTTTTCTGTGCGTTACGCAAAAATACTTCCCGTACATTTTTTTATTAAAAACTGATTACATATGAAGCAAGGATGTCAGAAATATAGTTATCTCTTTTGTACGTGTATGGCATCTTAGTTTAACCACCGCCGCACCAGGGGTGAGACAAGGAAAATTAGCTGCCGCACAGTCCGGAACTCAAATACGACAAAATACTTCCCGTAACGCAGCGAACGTGTTAATCTATATAACAACTAGCTTTTACTCGCGGCTCCGCCCGCGTGGTCAAAGGGAATTAACAATGAGTTGTTTATCATACATGACACATTATGATGTTTCTGGTGGATAAATAGTGACAGTTCCACGATTAAAAGATACTTAGAGGAACCAGAGGAAATGCTGACTGCAGATAAAGTGTACGTACACTGACTTACTGGAGCCTTAAGCTAACTTCAATAGAATTGTGCTGCTGAAGATTGATGCAGGATCCATCGATCCTGCTTACGTGTACAGGCAATACTAACGTGGAGAGCACATTTAAGTGTGATTTGTTTTCCAAATAGGTGTGATTTTTTCTTTTGAAGTGTTTCCAGCTATACACGGCTTGGGACACAGAACAGAGCACTATTTTAATTAATTTACATGTATCATTTGTTAGCGTGATTCTGAACTTGCAAGTGAATTTTACTAACGCCATCTATTAACAACATCCGGAACTAAATATCTAAATTTCAAATATCAAATAACAAAACATCGATATCTTTCCATGGGGATGTTTAACCGCGGTAAAAAGTAGCCTACGTCACTCTCCACCCTCCTCACTATCTCCACACACAAAAACCATACCATATAATAGCTTCATTGCGACGTGAAAGCCGGACAAACAAACAAATACACTTTCACATTTATAATATTAGTATGGACTAGTATGGATAGCAATAAATGTGTACTTAAATAAACTATTATGTAATTTATTACTAAAAATCTAAAACTTACGTATCGATACGTACTTCTAATTAAAAAAAAATTGGCTGTCTGTAAATTCGGTTTACTGACGATAGTTGCAACGTGACAACGTCTTAAGAAAATACTGATGGAATGGTAGCATTTTTCAAAAGAAAATTTTAATTTCATTTGTTTAATAGATTTGTATGTATATAGAGAAGGAGGTAATTGGAAATCACAATGAAATTGATCAAGTTAGATTTATTTGTACGCATAAATACAATTATGTCAATTTCAAAACATGTAAATGTACTATAGTATAGCAGCTGTCCACGCAGACGCATCGCTCACTCAAGTAGGAGAGAGACGGATGTCGAACGCTGCCGAACGCAAAGGCCGATTGTGCTTCTTTGTCGCTCGTTCCGCGCTCTCGCTTGCACTTCAAGCCTTACATGGAACTCCTCAGAGCGAGGTAACGCCGCAAGAGTCATGTTTTTTCGTGCGTGCAGCCGGCTCTATCGAATTATAAGACGTTGTCACGTCAAAAATTTATTTAATGTGGATTATAAAAACTGTTATACTATACTTCCTATTAAACCGTTTTTGCGCCATCTGTTAGCATCTTTATAAACTCCACTTTAAGTGCTGCCATCAGTGCCATCTATACTTTGGCATCGATGTACTGTAATTAACAAGTTATTCCGGGATTAAGATTTATATGACGTTGGTGAAATCGGCCCTTAGTCGGCCATTGTATAGAGGTGAGTGCGTTACGACGTTCGTACAGACAGAAATTCGAAAGTAAAAAAAAGTGTTCAAGTTGAGTTTTTCATTGGAACATTCTCGGATTCTATAAAATATTGAGATACCTGACTTATTGATACAATTTTTTTTTCAAACTAAATATTAATATCTCAAATGTTAAACGAATAAGTAAAATTTTCAAGTTATGACACGTTTTTTCCTTAAATGGTTGCGACAAAAAAAATAGAAATTTCCTAATATCGTCCCCTTACGTATATTTTTCCACTGACGAAGAAGATAGCGAGAATGATGACGCTGTATCGTTCCCGGGACGTTATTAGGAGCCCAAAAATATATTTTCATAATTTCAGTATTTTTCTAACAATGTTAACGCGTTTTTGATTATTTTTATGAATAAAGGAATATTGAACCTAATGTTTGACTCTTCATTTATTACTGTGGTGTTTTTATTATTTTTTTTAGATTTGTTTTACAAAAAAGGGACGATATTTGGCGACCCTACCTTACTATTCTAAGTTTATACCTAACTAGTGGACGCCCGCAGCTTCGCTCGCGTGGAATTAGACATTCACTAACTTCAAAAACGTCAAAGTATCATACTAACTTTGCACCCCCGTTTCACACCCTTATGGGGTGAATTTTCAAAAATCCTTTCTTAGTGCCCCTACGTTATAAAAAAATATTCAAAATTTCAAGTTTCTAACCCTTAAAGGGTCGATTCACACTGGCGCAGAGTCGAAGCGACGCGACGCGTCAGGTTTTCCGCCTACAGCATATTCATCTCTATTTTACTATTATTTAAGTACAAATTTCTGCTATGTAGATATGGAAGCGCGCGTAGACGCGCGCATTCGCGCTTCGACGCGCGGCTGGAGTCGAGCGGCTTTGACAAGGCTTAACGATTGTTTCCACCATTGACAACAACCGGTGCCCTCCGAAGCACGGTAGCATCTAAGTAATTTTGCCAGTAGCGGTCACCCATCCACAAACCGACCGCACCCGTCGTTGCTTAACTCTTTCGATCACATTGAATCGACACGAGCCATTGGGCTATGGACGCTACTTAATTTCTAGTGAGGTATTACCCCACTACTCCCCAAGCTGCCGCTTGTACTGACGGCGAACGCCGGCAGCGCACGCCTCGCGAGTGTTAAATAAGGCCGAGCGTTCTCGCAGATAGAAAGAGCTCGCCATTATGGCTTGCGGAAGTTTCATCAGTACTTATTCGGTCGTAAGTTAATTCTAAGTACTGACCATAAGGTTATGCCGTTTGGTAAGATTTTCGGTGAAAAGACGGGAATCCCAGTCATGGCGACCAGCCGGATGCAACGATCCTTCGAACGACGTGGCCTGCCCATTGCCACTTCAAGTTGCTAACTCTGCGAACTATGTCGGTGAGCTTTGTTTGTCTAAGGATTTCATCATTCCTGATTCGGTCACGTAACGAAATAACGAGCATAGCTCGCTCCATAGCGCGTAAAGTTACTCTGATAAGGGCACAACCCGCGAGATAATGATTCTACATTATTAGATAAGACAGTGTCGACGCGTCGCTCAGCCGTCGGCTGCGCAGCATCCGCCGGTACAGGCTCGCTGCTTCGCGGGCGGTTATGTCACCAGCCCAGTGGCTATCGAATTCGCCTCTCACTTGAGCGGTCCGGGTTCAAACACAAGTGGTACGCACCAATGACTTTTTTATGTTATGTGCGATTTAAGAAATTAAATGTCACTTGCTGTAACGCTGAAAGACACATCGTGAGGAAACCTGCATGCCTGAGGGTTCATCATAACGTTCTCGAAGTGACTCGAAGGCATGTGAAGTCTGCCAATCCACACTTGGCCAGCGTGGTGGACTAAGGCCTAATCCCACCCATTCTAAAAGGAGACCCGAGCCCAACAGTGGGACAAAGAAAGGGATGATGATGTCACAGAACGGAATGAAACTGATCTATTCCGCCGTTAAGAAAGGTGAAGGACAAACCTACAAAAATAATCGATTAATTATCAAATTCAAATCAATCAGCTTTTAATCGATTGATCGCTAAATCTTATTATAGTTGGCTGAACTGTAGGTCATGCTAGATTTTGATAAGCGGGAATTTTTGGTCTAGCTTGCATTACTTAATAAGTCCAGTCCAAACGATTTGACGCGGGTGGAGGCGCGGGTCAAGCTAGTCTGAATATAAATTATTTTGTGCAGGTGACGGTGACTGCCCGCGAAGCAGCGAGCCTGTACCGGCGGATGCTGCGCAGCCGGCGGATGAGGAGCGCGTCGACACTGTCTTATCTAAGAATGTGGAATCATTATCGTGTGGGTTGTGTCCTTATCAAACAACAAATGAAAACTATTTATTGTCTCATCTGAGAGCGCACGGTAGCAGTAAGTCTTTCGACTGCGATATGTGTCATTATAAAACTATAAACAAAACCAGTCTGATAAGTCACATAAGAATACATTCTGGCGAGAAGCCTTACTCATGTGATATCTGTAAAAAATCTTTTGGAAGGTCGTCTCATCTAAAAAGCCATTTGAGAATACATTCTGGCGAGAAGCCTTACTCATGTGATATCTGTAAAAAATCTTTTGGAAGGTCGTCTCATCTAAAAAGCCATTTGAGAACACATTCTGGCGAGAAGCCTTACACATGTGATATCTGTAAGAAATCTTTTGGAAAGTCGTTTCATCTAAAAAGCCATTTGACAACACATTCTGGCGAGAAGCCATACACATGTGATATCTGTAAGAAATCTTTTGGAAAGTCGTTTCATCTAAAATGCCATTTGAGAACACATTCTGGCGAGAAGTCTTACTCATGTGATATCTGTAAAAAAGCGTATTCTCAAATGTATGATTTGAAAACTCATTTGAGAACACATTCTGGCGAGAAGCCTTACTCATGTGATATCTGTAAAAAATCTTTTGGACAGTCGTCTCATCTAAAAAGCCATTTGACAACACATTCTGGCGAGAAGCCTTACACATGTGATATCTGTAAGAAATCTTTTGGAAGGTCGTCTCATCTAAAAAGCCATTTGTCAACACATTCTGGCGAGAAGCCTTACACATGTGATATCTGTAAGAAATCTTTTGGAAAGTCGTTTCATCTAAAATGCCATTTGAGAACACATTCTGGCGAGAAGCCTTACTCGTGTGATATTTGTAAGAAATCTTTTAGAATGTCGTATCATCTAAAATGCCATTTGAGAACACATTCTGGCAAAAAGTCTTACTCGTGCGATATGTGTAAGAAAATATTCCGTCATAAATCTTATCTACTAAAACATTTAAGAACACATTCCGGCTAGAAACCTTACCCGTGTAATAAATATATGTAAGAAAGCGTTTTCCCAAGCATCTATTCTGAAATACCTTATCAGAGCACATTCTGGCGATAAGCCTTACTCGTGTAATATCTGTAAGAAATCTTTTAGTTTTCTCATCTAAAATGCCATTTGAGAACACATTCTGGCGAGAAGCCTTACTCGTGTAATGTCTGTAAGAAATCTTTTAGTATTTCGTCTCATCTAAAATGCCATTTGAGAATACATTCTGGTGAAGTACCTTACACGTGTGATATCTGTAAGAAAGAATTTAATAAAAAATGTAATCTACAAACTCATTTAAGAATACATTCTGGCGAGAAGCCTTACTCGTGTAATGTCTAAGAAATCTTTTAGTATTTCGTCTCATTTATTTATTTATTTATTTATTAAACCTTTATTGTATTTCTACAATGAGCGGACTTAATGCCAAAAGGCATTCTCTACCAGTCAACTCTTGGTGATAAAGAAAAGTTTAGGCAGGCGTAATAAACATTTAACGTAGTAACGAGAAGAAAAAAATAATAATAATAATAAACTTACACACAAAATGCACACATCCTAAAATACATACACACATACATACCCATATACATACATACATACCTACATACATACATACATACATACATAAATATATACATATTTACATACATAACACACAGTTTGTCAGAGAAATTAAACTATTCCAGTTTCATTCCGGTAATGCTCACGGACTAGTTTTTTGAAAAGTTCCTTACTAGGCGCCCTTCTAATTTGTTCGGGTAAGGCATTCCAAGGAAGTGTTGCCCGAAAAGTGAAGGAATAACTGAAAAAACCGCATTTAGGCGGTAGAGAATAAATTTTAAGATTAGACGACGAGCGAAGTTCTTTATCGTGAGTGGTATGTCGATACTGAAATTTCTCCTTAAGGTAAGAAGGACAACTTGGATCATTTAAGACCGAATATATTACACAGAGTATCCTGGAGCAACGCCTTTGACGTATAGTGAGCCATTTCAGTTCAGAGCGAAATTGAGAGATATGGTCGTACTTACGTAAGCCGAAAATATATCGAATACATTTATTGAGTAGGCGGTCCAGTTTATTCATTTGCTCTTCATTCAGATCAGGATAACACACATCTGCATAATCGATAATGGGGAGAACTAAGGTATTAATTAACATGAGCTTTGTTTTTTGCGGAAGGAAATATTTCGTACGATACAAAGCCTGCATAGTGCCAGTGACTTTCCGGCTAAGTTCAGTGATCTGCTCACGCCAGGATAAGGTTTTATCAATGTACATGCCAAAATTTTTAACTGCATTGGAAATTGATATTAGTAACACTAACAAGTGTTATGTTTTCTATATTTAGTATGAATGTAGCAACATAATTGTTTTGTTTATTCTTCTACTACTGTGTAGAATTATGATACGCTGAACACAGAGATAGCGCGTTTTTGAACACGACTTGTGTTTAAACGATCATATCTCAAAAATTAAAGCGATGACATTGGGATTTTTATTTTAAACTAGTGGACGCCCGCAGCTTCGCTCGCGTTACGCTTCATACTAACTTTGCACCCCCGTTTTACCCCCTTAGGGGATGAATTTTCAAATTTTTCTCGCCGTAAAAACCATCCTTGAACTTCAACGAACATTTAAAAAAAAGAATTGGCCAAATTGGTCCAGGCGTTGTTGAGTTATGCGCTTACCAACACATTTTGCGATTCATTTTTATTATATAGAAGATTACAATTTTTATAGAATAAGAAAAAAAAAACCATACACCTGTTCCCACAAAATAATTTATTTATAGCTGGAGGAGGAGCAAAAATCTGGAGGCGCAAGCCGTACATAATTCTAGATAAACTTTACATATCACAGATGCGCAAATACCACAGTTAATCCTAAAATTAAAATACTACAACATAAGTAGACTAATATTCTCATAAAATAAACAAAGATCATAGCGATAGTATTTACCACAGAACAGATAAAGGAGGATAGAATGGAAATGTGGGCGTGACAGGCGCGCCAACAAGTATGATTAAACAATCATACTTCAACCGAAATCACGCGTGCATACTTTTAGTCGCTTTCGGACTGCGGTGGAGCGAAGAGCTGCACGAAAAATATACATTGCCGGTAAAGTACGCAAGTAATCCACGTGAACACATAGTTCGTGCGCAATGTATTCTGTCCTACAGAATGCGATGACGTCACGATGTTCTGTCGAGTTCGTTCGCAGCGAGATAGTGTTGTGAAAGTATAAGATAAATTTTTCGATAAGTCTTGATCTTGAGTATGTAATTAAAGTAGTTTCAGGTGTAAATACTTAATTTCAAGGAGTAGGTGTAACCTAACCTAAAATAAATACATAATATAAATTAGTACTAAATTACTTATTTAGTACTAATTTATATTATGTATTTATTTTAGGTTTCCAAAGGATCCTAATAACCAGCATTGGATAAATGTAACGGGTAGAAAATTTGGATCCCTAAAAAACAATGTACCTACCACTTTGGAACAACTTTACTCGATTTTGCGCAACTTTGTCGGAACTCAATTATTTAGCAACATTAGTTATCATCAGATTGTATTATATTCTACTGAGAAGCATATTACAGACTTTACCAAAGCTATTAAAGAAAAATAATTTAAATATAAGATTGCATTAATTTATTGTAAAAAATTCGAATACAAAAGAGTCCCCATCTTTGTTCTGCACAAGTACATTCGTCGCGCAACTGTATATATTAAAACTGTACCTGTGTATTTATTTAAGTACGTACACTCACTCTGAAACTTTTTAATAAAATAAATAATTATAATGTAATTTTTCATGTGAAGATAATAAAAAAAATGCATGTTAATAAGATGTATGGAACAGGCGCAACACCTAAAGTAAGCAAAACTCAAGTTGCATATGTTTTCAGTGTTACTTTTGAAAGAGTAATTTATGCGGAAGTAGCATTATAGGTATGTACCTACATAACTCTAAACAAGTTTCAAAATATATTTATCGATAAATATGTTTACATCTCTAGTTGGGTTACCAGTAAATAACATATAAAATTGCACGATCAATTTTCTCAAATGCAGTAAATTTTGTTTCTTAACTTTTATTTATTAATTTTACCGCCGTTAGGCAACTTTTGGCTCAATAAAGGTTAAATAAATAAATAAATAATACAGTAAAATAAAATATACTCTATTTTACTAATCTTGTAGTGGTTCAGTACCTACCGGTTACCTTACCTCCGAATACCTCCGAATACCTCAAGAATACCTCACACGGATACCTCATACCTTCGAACCAGTTACCAGTTACCTACTTTGTTAATATGAAACATACGCGGTCGTCAAAATAATGTTTTAAATAGTGTAGTATGTATGAAAGAAAATGTAAATATAAATAGGTGATTTTACAAATAAATTATTCATTCGACAATCGGACAGATCACGAGTTTCATTATGAATCCTATGAAGAACCTCTAAAATCTTATTATTGCACGAAATTTGTGCAAAACACTTACTGGCAACATAAAGTGTCGACAAGGTCAAAACTTGCACAATTCTACAACTTGACGCGAGCAAAAAGTATCCTTATTGATTTGATGCTAAGGTTAGTTTTTAAAAGTTGCGATTCTCGTGCAATTTGACCAATGGCTGATGAATATTTTATGTAAAGGTAATAATAACGTGTATCTAAGTTTGGGTAACTGGCGACAGTGGTTCTGATTCAAAACTGACTCGATGGCCTTTCTAACCTCCTTTATCTGTTCTGTGGTATTTACCATTACGGAGAAACATAAAAATTAGTGCAACACTTCTCATTCACAGAGTGAAATCACTTTAGTTTTACAGTTTTTTTTGTTATACATACCATACAATATAAAAACAGCAATTACGATGCAACATAGTACTTTTAATGCCCTTTCTAAAAAGTTGTCACACTTGTACATTGGATACGTAAGGCCTTGGTACACACTGAGTGATTCGTCAAATAATTTATTTCGCTATGAGGTGATTGAACACGCATAACGAAAATCTAGGTAACTACAAAAGAAAAGACATATAATACTATTCTAAACTGATCAATATACGGCAAAGGATTAGCTATTGATCATTGAATGAATAGCTAATCCAACACAGGTGCATAACCTGCCTTAAGGCTAATTTACAATAATTACCTACCACTAAGCTAAGCTCTAAAGTCACGATAGATGGTCATCGGCTTTAGGAAGAATAATTTACAATATTCTTATCCTATGCCCTAGTGTAGGCTGAGAGAGAGAAAAGGCAGAGGAAAACCGCTCAGTACTCTTTTAAAATTCAAATTCATTTGTACTGAAAAATGTACAGTATGACCATGACATGATCAGGACAGACACGAGACAGCCAATCGTGTATGCCAAGAATCACCATGCCACCTGCTTACAATATTTAGTATAATTAATACAAGAAAAAGCATAGTGATAGCCTGTCAGTGTCTATTTCAGTCCCATACCTTCTTAACATCCAAATACTCCTGAATATCATAATAAGCTTTTTGACATGATGTTCGGTTGATGGTTTTTTAATCCTGTGTAAAGGCAGAGACTGAACCGCAGCCGGGACTTAATTGAATATTAGAATAGACATTCCTATGAAGGAACGACTTTTCGTACTAAGCCGGCATTTAGGAAACGCTAATTTGTGGCCGTTCCTTAGTGTTATATTGCGCAAGGCATTTAGGTCACTACGACTTACAAACTGATGCCTATTTTTACGAATATACATAATGTTCTCATAGATGTACTGCGATGCAAGGGTTAGGATGTTTATTTCCTTAAATTTTTCTCTTAGGGAGTCTCTACTTTTCATTTTTTATATAGAACGGATAGCCCTTTTCTGCAAAATAAAAATAATATTAGCATCCGCTGCATTACCCCAGATTATTTATATGGCAAAACAACGTTTGCCGGGTCAGCTAGTATATAATATAAATGATAGTGTCTTAATAAGATATTATGAGAGTGGTTGCGCGTGCAATACACAAGGTTTGTTTAATAGTTATGCCGTTAATCGACCTCTGCCGCGCCTCTACTGGCAAAGAGAATTTCAAAAGAAGAAAACAATGTCAAGAAGGACTTCAAAATTTTTCTCTGCAAATAGTTGTCAAAATAATCCAAGAGAGTGGTGAACAATTTTTCCCTGGACCGCATCACCGCTCCTGAATATTTGTTTTAACCGCATCGCTGTATAAATTGTGTAAACCGCTATTAACATTAAAACATTTTTGTGAGTGCCATTTTTCCACCATACCGCCGCGCGGCTGGATTGTCTGTGTCGACTGAGGACGAACATTTTCAGCTACGTGTGAGACTGGTAAGTCGTTTGATGTGCATATCTATTTGTGATTTACTTTGTGTATTGTTCCGCACCGCAACGCTCCGCAGCCATCATCAGATTTACCATAGTCTCTTCCCTTCCGCTTGGAGGAGCTATTTACACGCTCCTCCATATATTATTATTTGGTCCAAACGAGCCTGATTATTGAATCAGTATTTATACTCCCCCGCATTCCCCGTAAATATTTTTGGTAATTTTCTTAGCTTTGGTAGGTTTGCTTGTCCAATTCAAAATGGACACTTACAAAATAAAATTAAATCAAGCTAAAGCTGAGATCATTTTACAAAGGGTCACTAAATTGTGTGATCTATCTAAAAAAGTAGTTGTTACTGCAGATACGCGGTCAACGGAAAATTTCATGGCAGAATCGGAAATGATCGATGAAATGCGCCATGAGTTCATGTCTATTATTGACAATATAAACGATTTAAATTTAGTTTTAAATCCCGAAGCTGAGCCTGATTTTAAAGGTTTAATTTCGTTTGACGACGCATATACTCGTGTAAAACGTGTCCGCAATAATATAAATTCCGCTAATCAAGCTAATTCTACACTTACCATCACGCCATCACAACCAGTGAAAAACATTGTAAAATTGCCGCCTATCGTTATTCCCGCTTTCGATGGTAAGCCTGAGAATTGGCCCGTATTCTATGAGTCGTTTAAGGCTAATATTCACAACAACCAGCAGCTGTCTGACTCGCAGCGTGTGCAGTATCTGATAGGTAGACTGACGCATGGTGCGCAGCAAATGGTTGCCGGTATCGTACCAACTGGTGAAACTTATCACATCATTTGGGACAGTTTAGTTAAGAAATACCAAGATAAACGGTCATTAGGTACTTTTTATTTAAATAATATATTAGAATTAAAGAATTGCACGCAGACAGTTAACAGTTTAAATAGTTTTATCTATTAAAAATACTCCGCTTCCATTGCCGCCTTGAAACAGTTAGATATTCCCGATTTAACAGATTTCATTCTATTCAATTTAGCTATAAAAAAGTTAGATTTACAAACAGTGCAGTCTTTTGAGTTGTCTGTTCGCTCTTCGGAAATACCTAGCTGCAAAGAACTTGTGTCATTTGTGCAAGATCAAGTAAAAATATTAGAACGATCAAGTAACTATAATAGCTTTTCTCAATCTCGTTATAACAATCAAAAGTCAGATTCCAACACTCGTAAATCTCTGACTTTCACTATTCGACAAAATACTCAATCTTCTAAAACCGCTCCTTGTGTCATGTGTAATAGTACTGAACATTTGCTTTTTAATTGTAACAAGTTTAAAAATCTAGATTCGCCTAAAGAGCGTTATGAGTTTGTAAAATCAAAAAATTGTTGCATTAATTGTTTAAGCTCATCGCATTCAGTTTTGAATTGCAATTCACGTAATGTCTGCCATTATTGTCAAAAGAGACATCACTCACTTTTACATTTTAATAATTTACAAAGAAGTCCGAATACTTCATCGGTACAGTTACAAGCATGCTCACGCGAAGTCGGTGGTAAAGAGAAGACGACCTCTTTGAATACTGAACCATATGTTCACACTGATACGGTCAATCACAATTCAATGAACTCTACTCCACTGCATTCGATCACTACAAGTGATAGTTTGTCGCCCGCTACTATGGTATCACTCGATAATTGTAAATCTCGAACAACCATACTTTTATCGACCGCGCAAGTTTATGCATATAATAAAAGTAATGAAAGGAACGTCATTCGTCTGTTATTGGATAATGGTTCACAAAATAATTTAATTACATTAGATTGTTGTAATTTACTCAACTTAACTGTAATTCCGCTTTATAATTCTTCTCTTAAGGGCGTAGGTTTATCGTCTCGTCCTATTCATGGTTACGTTAATTTGACAATTGAGTCACGCGTTTCACCGCAAAAATATCATATTCACGCGTTAGTTGTTGACAACATAACAGACAAATTGCCAGCTTTTGATATTGATGCTCGCAATTTTGATTATTATAATAGGGTTCCTCTAGCGGACCTCACATGGAATACCCCTGGTAACATTGACATGGTCATTGGTGCCCAATTATTTCCCTATATTTATTTGGGTAAAAAATATGAACCTAATAGTTCATTGTCACTTCCGCCCGCTTTTTTGACTACTTTTGGTTACATTTTAATGGGAGACTTTCCTTCGTCGTTTGTTGATAATAACAATAGTCAACCCGCTTCTCTTACCGCGATCACATTGAGTGGTCAGGAGTCTGGTCTCCTTAATTTCTGGGAATTGGAAGAAATTCCTAATAATCGATTTCTTTCACCTGATGAAACCGAATGTGAAAATTTGTTCACGACTTCTGTTGTTCGCGACAGTGATGGACGATACTGCGTAGCCCTTCCGTTTAGTCGCAATCCCGTTGACCTCGGTAGTTCTCGCGCAGTGGCACACCGCCGTTTTCTTGCGTTGGAACGTAAGTCTAAACAAACTACCGCTTTACGCAATGATTATAACCAAATCATCACCGACTATATAAATAATGGTTACTTATCTGAAGTACTTTCGGCAGATGTTTACTATCTCCCGCACCACGCTGTCATACGGCAAGCTGAAACAACGACTAAGTTGCGAGTAGGGTTGGACGCAAGTGCCAAAACACACACAGGGTTGTCACTTAATGATATTTTACATTCAGGGCCTAACCTACAAGATGATCTCTTCTTACTTTTATTAGATTTTCGTTTATTTCCAATTGCATTAACCGCAGACATTAAGCAGATGTACTTACAAATAGGAGTTCCAGAGTCACATCGCAAATATTATATAAAAATATTATTTCGTTTTTCTTTTCAATTTAACCGCATTCCTTTAGGTCGTAAGTCCAGTCCATTTGTGGCAATGCGTACTGTACGCCAGTTGGCATCAGATGAATGTTCTCCTTTTCCTGATGCAGCTTCTGTCATCAAGTCGAATAGTCTATATATGGACGATTTGGTGACGTCAGTATCTGACAAGGACAGCGCTCTAAGCTTAGCTAACGAGTTAATTTCTTTGTTTAAAAGCGGATGTTTTGATCTGGTTAAATGGGCTAGCAATTCTTCCGAGTTTTTTGATTGCTTGCCACGTCCACACCGCGCTCCAGTTAATTTCTCTGGTGATTCTAGTAGCAACCTGAAGATATTAGGTCTAACTTTGATTCAAAACGAAGTCGTATTTCAGTTGTCTACTTCTTGCAGTGACAATAAATGTACGAAACGCACTATACTTTCCTTTGTCGCTCGCCTTTTTGATGTTTTGGGCCTGGTATCTCCAGTAATAGTATACGCCTCCAGAGGACATAATAAGATCTTTTTCATTACTCGTTAAAGAATTACCATTAATATCGGAAATAAAAATACCGCGCCATATTGGTTTTTCTAATAACTGTAGGGCGAATATAGTTGCATTTTGTGATGCAAGCCTCAAGGCTTATGGTTGTGTTATTTATTTACATTTAACTGACGAGGTCGGAAATATCATTATGAGACTCTTGTGTTCCAAATCTAAAGTTTCGCCTGTTAAAATTACTACGCTTGCTCGATTAGAGTTATGCACCGCTGTTTTAATGTCCCGCTTAGTAAAAGTTATTAATACTTATAGTAACCGCATAAAATATATCTCAGGTGTTTTGTTGTCATCCGACCCTCAACCTGAGGTGTTGACACCCGCTCATTTTTTGATGTCGACTCCCATTCAATATTTTCCCGCAAATGATCTTTCTGATGAACGTGTTAATTTAATCGACCGCAAAAAATTGTTAGACGTTCTAGTACAGTCATATTGGAAAAATTGGAGATCTGAATATTTGCAAACGCTACAAGTCAGGCAGAAATGGTGTACGCCTGACAATCCAGTTCGTGTTGGAACTGTAGTTCTAATTGACCGAGATGACATACCACCGTTACGTTGGCCATTAGGTATTATCCAGGAAGTTTATCCTGGTAGTGATGGTGTAGTTAGAGTTGCATTAATTAAAACGCAAAGTGGCACGTTTAAACGACCTGTTGTTAAACTTTATCCCATACCTACACAATAATACCAACTTATAATATTTTTTTATTTTTTTTTATACTTTCCATTAGTTTATTATAATATAGTTTTCCCTTTAATATTAAATTGAGATTTCAAGGATCATTATGTCCCTTGATCTTACACCGCATAGCTTACACCGCATAACTTACATTTCGTTTATTTTTTTTTCTTTCTTTTGTAAGTTCTCCGAACTTCCAAAGCCGGGGAGCATGGTTGCGCGTGCAATACACAAGGTTTGTTTAATAGTTATGCCGTTAATCGACCTCTGCCGCGCCTCTACTGGCAAAGAGAATTTCAAAAGAAGAAAACAATGTCAAGAAGGACTTCAAAATTTTTCTCTGCAAATAGTTGTCAAAATAATCCAAGAGAGTGGTGAACAATTTTTCCCTGGACCGCATCACCGCTCCTGAATATTTGTTTTAACCGCATCGCTGTATAAATTGTGTAAACCGCTATTAACATTAAAACATTTTTGTGAGTGCCATTTTTCCACCATACCGCCGCGCGGCTGGATTGTCTGTGTCGACTGAGGACGAACATTTTCAGCTACGTGTGAGACTGGTAAGTCGTTTGATGTGCATATCTATTTGGGATTTACTTTGTGTATTGTTCCGCACCGCAACGCTCCGCAGCCATCATCAGATTTACCATAGTTTCTTCCCTTCCGCTTGGAGGAGCTATTTACACGCTCCTCCAGAGAGAAAAACACGGGTGTATTATGTTGGATTTATAGAAGGCATCGAAATTAAAAGTGACGTAACTTATTACACTGTAAGATTTTTAAAAACTGTTAAAAAACCACAACAGTTGAAATTTATTTATAACTCCCAAAAAAATCGACCGAGACACAGTGCCTGCACAATGTGTCGTAAAAAATGTGATTTTAGAATATTTTTCAAATGAGTTCAATTAACTTAATAATAGATTCTTGCGATTTATTATTTTGAGTGAAATTTTCAGTACGATTTTAACTAGCAAATGCTTCTGTTGCAACTATATTTTATACACATTTTTGAAAGTTTTTAGTTTCACCCAAATCCAAATTTTGTTTAATATTCGGCTTTTTTGCGAATCTTTAAGTTTCCGAGGCTTCGATCAATAGTTTATTGATCGAAGTTCCGAGGTGCAGAAAATTAGGTTATAATTATTAATTATAAAATTTGAAAAGTTATTGGATAGCTTATCTTTATCTATTTTTTGAATTACAAAAATATGTTTTGTAACTAAGTTTAGGAGTAATCGTATATTAAGAGTACAAAATAGCGCTAGTGGACTCCCTTACCACCAACCTCATGATTATTGTTTGATCTCTTTAATTAGCATTTTGAAGTAAGTTTAATAAATTTATTAAAAAACACAATATTTGTTGTTTACTTTTACCTTTTTTTTGTCTAAGAGAACGGCAATGTGAATTTTACTTTATAAATTCTATTTTGTAACGTTATATTACATTGTGTTACAAAATAAGTAGAATCTTTTGTGTTTCATTTGTGTTACGCTCATTTTTTTTGAAAATGACTCAGATACAATCTATCATGTCTGGTAAAAAAAAAGTCATTTAAAAAAATACTATTAGTGTCAATTATCTATATATATAAAAGAAATAACAAATCATTGTATCCTAGTCCCAGGTCCCACTTTTGACTGTGACCGAAAGAGTTAAGCAACGACGGGCGCGGTCGGTTTGTGGATGGGTGACCGCTAGTGGCAAAATTTTATAGACGCTACCGTGCTTCGGAGGGCACTTAAAGCCGTCGGTCCCGGTTGTTTTCAATGGTGGAAACAGTAGTTATGCCTTGTCGAAGACCTTCGGGTGGCTTGAGAACATTCGACACTGGGTTGGCCACTAACGCCTCCAACAATCCGCATCGGTGTGGTATGTTCATGTATGATAAGCAGTGTAGCACCCATCGATGCACAAGTTCACCGCGCAGGTGCCACATCTCCATACCGTCGTGCGACGCACTTTCGCCTTGTAGCATTGCTTACAGCGCTGCGGTATCTTATTTTTTACAGGCAAATGCATCTGCGGTGGTGTGGCTGTTGCCGCTGGTTGTATTGGCCGAGGAACAACAGGAGTTGTGCACATTTGCAGTAACTGCTTAGCCAACTGCAGCCGAAACTGACGATGTGGCATGACTTGAGTGCGGTTGTGGTTGAACATAACAAAGGAATTGTGTATCGACACGTTGATAAGTCGGCGGAACAGTTTTTTGTACCAGATCATATTTCTTACCCTCTCTATGGGGTAGGCATGCAGCATTTGATCTTTATGGTCTACTAGCTTTTACCCGCGGCTCCGCCCGCGTGATCTAAGGGAATTAACAATGAGTTGTTTATCATACATGACACATTTGTGGTGGATGAATAGTGACAGTTCCACGATTAAAAGATACTTAGAGGAACCAGAGGTAATGCTGACCGCTGATAAAGTGTACGTAAACTGACTTACTGGAGCTCTAAGCTAACTTCAATAGAAGTGTGCTGGTGAAGATTGATGCAGGATCCAACGATCCTGCTTACGTTTACAGGCAATACTAAGGCGAAGAGCACATATAAGTGTGATTTGTTTTCCAAATGGGTGTGATTTTTTCTTTTGATGTGTTTCCAGCCATACACGGCTTGAGACACAGAACAGTTTGAAGATTTATTGACAATGGTGACACCATTAATTGAAAAAAAGAATATATTGATGAGAGATCGCTGCGACCCATAGACGTCCCACTGTTGGGCACGGGTCTCCTCTCAGAATGGGAGGGATTAGGCCTTAGTCCACCACGCTGGCCAAGTGCGGATTGGCAGACTTCACACACCTTCGAGAACGTTATGATTAACTCTCAGGCATGCAGGTTTCCTCACGATGTGTCCTTCACCGTTATAGCAAGTGACATTTAATTTCTTAAAACACACATAACTTAGAAAAGTCATTGGTGCGTGCCACTGGGGTTTGAACCCGGACCGCTCGAGTGAGAGGTGAGTTCGATAGCCGCTGGGCTTTATTATAACTATCCTTTAAAATTATTGCACAACATTACATAGTACAACAAAATGAAAACAAACTATGACGGCGTACGAACAAAACCAAACATTTATAGTTGAAAATTAGAAAGCAATTCTACTTTTCAAGTGGTTCTGTCAACTGTAGCTAGCTTTGAGTATATTTGGTCTGTGAGCTAGCTACTAATATAGTGATCTGTGGTCAACTGTGCCTCTGTACAAAGAATAAATAAACACTACGTTTTACCTCTGTAGCACAAACCACAGAACATAATACTCCTAGCGGAGGCACAAACCATAGAGTAACTTAAACATAACTAATAAGGGGTAGCTAAACCTAATATACTAATCTGTGAGCTAAACCCAGCAGTGTTAGAAGTAGCTAGCTACTAATATACTAATCTGTGGATAAAAGATCGTTGCGATAGTACACTGAGCAAGTAATTACTACGTGCAACGATCTTTAACACTATGGATTTGCCCTAATTGCAAAAAAGCGTGTATACCTAAACTGCCAGGGGAAGATAAAATGAGTGGTTTTACTAGTGCTGTGCGTACTATGTGGAGACGTTATCGATAGAAAATACGATATTTGTTGACGTGAAAACGTCTTATAAATCGATGAACGCCTACACATATGAAAAAAAGTGTGACGTCATCCTCCCGTACAATATTGTGTGTACTTTAGAATAATTACCTTCATTTTAAAGTGCATGTATGAGTATGTTGCAGGTTTGCATTCATTCATTGTACACTCTTATGTGAATTAACAGAGTGCGAAATATTTCATCACCGTTTCATTGCCATAAAATTCTTTATAAAATTTTTCATTTATCATAAAATACGATTAACTTTACCGGAGATAAATCGATTTCTTTTAATAATATAGACGGACAAAAAGACATGCGGGCCACCTTACCACTTAATAAACTAAACATTATCACCATGCCGAACTCAATCACTACCTCTGTCATTAAGGGATGGTTAAAAATATAAAAGTATAGTGCTTACTTACTTACTTAATCGACAGCAAGCTACACCAAACACTAATCAAAATCTAGCTTTACCCCACAACGCCGATCAGATTACGATAAATATAATAATATTTTATCGAGCAATCGTTAAATCTTGTATGCGTTACATTACTTGCATGTACTTGATGGTATTAAAAATGGCCGATCCAGCCACGGCCAAGCCACGGCCGAACCACGGACAAAGTAGAAACGAAATTAAGATGAATCCGAATCACTTCACATGTCTCTTTTTTCATAGACAGCTGTCAATTAGTGAAAAAGAGACAACATGTATTTTACATAGTGTGCGTTAAAAAAAAAACATAAGCTATAATAATATAGTCAACTAGAGCGTCTCCATGTATATTGCTATCTCTATGCTACGTGCAACGATCTTTAGTATATTGCTATCTCTATGACTACGTGCGTTAGTATATACCACAAACTAATAATGGTATATACTTTAATCTGTGGATCGTTGGGCTAATGGGCTAAAACCACTATTAAATAACACTATATCACAGGTTTATAAGCATTTTATAAGTAGTATGTACTACGTACTACTTAAACTACACTTTAAAGGTACTCTGTGGTGACTACACTCTCCTAACCAAAGACGTTGTCTGTGCACAGAGTACATTTTATATAACTGAAATAGAGTCCGCGCTCAAGGCTTGTGCATGGCCCATGAATGTGACGCCATCTGTTTTCTAATTTGGAAAACTTCGTGCATTTTTCTGCACCTTGGCACCTTTAATTTAAATTTTCTTTTAATGTTTCAATTAGAATAGAATTAGTTAGCTCTTAATTCATTAAGATCAAATACAATATGCCATCTTTTAGAGCATTAGTAACTAATCCTATTTTATAAAAATAAGAAGACTGGAATTTTATACGATAATTTATTGTATAATTTATAATGCTACAGTAACACAAAGCGTAGGTAAAACACCAATGTTTACAAAGAATTATAAAGGCCCTGAAATTGTCAGAGAACACAACATTCATTCATGTTTAAAATTTCTTTGGCTGCATTCGAAGCCTCTGGTATAGGATACTTCTCCATCCTGTACAAGATATGAAGTCACTTTTGAAGCAGCACTACTTATAAATAATTTAAGCAGTCTTCATTCACCTGAGGAAAATTGTGAACCTGACTCGACTCATGCACAGGATTCAAATCATTCTTCATTCTTCTCAAACTGTTCTTCAATTTATGTGATGAACAGAAGTCCAGTTATGCTTCGGAACTAGATTTTGACGACATCGATATTAATAAGTATTACATATTATTATTCGTAAGTAGACGTACATGCGGGGCTTCGGAATCCTATTTATCACGTCGTGAGGTGGAAAAATCGTAAAAAGCAGTGAAAATGCATTTATTTACAATTAATATTATTGAAATTAATGACACATTTGACATATGACATTTGAATTTTCATTTTAAATTTAACTAAATGGCGTTTGTACAGTCCATTCCTACAATTCAACGACAGTAATTATGGAATATCAATATTTAAATTACAATATTTAAAATTGCTGGACCCATTTTCTGAACTTAATATTACTAATTATGGTTTATTTAGTACATAATGTTTTGTTTTATAAATCTGACTTGATGTTACCAGATCAAAATATATAAAATAAATGGAAAACCATTGGTAACACTGAATTGAAAAACGTCATTACTTGTGTAGATTAGTACCATCTTTTGTCTAGTTTTAGAATGAAAATCAGTATAACCTGACAATATTTAATATCATGTCGCAGCAAACAAAGTCTACGTGTTTCTATACATCCTAAATTTGATTGGTTTTCCAAATATCTATTGTCTATGCTTCCGAGTAGGTTTTTTTTAACTGCAAACACCCTGTGTCTGTGTTTGATTTCAATTTAAGGAAGATGCAGCATTTCTGCGCGGGTTGTCTTAAAACGGGTTGTAATGTTAATCCAATAACGATTTCGGAAATGAACACTTACCGTGACGTTATTTGTAAGGTAATTCTCACCAAAACGCATTTTATTGTTAATATCATGCCGTTAGTGTTGTGTACAGACATAATAGTTTATGTTGCTATCATTACAACCACCACCACCAGAACTCTGACTTTGTACCACTATTGGGCCTGTGTCTCCTCTCATATTGGGAGCAATCGTACTCGTAATCCTTTATAATGTTCTCGAAGACATGTGAAGTCTGCCAGTCTATACTCGGCCAGTATGGTGGAATGAGGCATAACCCCTCTCATTACAAGAGGAGCTCAACCCTGATAGTGGTACTAAGTCATGCTTGTAGAGATGGAAGTTGTACTTCACTTAAAAATCATTGTGCCATTTGGGTTTGATCCTAGACCGCTCGAGTGAGAGGTGAGCTTGATAGCTGGGCTGTCAGTGCTGTCACAGCTAAAATTGTATATGATATAGGATGGACAAGCTTACACTTAAACTGAGTGTTCAAAATTTCCAGAGTAACTGTGAGGAAAGTGACAGCATGGACATGTGTGCTTACTGCCGCTGCCTGCTGCGGAAGCTGGGCAGGTTCGTGCGGCAATGCCGAGCGGCCCAGGGAGCGCTGAAGAAGCATCAGGTAAGTCCCTGCAACATGATTAAAAGCAGAACGTGTCTGGGAGATATGACTGACTATCTGCTCGCCCCGCGCAAGATGATACCTTAACACTTACTTTATTTCAACATCCATACATTCAAGGTCTGAACTACACTTTTCTGCCAACATGTGTCAATAATTCCATCTTAAACTGAAATTTTTCATATCTTTTATTAATAATGATTGCCTTTTTGGTCTAGGCCGCACTTGCACCCAAGTGTGGCTGTTAAGGGGGTCCTAGGTTCGATCCCTGAGCATTAAAATATTATTGCGTCATCTAACTTGAAATTCCTAGTAGCATCTCAGAGCCTGGATGTGTGCCCGGTGTGTAACAATAGGCTCACCACCTATTTTATTGGACCTAAACATAACTAATAAATAATGCTCAAGGTGAGGACGGCCACCGGACCCCAAACTAGGCACACACCTGTACCATGGGGGTCAGAGACTGATATATACATACATACATAGATATTTTTAAGTACATACTTGTTTGAACCTCTTGGGGAGCCCAATGGAATCCAAATCAAAAGTCTTGAACTAATATATTGATGTTAAAATTGTGAGATACAAAGTGATCCGTTGGTGTGAATGAATAAAATTACAAGAAATAAACGCGACACGTCATACAGATATAATCCATTTTTCTTGAGATGTCTTTGTTGGTAAACAGTCTTGGCACTATGTTTATTGAAATATTAGTTGAAAAATATTATTTGTAGTTGTAAAGAAAAAAATTTTTTTGCTTTAAATGATTATTTAGTGTATAATCCTTTTAATCACAAATTACGACAAAAGATACTTCAAGTGTTTAATAATTAGTACAGTCTGAAAAAACTATGAAGTTATTATCCTACATTTGACAGTTATAAAGTAAATAATATGAATATTTTCAGATACCACGAGAATCTTTGAAATCCATTGGAGATCTGAATTGTATCGCTTTAAATCTTGACATATCACATATCCAACCAGACCATTATGACTTTGAATATGTGGGAGTAGAAGGTGAAGGCTCGCTATTAGGTTGCGATCCAGTTAAAGTTGAATACGAAGATATTTCTATTGAAGAACATGACGTGGCCAGCCAGCTGCCACTTGTTCAGTCATCCGATGGGATTGCGAATGCCACGATGACAGAATACACGAAGTACCAGGAGCCAATGAGCGATGAGGACGTGGGCAGCGACGAGCCAGAGCTTCCAGAGTTTGATGTCCAAGTCAAGGTGAAAAGAGACAGCGAAAGTGCAACAGAGACAGACAGTCACAGCATCGGTGAAGCAGGTGAGATTGATTGAATCTTCATTATATTTTTTTATTCGAGGCTGGATACCAGACACCGTGTGACAAACTGCATGGCTAATCTTATTAAATATACATTTTATATGCATACTATTTTAGTATATACCTTAAAATCTAATGTGTAATAAAAACACCACACATTAAAAACCATTAACCATTAATTAACCACACAACCTTTATCACCACCATCGATAATAAGATGTAGTATTCGAATTAAAATGATATTACAATGTTGCAAAGGAATAAAAAAATCGCTAAAATATTAAAATGGTAATAAATAAATAAATATCTTGGACATTCTCACACACGGCCATCTGACCCCAAAGTAGGCGCGAGCCTGTGTTATGGGTGTCAGAGACTGATATACATACATAGATATTTTTAAATACATACTTAAATAGATAATATTGACATCCAGACACAGAACAAATACAAGTGTTCGTCACACGAATATTTGTCCTGAGTGGGATTCGAACCCACGACCTTTGGCGCAACAGACAGGGTCACTACCGATTGCGCCAACGGGCCTGTTAGTATCAATTTATCTATCCGCGCGCACTCTGCCTTGCATTTCGACAACTCTGTTCCGGCGGCGCCGGGGGCCCCACTCCCGCTACTCCCAGTGCAATAAACGTGGATGTCTCCGCCGCGCCGGTTACTCAGCTCTCTCCCACGGGCTACGCCCCGCCCATTATCATCCATCCATCCAGCAGCCTCTTGAGGTCCCCTGCTGGACAGACCTCTCCTATACGACACTACTCCCACCGGTCCTGTGAAACCAGCGGTTTCTCGCAGTCCTTGTTTTTGTTTGTCAACAAACAAACAGTCTTTAATTGACTATCTTACTCTTCTAGAACAAGAGGAAAGTCGCCTTAAGAAATTAAATGACACTTGCTGTAACGGTGAAGGGCACATGAGGAAACCTGCATGCCTGAGAGTTCTTCTAATGTTCTCGAAGGCATGTAAAGTCTGCCACTCCGCACTTGGCCAGCGTGGTGGACTAAGGCCTATTACCTCCCGTTCTGAGAGGAGACCCGTGCCCAACAGTGCGACAAAGAAAGGATTGTGATGATGAAGTTTATCCTAAGAAGGCCAAGGCGAATGCGCGGGGCAAGCTAGTCTAAGTATAAATTATTGTTTGCAGGTGACGGTAGCCGCCCGCGAAGCAGCGAGCCTGTACCGGCGGATGCTGCGCAGCCGGCGGCTGAGGGGCGCGTCGACACTGTCTTATCTAATAATGTAGAAACTTTATCTTGTGAGTTGTGCCCTTATCAAACTACCAATGAAATACATTTGTTGTCTCATCTAAGAGCGCACGGTAGCAGTAAGTCTTTCGACTGCGAAAGGTGTCATTATAAAACTATAAAGAAGACTCATCTGATGAGTCACATAAGAAAACATTCACGTGAGAAGCCTTACTCGTGTAATATCTGTAAGAAAGAATTTAATATAAAAGGTAATCTACAAACTCATTTGAGAACACATTCCGGGGAGAAGCCTTACTCGTGTGATATCTGTAAGAAGTCATTTAGTGTGTCATCACATTTAAAATACCATTTGAGATCACATTCCGGGGAGAAGCCTTACTCGTGTGATATCTGTAAGAAAGAATTTAATATAAAATGTAATCTACAAACCCATTTGAGAACACATTCCGGGGAGAAGCCTTACTCGTGTAATATCTGTAAGAAAGAATTTAATATAAAAGGTAATCTACAAACCCATTTGAGATCACATTCCGGGGAGAAGCCTTACTCGTGTAATATCTGTAAGAAAGAATTTAATATAAAAGGTAATCTACAAACTCATTTGAGAACACATTCCGGGGAGAAGCCTTACTCGTGTGATATCTGTAAGAAAGAATTTAATATAAAATGTAATCTACAAACCCATTTGAGAACACATTCCGGCGAGAAGCCTTACTCGTGTGATATCTGTAAGAAGTCATTTAGTGTGTCATCACATTTAAAATACCATTTGAGATCACATTCCGGGGAGAAGCCTTACCCGTGTAATATCTGTAAGAAAGAATTTAATATAAAAGGTAATCTACAAACCCATTTGAGATCACATTCCGGGGAGAAGCCTTACTCGTGTAATATCTGTAAGAAAGAATTTAATATAAAAGGTAATCTACAAACTCATTTGAGAACACATTCCGGGGAGAAGCCTTACTCGTGTGATATCTGTAAGAAAGAATTTAATATAAAAGGTAATCTACAAACTCATTTGAGAACACATTCCGGGGAGAAGCCTTACTCGTGTGACATCTGTAAGAAAGAATTTAATATAAAATGTAATCTACAAACTCATTTGAGAACACATTCCGGCGAGAAGCCTTACTCGTGTGATATCTGTAAGAAATCTTATTTAAAGTCATCAAGTCTAAAACGCCATTTGAGAACACATTCTGGTGAGAAGCCTTACTCGTGTGATATCTGTAAGAAATCTTATTTAAAGTCATCAAGTCTAAAACGCCATTTAAGAACCCATTCTGGTGAGAAGCCTTACTCGTGTGATATCTGTAAGAAAGAATTTAATATAAAATGTAATCTACAAACTCATTTGAGAACACATTCCGGCGAGAAGCCTTACTCGTGTGATATCTGTAAAAAATCTTTTATAATGTCATCAGGTCTAAAATGCCATTTGAGAACACATTCTGGCGAGAAGCCTTACTCGTTTAATATCTGTAAGAAAGAATTTAATTTAAAACGTAATCTACAAACTCATTTAAGAACACATTCCGTGGAGAAGCCTTACTCGTGTGATATCTGTAAGAAATCTTTTATAATGTCATCAAGTTTAAAATGCCATTTGAGAACACATTCTGGCGAGAAGCCTTACTCGTGTGATATCTGTAAGAAATCTTTTAGTCTGTCATCAAATCTAAAATGCCATTTGAGAACGCATTCTGGCGAGAAGCCTTACTCGTGTGATATCTGTAAGAAATCTTTTATAATGTCATCAAATCTAAAATGCCATTTGAGAACGCATTCTGGCGAGAAGCCTTACTCGTGTGATATCTGTAAGAAATCTTTTATAATGTCATCAAGTCTAAAATGCCATTTGAGAACGCATTCTGGCGAGAAGCCTTACTCGTGTAATATCTGTAAGAAATCTTTTAGTCTGTCATCAAATCTAAAATGCCATTTGAGAACGCATTCTCGCGAGAAGACTTACTCGTGTGATATCTGTAAGAAATCTTTTATAATGTCATCAAGTCTAAAATGCCATTTGAGAACACATTCTGGCGAGAAGCCTTACTCGTGTGATATCTGTAAGAAATCTTTTAGTCAGTCATCAAATCTAAAATGCCATTCGAGAACGCATTCTGGCGAGAAGCCTTACTCGTGTAATATCTGTAAGAAATCTTTTAGTCTGTCATCAAATCTAAAATGCCATTTGAGAACGCATTCTGGCGAGAAGCCTTACTCGTGTGATATCTGTAAGAAATCTTTTATAATGTCATCAAATCTAAAATGCCATTTGAGAACGCATTCTGGCGAGAAGACTTACTCGTGTGATATCTGTAAGAAATCTTTTATAAAGTCATCAAGTCTAAAATGCCATTTAAGAACCCATTCTGGTGAGAAGCCTTACTCGTGTGATATCTGTAAGCAAGCGTTTTCTCAAGTGTCTAATCTAAAACGTCATATGAGGACACATTCTGGAGAGAAGCCTTAGTCTTAGTCGTGCGAGTGTTGAAGAGGCTGAGCAAAAGCCGATGGCAATGGAGATAAGTCTCTCGGAGTGTGCGTTTTAACGGCATGCTATAAGTTATGCAAAATAGAAGCTGTATGGAGAGAACAATACATATAATATACACCTTCTCCAGTTTATGCAATGTACCAAGCGTGCAAGTTATTTTATCAGCCAGTTCTTGGACTATAATTCATATTAATCACCAACAAGCGTTGTTCTTTTTTTTTTGCATCAAGCTCCTGTGCTATAAGGCGGGGAGTAAAGTTGTTAATAGCTGCACCTTATCTGTAGCGTAGCAGTCACTGGTTCCTAATTGGTTAATTAGATCAAATGCAAGATGGCGTTGTTATTTAATCATGCTTTCGAGGTAATGATGATGACTCATTACCAGTTTCCTTTGTTAAAAGTACCAGGACTGCAGCAGTTGCGCGAGTAGCCTTGCGCCATTGAATGATTATAATTAACAATAATAATTTAAATACCAGTTTCCTTTGTTAAAAGTACCAGGACTGCAGCAGTTGCGCGAGTAGCCTTGCGCCATTGAATGATTATAATTAACAATAATAATTTAAATACCAGTTTCCTTTGTTAAAAGTACCAGGACTGCAGCAGTTGCGCGAGTAGCCTTGCGCCATTGAATGATTATAATTAACAATAATAATTTAAATACCAGTTTCCTTTGTTAAAAGTACCAGGGCTGCAGCAGTTGCGCGAGTAGCCTTGCGCCATTGAATGATTATAATTAACAATAATAATTTAAAATAAGTATGTGATGTCATTACGTGTATGTAATAAATGGTACTGTATCGTAATGCAAAGAAAATATTTTCAATTCAAGGATTGTTTTTTATTGTGAACAAAACCTTTATATTTTTAACACACTTTTATTAGGTCCACTTGTATGTAACTCACAATGTAAGGGAATCTTTGAGAGCTAATTTAACCATCTTCCAAGGATCGTAGCGTAATGAAAATTGGCAGCTGTATGTACTTCTGAAATGTATTCAATAATATGGTACTGTCGAGCTGATCTGATGATGGAGCCGGAAGATATTAGCTACTTTAAAGTGGAATCTTTGAGAGCTAATTTAACCATCTTCCAAGGATCGTAGCGTAATGAAAATTGGCAGCTGTATGTACTTCTGAAATGTATTCAATAATATGGTACTGTCGAGCTGATCTGATGATGGAGCCGGAAGATATTAGCTACTTTAAAGTGGAATCTTTGAGAGCTAATTTAACCATCTTCCAAGGATCGTAGCGTAATGAAAATTGGCAGCTGTATGTACTTCTGAGACACATTCAATAATATGGTACTGTCGAGCTGATCTGATGATGGAGCCGGAAGATATTAACTGGAACTTCATGATGGAATTAGGTATCATAGTCGTGTTTGCACTTGTGGTAAGGTCTTGTAATGAACTTTGACCACGATTAGGTTTCAAGGTCTGATGATGAAGCCGGAAGATATTAACTGGAACTTCATGATGGAATATCGTATCATAGTCATGTTTGCACTTGTGGTAAAGTCTTGTAATGAAATTTGACCACGATTAGGTTTCAAGGTCTGATGATGAAGCCGGAAGATGGGCACTGGAATTCCATGATGGAATATCGTATCATAGTCGTGTTTGCACTTGTGGTAAAGTCTTGTAATGAACTTTGACCACGATTAGGTTTCAAGGTCTCATGATTTCTTTTTTAGTTGGATTTTTTATAAAAGTGTGTTTTTTTAGTTTTTTTAAACTATTAATTAAGTTATTTTTTCTTTATTTAACGCTTCATTGTATTCTACAATGTGGACATAATGCCTGAAGCCATTGTCTACCAGCCAGACCTTGAGATGGTGAGAGAAACGGTGGCCGTTTTTGATTTTAAAAGGAAAAAATACAACAAAATTTACCGAGTATGCAGTAAATACTACACAATAGATATCTACATATAATAAAATTTTCGTAATAAAGACAGTAAACAATAGGCAAATATATACAATACAATATAATAAATACACAACATACACACAAACATAAATACATATAGTACTAGCTGTGGTCTGCAACATTGAAGAAGTACTAGTAGAAATTATATGCAGGAGCGGGGCCACAATAGAATCAAAGGACCAGGAATGCCTAACACCTAACCCACTTAGTAATGTCACTAGAGGCATAAGCATCAGTGGTTCATCTATATATATAAAAGGAGAAGGTGACTGACTGACTGACTGACTGACATATCAACGCAGGGCCTAAACTATAAGAGTTAGAAACTTGAAATTTTGCACAGGGGTTCCTTTTATAGCGTAGGGGAGCACTAAGAAAGGATTTTTGAAAATTCACCCCCTAAGGGGGTAAAATGGGGGTGCAAAGTTAGTATGAAACTTTGCCGTTTTTTAAGTCAAGTGGGCAACCCGAACGCGGGCAGACGTCGTTAATAGCTCAAATTCTACGCGAGCGAAGCTGCGGGCGTCCACTAGTCACCTATAAACCGCGCGACTCGCAACGCGTCGAGCAATCGCGCGCAAACCCGAAGCTAGTCAGGGTTCGCAGCCTATATTCACATCTCTGTCTAAAGTACTCAGAACGAAAAAGATACTCTATCGGCAAAAATCATAACTAATGAAACTAGGTCGAAAATATTTGGTAGAATCCTTGATTATTTACCAGTGTTTATGCGCCGTCTATTTTTAGGGTAAAATTTAGAAATGTCGGGCAGTTTGTTGAACAACAAGGACAATAAATATAATTAATCTTGTAATTTTAAAATAACCCAAAGAACAAAATCTATGGTTAAACATAAATATCTTCTCACTGTTTATTATGGCGACTTGTTACATTTAAACATTTTGTGCGTGCTATGGTATAAATTCAGTAGCGTCATAGCCCAATGGCTCGAGTCGATTCAATGTGATCAAAAGAGTTAAGCAACGACGGGCGCGGTCGGTTTGTGGATGGGTGACCGCTAGTGGCAAAATTTCATGGACGCTACCGTGCTTCGGAGGGCACGTAAAGCCGTCGGTCCCGGTTGTTTTCAATGGTGGAAACAATCGTCAAGCCTTGTCGAAGACCTTCGGGTGGCTTGAGAACATTCGACACTGGGTTGGCCACTAACCCCTCCACCAATCCGCATTGGAGCAGCGTGGTGGAGTATGCTCTAGACCTCCCGCAGCAGTGTCTGCGGGGGAGACCCGTGCCCAGCAGTGGGACGTCTATGGGTCGCAGCGATGGTATAAATTAATTTGAAAAGGAAAGATGGTTTAGGGCTTAATTTATTTATTTTATCGATATTTGTAGTCAACTTGAAATAAGTTCATCAATTTCTTCTCTATCACTTCCCCTTCACTGCATTGTACTATCTGTCACTCCTCGGTTGTCGTCACTTCTACTTCCTGCTCCATGCTCGGGATCTGTGAGAAAAAATAACAGTAGTGTAAGAAAAGTTTTTATTTCTTAACAAAATACTTTACTTCTAAAACAACAAATTACAAAATAATAAAACTCTAGTCCGCACTAACTCCGTTCAGTCTCCTTCTTCCGAAATCACACGCTCGCGATTCAAAATGCGCGGCAAAACAGATGCCGCGCTCTGATTGGTCCTACGCATAGATGGAGGACCACAGAGTATGGCCCGTTCCCTTTATGCGTTCGAAGAAAAATAAAAGGAATGTGTTCATATTCATTACAACAGTTAATATTATTCTTTGGTCTGTCCCCCGTAGCCCACACAACAAGGAAATTATTGTCCGTCTAGTTCTTAATTTTTTTGCGAAAACGCTCGTAGGTGTCATGGCGTCCGCTTCGACGTCACGCCTAGATATTATAACAGAAGCCCAAGCGTCAGGTGAATTTTTACTGAGCCGTGACGTCATCCGCTCTGATTGGCGTTTCAGTCAACATGGCCGATTGCTGTATTCTGTACTTTTATTTTAATGAAAATCTCATTGATCTCAATGTTTTTATTAAAACTTGACCATTTTTTATTAATTATTCATTATACTTGTTCCGCTAAACATTTATTCTTTATTTTTTTGAATACTGTCATCATTCCTATTGTTATGTTTGTATCATTTTAACTAATTATGTATTTATTATTATTATTTTTATTAGTATTGTCACCACATATGAAACTGCTCTAAAAAAAGGGTTGTGCTGAAAATTAGCAGCCTTTTGACACAGGGCAGTATGCTGACCGTAACCCTTTTTTCACGCATGACACTATGTACATAGTTTATGTAGTTTTAATACAGATACTCCTTATTGTACACCACAGTAAAACAATAAATGACATTCTATAAAAACACAAACAATGACCAGTGGTGGCCAAAAGGCGGTCTTATCGCTACAGTAGCGATTTCTTCCAGACAACCTTTGGGTAGAGAAGAAAGTTAAGTTAATTGTTAAATTGTCTATTGTATAGTGTTGTGTATGAAAAACAAAGTAGACATGTCAGAAGTGAAACATCTTTGGCGAAATATTCAAATATACACAAAAAAAGAATAAACATAAATATTAATTTGAAAGTCTTGTTGTTTTATTACAAACGTTCGCTCTATCTCACTTTCTCGCTATCGCCCATCCTCTTCTTCAACACGAACGTTGCATGCTGCGTGACGCATTTCCGTTTCATCGAACGTTGCATGCTGCGTGACGCATTTCCGTTTCATCGAACGTTGCATGCTGCGTGACGCATTTCCGTTTCATCCGTAAAAAATTTTACCCTCATGCGCCTAAAGAAGTTTCACTTCAATAAATATCTTTTTCTTCTTCTTCATCTCCTTAAAGGTTTAGTAGAGAACAAGAGCTTCACAATTGAACCATTAAAAATACAGACAAACACGCTATGTTCATATTTTATAATAAAAAAAAAAAAACAAAAAACACTTTTTTTGATAAGCGAAAATCACTAATCCTGAAGGTTTTGGTCAAAATATTTAAATTATCTTTTTAAGATTCATACATATATCTTCTATCTAATATTATATTTAGTACATATAAGTTAAATCTATATCTTAAAAGTAAATTTACTAATTAATTAATTTAAAACTAAAATTTTCTTCATCTTCTTCTATTGGTGCATTTTTGGATGTAATACTGAAGCACCCACCTTGTCGGCGGCGGGGCGCTGTCCGCGCCGGCGCACGCGCCCGGGCCGGGGCGCGCGCAGGTGCACGTGCCGGTAGTGCGGCGCCACCTGGTGGCGGTACACGAAGCGCCGGTCGCACGCGGGGCACGGGTGCGCCGCCGTCTGCCCCATGTGGCGTATCTGAATAAACACATTCAAATATTGCCCCCTTATTTATAACAAACCAGTGGACGCACGCAGCTTCGCTCGCGTAGAATTAGACCCATTAACGACGCCTACCCGTCTAACGACTTCAAAAACGGCAAAGTTTCATACTAACTTTGCACCCCCGTTTTACCCCCTTAGGGGGTGAATTTTCAAAAATCCTTTCTTAGTGCTCCCCTACGTTATAAAAGGAACCCCTGTGCAAAATTTCAAGTTTCTAGCCCTTATAGTTTAGGCCCTGCGTTGATATGTCAGTCAGTCAGTCAATCAGTCAGTCACCTTCTCCTTTTATATATATAGACTAGCTTTTACCCGCGGCTCCGCCCGCGTGGCCAAAGGGAATAACAGTGAGTTGTTTATCATACGTAGATAAGAACTTGAAAATAAATTTTACTAACGCCATCTATTAACAACATCCGGAACTAAATATCTAGCAAATAACAAAACATCGATATCTTCCCATGGGGATGTTTTACCGCGGTAAAAAGAAGCCTACGTCACTCTCCACCCTCCTCACTATCTCCACACACAAAAACCATACCATATAATAGCTTCGTTGCGACGTGAAAGCCGGACAAACAAACAAATAAACAAACAAACACACTTTCACATTTATAATATTAGTATGGATTTATTTCTTGTATCGCTGCGACCCATAGACGTCCCACTGCTGGGCACGGGTCTCCCCCACAGACATAGCTGCGGGAGGTCTAGAGCATACTCCACCACGCTGCTCAAATGCGGATTGGTGGAGGGGTTAGTGGCCAACCCAGTGTCGAATGTTCTCTAGCCACCCTAAGGTCTTCGACTACGCTTAGCGACTGTTTCCAGCATTGAATTTTTTTTTGTATAATAACACATAATTAATTGGAAAACCAAACATTACGTGTCATAAAAATACTAAAACAAAGCTAAATTTAAACTAGATAAGTAAGTGCTTACAATAAATAACAAAAAAAAAATTACTGTACCACCACCACAACGTAGGCTACTTTTTACCGCGGTAAAACATCCCCATGGGAAGATATCGATGTTTTGTTATTTGCTAGATATTTAGTTCCGGATGTTGTTAATAGATGGCGTTAATAAAATTCATTTTCAAGTTCTGAATCACAAATGTGTCATGTATGATAAACAAGTCATTGTTAATTCCCTTTGACCACGCGGGCGGAGCCGCGGGCAAAAGCTAGTAAAATAATAATAACACTAGTCTTACCAGTACATGACGGTGCAAGTTTGTCTTAAGGGTGAAAGTTTGGTCGCAACGGGTGCACGGGAACCTCTCGACGTCGCGCTCGGCCGAGTGGGTCTTCATGTGTCCTGGGAATAGATAGATAGATAGATAGATAGATAGATAGATAGATACATTTTTTTTTTATTTTATTCATTTATTCTTATGTTAAAAACATTGGTACAATTATCTCATCTGCCAAACTGCAGAACAGTTTGTCGGCAGCAGTTCTCGTGGACTTTAACATTAACATTATCATTAATCATTTATCACATTTCAGCATCAGTACATCAGACAGTTTCATAGCCCAGTGGCTCGCTTCGATTCAATGTGATCGAAAGACGCAACGACGGGCGCGGTCGGTTTGTGGATGGGTGACCGCTAGTGACAAAAAAATAATTTCATGGGCGCTACCGTGCTTCGGAGGGCACGTAAAGCCGTCGGTCCCGGTTGTTTTCAATGCTGGAAACAGTCGTTAAGCCTTGTCGAAGACCTTCGGGTGGCTTGAGAACATTCGACACTGGGTTGGCCACTAACCCCTCCACCAATCCGCACTGGAGCAGCGTGGTGGAGTATGCTCTAGACCTCCCGCAGAAGTGTCTGTGGGAGAGACCCGTGCCCAGCAGTGGGACGTCTATGGGTCGCAGCGACATCAGACAGTTACAGTTTTACACATAAATTGGTCATCTTAGTTTTGTGTCAGCTGAGTTTCAATTATTGACTTAAATTACCTTATATATTTATATATTATATTAAAGACCTATATACATATATGCTGGCTGTGACAAAAAAAGGTGACCTCTCAGCATTAAGCTACAACGCATAACGCGTCATAGCACTACGATCGCTTGTAGTAGTAGTTCCAGCACAGTACAGCATCATTCCGTGGCAGCTTTATATACAGCGCCACGAAATGCTGGAATAATATCGCTGCGACCCATAGACGTCCCACTGCTGGGCACGGGTCTCCCCCACAGACGCAGCTGCGGGAGGTCTAGAGCATACTCCACCACGCTGCCCCAATGCGGATTGGTGGAGGGGTTAGTGGCCAACCCAGTGTCGAATGTTCTCAAGCCACCCGAAGGGAAAACCGACCGGGCCCGTCGTTGCTTAACTCTGTTGATCACATTGAATCGAACCGAGCCATTGCGCTATGGACGCTACTGTTTTAGTTAGTAGTTTGTTAATATGTAGTTGGTAGAACGCTTGTAGCTCATACATTAGTGCCTCATCATACTTCTTATTGTGCCTATCATCCTTCACTATTTCTCTTCTGTGTGTCATTCTGTGCGTGTATAATAAACTTTCTATTCTTTCGGACTCTTTATCTTTTATCAACCGTTCACACGCTTGCACCCTACTTATATCACATCTATATATATAAAAGGAGAAGGTGACTGACTGACTGACTGACTGACTGACAGACTGACTGACTGACTGACTGACATATCAACGCAGGGCCTAAACTATAAGGGTTAGAAACTTGAAATTTTGCACAGGGGTTCCTTTTATAACGTAGGGGAGCACTAAGAAAGGATTTTTGAAAATTCACCCCCTAAGGGGGTAAAACGGGGGTGCAAAGTTAGTATGAAACTTTGCCGTTATAAAGTCAAGTGGGCAACCCGAACGCGGGCAGACGTCGTTAATGGGTCTAATTCTACGCGAGCGAAGCTGCGGGCGTCCACTATCTATCTATATATATAAAAGGAGAAGGTGACTGACTGACTGACTGACATATCAACGCAGGGCCTAAACTATAAGGGCTAGAAACTTGAAATTTTGCACAGGGGTTCCTTTTATAACGTAGGGGAGCACTAAGAAAGGATTTTTGAAAATTCACCCCCTAAGGGGGTAAAGCGGGGGTGCAAAGTTAGTATGAAACTTTGCCGTTTTTGATGTTATTCGAATGAAATTCAGTACCTATGAAGGTTTTTTATTGAGTTTCGAAAACCATCTCTTAAGGGGGGGTAAAAGGGGGGTGCAAAGTTAGTAGGTATACAAGTTTTTCGTATATACCTTCATTATTTCAACGAAATTTTGTATTTAGGTTATGTTACGTCTAATTCCACGCGAGCGAAGCTGCGGGCGTCCACTAGTCTACCACTATAGACTCACTTCGCAACGACTGGAACTTCTTGAAGCTGACGCGGCAGACGGAGCACTAACCCCTCCACCAATCCCCATTGGAGCAGCGTGGTGGAGTATGCTCTAGACCTCCCGCAGGAGTCATGGGGGTCGGTGCCCAGCAGTGGGACGTGTATGGGTCGCGGCCTTGATGGACTCACTTCGCAACGACTGGAACTTCTTGAAGCGCACGTGGCAGACGGAGCACTAACCCCTCCACCAATCCGCATTGGAGCAGCGTGGTGGAGTATGCTCTAGACCTCCCGCAGGAGTGTCTGTGGGGGTCGGTGCCCAGCAGTGGGACGTGTATGGGTCGCGGCCTTGATGGACTCACTTCGCAACGACTGGAACCTCTTGAAGCGCACGCGGCAGACGGAGCACTAACCCCTCCACCAATCCGCATTGGAGCAGCGTGGTGGAGTACGCTCTAGACCTCCCGCAGGAGTGTCTGTGTGGGAGACCGGTGCCCAGCAGTGGGACGTGTATGGGTCGCGGCCTTGATGGACTCACTTCGCAACGACTGGAACTTCTTGAAGCTGACGCGGCAGACGGAGCACGAGTGCCGCGGGACGTCCGCGTGGCAGTCCATGTGGTAGGGCAGCATGGCGAGCTGCGGGCGAACATACGAGTACATTTTACAGGTGGTAGAGCCTATAGGGAACCAAATAGGTTTTATATGAAAGCTAATTGGTTCCATATAGAGTTCGCCCGGGGCAGTACCACCGCCCGCCACGGTACCTAGTACCATTTCTGCCGTGTAATAATTGTTTTTAAAGCAATTGTGGTCCGGTTGGAAAGGTGTGGATTCCGGTTACACTTCTTTAGAGGCGACATTCTTAGTCCTCAAGGGTAGCAACACATCTGTGACTGACTTAGAACGAGACTCCTACTAACAAGTACTAACTGGACTATTACTAACCCCCAACTAACAGGACTAACTATCACTAACAGTCCCCAGTCCTCATACCTACTAACGAGCTGACCAACTAATGTTCTAATTAACTCTCTCAACTAATTGGACTAACCATCCCAGTCCCTAATTGAGTCTTGTTCAAAGTCAGTCACAGTTGTCATGGGCGGCAGCGGATGGGTGATGCTGCAAGCTCGTTTGCTATTCTGTTTCCATAAAAAAAAAAAAAAAAACTTACTAACAAAAAGAAACCCAAAAAAAACAAAACAAAAAATCTACTTTGCAACTAATCCGCGAACAAAAATGTATGGTGATATATGTATATCCTTATTGTACACCACAGTAAAACAATCTAAAAATATACTGTAAAAATTTTTTTTTTTAAAAAAGCTTTTATAACTTTTTATGTTATTTTCGTGCATTGTCATCGGAACCTAATATGTGTGCCAAATTTCAGCTCGATAGCTTCAGTGGAAGTGGGTGAAATATTGATTGCAAGATTCCAGGACATACATACGAGTGAAGTTAAATAAAAGCTTTTAAAAACTACTATAGAAAAAATTGCTACTGCATGGCTGTCACAATATACAATAAGCTACCTAAAGACTTATCAACATTATCATCAGACAAGTTGTTTAAAAAAAAATTGCGTAAATGGCTAACGGAAAAATGTTTTTATTCCATAAATGAATATTTAAATTTCAAATAACATTCGACATGCCATTATATAGATGACATCTTATATTTTATATTTCTGACATTTCTTTACCATAACATGTTTTTATTAATTATTTATTGACGTCATGTATAATTAGAAATTATAATTGTAATTACTTTAAAAATATTTGCATGCTAATTTTAGCTGAATACCATGTACAGCTCGATATGTTCTATTGTATATGCGTTTTTTCAAAGCAAATAAATGACTAAGTATGACTATGACAAAAAAACCCAAAAAAAAACCAACAAAAAAAAATCTACTTTGCAACTAATCCGCGAACAAAAATGTATGGTGATGTATGTATATCTTCATGCACGCAGCACTTTCCAAGTAACAAATACAAATACTCTTTATTGTACACCACAGTAAAACAATAAATGACATTCTATAAAAACACAAACGATGACCAGTGGTGGCCAAAAGGCGGCCTTATCGCTACAGTAGCGATTTCTTCCAGACAACCTTTGGGTAGAGAAGAAAGTAAGTTAAATAAAGGAATAGGGAATAGGTGTACAGGGTAATGGAAATAGGCAAAGTAACTTTGTCTATCTGTCTGTCTAGCTTTCTACTACTACTGAACTGATTTAAATGAAATTTCGGTACACAAATAGTCTAGAGCCTGAGAAAGGACATAGGCTACTTTTTAATTGGAAAAAAGGTTGAAAAGGGAGATGAAAGGTTGTATGAAAGTATTGTCATTTTCAGAACTATAAGCATAACATTTATATTTTAGTCATTATACATTCGAAAGTAACTCTGTCTGTCTGTCTCGCTTTCACGCCAAAACTACTGAACCGATTTAAATGAAATTCGGTACACAAATAGTCTAGAGCCTGAGAAAGGACATAGGCTACTTTTTAATTGGAAAAAAAGGTTGAAATGAGGGATGAAAGGTTGTATGAGAGTATTGTCATTTTCAGATCTAGAAGCAAAAAATTTATATTTTAGATTAGACTGTTGATTAGGTACAAATATGGCATTCAAAGTTTGTAAAAATGTTACCCATAAGGGTGTAAAATAAACGTAGTGGATACGGATTCATTACAAATGTATGGAGCTAAAGTCTGATGAAAAGTGATGCAAATTAAATTTTCTTCTGAAAGAAGAACGAATCTATCACATCCTCTGAACGCTCACCTGACAAATCTGCCCGCAGACTTCGCACATGGCGGTCTTCGTTGAATGTTTGTAGTGGAACTGGGTTCGATTCTCGCCCGGGTGCGCGCGCCGGAAATGCGCGTGGTATGCAATCCCGTCGGACAGTTTCATGTCGCACTGAAACGAGGGTAGTTATATAATAAAATAAATTACGTCTAAAAAAAAATTAAAAAACACAGACTTTTATTATTATTATTATGTATCTCTTTAAATTTCACGGGTCCAGATGTGGACCCGGTAATTTGGAAGGCTTGCGTGGGGACACAGGTCCACCACGTAGAGGCCCCTTCGAGACATTTTAATGAGTTGTGATGTGGCACACGTGGCGGATACCACCCTCGATCGACTGCACCATCAATTGGTACACCCGAAGGTGGGCCCCACCAGATGCACAGGAACTATTGCAAAGGAATGGAAACTATAATGTGTCTATTGTGGTGGATTTAGAGGGACTGATACATGGGCTATGGAGAACTATGACACCTGCCATTCAGATCGTTACAATTATTATTATTACGTATTATTATTATTTTTATTTCACACGTCATTATAGATACTCGTAATCCTCTCCAAATTTTAAACTTTACTGTTCAAAAGTACCCTCAAAGATACCCAGACCTTGTAGAAAATATAATATCTTTACATCCAAACCAAGCAAATCTAATCTCGGAAAGCATGCGCCCCATAACAGATTAATCAGAAAATATGGCGAGCTAACTAAAACCTCAAACATAGATATATTCTCAGACGGAATTAAAAAGATAAAAAATTTCAGCCCTAAATTATATTTATGCACTTTATTTTAATTACACATATATTATATATTACATATATTATTTTTACTATATCAGTGTACATAGTATTATACGGAATTATATAAATAGTGTATTTCTTGCCCAATTCCTATGTATTGTATAATGTATTATTTTTATTATACATTAGGTATTACATTTCATTACTTTAAAGCTTACTCTCCCTATTTTGTTTTGCATGTTGTCTACACCTGTTACTCTAATGGCACTTAAAAGGTGTTATGTTTATGTTAATAGCTAATTAAGTTTAATAGTGTACATTATGTTGGTGTTCGATAAATAAATAAATAAAAAAATAAAAAATTAGACTTTTCTAAGAAATCCAAAAACAGCTATGATACGATGTTCCATCATGATGTTCCTGTTCATATCTTCGGGCTCCATCATCAGATCAGTTCGACAGTACCATATTATTGTATTGTCATCAGAACTACATACAGCTGTCAATTTTAATTACGCTACGATCCTTGGAAGATGGTTAAATTAACTATCTTAGATTCCATTACATAGTTACATACAGGTCGACCTAATAAAAGCGTGTTAAAAAGGGTATCGTTGAAGCGCTCATAGCCCAACGTCTCGCGTGCGTTATATGGATTTAAGATAGCAAAATAGCTTGCAGCACCACCCATCCGCTGCCGCCCATGACAACTGTGACTGACTTTGAATAAAACTCAAATAGGGACTGGGATGGTAAGTCCAGTTAGCTGAGTTAATAAGAACATTAGTTGGTCAGTTCGTTACTAGGTATGAGGACTTCGGCAGACTGTTAGTGATAGAGTTAGTCCTGTTAGCTGATGTTAGTAATTTATTAATACTCCAGTTAGTAATTGTTAGTAATAGTCTTGTTTTAAGTCAGTCACAGATGTGTTGCTACCCTTGAGGATGGATGACTAAGATGGTCGCCTCTAAAGAAGTGTAACCGGAAACCGAAAAGAACCTGACCACGCTTCAATCACAGAAGAAACATCATCATCAGCCTCTAGCGTTCCACTGCTGGACATAGCTCTCCTAGACGACGAGAAATACAAGTTAGCTAGCTGCGACCCATAGACGTCCCACTGCTGGGCGCGGGTCTCACCCACAGACACAGCTGCGGGAGGTCTAGAGCATACTCCACCTCGCCGCTCCAGAGTAGCCAACCCAGTGTCGAATGTTCACAAGTCACCTGAAGGTCTTCGACAAGGCTTAACGACTGTTTCCAACATAGAATTATACCGTTAATAAAATATATTTTTTAAAAAAGCTTTTTAAATTTTTTATTTTATTTTCATGCATTGTCATCGGATCCAAATATGTGTGCCACATTTCGGCTCGATAGCTTCAGTGGAAGTGGATGAAATATTGATTGCAAGATTCCAGGACATACTTACATGAATACATACGAGTGAAGTTAAATAAAAGCTTTTAAAATAACCGGGACCGACGGCTTAACGTGCCCTCCGAAGCACGGTAGCGTCCATGAAATATTGCCACTAGCGGTCACCCATCCACAAACCGACATCAGCATTTGGCACGCCTTACTGGTATGTCAAAATAATTAAAAAGAATGACATTTTTAGAAAGAAAGAAAGAATTTATTTGTAACAAACAAGCTGCAGTAGCGATTAATATCGTCTAATTTAAATTTTTTGATTGAAATAATTTTTTTTTTTTAATATTACTTAAACACAAAAAAACATTATGGCTTATTCAATTAAAAACAAATAAAATATACACTGCCGCACCGCCTGACACAAAAAGGCAACAAATAAGCATTATGCTGTAGCTTTACAGCTGCAGCGCTGATTTTCAGTGATGCCTTGGAGACGGTATTCGGACGATGGGAGAATCTCAAATGATTTACAAGCTAGCAACTTGGTTTTTTGTGACACATATAACATTTACTAGCTTTTACCCGCGGCTCCGCCCGCGCGGGAAAAGGGAATTAACAATGCCATCTATTAACAACATCCGGAACTAAATATCTAGCAATTATCAAAACATCGATATCTTCCCATGGGGATGTTTTACCGCGGTAAAAAGTAGCCTACGTCACTCTCCACCATCCTCACTATCTCCACACACAAAAACCATACCATATAATAGCTTCGTTGCGACGTGAAAGCCGGACAAACAAACAAACAAACAAACAAACACACTTTCACATTTATAATATTAGTATGGATATGGATACCAACTTGTGTATGATTGTGCTTACCTGTTCGCACTGTATGTTCCCCTCCTGACCACCAGCCCTCGCAGTTCTCCTTCTCAGCTCCTGCTTTCGAGGCGCTCTCGGCTTCCTGTAATGTCGGAAATAACACAAGGCCTGTCAGTATCCAAGGGGTCAGTTCAACAGGTGTGTTATTGACGATTTATTTATTTATTTAATTAATAAATTATTTCTTTATTGATTGATTGATTTATTTATTTAGTTTGTTTATTTATTTATTTACTTACACCTAAAAGCTTGTGGTGCAAAAGGCGGACTTAATGCTAAAAGCATTATCTACCAGTCGACCTTTGGGCCAAGCATATAAGTACAAAGGCGGTAGAAAATAAATTAAACCAAACAAAATAAAAATATGATAAAATTAAACAGTAGAAACTTAATAAACGAAATTAAATATTTATATAATAATACCTATATATAAATAAATAATTATTTATAAATACAATAAAAAGATGAAATATTATTTATTCCTCAAGACACAATCGATAACGTTATTAATTACTTGTATACAAGGGTATCGAACTCGCCTCTCACTCGAGCGGTCCGGGTTCAAACCCCAGTGGCACGCACCAATGACTTTTCTAAGTTATGTGCGATTTAAGCAATTAAATGTCACTTGCTATAACGGTGAAGGACACATCGTGAGGAAACCTACATGCCTGAGAGTTCATCATAACGTTCTCGAAGGTATGCGAAGTCTGCCAATCCGCACTTGGCCAGCGTGGTGGACTAAGGCCTAATCCCTCCCATTCTGAGAGGAGACCCGAGCCCAACAGTGGGACAAAGAAAGGGTTGTGATGATACAAGGTTACTGGAAATTCGTTCGCAACAAAGAGACCCCTTATGACGCTGTATGCGATGTAATATCACAAAAACAGGTTTAAGGGAAGTACAAAAATATCCTATTTAAGTATACTAAGCAAGATCCGGGGATCCAGCCCAACAGTGGGACAACCCACCAACCACCCATGGCCCCACCGACCATGTCATGAGGCCCGAATCATGGGAGACAAGCTCCCTACAAATTATTTTCTACTCCTTGTCCCCTCTTCTCTACTAGCCTCTCCCTCGCGGGGGCTCGACGGCACACTTATGCCTCTGGCGTCGGCGATTTCTTCCTCCGTCTTCTTCTTTTTTTTTTGTTATGGATAAAAGATAGCAAACGAGCTTGCAGCACCACCCATCCGCTGCCGCCCATGACAACTGTGACTGACTTTGAACAAGACTCAATTAGGGACTGGGATGGTTAGTCCAATTAGTTGAGAGAGTTAATTAGAACATTAGTTGGTCAGTTCGTTAGTAGGTATGAGGACTGGGGACTGTTAGTGATAGTTAGTCCTGTTGGTTGGTGTTAGTAATAGTCCAGTTAGTACTTGTTAGTAGGAGTCTCGTTCTAAGTCAGTCACAGATGTGTTGCTACCCTTGAGGACTAAGATGGTCGCCTCTAAAGAAGTGTAACCGGAAACCACACCTTTCCAACCGGACCACAATTGCTTTAAAAACAATTATTACACGGCAGAAATGGTACTAGGTACCGTGGCGGGCGGTGGTACTGCCCCGGGCGAACTCTATATGGAACCAATTAGCTTTCATATAAAACCTATTTGGTTCCCTATAGGCTCTACCACCTAGCAACCCTTCTTGCGTGCATCTTCATATATCGGACACTCCCAAAGCGCGTGGTGCCTATTTTCCACTTCCAACAGTGACAATGAAACGGTTATGGTGGTGATGGTACTAACCATAGATTTAACTAGATAGATTGGCAATGCGAAAGAGAAAGAACTTAGATACTCATATGTGAGAGCGAGATAGATAGGCGAGACCATTTGCGTATACGCTATAGGCCTGTAGTGACCTAACGTTAGTTGTGAAAGAAACAAATTTTGCTTATTTTTTTAAATCTTACGTTTAAAAGCGTACATTTGGTGTGATTTAGACGTAAATAATTATGGTTACGTGTACAGTACCAGGATGTAACTCATCTAAGAAAGAAAATCCATAGAATTATACATTTCATATGTAACTACGATTGAAAGATTTTATTCTCCTATTGCAATGTTTGAGAACTTTGTAAAAGAAATTATTAGAATAGAATAGAATAGAAGTATTTATTTGCAAAAATGTGGTTAGTTTACATAGGTTACATTTAAAAAAAAAGTCCCTCACATTTACCTAGTTATAGGCATGCAAAATGTTTTACGTTCACAATATTATGTCAATGATACATGTTCTATATAATGTCAATATTGAAGTTAATATTAAATCATATTATTATTTTAAAAATTCATTCAATTTATAAAAACATTTATCTATAAGCCATCGGTGCAGCTGTATTTTAAACCTATTCATTGTTAAATTCTTTAAGTCGTTTGGCAGTTTATTATAAATTTCTATACACATGTTATAGGAGTTTCTCGATGTTATTTCGAATCTTCTCCGTTGTACCTGCAACTTGTCTGGGTATCGCGTTGGGAAGTTACAGCAATCTTTCTTTCTTTGAAATAATTCCATGTGTTGTTTCACAAACATGCATATTTCGTATATGTAGATGCTACTCAAAGTTAATAGTTTCAAATCTTTAAATAGAGGCTTGCAGCTAACATCAGGAGTGACGTCACAAATAGCTCGGATGCATTGCTTTTGAGCTATAAATGCCTTATTGTGTAAAACAGAGTTGCCCCATAAAACAATACCGTACCTTAAGTTAGATACGATATATCCGTGGTATGCTTTTAATGCTGTTGTTCGATTACTTATTTTCGGAAGTCGCCACAGCGGATATGTGAAGCGATTTATTTTAGAACATAGCATATTTATGTGTTTTTTCCATGTTAAATTTTTATCTATATGGATACCTAGAAATTTAATTGAGTCTGTTTCGGAAATAACTTGGCTTTTACATTTTAGTACCAGATCTAGTTTTTTTGACCCTCTTGTACCAAATTGAATAAATTGTGTTTTATTTGTATTAATTTCTAGATTATTGTCACCAAGCCATTGAGCTATTTTTTCAATAGTACAATTGATTTCATCGGTATAATTAATTTTGGGGTTTCTAGGTACAATGAGAGCAATGTCATCAGCAAATAAGAAGCACTGATGCTTTGTTACATTAGGAATATCATTAATGTAGAGTATAAATAAAAGGGGTCCTAAAATACTTCCTTGTGGCACGCCTTTCATACTGTATTTTAAGTCAGATTTAACATTAACTTCCTCGAGAGAGTTGGGATTTACATTAACAACTTCCACATATTGCTGTCTCTTGTTAAGATAGCTTTCAAGCCAATCTAGTGGTGGGCCCCGGATCCCATACTTTTCACATTTCCATAAAAGTAGTTTATGCGAAACAAAGTCAAAAGCTTTACTCATGTCGAAGAAGATACCTGTTGTTTTTATTTTCCTATCCACATTTTCCAGTATGGCCTTAACAAGATTGAAAGCAGCTAAGGTTGTCGATTTATTTTTACGAAATCCATTTTGATTAGAGGATAATATATTGTGTTTCTCTATGAAATTTATAATACGTGTGTACATAGCTTTTTCAAAAACTTTTGACAGCACCGGAATTAGCGCAATTGGCCTATAGTTAGTTAGTAGAGTTTTATCGTCTTTTTTATGTAGCGGCTTAATGATTGATATTTTTAATTTTTCTGGAAAGATGCCAGACACAAACGATAAATTAACTAAATAGCTCAACACTGGCGATATGGTTTTGGCGCAAATTTTTATTATTTTTGTAGGAAACTCATCATAGCCAACAGAGGATGTGTTTCTTAGGCTCATGATAATTTTAAAGATCTCTTCATCATTTGTTGGGTAGAGAAACATTGTGCTGTTATTGTGATAAATTTTGTGTTTGTGTTGTTGTGTGTGATTAACAAATGGATGGCTAATAATATTACATTTCAATATATAAATGCTTTGAATGCATAGGAATTGAATATAAAATATTATCAAATACGTGAATTTCTAGTTATTCTCACCTCAATCCTATAGAGTTTGACATAATATTGACAACCGCTTACAGCACACATGCACATTACACGCATACTCGTGTGATTAAGTTTTGGTCTCTCTTTCTATTGCCAATCTTTCTCTAGTATTAAATGTACGGTACTAACCGTATGTTGTGGTTCTTCTCCAGGTGCGTGGCGAGCGCGTCGCTGGTGGCGAACTCCAGCTCGCAATCAGTACACCGGTGGGCTTCCGACGACGGCGACGCCTGAAAATGTATTGTACGTACGTATTATACTTGTACGTATTATATCTAGCGGTGACAGCCCAGCGGCTATCGAACTCGCCTCTCACTCGAGCGGTCCGGGTTCAAACGCCAGTGGTCCGGGTTCAAACCACCAATGACTTTTCTAAGTTATGTGCGTTTTAAGAAATTAAATGTCACTTGCTATAACGGTGAAGGACACATGAGGAAACCTGCATGCCTGAGAGTTCATCATAACGTTCTCGAAGGCATGTGAAGTCTGCCAATCCGCACTTGGCCAGCGTGGTGGACTAAGGCCTAATCCCTCCCATTCTGAGAGGAGACCCGTGCCCAACAGTGGGACGTCTATGGGTCGCAGCGATTATACTTGTACGTCAACTTGCCCGAACTACCCATTGCAAGCAGGTCGCCCTGAAAATCAGCGGTTGTTGATTTGCCACGGCCATTTGCTGAGGGCGTCCAAATTTTCATCCTTTTAAATCTATTACTTGTATCTGTGTATTTTAGTGTACCTAATTGCTGATGAAAATAAAATAATTTTCTTTCTTCTTTCTTTCTTTCTATTGCATTACACTATGTATTCGTTGCGTCCATAGCCCAGTGGCTCGCGTCGATTCAATGTGATCGAAAGAGTTAAGCGACGACGGGCGCGGTCGGTTTGTGGATGGGTGACCGCTAGTGGCAAAATTTCATGGACGCTACCGTGCTTCGGAGGGCACGTAAAGCCGTCGGTCCCGGTTGTTTTCAATTGTGGAAACAGTCGTTAAGCCTTGTCGAAGACCTTCGGAAGACCTGCGAATTTCGGTTACAGCTAAACTTTCGTGCCGACAGCTGTACAACAGATGTTTTATTTATTCAATTCAAATCAGCAATTTGTTTACAGCTTTAACACAAAACACAAATGCGAATGAGTGGTAATAATGTCTGGAAAATGTTAAGAAATAATGGAACTAATACGTAAATTACGTATGATGAAAATAAAAATAAATAAAAAAAAGTTATGTAGAAACTGGTACTCTTGTACGTCGTCGTACGCGAAGCGCGACGGGTGCTTGATGCGGACGTGGCTCTGGTACGTCGTCCAATGTCTGCAAGGAACGGATGGATGGATGGATGGGCTCACAGGGGTGTCATCGAAGCGGTGCTTGAGCCGGCCATGCTGCTCGAGCCCCTTCTGGCCGATGAACGAGCGCCCGCACAGCTTGCACGCGAAGCGCGACGGGTGCTTGATGCGGACGTGGCTCTTGTACGTCGTCCTATGTCTGCAAGGAACGGATGGATGGATGGATGGGCTCACAGGGGTGTCATCGAAGCGGTGCTTGAGCCGGCCATGCTGCTCGAGCCCCTTCTGGCCGATGAACGAGCGCCCGCACAGCTTGCACGCGAAGCGCGACGGGTGCTTGATGCGGACGTGGCTCTTGTACGTCGTCCTATGTCTGCAAGGAACGGATGGATGGATGGATGGATGGGCTCACAGGGGTGTCATCGAAGCGGTGCTTGAGCCGGCCATGCTGCTCGAGCCCCTTCTGGCCGATGAACGAGCGCCCGCACAGCTTGCACTCGAAGCGCGACGGGTGCTTGATGCGGACGTGGCTCTGGTACGTCGTCCTATGTCTGCAAGGAACGGATGGATGGATGGATGGGCTCACAGGGGTGTCATCGAAGCGGTGCTTGAGCCGGCCATGCTGCTCGAGCCCCTTCTGGCCGATGAACGAGCGCCCGCACAGCTTGCACGCGAAGCGCGACGGGTGCTTGATGCGGACGTGACTCTTGTACGTCGTCCTATGTCTGCAAGGAACGGATGGATGGATGGATGGGCTCACAGGGGTGTCATCGAAGCGGTGCTTGAGCCGGCCATGCTGCTCGAGCCCCTTCTGGCCGATGAACGAGCGCCCGCACAGCTTGCACGCGAAGCGCGACGGGTGCTTGATGCGGACGTGACTCTTGTACGTCGTCCAATGTCTGCAAGGAACGGATGGATGGATGGATGGGCTCACAGGGGTGTCATCGAAGCGGTGCTTGAGCCGGCCATGCTGCTCGAGCCCCTTCTGGCCGATGAACGAGCGCCCGCACAGCTTGCACGCGAAGCGCGACGGGTGCTTGATGCGGACGTGGCTCTGGTACGTCGTCCAATGTCTGCAAGGAACGGATGGATGGATGGACCCGAAGGTTGGTTGAGAAATTATTTCTCTAAAAACATGCGCGGATACTTTATCACTTTTTTGTTGTTCCATACCTCTCAAAGTGATTTTTTGATTTGTTTTATATTTGAAGGTACCTATACGTCGTACAGGAATATAATGACGAGCGGTACCGTATCAACATATCAGTCGTCAAACGTCAATCAGTCAAAATTCATATGATTACTAGGTACTGGTATTGAAATGTTACATTATACAATTTACCACAATACTTTCCTTACCGACTGTAAAATGTAAAATACTTCATCATCATCACCATCAGCCTTTAGAGGTACATACACTGGTGGACATAGGCCTCTCCTAAACAACGAAATTATAATCAGAATTAATTGACATTGTAATTAATTGACATAGTAATTAATTTACATTGTAATTAATTGGCATTGTAATTAATTGAAATTGTAATTAATTGACATTGATATTAATTGACACAGTAATTAATTGACATTGTAATTAATTGACATTGTAAATAATTGACCATGTAATTACTTAACACGTTAACATATTAACATTTGTAAATTTGTAACGTGTAGCGTGGTGGAGTATGCTCTAGTCTAGACCTCACCTGAATACCATCTCACAATGGCGGCACTTGTAAGTTACACCCTCGTGAAATTTGACGTGCGCTTGCGCCATGTGTCTAGAAACAACAATTATTGCATAAGTTGTAGTTACACTTCTTTACACTTTGTGACCACTCGTGGCAAAATTTCATGGACGCTACCGTGCGTTGGAGGGCATGTAAAGCCGTCGGTCCCGGTTGTTTTCAATGGTGGAAACAATTGGGCATTGGGGCAGCGTGGTGGAGTATTATCTAGACCTCCCGCAGCTGTGTCTGTGGGGGAGACCCGAGCCCAGCAGTGGGACGTTTATGGGTCGCAGCGAGCGACACTCCTTTAGAGCCGACCATCTTAGTCCTTAAGGGCACAAACACATATGTGACTGAATTCGAACGAGACTCTTACTATCAATTACCAACTAAACGATTACTAACACCAACTAAAAGGACTATCTATCACTAACAGTCCCCAAACAATACACCCACTAACTGACCAACTAATGTTCTTATTAACTCTCTGCTAACTGGACTAACCATCCCAGTCCCAGTCTGAGTATTGTTCAAAGTCAATCATAGTTGTAATGGGCGGCAGCGGATGGATGGTGATGCAAGCTCTTTTGATAATTTAAATCCATAAAAGTTGTCCTACTTTGAACGATCAGATTTAATTCAAACTTTGCACACCTGTCAAAGACCGATGACAATGCAATAATATGGTACTGTCGAACTGATCTGATGATGGAGCCGTAAGATATTAACTGGAACTTCATGATGTAATATCGTATCATAGTCGTGTTTGCACTTGTGGTAAAGTCTTGTAACTAATGAACTTTGACCACGATTAGGTTTCAAGGTCTGATGATGAAGCCGTAAGATAGGCACTGGCATTCCATGATGGAATATTGTATCATAGTCGTGTTTGCACTTGTGATAAAGGCCACCTAATGGACATTGAACACGATCAGGTTTCAAGGTTATAACAAACCTATTTTATATTTACTTGTAAATATTGAGTGTAAATAGTGTAAATATATAAAATGTGTAAATATTGAATAGTGTAAATATTGACATAGGTGCCTGTATAAAATGTATAAAGACCAAAAAAAGACTAAAAAGTATAAAATAAATTAATAGTTTAAAAAAACTAAAAAAAACACGCTTTTATAAAACCCCACTAAAAACTGAAAATAAAATTTAATAAATTACTTTACAAAATAGTGTAAATAAGAAATAAATGTTCATAATTGTGAAACTATTAATTTTATTTTTTAAAAGCTTATACATATTTAACTTTACTCGTATGTATGTATGTCCTGGAATCTTGCAATCAATATTTCACCAACTTCCACTAAAGCTATCGAGCTGAAATTCGGCACACATATTTGGTTCCGATGACAATGTACGAAAATAAAATAAAAAGTTATAAAAACCTTTTTTTTTTATTTTAACGCTATAATTTCAACCTGATGATGTGATGTCATGTTATGTTTGCTGTCGTCACACTCACCTCGCCAAGCAATGGAAAGGACATTGCTCGCAACTGTATTTGTACGTGTGTAGGTTTCCCTTATGTTGCTTCAAGTCTTTGGAACTCCTGTAACGCAACTTGCATATTTCACATTCATACGGTCCGTTCCGCTGAAATCAAAAACATTTTAGAACATTTCGCCGTCGGAATGTGTAATCAAGTTAAGAATTAGTGTTGGCGGTTTGTCAGAGCTTTCCAATAAACGTGCAAAGCATCGCCAGGTAACATATTTTCGAGATGAAAAGTATACTATGAGCTAATCTAGGTTATCATCTACCGATATGCCAAGTTTCATCCAAATCCGTTTCGTAGTATTTGCGTGATTGAGTAACAAACATCCAAACATACAAACTATTTTTAATATTAGTAGGACTAGCAGGTCAGTTCAGTACCACCACCTAGCACCATAACTACTGTGTAGTAATTGTGGTCCGGACGGATGAAACTTGGCTCATAGATAGGCAATGACTTAGATTAGCAAGATACTTTTCGTCCCGAAAATATGTGCTGCGAGCGAAAGCTAGTATTATATAAATATGTTTTTACCTCTGAATGCTTCAAAGAATGTGTCTTAAAAGTTTCCTGATCACGAAAACCTCTAAAACAAAACTCACATTTAAACTGTGATGTCTTATAATTACTAGAATCCTTTCTCATGTTTATTTCCTGCATTTGCTCTTCGAAAGTAAACTTTTTAATAGACATACCCTTAATTTCTTCTAATTCCATATTCACTTTTCGTTTCTTCTTAACATTACCTGCCTTAACATTACTACCTCGATTCACGTATAATACAATATTATTCATTATCCAATCTCTGCTTTCGGAATTGTTCTCATGTAAATCAATGTCCGAATCACATTCAATATTTTTGTCATCCTCTGAATTGTGACAACTTAAATCGGTTATGTTGTTTTCACACAACACTTGGGCATGTTTTACATCTTCAATCGGCAATTGTTCTGCTCTTATGCTCCTAGGATCTTCATCTAAATCGATTACTTCTTCCACTTTCAAATCATCTACTAAAAAGTAGTCTTTTTCGTTGTTTTCACACAACACTTGTGCATGTTTTACATCTTCAATCGGCAATTGTTCTGCTCTTATGCTCCTAGGATCTTCATCTAAATCGATTACTTCTTCCACTTTCAAATCATCTACTAAAAAGTCGTCTTTTTCAATACTAGTTATTTCCATTTTGATTTCGTCTGCTAAGCAATCCACTTCAGTCGGCGCTATGTCAACAGTTATCTCGTCCTCTTCATTATGCAAGTCTTCATCAATAGATTCAGAAGAATCACCATTTATGCTAACACAAAGTGCTGAATTCTCTACAAGTCGGGTATGCAATCCGAGTTCCGTTCTTTTGATTTTACTTATATTCGCCTCGGTGATCTAGGTAGCAAAAAGCAATAATTGGAGACTTTCAGTACATAATGTTACCGAAGAAGTTAAAGTAAGAAAAGTAAAAAATGTTCTTTCAATATTGTGGAATGTGTTTATGGAAATTGAATTGTTTGGACAATAAATGGCTATAACTACATTATACAATACAATATAATATCATTTATTGCACCAGAGATAACAGACGTGATAATACGAGAATCTAAAAACCTGCAAAAGCTGTCTTACTGCTTTGAGCAACAATAACAATGATAAGGTAACAGACAGAGAAATAAATAATAATAATTACATACAATAAAATAATACTAAAAGAATATATAAGACAGCAAAGACATAAAGAACAACACCTAGAACACTTAAGAAGTAAACATTTTAAGTAACATAATATTATAGGATTTTACTTAACTTGTAAAGGAATGCAAGGATGGGTCACTTCTGAATGATAGACACAATTAATTGTATAGTTTCATGAATATGGACAGACAAGGATTTTTGGTAGAAGTTGAGTGGACAGGACAACTTAGTGCAAGGTTTTTATTGTACCTCGAGCGATCTTCAGTAGACCCAAGATTATTTAAAACGTTCTTTCAAATACGATGGACTAACTAGTATTCCGTATTCGTTGCGACCCATAGACGTCCCACTGCTGGGCACGGGTCTACCCCACAAACACTTCTGCGGAAGGTCCAAAGCATACTCCACCACGCTGCTCCAATGCGGCGGTGGAGGGGTTAGTGGCCAACCCAGTGTCGAATGTTCTCAAGCCACCCGAAGGTCTTCGACAAGACTGAACGACTGTTTCCAGCATTGAAAACAACCGGGACCGACGGCTTTACGTGCCCTCCGAAGCACGGTAGCGTCCATGAAATTTTACCACTAGCGGTCACCCATCCATAAACCGACTTAACTCTTTCGATCACATTGAATCGAAGTGAGCCATTGGGCTATGGACGCTACAAGGATATTGTATTGCCAACTCACAAATCCATCTGCCTTCAGTAGATCTTCCATCAGGCAGTGGGCCAATACAGCGCGTGCCATGAACTTGTGGCATGAGTCCAGGCGGTGGGCACACTCCCAGCAGAGCATTTTCGGGAACTGGGAAGCATCTTCTATCTGGAAGCAGTTTTTTACATCTAAAGGATGCCTGCAGTTGCACTTGCTAGGAATAGGCATGATGACAGATTTTGAAATTGCCTTGTGTAATGTAGGTACACATCAGATATTTAGAAAAAAAAAAAAAACATTATTTCAGCAATAAATTGAGTTTTAACGCAAATGATTGCAGTTTTTCCTATCTACTATAAATTTAGCGCGAAAACGCTCGTAGGTGTCATGGCGTCCGCTTCGACGTCACGCGTAGATAATAATCAGAAGATGCCGTGATACTTATAACAGAAGCCCAAACGACAGGCGAATTTATACTAGCTGTGAAGTCATCCGCTCTGATTGGCGTTTTAGTCAATATGGCCGATTGCTGTATTTTATACTTTCATTTTAATGAAAATCTTATTAATCTCAATGTTTCAAAGATAAAACTCAGATGTTATGAGCGAGAGCTGGGTGCTGCTCGTATGTATCTGGTATCCATTTAAAAAAATCAAATTATTTAATTATATTATTAATTTGACTTGACCGTTATTCGAAGCTTATTAATTTGAGATAGGCACTACGTTTCCCGCCTTTGATATATCTGTTCTCTTCTTCCTTATATCTATCTCTTTCCATCATCACACCACCACAGGCAGAGTGGGGGGATCGCGTGTTGCGAGCTCCGACAATTTTATTCTTCATTGGCGTCTAAGTTTCCCGCCGGCACGGTTGTTAGCTAAAAACGCTAACACAATTTTCAATTTCTTTGTCGGATTATATATTGGCCTAACCACTTATACAGTGTGGTGTGTCGAAGCAGCTGAAACATTTCACGTGAGTTATCTTTGACGTTATAATTCGTAACATGATTTTCTTTTTACATTTCTCCATTACAGAAATAATGTAACAATAATAATGTTTTTAAAGAATAAAGAGTGATCTACTCACATTTAGTATAATACTTAGTACTATATTTAGTACTCTTGCTGGTAATAAACTGCATGTCCGTTCCAGGTTTTGAATTGTTAAATTATTTGTGTTGTCTTGTGATCAAACGAGTGTACTTATACCTGGGTTGTGATCAAACTTTAATATTACATTACCAATACTAAATAACTAAAAGCTAACTACCCTCATAATTATTTATTTTCTTTTCTTCGATTCTAACGGGTTACCCGTTCGTTCTTTTATTAATTTATTTTTTCCATCAAGCGATATTATTTAGCATGGATAAAGGGGACATTATAAAAAATGCTGAGCCAATAGCGAGGGCATCAACGTCACCTAAAGCATGTCGTAGTAGTAGCTCGAGTATCCAAAGAGGTACGATAACTGCGAAAATATTTGTCTACCCGTCATAGTCAAGCGAGTACCAATAATTATAATAATATTATAGTTATCTATACTATACTTAATAGAACCAAATTTCCCTCAATATGAAAACTAAATTAAAAAAACTTTCGATGCCCATGACTTCCGAGTGTTATTTGAAAATCTTATGTGATCTTCAACATTTGGACAATAGCACCTGGAATGATTAGATATTCCAATACCCAGAAGTCATACTTACCAGTTTTTACTGATTTGGAAATTAATGAGAAAGGTTGGGATGTTTCAACCCCCTCGTAAACTTATACAATCTTATCCATTATAGCTTTTACAGCCCTAACACTAGGTAAATAGCTTTTACAGCCCTAACACTAGGTATACAGCAAAGGGATGGCGTAATAACCTGTTGAGGCATTTTATGCAGTGGGTTAGAGACGAAAGAGAGTAGTAGAGTTCTGCAACCAGACGACATGTACAAATTTATTTAAAATGCCGCTGGAGTATTTCATAAGTGTTTCTGGCCTATAAAAAAGGCGCAGGCCTCCACCTCGCAAGAACACGCTGCTCTCAATAAACCCTCGCAGGGTTTGTACGCAAGTACACATAGCTGCTGTCAAGTTAGTCAACCCTCGCAGGGTGGCTTTAACACATACTATTGGTAAGCCTAGTGTCTCCTCGCAGGAGCACGCTACTCTCAATAAACCCTCGCAGGGTTTGTACGCAGGTGCACATAGCTGCTGTCAAGCTAGTCAACCCTCGCAGGGTGGCTTTAATGCATACTATTAGTAAGCCTAGTGTCTCCTCGCTGGAGCACGCTATTCTCAATAAACCCTCGCAGGGTTTGTACGCAAGTACGCACAGCTGCTGTCAAGTCAACCCTCGCAGGGTGGCTTTAACACATACTATTATGCTATTAGTAAGCGTAGTGTCTCCTCGCAGGAGCACGCTACTCTCAATAAACCCTCGCAGGGTTTGTAAGCAATTACACATAGCTGCTGTCAAGCTAGTCAACCCTCGCAGGGTGGCTTTAATGCATACCATTGGTAAGTGTAGTGTCTCCTCGCAGGAGCACAATACTCTCAATAAACCCTCGCAGGGTTTGTACGCAATCACACATAGCTGCTGTCAAGCTAGTCAACCCTGGCTGGGTGGCTTTAACGCATACTATCAGTAAGCCTAGTGTCTCCTCGCAGGAGCACAATACTCTCAATAAACCCTCGCAGGGTTTGTACGCAGTTACACATAGCTGCTGTCAAGCTAGTCAACCCTCGCATGGTGGCTTTAACGCATACTATTAGTAAGCTTAGTGTCTCCTCGCGGGAGCACAATACTCTCAATAAACCCTCGCAGGGTTTGTACGCAAATACACATAGCTGCTGCGTGGTCAGCGGCCAAATGATCGTGATACCTTTCGAGGGCAATCTGCCACAAAGTCCCGAATTCAACACAAGTCCGGGAAAAATCTCGCAATGCCACGCATCCCAAACGACGAAATTTGACATGTGGAATTTCAAAGCAGGCCGCCTGGCTCAATTTGTCGATGGAAGCAGTTGGAAGCACCAGAAGTCTTACTAAAAATAATAACCGGGTATCGCATACCTTCATAATTATATTCTTATATTAAGGTCTTCACAAAAAAAAAAAAAAAAAAGGGACATGTCTCATATAACTGAAAGGGAGCTGTGATCGACAAAACCTTTCGTCAGTGTTTGTAGGTCGCAAAAGTAACGGATCTGCCCGCACAATTTTCAATTTACGGGTACTCAACCATTTTGTGATGACGTGAAAATTCAATCTTAATGTGTACCAGATTTTTTACAGACAGACGACTGGCTATGCAAAATAGTCCTGTCTCAGGTATACTGTCATGTCCTTAGCTCACCCAGCCACAGGTGGTTCCTTCGCCTCATGTACCGCAAACAGCTGGGGGAGATGTGTACCAGTCTCCATTGGTCACAGTATATATCGAAGAGTCTAATATACTTAGATATTCAATGGATCCCGTGGACAAATAAATAACAACTTCCCAAAGAGAAGCTGCCGGCCGGCTGACCTACAATACGGAGCGTTGCGGGACTATTGAATTTTGAAAGCTTTGCCGTTCCGAGAGGTCAACTCAACTACATATTCAACTTCAGGTAAACTTTTTTTATTTATTTATTCAATCGATTGCTGAAATCGAACCACAGGTGGCATTTCATACCTCCCGAAGTCTTGAACGGCTACAGAGCTGCGAGCGTTCTTCACCCATTCACATGCTTCCCTCAACCTATTATCTATCGTAATAGTAACGGATGCCTCAGACACCGCATGGGGAGCGCAACTGAACAATCAATCTCTTTCGGGGCCTAGCCAAGGGGCTACCCCACGAAAGACATCTTCACTGCAACCAAAAAGAACTGCTGGTAATCCTAAGTCTTGCAAGATCACTGTCGCTTTCTGAGCGAGAATACAGTTTTGCCACAATGCGACAGCAAAACTGTGATCGCCTACCTCCGTCACGAGGGCGGGACCAAATCGGGTCCGCTTATGGATGGAACACAAATACATATACATCATAAATGAATATTTTTCATATACCGGGAATATACAACGGCCAGGGGACCATTTGTCGATGCAGAATGGCACCTTCTAACGGAATGTACAGACGGAGACTTTCAGAAATGGTTTATTTATTTATTTTCAGTCATTTATTTCATCTTGCCCACAGTTTAAATCTAACCAAACACAAGTATTTCACATATTATTATTACACATTTTCAATTATATAATATTATGGTAACATTCCACTAATCATTGTTCATTGTAGTTAAGTCCAAACGCAATACTGCTGCCAGCAGTCAGTGCTTCTATGTGAAGGGTTGCAGCTTTACGCAGGAAAATATCCAAGTCAGTGTCCTGCCTGGATATTTCGTTGAGAAGCCGTAACGCCCTCGGGAGTGGAGCCCACTGGTTTGGTGTATTTGTATGTATACATATATTCTCACGGGCCTGGACATTCCCTCTTGGGTGGGTGTTTTCCCCACCTTGTCTAATAACCCAGGGTGTTGAGCCATCTCAACAATGCACGAGGGACATTCCTGCTAGTAGCACCACGATGGGATCGAGTACATAAGACCCAAGCAATAGCACCCCGTACACACTGCACTGGTAGATGTCGGGACGGGTCTCCCACAACCGTGGTCTCCTCCCATAATTAGGTTAAACTGCCTGCAAATATCATCACCCTTTCTACTCGGAAAAGGTATGATATTGCCTGGAAAAGATGTGTGGATTGGTCTCATCAATATCAAATTGATTCACGTAATCCAAAAGGAGGTAAAGTAGCCAGATTTCTATCTGATTTATACCTAGTTCACAACTTATCATACAATACTTTTCTCTTACATAAATCTGTTATCTAGATCCGCAACTAGTTATTGCGGAACAAATTAGTTCTCACATTTTAGTTAAGCAAATCTTGAAATCGATAGTTTTACAATAACCAGTTCAGGCTAATCTGGAATAAAGATAGCTTGGCATTATTTTTGAAAAGTTATGAATAACAATAGTTCCCAGGTTCAAAGGTATACTGCGACTCTATTGTTGCTTTGTTCGGGAAGGAAGATTCATGATTTAACTTTGGTAATGATCGATAAAGATCATTGTCGTAGAAGTGACACATTTGTCCTATAGCCGGTTTTTCGGTTCGAAAACAGATCGGATCACGGACAGCCTGAAGGACATTTTTAGTTAATCAAGGAAATAGAATGGATTAGCTTGGTTTTCGTAGAAAGTCTGGTAACTAACATAATTTGTTTATCTCTAAGAGGCCCGGAGAGAGACCTGCCTCAAAAACTGTTATTTCAGGGTGGCTGTTTTAGACCTTGTTTAAAGAGGTAGACATTAAAGCTCCTCCGGGTAGCATTCGGTCAGCAGTGTCGTCTATTTAAGAATTGGGTTGCTAATTTTTCCTATGGAGGACATTCTATATCGTGGAAATTGGCGAATCCAAGGTACCTTTTGAACATTTTATCGGCGAACAGTCCTGGCCTTAATTGAAATGTTTTTGTTAGAACTAATCTACAAATTTACATCTTATTCAACATTCTTATTTATAAAATTTCTCAATCATAATCATATTCTTATACATTTTTTCGTTATCTATAACGTCTTAAAATTTACAAATACTTTTTATGCATTCTGTCACATTGGCGTCCGATTCACCCCCACCAGGCGATAACAAACAGGTCTCAAATTAATAAGCTTCGAATAACGGTCAAGTCAAATTAATAGAAGCGTTTTACCTACCAATAAAACGCATATTAATTTACTTACCTTATTCGAAGCTTATATGTTAAACTCTGCCTGGTGATTTGAGACACAATGAAGAATAAAATTGTCGGAGCTCGCAACACGCGATCCCCCCACTCTGCCTGTGGTGGTGTGATGATGGAAAGAGATAGATATAAGGAAGAAGAGAACAGATATATCAAAGGCGGGAAACGTAGTGCCTATCTCAAATTAATAAGCTTCGAATAAGGTAAGTAAATTAATATGCGTTTTATTGGTAGGTAAAACGCTTCTAATGTATAGACAGTTCCAAAGCGGTGACATCCCAGCGGCTACCGAACTCGCCTCTCACTCGAGCGGTCCGGGTTCAAACCCCAGTGGTCCGGGTTCAAACCACCAATGACTTTTCTAAGTTATGTGCGTTTTAAGAAATTAAATGTCACTTGCTATAACGGTGAAGGACACATCGTGAGGAAACCTGCATGCCTGAGAGTTCATCATAACGTTCTCGAAGGTATGTGAAGTCTGCCAATCCGCACTTGGCCAGCGTGGTGGACTAAGGCCTAATCCCTCCCATTCTGAGAGGAGACCCGTGCCTAACAGTGGGACGTCTATGGGTCGCAGCGATAGACAGTTCAGAATTTAAGCTTACCTTTAACCCAGTGATTTGTTCATATTGAGTGACCAAGTTGTCCTTCATGTCAAACATATTAACATTTGTAGCGAGGCACATCCGGCATATCTGTTGAATTACAAGTTGTGCAATGTGTTAAAAAATTTATTGACTATTTATATTTATTGTACTTGTTTAATGTGTACAAACTAAATCATAATAATTTACACAGTAAGTTAAACAAAACAATGCTCATCCATATAATATGTGAAACTATGTTTATGTTTTTGTGTATTATTTATTATTTGTGTATTATTATTATGTATGTATTTGATTTGATTTGACACTACTTTTACTATGTAATTAGTAGGTATTAGCATTAGGTAGGTAACAGGTAGGTAATATTTACAGTCTAATTTCTTATATAGGCTACTTAAAGGTCTTGGGTTAATCTCTGCTAGACTTTGATTATTGGTAGTCTTTGGTGTAGCTTGCCTTCAAAAAAGCCAATACTTTTATATTTTAAACCATCCTATAATGGCAGAGGTAGTGGTACATAGAGGTCTTGGGTTAATCTCTGGGTCAGGAAAAGTAGGACTGGGGGCTTTCAGATTGAGATTCATTTATTTTTCATTATATGGTAGTTTTTATATGCTTAATGAACGTCATAACATTTTTTATCTACCGCCGGTTCACAAAGTTGATGCTACCGAGAAGAACACGGCAAGAAACTCGTTACTCTTTTCAAAATTTACAATTTTTATAATTTGATCACATTACATTATTATTGAACAAGTGGAGGGAGATACTTCGCACCAAGCATTTCTATCGTTTAAGTAATCATTAATTTTATTGAAAGCTTTATTAAGGAGGTTTTGTTTAATATAAGATTTAAATTTATTCTCTGAGAGACAAGTAATATTTCCGGGTATTTTATTGTAGAAGCGAACACAGTTCCCCATAAAAGATTTTGATACTTTACTTAGTCTAGAGCTAGGTACAATCAATTTATCCTTATTTCTTGTACTAAAGTTATGTACACTGCTTTTTTTGTCAAAGTGCTTGTAATTGTGCCTGGTGTATGGCAATAAGCTCACCGCTTATAACATGGGATTTAGACATAACTGGTGAAAAGTGAGTGTTTATAACACCTTTGCCTATTCCTTCGGGGTTAAACATACGTAATGTACATAATTTATATGTTGTTTTTTTCTGTATTCTGATCAAAGAGACAAAAGAAAAAGACAGCCAAGGCGTGTAATATACTGCAGGTAGATTCCTTTGAGGCTTTGATTAATAATAATTGATTGACTATAGTAAATACAAACCTAACCTTGCCTAAAGGGACTCCTTTTAATGATATATTTTAGTAATAATTTTTTTTTAGGTTATATTTTTAAGGTTTTTTTTTTATTTTTAAATTCATTAATTAGTAAATTTACTTTTAAGATATAGAATTATATTGTCTAGATAGATAATTATATAATAGATAGAAACCAACAATACAAACCTTCTTCGGTGCAAAACATGAAAGGGCGGATTTTACGAATCGTTCTGTCATAATAGAATTGATACAAAAAATATCGTAGAGTTCAACAATGTTTGATTGGAATTAACTTTAATCTACATTTATAAAGTTACACTGAGGTTACAATTAATGGAATTGGAATTTTAAGCACTATTTACATTTTACACCATAACACCAATGTCATTTTTCTTCCAGTAGCAGTGTTGCCAGCAGCAGATAGTCAAATGTAACATGAGACAGCTCAAAAAGTAACATTTTCACGAGAAAAGTAACATTTCCTTATTTTATGAGGAAAACGACACTATGATATATTATGACACTTTATTACACAAAAATTAAAAAAGTTTTCCATCGCATTTATATAAACTGACGACGCCGTATGTAAACGGTGGAATTATACAATATGCCTGCGACATATCTAAAGTGATTGTTTGATTTAATATTTACCTTTTATTTACCTTACCTTTTATTAACCTACCTTAAAATTATATTGCTGTGTACTACAGGGTTCATATTTAATTTGCTGAATTGCTTTATGTTCCTGGGCTTGTACTGCTTGGACTGCTTTATCATCACAATTCTTAATTTCATGTGTCAAAAAATCTGGAAATAATAGTAAAATATGGTTAAAATAGTATCTGTCCTAGTGATATAAGTACTATTGATTACAACTGCATAAACTACAAATAGAATAAATTACCTTGACTACAAGATGGTAATGATATAACATGATTCTCATTTTGTATGGTTTCTTCAATCTCCTTAATTGTAGACATTCTTTGTCTTTTAATCAAGGCATGCCGAGGTACACTTGAAGAGGACTTGTGTTTCCTGTTTGCTTGGCAATCAAATCTGGATGGTACGCAGTTTGGTTTCATCCGAATTCGTTTAACAGAACCCATTATCTTATACTCTGTATAATTTTCCATATCATTTTCCAGCTAAAATATGGAATATATTATTTACTAGTGGACGTGCGCAGCTTCGCTCGTGTGTAGTAAGATATAACAATAGTTTCGTTTACGCCTAGTAAGTAATATTATATAGTCTATGTCACTCAGTGAAGATGCAGCTTTCTAATGGTGAAAGAATTTTTGAAATCGTTCAGTTCAAGTTTTGGCAACGCACATCAGAATAGCTCGCAGATGGTAGATTTTTTCTTAATTACTTGACACTTATCGTCGTATTTTGGACAATTCACATAATATCTTTATAAATTGTAGCTTATGTGTTATTCTGATGTATAAGCTATATTATTGTAAAGTTTCATTAAAATCCATTTAGTACTTTTTACGTGAAAGAGTAACACACATCCATCCATCCATCCATCCATCCATACACAAACTTTCCCCTTTATAATATTAGTAGGATGAAGTTTTCAGCTCACTACATAACGTACATAATATAACCTATAAATACATTACAAAATATAACATTTGTTTTGTAATATTGATTATTTTTTTTATTTATTTAGTAGATAAGCTACCATTTATAACTCTTAGGGGGGTGACAGAGAGTCCGACTTGTCTGACACGAAATTACGTTAGATTAGGTTAGGTTAGGTTTCCAAGATATCGAGGATTTTTAAGCCTTAAAATTTTATTCTTTCATTTCGTTTTCTTTCGTCGAGATATATAAGAATCCGCCTTCAAATCGTGGCGCCGTACGAATCGTAATCGTGCCACTCATACTTACATCAAAGTGGTCTCCACAGAAATACAGTCTAGTCTTTGTTGACAATGATTTTGGGTCTCTTCTTGCCAGTTTCAACCAAGTGTTTCTCATTTTAATATCACTTGGCACTTGAATCCACAATTTTTGTGGCGTTTTTACACTTGTATTACTGCATTCAGGCACAAGACACCAATGATAAACATTAGAACTCATTATTTTAACAAATCTTGTTATTTGGTCTTTGGCAGTCGTATTGTTTACTAACGAAGTGACGTCAGGAGCCGAGCGTTTCCGCGCGAAAATTCATAATCATAAATAAAAAAAAATGGTTGTCTGTGAAGTCGGTTTACGGACGATAGATTTACGTGATAACGTCCTAAATCATTATTTTAAACAATACAAAAAAGGAGAATTGACGTCTGTAGTATAAATTAGACTTCAATCAAAGTATTCTACAGTACCAATGTTGTCGTGTGTAAAAATTTATTTATTGAAAATAATTTCTCTGCAGAGAACCGCTCATTTAATATTGTTTTTAATATTTGTCTGTGAATCAGTATATATTTCTCTTTTTATGCTGGAATGTACAAAAAAAACACAACTTTTTCAACATCAATTTTTAGGACGTTAACACGTCAAAAATAGATTTTAAGGCATTAGTCGGTTTTATAAAATTGAAATAAAAATTCTACTGGTTCATTACGAACTCAGGATTAATTTAATACAGTTTTCAATAAATGGTGTAATACCATGGCAATATGAATATGGATAAAATCTAAAAAAATTGTGCGCTTGTGGTCCTGCGCGCCAGTTACTTAGCCCTATATTGTTTGATATAATGTATGGTTAGTCCCACAGAATAGATTCTGAATCTGAATCTATATAAGTATTGATAGTAAACGAGAACAGACGGCCCTGCCTGGGCGTACAATCTCTATCGGTGCATATAATTAGGTCTATCTATTCATAATATTATAACTAATTGTATGCTTATACCTATTTAGGATAATCAGCCATTGGGACTGTCAGCCAGATATTCGTCTACTCGCCACTACCAATATATGCTTAAAATAAAAGTAATTTACACTGATTTGCCAATTACAGATGGATTAATCATAGCACGGACATACGTAGTATCCCTTATTAGTTTGTGGCACGGACTATAAGGTATTAGTGTTCTGTGGTCTACTAGGCTCAGTTCGTGACCTTTTTGCGTAGACAGAGAAAGGAATAGACGAATTGATAGCTATCATCTCCTTCACACAAGAAAGAGACTAACTTATGCAAATATGGTATGAGAAAATGAAATAGAATTATACTATTTTTTGTTTCGCGGCGCGTGCCGGTTTTTTCAAGGTTATCAAAATAAGTGTATAAACAACTTTGACAGCTCATGCCTGTTTTCGAAGTAGCGTATGTTGTTTTTCGGTAGAAAATTAACTCAATTGCAAACTTATAAGCCAATTCATCAGTTATTCGTAAGTGTGGAACTGTACCATTCGGTTTTAAGAAGAAAAATGGTTCGGTGTAGCGTTTTAGGGTGTAAAAGTGATAGTGGAAGGAAACTTCCTGAGATATCTTTCCACTCGTAAGTATATCTGTTTTATTGTTAAATAATTCTTTGAATTGGATGTCACGTTTTGTAATATAGTGTGAAGGTTCATGTACAGTATTTATTTGGTCAATAAATTAGTCTGGAAGCGATTTAAATAAATCTTAACCTAAAAGTAAATTTGCATTAATGTTGCCAACTTTTAGATTTTTATTTTCCCGCAATCTGGGCACACATACGGTGTTTAGAGCAATTTTCCCACTTAAGAATAAATATTGATTGTTTTTTAATAAACCATTGGCAAATTGTAGTTTTCCGGAAAATGAAAATCTACGTCAAATTTGGATAAAAGCCACCGGGAGAGAAAATTGGACTGTGAAGAAATCGTCAAAGATTTGTAGCCAACATTTTGACCGCAATGTGTTAATTAAAAAGAATAAATATACCTTTTTATATCCGAATGCTGTCCCGATAATGGTAAAAAAATCCTTCTTATAAAAAACTATCATAAATAATGCCATCTTTCTAATTATATCCTTTTACTTCTAGGAAACGCAAGCAAATATTCCAACAATATTTTCCTCTGTCAGCAGCATGGAAATTGATGATAATTTAGAAATCCAAACAAATTTTGTAAGTATAAATTACTTACCTGAGCGACCGAGCTCAACTCGAAGCTGACATGCATAGCATGCATTTGCACAACATCTTCATGTATGTCATTGAAAACTGTGAATATGAGATAATTACTTTTTTCAGGTCAAGGAACAAGACCGTGATCCATTTGATAAAGATGACCCAATCCATCACAATATTAAAGAAACCTCAGTAAGTACCTGAATACGTAGGATAATGATATGATGATCATGCGGGCTCTATGGAAATTCCGGTAAACTTCATGTATGTGTTTTTATTTTTTTCATGTTCTTTCAGTCACCAAGTTTGGTGACTGAAGTGACCGTCAGGACCGTCTACGCCTTTTTGCATGATTAGAAAAAAAAAAACTTGTTGTCTATAGCACTGAGCAAGTAATCACTACGTTTTTAGAGATTGAATAGAGATACTAACTAATACCTGTTATTTTCAATATAAAATGTACTCTGTGCCTGTTAAAGAGAGAGACGCTTTATTTGACCTATTAAAGCTTAAATATATTTTTTTTTTTTTCAACGCACACGATGTGTAATGTACATGTTGTCTTGTTTCGCTAATTGACAGCTGCGTATGTAAAAAGAGTAGAGTAGTAGTAGTGTTTCGGATCCATCTTATTTTCGGATATACTTTGCCTCAGATGACTCAGGCGTGCCTGGATCGGCCATTTTTAATGCCTATAGTACATGCAAGTAGATGTAATTTCTTGTCTAGCGAAAACAATCTTGTGAAATGCGGATTAATCAAGGTTGTGGATTCTAGTGGTTTAAAATAAACAATAAAACAATGGTGGGGTGTTGTGTAAAACAGTGTGGCGCAAGAAAAAGCGAAGATCAGCCCAGATTAAGTCTTCACAAGTTAGTATCAGTTTTCTTTAAAAGTTGAATAGTTTTTACTTGTACTGTACATAATTTGTTTAATTTATTCCAACATAGAGATCAGATCGAAGATCTCATAAGTCTGGCTTTGCTGGTACAGTTTTATTTGGTTTTAACATCATTATTTTCTATATTGTAGCCTGTATTTTTTGCATGCAATAACACTACTTGCACACGCTTTAATTGTTTTCTTGTTCAACAGATTTCCTTCAAAAGAATCATTAAGAAATAAGTGGCTAGAAATTATTGGCATTGACAATATTAACCCTTGCCATAAAAATTGGTTTGTTTGCTCATTGCATTTTCAAGAAGCAAGCTTTAACAGAACTCTTGGAGTGGTAAGACTTCGTGATGGCTCTGTTCCTTCTCCTTTTCTTTTAGTAAGTGATTTTTTACTTCTTATGTATAATAACTTAAATAAAATCATTACATATAACTAGAGTATTTTTAGTATCTTGCTCTTGAGGCTGTGATGGTAAATGATCTAGCAAAAATCTTCAAAATCTTCTTCAAAGCCCTACATTTAATGTTATGAAAATCTGCCCCAGGGCAAAGTGAAGCCCCAGCTAAACACCACAGTATAAATAAATACATTTTTACAAAGCTTACATATCCTCAATGTGATAGACCAGTAGTGGCTAAAACTTCATGGCTCATTGAAAAAATCCGGTGAAAAATCCCTGTGGCAGTGCAATTAAATGTAACCTGTCATAAAAGTAAACTGAATAAATAGGCATGCTTAAGGTCTCTCCATAATGCTTTCAAAGGCACGTGAAGTTTGCTAACACTTGACCAGCAATAATCATCTATTTTCCTCGCAATTCTTCTACTATTTTTTTTTTTTTTTTATGCTACAGGATAGCAAACGAGCTTGCAGCACCACCCATCCGCTGCCGCCCATGACAACTGTGACTGACTTTGAACAAGACTAAATTAGGGACTGGGATGGTTAGTCCAATTAGTTGAGAAAGTTAATTAGAACATTAGTTGGTCAGTTCGTTAGTAGGTATGAGGACTGGGGACTGTTAGTGATAGTTAGTCCTGTTAGTTGGTGTTAGTAATAGTCCAGTTAGTACTTGTTAGTAGGAGTCTCGTTCTAAGTCAGTCACAGATGTGTTGCTACCCTTGAGGACTAAGATGGTCGCCTCTAAAGAAGTGTAACCGGAATCCACACCTTTCCAACCGGACCACAATTGCTTTAAAAACAATTATTACACGGCAGAAATGGTACTATAGTAGGGGAGCCCAAGAGGGGATTTTGCGGGATACTCAAGCGCGTAAGTTTAATATACAGTGGGATACCTTGTACCCGGTTAAGTACCTCCACCAAATATGAGCCCCATATATAAATGGGGCCGTCAAGGATAAAGGATCAGATTAGTAAAAAAAAAAAATTTGTCATCAGAAATTCTTGAGCGCGTTAGATTAAGGTAGGGTGAGTTAATTACATGCTAAAAAGTGTATATTCCACTAATCTTACAATTTGAGAGTAACGTAAAGAAAGGGGAGGGCTACAACTTTGTAGCCCATATTCCACTAATCTTACAATTTGAGAGTAACTTTGTAGCCCTCCCCTTTCTTTACGTTACTCTCAAATTGTAAGATTAGTGGAATATACACTTTTTAGCATGTAATTAACTCACCCTACCTTAATCTAACGCGCTCAAGAATTTCTGATGACAAATTTTTTTTTTTTACTAATCTGATCCTTTATCCTTGACGGCCCCATTTATATATGGGGCTCATATTTGATGGAGGTACTTAACCGGGTACAAGGTATCCCACTGTATATTAAACTTACGCGCTTGAGTATCCCGCAAAATCCCCTCTTGGGCTCCCCTACTACTAGGTACCGTGGCGGGCGGTGGTACTGCCCCGGGAAGATGGAGATCTGTACGCAACAACAAATGTAACAATCTATGGAGATCTGTACGCAACTGTGAAAGTAAAAGATGAGAGGAAATATTTCACAAGTGTATGCCTAGCATAAACTATTATAATAAGGGAAGGTGTGTGAACTATTAAAATGGGGGAAGAATGCTTCAATATACCTGTATTTTTAATTTTACAGCCTGGACGCTCGCTAGCTACTCCAAATATAACGGTAAGGTGACATTTTATTGCATGATTTAACTCCGGTAAAGGTAAATCGTTATATTTATAAGACAGATGCTATGTTTCTTAGGTTTTTATTAAGGCAAAGAAACGGCGACGAATAGCAAATATCGATACCGTCTCCACATAGTAAGCACAACACTAGTAGGAGCAGCCATTTTATGTGCCCGTGGTGATTTTAGATATACACGTTCTTTTACAAATTAGGGAAAATCTATAGTACTGTAGATCAAACACCTAGTTCCAGTTTACAATCACAGACTAAGTAGAGCACCAAATAATTATACTCGGTTGTTAAATTACTTTCAGTATACTATAACAAAGAACTCTGTGGATACTACATTTTTGCAATAAGGATCTATTTATCTTCCATCATGACTACCTGACTCCTATGTTCCAAACCACTAAACCGATAAACATTAACTGTACTTAAGTGTAAACAGGCTTCCAAACATCGAAGATAAATTCTTTTCTCTCTCCACGGAAACGTTCTTGTTAGCTGCATATGAAAAAGACCTGTGAAGTGATTCGGATTCATCTTATATTCCGGGCATGGTATGGTCGTCTTATTTTCGTATACTTTACCTGTGGCTGGATCGGCCATTTTTGTTGCCATCAAGTACATGCAAAATATATCGATATCGCACGCAAGTTAAAACGATTTATCGATAGAAACTAAATCTTCATCGTAATCTGATCGGCGTGGGGAACCGCGGGTAAAGCTAGACTTTGATTAGTGGTGTGCTTTGGTGTAGCTTGCTGTCAAAAAAGCCTATACTTTTATATTTTAAACCATCCTTTATTATTCTATGGGATTAACTCCTTCAAGTGTGCGGGTGCGATTGACGTAAGCATGGAGATTATAGATTACAGTATATATATTAAAATATATACTGTACTCTTTGATTATAGAGGAGAACGATCGCTGTTGAAAATAGTGTCCCAGAAATACGGACCAAATAAATGAAGCGCTGCGATCGCTAAGTTGTCTCAATATGAACGGGCTGTTGACGCTGTTGTGCGTTAATTTGAAACTTCAGCGCGGATAAATTCTATAAATTTTTAGGGACAGGCGGGCTAACGCTTTAGCACGTAGCGAACGTTCTCCTTCTCTCTAACCTCCATGGATCTAAGGGACTGCCCATGGGGTACGGACCTCGAATTAGGTAAATGTTGTTTTTGTAAATAAAGAAAGGGATAGACCAATCACTCGGGGACATTTTATTTTCTCGTAACCTATCGATCGAGTGGGGTATCAAAATAAAGGGTTTCAAGAGCTTGCAAAAGTTATGAATTTATTTACTACGAAAATTAAAATAAATTAAACATGAGTAACAATGTATGCCCATGAAATGTTGCCACTAGACCCATCCACAAACCACGCCCATCGTTGCTTAACTCTTTCGATGACATTGAATCGATGCGAGCCATTGGGCCTTTGGACGCTACAAAAATATTTTTGCTTTAAAATATATTAAATTTTTAAACAACGCAATAATATGTAAGTCAATGGCTTTTCCACATTTCTCTCTCATTCTCTCTCGCTCATTTCTGAAATAACTTGATCCCCAAATGTCTAAGTGTACGAATGTTCGCTAGCCTGGCTCGGCGGCCCTTACAAAGAAACTCAAAAATATAACTCCCTTACTCTATAAACTACTTAGCTAGGACGAAAGAAAATAAATTTTTAAACAAAATATTTATTCCAACAAATTATTTACAGTATTATAAATGACTATTGCAATAAGTTCATATGAATAGTGTGACGATACATTAATAAACAAAATGTACTTGTCAAAGTGTAAGTACCTAACCATCTAAAGTAATTATCTATTTAAGTATGTATTTAAAAACATATATGTATGTATAATGTATCTATCACACCATTAGTCCAGCAGTCCTCAACACAAGCAATTTTTAAATTTGACTTAGAACAGAACTAAAAACAATTACTATCTTCCCTATTACGGGCCCGTTGGCGCAATCGGCAATGACCCTTCCTGTTACGCCAGGGGTCGTGGGTTCGAATCCCACTCAGGACAAACATTCGTGTGACAAACACTTGGGTTTGTGTCTGGATGTTAATATTATCTATTTAAGTATGTATTTAAAAACATATATGTATGTATATCAGCCTCCGACACCCTTAGTGTTTAGTGTCTCGCGCCTAATTTGCGGTCAGATGGCCTTGTGTGAGAATGTCCATGATATTTATTTATTTATTTATTACTAACAAGTCTTAGTGTCCCCTATAGACATCTGAGGCATGCAGGTTTCCTCACAATGATTTCATTCACTATTGGTGATGATTTTTAAATTTGTTAACGCCCATAACACCTCGGAATCGGTTGCCACCTTATATTGATAAGGAAAGCTAGAAATCCTTTCTTGCCACTCTTTCAAGACACAACCCAACAGCTGTTATCGAGGCATTCAATGTTTGAACTTGTATTGTCCAGCAATCACCTCCATTCCCTGCCTCAACAACAATTTACTTTCAGCATTCTCTAATATTAAAACATATTGATCATCATCCGACATTTTCTTTGATACTTTCAACCTATCTCTGTCTAGCCGTTGTATTGAATCGGATTTACTCTTATTTGGTTGGTTATCATTAAATATTGTATCCGGAATAGATTTGTTATCAATCGGACGTTCTAAATACTGGCTTTCATCTATATCTTTTTGTTTCACTCGATCATTATACTTTTTCACAACTTTTTTCTTCACACGTGTCCTGCCTTCATTCAAGCTGTCACCTTCTCCGTCACTGTTTTCATCACAGGCACCATATTTGTCACCATGATCGCCTATGCCACCCTCATTTTCTCTGCCACCATCGCAGTCAGCTTCAACCTTCTGTCCTGCATCCGCTAGAGGGTCGAGCTCATATTCCGACTTGACTCCAGTTTCCTCCTCCAAGTATTCAATTTCATTGTATTCAGATTCATATGGCTTTACTTTTGACTCTTCGTTTTCGGCTATTTTTTTTATCGCCTCTAATGTTACCTAAAATAGTGATTGTTACATATTAATACTTGAAGCGTCCATAGCCCAATGGCTCGCGATTCAATGCGATCGAAAGAGTTAAGCAACGACGGGCGCGGTCGGTTTGTGGATGGGTGACCGCTACTGGCTAAAATTTCATGGACGCTACCGTGCTTCGGAGGGCACGTAAAGCCGTCGGTCCCGGTTGTTTTCAATGCTGGAAACAGTCGTTAAGCCTTGTCGAAGACCTTCGGGTGGCTTGAGAACGTTCGACACTGGGTTGGCCACTAACCCCTCCACCAATCCGCATTGGAGCAGCGTGGTGGAGTATGCTCTAGACCTCCCACAGCAGTGTCTGTGGGGGAGACCCGTGCCCAGCAGTGGGACGTCTATGGGTCGCAGCGAACGACTACTAAGCTCTAAGTCACGAATGTCACGATAGACTATCTATCTGGTCATCGGCTTTAGGAAGAATTTACAATATTCTTATCCTATGCTAAGAAATTAAAGCGTTATAAATTGAGCACTTGCGTGTGTAGAAACGGATTCTTGCGTAGAAAACGCGACTTTTCTTAGCGAGTACCATTAGTGAGGACCCGATACTGGAGTTGGATGGATGGATACTGACCCGGGACCTATTTCTTAGCGAGTACAATTAGTGAGGACCCGATACTGGACTTTGGATCTATGGATGGATGGATACTGACCCGGGAGCTATTTCTTAGCGAGTACAATTAGTGAGGACCCGATACTGGACTTTGGATCTATGGATGGATGGATACTGACCCGGGAGCTATTTCTTAGCGAGTACAATTAGTGAGGACCCGATACTGGACTTTGGATCTATGGATGGATGGATACTGACCCGGGAGCTATTTCTTGGCGAGTACAATTAGTGAGGACCCGATACTGGACTTTGGATCTATGGATGGATGGATACTGACCCGGGAGCTATTTCTTAGCGAGTACAATTAGTGAGGACCCGATACTGGACTTTGGATCTATGGATGGATGGATACTGACCCGGGAGCTATTTCTTAGCGAGTACAATTAGTGAGGACCCGATACTGGACTTTGGATCTATGGATGGATGGATACTGACCCGGGAGCTATTTCTTAGCGAGTACAATTAGTGAGGACCCGATACTGGACTTTGGATCTATGGATGGATGGATACTGACCCGGGAGCTATTTCTTAGCGAGTACAATTAGTGAGGACCCGATACTGGACTTTGGATCTATGGATGGATGGATACTGACCCGGGAGCTATTTCTTAGCGAGTACAATTAGTGAGGACCCGATACTGGACTTTGGATCTATGGATGGATGGATACTGACCCGGGAGCTATTTCTTAGCGAGTACAATTAGTGAGGACCCGATACTGGAGTTGGATGGATGGATGGATGGATGGATACTGACCCGGGGGCTATCGCTGGCCACCTGCAGTATGAGGAGGTGCGCCCGCAGCGCCGCCGCGCGGAGCCGCGCGAACTCTATCAGGCTGCGCGCGCACGGCCCGCACACCAGCGAGGGTAGTTTCACCTCACCCGCCGGCTGGAAATTATTGTTTAAAATTACATAAATATAAAATAATATAAAATTCTCGTGTCACAGTTTTCGTTGCCATACTCCTCCGAAACGGCTTGACCGATTTTGATGAAATTTTTTGTGCTTATCCGGTATCTATGAGAATCGGCCAACATCTATTTTTCATCCCCCTAATTTTTTTTTTATTTTTTAGACAAAATTTTTAATTTCTATTTTTTTATGATACAACATACAAAAATACATACAATCCTCAATTTTCACCCTTCTACGATCAACCCTTATTTTTCCATCGCGACTTTTATTTTTAATAAGGAATGATTGGCAAAACAACGTTTGCCGGGTCAGCTAGTATAAAATATTTATTTTTTTTGTATAATTTAAAGTAAGTCGGTTGAAATCTTAAATCACTGATGATAATTAGTTCTTTTTGAGTTGAGAGTCCATTGGTGGTCATACGATTTGCGCTAAAATTAAGTATTCATTTATTTATTTAACACTAGTGGACGCCCGCAGCTTCGCTCGCGTTACACATTCACTAATATCAAAAACGGCAAAGCTTCATACTAACTTTGCACCCCCGTTTTACCCCCTTAGGGGATGAATTTTCAATTTTTTCTCGCCGTAAAAACCATCCTTGAACTTCAACGAACATTTAAAAAAAAGAATTGGCCAAATTGGTCCAGGCGTTGTTGAGTTATGCGCTTACCAACACATTTTGCGATTCATTTTTATAATATAGACTAGTGGACGCCCGCAGCTTCGCTCGCGTAGAATTAGACCCATTAACGACGTCTGCCCGCATTCGGGTTGCCCACTTGACTTCAAAAATGGCATATTCATACTAACTTAGCACCCCCGTTTTACCCCCTTAGGGGATGACTTTTCAAAAATCCTTTCTTAGTGCTCCCCTACGTTATAAAAGGGACCCGTGTGCAAAATTTCAACTTTCTAACCCTTATAGTTTAGGCCCTGCGTTGATATGTCAGTCAGTCAGTCAGTCAGTCACCTTCTCCTTTTATACATATAGATTTAGTTGCATTAGTTTTAGTTGGTAACATACAATTAGATACAACCAACACTTGCACCTTGTTAAGGCATTGCAAGATGAGGAGAGAGGCAGACATTTTAATTAATAGTATTTACTATATATTGTTATTGTAATTATATACCGATGTCATATACTGTTTTATATACTTATCGATCATTAAACTATTTATTTTTAATTTTTTGCCCATGTCATGTCATGTCCTTGAGGTATTCATCTACGCTGTAATATGCTTTGCAAATTAAGAATTTTTTAAGTAAATTTAAAAACTTAGCATATTTATTTTCGCTTTTTATTAAGTCCGGTAGGTTATTGTAGATTGTTATAGACATTTTCATAAGTGATCAAAGGTTGGATTGAACATAGTGTCGTTCTCTATATTGACGCAGCAAAACGTGCGATAAACTCTCCATCAAAAAAACAACAATGTTGGCCGTTTGGATACCTCACCGAAGAATACAATGAGACGAATAAAGCCTGTGCGGTTTTACGATGGTGTAAAATCGATGTTTCATTTTGTTTTACCTCAAATTAACTACCTATTAACTTTTCATAAACCATTTTACTCTAAAAATTTGTTCCTATAGTCAATGTACTATTATGCCATAGTGTTTGGTTTTTTTTTATTTTATTTTATTTTATAAGACACGCCAACAACGTTACATACAAACATTTACAGATAACATATCAGAGGTATAGGGTAGGTATGAACATCAATTATAGGCATGTACAACATTCACACAAAATAATGCAAAATTACAGTACCAAGCAATAAATATAACTTCTTACCTAACGCAATATACATGTTAATTTAATTTATATATATTTTAAATTATAATACTCACCGACAGGCCAGTGAGCGTCTCGTACAGGCGGCTGATGTTCCTGTGCCGGGACAGCTCGAACAGCTTGCAGCCCGCCGCAAAGCATATCCTGCAGAACTGCGAATGTGACAACATCATTCCTGTCCATCCTTAACCTACTAGTACTACTGATATCATAATGTGTAAAGTTGATATATAACATATTATTATAACATAACATATCTTGGACATTCTCACACACGGCCATCTGACCCTAAAGTAGGCGCGAGCCTGTAATATATGTGTCAGAGACTGATATACATCGCTGCTGCAGCGACCCATAGACGTCCCACTGCTGGGCACGGGTCTCTGCTGCGGGAGGTCTAGAGCATACTCCACCACGCTGCTCCAATGCGGATTGGTGGAGGGGTTAGTGGTGTCGAATGTTCTCAAGCCACCCGAAGGTCTTCGACAAGGCTTAACGACTGTTTCCAGCATTGAAAACAACCGGGACCGACGGCTTTACGTGCCAGCACGGTAGCGTCCATGAAATTTTGCCACTAGCGCTCAACCATCCACAAACCGACCGCTCCCGTCGTTGCTTAACTCTTTCGATCACATTGAATCGACGCGAGTCGAGGCTATGGACGCTACCACGCTTTTACTACAGATATGCAGTTTCAGCATTTTCTTGCAAGCTATTAATAATTGATAGGATTTAACCTTACAACTTGACCTGAAGAAGACAGCGGGGATTCAGCTAGATAAATTTTTTTTACTGTCGCTTATCGACCAAACTATCACTCCGACAGGGCCGCACTGAAAATCAGCGTCATGATTTTTAAGGATCATGACATAATGCTTAGTGCAGTCCATTTTTGCATTAAAACTGAAATAACCTACACCTACTGTTATTAATAACTAGTGGATGCCCGCAGCTTCGCTCGCGTAGAATTAGACCCATTAACGACGTCTGCCCGCGTTCGGGTTGCTCACATGACTTCAAAAACGGCAAAGTTTCACACTAACTTAGCACCCCCGTTTTACCCCCTTAGGGGATGAAGATTGATGCAAAAATTAAATAAAAACAATCCTTGATGCGGATTATATATCATGCTAACATTTCAGCTTGATCAGACTTTTTGAGTTTTTGAAGTGTACACAAACCAACATAACATTTTTATATATATAGATATTCTGTAGGTACCACACTGTGTTTTAAGCAAAATAAATTATATTCTTCTCCTTCATTCAAATTATGCTAGATTCAGAGAGTACAGGATAGGATAGATAGATAAAAATACAATATGGTTGTTTTAAATTTACCTCCATTGTCCTGGAAGGTTCTGTCCTCCGTCTCTTATTTGCTGGACCATTGGAGGTGTTACTCTTTAGCTCCAAGCCGTGTCTATTGCTCTGGTGCCCCTCTGCACTCTCAGGCTTTAAAAATATGACTTATTAGTTTTAAAAATATGAAATTGTTAAATAAAATGGGTTTATTTTTATTTAAGATTCACAACATAATTCATGATTAAGTAAATTAATCATTCAATATGGATTTTCCAAGGAAATCCCCATAATTCTTAGTCCATACCAGGGTTGTTGCTGATGTAGGTTTTTTCAATATCAGCTGATGCTAATGCTGATTTTTTAAATTAATATCAGCTGATGCTGATTTTATTGAAACATGAAATTTGCAAATAGGAAGTTGTTGGTAAAAGTGATAACTTTATTATGCATTTTATATAAAAGGGAAAATATAATAATACTGTGACTTTGAATTATCAAAAACAATCAATCTTCGTAAATGCGGTGGTAGGGCCCCGGTGGGATTATATTGGTAATATTGATTTTAATACCATTATTACCATTATTATTTCTCCATGGGGTTTGCCTGGATAGCTACCACCCTTGAGCATGAGTCAGCCGCCAAACGACTCGTCGTGTTCCAGCTGGGGGCTTGAGAGCCAGATCTTTCTTTCTTTTTCTTCTCTCTTTCTTGGCCGGCAACGCATCAGTGATGCCTTTGGTGTTCGCTCGAAGAACGACTGACAATTTTACGATGTTTGATGGGTCAAAAACCCACGCCGTCATAGCTAAGTCCCGCCTTCAACGGTCATGTCACGACTGGAATATCAGCAATAAAATCAGCATCGATTAATGCGGATGCTGATGCTGATGTTGAAACCAATGCTGATAATCCGCTGATGCTGATGCTGATATTCGCAACAACCCTGGTCCATACTACAATTTGACAAATTTACTTGTACACTATCCACCTCTATGAGATATTTTGATGGTGTTGGTTGCATCAGGAATCTCTAATTCATATTAATAATTAATTTATATAAGGTCGAACTGTTTTTTTTGTAGTATAGGACAGACAAACAGACATACGGGACACCTGATGGTAAGTGGTCAGTGTTGTCTATGGACATGTGCAACACCAGGGGTATCACAAGTGCGTTGCCTGTTTAAACTGATCAGCCTTATATTGATGTATAGACTGATTTGACTGATATCATGCACATAAAATGTCTCCTTACCATTAAATTTGAAGTAGGCAGTGAGCGTTCAGGCTGGAATAAAACAAAAATAGGTATTTAAAACTTAATTTTTTTATGCCAGGCATGAATCAATGTGTCCTCCCATATCTCTTACTGTCTCAGTTGAGCACTGATTCAATCAGCATTTACCACATGCTGATCAAATGTGAATTGGCTAACTTCACAAGCCTTTGAAAACATTATAGAGAGATCTCAGGCATGCCTATATATATATTTCCACACAATATTTTCCTACAGCAGACCAGATATAATTAATTTCACTGCCACTGGAATTTTGCCCCAAACCCTCAATGTTTCAGTTACTGATCTATAAAGCTGATGAAATGTATAATTTATAAAAATAAGATTGCATTGAATTGAACTACAGCTTTGGAACTCAAACTCTAAGGTATAAATTTATTAATGTCATTATTTTTATTTGTTTAATTTTTTTATAATGACACTTATAAGAACCACTTCACAAGCTATCACTTCAATGAAAACCATTTTTCTATCTGTGCTAAATTTTGTCATTGTGGAACTGCTGTCCTTTTTAAAAGCTTTTATTTAACTTCACTCGTATGTATCTTGTATGTATGTCCTGGAATCTTGCAATCAATATTTCACCCACTTCCACTGAAGCTATCAAGCTGAAATTTGGCACACATATTTGGTTCCGATGACAATGCATGAAAATAAAAAAAAGTTTTAAAAAGCTTTTAAAAAAAAAAATGTTAACGGTATAATTTATTATATCATCATCCCAATGTGGTCTCCCTACACACATTTGGATGTTGGTGGTACTTTGGAACTTTGGGTCAGGGTGTGCAGCACTGCCCTTGAAGGCCTTTCCACCCTTTCTGTCCAGAGCCCATCAAGCATCTCTACTACATGTCCAGCTCGGCCTGCAATTAAAATGAAATTTGTTGTCGGGTTCTATTTGAGGGGACTGGACTCTGGAGGAGGGGCTATTTAAAAACACTCACTACATGATAATATATATTAGAAACACTACACTATTACACATTTAATACACACTTACAATATTTTATTACATAACATAAGGATCTTTTACTGTTCGTGTCTAGAAGAGAAGACAGTCCGTCATAACCGAAGACAATCTGTTATAACGTTATTTAAATATTCTAATATTCAAAAACCAACTCTTTACATGTGACAAGTGTTGCCTGCCATTACACCTTACATATTGAAACTCCAAAAAAATTAATGTTATGTATTTTAAAAGCTTTTATTTAACTTCACTCCATCCTCCATCCATGTCCTGGAATCTTGTAATCAATATTTCACCCACTTCCACTGAAGCTATCGAGCTGAAATTCGGCACATATATTTGGTTCCGATGACAATGCATGAAAATAAAAAAAAAGTTTTAAAAAGCTTTTTTTTAAAAAACAAATTTTTAACAGTATAATTACATTATAAGTGAGAAAACACTCACCAAAAGAGAAGAAGCAGGTACAGCGCCATCACGAAGTCGTATCACTTCAAGAGTTCTGTTGAAGCTTGATTCTTCAAAATGCAATGAGCAGATAAACAAATGTTTATGAGGGTTTAAGTTCTCAGTGCCAATAATTTCTAGCCACTTCGTTCTTAACGATTCTTTTGCGGGAAATCTGTTGAATAAAAAACAATTATTACGACTTGGACGAGGTGTACAATATCAATAAATTGCGTAAGTTACTGGATGTAAACAATACAGGCTTTATTAAATAGAAAATTATGATGTCAAAACCAATTAAAGATATATTAAACTTAAAGATAAATAGATTAGATTACATTGCTTTATCTATTCATTCTAAAACAAATCTTTATCTATTTTTGAATAAGAACTATAAATCTAAAAAAATTATACTAACTTGTGAACAGTTAAACTGGGCAGGTCTTTGTTTCTTCTTGCTCCACACTGTTTTATACTACACGCCACCATTTTTTTTACTTTTTGTTATAAATCATTAAGACCTACTAGCTACTAACACCTCGATTTATGCGTAATAAAATGAATTCAATTGAATTTCACAAGAACTTTCAAGATTGTTTTACGTTTCAGTATGTAAAAAAAATGTGTATAATGTACTCTGTGTGCACAAACCAAAAATATATCTATCTCATTCTCACACGTTACAATCTGTACTTGTAGAAAAGGTACAAGTAATGTCGCACATTCAATTCAATTAGTAAAATCTTACGTTTTATCAACAAAGACCCGCCTTGAAGCCGTTTTTGCAAGCAAGCGGACGCCATTTTATAAAAACAGTTTTTTTATCAATGGGATTCCTGTGTTGTCATCATCGAGTTGAGTAAGTTGGCTGTCACCTGTGCGTCGCTTGGATTTGGAATTTTGAAGTTTATTTTCAGAATTAAGAGTGAATTGTGTGGGTTCTGATACTTTTTAATTATTAATAAACTTAATTTATTAATACTTAAGATGGTAAAGTGTTGCATCAGAGGGTGTTATTCAAGTTCTCGGAAAAATATCGAAGGATTGTCATTCTTCAGGTTAGTAAAAAATTTCTTTCATGTTTTAGTGTACTTAATATGATTTTTTTCTGTACATACATCCTAGACTATGTTTCCCGCTGTTATGTACGATAGCAAATGACTCGTTTTAGTTAATTGTGGAAAAAAATAATTATAAAATTATCATGTTTAAATCGAAACGTAGTGCTTTCCAAGCTTTAACAAATTATCGATAACAGGTACATAATAGCAACATTATTGGTTATTAATTATTTTTACATATCACTGCCATTATTGAAACACAAAGTCTTGAGATTATTTAGTTTAAGGGTAGAATTTAAATGCTGACCAAAAATTCTTTTAGTTTACCATAATGGATCTTTTGCTCACCAAATATTGTTTTACTAAAACAGTCACATTCAAGAAACACAATTTGGTGAACAAAGTATCCATTTTGGTAGATATTTTGAATTTATTGGAAGTAATTTATGTGCATTTCTGGTAGGCATTTATACATAAGCCTTAGTTTAATATATAAAATGATATTTGACTATTAAATATTATTTTTATCTACTTAAATAAATTGAGAATTAATTATTGCATTAATGGCTGTAAACTTTATTTTAGTTTTCCGAAGAATGAAAACCTGAAAAAATTATGGATTAGTAGTATAGGCAATGAAAATTTAAAACCATTTAAATTTATTCGCATATGCTCAAAGCATTTTGAAGAAAAATGTATCAATAAGACATTGGATGTGGCTCGGCTAAAAGATGATGCGGTTCCCTCGCTTTTTCCAGTAAGTACAATTATTTTATGATGTCAATTATCAATGTAACCTCTTTTTTTGATGTCAGCTGTAGTCTATGTTTTGTAAAAATTATGGAGATGTTATCCAAATGTTTGCAGAAGTGGAAGTTTATATTAAAAACTTGAAGTTAGAAACGGGTCAATTGTAAATTACTTCTCGTCGCAAAACTGGATTCATTGCCATGCTGATTAACATGTCCAGTGCACTCAATTTATATGAGTCACTGATAGTAGAAAAAAAACATCTACAATACTTACCATTATATAAAATTTCACAGGATCATCTTGAACTCTTTTTTTCCGCTATTCGCTCAAGAGGAGGATACAATAATAATCCCAATGCCGTACAGTTTAAGGCAGCCTATAAGAGATTGTTAATACATGCTGAAATTAAAGAGCATGGTATAGGAAACTGTATCCCTCTCGAGCAAATTTCTATTTTAAACTTTCCGAGTACAGATGATCCTGTGAAAAATATTAATAATTTGACGGACCGTAAAATATTAATAGAGGAGGACGATAGTAGTCTATATGAAGAATACTTAGACCATTTATCATTAAAACAAAATGAATATACGGATCAGGTCGTAAAATATATTGCAGGCTTTATAGCGCGGAAGCTAAGCAAAACTTTAAAATGTGATGAGTGCATTGGACTGTTACATGGTTTACCAGAACAGCACAAACATAGTTTAATTGAAAAAAAAAATAGAGGAGGATTAACATTCCCGTCTCTAGCTTTAGTTAAAATAATCCAACAAACTGAAAAAATTGGTAAGCAAAATCTTATATATAAAACTAAACCAGAAAAGTATTATATGTATGTATATTTTTAAATTTTTAATGGAACACTTTGATAGTGGCAACATATTCAACAATCGCAACACCGAACATGAGAGTTCTCATAAATTACTTTTAATTAAAGCAGTTATTTTTAATTACTTAGACATAAGATATAATTACTTTGGAAAAAAACATGACGAACATGTGTCGAAAAGAAACTTTTTAACAAAATTAATATTATTCCGACATGAATAAAAAATAATTATATAAATTTGCACACAATTGTTTATTTATCTTTTCACCGCAACTTTTTTCCTTTCTCCTACCTGTCTGGGTTTCCTCTCAAAACCGAAGATTGCTTATGCCTTCAAGAATATTATGGAGAACTCTCAGGCATGCAGGCTTGTAAGACGTTTCCTTCACCGTTACAGCAGATAAATTTTAAATTATTGAATCGCATATAATTGTTTAAATTTGATTCCCTTGCAATTGGACCGCTTGATTGACAGGCGAGTTCGATAGTCACTGGAGTGGTCCCTAGAAGCCTTATCTACGTCATTTTGACCCATACGAAAACGCATATTCGTTTTCTCTTCCGCATGCTTATTTCGATCGCGGTGACCATCTGAACCAACTCAGTGGCCACCGAGAGCTGACAAAAAAAGGCTAAGGCTAAGGCATCTTGGTAAGTCCCGCCATTTTGTAGATATCGCAATTTTGTAGGTCATTTTTACGTATGTTTGGGCTTTGTGTATCTTTTGCACCAGTTTATGCTTATTATAAAAACATTTAACGTTGTTTTTTTGTAGTAGGTACCTAGTTTTATTACCTAGGCTACATGTTATTAACATGTGACATGTTTTATTACAAGAATTTTGCTGAAGTAAAAACTACAATATTAATTTATAGAACACAATACAACATAACATGTAGTACGAAGACAACATAGTCATAAAAATTTTTAGTTCTGATGCCTCCTACCATTAATTGTATAATTATTTGTTTCTTTTATATCATCAATAATTTGTTACATGAAAATAAATGCAAATGAAAGCGTATCACACTTTAATTTTTTCACACAATTTGACGTATGATTGAGCTTCTAGCGTATAGCTTAAGCCCAAGGAGTCCTAATCACGCAACTACCTACTTGAAGTAGTTATTACGCGTTACTAGATCAGACGCTTGTCTGGAGAAAACTTTTTTAATTTTTTACTTTAATTAAACGTTTTATCGTCATTATCGACTATAAGAGTACAACACTACCTACATTGATAAAATAACTAGTCTGTTATCAATGACTACTACTGTTCTCTTATCAATGGCCAGGGGGCGGTTGTGGGCGGAGTTGACGCCATATTCTAGAGACAGTCTGCTTCAGATCACGTGACCTTATTACACATCCTCTGTAATTTCTGTTATCAAAGGCACAAACTAATAAGGGTGTCTGTGTGTGACAAACAGCGATTTAGAACACTAAGGATTTGCCATAATTGCAAAAAGAGCGTGTATTCCTAAATCGCCAGTGGCAGATAAAATGGCTGCAGAGTGCAGTGCAGTATAAAATGTACTCTGTGATGGCTGCTTTTACTAGTGTTGTGCGTATTATGTGGAGATGTTATCGATAGAAAGTACGATATTTGTTGACGTGATAACGTCTTTGACGTCTTATAAATCGATGAATGCCTACGAATACGAAATTCATTCATTCATTGTACACCCCTAGGTGAATTAACGGAGTGCCAAATATTTCATCACCGTTTTATTGCCATCCTCCTTCTCATCCTTTTTAGAAAATTATTTTATTCTTCTGCCATTAAGGGATGATTATTCTCTTCCAGGCACCATTAGCTATTTTTAACACTTCACATGTCTCTTTTTTCAGACAGCTGTCAATTAGTGAAAAAGAGACAACATGTATTTTGCATAGTGTGCGTTAAAAAAAACTTAACCTATATAATATTATTATAGTAAATTATAGCGTCTCCATGTATATTGCTATCTCTATGGTGACAAATTAAAGGGATATTGACGTATGTCATGGATAAAAAACATCCACTCCACAGACTAGGTAGAGAATCTACTCATCCACAGACAAAATAGGGATATGGTATGAGAAAACGAAATAGAATTATAATAATATTTGTTTCGCGGCGCGTGCCGGTTTTTTCAAGGTTAGCATACTGTTGTGCTAAACAACTTTGACAGCTCATGCCTGTTTTCGAAGTAGCGTATTTTGTTTCTCGGTAGAAAATTAACTCAGTTGCAAACTTATAAGCCAATTCTTAAGATAATCGTTAGTGTGGAACTGTACCATTCGGTTATAAAAAGACAAATGGTTCGGTGTAGCGTTTTAGGGTGTAAAAGTGATAGTGGAAGGAAACTTCCTGACATATCTTTCCACTCGTAAGTATATCTTGTTTTATTGTTAAATGATTCTTTGAATTGGATGTCACGTTGTAATATAGTGTGAAGGTTCATGTACTGTACTGTATTTATTTGGTCAATAAATTAGTCTGGAAGCGATAATGTTGCCAACTTTTCAATTTTTTTTCCCACAATCTGGGCACATATACGGTGTTAAGAGCAATTTTCCCAAGAATATATTTAATTATATTTTAAGAATAAATATTGATTGTTATTTAATAAACCATTGGCAAATTGCAGTTTTCCGGAAAATGAAAATCTACGTCAAATTTGGATAAAAGCCACCGGGCGAACAAATTGGACTGTGAAGAAATCGTCAAAAATTTGTAGCCAACATTTTGAGCGCAATGTGTTAATTAAAAAGAATAAATTAACCTTTTTATATCCGAATGCTGTCCCGATAGAGGTAAAAAAATCTTTCTTATAAAAAATCTATCATAAATAATGCCATCTTTCTAACTATATCCTTTTACTTCTAGGAAACGCAAGCAAATATTCCAACAATATTTTCCTCTGTCAGCAGCATGGAAATTGATGATAATTTAGAAATCCAAACAAATTTTGTAAGTATAAATTACTTACCTGAGCGACCGAGCTCAACTCGAAGCTGACATGCATAGCATTCATTTGCACAACATCTTCATGTATGTCATTGAAAACTGTGAATATGAAATAATTACTTATTCAGGTCAAGGTCTTTAAGGTGCGAAGATTGCCTTCTCGCATTGGTTAGCGAAAAATATCCAGGTTTTATATTGAAAAAAGACAGGGGAGGGTCTAAAGATGTTATAACTATTTGTACTTTTGCGGAAAAAACAATTAGGCAACATTTAAATAAAGGAATACATTTTTTTGCAGAAAAAAATATTTTACCTAAGTTGATTTTGGAGACATTTAAACGCTGTCGGAACGTGTTTACTGAGGATCATTTTTGTGGACAACCATTCATTGGGAACCACAGAGTTTTATTAACTAAATCTGTTATGGCTCGATATTTGGAACTGCGTATTCATCACGCCACAAAAGCTTTTGAGCCCAAAGAAAAAATTCGTAATATCCATACTAAAATGATTTTGTTCCAGGGACAGTAACCTTGATTTCTAGGTTATTTTTATTATTAATAAAAGAATTAATAAATTTTATTTATTATATTTTTTTTTATTTGTATAAGATTAGTAACCTTGATTTCTAGGTTATTTTTATTATTAATAAAAGAATTAATAAATTTTATTTATTATATTTTTTTTTATTTGTATAAGATTAGGGTAATTTTAAATGCTTGTTTGGTAACATTTCTTCCATATATACTTGTACTGTATTCTGTGCTTACTGATTATTTTCTATCTCACTTGGCTATTCCATTCTCCGTCTACGAATTATCACGTTGTTTGTTTTGGTCGAAAGGTGATTACCAAGGTGATTACTTGCTCAGTGGTCGAATCGAAAGGTCGAATCTTGAACTTGGATGGATTGTATGATCTTCATGGTATTCACAAACGAAGTACTTTACTTATGGACGTAAAGTTCTATAGTTTGAAACTTCAGTATTCATATTCAATTAATCGTCAAAATATATTAAATCTACGGGTTAGTGGTGTTTTTTTCCGTTTTTTGTATAAAACTTGCGTTGTTTTGTTCAAACTGTTGTGGTACATAAATCCCTTTTCGCTATACTAGCGCACTATTTTGTTTTGTTTTTTATTAAAATGGTTAATAATATCTGTGCTGTCATTGGGTGCAGAAAGATATTTTATCCTGGTTGCGGGATACCCTTTCACAGGTAAGTTAATAAATTTTCTGTCAATTATTAACCCAGAACCCTACCATTAACTATAATACATTCATTGGTGCCCTAAGAAACTTTTTTTATGGCTAAGGACGAGCACGCAGCACCTTCCATTCGCTGTCGCTCGTGACAAGTAACTTTGAACAAGACTCAATTATCGATTGTGATGGTTAGTCCAGTTAACTTATGGCCCTTAAAAGAACATTAGTTGGTCAGTCAGTAGGTATGAGGACGTGTGGAATTACTGTTAGTTGTTATTAGTAAACATCCGGTATGTAAATCATGGTAAAAGTCTTGTTTCAAAATGGTGACAGATGTGGTGCTTTGCCTTTGATTATTAAGATCACCTCTAAATAAGTGTAGGTAACTTAAAACCAGACCCTTCCAGCCAAAATACAATTGCTATATAATTTGTTGAAATTATACAAAGTACCGGTGGGGGCAGAACTGTACAAAACCTATACATGAGCTCTCTCATGTATGTACGTACAGGTTCACTTAAAATTATACTGTTAAATTTATTTTTTATTTTTAAAAAAGCTTTTTAAAACTTTTTTTTTATTTTCATTGTCATCGGACCCAAATATGTGTGCCAAATTTCAGCTCGATAGCTTCAGTGGAAGTGGGTGAAATATTGATTGCAAGATTCCAGGACATACTTACATACGAGTGAAGTTAAATAAAAGTCTTTAAAATATAAAATTATTCTCAGTGAAAAACTGTAGTGACTTATTGGTCTAGTGGTCTCGTGGTTAGCGTGACTGCTAAGCTAAATCCTGGGTTCGATGCCCAGGTCGTGCAACAACTATTGAATTTAACTTGTAATTCCTGGTAGCTCAAAGTCTGGATTCGTGTTAGGTCTAAGGCAATAGGCTCACCTATTACATGGGACCTAAACATAACTGGTGAAAAGTGGGTTTACAACACACTTCTACCTACCCCTTTGGGAAAACACAGGCATGATGTTATGTTATGTTTTAGGCTTCCTTCAAAAATCAAGACAAGAAAAAAATGGATTGAAGTTATACCTGGCAAATTAAATAAGAGCTCTGCGATATGTAGCCTACATTTTAAACCCTGTGATTATTTAACTCAAGCTCTTAAGAAATTGAAGCCTGAAGCGATACCATCAATTTTTCCTGAGGTAATTTATATGTTTAGCCTTGTCACAATATCAGTGCACCTGGTGTCAATTAAAGTCATGTCCTTGCTCAAGTATGGTGTGCAAACCAAACACCTCTAGGAATTTTATTAAATAATATTACTTAAAATGAGCGTCCATAGCCCAATGGCTCGCGACTATTCAATGTGATCGAAAGAGTTAAGCAACGACGGGCGCGGTCGGTTTGTGGATGGGTGACCGCTAGTGGCAAAATTTCGTGGACGCTACCGTACTTCGGAGGGCACGTCGGTCCCGGTTGTTTTCAATTGTGGAAACAGTCGTTAAGCCTTGTCGAAGACCTTGGGTGGCTTGAGAACATTCGACACTGGGTTGGCCACTAACCCCTCCACCAATCCGCATTGGAGCAGCGTGGTGGAGTATGCTCTAGACCTTCGGCAGCTATGTCTGTGGGGGAGACCCGTGCCCAGCAGTGGAACGTCTATGGTTTGCAGGGACTTAAAATTATACCACCAGTTGACATGACAGCAAAAACTGAAATTATTATTTTATACACTCACAAACATTCACATTTCAAATTGATCTCATATTAATACATAATATACCTTCCCCCAGATGACAGTAGAAAAAAATACACTTACGCACATATACAAAATATGAGTACAATCATTAATTTACACATATTATGATTCTTCGTTGGCATGCCAATTATATCTGGCCACATCTGGCTGAATGATTATTGGTAGCTCTGGTGATGATGAACCTGAATGTGGCTGATATGCCATAGGTCTCTCTGCCTCGATGCTAGCATATCTAGTTCTAGCTATAATTTGGTTCACATGGCAGCGAATCAAATCACCTGTCTTCATTATGTATAGCTGTTTAAGAAATAGCTGTAAATTTACAGCTATTACATTTGAATAACATATAATGTTTTTTGTTAAACCGAATGTTATTTTAATACTACAAAGTTAAAAGATTTTTATATGGAAGAGTGGGGAACTAGGAAAAACAACAATAATATTTTTTTGAATAAATCATTCTTCATTTTCAAGGCATGTGAGTATAAAACTATATTAGCTTTAGCTTTTATAATTAAAGGAAATGTTGTGGTGTCTCAAAATGGTCACAAAGGTATTTTTTTTTCTTTATTAATTATATACATATAATTTAAATATTATATGTATATAATTAATTAATTCAATATATTTCAGATTCCCTCAAAATAAATGATGTTCGCGTAAAATGGTTAAAAATGATAAATAGAGAATATTGGACCCCCAGGAAAAATTCAACTGTATGCAGCAGACATTTTGAACCAATATGTTTTTCTAATAGAAGCATTCAAAGAGTAAAGTTGCGCTCTGGTTCAATACCCACATTATTCATGCCCGTATGTTATTTCCTAATTATAAAATGTTAATATTTGTACGTCCATGTAGCGTCCATAGCCCAATGGCTCGCTTCGATTCAATGTGATCGAAAGTTTTAGGCAACGACGGGTGCGGTCGGTCGGTTTGTGGATGGGTGACCGCTAGTGGCAAAATTTCACGGACGCTACCGTGCTTCGGAGGGCACGTAAAGCCGTCGGTCCCGGTTGTTTTCAATGCTGGAAACAGTCGTTAAGCCTTGTCGGGGACCTTCGGGTGGCTTGAGAACATTCGACACTGGGTTGGCCACTAACCCTTCCACTAATCCGCATTGGAGCAGCGTGGTGGAGTATGCTCTAGACCTCCCGCAGAAGTGTTTGTGGGGGAGACCCGTGCCCAGCAGTGGGACGTCTATGGGTCGCAGCGAGCGAATATTTGTACTACGAATATGAATGCTACACCGGAATATACTCTTATCTCAAGGCCAAAGTTTCTACTCATACGCATACGTTTATATCCAACTTTGTGTGTTTGCTACATATGCGTCCATATCCATAACATATTTTCTCTATAGTCATATTGGACAACAAATTTAACTGTTCTGTTATTATTTCCTAATTATTCCTAATACTAAGAAGTTATTGACATTATTACTGTGCATATGTAATAAATCAGGAACCGAAAAACCACTGCAATTTTTATCGATAATCATAGTGTAGGTGCATGGCGCAGCACTATTTGCCATGCACACATCAGTGTGGCACACATGTGATGTGGACATCGGCATTACATGGCGTTTCTTTGTTTACATTTTGAACATCTAATTCTGGAATCTGGAATAATCTGGATCATTTGGTACCTATAGGCTCGGAGTTAATATTGCAGATTGTGCGTTGTTTTCAAGATATTTTATTCGTGTTTACAGTGAAAATAATTAAATAATAATGGTTAAGTGTATGTAGTGCACCATCGTAAACCATCTACTCCCATAAAAAACAAATGGAATTTAAGTTTCATCGGTAGGTTTGGTCATTTGCTTATAATGTAATTTTATAAAACAAGATTGTGCACTAGAGATTTGATTCCGCGCAAAAATAAACACTGTTCCCTTGGTTGGTATAAACTTCATTTTCCAATACGATAAAAACGAGCTAAGCGAGAGGGTCTCATCTCAACTCAAACTGGCTAGATTGCGTAGACAGAGAATTCCATCCTCCGTCTACGCTGGATTGCGTCTCTGTGATTGCATTGCAAGCGTAAAAAATAATTTCTGTGATAGTGATGGGAGTTCTAATGTAGCTCGCATAGTCACGCTCACATATTCTAAATCACTGTTTTATAATTACAATCAACAGTTTTTATTAAATTCTTCAGTAAATTCCAATATGTTATCTTACTTTATAATGTAGTTAAAATATTATTTTGTTTGAAAATGAGCATTGTGATAGTATTTTTAAGATATTGAAATGACAACACTGCGGCGTCACCCCGTAAAACAATCAATATGCCAAATATTTTGTTGACATTCTGTATTCTTGTCGATAATCATTTCGTATTTAATTTTGTAATTTTTATAGGTACCTATAATGGTGCTAACTTGTTGTGTTAAAGCATGTAATAGTGAATGTTATCTTGGAAGTGGTATATCTTTTCATAAGTAAGTATGATTACGTATTGTTGTCTTCGATCAATAATCCTCTAGATTCCCGACAGATGCTAAACAAATGCCCACACAAATTAGACAACGAAAAAAAAATTGGTCTTATTTCAAATTAGTACGGTATAACGGTATTACGGTCCAACATTAACCAACATTAGGACATCAAAATGCCGCAGTGCGTGTTCAAAAATTGTAAAAATAACCACCGTAATATCAAGATTTCTGATGGAATAACCTTCTTTCGGTAAGTTTATAATAATATGTGTAATTATTAAAAAGTTTAAATAGAATTAAACAAAAAATGAAATATTAAGAGTTAATTATTGATTGTTTGGCCAATATTGCGATAGCGCCAACGTTTGGGCAAAACATTGGCTGTTTTGGATTTGGAACATGGTAGTAGTATTGTTATTTTATATTATGCTATATTTTTGTTTGTAGATTTCCGAATGATACAGTTCGCTTTGCAAAATGGGTATCTATCGTCTCGAAAGAAAGAGGAGACGAATTTTACACCCCGTGTAAAAATTCTAAAATATGTTCGATTCATTTTGATAAATTGGACATAACCGGAAACAAGCAAAGGCATAGATTACAAAAATCAGCAATTCCCAAATTGCAGGTTGGTCAATTTATTAAATGTTGATTATATATTAGGACAAAGTATATACATACATACCTAAAAAAATTCATCCTAATGATTTCTTTAATTGTTTTATTGTTCCTATTTATAGATTCACTACCCCACAAAAGTGGAATCAGCTATTTCATCGAAATTGATCGATGATTTAACTAACCAGGTAATTTTCTTTAAAATTCAATTCTTTACTAGAATTTAAATATTCCTTTACATGTTTGTTGATTTACTATAGGTTCATTATTTTACATTTTACTATACATAGTCATAATGAATATTTACCTATTTTTATTGCACAATTTACAAAATATATTAAAAACGGATCTCAGCTAATTTCCTAAACCCACACCCCATGTTAGTAACAACTTATTACAATAATATTAGTTTAAAACGACGAACTTATACAGGTTAAAAGAAATATTCTGTAACTCTATGCCTTTCCTTTTTTTGTTTTATCTAAGCATTGAAATGCGATCTGTGCGGTGTCTAATTTACAAAAAGAAGCATCACTTGCGAACATTATATTTACAACTTTATTTTTTAGACAATAAGTTTAATTTTTAGAATAAAATATTTTTGTACTTATATAAAAAATGACTTAATTTTCGACCGATTGTGCTTGTACTACCTCCGTGACATGTAGGTATTCAAGTTATAAGTATTGCAAACGTAATTAACCTTAATGTTTAGAGTGATAATGTTTATAATAAATCGAAGTTTAAATTTTAAAGTCTTTATACATTCTGTTGTAAGAAAACAAATATTTATGTGTGTGTATCCGTGGCCACTTGAACGATGTGTTTTTAAAAGCTTATATTTAACTTCACTCGTATGTAAGTATGTCCTGGAATCTTGCAATCAATATTTCACCCACTTCCACTGAAGCTATCGAGCTGAAATTTGGCACACATATTTGGTTCCGATGACAATGCATGAAAATAAAAAAAAGTTTTAAAAAGCTTTTTTAAAAAAAGAAAATTTTTAACGGTATAATTTGTTCGTGATCCTAGTCTATTATTGATCGAAGATCGTTATTGTATTTAGCAGTACGGTAACCACGTTTTTGTTGTTTCTTGGAACTGTTTTATTATAGATTTCCTAAAAATGAAGAATTAAAGAATAAATGGATCGGTGTAGTTCCCGGTAATGTTACCAAATATTCGGTAGTTTGCGGATTACATTTTAAAGCGGAGGACTTTGCGACGGATTCTAATGCACTAAAGAAGAGATTGAAATTAAATGTTATACCATCCATTTTTTCAAAAGTAAGTTCTGACCCATTTCTTACCTAATGATAAAAATGAGTATGTATTACATTTTAGATACGTATTATATTAATGGAATGGATAACTGCAATAACGAGCATTTAATTCACTTTATCACAACATGCATGGTTCTATTATAACTAATGACAATCCTAATGATGGCAGTTCAATATTTTTATCCAAAATGTTCTAAACTATGTTCATTCCACTTCATCCACTGTTATCAATTAGGTGTGAAAATAGGCATGAGATCGAAATTATTAAGTGTGTGACTGATAAACATTTAAATGTGAGGTTAGCGTGAGCATAAAGAAGAATGAACACCCTTCAATTAATTGGTCCCAAAGCCACAATGCGTCAAAAGCAACGTAAGACGATTTTATTTAATAACTAGTGGACGCCCGCAGCTTCGCTCGCGTTACACATTCACTAACTTCAAAAACGGCAAAGCTTCATACTAACTTTGCACCCCCGTTGTACCCCCTTAGGGGATGAATTTTCAAATTTTTCTCGCCTTAAAAACCATCCTTGAACTTCAACGAACATTTTAAAAAAAGAATTGGCCAAATTGGTCCAGGCGTTGTTGAGTTATGCGCTTACCAACACATTTTGCGATTCATTTTTATTATATAGAAAGAAGATGTGTAACTTTTATAACAAATAAAATTAATTATGTCTCCTACCTTTTATTATTTTATGGTGGAATCAAGCGTTCGCCTTTGCCCGCATATTTTTACACTAGAAAATGAATGTTATCACATTGTAAAAAAAAATCCTCCCGATCAATCCGTGAAAATTTCAACAATAACGAATCGTTTTGCCACTAATATATTATACTACTTATACTAATATATTTCGAGAACATGCTTGTTTTTAGCGCCTCGGTGCACAATCTTGTTTTATTAAAATATATTTGGGCTCAGGTTGTAAGGTCACAGAGGTTTATTAAGCAAGCAGACCTAACATAAAATTCACAAACACATGGATAGGAATAATTTCACTTCTTCTGGTCTTCATTGGAATAATTTAATATCTCCTTTTACTCCAATAAAAGGTCAATTATGTTAACTCTCTTTTTACTGTTTAAATCGTCAAAACTCAGCCCCTTAAAGTAAACACACGCGCTCACGCACACAGTTGCATTAAACTACGCTCATTTTTGTCAGTACCTCCCGGAGCGCCGTACAGTAAGTTTGCCTACAAAATGCCGTCCTGTGTAGTTAAATGGTGCAAAAACAACACAAAACGCAACAATAAGTGTCAAGGAATATCGTTTCACATGTAAGTATAAACAAAACTATATTTTTTAATGTTAACACTATGAGGTTATTCGGAAGACTTAATGTCAATGTCGGGAGGTGACGTAACGGGAGAGTGTTGCCAAGTTCCCTTAATTCGAATTGCCAAAATTTGGGTAAATCGTGAAGAAATTAAGTAGACAGCACGTAATTATAGTTTTTGTATGTTATATCTAATTGGAGTCAAGATAAATATACATTTATTTTTTAACTCGCGCGTTTAAATTCTTATGTAAATATTTTTTTTACTATCAAATATTATGGTTTTAGATTTCCAAATAATATTATTGTAAGAGATGAATGGGTAGCTGCTATAAAAAAGAGCCGAGATGAACCACATTGGCAGCCATCTTCATTTAGTGTGGTTTGTTCAGACCATTTTGATGACAGTGACATGTATGATACAAAATTGGGACTTCGGCGAATAACTAGAACAGGATATCCAAAAAAGGTATTTATAACCGACTTCAAATATTGCAATTTTGTTAGTATACAGTACAGTGTAAACTCTTTATAACGAATTTCAAGGGACCGAGCATTTTCTTTCGTTATACGTAGGTAGAGAAGATAAAAATAAACCAAATTTAACAATTACAATAATTTCTAATTTTATTACTATCGATCTATCAATAAAATAGATAAAAATGTTCTAAACACATATATTCTGTTAACTTTGCCTGATGTGTTTTATATGCCAATACTATTTGTGATGTTTTGTATTTATAATAATAAGTATTTGTTCCATTTTTTAAGTTTCAAAGTTGGTTTACGACTGATACTACACGATAGGTGACGACGTTTAGTAACTGAGACCAAAATTTCCTACAGACAATGAATTCTAAGAATAATAGCACGCATGTTAAAGCAATTTTATTAACAATAACAAAAGGTAGACGGCTGTTTATGACCTCAGGTATCTTTCTTAGAAATTTCGGCACCTCAAAAGATTAGTTTGGTGTTGTTGATTGATGTCTAAATCTATATTTAAAAAAGGAGAAGCTGACTGACTGACTGACTGACATATCAACGCAGGGCCTAAACTATAAGGGTTAGAAAGTTGAAATTTTTCACAGGGGTTCCTTTTATAACGTAGGGGAGCACTGAGAAAGGATTTTTGAAAATTCATTCCCTAAAGGGGTAATAAGGGGGTGCAAAGTTAGTATGAAACTTTGCCGTTTTTGAAGTCAGATGGGCAACCTGAACGCGGGCAGACGTTAATGGATTTAATTCTACGCGAGCGAAGCTGCTGGGCGTCCACTAGTATGAAAATATTTCTTCGTAATAGAGAATGGCTGTTGCGTTATAAAGAGTGAATTAGTACGTTATATGAAGTTTTTCGTTATAACGAACGACGTTATAAAGAGTTTACACTGTCTATATATCTTTTGTTATTTTCTTTAAATGCGGTTTTGTTTCTATTACAGAAATTGTTTAAGCCTTTAAATGCGGTTGTCAGTGATATATTATCGCCAAGTGTATCCGCTTCATTTGTTCCTGTAAGTATGTACTAATTAGGAGCCTAACGTTTTCAACAGATGTACTTACCAGCCAATTTATTTATCCGTAGGTAACGAATATTGTATCTGTTGTAGGACTTACCAGCCTCGCCTAATGTGTTCGTCGACAGTAACTACGTGACACTGTCAAGTACATCTTCTGCGGCTGTTCTTGTAAGTACTGGACAGCATGGACTTACCTTATGTTGAATGTAATGTTCTTTTACATCAACAACGAATATTGAATTATATTGTAGGCTTTATCAGCCATCCTGGAGTAGCGTAACAGGAACGGTTAAGGCCCCCACCTAAATCGTTCCGCAAGTCAAAGCCTCATCAGGACTATTAGAGGAAGCGGGGCGTTTTTTTTTTTGGTTTTTTTTTTATGGATACAGGATAGCAAACGAGCTTGCAGCACCACCCTTCCGCTGCCGCCCATGACAACTGTGACTGACTTTGAACAAGACTTAATTAGGGACTGGGATGGGACTCCCCGACCACGCTCCGCAGCCTCTTTCTTTACCATAACGGCTTCGCAGAAAGAGGCTACCGCCATCCAGGAGCTGCTTTCCGCCAGCATCGCCGCTACAACCGCAGACGGAGAGAGATCTCTGCCGATCCGGTTGACCAAGGCGCGGCGCTCAGGCTCCCAAGCAGGGCACTCCTCAAGCGTGTGCTGTGCGTCATCTCGGTCCCCTCCACAATGGTGGCATCGTGGTGATGCCTCGCGTCCAATCCGACACAGATATTCACCGAAGCATCCATGCCCGGTGAGCACTCGGAGCATTTTGAACCTAATGTAATAGATAATAGTGGCCTCCGTACAGTGCTGGCACCTGGTGCTATCCCGACAATTTTCAATTTATTGTTTCAAGCAGTAAGTATCTACTGCATATAATATTTATAATCTATAGTGTAAAATTACTTATAGTTTGTTTGCTTAATGCAATTAATATGTACAAAGATTTGACTGTAAATGATAATCGAAGACTTCAACAGTCTAAAAAATAATAATAGATAACAGTCGTTTATCGTTATACTTATAGAATCATGGTGAACATCAGATACCCCATTCAATGGCCGGGAACACATATCCTATGTGTTTTCCAGTAGGCGTGGATAAAGAGGGTGTGAATATTAAAAATCAATAACGTAACGTTACAATCACAATATTTTAAAGGGTATTAATAACGACACTCCACCGAACACGTGATGTGCACGCTTGATGCGACCTGATTCCTAGATTTGGTTCTTCATCAGCCGTATCGCTAACCAATCTGCCCACCAGCGTCCGGAGTTCTGTCAGAGCGGCGACAGTGTCATCTTTCTTGCATCAAAAGCGACATTGACAACCGCTTTATTTAATACTGGCAGTCTCATCAAATGAGGCGCCGACACGGCCAGCAGTCTGGCGAAACTTAGTTTAAAAAAAAGCTAGTATGAACGCATGGATCTTTTAATGGCGACAGAGAATCCGTCAATCAATGTCAGTTTACTGTTCTGTCGAGTTCTCTGTTTTATAATTAAAATTAAAGCTATTTAATAGTAATTTGCGTCGTTATCGTGTGTAATAATCTTTATACCTGTGCAGTGATTTATATTTGATAAATATTTTAAATACGCCACTTGTAAAGTGCGAGATATGTGAACTAAGGACAAGTCAATACAATAAACGAACATTTCATGGCTCAATTTCCACTGGATGAAGATCAGTAAGTATATTTGACGAATTTAACTATACTCTAAATCAATGTATCTTATCACTTATTGAATTTCAGGACATAATATTTCTAAATAAAAATGTGGGAATATGTTTTACGCAAACACTAGTGCAGTGCAGTTTTTTATCGACTATCGATTAATCCATTTTTGTATCAGTGCTATTTATTAGAAAAGTTTATTTACCCTCCATCTCTAAGTAAATTCCCTCTTTAAACTTCCTCCTTATCTAATTTCATTAAATCAATTCAGCGACTGAGCTGTGACAAATAGGAAAAAAAAAGGTTTTTGCATAAATGGTTGTGATGATGATGATGATTGTTTTCTTTGACCCTCTCCTATATACTTGTGCAACCAAGTCGAAACGTCGCGATATAGTAGGTAACCGTTAATCTGCCTACAAAAAATAGTGTTTTAAACCGTTAAAATATTAGTGAATAAGACAACCCGTTCCACATTTGTTGCAGAACCTCCAGAATCAACACACCCGGAGTCCAGATCCTTCAGCGGCGGCGGAAAATGAATTAAATATAATTTCTTAGTTATATACTATATTGTAATAAAATAAAATTAATAAAAAACAATTTTTTAACTTGATTTTTTATTTGAGAAATTTTGAAGTATTTACTAATGTTATCGATCTTATTTTATCGACAACACTAGCATCCCTATTTTTTGGTTCACGTTGGCAACATTGGGTGAAGTTTTATAATTTGGTTAGGTTGGCATTGAGCCAGTCCATGTGTTTCGTTTCTTGATATTGTTTTATTTTTTTACTACGGAGTCCCGTCTCTAAAAACGTAGTGATTACTTGCTCAGTGACGGCCAGACTGACAATCGCACGTCCTCGTGCGTATGCTCAAGCTCCCGTTGGAATTCCGATTAATCTGGAAATACAAATTACAGCTGAGACTACCGTATACGCTCGTCCATCACTGACATTTTCATCAGTCACATAATCATCATAGAAATAATCTCCCTCCGCTTTTACTACACAACCCGGCTCTACAGCAACAACTTACTGTAAAACCACACAGGTCTCCTTAACCCAGCCTCCAGCCTCTCATAGACTGACGAACAGTCGAAGTGACTTGGTCCGGAACCTCGACCCATATAGGCCAGCTCCTTAGATCCAAACACCTGCTGTCGTTTCCAACATTCCCTCCAGCCTCTCATAGACTGACGCACAGTCGAAGTGACTTGGTCCGGAACCTCGACCCACATAGGCCAGCCCCTTAGATCCAAACACTTGCTGTCGTTTCCGATAAATTAACTGCACAACACCTCTGTGCTTCGATTCTTGTTATGTCCAGTAAAAGCGAAATCGAGATTAAATCTTAATACAATGACATTCACCACAGATGTAGTACATACTCAAATTTGTGCCATGTCGGTTGCGGAGGCCGTGAGGGTTGCAGAACTGGCACACCTAGTGTGTGAACTTGCCACAGATATGGTATCACTATCGCCGTCGGGTACCCCCTCATTCCCCTGACTATGGATCGCCGACTCGGCCTCCTCAACCTCCTCATCGTTATAACTTAAAGAAGTAGTTATTTCGTAGCCCCCGGGTACTGCACGCAAATTTTCGTAGCACTTAACATTTTATTTACCCATACCTGTGAGATAGACTAAATCATTACACGCAGTACCCGAAAACTTCTCAGCAAAGCTATGACTCGCTAAGGAACAGGCAGATCTACTATCAAAGAGAAAAGAAACGGGCTCACCGGATGATAATGTTTGTAAAAATTTTGCTAATAATGTCTCAATATTCTGTAAGTAGGTAGGAGTCTATGGGTTCTTGTACCCCTCAACGCTCATTCTTCTTTACCCTCCAGATCTCACTTCTGATATAGACGCATGGTGAACATCAGATACCCCATTCAATGGCCGGGAACACATATCCTATGTGTTTTCCAGTAGGCGTGGATAAAGAGGGTGTGAATATTAAAAATCAATAACGTAACGTTACAATCACAATATTTTAAAGGGTATTAATAACGACACTCCACCGAACACGTGATGTGCACGCTTGATGCGACCTGATTCCTAGATTTGGTTCTTCATCAGCCGTATCGCTAACCAATCTGCCCACCAGCGTCCGGAGTTCTGTCAGAGCGGCGACAGTGTCATCTTTCTTGCATCAAAAGCGACATTGACAACCGCTTTATTTAATACTGGCAGTCTCATCAAATGAGGCGCCGACATACTAATAAATAATATAACGATAAACCGAATGTTTATCGTTGAAATAAAATTTGAATTTAAATCTGCATAATAAAAAAATATTATAATTTAATTAAAAATTCCAAGGAAAGGAAGGAAGGAACCACAGGGAAAGCAAATTTAGGTGATGACATTTTCTACACAACATGAGACTGCAAGGCGAAGGTCACATTCAGCCAACAAATCATATGAAAAGTTTTCCATAATGTTTTCCACTACCTAACTAAATTATAATAGCTTGATTATTTTATTCATTTTATTTTATTTATTTATTTAACTTTATTGACACCTCTAAATAACCTCTAATAATAAATATACAATGAGCGGCCTTAAATATTATTTAGATTTAAGAATGAAATAATGCGAAACAAAGCAATGTCCGAAAGGAGTTATTTAAAAAAAAAACTGTTAAAAAATAAATAGATTTGCAATCAGTACATTTGTTTTATTACATTTATTTGTACTCAATCCCTTCTCTATTTAAGTCTCTTTAGCCCCTAATCAAACAATTTAGCTAATTACTAGAAGAATTAGAAGACATTATGTATGTTATTGTTTCTATTATAAAGTTTTTTGACACAAATGCCTATTCGGTCACGCCGTAAAGGTCTGTATGACCATACAGAAAAAGTCCAACGGTTTAAAATAAAAAGACGTGTGGCACTCGGAGACTGCCGCGGTAAATCTATTGCAAAGCATTTTTTATCAACTTAGGCAATTATTATAATTTAATGATTTTATTATGCAGTAATAAAAAAAAAATCAAAATCAAACCGAACGCGCTACCCAATTGCGCCACTGAGGCAGGTGATGCGAAAGTGAAATTTTGCACATGTTACGTTTCGTTACGAAAAGTTACTCGTTACTTTTTTATTTTCGTTACTTCATATTTTCGTTACGAAATTTCTGTAGACCGTCCCCATGCCGGGCCCGCGACAGAAGCTATGCACAATAAGCCCCCTTTTAGTCGCCTCTTACGACAGGCGGGGGACACCGTAGCTCGTATTCTGGTCCCGAGCTACAGGGACCTGTCTCTGCTACCTACACCTCTGCCTTTCTCTTCGAGGAAATACAATGGTAATGTTGTTTTTTTCAGGGTGGTGATCAAGGTTCCAGTTTGAAAATCCATGATGTTCCCGGACCATCGAAACCAGTTGTACTCGAAAGCAGTAGCGAAGCCCGGAGGCCGTCAAATAAGGACACTCCAGATGACACCACCGAGGTAAGTGTATTTTATAAATTTACTAGCTGACCCGGCAAACGTTGTTCTGCCATTGAAATGTTAAAACGCGACACTTAATGTAAATGACTTCACGTCAATGAACGACGGTTAAAATATTAGGATATTGTTCATACAAATATACAAAAATTGCGTTTAAAAAATAATGGATGTTGGTAGGAGGGGGTGAAAAATACTTTACGACCTATTCTCAGATCTACTAAATATACACACAAAATTTCATGAGAATTGGTCAAGCCATTTCGGAGGAGTTTAACCACAAATACCTATATATATATATATATTAGATGGTAGAATACGAGCATGCAGCAACATCTATCCGCTGACGTCCATGACAACTGTGACAACTGTGACACGTGGCCTCCGTGATGTCACTCCTAGGGATCCTGCGGAAGATCAGCGCTGGTGTTCTTGAACCTCCAGCATATGCTGAGCAGGATCCTTTTCGTTTTAGTATAAAGTTACCTATTATCTTATTAGTTTTAAATGTGTTGAAAATGTATGTGTATAAATTATGACTTATTATACTATATTATATATGTATTACTTAAATAAATACATAGTAGCATCCATAGCCCAATGGCTCGAGTCGATTCAATGTGATCGAAAGAGTTAAGCAACGACGGGCACGGTCGGTTTGTGGATGGGTGACTGCTAGTGGCAAAATTTCATGGACGCTACCGTGCTTCGGAGGGCACGTAAAGCCGTCGGCCCCGGTTGGTTTCAATGGTGGAAACAGTCGTTAAGCCTTGTCGAAGATCTTCGGGTGACTTAAGAACATTCGACACTGGGTTAGCCCCTAACCCCTCCACCAATCCGCATTGGAGTAGCGTGGTGGAGTATGCTCTAGACCTACCGCAGCAGTGTCTGCGGGGGAGAATCGTGCCCAGCAGTGGAACGTCTATGGGTCGCAGCGACTTAAATAAATATGTAACTTTATTCGCTAGTACATAAGTAGGTACTATTATTCGCTAGTACATAAGTATGTACTATTATTCGCTAGTAGTTATGTACTATAGTAGTTATTTTTTTCTTTCTCTCTTTTTTTTTGAACGTTATACATATTTTTAATTTTTTATTATATATTTGTGTGTTTTGGTGTTACGCGATCGATAATACGCGCCGCATTTTCCGTCAGATATTTATATAATAAAATGTACCGACCCAAAGCCGGCAATATTAACCATGAAGAGTATCTTGTCCCCAGTTCTGCCGGATATGCCTCGCCGCGGACTGCACCCTGTACTCCATGGCGGGGCACGGGAACCTGGGCCGGCTGTACGAGACTCTTACTGGGTTGTCGCCGGTGAGATTATCAGTTTCTATAACAGACATCCAAAAGAAGGAGGCGATTAAGAGTAGGAGCAATTCGGATGTTTTGACGTGACAACGTCTTATAAACCGGTAACGCCAGGAGGCATTGTCGCTCAGTGAAGATGTAGCTTTCTAATTGTGAAAGAATTTTTAGGAAATCGGTCCAGTAGTTTTAGATTGAAAACATTACAAACAAATGTTTCCTCTTTTTATTATTAGTATAGATGTGTGTGTGCTTTACTATATTCCTCGTGTCTCTTACAAACAAATGTTTCCTCTTTATAATCCATACTATAATATTATAAATGTGAAAGTGTGTTTGATTGTTTGTCCGGCTTTCACGTCGCAACGAAGCTATTATATGGTATGGTTTTTGTGTGTGGAGATAGTGAGGAGGGTGGAGAGTGACGTAGGCGACTTTTTACCGCGGTAAAACATCCCCATGGGGAGTTAACGATGTTTTGTTATTTGCTAGATATTTAGTTCCGGATGTTGTTAATAGATGCCGTTAGTAAAATTCATTTGCAAGTTCTTATCTTAGTATCTTTTAATCGTGTACCTAACTGTCATATTCATCCACCACAAATGTGTCGTGTATGATAAACAACTCATTGTTAATTCCCTTTGACCACGCGGGCGGAGCCGCGGGTAAAAGCTAGTATTAGTATATTTATTTATTTATTTATTTATTTATTTATTTAATTACACACCAACAGCAGTAGGTACATACATTTGGTTGACAGACAGTTTTGTACATATGGAGAAAAGGCAGGTACGTATGCCAATTACAGGTGTGAAAAACATTTGTATGTACGACGTAAAACTAAGTATAATTAAAACATATATATCTATCTAACAGCAATCTATATATATAAAAGGAGAAGGTGATTGACTGACTGACTGACTGACTGACTGACTGACTGACTGACTGACATATCAACGCAGGGCCTAAACTATAAGGGTTAGAAACTTGAAATTTTGCACAGGGGTTCCTTTTATAACGTAGGGGAGCACTAAGAAAGGATTTTTGAAAATTCACCTCCTAAGGGGGGTAAACGGGGGTGCAAAATATGGATGAAACTTTGCCGTTTTTGAAGTCAAGTGGGCAACCCAAACGCGGGCAGGCGTCGTTAATGGGTCTTATTCTACGCGAGCGAAGCTACGGGCGTTCACTAGTTAGACATAACAATAGTTTCGTTTACACCTAGTAATATTATACAGCCTATGTCGCTCAGTAAAGATGCAGCTTTCTAATGGTGAAAGAATTTTTAGGAAATCGGTCCAGTAGTTTTAGTGAAAACATTACAAACAAATGTTTCCTCTTTATAATATTAGTATAGATGTATCTGTGCTTTACTATATTCCTCGTGTCTCTTACAAACAAATGTTTCGTCTTTATTAAAAGCTTTTATATTTCACCCACTTCCACTAAAGCTATCGAGCTGAAATTTGGCACGCATATTTGGTTCCGATGACAATGCAATAATGTGGTACTGTCGAACTGATCTGATTATGGAGTCGGAAGATATTAACTGGAACTTCATGATGGAATATCGTATCATAGTCGTGTTTGCACTTGTGAGAAAGGCCACGTAATGGACTTTGGACACGATCAGGTTTCAAGGTTATATGAAAGACTAAAAAGTATAAAATAAATTAATAGTTTAAAAAAAACTAGAAAAACAAGCTTTTATAAATGCACGTAAAAACTAAAAATAAATTATGGATCGTTCAAGTTGTCTCTATTTCTGGGACTGAAGTGTAAACTATGTGCTTTTAATTATAATATTTGATTGTAAAAGCGTGGGGCGCTGGAACAGGAAATATTAGGTAGTAATGCAATATTCGACATCATTGTAATGAATAGAATATCTAAGCGAATACTAGTCGTGCTGCAACTCCAGTTACTGGAGCGCCAATCTGTGTAACCTGCTTCCCGTAACATCGCTTAACTTGATTTCTCAGCAAGTTATACAAAAATTCTTGCCTGTTCCAGCGCCCCACGCTTTTACAATCAAATATTATAATTAAAAGCACATAGTTTACACTTCAGTCCCAGAAATAGAGACAACTTGAACGATCCATAATTTATTTTTAGTTTTTACGTGCATTTATAAAAGCGTGTTTTTCTAGTTTTTTTTAAACTATTAATTTATAATATTAGTATAGATGTGTGTGTGCTTTACTATATCCCCGTGTCCCGCAGCGGGAGCCCGACGCGCCGTCGCTCGCGTGCGCGTCGTGCGCGCGCCGCCTGCTCGAGTGCGCTCGGTTCCGCGCGCGCTGCCTGAAGGCGCACGTGGCGCTGCTGCGCGCGACGCCGCCGGTGAGTCTATAAATATAAAATATATATAAATATCTTGGACATTCTCACACACGGCCATCTGACCCCAAAGTAGGCGCGAGCCTGTGGTATGGGTGTCAGAGACTGATATACATACATAGATATTTTTAAATACATACTTAAATAGATAATATTGACATCCAGACACAGAACAAATACAAGTGTTCGTCACACGAATATTTGTCCTGAGTGGGATTCGAACCCACGACCTTTGGCGCAACAGACAGGGTCACTACCGATTGCGCCAACGGGCCTATGATCATCATCACCACAACCCTTTCTTTGTTATTTAAATTAAAAGGTCTGATTTAATTTGATTTTAATGTAAACATACACATATACTTAGGTTTATAGAATTAAATATTTTGCATGCCTAAAATAGGTAAGAATAAGCGTGCCTACTTTTCACCTACATTTGTAACAACTACCTGACCTTATTCTGCAAATAAATTGAATTTGAATTTGTCCCACTGTTGGGCACGGGTCTCCTCTCCGTATGGGAGGGATTAGGCCTTAGTCCACCACGCTGGCCAAGTGCGGATTGGCAGACTTCACATACCTTCGAGAACGTTATGATGAACTCTCAGGCATGCAGGTTTCCTCACGATGTGTCCTTCACCGTTATAACAAGTGACATAGAAAAGTCATTGGTGCGTGCCGCTTGGGTTTGCACCGCTTCATATATTATGTTAAAGAAAGTCTATGATAAAGAAGAAAAATTCAATCTCTGACGTGCGAATGCACACGACGTGCGAGTTCATTTCCCATGGAGATGAAAAAAAGAACCTATTACAAATTATAGCTATGTATGTAGAATATGACTGCCGACAAGAAGTAAAACATTTATATCAATATATATATCTTAAATAAATAAATATCTTGGACATTCTCACACACGGCCATCTGACCCCAAAGTAGGCGCGAGCCTGTGTTATGGGTGTCAGAGACTGATATACATACATATATATTTTTAAATACATACTTAAATAGATAATATTGACATCCAGACACAGAACAAATACAAGTGTTGGTCACACGAATATTTGTCCTGAGTGGGATTCGAACCCACGACCTTTGGCGCAACAGACAGGGTCACTACCGATTGCGCCAACGGGCCTGTCAAGATCAATGGACTGTGTTGCCACAGGTTACTCCGAATATCATAAATTGTCCATTGAATTTTAATTTAAATAGCGACATAGCGACAGCTGACGAAAGTTATTAAATAACAAAAGCACTATTTAAATGGGAAGGTGTGCTTTTTTTTACGGATACAAGACAGCAAACGAGCTTGCAGCACCACCCATCCGCTGCCGCCCATTACAACTGTGACTGCCTCTGAACAAGACTCAATTAGGGACTGGGATGGTTAGTCCAATTAGTTGAGAGAGTTAATTAGAACATTAGTTGGTCAGTTCGTTAGTGGGTATGAGGACTGGGGACTGTTAGTGATAGTTAGTCCTGTTAGTTGGTGTTAGTAATAGTCCAGTTAGTACTTGTTAGTAGGAGTTTCGTTCCAAGTCAGTCACAGATGTGTTGCTACCCTTGAGGACTAAGATGGTCGCCTCTAAAGAAGTGTAACCGGAAATCACACCTTTCCAACTGGACCATAATTGCTTTAAAAACAATTACTACACGGCAGAAATGGTACTAGGTACCGTGGCGGGCGGTGGTACTGCCCCGGGCGAACACTATATGGAACCAATTAGGTTTCATATAAAACCTATTTGGTTCCCTATAGGCTCTACCACCTACCTACTATAGCCGCTGCACTAATGAGCGTTTTCCTCATGAATTCCTCATCATGCGTTGAGCGATGATGAAACATGTTATCATGAATTAATCGATTTTAGGATCTGGCGACACGACCTATAAATTAAATGAAAATAATATTTATGACTCTTTTCAGGTCACTCTTGGAGCTGTCAAAGCTGTAATTGAAGAGGAGAAGAATGACTCAGACGAAATGTATACTATTGAAGATTTGGAATCTGAACAAGTTGAAAAAGATGGTACGAAAGATGCAATTTATGATTCAGTAGAGATTAAGGAAGAACCAGACACGTATTGTACTGATTATGTCGTGCTAGAAGATAATGAAACCGAAATGGAGGAGGAAGATGAGAATGTGGAAGAAAGAGAAAAAGAAGTGAGTAGAAGAACTGCGAGATCAGCGCGCGTCTGGCACAAAACCGTAGATGAATATGGTTCTAGACGCTATGTGAGTGAATTAATGATCGATCGGAGCAATGAAGAAGAGGAAGAATCTAATGATGAAGCTGGAAATGAAGAAATTAATGATACTGAAGATAGTGATGAAACTAAGTCAATCTATGATGAGAAGTTTGATTTGAATCATGGAAATGAGCCGAGTGATAGTGTAATGATGGTGCGGGAGTGTGAGGAACATTTGTTAGATGACGACATTAAAATAGAAGATGATGGGTTCGAAGATGATGGCAGATAATAGTATATATATATATATAAAAGGAGAAGGTGACTGACTGACTGACTGACTGACTGACTGACTGACTGACATATCAACGCAGGGCCTAAACTATAAGGGTTAGAAACTTGAAATTTTGCACAGGGGTTCCTTTTATAATGTAGGGGAGCACTAAGAAAGGATTTTTGAAAATTCACCCCCTAGGGGGGTAAAACGGGGGTGCAAATTTAGTATGAAACTTTGCCGTTTTTGAAGTTAGTGAATGTCTAATTCTACGCGAGCGAAGCTGCGGGTCCACTAGTAGTTAGATATATTTTGGGAGCCATAAGGGCCCTGTTTTCGAGATAAAATAGCAACACTTATTTAAGTGACAGGTGAATACTGATGATCTTCACCCCTCAATCAAGCTTCAAGTGTTTCATTCCCTTTGACTACATATTAAACCCATAGATTTATTATACTAGAGAAAGATTGGCAATAGAAACATCAAAGCGAGACCAAAACTTAATTACACGAGTATGCGTGTAATGTGCATGTGTGCTGTAAGCGGTTGTCAATGTTACGTCAATCTCTATATAGAGCAAGAGCCCACGACGGCCAGACCTTCGTTATTTTATAAAAGTTGAAAGTTTCTCTGTACATGTCTCCTATACATATAAGAACAACCAGCGACTATAGAGTTTGGGTTGTGGTTACCTGGGCAGATAACAGGTAGTAAAGGTGTAAAAAAAAGTACTTAAAATTCGTTAGACTATAAAGCTCTATTTTTTTATATTTTCTTCGGGATAACTTTAGAAATCTCGTCATCCATTGCCGGACACTTATGACAGTTGCTACCCCCTGCCAGACACCCCTAAACTTTGATAAATTACAATTATACTTTCGTTATAGTATAAAAGCTAAATTTTATATATGTTACTTGGGGACCTATACAAAGATGTTACCTCAATAGCCGGACAGTTTTCATGGTTTTTACATCTTGCCAGGCACATCGAAAGTCCACTGTATAGTCCGGTCAATTTAGACAATTGAAATAAAGAAAATTCCGACAGAGCCAAATCTTCGTAGAGACCTTAGGTTTACCACAAGGAATAAAGTGTCAAAAGTCCCCATCAATCCCATGTGTGCGTCGGGACTTATTCGGGTCCTAAGGTCAAAATTTTAGGTTTTTGGATTTTTATCGAAAATGGTAAGTTTTATCGAAAAAGTACCTTAGAGCAAAGTTGTAGATCTTAAAATTCTCTATAAAAATGGTCCCTATGATTTTTTCTCTAAGACCCACTATTTCCCAGATATTGCGCTTGTAAGAATCATGTTCTACATAGTATGCACACATATGCCACGTATATACATATTTAGGTACTCAAGCAAGCAAAAATGCCTACTCGTGTCTCTTTTATGTATACATTATACTATTCTAAGAAAATTTACTCTAAAATGACCGCCGGTCCCTTACCGAATCCCCTCTACTTGAATAACAGATATTTAACATTTGTAAAAAATACACGAAACAAAAAGCAAGTACAGCTATCTTGTCTTCCTCCGAGTTCCTCCAACATCGGCATCTGCTACTCAACATTTGTTTCGAGTATACTATCAAGTTCAGACATGGCAAGGCAATGAACTGAACCCTGAAGACTGGGCTTGGAAATTGATAAATAATACTTTGGAACCGATTCGAACTTTACTGCCCCCTGCTTCAGAAAAACTTCTTAACACAATTTTTTGCAGTTGCAAGATAGGTTGTAGTGCAATATGTGGCTGTAAAAAAGTAGGGTTGCAGTGTTTTCCAGCGTGTACCAATTGCCAAGGTGTCTCTTGCTCATATGTTCAATTAAATACAAGAGAGGAGAGCAGGGGCCAGTAAATTCGAATCGGTTCCAAAGTATTATTTATCAATTTCCAACCCCAGTCTTCAGGGTTCAGTTCATTACCTTGCCATGTCTGAACTTGATAGTATACTCGAAACAAATGTTGAGTAGCAGTACCTAAATATGTATATACGTGGCATATGTGTGCATACTATGTAGAACATGATTCTTACAAGCGCAATATCTGGGAAATAGTGGGTCTTAGAGAAAAAATCATAGGGACCATTTTTATAGAGAATTTTAAGATCTACAACTTTGCTCTAAGGTACTTTTTCGATAAAACTTACCATTTTCGATAAAAATCCAAAAACCTAAAATTTTGACCTTAGGACCCGAATAAGTCCCGACGCACACATGGGATTGATGGGGACTTTTGACACTTTATTCCTTGTGGTAAACCTAAGGTCTCTACGAAGATTTGGCTCTGTCGGAATTTTCTTTATTTCAATTGTCTAAATTGACCGGACTATACAGTGGACTTTCGATGTGCCTGGCAAGATGTAAAAACCATGAAAACTGTCCGGCTATTGAGGTAACATCTTTGTATAGGTCCCCAAGTAACATATATAAAATTTAGCTTTTATACTATAACGAAAGTATAATTGTAATTTATCAAAGTTTAGGGGTGTCTGGCAGGGGGTAGCAACTGTCATAAGTGTCCGGCAATGGATGACGAGATTTCTAAAGTTATCCCGAAGAAAATATAAAAAAATAGAGCTTTATAGTCTAACGAATTTTAAGTACTTTTTTTTACACCTTTACTACCTGTTATCTGCCCAGGTAACCACAACCCAAACTCTATAGTCGCTGGTTGTTCTTATATGTATAGGAGACATGTACAGAGAAACTTTCAACTTTTATAAAATAACGAAGGTCTGGCCGTCGTGGGCTCTTGGGCTAATAGGATTGAAGTGAGAAATACATACTAGTATTATAAGTAATATACTAAATTCACATATTTGATAATATTTTATATTCAATTCCTATGCATTCAAAGCATTTATATATTAAAATGTCATATTAGTAGCCATCCATTTGTTAATAATTTCTTATTCAAAGTTCTCAAACATTGCAATAGGAGAATTAATCTTAAAGAAAGCACGGCAAGAAATAAATACTTATCATTTTAATTTCAAGTTTACTGATTTTGTACAGAATTAATTGGAGTTGGAGATTACATTGTACCAATGTTTTTTATCGTTTAAGTAGTCATTTATTTTATAGAATTGGTTATTAAGGTTTAGTTTAATTAGTAATATTTTCAGGTATTTTATCGTAAAAGCGAACACAATTTCCAATAAAAGAATTTGATACTTTATTTGGTCTTGCGCTAGGTACAATCAACTTATCCTTATTTCTTGTATAAAATATATGTATAAGTACTGTTTTTGTGAGACGAATGTTTTTTTCGTACATACATAATACTTTTATAATTATAATAACCGAACCCGTAAACGTTGTTCTGCCACATGAAATGATGAACAATGAAAGACGGTTAAAATATTTGGACGTTAAAAAACATTTTCCAGTGGAGCAAATTGTGAATCTAAACTAAACCATTTAATCCCCTTGAACACACACAAAAAATTTCATCAACATCTATCCAGCCGTTTAGGAGGTGTTCACCACAGAACAGATAAAGGAGGATAGAATGGAAATGTGGGCGTGACAGGCGCGCCAACAAGTATGATTAAACAATCATACTTCAACTGAAATCACGCGTGCATACTTTTAGTCGCTTTCGGACTGCGGTGGTGCGAAGAGCTGCACGAAAAATATACATTGCCGGTAAAGTACGCAAGTAATCCACGTGAACACATAGTTCGTGCGCAATGTATTCTGTCCTACAGAATGCGATGACGTCACGATGTTCTGTCGAGTTCGTTCGCAGCGAGATAGTGTTGTGAAAGTATAAGATAAATTTTTCGATAAGTCTTGATCTTGAGTACGTAATTAAAGTAGTTTCAGGTGTAAATACTTAATTTCAAGGAGTAGGTGTAGTACTAAATAAGTAATTTAGTACTAATTTATATTATGTATTTATTTTAGGTTTCCAAAGGATCCTAATAACCAGCATTGGATAAATGTAACGGGTAGAAAATTTGGATCCCTAAAAAACAATGTACCACTTTGGAACAACTGTACTCGATTTTGCGCAACTTTGTCGGAACTCAATTATTTAGCAACATTACTTATCATCAGATTGTATTATATTCTACTGAGAAGCATATTACAGACTTTACCAAAGCTATTAAAGAAAAATAATTTAAATATAAGATTGCATTAATTTATTGTAAAAAATTCGAATACAAAAGAGTCCCTATCTTTGCTCTGCACAAGTACATTCGTCGCGCAACTGTATATATTAAAACTGTACCTGTGTATTTATTTAAGTACGTACACTCACTCTGAAACTTTTTAATAAAATAAATAATTATAATGTAATTTTTCATGTGAAGATAATAAAAAAAATGCATGTTAATAAGATGTATGGAACAGGCGCAACACCTAAAGGAAGCAAAACTCAAGTTGCATATGTTTTCAGTGTTAGTTTTAAAAGAGTCATTTATGCGGATGTAGCATTATAGGTACCTACATAACTCTAAACAAGTTTCAAAATATATTTATCGATAAATATGTTTACATCTCTAGTTGGGTTACCAGTAAATAACATATAAAATTGCACGATCAATTTTCTCAAATATGCAGTAAATTTTGTTTCTTAACTTTTATTTATTAATTTCACCGCCGTTAGGCATCTTTTGGCTCAATAAAGGTTAAATAAATAAATAAATAATACAGTAAAATAAAATATACTCTATTTTACTAATCTTGTAGTGGTTCAGTACCTACCAGTTACCTTACCTCCGAATACCTCCGAATACCTCAAGAATACCTCACACGGATACCTCATACCTTCGAACCAGTTACCAGTTACCTACGTTGTTAATATGAAACATATACGCGGTCGTCAAAATAGTGTTTTAAATAGTGTAGTATGTACGAAAGAAAATGTAAATATAAATAGGTGATTTTACAAATAAATTATTCATTCGACAATCGGACAGATCACGAGTTTCATTATGAATCCTATGAAGAACCTCTAAAATCTTATTATTGCACGAAATTTGTGCAAAACACTTACTGGCAACATTAAGTGTCGACAAGGTCAAAACTTGCACAATTCTACAGCTTGACGCGAGCAAAAAGTATCCTTATTGATTTAATGCTAAGGTTAGTTTTTAAAAGTTGCGATTCTCGTGCAATTTGACCAATGGCTGATGAATATTTTATGTAAAGGTAATAATAACGTGTATCTAAGTGTGGGTAACTGGCGACAGTGGTTTTGTTTCAAAACTGACTCGATGGCCTTTCTAACCTCCTTTATCTGTTCTGTGGTGTTCACTATCATACACACGTACACAAGAAATATATATGTATTAAGATTGACATGGACATACACACAAATAATTAATCTCTGCAATGTTAAATTATTATATACCTGGCCCACAGAAATTCACCAAGATAGATGTGAACTGGGCGTATGTGTATTTGAGTTATTAAAAAGTTAAAGAAACTAATTAGTTGTTTTACTTTGATCATTAAATAACATTTAGAATTTTTTTACATACTCGTATTACTATCAAATGAAAAACTAAGGAGTATGTAAGTGTTTTCACATTTAAAAAAAAACGTATTTACTTAAATTTTCAGCTTTAATGGATACAAGATAGCAAACGAGCTTGCAGCACCACCCATCCGCTGCTACCGCTGTACTTAGTACCATTTCTGCCGTGTAGTAATTGTTTTTAAAGCAATTATGGTCCGGTTGGAAAGGTGTGGTTTCCAGTTACACTTCTTTAGAGGCGACCATCTTAGTCCTCAAGGGTAGCAACACATCTGTGACTGAAAAAACAAGTATTAACTGGACAATAACTAATACCAACTAACAGGACTAACTATCACTAACAGTCCCCAGTCCTCATACCTACTAACGAACTGACCAACTAATGTTCTAATTAACTCCCTCAATTAATTGGACTAACCATCCCAGTCCCTAATTGAGTCTTGTTCAAAGTCAGTCACAGTTGTCATGGGCGGCAGCGGATGGGTGGTGCTGCAAGCTCGATTGCTATATTGTATCCGTAAAAAAAAATCCTGTCGGCATTGGAATAAATTAAGTAAAAACTAAAATTAAAAAATGACATCCCAGCAGTAATTACAGCATTTCACGAGACTTAGGGTCGACTCACACTGGCGCAGAGTCGAAGCGACGCGACGCGTCATGTTTTTCCGCCTACCTACAGCATATTCAGTTGTTCTGTAACATCACGCTTGCTCCCCGAAGGAGATGCAGTCACGATGCAGTACGACCAATATATATTTTTTTAATCCAAAAAGTGTTACAGAATTATTTAAATTTAAAATTTTCCAAACTGTAGGCCAGTTTGTCGGCAACAAAAACAGTTCCTCAAGTCTCATTCCTAATTTAAATGGTAGGTAGGTACTTTACTACTAGTAAAGTAAAGTAAACTTCGGAGGGCACTTAAAGCCGTCGGTCCCGGTTGTTTTTACGGTGGAAACAATCGTTAAGCCTTGTCGAAGACCTTCGGGTGACTTGAGTACATTCGACACTGGGTTGGCCACTAACCCCTCCACCAATCCGCATTGGAGCAGCGTGGTGGAGTATGCTCTAGACCTCCCGCAGCTGTGTCTGTGGGGGAGACCCGTGCCCAGTTGTGGGACGTCTATGGGTCGCATCGAGCGAGGTACTTTATTTAAATGGTAGGTACCTACTATTCACCACTTACGTTCATGTCTTGCGCCACTGCATGCGAGCCCTGAAGGCTAACCGCTCCCTAGAGAGCTGTTGGACCTTCTCCACCCCGACCATCAGGGGGGAAAAGGCGACTAACGGCTGCAATTCCGCGTGCGCGACGACACCGTCTCCCACGCCCAACAGCGGGGAGGTCACCGACGGGGTTCACCCCTGGAGCAATTGCACGGATAGAAGGACCATCCTTACATCCAAATTCCCTCACCAAGAGCGCTCACAGCGCCGCGAAAGAGGAGGAAAGGTTTTGTTCACGTTTATGTCCTATTAGGTGTTGGGCATTCAAATTTTTCATTTGGGCATTTCAAGTTTGAGCAATAGTTGTTGCCCGAGCCGAGGGTTGAATGCAACACCTCTAAGCCAATGATGCTCTGTGGTACTATTCTCCGTCATATGCATTGTTCTGTAGCTTCAGAATTCCTACGTGTATGACTCAATTAATGTGTTTAAACAGCTGTTTGTGGTGCAGGTAAGTAAGCTTATAAGTAGGTACAGACATATACGCAGTTGCGATGCATTTTTAAAGATATTATGTGATAATTATATTACTTAGGTCAGGTACATAATTCAGGGCCGGATTTAGGGGAGGGCAACCGGGGCTACAGCCCCGGGCCTCCACAAAAGAGGGGCCCCCACAATAGACTTCGAAAAAAAAAAGTTTTATATTCCGACTAGTACATAAACAATTTTTTTTTTTCGCTGTTTTACCTTCACCTTTACCTTTGTACAAACATGATTATATTGTTTTTAAATATTAACAGAAATCATTTATCTATACTTATTTTAAAAGCTTTTATTTAACTTCACTCGTATGTATCTATGTATGTAGATATGTATGTAAGTATGTATGGATGTCCTGGAATCTTGCAATCAATATTTCACCCACTTCCACTGCAGCTATCAAGCTGAAATTTGGTTCCGATGACAATGCATGATTTAATAATTTCCGCCATTTTTAATCCAATATGGCGGACGTTACAAAATTGCGATTTATAATTTTTACAGCAACCCCTATGATATGGGTATCAAATGAAAGAGCTCAATGAGCAAAACACAATAAGTAAATAAAGTAACATCATTCTAAATTCAATATGGCGGACGTTGCAAAATGGCGATTTGAGAAAACCCAATGTTAAGGTGAGAACGTGCCAAGGGCTGAATGGTGTGGGGAAGATGTCATGCCGCTGAAGTACAATCTCAAGTGACCGGGGACCCTCCTTTTGTAATTACCCTTACCTCTCTACACGGACCTCTGGAGACTTCTGGAGACCTCAAAGATATATTTTGGTTGAAATACCTTTATAACCCAAAATTTATAGCATAGTTATTTTCAGTGTAAGTCAATTTTAGCAAAAACTTATTTTTTACTTTTTAGTACATTTTTATTTGTTTATTAAAAGCTTTTTATTAAAAAATATTTTTTACTGTGTAATATTTTATGTTTGATACGTACTAAAATAATCTACTCAGCTTCACAGTAAATTATTGATTGAAAAACTCAACTGAAAATAGTTGTTCATCTCATTTGGACAAGAACTTGGGGCCAGGGGGCCTCCACTCCTTTGTTGCCCGAGGCATCGTATAAAGAGTCGCTCCGCTCTACCCGAGGCCTCCACACCTCTAGATCCGGCCCTGAGGATTAGTTATTCATTCAATTATCAATAGCTAATCCTTTGCCTTTATTGAACAGTTTAGAATAGCAATAAGTATATCTGTTTTCTTTAAGCAGTTTGTAGTTACCTAGACTTTCGTTATGCGTGTCCAATCACCTCATAGCGAAATAAATTGACTTTGACTTTGACTTTGAGGTGAACTCCACTGGATTAGTCGCGCCCACCGCCCGAAAGCTTACGATAGAATAGAAATGTCATCTATTTTGATAAGTTCACACTGCAATTGAACAAATCTTGGCATACCATCACGCCTGCTCCGTCGAAGGGGTATATAGAGATGTGCAGTAAATCCACTGTTCACCAGTTTCGTAAGTCCCATGTGTTATGTACCGTGCTTCGGAGGGCACGTAAAGCCGTCGGTCCCAGTTGTTTTCAATGCTAGAAACAGTCGTTAAGCCTTGTCGAAGACCTTCGGGTGGCTTGAGAACATTCGACACTGGGTTGGCCACTAACCCCTCCACCAATCCGCATTGGAGCAGCGTGGTGGAGTATGCTCTAGACCTCCCGCAGCTGTCTGTGGGGGAGACCCGTGCCCAATAGTGGGACGTCTATGGGTGTGTGATGAGCGTATAATTTCGATTTAGTATTGTGTATTTGCAGGTTGCAGGCCTAATCCCTCCCATTCTGAGAGGAGACCCGTGCCCAACAGTGGGACAAAGAAAGGGTTGTGATGATGATTGTGCTTTACCTGACCCAGGGATTAAACCCAAGACATCTAGCTTAGCATTCTTGCGACAACTAGATAAGCCACGAATAGGCAGACAAAACCAAAGGAAGACCTTAAAATATTAATACACAGCTTAGAGAACAGTTTAATATACTGCCGAAACGGGTCTGCAATGGCGCAGCGAACCTCTACCGCTGGTTTTCAGGGCGCCTCTTCGTTTTGAAAGTTAACGCCCTCTGTTAACTAGACTATCATCCCCCTCCCTAGTCTTGTTCAGTCTTTCATCGTTTTTTTTTATGGATACAAGATAGCAAACGATCTTACAGCACCACCCATCCGCTGCCGCCCATGACAACTTAAAATGACTTTGAACAAGACTCAGTTAGGGACTGAGATGGTTAGTCCAATTAGTTGAGAGTTAATTAGAACATTAGTTGGTCAGTTCGTTAGTGGGTATGAGGACTGGGGCCTGTTAGAGATAGTTAGTCCTGTTAGTTGGTGTTAGTAATAGTCCAGTTATTACGAGTTTCGTTCCAAGTCAGTCACAGATGTGTTGCTACCATTGAGGACTAAGATGGCCTCTAAAGAAGTATAACCGGAAACCATACCTTTCTCACCGGACCAAAATTGCTTTATAAACAATTATTACACGACAGAAATGGTACTAGGTACCGTGGCGGGCGGTGGTACTGCGCCGGGCGAACTCTATATACCAAACCTGTTTGGTTGTCATCGGCAGATAGTGGGTCAAGGAAACTGGAGTTGACCTACTCAACTCCAATTTCTTTGTGGTGGGTTCCGCATGCTATCTGTGATGCTATGTTAAATAAAAATAATGCTGATGTATTGTATGTGGGTCCCGGGTAGTTTCCGGACAGTCACGCCGAGTCACGCGCTAGCTGTGAGCAAGTTCGGACGTGCGCGGGACGCACTACCTACTCCATCTATTGAGTGATCAAAGGCGTGTTTTATTTATCTGGATCCCTACTAGCTAGTAATTAGCTCCCTAGAAACAATTAACCGAAAATGGAAAGAAGTATAGGCACTAAATATTCGCAGCGTCCATAGCTTAAAGACAGTTAAGCAACGACGGGCGCGGTCGGTTTGTTAGTGGGTGACCGCTGGTGGTAAAATTTCATGGGCGCTACCGTGCTTCGGAGTGCACGTTAAGCCGTCGATCCCGTTTGTTTACAATGGTGAAAACAATCGTTAAGCCCTGTCGAAGGCCTTCGGGTGGCTTGAGAACATTCGACTCTGGGTCGCTAACCATTCACTAACCCCTTAACCAAACCGCATTGGAGCAGCGTGGGGGAGTATGCTCTAGACCTCCCTCAGATTTGTCTGGTCAGGTGCCCAGCAGTGAGACGTTATGGGTTGCGGTTTTATACTTAATATAAGATTAAAATATTAAAAAAGGAGAAGCTGACTGACTGACTGACTGACTGACTGACTGACATATCAACGCAGGGCCTAAACTATAAGGGTTAGAAACTTGAAATTTTGCACAGGGGTTCCTTTTATAACGTAGGGGAGCACTAAGAAAGGATTTTTGAAAATTCATCCCCTAAGGGGGTAAAACGGGGGTGCAAATTTAGTATGAAACTGCCGTTTTTGAAATCAAATGGGCAACTCGAACGCGGGCTGACGTCGTTATTGGGTGTAATTCTACGCGAGCGAAGCTGCGGGCGTCCACTAGTATTAACATAAGAAGAATATAAAATTGAAACAAAATGCACAAAACAAAAAAACCTAAAACAATAATTTGGAAAATCAGCGAGAATAGTTAGATAACAGTACCTACTTAAGAAAGTTTGATAGTGTAGGTAGACCAAGAAGATTCATAACTCATAGAAATTCGTTTTTAATTAAAAACGAATGAAGGTTTCCATTCAAAAACAAAATTATTAATTACATTGGTAAATATATATTTCACATGTATGTAAATAAAAGTATATTTAATTTAACTGTTATTGAATGAAAAAAAAAATGTTAAAATGTTTTCAATGTTTTTATTTCAAATTAGACATGGAACATGCAAATGCAATATGCTACGTCATAACGGTATGTGGGTTCTGTTGGAAGTGGAAGTATTTAGATATATGTACTTACCTACTAATTCAATTTCACTACAATCCTTATTAATGGATGAATGTTTTGTCCTTCTACTCCTCAACGAAATCATGGATAGTGACATATGCAACTTCAATCCCGGAAAATTGCATGGGTCCCGTGAAATTGACAAAACACTGATATAATCGTTCGATTTTTAAATGATAGTTAACTATAAGATAAGATATGATAGTTTATTCATCATAATTATGCACAGTGCACTATCGATTGGTGTGGAGATAGTGAGGAGGGTGGAGAGTGACGTAGGCTACTTTTTACCGCGATAAACATCCCCATTTGAGGGAGGCCTATGTCCAGCAGTGGACCCAGAAAGGCTGATGGATGGAAAACATCCATCAGCCTTTCTGGGAAGATATCGATGTTTTGTTATTTGCTAGATATTTAGTTCCGGATGTTGTTAATAGATGGCGTACCTTACGCACACTTTATCTGCGGTCAGCATTACCTCTGGTTCCTCTTAGTATCTTTTAATAGTGGAACTGTCATTATTCATCCACCACAAATATGATAAACAACTCATTGTTAATTCCCTTTGACCACGCGGGCGGAGCCGCGGGTAAAAGCTAGTTCTTCATAAATTAACACGTCTTTCATCACTCGCTCTCTCTCTAAATCAAACAACACATCCTTGCTTCTCTTTCATTCACAATACAACTCATTCGCTTCATTCATTCAATCACAGATAAACAAACACGCTTACTTTCAAATTCAAGATTTACATATACTGCCAACCATCCATCCTAAACTATTAAAGTGAATTATAATTTTTTTTTTTAACAAAGCTTTTTATAACTTTTATTTTTATTTTCGTGCATTGTCATCGGAACCAAATATGTGTGTCAAATTTCAGCTCGATAGCTTCAGTAGAAGTGGGTGAAATATTGATTGCAAGATGCTAGGACATACATAGATACATACGAGTGAAGTTAAATAAAAGCTTTTAAAAATAAATAACTTTATGTACTTTCCCGAAGGGGTAGCCAGAGGTCCACACACCCACATTTCACTTGCTATGTTTAGTTCCAATGTAAAAGGTGACGTGTGAGCCTATTGCCATACACCGGGCACAAATCCAGACTTCGAGCTGCTACCGGGCATTTCAAGTTAGAATAACCCAATAGTTGTTGACCGACCCGGGGATCGAACCTAGGACCTCTAGCTTAGAGTCGCCTGCGACCTTTAGACCAACGAGGCGTCGTCGCCTTTGGACACGTAACACCGCCAATGCGACGCTGGCCCTGAAGATGTGCTGTTTTGCAGCTTTTGATGAGATAACGTCCTATAAATCTATGAACGCCTACACATAGTACACATACGAAAAAAAGTGTGACGACATCCTCCCGCCCGTACCGCCAAGTGTAACGCCAGCCAAGAGTATTCATTAAATTAATAACCATAGCATAACCAGTAATGGTCCAAGAGCTGGCATCAATTTTTTGGAAATATATATATATTTTTTAATTTATATAGGTTTTGATTTTATCCCGCTACTCACCAGCCAGGTCTGCAGTTCCGTGTTGGGGTATAATAGGAGAGGCGTTGGACAAGTTTTCAGCTTGCCTCAAATACCTACCGAAAAATTGGTGCCAGCTCTCTGGCTATAACCCATAGCAATAGAGCTTGTTTTCTAGGGCGTACTGAGATGTTTAATGTATTTTACACAGTACAGTTCTGTTGATAGCGTGATTCAGAGAAAGGCCCAGCGCCATCTAGTTTATGTTTTGTGAATCAATGCTACAATTTCTAATAATATGTCTTGAGTGAGACGTTATCACGTAAAATTGTCGTCCGTAAACCGACTTTACATACAACCATTTTTTTAAGAACCCCATGTGATAGCCCAACGTAAAAACCTCATAGAAGTTAATTCCACAATTTGCAGGTGCGACGCAGATACTCGTATGAACGACTGAAACGCGACATGATAGCCCGCCTGTAATGCAGTCGTTGTGGATGAATCTTCAGTCTCCCGCGAGTCGTACCAGAGATGCAGAAAGGCGAAGTCGACATCATCGAGTTAGGTACCTACTAGTAATTTTTTTTCTTAAAAATATATATGTACTTACATAATAGTAACAAGGCGAAAGTTTGTGTGTTTTTGTATTTTTGTTACTTATTCGCGTTAAAACGGCTGGACTAATTTTGATAAAATTGGATTTTACTGTACTTTTTATCCTTTTCGTGTTCCTTTGGGATAAAAAATCAAGTCAATCAAATCAAAATATTTTTTCAGAATATACTATAAACATGATGCGGACGAGGCCCTACTCAGCAGCTAGTATACAATACAACACACAAACAAAACTTACAAAATATGAATCCCTTTCCCCTTAAAAAGGCGGTTAACTCAGTTGTATTCTGCAGCTGGTAAGCCACAGCGTTGATTTTCAGTGGGACCCTGAAAGTTTCCGTAGAATCCGTAATACCTACATTCAGGGCTTGTAATACTAGCTAGCTCGCGTCGATTCAATGTAATCGAAAGAGTTAAGCAACGACGGGCGCGGTCGGTTTGTGGATGGGTGACCGCTAGTGGCAAAATTTCATGGACGCTACCGTGCTTCGGAGGGCACGTAAAGCCGTCGGTCCCGGTTGTTTTCTATGGTGGAAGCAGGCGTTAAACCTTGTCGAAGACCTTCGGGTGGCTTGAGAACATTCGACACTGGGTTGGTCACTAACCACCACCAATCCGCATTGGAGCAGCGTGGTGGAGTACGCTCTAGACCTCCCGCAGCATAGTCTGTGGAGGAGACCCGTGCTCAGCAGTGGGACGTCTATGGGTCGCAGCACAATACTAGCTAGAGTCAGAAGGATCCCCAGTTTTCCACTTAATTGATATATAAATAAACGAATCTGAATTTGAACAGGTGAGTCCACAAATTACTTTTGCGTCATAAATTAACTGTATCAGTGGAGTATATAAGAGAGTGGCTTGGTGGTAGAAGCAACCTAGACGATGATGGGGAGACCAGTGTGTTTGCTGCTCATTGCGGTGAGAACATAAAAATAATATGCATATATAAAAACAATATGCAGTATTAAAATATTATTTATTTATTTATTATTTATTATATTATTATTATATGTATATAATATTATTTTGTTTTTAGTAATGGTATGTATTGTTCATTTAATATTAGATTATTATATAGATTTTGCTTATCTTTATTATTATTATTATTTCTTTTTTTTTGGTGCACGCTAATTTCACTCTTAATCAATGCCATTCCCAGGCCTGCTTAAAGAGATTTCATTTTGGAATAAGCAGGACCTACGTACTTAATTACTATTAATTCTGTTATTTTTGTTGTTTGTTTTGTACATAAATACATAAATAAAATAAATAATTAATAAAATATCCATTTTATTTTGCTAAATTAATAGTGTATTTAATAAAATAAAAGTAATTATTAAAAGTTTATAACAATTAGAACAATATGTTTTTATTTTATTTAATTAAAACAAAAACACGAAAAGAGGCAATAGGCATTAGCCCTAGCGAACCATACCGCTTGATATCAGAAGGACCCCGTGATTTGTACCTACGGTCCTGAATGAGACTGGTGGTTCTAATGTATTATACTTACCATTGTTTCTGATCTCGTTTTGAAAACCATATACCTAACAGTCTTCTTGTCGTAATCTATATATAAAAATGTTATGTTGGTTTGTGTACGCTTCAAAAACTCAAAAAGTTCTGCACCGATCGAGCTGAAAGGAGACGATCAATTTTGGGCCAAACGATGTACCGAGGTACAAAGTATTGGTAAAAATTCCTTGCAATGTACTAAAACTAATGGTCGATCAATTATTTTTAGAATCCTTATAGTTAGCTTGTAATAAAATAATAAAAAATACAACATTTCGTACCACAAAACTTCACATAGTAGTAACCACAAACTAATAAGGGATACTACGTGGTAACTACTCTGCACTGTTTATGTCATTTGCCAACTTCAGTTTTAGTGACAGACGTCAGTCACACATTATAGATCTATTAACCTGTATTTAATTTACAAATTATTACTAGTTTAAAAACGATTTCAAGAAAAAATTAGCCTATAATGGTAATGAATAGAATATTTAAATCAATATAGGATACTATGATTCTGTTTCTTATGGTAGTTTATTAATACAATGCGCTTATTGTATATTTTATAAATGGGTATAGAGTAATTACAGATTTAGTAACAACCGAAACGCAATGTTATGATAGATTGAATTAGATTGCCATAACTTGCAGTGTTGCAATACATAAATTATCTTTTAAAGTTAATTTTAGGTGGTACAAATGCAGTAAAAAATCTAATTTATTTTTTTAATAAAATAACGCATTTTTTTCTCCAAAAATCAATTTTTGTATCCGAGGTACATCTCATGGCCCAAGTTGTATGGAAAGATAAACGTGTCCTTTTAGCATGATATATTATAATCCGCATCAAGGATTGTTTTTATCTAATTTTTGCATCAGTCTTCATCCCTTAAGGGGGTAAAACGGGTGCAAAGTTAGTATGAAAATTTGCCGTTTTAGAAGTCAAGTGGGCAACCCGAACGCGGGCAGACGTCGTTAATGGGTCTAATTCTACGCGAGCAAAGCTGCGGGCATCCACTACCTAGTTTGTAATATAAAGACTCAAAAGAAAAAAAAAGATTACTTATTCGTTTCTCGCTAAAAGTTATGAATGAAATTGTTAATTTAATTTGCTTACCAAAATTTTTTTTGAACAATAATTTTTTTCCAAAAAATATTGCCTAAAAAAACGATTTGGGTTTTCATTTTTATTTTATTTAATCTAATATCCTATAGTCTCCATGACTATAAATCTGCGATTGCCAACTTACCAGTACAACATTCTCTTCTCTGTAGTGATTCTTCTTTTTTTTTTTTTCACGGTAACTAATCGTTTTGTTCATCATCCCACAGGCCCTGACCGTCGTCCACGGCTTACCACGTAAGTGTTTTTACATATACCTGCATAATAATAAAACGTCCACCAATCCGCGCTTGGCCAGCGTGGTGGCTGGTGGACCGTTAGCTAACCCCACCAACTTGAGATAGTTTGATGATTTTTTCTGCGAAGGTAGACAGAGATGTCATACGTGTGGAGGTTTATGTTAAACGTTATTGGTGGTAATGTTTGGTAGGCTTACCAAGTTACCAGGTTCAAACTTTGGAGGACTACTACTGGGAATTTCAAAACCCAATGATACCTACATGGACGAGTCGAACTGTGGTCGAGGCTTCCGAGTTTACTCCCGTTTATTCTCGCTTTCTCACACGACAGGGAGAGTACCGACTGAGCAAGTTGTTCCCTATTTAGTAGCCATGGAAACGGTTGTCAATAACGCCTCATGACGTCAGGTAACGACAAATCACGTCACACTTTTTCGTTCGTGTTGCTGGCGTTCATCGATTTATAAAGCCCCATCCACACGCTTGGCAAACAATGGCAAACAGCCAACAGCAAACAGCAAACACGGACGTGTGGATGGGTGTTTGTCGTTGTTTGCCTGTTTGTGTTTGTGTTGGGCAGTGTTCGGCATCGGTGTCGGTTTTTCTTGCCAGATCAAAGGATGTTCGGCAAACAGTTTGCGACGTATCCACACGTTTGGCAGCGATCAGTAATGCGCGCGAGCTTGCGGGAGGCGGACGTATTTACTTGCCATATTCATGGGCATATAAAGAGAACATTCCACCCTATTATTGATCGAAGATTCCACTCCATTTAAAAACTGTACCTCAAGTATTAGAATTCGATGGTAGCAAAATTATTTATAACAAGTGATTTTAAAAACTTTTAATTAAATTCACTCGTATGTATGTCCTGGAATCTTGCAATCAATATTTCACCCACTTCCACTGAAGATATCGAGCTGAAATTTGGCACACATATTAGGTTCCGATGACAATGCATGAAAATAAAAATAAAAGATATAAGTAAAAGCTCTTTAAAAAAAAAAAATTTTTACAGTATAATTTATGAATAAAATCTAACTATATTGATACATTTTATTATTGCAAAATTTTCATCGGAATCACCATCGTCTTCGCTTTCTTCTTTTTTTCTTTTTTCTTTCTCTTGCTTTAATTTATAATAAAAATATGTCAACCCGAAAGTAATAGCTGCCACAAGCTTGTCGTCCGCCATGTTTGCCGATTCGGAATGTTATGAACGTTCGCCAAGCATGTGGATGGCTGTTTGTGTTGGGTGATTGTGGTTGGTGTTTGGGACTTTGCTTGCTGTTTGCGGTGTTTGTGACAAACAGCCAGCGTGTGGATGGGGCATAAGACGTTATACCGTCAAAAGCGATAACCTCCTGGCTGTACAAGATGATGGAGCGTGTAATTAACAAACAGCTCCATAGATACCTGGAGTTCAACCAGCGGTAGTGGATGTGTATTTTATAATTTACTAGTGGATATCTATATTATAAAAATGAATCACAAAATGTGTTGGTAAGCGCATAACTCAACAACGCCTGGACCAATTTGGCCAATTCTTTTTTTTAAATGTTCTTTGAAGTTCAAGGATGGTTTTTACGGCGAGAAAAATTTGAAAATTCATCCCCTAAGGGAGTAAAACGGGGGTGCAAAGTTAGTATGAAGCTTTGCCGTTTTTGAAGTTAGTGAATGTGTAACGCGAGCGAAGCTGCGGGCGTCCACTAGTATAATAATAGATTCTTCTTAACGCGTTCACGGATTCATTACATTTGTGGAGCTAAACACAAATGCAATGAATTCGTAAATGTGTTATCCCCTATGTTTATTTTACACCTTTCAGGTAACATTTTTACAAACATTAAATGCCATATTTATTTATCTATAATATATAAATGAATCGCAAAATGTGTTGGTAAGCACATAACTCAACAACGCCTGGACCAATTTGGCCAATTCTTTTTTTTAAATGTTCTTTGAAGTTCAAGGATGGTTTTTACGGCGAGAAAAATTTGAAAATTCATCCCCTAAGGGGGTAAAACGGGGGTGCAAAGTTAGTATGAAGCTTTGCCATTTTTGAAGTTAGTGAATGTGTAACGCGAGCGAAGCTGCGGGCGTCCACTAGTATCTAATAAATATGGCAAAAATATAAATGTTATGCTTCTAGTTCTGAAATTGACAATACATACAACCTTTCATCCTCCTTTTCAACCCTTTACACTTTACACTTTTTCCAATTAAAAAGTAGCCTATGTCCTTTCGCAGTCTTTAGACTATCTGTTTACCAAATTTCATTTAAATCGGTTGAGTAGTTTTGGCGTGAAAGCGAGACAGACAGAGTTATTTTCGCATTTATAATATTAGTATAGAAGTATAGATGTCATCTACCAAATTTGCTATTTACAGGCTACGTCGACGACGGAGTGCAGGAAAATATCAGCTCTTACAGTTTCGAGGAATCTCAATCCTCTGCTGAGAAGTCCGCGTCGTCTTCAAACTACTCATTCTCATCTGTCGGAGAATCCGTCGAAGAGCAGAACCAATCCCAGGCGTTCCAAACACAGAATTCCGATCAGAAAAAACAGGAGAAGATTGTCCAGAGAAATGGAAATATAGTGAGCCAGACTCAGTCGGAGAACAGTGCTGCACAGAGTAGCACTGCTACGAACGCCCAAGGGTTCCAGAGGAGCTCGCGCGGTGGAGAGGAGGCCGTTCAGGCTTACAACCAGAACAGTGCTGCACAGAGTAGCGCTGCTACCCAAGGGTTCCAGAGGAGCTCGAGCGGTGGAGAGGAGGCCGTTCAGGCTTACAACCAGAACAGTGATGCACAGAGTAGCGCTGCTACCCAAGGGTTCCAGAGGAGCTCGAGCGGTGGAGAGGAGGCCGTTCAAGCTTACAACCAGAACAGTGCGGCACAGAGTAGCGCTACTACCCAAGGGTTCCAGAGGAGCTCGCGCGGTGGAGAGGAGGCCGTTCAGGCTTACAACCAGAACAGTGCTGCACAGAGTAGCGCTGCTACCCAAGGGTTCCAGAGGAGCTCGAGCGGTGGAGAGGAGGCCGTACAGGCTTACAACCAGAACAGTGATGCACAGAGTAGCGCTGCTGCCCGAGGGTTCCAGAGGAGCTCGAGCGGTGGAGAGGAGGCCGTTCAAGCTTACAACCAGAACAGTGCTGCACAGAGTAGCGCTGCTACCCAAGGGTTCCAGAGGAGCTCGAGCGGTGGAGAGGAGGCCGTTCAAGCTTACAACCAGAACAGTGCTGCACAGAGTAGCGCTGCTACCCAAGGGTTCCAGAGGAGCTCGAGCGGTGGAGAGGAGGCCGTTCAAGCTTACAACCAGAACAGTGATGCACAGAGTAGCGCTGCTGCCCGAGGGTTCCAAAGGAGCTCGAGCGGTGGAGAGGAGGCCGTTCAAGCTTACAACCAGAACAGTGCTGCACAGAGTAGCGCTGCTACCCAAGGGTTCCAGAGGAGCTCGAGCGGTGGAGAGGAGGCCGTTCAAGCTTACAACCAGAACAGTGCTGCACAGAGTAGCGCTGCTACCCAAGGGTTCCAGAGGAGCTCGAACGGTGGAGAGGAGGCCGTTCAAGCTTACAACCAGAACAGTGATGCACAGAGTAGCGCTGCTGCCCGAGGGTTCCAGAGGAGCTCGAGCGGTGAAGAGGAGGCCGTTCAAGCTTACAACCAGAACAGTGATGCACAGAGTAGCGCTGCTGCCCAAGGGTTCCAGAGGAGCTCGAGCGCTGGAGAGGAGGCCGTTCAAGCTTACAACCAGAACAGTGATGCACAGAGTAGCGCTGCTGCCCGAGGGTTCCAGAGGAGCTCGAGCGGTGGAGAGGAGGCCGTTCAAGCTTACAACCAGAACAGTGATGCACAGAGTAGCGCTGCTGCCCGAGGGTTCCAGAGGAGCTCGAGCGGTGGAGAGGAGGCCGTTCAAGCTTACAACCAGAACAGTGGCAGCGCTGCGAGCGCTTCTCAAGGTATGGTGGATTCATTTTTCAGATTCATTTGTTTTTCATTATATGGTACTAGCTTTTGCCCGCGGCTCCGCCCGCGTGGTCAAAGGGAATTAACGATGACTTTTTTATCATACATGACACGGTACATCTGTGGTACACCAGTCTCGTTCTGTGTCCATTACTGTGTCTATTGATAAATATTCTGTCGTATCTCCTGCTACTTCACTCTATATGTGTGAATTTATTTTGTTTACAATATCGTTTTTAGGTGCTAGAATCCCCCTTTAACATAGATATTGATATTCATATATATTGTTTTGTAAACCTGGGTAAACACTTGCAATCAGTTCTGAATTACTCTGTACTAAGTTACAAAAATTGTCCGTTAGTGTCACACAGCCCTCGGCATCAGTTTCCAGAAACGCCCATCTCCAATTTTCAAGAGCGTTTCAGCATAGTTTCCAGCATTCATGTCATTGTACAGATGCACCCTCATATTTGTTGTGAGACTGATTTTTTTCTTAGAGTTCCATAGAGTAGACGACTTATGTTATTATTATTTTAAGCCAAAACAACAACAGTCGACAAAACCAATTCAATAAGCGAACCAAAACCAAAATCAAAGCGTATGTCCTTTACCATATTAATTTTAAACCAAAACAACAATTTATCCAACGCGAATTCAAAATTCAATTCAATTTATTAGTTGCCTATGACTTAATTTATTTACATGTATCATTTGTTAGCGTGATTCAGAACTTGCAAATGAATTTTACTAACGCCATCTATTAACAATAACCGGAACTAAATATTTAGCAAACAACACATCGCATCACACATCAAAAACAAAACATCGATATCTTCCCATGGGGATGTTTTACCGGGGTAAAAAGTAGCCTACGTCACTCTCCACCCTCCTCGCTATCTCCACACAAAAACCATACCATTTAATAGCTTCGTTGCGACGTGAAAGCCGGACAAACAAACAAACAAACAAACAAATAAATAAATAAACAAACACACTTTCACATTTATAATATTAGTATGGATTTTGTATACGCTTAATTACGTCATAACATTTTTATCTACCGCCGGTTCACAAAGTTGATGCTACCGAGAAGAGCACGGCAAGAAACTCGTAGGTAGTACTCTTTTCAAAATTTACAATTTTTATAATTTGATCAAGGTACATTATTATTGAACAAGTGGAGCTGGAGATACGTATCGCACCAAGCATTTCTATCCTTCAAGTAGTCTTTAATTTTATAAAAAGCTATATTATGAAGGTTTTGATTTAATGTAAGATTTAAATTTATTCACTGAGAGACAAGTAATATTTCGGGGTATTTTATTATAGAAGCGAACACAGTTCCCCATAAAAGATTATGATACATTACTTAGTCTAGAGCTAGGTACTATCAATTTATCCTTATTTCTTGTACTAAAGTTATGTACACTGCTTTTTTTGTCAAAAAAATTAACATTATTCCTTCTTTAACATTTTTTTTTTGTAAGAAGTAGAAAGAAATAGTCAGGGTAGTACATGGTATGAGAAGTCTTTTAAATATCTTTTAACGCAACATTATTTGTATGGATGTAAGATAGCAAACGAGCTTGCAGCACCACCCATCCGCTGCCGCCCATGACAATTTGAACAAGACTCTAATAGGGATGGCTAGGCTAGTTAGCTGAAAAGTTAATAAGAACATTAGTTGGTCAGTTCGTTAGTGGGCACGTGGTCTATTAGTGATAGTTAGTCTTATTAGTTGATGTTAATAATAGTCTTAAGCTTAATTTTTAAAAAGAGTCTCGTTCCAAGTCAGTCTCAGATGCGTTGCTGCCCTTGAGTAACGATGAACATGGGCTCCTCTTAATAAGTGTAACAGGAAACAACACCTAACCAACCGGACCACAATTGCTTCAAAAACAATTATTTCACCAACTATGTTTAAACTGTGTTGTCTCATGGAATAGGTGGTGAGTTTGTGTAATAACTGCAAGTACTTATTATTGAGTAAGGTGCAACCGCATAGACGTCCCACTGACGTCCACGTCCCATAGACGTCCCATCACTGCTGGGCATGGGTCTCCCCCACAGACAAATCTGCGGATCAGACCAACGGTAAAGGACCACAAAAGGACTAACTCGTAATAATTAACAAAAAATATAATATAAAACTGCACTTTATTCTAACGTAGGATCTAATCTTCTGTACTTGTACTATTATGTATTCTGTGCTATTACTGTTCGGATGCTACCGGTCATGGCGGTCGCATGCTCATGCATGCTTGCGACGCACTGGCGACCCCTCGGGGGTTGCTCGGGACCAGGCGACGGTGAACCCTTGAGGTGGCCTCTCCTTGTTCGCTGCGACCAATAGTCGTCCCACTGCTGGGCACGGGTCTCCCCCACAGACGCAGCTGCGGGAGGTCTAGAGCATACTCCACTAAGCTGCTCCAATGCGGATCGGTGGAAAGGTTAGTGGCCAACCCAGTGTCGAATGTTCTCAAGCCACCCGATGGTCTTCGACAAGGCTTAATAGTAGGGGAGCCCAAGAGGGGATTTTGCGGGATACTCAAGCGCGTAAGTTTAATATACAGTGGGATACCTTGTACCCGGTTAAGCACCTCCACCAAATATGAGCCCCATATATAAATGGGGCCGTCAAGGATAAAGGATCGGATTGGTAAAAAAAAAAAATTTACGTAAAGAAAGGGGAGGGCTACAACTTTGTAGCCCATATTCCACTAATCTTACAATTTGAGAGTAACTTTGTAGCCCTCCCCTTTCTTTACGTTACTCTCAAATTGTAAGATTAGTGGAATATACACTTTTTAGCATGTAATTAACTCACCCTACCTTAATCTAACGCGCTCAAGAATTTCTGATGACAAATTTTTTTTTTTTACTAATCTGATCCTTTATCCTTGACGGCCCCATTTATATATGGGGCTCATATTTGGTGGAGGTACTTAACCGGGTACAAGGTATCCCACTGTATATTAAACTTACGCGCTTGAGTATCCCGCAAAATCCCCTCTTGGGCTCCCCTACTATAACGACTGTTTCGACCATTGAAAACAACCGGGACCGACAGCTTTACGTCTCCTACGAAGCAGGGTAGCGTCCATGAAATTTTGCCACTAGCGGTCACCCATACCTGCTTGTTCGTTAGGCCAAAAATATAAAAAACCGCGCATAGCATCGCGGCGTGACCGTCTAGCGCTGAACCGAATTAAAATGTAGATATATATTTTTTAAATTACTGCATTGTCATCGGTCATTAATAAGTGTGCAGTTTTAAAATAAACCAACGTTTTGAAGTGGGCGAAAATCACGTTCAAATATTCTGTTAATACATACATACAAACATACATTACAAAGCTAATTAAATCCCAAGCTAATTAAAGGGTGGTAAAAAAACCAACAAATACATTCCCATTTATAATATCGGATTCAAATACCTAGGTTCCTATCTATTTGAATCTGACTTATGAGCCAAGATCCTAGAGAAGAAGACTCAGATTTAATCGAAATCGATTAAATAAACTACCAACCTCTTTGCAAAATGTAACAGTGGATTGAGCGTTCCGTAGTCATGAGTTAAGAAAAAAAGCGGCAAAGTGCGAGTCGGACTCGCCCATTAAGGGTTCCGTAGCAGCAAGTAACATAATATAAAAGTTCTTGTAGTTCGTTGTAACTTTGATCGACGTTTTAATAATAGTGCATATTTTTTAGTTTTATCATTCTCTTACTTTAGGAGTTACAGGGGACCAGGCGCGGTCCGAAAGGGGGGGCATTATTGAAGACCTATCCATAGATACCCCACACATATGGGTTTGATGTTTTGAGTTTCAGTTCTAAGTATGGGGAACCCCCAAAATTTATCGTTTTTTTTTTCTATTTTTGTGTGAAAATCTTAATGCGGTTCACAAAATCATCTACTTATTAAGTTTCAACAGTATAGTACTTATTTATTTATTTATTCCAATTACTTACAACTAACATTACAGGCCTTGCGCCCAATGCGCTAGTGTAATTAAATATTTGTCTTATGATATTTGAATTATGTGTAACATTAATTCATATTTATTGCGACAAATTAAAAATAATTAATAGTCAATGAATACATATTAAAATAAGAATTATTTATCAAATAGTTTCATATAGTTATATTTAGTTTTATACAATTATAGTTTCGGTAAAAAGTGGCTGTGACATACGGACGGACAGACAGACATGACGAATCCATAAGGGTTCCGTTTTTTGCTATTTGACTACGGAACCCTAAAAATCAACAAACACTGTGTCGCATTTAAAATATTCGTAGTGTATTTAATTCGGTTCTTAATAGTGCCATTGCAATCGTTTCCTTACTACTTAGGTAAATTTTAGATTTGGAAAATTTATATAATTTCATAAAATGTCATCCCAAGCCAATTTACTTGAGCTAGACAATAATTGACTAAGAATCATTATAATTGCTATTGATTTGACTATACTTACTTAATTACTTGTTTATATTACAGATTACCGCCAAGAATACAATGGTTTGACAACAAAGAAGAGTATTAAAGCACAAAGCCAAGCTGAAAGCTCATCCAACGCTAACTTATTCAGCTCTGAAACCACTGATTATGGAAAAGGCCCCAAACCTACATCTGGTCCAGGAACTGGTCCCAAATCTAGCCCCAGCCCTCAACATAAGCCCGGCACTGAGTCCGGTCTTGGTTCAAATCCTAGCAGCGGCCAACCTGAAGCTAAGTCTGGACCTAAAGAGCCCCACCCTGGAACTAATCCAAAACCCAGACCAGGTAAAGAGCCCCACCCTGGCACTAATCCAAAACCCAAACCAGGTAATGAGCCCCATCCTGGCACTGATCCAAAACACAAACCAGGTAAAAAGCCCCACCCTGGCACTGATCCAAAACCCAAACCAGGTAAAGAGCCCCACCCTGGCACTGATCCAAAACCCAAACCAGGTAAAGAGCCCCACCCTGGCACTAATCCAAACCCCAAACCAGGTAAAGAGCCCCACCCTGGCACTGATCCAAAACACAAACCAGGTAAAGAGCCCCACCCTGGCACTGATCTAAAACCCAAACCAGGTAAAGAGCCCCACCCTGGCACTGATCCAAAACCCAAACCAGGTAAAGAGCCCCACCCTGGAACTAATCCAAAACCCAGACCAGGTAAAGAGCCCCACCCTGGCACTGATCCAAAACACAAACCAGGTAAAGAGCCCAACCCTGGCACTGATCCAAAACACAAACCAGGTAAAAAGCCCCACCCTGGCACTGATCCAAAACCCAAACCAGGTAAAGAGCCCCACCCTGGCACTGATCCAAAACCCAAACCAGGTAAAGAGCCCCACCCTGGCACTAATCCAAACCCCAAACCAGGTAAAGAGCCCCACCCTGGCACTGATCCAAAACACAAACCAGGTAAAGAGCCCCACCCTGGCACTGATCCAAAACCCAAACCAGGTAAAGAGCCCCACCCTGGCACTGATCCAAAACCCAAACCAGGTAAAGAGCCCCACCCTGGCACTAATCCAAAACCCAAACCAAGTAATGAGCCCCACCCTGGAACTAATCCAAAACCCAGACCAGGTAAAGAGCCCCACCCTGGCACTGATCCAAAACACAAACCAGGTAAAGAGCCCCACCCTGGCACTGATCCAAAACCCAAACCAGGTAAAGAGCCCCACCCTGGCACTGATCCAAAACCCAAACCAGGTAAAGAGCCCCACCCTGGCACTAATCCAAAACCCAAACCAGGTAAAGAGCCCCACCCTGGCACTGATCCGAAACCCAAACCAGGTAAAGAGCCCCACCCTGGCACTGATCCAAAACCCAAACCAGGTAAAGAGCCCCACCCTGGCACTAATCCAAAACCCAAACCAGGTAAAGAGCCCCACCCTGGCACTGATCCAAAACACAAACCAGGTAAAGAGCCCCACCAGAGGAGCTCGAGCGGTGGAGAGGAGGCCGTTCAAGCTTACAACCAGAACAGTGCTGCACAGAGTAGCGCTGCTTCCCAAGGGTTCCAGAGGAGCTCGAGCGGTGGAGAGGAGGCCGTTCAAGCTTACAACCAGAACAGTGCTGCACAGAGTAGCGCTGCTACCCAAGGGTTCCAGAGGAGCTCGAGCGGTGGAGAGAAGGCCGTTCAAGCTTACAACCAGAACAGTGCTGCACAGAGTAGCGCTGCTACCCAAGGGTTCCAGAGGAGCTCGAGCGGTGGAGAGGAGGCCGTTCAAGCTTACAACCAGAACAGTGCTGCACAGAGTAGCGCTGCTACCCAAGGGTTCCAGAGGAGCTCGAGCGGTGGAGAGGAGGCCGTTCAAGCTTACAACCAGAACAGTGCTGCACAGAGTAGCGCTGCTACCCAAGGGTTCCAGAGGAGCTCGCGCGGTGGAGAGGAGGCCGTTCAAGCTTACAACCAGAACAGTGGCAGCGCTGCGAGCGCTTCTCAAGGTATGGTGGATTCATATTTCAGATTCATTTGTTTTTCATTATATGGTAATTTGTATATGCTTAATGAACGTCATAACATTTACCATTGTATGTACATGTAACATTTACCGCCGGTTCACAAAGTTGATGCTACCGAGAAGAACACGGCAAGAAACTCGTAGGTAGTACTCTTTTCAAAATTTACAATTTTTATAATTTGATCAAGGTACGAGTACATACATTATTATTGAACAAGTGGAGCTGGAGATACGTATCGCACCAAGCATTTCTATCCTTCAAGTAGTCTTTAATTTTATAAAAAGCTATATTATGAAGGTTTTGATTTAATGTAAGATTTAAATTTATTCACTGGGAGACAAGTAATATTTCCGGGTATTTTATTATAGAAGCGAACACAGTTCCCCATAAAAGATTTTGATACATTACTTAGTCTAGAGCTAGGTACAATCAATTTATCCTTATTTCTTGTACTAAAGTTATGTACACTGCTTTTTTTGTCAAAAAAATTAACATTATTCCTTCTTTAACATTTTTTTTTTGTAAGAAGTAGAAATAAATAGTCAGGGTAGTACATGGTATGAGAAGTCTTTTAAATATCTTTTAACGCAACATTATTTGTATGGATGTAAGATAGCAAACGAGCTTGCAGCACCACCCATCCGCTGCCGCCCATGACAATTTGAACAAGACCCTAATAGGGATGGCTAGGCTAGTTAGCTGAAAAGTTAATAAGAACATTAGTTGGTCAATTCGTTAGTGGGCACGTGGTCTATTAGTGATAGTTAGTCTTATTAGTTGATGTTAATAATAGTCTTAAGTAATTTTTAAAAAGAGTCTCGTTCCAAGTCAGTCTCAGATGCGTTGCTGCCCTTGAGTAACGATGAACATGGGCTCCTCTTAATAAGTGTAACAGGAAACAACACCTAACCAACCGGACCACAATTGCTTCAAAAACAATTATTTCACCAACTACATATGTTTAAACTGTGTTGTCTCATGGAATAGGTGGTGAGTTTGTGTAATAACTGCAAGTACTTATTATTGAGTAAGGTGCAACCCATAGACGTCCCACTGACGTCCACGTCCCATAGACGTCCCACCACTGCTGGGCATGGGTCTCCCCCACAGACAAATCTGCGGATCAGACCAACGGTAAAGGACCACAAAAGGACTAACTCGTAATAATTAACAAGAAATATAATATCTACTTAAAATCTATAAAAGTGTAGGTACATACCTCTGCGGAAATCTATATATATAAAAGGAGAAGGTGACTGGCTGACTGACTGACTGACTGACTGACTGACGGACTGACTGACTGACTGACTGATGACTGACATATCAACGCAGGGTCCAAACTATAAGGGCTAGAAACTTGAAATTTTGCACAGGGGTTCCTTTTATAACGTAGGGGAGCACTAAGAAAGAATTTTTGAAAATTCACCCCCTAAGGGGGTAAAACGGGGGTGCAAAGTTAGTATGAAACTTTGCCGTTTTTGAAGTCGTTAGACGGGTAGACGTCGTTAATGGGTCTAATTCTACGCGAGCCAATTTCAAAGTCAAATAATTTATTTCGCCATGAGGTGATTATACACGCTTAATAAGTTAATAAGTAATTAAGTATAAAAGTTTTTCGTATATACCTACATTATTTCAATGAAATTTTGTATTTAGGTTATGTTACGTCTAATTCCACGCGAGCGAAGCTGCGGGCGTCCACTAGTTCCATTATATTCGCGAAACTAAAATGACTAGCGACTACTACCTCTGTAACGGGGTAGTAGTCGCTAGCTTGTTCACTTTTTTTTTTCACTCCGCGTGTAGGTATCGAGAACGCAAGTACATGCAGCGGCCGAGCCGGCTCGGCTAGTCCACAGGGAGTCACGATCGAGCAGTGACGCACGTGCGAGTTTTGTTTATTACGTCGGTTATAAGCGCTGAGCAATGTGAACTGCACTTTATTCTAACGTAGGAAGAGTCCCCATTTCTTCTGTGAATCTTCTGTGCTTGTACTATTATGTATTCTGTGCTATTACCGTTCGGATGCTACCGGTCATGGCGGTCGCATGCTCATGCATGCTTGCGACGCACTGGCGACCCCTCGGGGGTTGCTCGGGACCAGGCGACGGTGAACCCTTACCAACAGGTGGCCTCTCCTTGTTCGCTGCGACCAAATAGTCGTCCCACTGCTGGGCACGGGTCTCCCCCACAGACGCAGCTGCGGGAGGTCTAGAGCATACTCCACTACGCTGCTCCAATGCGGATCGGTGGAAAGGTTAGTGGCCAACCCAGTGTCGAATGTTCTCAAGCCACCCGATGGTCTTCGACAAGGCTTAACGACTGTTTCGACCATTGAAAACAACCGGGACCGACAGCTTTACGTCTCCTACGAAGCAGGGTAGCGTCCATGAAATTTTGCCAGTAGCGGTCACCCATACCTGCTTGTTCGTTAGGCCAAAAATATTAAAAACCGCGCATAGCTATTACCTCCGGATTGGTTCAGCGCTAGACGGTCACGCCGCGAGCTACGAAACGATATTTGGCGAGCGCTCAAGCGATCGACCAGAACCAAAGGGCTATGAGGCCTTCCATTATTCAATTTAGTTTTATTGATTTGCAGAATATAGTAATGTATCGGGTGTTACAAATTCAGTATACTTACTTAACACTTAATCTAACGCATGCAAATTCTTGAACTTGAGATCTAAATTAGCAAAATTAGGTCGAAATTTAATTAATAAGAATTTATAAAAAATATTACCTTATAATTCTAAAACGAAAGAAACAGGATTCGCAGTTAAGTAATCCAAAGTTAATAAATCTTAATCTATTAACAGATGACTTCTACGCTCAGAACGCATTTGGAACAGTCAAATCAAACAGGGCTGCGACTCAAACGAACAGTTTTACTAATGCTAACACATTCAGTAGCACTGGTAGTGTTGCAGACGATGACAGTACCAGCCAGACCCCCGCGGTACCAGCCATCGGGCAAAACCTACCTCAGGACGGGCAGGACGGGCCAAATCAAGAAATTTCCCAACAAAGCAACTACCAGTCAAGTCAAGCGCAAAGTTCTGCTAAGAGTCAGGAGCAGCAGCATGTTGAACTCGTCGATGGGCACGTCGTGAGTCAGACCAGAGCGCAGCAGAGCTCAGCCCAAAGCAAAGCCGAAACGAAGCAGCAAGGCTACCAGAGCAGCATCAGTGACGGCCAGGAGACTGTTCAGGGCTACGACCAGGAGAGCAAAGCAGCGGCCCAATCTTCACAAGGTCCGTTAAAGCTTCATTTAAGATGTCGATTATGTTAGGTTAAGTTATCTTCTTCTATATTATAAAAATGAATCGCAAAATGTGTTGGTAAGCGCATAACTCAACAACGCCTGGACCAATTTGGCCAATTCTTTTTTTTAAATGTTCGATGAAGTTCAAGGATGGTTTTTACGGCGAGAAATATTTGAAAATTCATCCCCTAAGGGGGTAAAACGGGGGTGCAAAGTTAGTATGAAGCTTTGCCGTTTTTGAAGTTAGTGAATGTGTAACGCGAGCGAAGCTGCGGGCGTCCACTAGTCTATATTATAAAAATGAATCGCAAAATGTGTTGGTAAGCGCATAACTCAACAACGCCTGGACCAATTTGGCCAATTCTTTTTTTTAAATGTTCGTTGAAGTTCAAGGATGGTTTTTACGGCGAGAAAAATTTGAAAATTCATCCCCTAAAGGGATAAAACGGGGGTGCAAAGTTAGTATGAAGCTTTTCCGTTTTTGAAGTTAGTGAATGTGTAACGCGAGCGAAGCTGCGGGCGTCCACTAGTATCTAATAAATATGGCAAAAATATAAATGTTATGCTTCTAGTTCTGAAAATGACAATACATACAACCTTTCATCCTCCTTTTCAACCCTTTACGACACTTTTTCCAATTAAAAAGTAGCCTATGTCCTATCGCAGTCTTTAGACTATCTGTTTACCAAATTTCATTTAAATCGGTTGAGTAGTTTTGGCGTGAAAGCGAGACAGACAGAGTTATTTTCGCATCTATAATCTAGTATATAAAATTCTCGTGTCACAGTTTTCGTTGCCATACTCCTCCGAAACGGCTTGACCGATTTTGATGAAATTTTTTGTGCTTATCCGGTATCTATGAGAATCGGCCAACATCTATTTTTCATCCCCCTAAATGTTAGGGGTAGTCCACTCCTAAATTTTATTTTTATTTTTTAGACAAAATTTTTAATTTCTATTTTGTTATGATACAACATACAAAAATACATACAATCCTCAATTTTCACCCTTCTACGATCAACCCTTATTTTTCCATCGCGACTTTTATTTTTAACTAGTGGACGCCCGCAGCTTCGCTCGCGTAGAATTAGACCCATTAACGACGTCTACCCGTCAAACGACTTCAAAAACGGCAAAGTTTCATACTAACTTTGCACCCCCGTTTTACCCCCTTAGGGGGTCAATTTTCAAAAATCCTTTCTTAGTGCTCCCCTACGTTATAAAAGGAACCCCTGTGCAAAATTTCAAGTTTCTAGCCCTTATAGCTTAGGCCCTGCGTTGATATGTCAGTCAGTCAGTCAGTCAGTCAGTCAGTCAGTCACCTTCTCCTTTTATATATATAGATAAGGAATGATTGGCAAAACAACGTTTGCCGGGTCAGCTAGTATAAGTATAGAAGTATAGATGTCATCTACCAAATTTGCTATTTACAGGCTACGTCGACGACGGAGTGCAGGAAAATATCAGCTCTTACAGTTTCGAGGAATCTCAATCATCTGCTGAGAAGTCCGCGTCGTCTTCAAACTACTCATTCTCATCTGACGGAGAATCCGTCGAAGAGCAGAACGACTCCCAGGCGTTCAAAACAAAGAATTCCGATCAGAAAAAACAGGAGAAGATTGTCCAGAAAAATGGAAATATAGTGAGCCAGACTCAGTCGGAGAACAGTGCTGCACAGAGTAGCGCTGCTGCGAACGCCCAAGGGTTCCAGAGGAGCTCGAGCGGTGGAGTGGACGCCGTTCAGGCTTACAACCAGAACAGTGGCAGCGCTGCGAGCGCTTCTCAAGGTATGGTGGATTCATTTTTCAGATTCATTTGTTTTTCATTATATGGTATTTTGTATACGCTTAAGGGCGCACCAGTCGACCGTCACTTTTGAAGAATAAGTTTTTACCAAAAATATTGCCGTCGCGCTGATGCCCGACCTTACCCCTTAGCGTGCGATAGAGAGAAGTGCAGTCTCGAACTGATTTTACCTACGCAAAATTAAGAAAATCGTCCTTTCGTAATCCCCTGTTTCCTCCTCGAAATCTAGACCGATTTCAATATTTCTTTCAGTTAAAATGTAGAACAGGGTCTAAGCTATGCCCGTACGTTTTGCTTTTTTGGGATATGTTAGTAATTACCAGTTTGCTTGATGTTTGAAAATGTATGTAAAAAAAGTCGATTTTTTTGATTTCAAAAGATTTTTTTTCTCTTCTATTAAGCAAATTATGAAAAAAAACAAAACGTACAGGCATGGCAGAGGTACGTATAAATCGTATGGTATTTTTTTTAATTCTGTAACTTCTTTATCCTAGGAGGAAACAGGGGACTACGTTTGTATGGAAAAAGTGTCGACTCATATCCTCTTAATGAACGTCATAACATTTTTTATCTACCGCCGGTTTACAAAGTTGATGCTACCGAGAAGAACACGGCAAGAAACCCGATAGTTACTCTTTTCAAAATTAACATTTTTTTTATTGTGGTCTAGGTACATTATTATTGAACAAGTGGAGCTGGAGATACATATCGCACCAAGCATTTCTATCGTTCAAGTAGTCATTAATTTTATAGAAAGCTTTATTATGGAGGTTTTGTATAATGTAAGATTTAAAATTCTCTGAGAGACAAGAAATATTTCCGGGTATTTTATTATAGAAGCGAACACCATAAAATATTTTGATACTTTACTTAGTCTAGAGCTAGGTACAATCAATTTATCCTTATTTCTTGTACTAAAGTTATGTACACTGCTTTTTTTGTCAAAAAAATTAACATTTTTTCTTCTTTGACATTTTTTTTGGAAGAAGAAGAGAGAAATTGTCATGGTACGAGAAGTCTTTTAAATATCTTTTAACGCAACATTATTTGTATGGATGTAAGATAGCAAACGAGCTTGCAGCACCACTCATCCGCTGCCGCCCATGAGAACTGTGACTGACTTTGAACAAGACTATAGTAGGGATGGCTAGGCTAGTTAGCTGAAAAGTTAATAAGAACATTAGTTGGTCAGTTCGTTAGTGGGCACGTGGTCTATTAGTGATAGTTAGTCTTATTAGTTGATTTTAATAATAGTCTTAAGTAATTGTTAAAAAGAGTCTCGTTCTCGTCACAGATGCGTTGCTGCCCTTGAGCAACGATGGTCTCCTCTAAATAAGTGTAACAGGAAACAAGGAAACAACACCTAACCAACCGGACCACAATTGCTTCAAAAACAATTATTTCACCAACTATGTTTAAGTCTCATGGAATAGGTGGTGAGCTTGTGTAATAACTGCAAGTACTTATTATTGAGTAAAGTGCAACCCATAGACGTCCCACTGACGTCCACGTCCCATAGACGTCCCACCACTGCTGGGCATGGGTCTCCCCCACAGACAAATCTGCGGATCAGACCAACGGTAAAGGACCACAAAAGGACTCGCTGCGACCCATATACGTCCCACTGCTGGGCACGGGTCTCCCCCACAGACGCAGCTGCGGGAGGTCTAGAGCATACTCCACCACGCTGCTCCAATGCGGATTGGTGGAGGGGTTAGTGGCCAACCCAGTGTCGAATGTTTTCAAGCCACCCAAAGGTCTTCGACAAGGCTTAACGACTGTTTCCAACATTGAAAACAACCGGGACCGACGGCTTTGCGTGCCCTCCGAAACACGGTAGCGTCCATGAAATTTTGCCACTAGCGGTCATACCTGCTTGTTCGTTAGGCCAAAAATATAAAAAACCGCGCTTAGCTATTACCTCCGGATTGGTTCAGCGCTAGACGGTCACGCCGCGAACTCATCATCATCATCACAACCCTTTCTTTGTCCCACTGTTGGGCTCGGGTCTCCTCTCAGTATGGGAGGGATTAGGCCTTAGTCCACGACGCTGGCCAAGTGCGGATTGGCAGACTTCGCATACCTTCCAGAACGTTATGATGAACTCTCAGGCATGCAGGTTTCCTCACGATGTGTCCTTCACCGTTATAGCAAGTGACATTTAATTGCTTAACTTAGAAAAGTCATTGGTGCGTGCCACTGGGGTTTGAACCCGGACCGCTCGAGTGAGCCGCCGCGAACTACGATACGATATTTGGCGAGCGCTCAAGCGATCGACCAGAACCAAAGGGCTATGAGGCCGTCCATTATTCAATTCAGTTTTATTGATTTGCAGAATATAGTAATGTATCGGGTGTTACAAATTCAGTATACACACTTAATCTTACCTAGGCATGAACGCATGCAAATTCTTGAACGTGAGATCTAAATGCAAATTCTTGAACATGAGATCTAAATTAGCAAAATTAGGTCGAAATTTAGTAATAATAGAAATTATAAAGAACTAGTGGACGCCCGCTGCTTCGCTCGACATAACAATAGTTTCGTTCACGCCTAGTAATATTATATAGCCTATGTCACTCAGTGAAAATGCAGCTTTCTAATGGTGAAAGAATTTTTGAAATCGGTCCAGTAGTTTTGGAAGCGCACGCCAGAATAGCTCGCAGATGGTAGATTTTTTCCTACTTACTTGACACCTTATCTTCATATTTTGGACAATTCACACAATTTCTTTATAAATTGTAGTCTATGTGTTATTTTGATGTATAAGCTACATTATTGTAAAGTTTCATTTAAATCCATTCAGTACTTTTTACGTGAAAGAGTAACACACATCCATCCATACATACTTACAAACTTTCCCCTTTATAATATTAGTAGGATGCCACCATGTAATTCTAAAACGAAAGAAACAGTATTCGCAGTTAAGTATGTTATCCAAAGTTAATCAATTTTAATCTATTAACAGATGACTTCTACGCTCAGAACACATTCGGAACAGTCAAAACAAACAGGGCTGCGACTGAAGCGAAGAGTTTTACTAATGCTAACACATTCAGTAGCACTGGTAGTGTTGCAGACGATGACAGTAGGCATACCCCCGCGGTACCAGCCATCGGGCAAAACCTACCTCAGTACGGGCAGGACGGGCCAAATCAAGAAATTTCCCAACAAAGCAACTACCAGTCAACTCAAGCGCAAAGTTCTGCTAAGATTGAGGAGCAGCAGCGTGTTGATCAGGTCGATGGGAACGTCGTGAGACAGTCCGGAGTGAAGCAGAGCTCAGCCCAAAGCAAAGCCGAAGCGACGCAACAAAGCTACCAGCGCAGCACCAGTGACGGCCAGGAGACTGTTCAGGGCTACGACCAGGAGAGCAAAGCAGCGACCAAATCTTCACAAGGTCCGTTAAAGCTTCATTTAAGATGTCGATTATGTTAGGTTAAGTTAGCAACTAGCCTGACCAGCTAATCCGCAATAATGTGTTGTGTACCTACCTACCTTGGGCAACTTTCTTTAAATATTACATGATACCCGTTAAAATTTAGCTCTGTTAAGGATGTTCAAATAATTAATTTAAAACCCATTTGATAATTATTGAGCATCGATTAAAAATCTAACGATTGGTTCTACATGGTTCTAAATCTCACAAGACTGAAATTTTTCGAGATAAATTAATAAACTAAAAAACACGCTTTTGTAGATAACCGAATTTAAATGTAGATACATATATATTTTTTAAATTATTGTATTGTCATCGGTTTTTAATAAGTGTGCAGTTTTAAAATAAACCAACGTTTTGAAGTGGGCGAAAATCACGTTCAAATATTCCGTTAATACATACATACAAACATACATTACATACATACTCCCAAGCTAATTAAAGGGTGGTAAAAAAACCAACAAATACATTCCCATTTATAATATCGGATTCAAATACCTAGGTTCCTATGTATTTGAATCTGACTTATGAGCCAAGATCCTAGAGAAGAAGACTCAGATTTAATCGAAATCGATTAAATAAACTGCCAACCTCTTTGGAAAATGTAAAAGTGGATTGAGCGTTCCGTAGTCATGAGTTAAGAAAAAAAGCGGCAAAGTGCGAGTCGGACTCGCCCATTAAGGATTCCGTAGCAGCAAGTAACATAATATAAAAGTTCTTGTAGTTCGTTGTAACTTTGATCGACGTTTTAATAATAGTGCATTTTTTTTAGTTTTATCATTCTCTTACTTTAGAAGTTACAGGGGACACACATTTTACCACTTTGGAAGTGTCTCTCGCGCTAACTAGTTTCGGAAAAAAGTGGCTGTGACATACGGACGGACAGACATACATGACGAATCCATAAGGGTTCCGTTTTTTGCTATTTGGCTACGGAACCCTTAAAATCAACAAACACTGTGTCGCATTTAAAATATTCGCAGCGGATTTAATTCGGTTCTTAAATTTATAGTGGCATTGCAATCGTTTCCTGTAAATAGATTTGGAAAATTTGAAATGTCAGCCCAAGCCAATTTACTTGAGCTAGACAATAATTGACTAAGAATCAGTATAATTGCTATTGATTTGACTATACTTACTTAATTACTTGTATAAATTACAGATAACCGCCAAGAATACAATGGTTTGACAACAAAGAAGAGTATTAAAGCACAAAGCCAAGCTGAAAGCTCATCCAACGCCGACTCATTTAGCTCTGCAACCACTGATTATGGAATAGGTCCCAAAACTACATCTGGTCCAGGAACTGGTCCCAAATCTAGCCCCAGCCCTCAACATAAGCCCGGCACTGAGTCCGGTCTTGGTTCCAATCCTAGCAGCGGCCAACCTGAAACTAAGTCTGGACCTAAAGAGCCCCACCCTGGCACTAATCCAAAACCCAAACCAGGTAATGAGCCCCACCCTGGGACTAATCCAAAACCCAGACCAGGTAAAGAGCCCCACCCTGGCACTGATCCAAAACACAAACCAGGTAAAGAGCCCCACCCTGGCACTGATCCAAAACCCAAACCAGGTAAAGAGCCCCACCCTGGCACTGATCCAAAACCCAAACCAGGTAAAGAGCCCCACCCTGGCACTAATCCAAAACCCAAACCAGGTAAAGAGCCCCACCCTGGCACTAATCCAAAACCCAAACCAGGTAAAGAGCTCCAACCTGGCACTAATCCAAAACCCAAACCAGGTGAAGAGCCCCACCCTGGCACTAATCCAAAACCCAAACCAGGTAAAGAGCCCCACCCTGGCACTAATCCAAAACCAAATCCAGGTGAAGAGCCCCACCCTGGCACTAATCCAAAACCCAAACCAGGTAAAGAGCCCCACCCTGGCACTGATCCAAAACACAAACCAGGTAAAGAGCCCCACCCTGGCACTGATCCAAAACCCAAACCAGGTAAAGAGCCCCACCCTTGCACTAATCCAAAACCCAAACCAGGGAATGAGCCCCACCCTGGCACTTATCCAAAACCCAAACCAGGTAAAGAGCCCCACCCTGGCACTGATCCAAAACCCAAACCAGGTAAAGAGCCCCACCCTGGCACTGATCCAAAACCCAAACCAGGTAAAGAGCCCAACCTGGCACTAATCCAAAACCCAAACCAGGTAAAGAGCCCCACCCTGGCACTAATCCAAAACCCAAACCAGGTAAAGAGCCCCACCCTGGCACTAATCCAAAACCCAAACCAGGTGAAGAGCCCCACCCTGGCACTAATCCAAAACCCAAACCAGGTAAAGAGCCCCACCCTGGCACTAATCCAAAACCAAAACCAGGTGAAGAGCCCCACCCTGGCACTAATCCAAAACCCAAACCAGGTAAAGAGCCCCACCCTGGCACTGATCCAAAACACAAACCAGGTAAAGAGCCCCACCCTGGCACTAATCCAAAACCCAAACCAGGTAAAGAGCCCCACCCTGGCACTAATCCAAAACCCAAACCAGGTAAAGAGCCCCACCCTGGCACTGATCCAAAACCCAAACCAGGTAAAGAGCCCCACCCTGGCACTAATCCAAAACCCAAACCAGGTAAAGAGCCCCACCCTGGCACTAATCCAAAACCCAAACCAGATGAAGAGCCCCACCCTGGCACTAATCCAAAACTCGGATCGGTGGAACGGTTAGTGGCCAACCCAGTGTCGAATGTTCTCAAGTCACCCGATGGTCTTCGACAAGGCTTAACGACTGTTTCGACCATTGAAAACAACCGGGACCGACAGCTTTACGTCTCCTACGAAGCAGGGTAGCGTCCATGAAATTTTGCCACTAGCGGTCACCCATACCTGCTTGTTCGTTAGGCCAAAAATATAAAAAACCGCGCATAGCTATTACCTCCGGATTGGTTCAGCGCTAGACGGTCACGCCGCGAGCTACGAAACGATATTTGGCGAGCGCTCAAGCGATCGACCAGAACCAAAGGGCTATGAGGCCTTCCATTATTCAATTTAGTTTTATTGATTTGCAGAATATAGTAATGTATCGGGTGTTACAAATTCAGTAGTACTTACTTAACACTTAATCTAACGCATGCAAATTCTTGAACATGAGATCTAAATTAGCAAAATTAGGTCGAAATTTACTTGATAAGAATTTATAAAAAATATTACCTTATAATTCTAAAACTAAAGAAACAGGATTCGCAGTTAAGTAATCCAAAGTTAATAAATCTTAATCTATTAACAGATTACTTCTACGCTCAGAACGCATTTGGAACAGTCAAATCAAACAGGGCTGCGACTCAAACGAACAGTTTTACTAATGCTAACACATTCAGTAGCACTGGTAGTGTTGCAGACGATGACAGTACCAGCCAGACCCCCGCGGTACCAGCCATCGGGCAAAACCTACCTCAGGACGGGCAGGACGGGCCAAATCAAGAAATTTCCAAACAAAGCAACTACCAGTCAAGTCAAGCGCAAAGTTCTGCTAAGAGTCAGGAGCAGCAGCATGTTGAACTCGTCGATGGGCACGTCGTGAGTCAGACCAGAGCGCAGCAGAGCTCAGCCCAAAGCAAAGCCGAAACGAAGCAGCAAGGCTACCAGAGCAGCATCAGTGACGGCCAGGAGACTGTTCAGGGCTACGACCAGGAGAGCAAAGCAGCGACCAAATCTTCACAAGGTCCGTTAAAGCTTCATTTAAGATGTCGATTATGTTAGGTTAAGTTAGCAACTAGCCTGACCAGCTAATCCGCAATAATGTGTTGTGTACCTACCTACCTTGGGCAACTTTCTTTAAATATTACATGATACCCGTTAAAATTTAGCTCTGTTAAGGATGTTCAAATAATTAATTTAAAACCCATTTGATAATTATTGAGCATCGATTAAAAATCTAACGATTGGTTCTAAATGGTTCTAAATCTCACAAGACTGAAATTTTTCGAGATAAATTAATAAACTAAAAAACACGCTTTTGTAGATAACCGAATTAAAATGTAGATACATATATATTTTTTAAATTATTGTATTGTCATCGGTTTTTAATAAGTGTGCAGTTTTAAAATAAACCAACGTTTTGAAGTGGGCGAAAATCACGTTCAAATATTCCGTTAATACATACATACAAACATACATTACATACATACTCCCAAGCTAATTAAAGGGTGGTAAAAAAACCAACAAATACATTCCCATTTATAATATCGGATTCAAATACCTAGGTTCCTATGTATTTGAATCTGACTTATGAGCCAAGATCCTAGAGAAGAAGACTCAGATTTAATCGAAATCGATTAAATAAACTGCCAACCTCTTTGGAAAATGTAAAAGTGGATTGAGCGTTCCGTAGTCATGAGTTAAGAAAAAAAGCGGCAAAGTGCGAGTCGGACTCGCCCATTAAGGATTCCGTAGCAGCAAGTAACATAATATAAAAGTTCTTGTAGTTCGTTGTAACTTTGATCGACGTTTTAATAATAGTGCATTTTTTTTAGTTTTATCATTCTCTTACTTTAGAAGTTACAGGGGACACACATTTTACCACTTTGGAAGTGTCTCTCGCGCTAACTAGTTTCGGAAAAAAGTGGCTGTGACATACGGACGGACAGACATACATGACGAATCCATAAGGGTTCCGTTTTTTGCTATTTGGCTACGGAACCCTTAAAATCAACAAACACTGTGTCGCATTTAAAATATTCGCAGCGGATTTAATTCGGTTCTTAAATTTATAGTGGCATTGCAATCGTTTCCTGTAAATAGATTTGGAAAATTTGAAATGTCAGCCCAAGCCAATTTACTTGAGCTAGACAATAATTGACTAAGAATCAGTATAATTGCTATTGATTTGACTATACTTACTTAATTACTTGTATAAATTACAGATAACCGCCAAGAATACAATGGTTTGACAACAAAGAAGAGTATTAAAGCACAAAGCCAAGCTGAAAGCTCATCCAACGCCGACTCATTCAGCTCTGCAACCACTGATTATGGAATAGGTCCCAAAACTACATCTGGTTCAGGAACTGGTCCCAAATCTAGCCCCAGCCCTCAACATAAGCCCGGCACTGAGTCCGGTCTTGGTTCCAATCCTAGCAGCGGCCAACCTGAAACTAAGTCTGGACCTAAAGAGCCCCACCCTGGCACTAATCCAAAACCCAAACCAGGTAATGAGCCCCACCCTGGGACTAATCCAAAACCCAGACCAGGTAAAGAGCCCCACCCTGGCACTGATCCAAAACACAAACCAGGTAAAGAGCCCCACCCTGGCACTGATCCAAAACCCAAACCAGGTAAAGAGCCCCACCCTGGCACTGATCCAAAACCCAAACCAGGTAAAGAGCCCCACCCTGGCACTAATCCAAAACCCAAACCAGGTAAAGAGCCCCACCCTGGCACTAATCCAAAACCCAAACCAGGTAAAGAGCCCCACCCTGGCACTGATCCAAAACCCAAACCAGGTAAAGAGCCCCACCCTGGCACTAATCCAAAACCCAAACCAGGTAAAGAGCCCCACCCTGGCACTAATCCAAAACCCAAACCAGATGAAGAGCCCCACCCTGGCACTAATCCAAAACTCGGATCGGTGGAACGGTTAGTGGCCAACCCAGTGTCGAATGTTCTCAAGTCACCCGATGGTCTTCGACAAGGCTTAACGACTGTTTCGACCATTGAAAACAACCGGGACCGACAGCTTTACGTCTCCTACGAAGCAGGGTAGCGTCCATGAAATTTTGCCACTAGCGGTCACCCATACCTGCTTGTTCGTTAGGCCAAAAATATAAAAAACCGCGCATAGCTATTACCTCCGGATTGGTTCAGCGCTAGACGGTCACGCCGCGAGCTACGAAACGATATTTGGCGAGCGCTCAAGCGATCGACCAGAACCAAAGGGCTATGAGGCCTTCCATTATTCAATTTAGTTTTATTGATTTGCAGAATATAGTAATGTATCGGGTGTTACAAATTCAGTAGTACTTACTTAACACTTAATCTAACGCATGCAAATTCTTGAACATGAGATCTAAATTAGCAAAATTAGGTCGAAATTTACTTGATAAGAATTTATAAAAAATATTACCTTATAATTCTAAAACTAAAGAAACAGGATTCGCAGTTAAGTAATCCAAAGTTAATAAATCTTAATCTATTAACAGATTACTTCTACGCTCAGAACGCATTTGGAACAGTCAAATCAAACAGGGCTGCGACTCAAACGAACAGTTTTACTAATGCTAACACATTCAGTAGCACTGGTAGTGTTGCAGACGATGACAGTACCAGCCAGACCCCCGCGGTACCAGCCATCGGGCAAAACCTACCTCAGGACGGGCAGGACGGGCCAAATCAAGAAATTTCCAAACAAAGCAACTACCAGTCAAGTCAAGCGCAAAGTTCTGCTAAGAGTCAGGAGCAGCAGCATGTTGAACTCGTCGATGGGCACGTCGTGAGTCAGACCAGAGCGCAGCAGAGCTCAGCCCAAAGCAAAGCCGAAACGAAGCAGCAAGGCTACCAGAGCAGCATCAGTGACGGCCAGGAGACTGTTCAGGGCTACGACCAGGAGAGCAAAGCAGCGACCAAATCTTCACAAGGTCCGTTAAAGCTTCATTTAAGATGTCGATTATGTTAGGTTAAGTTAGCAACTAGCCTGACCAGCTAATCCGCAATAATGTGTTGTGTACCTACCTACCTTGGGCAACTTTCTTTAAATATTACATGATACCCGTTAAAATTTAGCTCTGTTAAGGATGTTCAAATAATTAATTTAAAACCCATTTGATAATTATTGAGCATCGATTAAAAATCTAACGATTGGTTCTAAATGGTTCTAAATCTCACAAGACTGAAATTTTTCGAGATAAATTAATAAACTAAAAAACACGCTTTTGTAGATAACCGAATTAAAATGTAGATACATATATATTTTTTAAATTATTGTATTGTCATCGGTTTTTAATAAGTGTGCAGTTTTAAAATAAACCAACGTTTTGAAGTGGGCGAAAATCACGTTCAAATATTCCGTTAATACATACATACAAACATACATTACATACATACTCCCAAGCTAATTAAAGGGTGGTAAAAAAACCAACAAATACATTCCCATTTATAATATCGGATTCAAATACCTAGGTTCCTATGTATTTGAATCTGACTTATGAGCCAAGATCCTAGAGAAGAAGACTCAGATTTAATCGAAATCGATTAAATAAACTGCCAACCTCTTTGGAAAATGTAAAAGTGGATTGAGCGTTCCGTAGTCATGAGTTAAGAAAAAAAGCGGCAAAGTGCGAGTCGGACTCGCCCATTAAGGATTCCGTAGCAGCAAGTAACATAATATAAAAGTTCTTGTAGTTCGTTGTAACTTTGATCGACGTTTTAATAATAGTGCATTTTTTTTAGTTTTATCATTCTCTTACTTTAGAAGTTACAGGGGACACACATTTTACCACTTTGGAAGTGTCTCTCGCGCTAACTAGTTTCGGAAAAAAGTGGCTGTGACATACGGACGGACAGACATACATGACGAATCCATAAGGGTTCCGTTTTTTGCTATTTGGCTACGGAACCCTTAAAATCAACAAACACTGTGTCGCATTTAAAATATTCGCAGCGGATTTAATTCGGTTCTTAAATTTATAGTGGCATTGCAATCGTTTCCTGTAAATAGATTTGGAAAATTTGAAATGTCAGCCCAAGCCAATTTACTTGAGCTAGACAATAATTGACTAAGAATCAGTATAATTGCTATTGATTTGACTATACTTACTTAATTACTTGTATAAATTACAGATAACCGCCAAGAATACAATGGTTTGACAACAAAGAAGAGTATTAAAGCACAAAGCCAAGCTGAAAGCTCATCCAACGCCGACTCATTTAGCTCTGCAACCACTGATTATGGAATAGGTCCCAAAACTACATCTGGTCCAGGAACTGGTCCCAAATCTAGCCCCAGCCCTCAACATAAGCCCGGCACTGAGTCCGGTCTTGGTTCCAATCCTAGCAGCGGCCAACCTGAAACTAAGTCTGGACCTAAAGAGCCCCACCCTGGCACTAATCCAAAACCCAAACCAGGTAATGAGCCCCACCCTGGGACTAATCCAAAACCCAGACCAGGTAAAGAGCCCCACCCTGGCACTGATCCAAAACACAAACCAGGTAAAGAGCCCCACCCTGGCACTGATCCAAAACCCAAACCAGGTAAAGAGCCCCACCCTGGCACTGATCCAAAACCCAAACCAGGTAAAGAGCCCCACCCTGGCACTAATCCAAAACCCAAACCAGGTAAAGAGCCCCACCCTGGCACTAATCCAAAACCCAAACCAGGTAAAGAGCTCCAACCTGGCACTAATCCAAAACCCAAACCAGGTGAAGAGCCCCACCCTGGCACTAATCCAAAACCCAAACCAGGTAAAGAGCCCCACCCTGGCACTAATCCAAAACCAAATCCAGGTGAAGAGCCCCACCCTGGCACTAATCCAAAACCCAAACCAGGTAAAGAGCCCCACCCTGGCACTGATCCAAAACACAAACCAGGTAAAGAGCCCCACCCTGGCACTGATCCAAAACCCAAACCAGGTAAAGAGCCCCACCCTTGCACTAATCCAAAACCCAAACCAGGGAATGAGCCCCACCCTGGCACTTATCCAAAACCCAAACCAGGTAAAGAGCCCCACCCTGGCACTGATCCAAAACCCAAACCAGGTAAAGAGCCCCACCCTGGCACTGATCCAAAACCCAAACCAGGTAAAGAGCCCCACCCTGGCACTAATCCAAAACCCAAACCAGGTAAAGAGCCCCACCCTGGCACTAATCCAAAACCCAAACCAGGTAAAGAGCCCCACCCTGGCACTAATCCAAAACCCAAACCAGGTAAAGAGCCCCACCCTGGCACTGATCCAAAACCCAAACCAGGTAAAGAGCCCCACCCTGGCACTAATCCAAAACCCAAACCAGGTAAAGAGCCCCACCCTGGCACTAATCCAAAACCCAAACCAGATGAAGAGCCCCACCCTGGCACTAATCCAAAACCCAAACCAGGTAAAGAGCCCCACCCTGGGACTAATCCAAAACCCAAACCAGGTAAAGAGCCCCACCCTGGCACTAATCCAAAACCCAAACCAGGTAAAGAGCCCCACCCTGGCACTAATCCAAAACCCAAACCAGGTAAAGAGCCCCACCCTGGGACTAATCCAAAACCCAGACCAGGTAAAGAGCCCCACCCTGGCACTGATCCAAAACACAAACCAGGTAAAGAGCCCCACCCTGGCACTGATCCAAAACACAAACCAGGTAAAGAGTCCCACCCTGGCACTGATCCAAAACCCAAACCAGGTAAAGAGCCCCACCCAGGCACTAATCCAAAACCCAAACCAGGTAAAGAGCCCCACCCTGGCACTGATCCAAAACACAAACCAGGTAAAGAGCCCCACCCTGGCACTGATCCAAAACACAAACCAGGTAAAAAGTCCGGCCCTTGCAGTAAGCCATCAACTGAACCGGTTAAAAAGCCCGGCCCTAGCGGTAAACCAACAACCAAACCACGGAAAAATACTGGCCCTGTTCCCATGCCCAATTGTGGAAATGATCCCAGATCGAATTGTTTAAGTCCGCGACCTCGCCCTAAACCAAATCGTGATTCTGAACCTGAGAAAGATGAAATTAAGAAGAACCGTGGAGAAAAGGATAAAAAAAATTGTGGAAAAGGTCATCCGCATGGTAATCCTGAGAGGGGTGTAGAAAGCCATCCGCATGGTAAAGTAGGAAAAGTTCCAAAGAACAAAAACAATGGTAAGGATAACAATGACGGTAAAAAACCTAGTGAAAAAAGTCATCCGCATACTAATTGCGGTAGGGGCCTTGAAAATCACCCACATGGTAATTTAGGTAATGTTCCAAAAAAGCAAGATAATCCTGGAAGAGGCATTGATAACCACCCTCACAGGAATATTCCAAAGGACCATAACCACGGTAAACAAGAAAAAGGTGGAAAACCCAATCACCCTAAACATTCTTGCCAGCACGAGAAAATTAATGCTGGAGTTAAAAAACCCAATGCTCCAAAAGTTCCAGATAACATCAAATCACACGCACATCCGACGCACAAGCCTTCTTGTCACAAGCTATAGACTGACAAGTCAAGAATGGATAAATTAACTGGTGATTTGTAAAAGTTTTTCATCAAGTTTAACAGCAAAATCTTATCTGATTTTTACAACAAAATTATTATTTTTGCATTTTCAAATATGTATATTATTTTTATTACAAACATTTTATATTTCACAAGCTACTCGTATCAAATATATATACGAGAATATTATAATAATAATAATTATTATAAATAAGATTTTTTCTGTCCATTCGTAGAATTTCCTCAATAAAATATATATCGCAACATTTATTTGTTTTAGTTTCAATTACCTTAATCCTTAATTTGTGTAAGGGCCCCACACAAAGCCATGCTTGCAGGGCCTGCTTGCAGGGCCTGCCGCAGAGGATGTTACCACACAAAGCCCTGCAAGCAGGGTGCATCCACAGACTAGGTAGACATATTATATTCTGTGGTAGAGATCTTACGTCATTTGAGTCACGCCATTATATTGAAAGAAGATACAACATGGATGAGTTTATGAACTTTTTAAGAATGAATGAGTCACAGTTTGAAGAATTATTGACAATGGTGACACCATTTATTGAAAAAAAGAATATATTGATGAGAGATACTGTAACTTTATTATAACTATCCTTTAAAATTATTGCACAAACAATACTTATTACAACAAAATGAAAACAAACTAAGACGGCGTACGCAGAAAATCAAACATTTATTGTTGAAAAGTAGAAACCACAGATTAGATATACACCATATTATTAAATACTATACTTATCAATCTGTAATTGAAACAAAATCGGTCCGATCGTACCACACATTGCCCTGCTTGCAGGGTTTGGAGTGGGGAGATCGTGCGTCGGGCTGGCAGGATGACCCTGCCGCCCTGCGGCAGGGTAAGCAATTAAAAGATCGGCCCTGCAAGCACACACACGATACGATGGCACTGCAAGCAGGGCTTTGTGTGTTGGCATAAAAAAAAATTGTTTTGGTTAAAAAAAAGTGAAATGAAACGCATCCCAGTGACAACCACAGAGTAATCGATCTTATCGATCTATTTAGATTAGTGTGATGGCGCGTAGTAATCGTGTTTGTGTACGAATTTGTATAGAAAATGTAATTTTTTTTTTCTCCTAAACGGCGCGTCTCCGCGCTGAAATATTTTGTGAATGGACGTCTTTTAACGAGTTCTAGCTGTGAAAGAAGTACATAGCCGATCTGTGGTGTTGCATATTTTAAAGTGCTTCCATAAATTGCATTTATACCTATATTTGTTTTTATTTTTAAAAAAATTAGGGTAAAAAGAATAAAGAAGTGCCTAATTTAGGGTAATTTCGCGGAGCGTTAGGGTAAAAAAAAAAACTGAGGTGGCAACACTGTTCAGTTCTGTGGTCAGTCAGTTGTGTGATATACGTAGTATCCCTTATTAGTTTGTGTATCCCTTATTAGTTTGTGTGTGTGATATACTAATCTGTGGTTGTGTGTGATCACAGAGTACATTTTATGCACAGAGTACATTTTATTTATCTGATTTTATGTTGTGATTACTTGCTCAGTGGCACAGAGTTCCTTTATATATAGTGGCACAGAGTTGAGAGTACCTTTATTTATACCATAGATTAAAGTATATACTAACATTTATACTCACAGTGGTCAGTTGTAGGCATGTGTCGTTCGTTCAATCGCAAAGAACTGAATCAATATTGACCCATTGACAAAATGATCTGGTTCGTTCGACCCGTTCAATCAATGGTTCAATTTGAAAGGAAATGATAGCAATGTAAATATTGATTGATTGAGTTCTTGTGATCACACTTTTCGAAATTTCGAAGTTTATTCAATTTTAATGAATGAATGATAGGTATACCTATGTAATTATAAATATGTAGTTTGTGACAGAAAGAAAAAATAGTGTAATTTGTTTTACTATTTTTAATATACGGGAAGTTTGATTTGGTACTAAATAAATAACAATAAATGATTGGTAAAAAAATGTAATTAAAAATTGTACATACTTATTATCCACTAGCTTTTACCCGCGGCTCGGCTATAGTAAATAATAGATTCTATTTTCCTATATTTAAGACTCTATATTTCATTGTTAGATCGGTCGTGGTGTCTCTGTCATACATTCGAAAAGGTCACCGCATCAACGGCTCGCCGCGTTCGGTTTTCGGTTCGTTCGTTTCTCTCTCACTTGGATCAGTCCACAGGCCACAGAGTACATTATCTGGATCAGTCGGATCGGATAGCCGCGACGCAGGCCGCGACTTGCCACAAACCAATCGAACGAACGAATCATTTTTAACAAAGTGAGCCATTCGATTGCGCAGATTTGAAGATCTGGTTCTTTTGACTCGTTCAATCGCGAACGACACATACCTAGTCAGTTGAGCCACTGGCCACTGACGTGCCACTGACTCCACCCACTGAGCAAGTAATGAGTTGAGCTAGCTGTGAAACGGCAAATTTTTTATCAAGGAAAATTACAATTAATTTTGCCAAACTCAAACTGAGAAATATCATATTTTGGTTCCTAAGTAAAATATGCGCTGCATCGTTTCTACTTGCCACCACGACTCTAGCACTGCGCCCCGCGGCGTCTCCTTTCACTCGTGAGTATTCTACATATTTTATTGGCATTCTGTTTAAAAGCAATTTATTGTCAGGGTGGATCGAAAAATGGTCTTCGCATCATCATACGAATCACTTAAATACCGACGAAATTAATAAAAATATATTCCTGCATTTATTTTATTTATTTAATTATCATGTATCCGAAGATTCTCCAGCTCTCCCCAGATTCCCCAGTTCTATAAAAGTAAGATTTAAAGAGCTGATGAGAATTTCCTTGTATTAGCTTCAACCCAAAGACCACTGTTGAGTTGAGCACAGGTCTCCCCAGCAGAGTAAAGATTAATTGAAAAGGTTGACTGGCAGAAAATGCTCTTAGCATTCAGTCCGCCCTTTGTACCATACTTAGGTATAATAAATCATTGGGAGCAGCTAAGACCCTCATGATAGAAGTCGAGCACGCCCAGCGGGCTGGAAAAAAAATTAAAGTTATAAATAAAAAGCATTTTTTTTAAAAACATTTTTAATTGTAATTTTTTTGATAACTATCTTATCCAGGTTCCCCAGCGAGCCATCCCTCCGCGACTCCTGGCTGCAGTCGCTGGGCAAGGAAGGCTGGGTGCCCTCGGAGGCCAGCGTCGTCTGCTCAGACCACTTCGAGAAGGGTGACCTGTATGTGAACCGGAGGGGACAGCGCAGCCTTCGGGCAGATGCTCTACCCAATTTCACTTTAGAGGTGGGGGTTTTTGCTGTTACACTTTCCTTATCGCTGCTACTCAGACGTCCCACTGCTGGGCATGGGTCTCCCCCGCAGACACTGCTGCGGGAGGTCTAGAGCATCCACCACGCTGCTCCAATGCGGATTGGTGGAGGGGTTAGTGGCCAACCCAGTGTTGAATGTTCTCGAGCCACTTTATTAAATTACTTCATGAGAGTCTACACATAGATTCGTTTCAAAAAATAAGTAATCGATTGGAAACAGAAATTAGTTATGCGATAAATGAATATTTTATTCAGTGTTTCCTTTTAATTTTGTAACTATTTTATTTTTAAATTTAAATTATAACATTAATTAGTAGATTAATATCATTTACATGTCACGGGTACGCTGCAAGATATTTCTTAGGGAAATAAGTGTTACCTTTTTTTTTATGGATACAAGATAGCAAACGAGCTTGCAGCACCACCCATCCACTGCCGCCCATAACAACTGTGACTGACTTTGAACAATGCTCAATTAGGGACTGGGATGGTTAGTCCAATAAGTTGAGAGAGTTAATTAGAACAATAGTTGGTCAGTTCGTTCGTAGGTATGAGGACTGTTAGTGACGGGGACTGTTAGTGATAGTTAGTCCTGTTAGTTGGTGTTAGTAATAGTCCAGTTAGTACTTGTTAGTAGGAGTCTCGTTCTAAGTCTGTCACAGGTGTGTTGCTACCCTTGAGGTCTAAGATGGTCGCCTCTAAAGAAGTGTAACCGGAAACCACACCTTTCCAACCGGACCATAATTGCTTTAAAAACAATTATTACACGGCAGAAATGGTACTAGATACCGTGGCGGGCGGTGGTACTGCCCCGGGCGAACTCTATATGGAACCAATTAGGTTTCATATAAAACCTATTTGGTTCCCTATAGCCTCTATCACCTACTAAACATACCCTTTTTATATTAATAAAAATTGTATTTCCTGCTATTGTTCTCCTGTGTGTACATAAATGCAAATAAAATTAATTAGCACAAATAAATCTGTTGATTGTTATTGTTTTTGTCGTTGAAGATTGTTTACTACAAATGACATGTAATTATGTCTGTACAGGTGTGCAGGATGTGCCTGGCCACTGGTGGCCAGCTGATGCCCTTACGGGAGCGGCGGGGGCTGCAGCAAGCGTACTACACCCTCACCGGCCAGACGGTAAGATTTGAATGATAACGTGTACACAAATCACATTAACGCACTTTTTACCTACGGACAATTCGATTTATTATGCTAATGTTTTATTTGTCATTAGGTATAGGTTTGTCATAGTGGTAAGAAATAAGACGATCCATTATACCTAGTCGTTAGTAATAATTATAACAAATACATATATATAATCCACCACAATAGACCTTATAATAATATAGTTTCCATTCCTTTGCAATAGTTCCTGTGCATCTGGCGGGGCCCACCTTCGGGTGTACCAATTGATGGTGCAGTCGATCGACCACAGTTACTCTTTTCAAAATTTACAATTTTTATAATTTGATCACATTACATTATTATTGAACAAGTGGAGCTGGAGATACATCGCACCAAGCATTTCTATCGTTCAAGTAGTCATTAATTTTATAGAAAGCTTTATTATGGAGGTTTTGTTTATTGTAAGACTTAAATTTATTCTCTGAGAGACAAGTAATTTTTCCGGGTATTTTATTGTAGAAGCGAACACAGTTCCCCATAAAAGATTTTGATACTTTACTTAGTCTAAGAGCTAGGTACAATCAATTTATCCTTATTTCTCGTACTAAAGTTATGTACACTGCTTTTTTTGTCATTCATTCGTACATACATAATATTTTCATAAATATATTGGCATGGGAAAACTTTTACACAATTGGGTATTTGAATATTTTTTTTTTATGTGATAAATGAAAAGATCATATATTATATAAGTTTTATAACAAAACTATTTTTTTTTCTCTTTTTCTCGCAATAATTCAAAAGTTATTTCAAAATAAAAATTCAATTCAATAATTTTTGAATCCAGTACCGAAGACACGCCGACAACTCCCGAACAAACCCGAGCGCGTGTGACGTCATAATGTTAGTTTTCATTGTTAAATATTTAAAGGATGATGGACAAAAATGTATGGAACCTGGTACCGGTGCGTGATTCATCTTGATTGGACATGGGGTACCAAAATGGCCATCCTCCTTTATATAACATTTTGACGTCACAAATATGGTGACCAATCATGGCGCGTTTATAGTCACGTGATTTTTATTCATGTTTCATCAATTTTTAATTGTTTATAATTAATTGGAAAATATTTTTTTTAAGTTTTTTGCATTAAATATCAATATTATTATTAACATAGTATTAAAATAAATTTTAAAAAATATGTGGGGAGCTTCGCAGTGCAAATAAAATATCCTTGAATGTTCCACCCGTATATTAACTTTCCGTCACAAACAAAGAACCGCGAGATCGGGCAAAGAATGCGTCGCGCGCGCCGTGTCGGAGGAGCGAGCGACGGCCGAGTGGCGGTGCCCGGCGGCGGCCGTCCGGCGGGCCGCGGGGTGCGGGTCGCGGGCGGCCGCCGGCGATGCCTGCAGCTGATGTCACGGCGCGTCCGCGTGATCGGCGCGGATCTTAGGCCAGAAGGTGGCAACGCAAATTTCTGGAATATAAACTGCCGCGAAAGGGTTGTGGAGGAGACTCCACATGACCCCCTCACGGATAAACAGGCTCGTAGAAAAAAAAGAATTTAAAAAAAATTTGGAATTCGGACCACTCTACCCGAACGGGTGGTACGTAAACCAGCTTTTTCCTTATCAGTTTCACGCTTTTCGTCAACTTGCGTATAAGCTGGTTTAACGCGATCTATCGAGACTTTGACTGTTTTGTTGTTAACAACTATGTCTAATGTCTTCGGTCCCCTAGCTAAAACCTTGTATGGACCTGCGTAGGGGGGTTCCAAAGAGCCCCTGAGCATGTCTTGGCGCAGAAAAATAAATTGGCTTTTATCTATGTCTTCATGTACAAACGTCCTCGGTCTTGAATGGGCCATGACGGGGGTTGGACGTAGACCTGCTATTTTCCTCCTCAACTGTGAAATGAATTCTGAGTAATTTGTCTGCGTTTCAGTTGGGTTGAAAAATTCGCCGGGTATCCGAAGGGGTTCCCCATAAACTAAGTCTGCGGGAGAACATTTTAAGTCCTCTTTATAAGCAGTCCGTAGCCCTAAAAGGACCATAGGTAATGATTTCGTCCAATCCTTACTTCCGTGTGCCATAATAGATGATTTAAGTGAACGGTGGAAACGTTCGATCATTCCATTGCTCGCCGGGTGATATGCTGTCGTTCTCGCTAAATTAATGCCAAATAGCTGAGCGGTATTCTTAAAAATTTCGGACTGAAACTGCCTGCCTTGATCCGTAACTACCTTTTTAGGACAACCATAGCGCGCAATCCAACCAGAAATAAAGGCTTCAGTAACTGTTTCCGCCTTAATATCAATCAAAGGAATAGCTTCAGGCCACCTTGTGTACCGGTCAATTATGGTTAAACAATACTTGTAGCAGCATACGTTGTAGTATCGGCAAAGGACCCACGAGGTCTAAATGAATATCTGAAAATCTCGCATCTGGAAGCGCGAACTCTCCAAGTGCCGACGTTGTGTGTCTCGTTACCTTTGCTACCTGGCATGATGGACACTCTCTAACCCACGCTCGAACATCTTTCCTGACTGACGGCCACACGTAACGTTCACTCACTAATTTTATGGACGCTTTCGCTCCTGGATGACTCAACGAATGTAGAGATTCAAAAACCTGTCTTCTATGGTGAGCTGTGACATACGGTCGAGGTTTGGACAGAGATACATCGCAATATAGGGGCAACTCTGAGTCAGGTATCTTAAATGCCTGTAATTTTAACGAAGTACTAGTGCTGTGCATTACGTTGAACATCTCCATATCGTTTTGTTGTGCCAGTGCTAAATCTTTCATTGAAAGCGGTGCAACGATTGCTTCAATCCTGGACAAAGTATCTGCGACCAAGTTATTTTGGCCAGCTATATGTTCAATGGATGTAGTGAACTGAGAAATAAAGTAAAGTTGATTTATCTGCCTCGGTGAGCCTTTTTGATCCTTCTGTTGAAAAGCAAATGCTAGCGGCTTATGGTCCGTAAACACTTTGAAGTTACGACCTTCTAACATATGGCGAAAATGCTTAATTGACTCATAAACTGCCAGTAACTCGCGGTCATAAGCGCTATACTTCTGTTGAGCTGAATTCATTTTTTTTGAGTAGAACGCTAATGGTTGCCACTGACCGTTGACCCGTTGCTGGAGGACAGCACCAATCGATACTGTAGATGCGTCTGTAACTAGTGCCAGTTCTGCATTAGGAACTGGGTGGACTAGCATTGTAGCACGCGATAACTGCTGCTTGCATTGCTCGAAATTTCTTAATAGTTCTGAGGTCCAACTAATAGGGGTTGACCCTTTTGTATTTGGTCCAGCCAATATATTATGCAGCGCGGCTTGCCCATTAGCTGCATCCTTCAAGAATCGACGGTAAAAATTGATCATTCCCAAAAACCTTCGTAAACCTTTTACAGTTTTCGGGGGTGGGAAACTTTGTATGGCCTTCACTTTATCTTCTAAAGGACACACGCCTTCTGCAGATACCTTAAACCCAAGAAACTTAACCTCTACTGCACCAAAAATGCATTTGGATGCGTTGATTACCACTCCATAGTCTTCGAGGCGTGAAAAAAATACTTTGAGGTGCTCTTTGTGTTCCTCTTTATTTCTTGAGGCGATCAAAATATCATCGATATATGGAAAACAAAAGAAATCCAAACCGCGAACCAGTTGATCGATGAAACGCTGGAATGTTTGAGCTGCGTTTCTCAAACCGAACGACATAAACGGGAACTCAAACAAACCGAAAGGGGTAGTGATGGCCGTTTTTGGGATGTCATCTGGATTTACGGGAATCTGCTGATACGCTTTAACCAAATCGATCACTGAGAAAATTTTGCATCCGTGAAGTTGTTGGGAAAAATCTTCGATGTGCCGCACCGGATATCTATCTGGTATGGTTCGAGAGTTTAAGGCGCGGTAATCGCCACAAGGTCTCCAATGGCTATCATGCTTCGGTACCATATGAAGGGGTGAAGCCCATGGACTACTTGAACATCTAGCAGTGCCTTCTCGGACCATTGCATCAAATTCGGTCTTTGCAGCTTTGAGGCGATCTGGGGATAGCCTTCGCGGCCTACTAAAAACGGGGGGGCCTGGTGTCGTGTTGATATAGTGAACCGTTGAATGCCGTACTTCTCGATGAGTACCTGACGGTTTTGTAATGTTCGGGTACTGTAATAGGATGTCATGATACTCGGAGATGCCGACTATGGTCTTAACGCTGGGTAATTGCGTTCGCGCTGGTGCAGCCGTCACAGACAGATTGGTATTTCCATCTAATAGTTTACTATTGCGACAGTCAACCAACAGATTATAGTAGGACAGAAAATCTCTTGTTAGCTATAGCTCGTGTGTCGGTCCGTTCCCAGCCGGAGAGCGGGGACGGCCTCCCCCAGCAGCTGTGCGCCACGTGCGCGCGCCTGCTGCTGTCGCACCGGCGGCTGCGCGCGCGGGCTCTGCGGGCGCACGCCGCGCTCTCGTCGCTCGCCCGCGACCGACACCAGGTCAGTCTACGGTCATCCATCGACGGTGTTGGTTTATTCTAAAAACTAATCTAATTGATTATCGCTGGATTTCAATAACCTATCTACGGATATATTTGGCTTTCGGAGATAGATATTTGACATAAGTTCCATATAAAATGTGTCAAATTTCTATCTCCGATAGCCAAATCTATCTGTAGATAGGCTATTGAAATCCAGCATATATTGACTAACAGTTGACCACCTGTGGTTTTTTTCTCGACACGTCTTTTTTAAAACTTTTATATAAAACCACTCAACTTGGTCGCAGATGTATTAATTCTCAGTGTCTAAAATAAAGGTAATATTAAATGTGATTCTTCAATTTAAACTCTGCATTTGCTTTACGATCCCATAACCTGATTTCCGATAGACGGTCGTGCTTCTATTGCTATTTTCTTAATTTAATGTAATAAAATAATTATTACTTTTCAGATAACATTCAAAGTTCTACAATCAATGAAAGGATACGTCAATGAGTACTGTTCTAATTTAAAGATAAAACATTATAAACCAGATCATTACGACTTCGAAATTAAACACGTAGAAGATGATAATGTGTGCACAGATCAGCCTAATCTTGATGTAGATAGAATTATGCAAGATATTAAACCACCCATTACTGTCAAAGTCGAAAACGAATTGAATTTAATGGGAGAAAATTGCCAATCTAACTTTGAAGTGTCCAATGTTAAGCTTGAAAATGATTGTTTACCTAGCGCTGAAGATTCTGAAATTTTAGAAGAACATAACGAATCTAGCGCCGAACATGCTGATATTGTGGTAGAAAATAACTGTACACCTAGTGTTCAATATACTGCTATTAAGCTAGAAAATGGTAGTGCACCTAGCCTTAATGAATCTAAACCAAAGATAGATTGTGTTCCAAACTTTGAACCTGCTGATAGTAGTTTGAATATTGAAAATAGCCATAAAGACTGTAGTGAGGTAGAAAATTGTACACCTTTTCTCGAAGACTCCGATGTTATTAAACCAAAAATCGTGAATAATAACAAATTAAAAAGGTTAGTTACAAAAAAAGATATTCTTGGTGCCATCGCAGCCGAAGTGGAGAATATGATAATCCAACAGAAACTAATTGATGAAGATGCGAGCTCGTCGCGCGACGCGCGCAGAAATAGTCCGGTTACCGTGGATAGTGATGTTGAAGAGGTTGGTGACAGCAACACCTCCTTAGGTAAGTGTTTAATTGTAGCTGCAACACATAGTCCCACTGTTGGGCACGAGTCTTCCCCACAGACACGGTTACGGGAGGTCTAGAGCATACTGCTGTAATGTGAGTTGGGTCGCTGGACGAGTTTGTGGTCCGCTTGGCGCGTGTTATGTATTATGTATATTGCTATAGTTGTAAGCCGTGCGGCGTGCGCGTTTCTCTCTCTCTATTTCTCTCTCTCTCTCTCTCTATTTCTCTCTCTCTCTCTCTCTCATAGAAAGCAAGCCAGTTATTTTCGTTTCATCTTTCTATTTCGCATTGAATAGTGTGGTGTCGCGACGATTATTTTTGTTGAGTGTATACAGGTTTTTTGTACATAATAAATAATAAAAATAACAATAACTTATAATAACTAATATGTGTAAGTATACATATCCAATAACTTCGTTCCATCCGGGTGTCCCTTGACACCTTTCAAGTTTTTTAATAATATCTTGGATTGCTTGGGCAGGTGTCATAGTTCTCCATAGCCCATGTATCAGTCCCTCTAATCTAAATCCACCACAATAGACCCAATATAGTTTGCATTCCTTTGCAATAGTTAATAGGGCCCACCTTCGGGTGTACCAGTTGATGGTGCAGTCTATCGAGGGTGGTATCCGCCAAGTATGCCATATCGCAACTCATTAAAATGTCTCGAAGGGCCTCTACGTGTTGGACCTGTGTCCCCACGCAACGTGGGCACGTGGTGGAATGATGGTAGTGTTCTGTGCAGGTGTGCAAGATGTGCCTGGCCACTGGTGGTCGGCCGCGGGCGCTGCGGGGGCGGCAGCTAGCGTGCCACACACTCGCCGGCGTGGCAGTGAGTACACTACATTATTTTATGTGAAACTTTCTTCTGTAGCGACCGGGGCCGGATTTAGGGGAGGGCAACCGGGGCTACAGCACAGCCCCGGGCCTCCACAAAAGAGAGGCCTCCACAAAAGAGAGGCCTCCACAAAAGAGAGGCCTCCACAAAAGAGGGGCCCCCACAATAGACTTCGGAAAAAAAATGTTACATATTCCGACTAGTACGAGTAAACACCAAATAACTTTTCTTTTTTCTTTTTCGCTGTTTTATCTTCACCTTTACCTTTGTACAAACATGATTAAATTGTTCTTAAATATTAATGGAAATCATTTATCTATTTTTTATATGTTTGTTAAATACTAACTCGGTTTCACAATAAATTTAGATTGAAAAACTTGACTGAAAAAAGTTGTTCATCTCATTTGTAAAATAATTTGGAGCCAGGGGGCCTCCACTCCTTTGTCGCCCGAGGCCTCCACACCTCTAAATCTGGCCCTGGTAACACTATGGCATAAACGGTCGTCAACCTTTAGGTCGTCCGATCAGGGGTTGCAAACCTTTATCATAGAAGTTGTATTTAGAACATACCTATATTTTTATGTATTTGCTGTTCAGCAATGACTTAGCTTTAGCTTACTTTGTAGAATAGAAAGAGAAGATCATGATAGGAAAACGCATCTGCGGTGTATTGTTCACACATTTCAACATGGTCCAATGATGAAACAATCACTAAATCACACACATTCACTCACACTCGTACACACACACACACACAAACACATATATATACACTTAACTTAAATCTGCTAATCCGAGCATAATGTGGATGCTTTTAAAATTATAGAAATATTAGCCAATTATAGTTACTAAAATTTCTTTGCTTTAATCAAAGAATAGATCTGGTTTCTTTCTGTCTCTTATGAGCATAGAGTGCATAGAGTAGGTAGTTTTTTTTTATTTATTTTATTTAATTAGTACGGGTATACCTCTTACACTAATTACAAAATTGTCCTTAATTACAAAATTTAAAATACATAATGATACATAATTGCAAAGTATCATAATGTCACCATAGAGTATAAGTATGAATAAGGGGGTTAATCTATGGTCAACCTTTTACAGATGCAGAAAGAAAAAAGGCACCGACGCCAGATCCGCCTAAAGAGATCTATAGATGTTCCTCTTGTAAGAAAACGTTCTTGCGCCATATTACGTGGCTCCAACACACCAAGGGCCCGTGCCCGTTCACCTGTACCCCTTGTCGCAAGACCTTCAGGAGTAAGCAAGGCTATAACTGCCACTTGGAAACGCAGGCGCACAAAAGATCGATTGGGATCAAAAATACGCCCAAAGAGAAATTCACTTGCGAAGTTTGTAAAAAAGTATTCTATAAAATCAACCAAATCAATTACCATATGAACACGTGTTACGTTAATACAAGACTGTATTGTAAAATATGTAAGATGGTTTTCTTCAGCCAAAAGAATTTGAATATCCACCATAACTTGCATAACTTGAGTCAGTTTACGTGCGATGTTTGCGGTAAACCCTTTTTCAACAAACGCATATTAACTTTGCATTTGAGACACCATTCCATGGAGAAACTGTATTCGTGTGACGAGTGTCAGATGCGCTTTTTTAACATAGACGGATACAAGTGTCATATGTCAGTGCACTCCGGGGCACCGTACGCGTGTTCCGTATGCGCGAAGAGATTTAGAGATGACGTCACATATCGCCGGCATATGAAAAACCATGAAAGTATGAAGCCGTACACTTGCAATTTATGTACAAAAATGTTTAGAGACAAATCACTATATCAGGTACATATGAAAAGACATGCCGAATCGAAAATATATATTTGTGATGTGTGCAAAAAGTCGTTCGATACACAGCGCGCTCTGATAAAGCATTTAGAAACTCTATGCGCCTCGCGCAGATAACTTGGCGGGGAGATTATTATTATTACAACATGTATTATTATTATTACAACCGCCGATTATTATTATTACAGCCGCCACGGTACCTAGTACCATTTCTGCCGTGTAATAATTGTTTTTAAAATAATTGTGGTCCGGTTGGAAAGGTGTGGATTCCGGTTACACTTCTTTAGAGGCGACCATCTTAGTCCTCAAGGGTAGCAACACATCTGTGACTGACTTAGAACGAGACTCCTACTAACAAGTACTATCTAACAGTCCCCAGTCCTCATACCTACTAACGAACTGACCAACTAATGTTCTAATTAACTATCTCAACTAATTGGACTAACCATCCCAGTCCCTAATTAAGTCTTGTTCAAAGTCAGTCACAGTTGTCATGGGCGGCAGCGGATGGGTGGTGCTGCAAGCTCGATTGCTATCTTTTATCCATAAAAAAAAAAAATGTCTAGACGCAACAGAGACTTATATAGCACTTTATATCTGTTAAATTAATTTATTCTAATTTAAAATACAAATACACATGTACATAATCGTTAAATGAAATTTATAATCCTTACTTCCTTACTAATATTATAAATGCGAAAGTAACTCTTGTCTGTCTGTCTGTCTCGCTTTCACGTCAAAACTACTGAACCGATTTAAATGAAATTTGGTACACAGATAGTCTAGAGCCTGAGAAAGGCATATGCTACTTTTTAGTTGGAAAAAAGTGTTGTAAAGGGGTGAAAAGGGGGATGAAAGGTTGTATGAAAGTATTGTCATTTTTACAACTAGAAGCATAAGATTTATATTTTAGGCTGTTGTTGATTAGATATAAATAATATGGCATTCAAAGTTTGTAAAAATGTTACCCTTAAGGATGTAAAATAAACACAGGGGATAACACATTTCAAGTGTTACGCGTTAAGAAGAATCTATTCTATGTCTAACTTCCACGCGAGCGAAGCTGCGGGCGTCCACTAGTATACTATACATATTTGCATGCTGTGGAATACATTTTTATTAATAACTTGAGTTTGTTCCGCCTTAGAGGAAATAAATGAGCAGATTTTGGAAAAAAAATTTAGTATTAAAACCTTCTGTGGACCTTAAGGAACATACAAAAAAAAATTAGCCGAATTGGTCCAGCTATTCTTGAGTTATGCGCTTACCAACATTCATTTTAAAAAGCTTTTTTATTTATATAGATGCAATGTATCCCCTTGTATTAATAATTCTTTATATGTACATTATTGGTTTTGACGGGTTCGTGGCGTGAGTGACCCTGAGTGCCGAACCGCAGGTCCCGGCATCGAATCCCGGCCGGGCATACATTTCACAGATAAATATAGAATAGAATAGAATTTTTTTATTTAAAACAGTAAATATGTGTACTCCGGTCATGGATGTAATTGTGGTTGTTTTCTGTGTATATGTTTAATGTTATAAATAAAATGATGTATTTAAACTTGAATAAATTAATAAATTTTGAATTATCAAATGTTTTTTAATTTCATTATCAAGCCACAAGCCAAACTTATTTTGAACTTATTCAATGTAAGATTTTTCATTTTATCAGGTAATTTATTAAAAATATTTATACACATAAGAATTTTTTGAATACAGAACAGTTCTGTGCCGAGGAACTTTCAACCTGTCTGGGTTTCGAGTATTTAAAATATAACGTGTATTTTTTCAAGGTTAAAGAAATTACTATTATATTTTAATTAGAAAAAAATCTCTACACTGTCTTACAAATTAGCAACAATATTACAAGAATGTGTCCGCAAATGTTTCTGCAGACTGTCTTTTACACTAAAAGTTTTCTTACATACATTACACGAATGTGGTTTCTCGCCAGTATGTGTTCTTAAATGTCTTAACAAATGACTTTTCACACTAAAAGCTCTCACACAAATTTCACAAGCGTATGGTTTCTCACCGGAATGCGTTCTCAAATGAGTACGAAGTACACTGTTTTGCCTAAACGTCTTTTTACACACTCCACAAGCATAGGGTTTCGTCCCAGAATGTATTCTCAAATGTTTCTGCAAATTGCTTTTATCACTAAAGTTCCTGTTACAAATATTACACGTATAAGGTTTCTCGCCAGAATGTATTCTCAAGTGGCTCCGTAGCTTCTCCGTTTTGGAGAACGTTTTCTGACAGATGTTACAAGAAAACGGTCTCTCACCAGAATGTTCTCTTACATGAATTTTGAGCGTACCTCTTCGAGTAAACGACTTGTTGCAGATACTACAAGTGTAAGGTTTCTCGCCAGAATGAACTCGTGAGTGATTTCGTAAATGTCCTCTTTCACTGAATGCTTTAAGACAAACGTCACATGAAAATGGTTTCTCGCCGGAGTGTGTTCTCAAGTGGGTCCGCAGATGACCTCTTGCATAGAAAGCTTTTCCGCAAATGTCACATGAGAACGGTTTTTCGCCGGTGTGTATTCTTAAATGCGTTGTAAGAATAGTTTTATTCTTATACGATTTCTTGCATATATGACAACAAAGTAGTTTCTCGTCAGAACGTGGTTTCTCACCAGAAGGATTCTCGCAATCTGCTTTTCTCTTGAAATGTAAATCCCGCTTGTCGAATTCCTCGCCAGAATCCGTTCTGCTTCTAAACTGCAAGTTGCGTTTTTCTTTAGTTATGTTGTTTTTTAAAAACGTCGTGTTCGCAGCTACCAAACGACTCAATGTTTCCTTTAAGTCACGTTTCACTAAGACAGAGCGCCGGTTTTCATTAGTTTCTGGTAATATTTTAGATTCCTTATCTTCAATCATTGGTTTATGTTTTCTATCTGTTATAACAGTTCTTGCTACGTAAGGAGGATTTTTGTCTGAAAAAAAAAACATTTTAAGCACATAATTATTTATTATAGTATAGGTAAGCTAATATTTTTTAATAAAGCGTTTTTAAGAATTAAAAATCACGATCCACGACGAAAGTGACATACTCGTACTAGGGTTTGTTCCCGGGAATTCTCGTCCCGGGAATTCCCGGGAAATCGGTCGGTCTCGTACCCGGGAAATTCAGCTCGAGAAAAGTCGAGACATCGAGAAGTTTAAATAAACATTTTTACGCTTAGTAGTGAGTGATCTTTAGTTATGATGAGAAAAATTATGATTGTTTTTAGTTAAGATGTTTGTTTTAAGCTGATTGTTACCAGAGATTTTGTTTTTTATTAAAGATTAGTGAGATTAGTTATAATAAGAAGAAGTATGATTGTTTTTAGTTAAGATGTTTGTTTTAAGCTGATTGTTAACAGAGATTTTGTTTTTTATTACAGATTAGTGAGATGAGATTAGTTATGATAAGGAGACGAAGTATGATTGTTTTTAGTTAGCAATTTTGTTTTGAGCTGATTTTTTATTGAGAACTTGTTTTTTTTGTTAAAAATTATGTTGATTTTTTTCATGTAAAATAAACACAGTTAAATTAAAGACTCTTTTTATTAATTAAACAAAAATTTAGACGTATTTTATCTTTTCTCGACAACCCGAGAAGACCCGAGAAATCAGGCTCGAGAAGTCTCGACACCCGAGAACTAAAAAACCTCGAGAAATCGGAAACCCTAACTCGTACCAATATCACCACTCGTCTCACCGATGTCATCGTTCCTCAAATCTTCATCCTTTATATATACACAGGTCATTTTCATGGTGGAATCTTCCGTTTCGTTGGTCAACTCGGCCTTTACGTCACTTTCTGCTCGATAATCGGAAAACATCTCGACATACCCCGTCGTTGCGTCGTCGTAACGTATTTTGTTTAGTTGTAGAGGATCCGATTCTTCCTTCACTCTGTTCAAATGTTTAAAAATAAAGATAAGCTTAGCTACGTCCACTGCTGGGCACGGGTGCCACCACAGACACAATTTATCAAATTTATCAATTATCTGACAAATAATTTAAAAAAAAGATTAAAAAAATCAACCAATCGATCAATCATAATCAATTGAAAATGTAGAACTTTATGTATATATATGTAAAATATACAAATATCCTTTGAGTTTTTCATAATTTTGATTGGTTTAAAAAAAATGCTAAATCTAATTAATTTTGTCATAATGTTAAAGGTGTGGTTTCCGGTTACACTTTTTTAGAGGCGACCACCTTAGTTCTCAAGGGTAGCAACACATCTGTGACTGACATGGAACAAGACTCCTACTAACAAGTACTCCTACTAACAAGACTGTTACTTACACCAACTAACAGGACTAACTATGACTAACACTCCTCATACCTACTAATGAACTGACCAACTAATGTTCTAATTAACTCTCTAACTGGACTAACCATCCCAGTCCCTAATTAAGTCTTCTTCAAAGTCAGTCACAGTTGTCATGGGCGGCAGCGGATGGGTGGTGCTGCAAGCTCGTTTGCTATCTTGAATCCATTAAAAAAAAACATCGAAAATAATTAAATGTACATATCGCACTGTCGGGCTCAGCTCACAGAATGGGAAGCGTCAGGCCATAGTCCGCCACGCTGCCCAAGCGCGGATTGGCAGACTTCATATTAATCGAGAACATTATGAAGAAGTCTACATGCAGGTATACCTCACGATGTTTTCCTTCACCACTACAGCAGGTGACATTCAATTTATTAAATCGCACATAACCTACATCATTGGTGCGTGCCCAGTGCCCCTAGGATTTGTCCCCGAATTTATAATACACTAGTGGACGCCCGCAGCTTCGCTCGCGTAGAATAAGACCCATTAACGACGTCTGCACGCGTTCCGGTTGCCCAAACGGCAAAGTTTCATACTAACTTTGCACCCCCGTTTTACCCCCTTAGGACCCCCTAATTCAATTTTCAAAAATCCTTTCTGTGCTCCCCTACGTTATAAAAGGAACCCCTGTGCAAAATTTCAAGTTTCTAGCCCTTATAGTTTAGGCCCTGCGTTGATATGTCAGTCAGTCAGTCAGTTACCTTCTCCTTTTATATAGATATTGGTAAGTTAGAATTAAATAAATAAACACTGTGTAACCTGATAGAGTGTGTATCTTCAAACGACGTCTGATTCTCAACGTGTTGAATTTCCAAATCGTACCAATCTGGTTTGTGATGTTTTATCTCTAGTTGATCCGATTTGAAATCACTCTGTTCTGCGATGATTGACTTTATTGAATCCGGTGACATCTGAAAAGAGTGAGAAATAAATAAATGCACATCATGGACATCACACACGGCCATCTGAGCCCAAACTAGGCAGAGCCTGTACTATGGGTGTCAGAGACTGATATACATACATAGATATTTATAAATACATACATAAAATTAACATCCAGAAATGGAGAAAACAAGTGTTCCTTGTTGAAAACACGAATGTTTGTCCTGAGTGGGATTCGAACCGACGACCCCTGGCGCAATCCCATCATTTTTACCTGCTCTACGTCCTTTTCCATTTCATTTTGTCTTGTTTATTCAAGTCAATTCAAAATTCGTATCAAAGTTACAGACACTATATAGCTATAATATGTGTTATAATTAAGTGGGTGTTTATTTATATCCTAACATATTGCGAAACAAGCAATGTTACTTAATCAATGTAACAGTAACACTACGACATTGCTTGAGATAGGAATGTAGGTAAGATTTAGATATTAATCTATATATATAAAAGGAGAAGGTGACTGACTGACTGACTGACTGACTGACTGACTGACTGACTGACTGACTGACATATCAACGCAGGGCCTAAACTATAAGGGCTACAAACTTGAAATTTTGCACAGGGGTTCCTTTTATAACGTAGGGGAGCACTAAGAAAGGATTTTTGAAAATTCACCCCCTAAGGGGGTAAAACGGGGGTGCAAAGTTAGTATGAAACTTTGCCGTTTTTGAAGTCAAGTGGGCAACCCGAACGCGGGAAGACGTCGTTAATGGGTTTAATTCTACGCGAGCGAAGCTGCGGGCGTCCACTATAGATAATAAAATAGACATCTTAATATAAATATTTCTTTTGTAGGTACGTGTGTATGACAGTGAACTCCTCCTAAACGGCTGGATAGATGTTGATGTAATTTTTTGTGTGTGTTCAAGGGGATTCGAGAATGGTTTAGATTCACAATTTGCTCCATTGGAAAATGTTTTATAAACACTATTTTAGTATTTTTATTTTTAACCTTCGTTCGGCGTGAAGCGTCGCGTCACTGACATTTCATACGGCAGAACAACGTTTTCGGGGTCAGCTAGTATTAATATAAGAATATAGGTCCTCGAGAACTGTAAAATACCGGCTGCCGACAAACTGGCCTACAGTTTGGCAGAAATTTATAAAATAGCTATGTTCAATTTAAGAAGTAAATAAATTAAAAAAAAAAAATATTGGTTGCCTGTAAAGTCGGTATACGGGCGAAAGTTTTACGTGACAACGACTTTGAGTGGTAAAATAATTTTAATGTGAATATTCATTCGTATAGTAGTATCGTCTCGTATCGTATCGTCTCTCTCGCTCTTAGGCGGGCTAACCATGCCCGAGTGGAAGGGACGCGTGCCTCTCACTCGCTCTCATTGTGAGCGCATAACGTGAGCGGAGCGTAACGCAGTTTCTTGAAGTGTCACCCGGCAAACCAATTTATAAGACGTTGTCACGTCAAAACCAACACTCACCCGCACGTGTCCCAGCCGCAGGAGCGCGGCGTGCGCGCGGCGGCAGCGCGCCCGCAGGTGCGCACAGTGCCGCAGCCGCCGCGCGCACGCCGCGCACACGCGCCGCCGCGCGACCGCGCCCGCGACCTGCATATGCGTTTATCTATCAATCAACGCAGGGCCTAAACTATAAGGGCTAGAAACTTGAAATTTTCCACAGGGGTTCCTTTTATAACGTAGGGGAGCACTATGAAAGGATTTTTGAAAATTCATTCCCTAAGGGGGTAAAACGAAGGTGCAAAGTTAGTATGAAACTTTGCCGATTTTGAAGTCAAGTGGGCAACAGGAACGCGGGCAGACGTCGTTAATGGATCTAATTTTACGCGAGCGAAGCTGCGGGCGTCCACTAGTGTGTAAATAAACCTTTGATCTGATTGCAATTAAACATTGGTAGGTTCTTCTGATCTTCTAGTAGCGTCCATAGCCCAATGGCTCGGGTCGATTCAATGTGATCCAAAGAGTTAAGCAACGACGGGCGCGGTCGGTTTGTGGATGGGTGACCGCTAGTGACAACATTTCATGGACGCTACCGTGCTTCGGAGGGCACGTAAAGCCGTCGGTCCCGGTTGTTTTCAATGCTGGAAACAATCGTTAAGCCTTGTCGAAGACTTCTCGATGAGAAGTTATAAAGATGAACAAGATCAAACAAGTTTGTTTAGCTTGATGAGAAGTTATAAAGGTGAACAAGAACAAACAAATTTGCTTAGCTTGATCAGAAGTTATAAATGTGTACAAACAAACAAACCAAGGATCCAATCAGCATAGCATAGGCTTGGCCAATGCTAGGATCTGTCAATGCGTATAATCTGCTGTCAGTTGCGAAGCATATCGCGCATACCTGCTGGGAGAAAATAATAATCCTCAGTAATATATCCTATTCCTCACTAATACATGGGAAAGTGTGGTTGGTATTTAATTTTATCCTTTTACTACCACTACCACAACCCTTTCTTTGTCCCACTGTTGGGCACGGGTCTCATGATCGGGTCGGGTCTCCGGGTCGGTCAGAATAGGAGGAATTAGGCCTCGAGTGCACCACTCTGGCCAAGTGTGGATTGGCAGACTTCACATGAGTACCAGCTTGATTTAAACGCTCTATACATGTCCTAGAAGACCCCGAGTTTCATAAACTTTCAATGTGGGCCTTTAAGCCTACTGTAGGGACAATCAGGGTGGTTGAGTACCCATCAGCTGAGTCCTTACTCCATGCCTAAATTATGGCATCTCGCAGTATTTAAATGCTAAACTTTCAACTGTGGCTGTGGGAAGATACGCCTTAGCTTTACAAAGAATTAAATAAATGAATCTTACCTTCGAGTGCATATTCAGGGAGTTACAGTTCACATGCAGATATACCCGTGAGGATGTACCTATACCTACACTTTATTGAATTCTACATATTCATTAAATTATAAAGAAACATTTTTCCAAAGAGACAAGAAGAGACATTAGATACAGAAACAATAATAACGCTGATTGTTAATTCTTCTGAAAAAGCATTTAATTTGTTTGGTAGATAATTACAATTAGTTTGTCATTGACAGCGACAGCAGATGTCACTACAGACAGATCACAGATTAATTTAATAGATTATATATAACAGACAGATATACAGATACAGACATAATGTACTCTGTGGATACAGACTATACATACAGTATATTATGTGTAAATTAAGTCCATGGAATAAACACTATTTGTAAAAGGAAGGTGCACTGTTACTAATAAAGCGGACCGATAGAGGCTCTTATTGCGTATGCTTCGTTGTTCGTTCTGTGCTATTTAACTAAGCTTCGCGCGCATTGATTTCTTATTACTATGGACGAAGGGTCCGCGCTAAATGAGTAACATAACGCAAAAAGACCTACAATTCCGCGTCGTAGTCACTATATCCATCGCAAGCTATGGAACAAACATTTCATAGTAACTTTGTTGTTTTTTTTGTTACATATTTAATATGTTTAGTTTAATAATATAATATTACCAGGTGTAAACGAAACTATTGTTATCCACTAGGACATTAATATTTAAATTTTCTTGATATAAATTTAATGCAGCTTTCTAATGGTGAAAGAATTTTCGACATTGGTCTAGTAGTTATTGTGTGAAAATATTACAAACAAATGTTTCCTCTATAAAATACTAGTGACATGGTGTTCAAATGACGGACTGTACAAGTACCTGGCTTCGAGCTAGCTTCATACAAAACACCCTGTATATTGATAAATTATCCTAAATGATAACGGTTGACAAGTTGACTCGGACTGTGTTATGTGTCGACCACTATACACGTCCAGGATAGGACTGATCTGACTCCACTTCGGCGAATCACCAAACATCGGCAATGGCAGCCTCAGCTATGCTTAGGTAGGACCAATGTGTACCACGAGATTGGACCATTTCACTGTCCATCCATCCATCAGCCTTTCACGGTCCCCTGCTGGACATAGACCTCCTTCAATCGATACACCTCCCGATCCTGTGCCCTCTGAATCCAGCGGTTTCCCGCTTGTCTTCTTCAGGTCGTCGGCACGTTCGCCAACAGTTCGTTTTCCGACCACCGACTCCAACCATTTATATAAGATAGGTACTCTAACCAAAAGACGTCAAATGACCTAAATAAATACTGTATAAAATTTAATTTACACATGTTTAGTGATAATTTGCTGGTATATCACGAAAGTTGTAAGGGAAGAAAAACAAAAAGCCTGTTTTAGAAAAGTATCACTTTTATTCATGTAAGTAATCCGCCTTGCTTTTAGAAAACTTCATAATGATGTAAGTAGATTTATTGTTGTCTATTGACTACTTCCTAATTAATTCGATTTTCGATGCATTCGAGGTTTTCCAAGCTGTGTCGGTTTTTTCTCAAACATCAAAGCGCGCGAACCTTAAACCTTCGTGTGACCACGTGTGTGTGTGTTTTGTTCTCTGTGTGGTTTCGAAGTAAGTTGGAATAATTCCCATTCACTATAACGCTCTGCAGTTGGGATACCAATTGGTTGCGGCACTCATAGCCATGGCCCAAGGATATGCCCAATTGTTCACACAATAATAATCAATATCAAACAAAATAAAATTCACTAGCTTCGTCTTCTTCAAGGGTTTCTTCCTTCACTTTCACATCCGCAGCAATGCCCATATCATCACATTGATTTTCCCTTTTTACACGGACTGTATTGGCTTGAGGATACACACTTTTACTTCTATCCCTCACAATAGATGAATATTCAGTTCGGTCTCTCGATACAAAATGTTTTTTATTATAATTAGTGCAAACACTATCATGATTTGTTCCAATTCTTACTACCCTAGTGCCTTTCATCTTAGCACTATGTTTATAAGTTCCAGATCCAGTATTTATGTTCTCACTGTTTTCTCCGGTGTCTTCATCTTTTATAGTTACTATTTCTTCCTGTGAGAGATGATCATTGTCAAAGCAGTCCACATCAAGATCTTCTTCTAGAACAGTCTGCGATTCTTCGACAGACCGGATCGCTTCCAGTGTTACCTGTAATTATCATATAAATGATTATAGCTGATAGCTACTATAAATTATAAGTATTTAGATATTCTAATTTAATTTAAAAATAATAAATTGACATGTATCCACTCCAGTAGTATGGCGATATAATCTCAAGAAACACAGCACACCGTGCAGGACTAAGTTCGTTGCACAGCTGATTTAGCGTCCATAGCCCAATGGCTCGGTTCGATTCAATGTGATCGAAAGTGTTAAGCAACGACGGGCGCGGTCGGTTTGTGGATGGGTGACCGCTAGTTGCAAAATTTCATGGACGCTACCGTGCTTCGGAGGGCACGTAAAGCCGTCGGTCCCGGTTGTTTTCAATGCTGGAAACAGTCGTTAAGCCTTGTCGAAGACCTTCGGGTGGCTTGAGAACATTCGACACTGGGTTGGCCACTAACCCCTCCACCAATCCGCATTGGAGCAGCGTGGTGGAGTATGCTCTAGACCTCCCGCAGAAGTGTTTGTGGGGGAGACCCGTGCCCAGCATTTTTTTTTTTTTCAGTAATCAGTATGTTTATTGTCAAATAACAGGTACAAAATACAGATGTTATTTCTTAAAAATATTGCGCTCTGTTATATACCCCGAGGGGTGTACAATATTTAATTAATTAATCATTATATTTTATTTATTGTACAAGTTCTGGTATGTGTATTATATCATTAAATTCCTTACATAATATAAATGTCTAATATTATTTTTTCTATTATGTTCTAATTTGTCTGCAGCCACCTCGTCAGTTTTCCTTTAAAACAATTGTAAGTTAAATCCTTAAAGTCGTCCGGTAATTTATTATAAATCTGAATTGCCATAAAGAATACATTATTTTTAAATATATGTAATTCACATTTAGGCATTACCAGGTAATACTTTCGCCTTACAGTTCTTGAGGAAACATCAATCTTTGGGACGTCTATGGGTCGCAGCGACAGCTGATTTGCGGTGCTGGCCCCATCTCGTCCTTATACCGGACGGTTGACATGTGACAACGAATGTTCGAATGATCTGTCATTCGCCATTGCATTTTGTGAATGGAGCTACTTTTAATGTATTGTGTAAGCAGAATTAATAATTACTTTTCTTAAACTTAAGTAATAACTAAATTATACATTTGTTATTCTTATTATTTTTGTAATAATCTATGTAGTAATTGATTTTTTTTTCTCTTTTTCTTTTTGGTTTAAATTATTTTGTTATTAATGATTTATTTTTTCCTATTTCTTGATTAGAATACCGCCTTCGCTGTATTATGACTGCCCAAAGGTTGACTGGCACAGAATGCTTTAAGCATTAAGTCCGCCTTTTGTTCCTAATTTTTTTTTTGGTACAATAAAGATTCAATAAATAAATAAATAAATAAGTAGACCTCCACGCGTTAGTTTGGTACTGACCTGTGGGTGTGTGTCGGCGACCCGCAGCATCACGTCGCGGGAGCGCCGCGCGAGCCTTCGAAGCCTTCCCAAGTCCAGCAAGCTCTGCGCGCAGCTCTGGCAGATGAGCGACGGCAGACTCCCGCCCGCCGGCTGCACACAACATTGTATTTAGTACTAGCTTTTACCCGCGGCTCCGCCCGCGTGGTCAAAGGGAATTAACAATGAGTTGTTTATCATACATGACACATTTGTATAGTGTTTAGTTTGTTAGCGAAATTCAGAACTTGCAAATGAATTTTACTAACGCCATCTATTAACAACATCTGGAACTAAATATCTAGCAAATAACAAAACAACGATATCTTCCCATGGGGATGTTTTACCGCGGTAAAAAGTAGCCTACGTCACTCTCCACCCTCCTCACTATCTCCACACACAAAAACCATACCATATAATAGCTTCTTTGCGACGTGAAAGCCGGACAAACAAACAAACACACTTTCACATCTATATATATAAAAGGAGAAGGTGACTGACTGACTGACTGACTGACTGACTGACTGACTGACTGACTGACTGACTGACTGACATATCAACGCAGGGCCTAAACCATAAGGGCTAGAAACTTGAAATTTTGCACAGGGGTTCCTTTTATAACGTAGGGGAGCACTAAGAAAGGATTTTTGAAAATTCACCCCCTAAGGGGGTAAAACGGGGGTGCAAAGTTAGTATGAAACTGCCGTTTTTGAAGTCAAGTGGGCAACCCGAAGGCGAGTAGACGTCGTTAATGGGTCTAATTCTACGCGAGCGAAGCTGCGGGCGTCCACTAGTTTATAATATTAGTATGGAAGTATGGAAGTATGGATATGGATTTTATTCAATTTTTTCCAGTTACACTTCTTTAGAGGCGACCCGACCATCTTAGACCTTAAGGATCGGCATGGCATTACTGACTTGGAACCACTCTTACTAACAAATGTGACACTCACTAGTACCGAACGACTGTTTGGTAGTCCCATACGGCTACCCCCCGCCCGGGCAACCCCTCCCGCGAACACAATTTGCTCTGTATACACTGTCTAGATATGTATGTCAGTAGGAAAGGACTAAGATGGTCGCCTCTAAAGAAATGTAACCGGAAAAACCATCTTAAGAGGGGTATAGGTGTCCACCACTGGACACTAGTACCTATAGACAAAGACAAGTAATTGGTACAATATGAAACTGACAACATCGTGGCACGCAGAACCGAGTTCGAATCCCGGCCAGGGGCAGGCCGGCCATATATTTTTAAATATTTGTATTCTATCATGGAAGTTAAATTGTGTTGTTTTTTTGTGTGTGTTCGCCTTCAATACAGTCCTAGGCCTCCCTCGGGGTGAGTGTGCACCGTCTACCTATCACTACTTATCACTTACTTCCAGTCCGGTGAGGGTCTCGTACAGAGAGCAGAGTTTATCATTCCCTTCCATCACATAACACACGCCTTCCGCCGATAAACATATCCGACAGAACTGCAACACGACGAGAATCAGATAAGCTTAAATTAAAGATTACAGCTGCGTATTTTAAAGCGTCAATGGCTCGCGGCGAGTTAAGCAACGACGGGCGCGGTCGGTTTGTTGATGGCTGACCGCTAGTGGCAAAATTTAATGGGTGCGTCTGTGTTTTGGAACGCACGATAAGCCGCCGATCCCAGTTGCTTTCAATTGTAAAGAAGCTTTAAGGCTGGTTGAAGACCTTCAGGGGTTCACATTCAGCATTGGGTTGGCCACTAACCCCTCCACCAATCCGCATTGAAGCAGCGTGGTGGAGTATGCTCTAGACTTGCCGCAGCTGTGACTGTGGGACAAACCCGTGCACAACAGTAGGACTCATATGGGTTGTAGCTTTTATGGTTATAAGATAGCAAACGACCTTGCAGCACCCCTCCGCTGCCGCCCGTGACAACTGTGACTGAATTTGAACAAGACTCAAAAAGGGGGCTGAGATGGTTAGTCCAGTTAGTAGAGAGTTAATAAGAACATTAGTTGGTCAGTTAGAAGGTACGAGGATTATTGATTGTTCGTGATAGTCGTTTTAGTTTGTGTTAGTAATAGTCCAGTCAGTAATTGTTAGTAATAGTCTCGATCCAAGTCAGTCACATACCTATACGTTGCTACCCTACCTCAGTTGTCGAACAGTCTTCAGGTGTTCCCATCTCGTCAGCTCTATCCATAACATCTTCCTCTGCAGCCTCCTCAATCCTAGGTCTCTTTACGTCGGGCTCTCCATTCGGGGCTCTTGAGGCCTCCCAGGGCTCAGAAGGCCCAGAGATGATGCTTTGGGTGCCATCATTTAAGACTTGGCTCTCCTCGCTTTGTCCCTAAAACAATATGATATTTAAATACAAAACAGGCACACTACCACAAGAATGGAAGGAAGCACATGTTACTCCGATATATAAAAAAAGGTGATAAATTAACTGCGGCTAACTACCGGCCAATTAGCCTTACAAGTATAGTTTGTAAAACAATGGAAAAAATAATTACGGGAGAATTAAGAAAGTTTATTGCAACTGAAAACATAATTATTGATGAGCAACACGGGTTTGTTCCAAAGAGATGTGTACAGTGGAGTACCCCAGGGATCTGTGTTAGGACCAATCCTTTTTGGAATCTATATTACAGATTTTAAAAAAGTAGTAATATCAGATCTGTCTATTTTTGCTGATGATACTAATGTTGGAAACATTAACTTGTGTGACATTACATTGAAGTTTTTGTTATCTGTACGTTTACTATTATTCTCTATCTGTAGAAAACAACTTGTCATTCCCTCTCAATAAATAACAAAATAATCACATACAGTCACGGGCGCACGCGTTTTTTACTCGGCTCGCAAATTTAATAATTTTTGGACCCAATCTTGCTTTTTCTCAACTAAAATTATATGAAATCCCCTCATTAGTAATAATGTTATTCAGGAAGATTTAGATAGAATCGTACAATGGTCACAAGACTGGCTTATCTCATTAAATGTAGCCAAATGTACAGTTTTACATATGGGCAGCAAAAACCAAAAAATATCATATAAAACATTAGGTTGGTACCACTAAACATGTTAATGCTCAAAAAGATCTTGGTGTCACCATTACACACAATTTAAAGAGGGATGTTCACATTATGAATATAGCAAAAAAAGCTAACTCTATTTTGTATGTCATAAGAAAGGCTTTTAGTATTATCACCAAAGATTTGTTCATTAAAATATATAAAACTAACATCTGTCCATTGTTGGAGTATGCTTTCCAAATCTGGAATCCTTACTTTATTAAAAAAAGACATTCTAGTCATTGAAAATGTACAGCGAAGAGCTACGAAATTAGTAATATCACTGAAGAACAAATCTTATGATGAGCATCTTTCTGACCTATAGTTAACCAGTTTGGAACACCGAAGGCAAAGGAGAGATCTCATAGAATATAGAAACATTCAAACCCCTGATTTAAAAAATCAGGGGTTCCCAAACTTATTTTGTCTACTGACCACTTTGAGAACAAATTATTTTTTAGCGCCCCCATTTTTTCTCCTACTTAAAAACCACTATAACTTCAAATTAAATTAATTAATTATTGTGAGCCACATTAGTGGAGATTAATTGTAAACGAGACTTAACTCGCAAGAGTTAACTTGAAACCTGAGCGCAGTAGGATGCCCTCATTTTTTTTCTGGGTCTCTTACTTTAGGCCTGCAGCGCCCACAAGGGGGCGTTATCGCCCACTTTGGGAAAGGCTGTTTTAAATGGATACTACAACGTCAAAAATATTGCAGATCTATACTTAAACCAAATGCCCAACTAAGAGGACACTCAATGAAACTGAAAAGACACAAGCTCTAGCAACCCTAGACACCAACAAACAGGACTAACTATCACTAACAGTCCCCAGTCCTCATACCTACTAACGAACTGACCAACTAATGTTCTAATTAACTTTCCTAACTAATTGGACTAACCATCTCAGTCCCTAATTGAGTCTTGTTCAAAGTCAGTCACAGTTGTCATGGGCGGCAGCGGATGGGTGGTGCTGCAAGCTCGTATGCTATCTTGTATCCATAAAAAAAAAAAAACACTTTTAGCCTAATCGTGTAGTAGAACAATGGAATAGGTTACCTGAAACAGTGATTAGTGCACCAACAGTGAACATTTTTAAAAACAAAGAACACAAGTGCAGTGATATGCACGTAACTAAATCCATCACAATAGACCCAATACAGTTTCCATTCCTTTGCAATATTTCCTCTACATCTGGCGGGTGTACCAATTGATGGTGCAGTCGATGGAGGGTGGTATCCCCCACGTGTGCCACATCACAACTCATTAAAATGTCTCGAAGGTGCCTCTATGTGTTGGACCTGTGTCCCCACGCAAGCCTTCCAAATTAACGGGTCCACATCTGGACCCGTGAAATTTAAAAAGATACATAATAATAATATTAATATCGGTGGTAAGCACCTTGCTGGTTTGGGACTATTTCGACCAATTCCTCAACCCTCATTGGTTCTGGGTTCTCTTGCCGATGACAAAACACATTCACTACATTAGTTACAGTAAAATTATTAATTGACTGACCTCATCAATTTCTTCAGATGGTACTGCAGTTCTAAGGAGCTTCTGATTTATGTAACTTGTTTTTGAGAAATGTTTACTGCATAGCATTTTATGCTGACTAAACAGTTTTCTTTGGAATACAGGATGTGACCATGGTTCATTCGGGAAGCAGAATTTCGCCCATAATTCACAACTGAAAGAAGTGTAAGGTGAAGGTCTTGGCTTCATGCAAAAAATTACATTGAGTGTACAACCAAATAGGCACTAAGAAGTAACATGTGATGTAATACCAACACATACCGAAGACTATTTGTGCTGCCTGGAGTTGGAAAACGGTGAAAAGTAATGCTTGCATCTTGTGAAGATGACGACCCACACTTAATGCACCTATATTTACACTTCATCGCAAAACACTATTGTCAAAGATTCAATATCTCCTTAGAGTTTCTAACACTTGACAATGGAACGGAGGAATAGGATGCTCGACTTAATGTTTTGATGGCACAATAGGATATTTTTTATATTTATTTATACGAAATAAATCACAAGTTCACAAGAAAAAACGACTATAAATATTTATTTAAATCACTCACAGAGTATGTACATATACCTTTTTTTTACGTAGGCAAACTAGCTATAGATACTACGTATTACGTAGTACCACAGTAGTACCCACAAACTAGCTAGAGATACTGGTAGTACCTAAATCTGTGGTTTCTGGTTTAATTAGGTGTAGTAATATTTCAGAATAATCTAACAACGTACTCTGTGGGTGTATATCTATTCTGTGGACTGACCCACAGAGTACATTTTACATGACTGACGTAGACGGAGAGACTCACCTCAATCGAAGACATTTATCTTGTGGTGTTGCCATTGTAAACTACCATTTATAATTTCGAAATTGATTACATATATTTTTCTATTTGTCCAGCGCTGGACAAAAAGGGTGACATGTTGGAAAGGCCCCCAAGGGAAGCGCTGCGTAGGGAGACCCTACACACGTTGGGACGATGAAATTAAAAAGACGGCAGGCCCACAATGGCAAAAAGTAGCACAGGATAGAGAAAAATGGCTATCATTGGAGGAGGCCTTTACCTGTGAAGGGGTTCTTGCAGAAAATGAAAACTGATTGAACAAATAAATATTGACATTTAAAACAATTGAAAAAAAACACAATGACATTTATTTAATAGATCTATTAATTTGCTAATGACATTTAATAATAACTAAGGACAAATATATCATGACATACAACTAATGTTATTAAATAAAAATTAGGTCATGACTTAAATATTAAATTAAAAATTAACAATGTAAATGTGAATTTAGGCAAGAAATAAAAGGCTTTTTTATTTTATTATTTTTCTATTTATCAAATTAAGTACATTCCTAATAACTTCCTTAACGAAAAGAACGAAAAATCATTGGTTTGCTAATGCCTGTGAAGCTTTGATCTACCTACAATAGGTATTAAATGGCTTCTATTGATAACCCTGCCCTAAACTGTGCGTCTTTCTAAGCGTGTGGAAACTTGGAAAGGTAAGTACAGTTGTATATGAGAACATTAAATATTGTCACCACTAGGTTTAGGCTTTAATGACCGAACTTCATCAAAGCTGAAGATCACCAAAAATCCAGACCGTGTTGAAGAAACTTCTGTCTTCGGTGTAGTCATGAGAAAGTCGATAAATGGCGACGTTGGCGTGACAATTTCTAGAGAACACTCACCATTGTAAAGCCGATAGAACACGCAGAGGGAGCCTATGTCCCTCCGTAAAGAAACAGATTACAGCCAGTGGTGATCTTGGGGCTGTTGATCAACCGGATCGCGCGTTTTTGTATTGAGTCAAATGGGTGCAGCTGGTACTAAGGCGCCCCGGCCCAAAGATGGGAGCAGTACTCCATGTGTGGCCTCACTTGTGCTTTAGAAAGCAGAAGCAAGTGCTCCGCAGTGAAGTACGGTTTGGCCTTGTTTAGGACGCCTAATATCCTAGAAGCGAGTTTCACCTTACCTACTCTCCAAAGGTCTCCGAAACTGTACATTATGTGAGATCTCAACGCTTTTACTAACTGTAAGAGTGATGCACTGGAACCGTGGGGCCATGACAAATGGATTTTTTTAGCTGTAAACGCGCAAACTTGTCTTCTTTGGGTTGAACTCAACTAGATTGAGTCTACCCCATTCCGAAACCTGCTCCAGAGTAAATCGATTTAAGACAAAAGTTCGATTCTGCTTTCCTCCACTTGCGACTGAAGCGTCTACCTGGCGTCTGGCCTGTCTACAATGCATCTCCCGTGCTGTCGTCCGCATAGCAATGCATGTCATATGTCTGTTGTAACATATCTATAATAGTACTACTAATAGTTATAAAGTGGAAACATTTGTTTGTAATGTTTTCACACAAAAACTAGTGGACCGATTTCAAAAATTCTTTCACTATTATAAAGCTGCATCTTGACCGAGTGACATAGGCTATATAATATTACTAGGTGTAAACGAAACTTTTGTTATGTCTAATTCCACGCGAGCGAAGCTGCGGGCATCCACTATTCATTGTTATGCAGATATAAAGTACTTACTTAGATTATAATAGGACGGATCCACGCCTGGTCAAGTAGAAAACAACTAAATAGGATATAGGACTTCAATCTTGAAAGTTGTAAGGGAAGAAAATAAAAAGCCTGTTGTAGCAAAGTATCACTTTTATTAAAAGCTTTTATTTAACTTCACTCGTATGTATGTATGTATGTATGTCCTGGAATCTTGCAATCAATATTTCACCCACTTCCACTGAAGCTATCGAGCTGAAATTTGGCACACATATTAGGTTCCGATGACAATGCAATAATATGGTACTGTCGAACTGATCTGATGATGGAGCCGGAAGATATTAACTGGAATTTCATGATGGAATATCGTATCATAGTCGTGTTTGCACTTGTGGTAAAGTCTTGTAATGAACTTTGACCACGATTAGGTTTAAAGGTCAAGTTATAAAAGCTTTTTAAAAAAAAATTTTTTTACAGTATAATTTTATTCATCTCTCATTTTAGCCTTGCTTTTAATAAACTTCATTATGAAGTAGATCTTCACCAGTGTCTATTGCGTAGGTAGTTATAAAATTGGTTTTTTCATTCGACTGTAATTTACTAAATTATAATTTTTTCGACGAAATGAGGAACATAATAACAAAATTTGGTTGGTCTGGTCTAGGAATTGAGATGATTATAAATATGAACAATTTTATACAATTAATCATTGTTTTTTTAATGTTTCCTAAGAGGGGGTTTTTCATAGGATGAATTAATTCATATCGTACCATTATGACTTGTTAAACAGCAAATTTAAATTGTGTAAGTCAGAACTTACATATTGACCGATTTGATCGTCATTTTCGATGATTGAGTGAACGATTGTTATTTGTTTGTAAGTTTTAATTGATGACATCCAATCATTTTGAGTTTTGTTCCTAAGTGTGGTTTCAGGGTAAGTTGGAATAATTCACAGTTCACTTAAAACGTCTTCATTGAATCAACAGTCTTACACAATACGAATTTGACATACCGATCTTAAGTCCATCGAATTATTTTGAGTACGGCATTTCCACTGATACCACCCGCAGCCACGGAGATACCCTTTCCATGAAAACATGCTTTTAAGTAACAGTTGCCCAGCTGGTGATAAGTGGGTGTATACACATACCACTACCTACCCCTTTGGTGAAATGCCCCTTTTGTGATCAAGGACAGCCAGTTGGGATGCTAATTGATCACAGCACTCGATTAGTTTACAATTTTCTCAATGGTCCTTTTGCGCACAAAAGAATAATCAATATCAAACAACTAAATAAAATTCCCTAGCTTCGTCCTCTTCAAGGGTTTCTTCCTTCACCTCTACATCTTCGGCAATGCCCATAACATCACACTGATTTTCAGTTCGGCCCGCTTGCAAACTTTCACTATTTACACTCCGTCTATTGGGTTGAGGACACACACTTTTAGTTCTATCACTCACAACATATTCATGGTCTGTCAATACGAAATGTTTTTTATTATAATTAGTGCTAACACCTTCATGATTTGTTCCAATTCTTACTACCTTAGTGTCTTTCATCTTAGCACTATGTTTATAAGTTCCAGATCCTTGCAAACTATCACTTTTTACACTCAGTCTATCGGGTTGAGGACACACACTATTAACTCTATCACTCACAACATATTCATGGTCTGTCAATACGAAATGTTTTTTATTATCATTAGTGCTAACACCATCATGATTTGTTCCAATTCTTACTACCTTAGTGCCTTTCATCTTAGCACTATGTTTATAAGTTCCAGATCCAGTATTTATGTTCTCACTGTTTTCTCCGGTGTCTTCGTCTGTTAGAGTTACTATTTCTTCCTGTGAGAGATAATCATGGTCAAAGCAGTCCATGTCAAGATGTTCTTCTAGAACAGTCTGCGATTCTTCGACAGACCGGATCGCTTCCAGTGTTACCTGTAATTATCATATAAATGATTATAGCTGATAGCTAATTATAAGTATTTTGGAATTCGAACGTAACATAAAAACAATATGACGGGCCCGTTAGCGCGATCGCTAGTGACCCTGTTGTTGCGCCAGGGGTCGTGGGTTCGAATCCCACTCAAGACAAATATTCGTGTGACGAACACTTGTATTTGTTCTGTGTCTGTATAACAGTCTCTGACACCCATAACTCAGGCTCGCGCCTACTTTGGGGTCAGATGGCCCTGTGTGAGAATGTCCAAGATATTTATTTATTTTATAACTAGCTGACCCCGCAAACGTTGTTCTGCCATATGAAATGTCAAAGCGACGCTTCACGCCAATGAACGACGGTAAAAAATAAAAATACCAAAATAGTATTTAAAAAAAAAAACATTTTCCAGTGGACCAAATTGTGAATCTAAACCATTCTCGAATCCCCGTGAACACACACAAAAAATTTCATCAACATCTATCCAGCTGTTTAGGAGGAGTTCACTGTCATACACACGTAGGTATAATATTAGTATGGACGTGTAAACACTGTGAATAAATTACTTTCCTTACACTTAATTAGACCTCCACGCGTTGGTTTGGTACTGACCTGCTGGTGTGTGTCGGCGACCCGCAGCATCACGTCGCGGGAGTGCCGCGCGAGCTCTCGCAGCCTGCCAAAGTCCAGCAAGCTCTGCGCGCAGCCCTCGCAGACCAGCGACGGCAGGCCCCCGCCCGCCGGCTGCACGCAACATTGTATTTATTACAGTACTAGTGGACGCCCGCAGCTTCGCTCGCGTAGAATTAGACCCATTAACGACGTCTGCCCGCGTTCGGGTTGCTCACATGACTTCAAAAACGGCAAAGTTTCATACTAACTTTGCACCCCCGTTTTACCCCCTTAGGTGATGAAGACTGATGCAAAAATTAGATAAAAACAATCCTTGATGCGGATTATATATCATGCTAAAATTTCAGCTCGATCGGTGCAGAACTTTTTGAGTTTTTGAAGCGTACACAAACCAACATAACATTTTTATATATATTGATTTTACTCAATTTTTCCCGGTTCCACTTCTTTAGAGGCGATCATATCAGACCTTAAGGATCCGCATGGCATTACTGACTTGGAACCACTCTTACTAACAAATGTGGCACTCGACCAGCTAGTATCCAACGACTGTTTGGTAGTTCGGTGCGACTACCCCGCCCGTCCCCTCCCGCGAACTCCACACAGTTTGCTCTGTCTAGATATGTATATCAGTAGGAAAGCTCAAGATGGTTGCCTCTAAAGAAGTGTAACCTTTAGAGGCGACCATCTTAGACCTTAAAGGTCCGCATGACGTCTGTACCGAGCGGATGGGTGGTCAAACGAGCCTGCAGCACCACCCAGCCGCTGCCGCCCATGACAACTGTGACTGACTCTGAACAAGACTCAAATAGGGACTGGGTGGTTGGTCTGGTCCAGTTGCAGTTAACAACATTAGTTTGTCATTTGGTTGATGGGTATGAGGAGTGACAGTCTTGTTAGTTGGTGTTATTAATAGTTCAGTTAGTAATTGTTAGTAAGTCTCGCTCGATCCAAGTCAGTCACATATACGTTACTACTATTGAGGACTAAGATGCTCGCCTCTAAAGAAGTGTAACAGGAAAAACCATCTATAAGGATAGGTGTACAATACAATTATTGCACATAAAAATTAATGTTCTGAATGTCTATTAATTATCTATAATTGTCAATTCTCTCTCTCTAAGCTATGTCAAATTTACTCTGTGTTAGCTATGCTATATTGATTCTGTGGTGATCACAGAGTACTTGTGATTCCTTATTAAGAATTATTACCAATGACTAGCTATGATGGTCTTTTAATTAAAAATTGTGCTATGTGCAGTTAAATAAACAGTTTCAATATAAACTTTGCTGTTTTATTAAACAGTAGTGGTGCCGAAACCCTTCGTGTGAAAGTAAATAGTGCGTTTGCGTACAAAGTACGTTGTACGTCAGAAATACCTAGTGCCGCCGTTGTCGATGCGTAATTTGTGTCTAAGTGCGTAGTGAACATTTTTCATTCGTCTTGAGCAATGTCTAAGTCGGACGAGAAAGAAATGTGCGTAGATAGCCTAGGCCTAGCACGGTTGCGCTTAAAACGCGGGACGATTAAGGGTGCGATAACTAGGTTGGAATCATTTGTGAATGATGTAGCATCCCTGGCCGGTGCCAGTGTCGTCATGCTGGAGACACGCAAAGAAAGACTTGTGAGTACGTTCCATAACTATGAGGAAATAAATCTCTCTATATCTGAGTTGGACTCCAGTGATGCTGAGGATGTTGCTGTTGTAGAATCTAAGTATTTTTATGTGCTGGATAAATTGAATCAATCCATAGAGCTGTCTAAGAAACCAACCAATGTTGAAAACAGTAATATTGTTAATTCTAAATTACCAAATATAGATATTTGTAACTATGATGGAAAAGATTTTACTAAGTATAGACCATTTATGGACTTATTCACAGCTGTTATTGATAACAATAGGTCCTTATCAGATGTACAAAAATTATTTTATTTGAGAAAGTATTTGTCAGATGATGCCTTGTCTGTTGTTGTAAATTTGCCATTGGTCAATGAATCATACAAAGAAGCATTGCTACTTTTAAAAAAAAGGTTTGATAATAAGACTCGGTTGATTTCTAATCACATCAACATTATTTTAGATCTCCCTTCTATGCAAAAGGGTACAGCAAGTGCGTTACGCACATTTATTTCCCAGATACAGCAACAGTTGCTTGCCCTTAAAAATTTGCAATTGCCGGTTGAGAGCTGGGATATGCTTTTAATTTCTATTTTGATTAAAAAGCTGGATTCATACACTAGCAGAGCATATCACCTTGATAGAACTGATCCTGATTCATTGCCTACTATAAAGGAATTTATAGTATTTTTAGAACGGCGAGCAATTGCCTTGGAGGACAGTCCACCTATGAAAGTGTCTTCATTCAATGACAGTGTTAATAAATTTAAATCAGCTTCTATGAAAGTTAGCAATTTAACAACCACAAACAAGCATTACATTTCATGTGTGTGCTGTAATAAAGATCATCAACTTTTTATGTGTCCAAAGTTTAAGTTAATACCTGTCAGTGATCGCTTGGACTTTGTAATTTCTAATAAATTGTGTAAAATGTGTCTGAAACAGCATGACAATAATTGCAAGTATAATTTTAAATGTAAGATTTGCAAAAATAAACATAACACTTTATTACACGAGGAACAATGTTCTCAAATTTCAAATAATGAACCTGTATCCTTGCATTCGAATACTGAAAGTTTTCAGACTAAAGTTTTATTACCTACAATTAAAGTAACAATGTTGTATATTTTTAATAATAAGATTTATGTCAAAGCATTACTTGACAGTGGCAGTCAAGCGTCTATTATTACATCTTCACTTGTTAAAAAATTAAATCTGAAACCTATTGCTCAGAATACTAACATTATTGGTGTTGGTAATCATCATAAACAAGTAACCAAGTGTGTAAAAATTAAGTTACAGTCGAATGTCCATGATGTTAAATTTAGTGTAAAGTGTCATGTAGTAGATCATATAACCACCACTTTACCACAAAATCATGTTGATATATCTTCCTTTAAAATTCCTGAAGTGCAGCTTGCTGATGTTGATTTTCACATCCCATCAGAGATATCACTTTTATTGTCAGCAGATTTTTATTTTAAAATAATATTAGATGGACATATAAAATTAGACAATAACTTAGTCATGCAGAATACATTATTTGGATATATCATTGGTGGTTCTATCATCTCACGGTCCAATGACAGTTCAATTGTGGCTAACTATATTTCATGTAATGATACGGAAATGTGCTGTCCTGAATTTGGGAAGCTTGATGAAACAATGCAGCAGTTTTGGCTAGCAGAAAAAATCCCTGAAGACACTAGTCAATCGACAAAAATAAATTCAGAATTTATCAAAGCCGAAGAAAGTTTTAATAGTACAGTCCAGTTAACTGAGAATAGGTTCTATGTTGATATGCCATTGGTTGCTCCCATGAGTGAACTGCAATTAGGGGACTCATTTTCATATGCTCTTCAGAGATTTTATTCTTTGGAAAGGAAACTGCAAGGTAACTCTGATTATTTTAAGCAATATAAAATTTTTATTGATGAATATTTGACCTTAGGTCACGCAAAGCTGGTGGATATTAACAGCTATGATGTTAATAATGGTCCAGTATATTTTCTTCCTCATCATGCTGTCATAAACGAAAGCAGCAAAACCACCAAACTAAGGGTTGTATTTGATGGCAGCATGAAGACAAAAAATAATTTTTCTCTCAATGACAAAATGCTCAATGGGCCTATAGTCCAAAACGACTTATTCAATATTTTGATATTATTCAGAACCTATAGATATACACTGTTATGTGATATCGAGAAGATGTTTCGCCAGGTTTATTTGAATCAAAATCAGATAGGTTTAATAAATATTTTATGGCGAGACCATCCAAGTAAACCCATTTGTTGCTTGCAGCTCCAGACTGTGACTTATGGTCTAAAAGCTTCCACATTTCTTAGCACTAGATGTTTGCTAGAGCTAGCTCTCAGATTTCGAGATGATTATCCCTTAGCTGCTGAAGCTATTATTAATAATACATATGTGGATGATGTCATATGTGGAACAGACAAGCTAGATGAACTTAAAAAATTAAAATTCCAGCTAGTAGAACTAATGAAACTGGGTAGCTTCAATTTACATAAATGGTGTTCCAATAATGATAATGTTTTGAAAGATATTCCTACTAACCAGAGATTTTTTGAGCAAGTACCTTTGAATAAGGATAATGTGGTAAAAACTCTAGGTCTTAAATATAATGTTCTTACAGATGAGTTGACATTTAGGGCTCCTAATGTGGATAATTGTAAAATCCATACTAAAAGATCTGTTCTCAGCTTTATTGGAAAGATTTTTGACCCATTAGGCTTGATAGGTGTAATTGTAGTGACAGCAAAAATATTTATGCAGTCCCTTTGGGCCTCTAAATTGGATTGGTCACAGCCACTGACTCCAGAACAGAATGATTTTTGGCAAAAATATTGCAGAGACTTACAGGATATGGGTACTATCTCAATAGGTAGATCCATTTTATCACTACATGTAGATCCAGCACAAATAGAGTTTGTTGAATTAGTAGGATATTCAGACGCATCAATAAAAGCCCTAGGCTGTTGTTTATATATACGCATTTTCTATAAAAATGGTGAAATTGAAGTAAATTTAATCTGTTCAAAATCTAGAGTAGCACCTTTAAATAAGTCTTTAACAATTCCTAATTTGGAATTAAATAGTGCGTTATTGTTGGCTCAGCTGGCAAAAAGAGTAAGTGAAATATTACATAAAAGATTTTCTCACAAAGTCATCCTATATTCAGATTCTCAAATAGTTTTATCATGGATTAGCACTTCAAATTTAAAAACTGTTAGATATGTCTGTAATAGAGTTAACACAATTAAGAACTTAACAAAAAATTTCAATTGGTGCTATATCAAAAGTGCAGATAATCCTGCAGATCTCCTTTCTAGAGGAATAGATCCAAAGAAATTGTGTGGTAAACAGCTTTGGTGGAAAGGGCCTGCTTGTTTGTCTGACCCACACTATCAACACAATATAGCTGAATATAAATTTAAAATTAACTCCAACGACTTAAGTCCAGTTGAACAGTTAGATGTACCCATTAAAATTTGTAATTTGCAAAAGATTACTGATGAATCCAATATTTTTGATAAATTTTCAGATCTAAATATGTTACAGAGAATTATTTCTTGGATTCTAAGATTTAAATTTAATTGTTTAAATTCTAAAAATAAAAACTTTGGTCCTTTGTTACCTGAAGAGTTGCATAATTCAATGCTCTTTATAATAAGATACACTCAGAAACAATATTTTTCTAATGAGATGAATTTACTTTTAAAAAATAAACCTGTTAAAAATAATTTGACTCATTTGCACCCATTTTTGGATCATGATAATTTGTTAAGAGTTGGAGGTCGCTTACAAGCAGCTTCAAATTTATCCTATGATAAGAAGCATCCTGCGATTTTACCAAAATCCAGTGCTATTACTCACATGATTATTAGAAACGAGCATATTAGACTATTGCACGCAGGAGCAAAGCTTGTGCTTAGTAGTTTGTCTCAGAGGTACTGGATAATAAATGGTGTGCGTGAAGTTAAAAAGGTGTTGTATAGGTGCATAAAATGCTTTCGGGTCAAGGCTGAAGCTGCCAAGCAACTGATGGGGTCTCTGCCACCTGAACGTGTGACACCTTCTCGACCGTTTCAGGTCACAGGTATTGATTTTTGTGGTCCATTTAACATGAAGGTAGCACGAATTAGGAAGCCAGTCATTACTAAAGCCTATATTGCAGTGTTTGTCTGTTTTAGTAGCAAGGCAATTCATATAGAATTAGTAAGTAATCTTACTACGGAAACATTTTTGGCATGTTTACAGAGATTCATAGCTAGAAGGGGCATGCCTACAAAGATTTTTTGTGATAATGCCAAGACTTTTAAGGGTAGTGAAAATTATTTAAACGATTTGTACAAGTTGCACTCAAGTAAAAAGCATAAAGAGTCTGTGGAGTGCTTCTGTTCTCAAAGAATGATTTCTTTTAAGTATATACCCAGTTATTCTCCGGAGTTTGGGGGCCTCTGGGAGGCCGGGGTGAAAAGTGTAAAGTATCACTTTAAGCGAGTAGTATCTAATTTGTGTTTAACCTTTGAGGAGCTATATACAGTTGTTACCCAAATAGAAGCAATCTTGAATTCTCGTCCGTTACTCCCTCTGAGTTCAGATGTAGATAATTTTGAATATCTTACCCCTGGCCATCTACTCATAGGTGCCAGTTTGACAAGTTATCCCGAGATTGACCTCTCTGATAAAAATATAAACACCCTACGCCTTTGGAATATAGTCTCTAAATTAAAACAAGATTTCTGGAAGGCCTGGTCCCAGGATTACTTGTCACAGCTGCAGAATAGACCAAAATGGAAATTTGCAGCAAATAATATTAAAAAGGGTGACCTTGTAATTGTAAAAATAAATAATTTATCTCCTTTAAGCTGGCCAATGGGTCGAATTGTTGATACCTATCCTGGTCCAGATGGAAATGTAAGAGTGGCTGAGGTAAAAATGGGACATAATGGTAAGGTTTATAAGCGTTCATATAAAAGTTTGTGCCCTTTGCCTATGGAAAGCTAAATAAATATAATAAATAAGTTTCGATACTAATTACTTAATACCCATTTCTGCCCTGCCCAACTTATGTACAATACAATTATTGCACATAAAAATTAATGTTCTGAATGTCTATTAATTATCTATAATTGTCAATTCTCTCTCTCTAAGCTATGTCAAATTTACTCTGTTAGCTATGCTATATTGATTCTGTGGTGATCACAGAGTACTTGTGGTGATTCCTTATTAAGAATTATTACCAATGACTAGCTATGATGGTCTTTTAATTAAAAATTGTGCTATGTGCAGTTAAATAAACAGTTCCAATATAAACTTTGCTGTTTTATTAAACAATAGGTGTCCACCACTGGATACTAAAGTACCTATTCAAGTAAATACTTATCACTTACTTCCACTACTCACTTAAACTACACTTACACTACTTATCACTTACTTCCAGTCCGGTGAGGTTCTCGTAAAGAGAGCAGAGTTTATCATTCCCTTCCATCGCATAAAACATGCCTTCCGAAGCCAAACATATCCGACAGAACTGCAAACGAGAATAAGATGATAAACTTAAATTAAAGATTACATCTATTTTAAAGCATCAATGGCTCGCGGCGACCGAGTTAAGCGGTCGGTTTGTTGATGGCTGACCGCTAGTGGCAAAATTTCGTTGTAAAGAATCGCTAAGCCTGGTTGAAGACCTTCGGGGGCTTGACATTCAGCACTGGGTTGGCCACTAACTCCTCCACCACGCTGCTCTAATGCGGATTGGTATGCTCTAGACCTGCCGCAGCTGTGACTGTGGGACAAACCTTGTGCTTTTATGGTTATTAGATAGCAAACGAGCTTGCAGCACCACCCCTCAGCTGCCGCCCATGACAACTGTGACTAACTTTGAACAAGACTCAAATAGGGACTTAGATGGCTAGTCCAGTTAGCACAGAGTTAATAACAACATTAGTTGGTCAGTTAGAAGGTACGAGGATTGTTGACTGTTCGTGATAGTTATTCGTTTTAGTTTGTATTAGTAATAGTCCAGTCAGTAATTGTTAGTAATAGTCTCGATCCAAGTCAGTGACATATACGTTGCTACCCTACCTCAGTTGTCGGACAGTCTTCAGGTGTTCCCGTCTCGTCAGCTCCATCCATAACATCAGGGTTCTCATCCACAACATCTTCCGTTTCATCTAGTTCCTCTGCAGCACAGTCAGCCCTAGATCTCTTTACGTCGGGCTCTCCACTCGGGGCTCTCGAGGCCTCCCAGGGCTCGGAGGGCGCAGAGACGATGCTTCGGGTCCCATCATTCAAGACTTGGCTCTCCTTCCCTCCCTAAAACAATGTTGGTAGTAAGCACCTTGATGTTGTTTTGCTGATGCGGGCGTAACCGTCCTGGGGGCCTAGACAAGTGGCAAAAACGCTAGTAGAATAGATTAACAAATGTATGGGATTGACATTCGCTATCGACTAATTAGTCATAAGCGAATGTCAATCCCATACATTTGTTATTCCATTCTATTTCTATTCTACTAGCGTTTTGCCACTTGTCTAGGCCAGCTGGTATGTAAGAAAGTTTGGATGGATGTTTGTTAATCCAGAGAGAAACGAGATATACCACAGAGAGAAACGTAAATTAATCCTAATAACAAAAGTAAATTAATCCTAATAACATCATCTGGTAATCTATAAAAAATGCAGCTGTAGGAAAATACTCAACAGAAAGCATTTTATGTCTTGACGAAAGATTTTTATAAATTCAATGGACACCCATTTTTTCTTGCTACCTATCATGTTAAAAATAAAATAATTAAAACGATTCTAAATGAATGCCTGTTTTTTTTTTTTCAAAGTATTACATTTTCAAACATATTCGATTCAGTAGGATATGTCAGCAGAGAAATATTTCTTCAAACCCATTAAGGCATTTTATATCATTGGCATTTTAAACATGAGCTCGATATTTGGCAAAAGCTTTTCAAAGTCTCCACACGCATTCCTGTACACCTTATGAACCGATGTTTTCCAATAACCTGCAATACAATAACATTATCAAGTTTTAAATTATGACATTATTTTTTGCAATTGATGTGAAAATAATTAACAATCACTTATAAAGCACAGATGCATCCCTATCATTTCTTAATATGGGTAAATTTAAAATTCCATCTAAAAATATAAAAATGAAATTTGAAATACATACAAATTAGGTAAAGATAAAAACAGTACAGAACCCTTTAATCTTGTTTACAACTAAATATGACTAGCTAGTTTAGTGGTCACTAATGTGACTGCTTAGTCTGGTTATAGTTTCAGTTATCAGTTTGGGCACAGCATGATTGAAAATTATGGAATTTGTAATTCCCAGTAATAGCCCATCTTATAAGGGACCAAAAAATAACTGATTGAACAGAACAGAACAGAACAGTTGGAGAAGCGAGGAAATTCAGGAGTGATGATATGCAAATATTTTTTTTGTCCCTTCGGTTATTGTTTAAAAATATGTTACATGTAAAAAGATCACTATCAAATCAGTACATACCTGTTTCTTCAAAATAATATGATCTTGATGGAATATTTCTTTAGCAGTAAAGAGGCTTGGGTAAGCGGTCGCCGTCAGACCATATTTTGCCGTCAAAAATCGTCTTTCTAAATGTTTTTGGCAAACGTACAAATTTTTAATTTTAAGCCTGCGAGGAATTTTCCCGTCCAAACATATACCCCACTTTTCTTGTTGTCAAACGACAGCTTGTGTAGTTTATCTTTGACTTTATTACTACAATCGATAATGCAACAAACTAGACATTTAGAAAATGAGTTCGATCGATACCTACTATTTTTGTTCATATTTGTAATTGTATGTAAAACTTACCTATCAAATGACTACCGTTTTAAAATCAGTAGTTGCCACTGCCACTGTGGGTGGACAGAATAGATATACAATACAATATACATACATACATGTTACTGTGGTAGTTGATAATACCAGGAACATTTTAATTTATCACATGAAATCACACACGTAATCACACATTATCCACAGAATAGATATACACCAAGAAAAAAAATACACAAAAATTCACGCCATCTAGTGCTACCCCACAAAAACCTTTCAAAAAAACTTAAACAGGAAATTTGAAAATTGAATTTGAAGATTACAACATAAAAAAACAGTTTGAGATAAGTATTTATTCTTGTAACAGAATAATCAATAGACACTCATAAGTTGTACTAAAATTATGACCAAATTATTTAGCTTCATCAAGAAATAAAAAATATGAATTGATTAGTTGCTTTTACCAAACAAGAATTATCTTTATGCAGGTTTAGGTACATTATAATAACATATCGATGACAAAACAAATTTAATACATACAATGAATTAGTTACAGTATGAAAATTATTAATTGACTAACCTCAACAAATGCTTCAGATGGTACTGCAGTTCTAAAGAGCTTGTGATCGATGAAACATGTCTTTAAGAAATGTTTACTGCACAGCATTACATGTTGAGAATACAGTTTACTTTGAAATTCAGGTGATGACCACGGTTCATTTGGGAAGCAATATTGCGCCCATAATTCACAACTAAAAGGAGTGTAAGGTGAAAAACTTAGCTTCATACAAAAAATTACATTGAATGTACAACTAAATAAGCACTCAAAAAGTAACAAGTACATAATGTAATACCAATACATACCGAAGACTATTTGTTCTGCCTGGTTTTGGAAAACGATGTAACGTAATGCTTGCATCTTGTGAAGACGAGGACCCACACTTAATGCACTTTCTAAAGTTTTCCTTCATCGCGAAAAACTAAAAAAATACTAAAAAGAAAGAGTCACTATCTCGTAAAATTTTCTAACACTTGTCAAAGGAACCTAGAAACGGGATGCTCGACTCAATGTTTTAATGGCACAATAGGATAATTTTGTTTATTTAAATTTAAATAAACGATATTAATCACAAGAAAAAACGACCGACCTCCAATGAAGACATTTATCTTGTAGTGTTGCCATAGCAAACTATCAACGAGAGTCCATTTATAATATAAAAACTGATTATATTCATCTATTTTTCTAAATGAAGTCAATAAGTTCCAAATTTAATTAAATGAACGAAAAATAATTAGATTGCTATATTTAAGCTACATAATATTGAAGAAAACGCTTTGATTAACACATGGATACTGCACTTTATTTTACATGGTAACATTATAGTGCATGACAGCCTGTTGTACAGTCAGCAACAATAAACACTCGCTGTTCTTGTCTAATTTAGTACCCTGCCGTCAGTTCAAGGTCACATAAACACCGTTCAGGCCGTTCATCACCGTTGACTCAGCCTGACATTATCAGACTAGGTAGCCTTTTTCTATCGAATGGTATTTTGCTGTATAGTCATAAAGACCTTTACGGCGTCACTGAACAATTTGTGATGAGCTACCGAGAAATGACGTCGATTGTGGATTTAAGTTACTCTATGTATGTGTGGCGCGTTCGGTCCGGCCGCCCGCGCACAGCGCGCACTCCGCGCCGACCGACGAAACATTCACACAGAGTACATTTCACAAAGAAACATTCAGTTGCGGTGAATGTTCCGTATAGATTATATTTATTAATTAAAATTGTAATAAATACCTAGTGCAACATTACAACCTTATGTGCTGACTTGATGTTAGCTTGCTTCTTATATATTAATATGTCCTTGCTTGATGTTACACTTGCGTACACAACAACTTCATTGAAAAAAAAAAAAGACAAGTTAATACACAAGTGCTTCAGATTTTCCCCTAAAACTAAATTATAGCAGGACTTTTAAATGGATATTCTCTGTAATTATTAAATTTACACAAAAAAATTTAATAAAAATCAGTAGTGAATGTTGTCCATAAACAACATTAAACAGCTTTTTTGATTAAGCAGTAAAAAACCCAGCACATGATAATTTTTGCTACTTGATGTGGTGGAACTGGAACCTATGTAGAGATCACCTCGAGCAATATACATGTATTTCTACATAACAATTCTTCCTGTGTGCATTAAAGAGAGATCTAGCCAGAACAAGGTTAACTAACACAGTCAACATAATTCAAATAAACTGATCTGGTTTTGAATAGCAGACAGTGGGTTTCGAAGAGAATACAATAAGTTGACAACATAATCTCTACTTCCAGGAACTGAATATTTGCAGAGCCTTGTCTTGCTTTCATTTGTGAAACAGGTATCTTGAAAATGTCTGCCACAAAGTGCTTTGCGTTTGCGATACAAAGACTTTAATGACTCAACTGAACTCCAGTCTTGTTCTGGCCAGCAATAGATGGCCCAAGCTCTCACCCTAAAATTTTTTTTTAAGATTATACCTGCAAGCCTTGTCAAAATTAATTTTCAATGGATAAAATTATTGGTTTTAAAGTTAGAACAACATGAAAATACAGATCAGGCTACTTAATCAGTTATGGTAATTTTGTTTGAGATATAATTCTTAAAACATAATATACTAATTACTTTAAAAAATAGTTCAGCTTGGCTTTTGTAATAATTAAAACAGAGACTTGATTTAATATTACAAATTTTATATTCGAGCATGTCAATATTATTTATACCAAATCCTTCACTTCAGGATTTGGTATCCAACCCATAAGCAATACTAGTTGGCCTTAATGAACCTTCAACATTCCCTAATGCCCACAGAGGTGTAGGATGCCTTTGGAGTCAAAGGTTGTCTTTGGGGTAAAAATCTAGCAAAGCTGATAACATAGTATAGTAGTTAAGTATAGATTTAGTGATGTCAATCACCAAGACATTAGGGATTGGTTCAGTTTTAGTTAAACATTGTCATTAATTCATAATATTTAGATTATTTATTATTACTTCACGTACTTAGATTATTCAATGGTGACATTATGATATTTTGCAATTCTATTTTAAATCTTGTAATTGAGTACCTAGTAACATTAAAAGTACATTAATTTAGATGTTTATTTTACCTGACTTTAATAATTAGAAACTAAGATATTTTTGACATTTGATGAAAGTTGGTATCAACAGGTAATTGAATTTGTAAACAAAATATTAATTTATTTTATTTTCAATCAATATCCTTGACAGCGCAAGGTGAGAGTAGGCTTACACTTTGTATATGACTTCTGCTTTTAGTTACTACTTGAGTTGCCAAGGATATGGATATAATATTTCCTCTACCTCATTATTTACAAATATTTCTGGGCGAAACCAGATAAATTTTTGAGACTGCCTTATACCTGGCTGACTGAGCCAAAACTTAGTGTTAGTGCTCCACTGTCAGGTATGTTTGTATTACACATACACAGATGTTATTTATAAGACTTACCGCAAAATATTCGTTTTTCCCGGACTAGGAAAATGGTGGAAGGTGGTTTCAGGGTCTAGAGCTTGAGTTCGACCACACTTGGAACATGTTCGACACTGATTGGAAGTCATGGTCTGAAATTGTTTTCTAATAGCAAACTTACAGAGCTGTCGCTAGAATGACGTTCCTCAAACAAACGTCCAACTAATGTTCGACACACATAAAATACAAAGCGTTGTCGAGAGAATTCAACTCCAAAACAGTTGGTCCAAATCAAAACATGAAATCACAAATTACCTATATGCGATGTCGAGTGTAACAACTACGAATCTACATTAATTCACAAAGAAAGAAGATAAATGTATTTACTTAAATACAATATGACACTTCTGACTTCTATAGACAGTTAGACAGAGAATGACAGAGATGTCGATAAGATTTATTCGTGATATAACAACAGAACAAACGCAAACCAACGAAACGTCCAACAAAAACAACAAGTAACACACAATTTAAAGTAAGTAACACAGAGTACATTATTTATACTGAAAAAAGTAAGTAATGAATAATTGTGTCATTTCAGTAGGTACCTATGTAAAATGTACTCTGTGAGTGAACAGAACTCTGTGTAGAAAAGATTTTTTTCCTATTGAATATTGTTGCCATAAATTTTTTTGTTTATTTTATTTAAAACTAGCTAACCCCGCGAACTTTGTTCCGCGCTTAGAGGTAATAAATGAGTATTGAGTACATTTTCGATTTTTTTTTATTAGCATAGAAAATATAAATAAAAAGAAAACAATTATTTTAATGATTCTCTATTGACCATTTTTTTTTGTGCATGCGATTGACGATTGACTCTTCAGTGGAACACCTTTTGATAGACGACACGACATTTCTCGTTTTATTTTCAGGCAAATAATGCAGATGGTCCTAAATTAATGTTAAATAAGTATTATTTTGTCTTAATCTGGAGCGTTAAATGTGCGTTCGTGTGTTACAGATACTTTGTAATCCTAATTAACGTACTTACATAACATAGTAATAATTATAGTATGATAGTGTTCTACTTTATTCTTTGTAAGTACCTACAAAAATTAAATAAATAAATGAATACCTTTAATGTCGGATTAAATCCTCGTTCTTCCATAATGCCTGGCCCAACAAATGAGGTCATTTGGAAACAACTATTATATTTTCGAATGTTTGCTAGAAAATGTCGTGATTCTGGTGTTTCGCCATAATAGTTCAGGTGGCAAACAGTAATCAGTTCTATTGAAACGCTGCTCGATTTATCAGCACATGATAAATTTCTTCTTGTTCTTCTAAAATTATCTAGTTGTTGATCTCTGAGGTTTGATCGACGATTTCGCATTGCTAACCGAGCCGTTTGGCTGGCCGAGCCACTGCCTGCCTTGCTTTGCTCTAGTGACTGAGAAACACGAAGTCGAGTCATACTAACACGGCGGTCTTCACGTGCCCTTTGATTCGCAATGTGTCGATTCCTAGGTGCATTACGGCTTTGTCGGAAAAGATTTAACCGTCTTGGTCGCAGCATGGTAATGTTAATCATAAATAATATCGGCACAATAAACTAATAGAAACTCGAAACAAACATTTAAAATGTACTCTGTAAAACAAACACATCAACTGCGGCTTAAAAAATTTCAAATTGTCAAATTATCAACTGTCAGTAAAAAATAAAATAAAACGGAACGGTGTAAAAAGTATCATATAGCAGTCCCCGGTTCTAAGGTACCTTCCGACAAATTTTCAGCCAAATCGGTTCTTCCATTCTTGAGTTATAAATAGTGTAACTAACACGACTTTATTTTATATATATAGATTTCAACCTCTTGATTTTTGTGCCTCTCTCTGTGCACTTATTAGAGCTCTTTCATACATGTTGCATTCAATTGTGAGTGAGGAGAGAAAACGTTAAGTTTAAGACGCTGTCAATGGATTATGCTTTGGAGCTACCTTATCTATGAAAATGGAATCTGGGACTTCTGAGTCCAGCGACTTGCTCTGTCGCTGCTGATCTAAGCTTACTGGAGGCAGACACCAGATTGGCGTATCGGCCGCTCGTGCGCTTGGCTACCTGCTGCTGCGCTGCGGAGTCAAGGAGACCAGGAGCGGCGCGCTCGTTCGCCGGCTTAAGTGCCCCACACAAAGCCTTGCTTGCAGGGCCTGCCGCAGAGGATGTTACCACACAAAGCCCTGCAAACAGGGCGCGTCCACAGACTAGGTAGAGATATTATGTTCTGTGGTAGAGATCTTGCGTCGTTTGAGTCACGCCATTTTAATGAAAATTACAACCTGGATGACTTTATGAACTTTAAATGAATGAGTCACAGTTTGAAGATTTATTGATAATGGTGACACCAATAAATGAAAAAAAGAATAAATTGATGAGAGATGCTGTAACTTTATTATAACTATCCTTTAAAATTATTGCACAAACAATACATGTACAACAAAATGAAAACAAAGACGGCGTACGAAGAAAACCAAACATTTATTGTTGAAAAGTAGAAACCACAGATTAGATATACACCATATTATTAAATACTATACTTATCAATCTGTGATTGAAACAAAATCGGTCCGACCGTACCACACACACATTGCCCTGCTTGCAGGGTTGGAGTGGGGAGATCGTGCGTCGGGCTGGCAGGATGCCATTAATTGCCGCAGAGCGGCAGGGTAAGCAATTAAAAAATCGGCCCTGCAAGCACACACACGATACGATTGGCAGGGCCAGGAGAGTGTGGTATCTCAGAGACTGAATAGTGATAGATGACCTAGGCTTGAACTTACGACCCAATCTTACTAAATGTTTTATATTGTAAAAAGATTTTTTCCTTCAATTGATGTGCCTATCTTACAAGTATTTTTTTATATTATTATTTATTGTTTGTAGTTTACATTGCATTTTTGTAATTGTTTTTAATTAGTAACTTAATATCGGATAGCTTTTATTGGCACATTAGATGAAACAATTATTTCCCTATAATTAATAACTTTCTCTTAATTTCTTTTCTGTCACTACTTTTTTTTAAATTGCATAACGCTTTCGTTATTTTGCAAAAAAATTATTATATTTTGTAACAGAACGGAGTAGTGCTTAGTAGTTTATGGTTATTTTGTTTTATTTTGTTATTGTATTAATTTCGTTTTATGTATTTTTTTCCCTCGTTTTTTTTTTGTTATTTTTAGTTGCTGTTTTTTTTCTTTTTGCTATTGTTTGCATAACATACCTTGTAGGTTTCATTTTTTTTTTTTTTGTATCATGGCCTATCCTATTAAATTTCTTCTTTTGCAAAAGTCCGAACTGAGCTAAGAGGTCGCTATTCGCGAGAAAAATCCCTCTTCTAATGTGGAAGGGCTACGGCGACAGGTCACAAAATTCACTCAGCTCATCTTTCAAATCCAATTACAATGAAGCGTTAATTAATAGAACGAAATCGTTTTTTGCTACTTTAGGTGGTAGAACTGGAACCTATATAGAGATCACCTGGACCTCTATCAAGGTCCTCAAGCAATATACAGTGTAAAAACTTTTATAACTCTTTATAACGAAAAAAAATAAATTAAAATCTCTTTATAACGAATGAAAATGCTTATTCCCTTGAAATTCGTTATAAAGTTTACACTGTATATTTCTACATAACAATTCTTCCTGTGTGTGCGTTTTAACGCACTGGCTAGATCTCTCTTTAGACGGATCTAGCCAGAACAAGGGTAACTAACATAGTCAACATAATTCAAATAAACTGACCTGGTTTTCAATAGCAGACAGTGGGTTTCGAAGAGAATCCATTAAGTTGGCAACATAATCCCTACTTCCAGGAACTGAAAATTTGCAGAGCCTTGTCTTGGTTTCATTTGTGAAACAGGTATCTTGAAAATGTCTGCCACAAAGTACTTTGTGTTTGTCATACAAAGAGGTTAATGATTCAACTGAACTCCAGTCTTGTTCTGGCCAACAATAGATGGCCCAAGCTCTCGCCCTAAAATTTTTTTTGAAAGATTATTCCTGCAAGCCTTGTCCAAATTAATTTTCAATGGGCAGATAAAATTATTTGTTTTAAAGTTAGAACACCATGAAAATACAGATCAGACTACATAATCAATTATGGGAATTTTGTTTGAGATATAATTCTTAATACATAAACCAATTATATAAAAAAAAAGTTCAGCTAGGCTTTTGTAATAATTAAAACAGAGACTTGATTTAATATTACAAATTTTATATTCAAGCATGTCAGTATTATTATTACTTGAAGTGAAGTATTAGGGATCCAGCCGGTAAGCAATACCAGTTAGCCTTAATGAACCTTCAACATTCCCTAATGCCCACAGTTAGGGCGTAGGATGCCTTTGGAGTCAAAGGTTGTCTTTGGGGTAAAAATCTAGCAAAGCTGATAACAGTATGTATAATATGTAAGTATAATAGTTAAGTATAGAATAAGATTAATTTTGTAATTAGTGCAAGTGGTATATCCGAACTAATTAAATTAAATAAATGAATATTCATATACATTCAAAGTTTTAAATGGACACTACAACGTCAAAAATATTGCAGATCTCTACATACTTAAATCAAATGCCCAACTAAGAGGACACTCAATGAAACTGAAAAGACACGCAAGCTCCAGCAACCCTAGATATCACTTTTTGCCTAATCGTGTAGTAGAACAATGGAATAGGTTACCTGAAACAGTGATTAGTGCACCAACAGTGAACATTTTTAAAAACAGACTGGATGAACATTTAAAAAACATTAAATAAGTATAAAAACGTATAAAAACTGTGAAATTGAACACAAGTGCAGTGATATGCACGTATCAGCTCTAGGAGCTGCTAGTGCATTAATAAAATAATAATAATAATAATGTTACCATTAGAGTATAGCTAGAAACAAATTTTTTGAAAAAAAAAAATTTGACAGGTACCTATGTAATCTATATAATAAAAATGAATCGCAAAATGTGTTGGTAAGCGCATAACTCAACAACGCCTGGACAAATTTGGCCAATTCTTTTTTTTAAATGTTCGTTGAAGTTCAAGGATGGTTTTTACGGCGAGAAAAATTTGAAAATGGGGGTAAAACGGGGGTGCAAAGTTAGTATGAAGCTTTGCCGTTTTTGAAGTTAGTGAATGTGTAACGCGAGCGAAGCTGCGGGCGTCCACTAGTTTGTAATAAAATTTAAGATAGGTAACATTAAGTATGACGGCACGTCATAGTTCCTGCTGTCACAATCGTTAGAAAAGAGGGAATAACGTGGGTGAATCGGTCCCTCTTAACGGAGCATCTTGCATTAATTTAGATGTTTATTTTACCTGACTTTAATAATTAAAAACTAAGAAATTTTTGACATTTGATGAAAGAAGGTATCAAAAGGTAATTGACAAACTTGTAAACAAAATATTAATTTTTATTTCCTATTAATATCCTTGTCAACGCAAGGTGAGAATAGGCTTACACTGTACCTATATGACTTCTGCTTTTAGTTACTGCTTGAGTTGCCAAGGATATTGAGATTTCCTCTACCTCATTATCTACAAATATTTCTGGGCGAAACCAGATATATTTTTGAGACTGCCTTGGACCTGGTTGACTGAGCTAAAACTTATTGCTCCACTGTCAGGTATGTTTGTATTACACTTAAACAGATGTTATTTTTATAAATAACATCTGTGTAATACAAACTTATGACTTACCTTACCTACTAAACAGTCTTATGACTTACCGCAATATATTCGTTTTTCCCGGTTTAGGAAAACGGTGGAAGGTTGTTTCATAGTCTTGAGCTTGAGTTTGACCACACTTGGAACATCTTCGCCACTGATTGGAAGTCATGGTCTGAAATTGTTTTTTAATAGCAAACTTACAGAGCTGTCGCGAGAATAACGTTCCTCATCATAATTATTTTATTTGCACCAACAAAGTACTTTGTGATTTGCACTAAAAATAACTAAAATTGGTATATGCAGGTATATTTACTTACAATAGAGTTCTTAAAAACAAATTCCATCCATATAAAATGTACTCTGTCTGTGATTCCATCCATTTTAACCAGGGTGTTTGCAGTTAGAAAAAACCTACTCGGAAGCATAGACAATAGATATTTGGAAAACCAATCAAATTTAGGATGTATACAAACACGTAGACTTTGTTTGCTGCGACATGATATTAAATATTGTTAAGTTATACTGATTTTCATTCTAGAATTGAACAAAAGATGGTACTAATCTACACAAGTAATGACGTTTTTCAATTCAATGTTACCAATGGTTTTCCATTTATTTTATATATTTTGATCTGGTAACATCAAGTCAGATTTATAAAACAAAACATTATGTACTAAATAAACCATAATTAGTAATATTAAGTTCAGAAAATGGGTCCAGCAATTTTAAATATTGTAATTTAAATATTGATATTCCATCATTACTGTAGGAATGGACTGTACAAACGCCTTAGTATTATAGTTAAATTCACAAACTAATAAGGGATACTACGTATGTTAAATTTAAAATGAAAATTCAAATGTCACATGTCAAATGTGTCATTAATTTCAATAATATTAATTGTAAATAAATGCATTTTCACTGCTTTTTACGATTTTTCCACCTCGCGACCCGGTGATAAATAGGATTCCAAAGCCCCGTATGTACGTCTACTTACGAATAATAATATGTAATACTTATTAATATCGATGTCGTCAAAATCTAGTTCCGAAGCATAACTGGACTTCTGTTCATCACTTAAAATTGAAGAACAGTTTGAGAAGAATGAAGAATGATTTGAATCCTGTGCATGAGTCGAGTCAGGTTCACAATTTTCCTCAGGTGAATGAAGACTGCTTAAATTATTTATAAGTAGTGCTGCTTCAAAAGTGACTTCATATCTTGTACAGGATGGAGAAGTATCCTATACCAGAGGCTTCGAATGCAGCCAAAGAAATTTTAAACATGAATGAATGTTGTGTTCTCTGACAATTTCAGGGCCTTTTTTAGTTCTTTGTAAACATTGGTGTTTTACCTACGCTTTGTGTTACTGTAGCATTATAAATTAAACAATAAATTATCGTATAAAATTACAGTCTTCTTATTTTTATAAAATAGGATTAGTTACTAATGCTCTAAAAGATGGCATATTGTATTTGATCTTATTGAATTAAGAGCTAACTAATTCTATTCTAATTGAAACATTAAAAGAAAATTTAAATTAAAGGTGCCAAGGTGCAGAAAAATGCATGAAGTTTTCCAAATTAAAAAACAGATGGCGTCACATTCATGGGCCATGCACAAGCCTTGAGCGCGGACTCTATTTCAGTTATATAAAATGTACTCTGTGATTTTAACCACTCTGTGGCACAAAACATAGATAACAAAAGTCAAGTTTTTTGAAGTATTGAATATTGTTGCCATAAAAAAATTTGTTTATTTTATTAATTTCAACCTCTTGATTTTTTTTTGTTATATCACTTATTAATATATTGTACTCTGTGCACATGGTAAAAACCTGCCGGGGAAGTCCTTTGCTTAGCGGCCGGACGACCAACCCACAGATTTATAAGTATACTGATACGTACCAACCGTTGAATTTTCTTAATAGTCTAAGATCCCGCTATACAACGACCTTCACCGAGATGTTAATTTAATAAAACGTATTTTATATTCAATTTAGTATGTAAATAAATATAGTACATATGGGTTGGCTAACTAATTTCAGTCCAGGATATGATTAATTAATAATTTAAAAAAAAAATTTTTTTAAACATTTCACCGGTTTGATTATTAGATAAATTCTATACCAATCGAAAGTATGAAGCCCACAGATTATGCAAACGTTAGGTTGGCTATTCTTTTCCGGTCACAACTCTCGAGTAGCCAGGTATAAACAGGTAAATCGATCGATATCGCATTTTGCACCGGTCTGATTATTGAATTAAAATTAAATGAAATTGAAGATTATTCCATTAGGAACACGGTGGTATAGGGTTGACTGCGAAAAATCAGTCCCGAATTCTAGTTGTCGAATTTTTCGAAAATAGCTGAAAAGGTTTTACTTTTCCTTTATTATGGGCGGAATTTAAACAGCTGCTATGCTGTGTCCTCTTCTATCGCATGGGATGGTTGGTTGGGACCTCTCAGTCGCACACATTCACTCGCAGCAATATCTCACTTTTGAAAATTCGACAACTGGAATTCGGGACTGATTTTTCGCAGTCAACCCTATAACACCGTGTTCATAATGGAATAATCTTCAATTTCATTTAATTTTAATTCAATAATCAGACCGGTGCAAAATGCGATATCGATCGATTTACCTGTTTATACCTGGCTACTCGAGAGTTGTGACCGGAAAAGAATAGCCAACCTAACGTTTTCATAATCTGTGGGCTTCATACTTTCGATTGGTATAGAATTTGTCTAATAATCAAACCGGTGAAATTATATTTAAAAAAATTTTTTTTTTTAATTATTAATTAATCATATCCTGGACTGAAATTAGTTAGCCAACCCGTATGTACTATATTTATTGACATATTAAATTGAATATAAAATACGTTTTATTAAATAAACATCTCGGTGAAGGTCGTTGTATAGCGGGATCCTCTACTATAATATCGTCTATCTATCATTGAGCGTCTATTAATTTGCATCGTTGGAGCGAAAAAATTTTATTCGGTAGAATTTCAGAAAACCGGTATTAAAGTACGGTTATAAGAAAATTGGTAATGTGGTATTATAGTGCCGACGAAAAGGAATTCGGTAAGCTCATTGTATTTACGATAATAGGCAATTGGTTGCGAAATTAATCCATCTAAAGAACACGAGGCCGAGGAGAGGGCAACTGGAGCAAGTCGTGCTCCGGATGGAGGGCGCAGTGCTTCTAGCATTAGCTCGTCGCAAAGCAGTACTTCTTCATCTTCGGAGGATGAGGAAGGTTTTGCTTCGCCTCCGCCCAACAAGCGATCAAGGCGGGATTCGAAACGTGTCGAAACTTGTTCAGACCCACGAATCGACACTATTATCAATCAAAGGTTATCTTACTGAATACGTAGCCCAATTACCAAATATGGTACAAACTAATAAAATTAATGATAGTAGGACTAAATCGAAATTTCAAATAGACCAACTATAGGTACAACCTCCTAGTATACCTGCGGCTGACCCCACTATACTCGCAGAAATTAGCAATCTCCAACAATTTAATTCTTAACCTTGGAAAGGGATAAGTTATAAGAAAGCCTTACAATCTGTTAATGCAACACCTGGGTTCTCAGGCCTCAAATTAAACGACGAACTGTGTCACCTTAACAAAGGGACCAATTTCTTGGCTACTACTGAGCATTTGCTGGCTGGGCTATCAAATGTTTTTTTAGATAGAAGGCATTTTCGAGTGGGTTGCAAGATATTTTGAACTTATCTTCAAATTCAGGCACAATAAATTAATGGATACCTTTGGTCCATCCTCAACCTACAATAAAAACAGTGAGTCAACCGTGCAGTTACTATGTGGAAAGCGTGCCACATATATTGAATTTATATATGTATAGCTTTTAAAATATAATGACTAAAAGGCTTTTTACATCGATACTGCGCTTTATTTTACATGGTAACATTATAGTTCATGACAGACAGCCTGTTGGACAGAGTCAGCAACAATAGACAGTAGAGATGGGAAAAACGGCTCACTGAAAAGAAAAGAGAGATATAGTTCTTTTTATCAAAAGAACTATATCTCTCTTTTAGTTCTTTAGTTCATTTAGTTCTTTCTATATCCTTAGTCTATTTCGCTGACCAAAAGAACTTGTATTGAATTAGCTCCTTCCATTTCAACTCGTTTACAGCTCTTTAACTCTTTTGAATAGTTCAAAGGCTGAACTACGCGATCACTAAGGAAAAAGTTTGCTATGCAATTGCATTTGCATTTAAGTTTTGATTGATGACCGAGGGATGTGATATACCAACTGTATATTTATTTATAAAAATTTTAATAAATAAATATTGTTAGTAGCGTTAGTAGAGAGGTAGGTAGCACAATGCACATTAATTATTTCTTCATCCTTAGCAAGTCATGACATTGATTTATTAGATACAAAATAATGTTAATCCTACTAATATTAAAAATATGAAAATTTGTGAGGTTCAATTGCTTTAAAACACAGGACCTAATACTCCTAGCGGCTCTAAAACAACTGAACTGAAACAGTGTTTATTTACCTAAACACAAAAGAAAATTGTTATTCGCCACAAGAGTTAATGCGCCAAAGTATCTTCTGCTTCATTTGTATTAGCTATAAGACATAATTTAGCGTGTACACGTTTAGTCGACGAGTGTTTCTGTTCGTTCGGCAGTGACCGGGAAAGACCGGGTACTGTCGGGCGTCGGATCGGCTATTGTGAAATGTGAAGTGAGCGTCACGAGTCATTGTCATATTTGTCATGTCAAAGAGCCGATTGAGCCGTTGAACTATTCACTGAGAGACTGAGCGAATGAGAGCTAGATTGAAATCAAAGAACTAGTTCATTTATATCTCTCATTCAGGAGCTACCCAACTCTAATAGACAGTATACATTAAACACTGTGTATGTACATATGTACATATTTGTTTTAGTTTAAGTTTAGGTCCGCATCGAGTCCAAGGTCGCCTTAAGATTATTTATCAATGATTTACAAAACATTACACAATGTTATACATTGTTAACTGGTGTCCTCTTGTGACAACATCAAATCATTAACAGTAGCAGGTGGAGAGGTTCGTTCAATACTTATTTACTAGCAAAAATTGTATATTTTACATAATGATTTAATTTAATTTCAACACAAAACATTGGTTTTTAATTAATCTAAATAGTCGTAAAATTACCCATAAATAATACAATCTTAATATTGAATGTAAATCAGCCAAAGATCAACTAAACAACTAAATCCAGTCTGAAGTTAATATTTTCAATGAATAATTAATTACCTATTTCTTTTAGGTTTCAAACAGACTAGTCACTGAGACATAAATGGGTCACAGAAATTAATAGAGAAGGGTGGCATCATTAATAAGGCATATGTGGAGAAGACGTTGTACATCATCGATGGACGTAAAAATAAGTGATTTGTATGAACGACATATTTAAAAATAAGAATCCTATCTACAAAAAAAATATTTTGCTCTTACACTAAGTTATTATTCGCTTAAAGGGTAGGTACTAATAAATTCGACAAATTTTTAAAACATATCTACCGCACCCAAGAACAATATCCAAATGGTGTGAAAGTGTAAATGGAGAAGTAGGATTCACTGCCCAACCGTTTGAATTTTTAAAAATAAAGACTCAGTCTTCAGAGAATAAATTCGTATGCAATTTTGTTACAGATGGAATGGCGATAAAAAAGCACTTGGAATGGCATGAACGAAAATATCATGGATATGTGGATGCAGGAACAAATATAGAAAGTGACAGCTTAAGAAAAGCATCTCACGCACTCGTGCTCTTACTTGTATGTGTAAACGAGCAGTGGAAATTACCTGCTAGGAATTTCTTGGGCTCTTCAATGATTGGCAAACAACATGCTTTAAGTCAACAGTGCCTTGTCAAATGTAAAAAAAATGGATGGTTCTAAATCAAACATTACCATGGCAAAAATATTAGGTTATAAAATAACCAATTAAATGAAAGCATATTCAAACATCCTAGTAATGATAACGAGGTAGCCATTTTCATAGACGCGTGCCATATGCTTGAGTTAGTTCGCAACACTTTCCAAAACAATGAAGTTTTGGTGGATTACCAAGGAAACTTATATAAATGGTCTAATTTATTTATCAGATCTTCACAAGTATCAAAAATCTGATGGTGAAAGGTGAGGCTGGTTTTAGAGTCACGCTGACCGTCGGCGCTGACAGGCCAATATGTATGATTACTTATGAAGCGTTTTAAAATAACACCGACGTCTCAGCGCTGAGCACTGTCAGCGCTGAGCCACACGCGCGCCTACGCGCCACGCGTCGGCGCCGCTGAGCACGCGGTGCCGACGCGCTTCGGACCTCACTTATCGTTACAGTGTTACATAAAACGCACGTGCCGACGGGGACAGACGGGCGCAACAATGAATCGCGATATTAATACTGGGCGTGTGATTGAAGAAGTTCGGCTGCGAAAATGTTTATGGGACGCCAGTGACATATTGTATAAAAATAAAGACGCACGATTGAAGGCCTGGAACGACATCGTAATCGCACTGTTTGAGGATGTGCAGGAAAATGAAAAAAACGATTTGGGTAAGTAAGTGCGTTTAATATATTTTTGCATTCGTAGTTATGAATAACAATACTCTTATAACTTATAGTTTCATAAAAACACAAGAAATTTTAAACGATCAAAAAGTGAGGTTATGTCAGGGTTATGTTAAAATATACATGCATCTTGCCAGGGAACTCTTCCGATGGGTGTCATAAAATATTGAGCAAACAATTCCCGTGTTACATTTCCCGACCTATTTATGGGCTCATTATTATCTATATCAATCATGCCCTCTATTGTCAAAGAATCTTCCACCCTGTAGCCATCTCGAACTCGTATAAAGTTATGCAATATGCAGCATGCCTTTACAATATTTGTGGAAACTTTAGCACTAACGGCCAAAGGAGTATGGAACACTCTGAATTTGTTAGACATTATGCCAAACGTGGATTCAATGTATCTTCTTGCACGACTTAATCGGTAGTTGAAAACTTTTTTTTTATGAGTCATGTTGCTTCGTACATATGGTTTCATTACGTGCTTCGATATACCAAACGCCCCATCGCCAATAATGAAATGGTTTACTGGATCATTTGTACCTGGTAAAGGCTTGGGACCTGGCAAATTCAAAGTGTTATTTTCTAGATTTCGAAATAAGGCGCTGTTCTTAAAAATAGATGAATCCGAGTTTTTCCCATGTGCACCAATGTTAACATATGTAAAGCAATAATCTGAATCACACATAGCCAGGAGAACTATGGAATAAAAATTCTTATAATTGTAGTACATCGATCCACCTCCCTCTGGATTTATAATTCTTATATGCTTCCCGTCGATTGCTCCGACACAATTAGGAAAGTTGGCATTGTGAAGAAATCCATTGGCTATTTCTTGCCACATCTCTGAGCTTCTGGTTGGCAGACATTCGTCGTGAAGTGTATCCCAGATTAGTGAACATACTTCATTTACAATACAACTAATAGTAGTTACTCCAAGCCTGAATGAATATTGCAGATCTGTAAATGTATTTCCCGTAGCCAAAAATCTGAAAAAAAAGAAACAGTATTACTAAGTATTTGCTTTTATATTGTTACAGAAAAACTAATCCAGCAAAGGTGGAAGACTGCTAGGGATGCATTCTTTAGATGTAAAGCTTCTATGAAAAAAACTCCTTCAGGGAGCGCTGCAAAGAAGATAAAAAAATATGTGTATTATGATGAACTATCCTTTTTGAATCCAACCGATGTTAATATAGTTACGGAATCAATGCTAGATCACTCCGACAATTCATCTACCATTAATAATACGGAAGACACCTCTAATATGTCTACATTGGAGAATGCTGAAAACACGCAATCAGAACAAGAACAAGAGCAGGGATCGACGCAAATGCCTCGCATACCAAAAAGAAAGAAACGCCAACCCCTCCAAGAAAATAACAATTTTGAAAAAGAACTGTTAACTTTGCTAAGCAATCAAACGCCAGATATTAACAGTGATGACCTGGCCTTTTTTTCTTCTTTGGGCCCAGTTCTAAAAAGCTTTGATCTTGTACAAAAGTTGCAGTTTCGTTCTAGAGTGTTAGCAGTGGCAATGGATATTCAAAATATGTACCCAAGACCTAACAGTTCATCGACAAATGACACAACGGATAATGAGGCTCAAGGTAACTATGGCACTCAGCCAACATATGATGAAGAATATGTGCCACGAATGTACCACAGACCAAACAATGAGGCTCAGAGTAGCTATCGCACTCAGTCAAGCACTCAGTCAACATATGAAGAATATGTGCCACGGATGTACCTCAGACAAAATAATTCATCGACGAATGAAAGAATGGATAATGAGACTTATCGCACTCAGCCAACATATGAAGAATATGTGCCACAGTCTGTATCAAGATACGAAACACAAACCCGCAACACTAATAATGATGGCAAATAATATGTGTCTGAATAATAATAATAAATGTCAAGGTACTAAATAAAAGTGTCAATTTAATTAAAATAAAACAAACAACTTGGTTTTTTTCTTACCTTAAAGTAACCATCAAACGTTCAGCTGGTGATATAGGTAAACGCCTGTAACTGCAACGTAGTAACTTATCATGTAGCTTTGCCAGTAACTCGTCGAAAGTTCGTGATGACATGCGAAAGTAGTTAAAGAATTTGATTTCGTCATCTCTTAACTGATTGAACAATGTAACAAAGGCCCCCACTAGCAATCTTTCAGAAATAAGTGGATGAACTTGAAGTCTTTTTCTTCGTTGTTGTTGAAGTCTTTTCTTTTTCCATAAAAAATACACGGCAGCAATTCGAACACTCATTTGATTGGGCATGTCTGTACTCCATGACGTTCAGCACGATACTAAAACGAGTTGCCGCAAACAGCTACGCGCTGAGAGCTACGCGCGTAGTCCTCAGCGCCGACGGTCGGCGTGACTCTAAAACCAGCCTGAGGTGTTGCTAACAAATTAAAAGACAATTCCTTTCCATAATCAAAAAGTGAAGGTGAAACTAGCGAATCAGCTTTTTAGCAACAGTGTAGCTGTTGCTGCCATAATATGGTTTAGTGGATTAACTTTGACCCATATCCTCTATCGGTTTCCCACGCACGCCCAAGCAGATGCACTCACGATAAGAGGGACATCAAAAAAAATTGTCTGCGATATTCTCCCGCACCGGTCGTATGCAACTGATGAAATAGACCATAAATAAGTTATCAAAACTACAAAATAGAATAGTGTAAGTGCAGGAACTGGAACAGGGATCCCTGGGGAAGTGTGGTTTGGCGTGTGACTAGCGAACATTATTGAAGAAGATATTCTCATATTGACTGCATCTTCTATCAGCAAAATTTCACCAGAGAGCGTTGTAAATTGAAGATGACAGCAATTCAATTGAAAATGAAATTTCTGTTGATCGACTTATCAAATGTAATTCTCACCTAGAATCGATTTTAAGTTATTCCATGCGCTGTCAAATAATAACTTATATTTCTGGTTAAATAGTAAAATATTTGTCACAAAATTAAATGTGAAAATTATTTATCTGTCCTCTTTGCTAATGAATAAAACAAGAAGGCTTAATTTTTCCATCACAAGATGTCATAAATATTTGTTTTAGGACCGAATCCACCAATCGGTCACTAAAATTTTGTATCACTAAATGCTCCCATTTAATAAACATAAAATAGTTACACAAACACTTAATTCAATCGTTGGCCTCAATTATTTAGTGGATATAATTAAACACATGTTTCAAACCATAGACACCACTGAAAATCAGAACTGTGGCAATATCACCACAGCAAAATGCTGAGGGAAATGCCTTTTAGAGACAGGGAGTGCAGCTTAAGCGGAAACAAATACCTAGGTTACTCGTACCGCGTGCAGTATCAACTACTAATAGAAAATAATTAAGTATCAATCGGTCGGCACGCGGCGGCCACCATTTTACTAATATCGCTAGTGCGATATGTTAGTGATAGGCAATAAAATATGTAAGTCTGTAGTGGCGAATTGTTACTCTACTATGGCCACACAAACACAGTACAGGAGCAGGAGGACACAGGATTAAACACTTTCTTACAAGTATCACACGAGTAACGCTTCTCGCCAGAATGTGTTCTTAAATGACATTTCAAAGAGGACACAGGATTAAACACTTTCTTACAAGTATCACACGAGTAAGGCTTCTCGCCAGAACGTGTTCTTAAATGACATTTCAAAGAGGACACAGGATTAAACACTTACAAGTATCACACGAGTAACGCTTCTCGCCAGAATGTGTTCTTAAATGACATTTCAAAGAGGACAGAATTAAACACTTTTTTACAAGTATCACACGAGTAACGCTTCTCGCCAGAATGTGTTCTTAAATGACATTTCAAAGAGGACACAGGATTAAACACTTTTTTACAAGTATCACACGAGTAAGGCTTCTCGCCAGAATGTGTTCTTAAATGACATTTCAAAGAGGACAGAATTAAACACTTTCTTACAAGTATCACACGAGTAACGCTTCTCGCCAGAATGTGTTCTTAAATGACATTTCAAAGAGGACAGAATTAAACACTTTTTTACAAGTATCACACGAGTAACGCTTCTCGCCAGAATGTGTTCTTAAATGACATTACAAAAAGGACATGGATTAAACACTTTTTTACAAGTATCACACGAGTAACGCTTCTCGCCAGAATGTGTTTTTAAATGACATTTCAAAAAGGACATAGGATTAAACACTTTCTTACAAGTATCACACGAGTAAGGCTTCTCGCCAGAATGTGTTTTTAAATGACATTTCAAAGAGGACATAGGATTAAACACTTACAAGTATCACACGAGTAACGCTTCTCGCCAGAATGTGTTCTTAAATGACATTACAAAAAGGACATGGATTAAACACTTTTTTACAAGTATCACACGAGTAACGCTTCTCGCCAGAATGTGTTTTTAAATGACATTTCAAAAAGGACATAGGATTAAACACTTTCTTACAAGTATCACACGAGTAAGGCTTCTCGCCAGAATGTGTTTTTAAATGACATTTCAAAGAGGACATAGGATTAAACACTTTCTTACAAGTATCACACGAGTAAGGCTTCTCGCCAGAATGTGTTCTTAAATGACATTACAAAAAGGAGATAGGATTAAACACTTTCTTACAAGTATCACACGAGTAAGGCTTCTCGCCAGAATGTGTTCTTAAATGACATTTCAAAGAGGACAGAATTAAACACTTTCTTACAAGTATCACACGAGTAACGCTTCTCGCCAGAATGTGTTCTTAAATGACATTTCAAAGAGGACAGAATTAAACACTTTTTTACAAGTATCACACGAGTAACGCTTCTCGCCAGAATGTGTTCTTAAATGACATTACAAAAAGGACATGGATTAAACACTTTTTTACAAGTATCACACGAGTAACGCTTCTCGCCAGAATGTGTTTTTAAATGACATTTCAAAAAGGACATAGGATTAAACACTTTCTTACAAGTATCACACGAGTAAGGCTTCTCGCCAGAATGTGTTTTTAAATGACATTTCAAAGAGGACATAGGATTAAACACTTACAAGTATCACACGAGTAACGCTTCTCGCCAGAATGTGTTTTTAAATGACATTTCAAAAAGGACATAGGATTAAACACTTTCTTACAAGTATCACACGAGTAAGGCTTCTCGCCAGAATGTGTTTTTAAATGACATTTCAAAGAGGACATAGGATTAAACACTTTCTTACAAGTATCACACGAGTAAGGCTTCTCGCCAGAATGTGTTCTTAAATGACATTACAAAAAGGAGATAGGATTAAACACTTTCTTACAAGTATCACACGAGTAAGGCTTCTCGCCAGAACGTGTTCTTAAATGACATTTCAAAGAGGACAGAATTAAACACTTCAGTCGGTTCTCTCGGACTTCCTTATGACAGAAGCGGATCTGATGCTTCGATTCACCCACACTACCAAGCGAAGCTTCAGCGGTCCAGTACAAACACGAAAAGAAACAATCGCAAGGGCGATCAACCGAGACGTGTACACTACTGTGGACGTCACTGAAGAGAGAAAATGCTTCGTTTGTCAAGCGGGAGGACACAGCCCTCCGGAGTGCTCAAGGCTAAGGGCGTTAGATGTCAACGGGCGATGGAAATGGGCAAAAGATAACAAGATTTGCTTCAAATGCCTGAAAGGAAGACATAACAAGTTCGCCTGCAAAGCTAAGGCGTGCGGAGTCCACGGGTGCGCCTACAAGCACCACGCAATACTGCACTAAAAAAAGCAAGCGGAAGCCACACTCAGCACTCAAGACGACAGCGAACCGAACGACACGGCCGCGGCAGTTATGAATGTAACAATGAAGAGAACGCCAACCTCAATCCTGCTCAAAACCTGCAAAGTAAAGCTCAGAGGACCACGGGGGGAGACAATCACGTATGCTCTCCTAGACAACAGGTCCACGGTCATATTAATCGACGAAGACGTAGCAAACGAGCTCGCCGACGGAGGACCGAACCAGCCTCTCAACATAAGAGGAATAAACGAACAGAAAAGGATAAACAGCAAGGAAATCAAGGTCGAAATACAAGGACTAAGCGAGCACGCAAGACATGAAATAAAATCTCGCACCGTCAAGAATCTGATGTTACATCAACAACGCATACCACGCGACCTGGGTCGGTACAAGCAATTACAAGCCATACAGTCGAAGATCTGCGTAGAAGAAGCCAAGCCACGCTACTAATAGGAGCCGACAACCGGCAGCTAATAGTGTCAAGACAGCTTCGCGCCGGCAAGAAGAGAACCCGCCGCATCATGGACGAAACTGGGTTGGGTTCTACATGGGTCCTAGAAGGCACCTAGAAGCACAATAATGGGCGCAAACGATGATAGCGTGCTTCACATATGCGCAAGCGACAAACTACTAGCGAAGATCGTCGAGTCGCATTTCGAAGTAGACTCACTCGGCGTCTCGACGAAACAAAAAGTCAACAAGAATGAAGAAAGAGCAACTGAAATATTCGAAGCAACAGTCAAGAGAAAAGACGGGCATTTCGAAGTCGGCCTACCGTGGAAAACGGACAACCCAGCGCTTCCGATAGCTACGAATCGGCTCTAAAGCGATTCAACACGCTAGAAAAGAAAATGAAAAGGGAACCCCACAAACAAGAATATACGACTCAAGTGGACAATCTTTATAAGAAAAGGGTACGCGACTGAAATCGACGACAGCAAGATGAATAAATAAATAAATAAATAAATATCTTGGACATTCTCACACACGGCCATCTGACCCCAAAGTAGGCGCGAGCCTGTGTTATGGGTGTCAGAGACTGATATACATACATAGATATTTTTAAATACATACTTAAATAGATAATATTGACATCCAGACACAGAACAAATACAAGTGTTCGTCACACGAATATTTGTCCTGAGTGGGATTCGAACCCACGACCTTTGGCGCAACAGACAGGGTCACTACCGATTGCGCCAACGGGCCTGTCAATAGTCCAATTAAATGGTTCCTGCCTCACTTCGCCGTCACGAACCACAACAAACCGGGGAAAATAAGAATGGTCTTCGCAGCAGCCAGAGTGGAAGCAGTCTGCTAGACTAACTCGGCCGACATAGAAGAAATGTTTTTAAGAATAAAAATTAGACCAGAAGACCAACCCGCTCAAATGTTTCTATCAATCTTGTGGTAACATATATATCAATGCCTATATTATTATACCAATTAACAAAGCTTTGACCAAATCTCTAACTCTATATATAAACTTTCATTCACTTTTTTAAATTCTCATTCATTGAAATCGGTGGTGTGAGTAACCGCTCCGGTATATGGTCAATGTCCCCGACCATGGTGATGGGCGATGGTGGAGCGGCGATGGTGGAGCGGCGATGGTGGAGCGGCGATGGTGGAGCGACGGTGGTGGAGCGACGGTGGTGGAGCGACGGTGGTGGAGCGACGGTGGTGGAGCGACGGTGGTGGAGCGACGGTGGTGGAGCGGCGATGGTGGAGCGGCGATGGTGGAGCGACGATGGTGGAGCGACGGTGGTGGAGCGGCGATGGTGGAGCGGCGATGGTGGAGCGGCGATGGTGGAGCGGCGATGGTGGAGCGGCGATGGTGGAGCGGCGATGGTGGAGCGGCGATGGTGGAGCGGCGATGGTGGAGCGGCGATGGTGGAGCGGCGATGGTGGAGCGGCGATGGTGGAGCGGCGATGGTGGAGCGGCGATGGTGGAGCGGCGATGGTGGAGCGGCGATGGTGGAGCGGCGATGGTGGAGCGGCGATGGTGGAGCGGCGATGGTAGGAGCTGACCGATCTGCCAAATGTTGTGTGGCTCGTAGATGCAACTGTCAACAGAAAAGTTGTATTAGTATGTAAGTATTTATTCTCTAGTTTAAATAAATAAATAAATATCTTGGACATTCTCACACACGGCCATCTGACCCCAAAGTAGGCGCGAGCCTGTGTTATGGGTGTCAGAGACTGATATACATACATAGATATTTTTAAATACATACTTAAATAGATAATATTGACATCCATGAAGTTTAACTTTATACATCGTTTACGTTACGTCATTTTGTACGGCTAACCATAAGGTACGCACAGAGGCGTGTCAAAAACCTTTTTTCTAGTTATGGTTTGGGTCATGTAATATATTATAGTTGGTGAGCCTATTGTAGCGTCCATAGCCCAATGGCTCGGTTCGATTCAATGTGATCGAAAGAGTTAAGCAACGACGGGCGCGGTCGGTTTGTGGATGGGTGACCGCTAGTGGCTAAATTTCATAGACGCTACTGTGCTTCGGAGGGCACGTAAAGCCGTCGGTCCCGGTTGTTTTCAATGTTGGAAACAGTCGTTAAGCCTTGTCGAAGACCTTCGGGTGGCTTGAGAACATTCGACACTGGGTTGGCCACTAACCCCTCCACCAATCCGCATTGGAGCAGCGTGGTGGAGTATGCTCTAGACCTCCCGCAGCTGCGTCTGTGGGGGAGACCCATGCCCAGCAGTGGGACGTCTATGGGTCGCAGCAAAAAAAAAAAGGATCAAATGATATAACGCTATTATTTATTCTCTAGTTTAACTTTATACATCGTTTACGTTACTTTATTTTGTACGGCTAACCATAAGGTACGCACAGAGGCGTGTCAAAAACCTTTTTTCTAGTTATGGTTTGGGTCATGTAATATATTATAGTTGGTGAGCCTATTGCCATACACCGAGCATATATTCAAACTCCGTACTACTGGAAATCAAGTCAGAAAAGTCCAGCAAGCCCGCCCCAGGATTCGAACCCAGGACCTCCAGCTCAACAGACGCAACACTGGACCAACGGGGCAGGTAACGGTCTAATAACTTCAGGATTATTCAACAGTAGTCTTGTAAAGTTCTTAGATATAATGTCATCATTTTTTTATATAGGATCGCATATGATCTGTGTGAAAACTAAATGATACCAATATACAGACAACACAATTTGCTCCTGTTATTTTTGCCTATCAACCTGTTAGTAGTTTTGGGTTGCTTTATTTGTATATTATTGCATTCAAACAAATTAATAAGCATATTGCTGTAAGTTGTTTCATTACTTTCTTTTGTATTATGAATTGTTTGAATAAAGAAGACAAAACACAACCAAGTTAAATAAGTTAGGTTAGTCCCTGTAATTACTACATATCTTAATAATATACCATTAAAATTTTTTTTTTAAAAAAAGCTTTTTATATAAAACTTTTATTTTATTTTCATGCATTGTCATCGGAACCAAATATGTGTGCCAAATTTCAGCTCGATAGCTTCAGTGGAAGTGGGTGAAATATTGATTGCAAGATTCCAGGACATACATACATACTTACATAGATACATACGAGTGAAGTTAAATAAAAGCTTTTAAAATAACCAAGACCCACACAGGTAAATTAATAGAACCAATCATACTCCAAAACTATATTCTGTACTTACTGAATCTCATAATTTGTTGCTGATCTTTTTGAAGATGTGAGGAACCACTCAATAGAGCAACCTTGAGGCCAGTATTGGTGCAGTATTTTTTACATACTTTTGCCACTTGCATTGAAAGTTCTTGGACTGGTAAAACAATTAATGCTCGGATGTGGTGGCCAATTTGATTCATCAACACCTGTAATAATAATAAATAAATAATAAATATCTTGGACATTCTCACACACGGCCATCTGACCCCAAAGTAGGCGCGAGCCTGTGTTATGGGTGTCAGAGACTGTTAACATACATAGATATTTTTAAATACATACTTAAATAGATAATATTGACATCCAGACACAGAACAAATACAAGTGTTCGTCACACGAATATTTGTCCTGAGTGGGATTCGAACCCACGACCTTTGGCGCAACAGACAGGGTCACTACCGATTGCGCCAACGAGCCTGTCTAATATGAAAAAAAGTCAAGATTGAAGTGATCTTTTGTATTTATTACAAACAAGAATACCTACTTTTAAAATACAAAATTACATAAATAATTGTTCTTTGTACTTCATACAATTTTAAATTTTAATTGAGAATGCTTTTAGCTTTACGCCTTTTTACCATATTTGTTTGGGATGAAAATTTATCCGAACTAAAATGTAGATTTTTATTAAAATTATAGCATTGTTGTCAATTAATCCTACATTTTGAAGTGAGCGTAAATCACAATCAAACATTCAGATAGATACATACATGCATTACCAAAACTAAGCTAATATAAGCGTGTTTATAACGTGTGTATAACCTGAATGATGGGTAGAACAAATGCTAATGTTTTGCCGCTGCCAGTTGGAGCTGACACACAAACATCATGTGGCCAGACCATACTTGACGACTGATGTTCTTTTAATATGAATGGAATTACTTGTTCTTGAACAGGAAACAGGTGTGTGACATTTTCACTAGCCAAAGTCCTTTTGAGAGTACCGTGTAACCAGTCTTGTTCTTCTACTCTGCACGTCAAGGTCTCGAGATTCTTCGAAATACTGAATGGATGTGACAACCAATAAGGCAGGACTCTCTCAACCTGAAATAGTGCAATATGTATAAACTAGTGGACGCCCGCAGCTTCGCTCGCGTGAAATTAGACATTCACTAACTTCAAAATTGGCAAAGTTACATATTAACTTTGCACCCCCGTTTTACCCCCTTAGGAGGTGAATTTTCAAAAATCCTTTCTTAGTGCTCCCCTACGTTATAAAAGGAACCCCTGTGCATAATTTCAAGTTTCTAACCCGTATAGTTTAGGCCCTGCGTTGATATGTCAGTCAGTCAGTCAGTCACCTTCTCCTTTTATATATATAGATAGATAGATATGTTATGGGCAACATAAAATATTGTTATAGACAAATGATGATACAGAGTTGATTAAGTGGGCTTCCTTAAAACATCTGACCCCCATGTTATGTTTAAGCAATAATAATAACCATCTCTTTCTCATCAACCATAATTTCAATGCATTGCAATTCATTCTCATTAAAAACAGCATCGTACTTTTGTCTATAGCACATATTATTATTTAAACTATTTAAATATAATACTTATAATATACTTATTATAATATTTATGTATAAAGTTATGTGTATAATGTACCTACCACTATTAAAGAAAAGTTTTATTTACCTATATACATAAATTATTTCGTGCCTTTATGCCTAAATATTACATTATTATTATTTACATCACAATTAAAATTACATACAAGCCGGCATAATTTCTTTTGTTAGCTTTAATTCTGATAACTACAGGACTAAGTTTCAATAGTAACATCTAATTATTTCATAGCTATTCAGATAATTTTATTCATAGAGTGTCTGATGCTCACTACAATCTGCTTCTTAATGTTTATTGATATACTTAACTGTATGTCCAACATAAATATTTACTAAAGGGATAAAAACAGACTGACAGCCTCGCAAATGACAATTCTCTTGCATTTTCACAGAATCAGTCGTGAATATCTTATCTTATTCTGGGTTAACTGTGAATTTAAATAAGCTTCAGGGTCTTTTATTCCAAGAAGTAACCCACGCTGGCTGTTGTAATATCTGAGTGAGTGATATCTACAAATTTTAAGTTATGGAAGGTCGTCTTATGTGGTAAGCTTACGCCCGGTTTCTGAAAGGCTGATCAACAGAAAAATTAACTAATCGACAGTCAAATTCTTGTTAAGTAATATTTGGGTAGCTAGAAGGTTAATCATAGATCAGATTTGATCGGCTTGTCAGTTGACAAGACTGTCAAATCATGCGCCAGAATCCTATGTCAACCGGCATTTTGAGTTTCTGAAATGCTTGTTAAGCGATATAAGATAACCGAATGTCAAATCAAATTAATCATAGATTACTAAATTTTTCTCTGATCAACGCTTCAGAAATCGAAATTGATTTGAAAGCGCTGTTATGTTAACAGAGCTGTTAGTTGATTTGAATTTTGATCAGCCTTTCAGAAACCGGGCGTTAGTCTTACAGTCCTGGTGGCATACCTATGCTGTCTAGTTAAATCTATGGCACGCTGACTTTATTTATTTATTTAATACATATTTACATGTAATTTAACAGCTAAAGTTACCTTGTTGTAGCGAGACCATCCCATGTAAGTTAGCCAGACCATGCACGAAGTTAGTTGAAGATACATTGGCTACAATATTTAGCACAGAAGCATCTACAACAAAATAAGTAATTAATGTTTTGAATTATTAAAATAGGATTAGGACCATTTGAAAAACACATGAATATGATGTTAATGATTATTGCTCAATGAAAATGAAGTGAAGTTAATGATTATTGGTCAATGAAAATGAAGTTAATGATTATTGGTCAATGAAAATGAAGTTAATGATGATTGGTCAATGAAAATGCTTACAATTTAACAAACGTAGAATCTTTCGATGGCTGATGACATGAGATCAGACAGTTGGGATGCTAATTGATCCCCTGCAGTTGGGATGCTAATTGATCACAGCACTCACTTAGTTTATAACTTTCTCAATGGTCCATGGCCTAAGTATATGTCCAATCGCCCACACAATAATAATCAATATCAAACAACTAAATAAAATTCCCTAGCTTCGTCCTCTTCAAGCGTCTCTTCCTTCACCTCTACATCATCGGCAATGCCCGTATCATCACACTGATCTTCAGTTCGGCCCGCTTGCAAACGATCACAATTTACACTGACTCTATCGGCTTGAGGACACACACTTTTAGTTCTATCACTCACAATATATTTTTGGTCTGTCAATACGAAATGTTTTTTATTATCGTTAGTGCTAACACCATCATGATTTGTTCCAATTCTTACTACCTTAGTGCCTTTCACCTTAGCACTATGTTTAACAATTCCAGATCCAGTATTTATGTTCTCACTGTTTTCTCCGGTGTCGTCGTCTGTTAGAGTAACTATTTCTTCCTGTGAGAGATGATCATTGTCAAAGCAGTCCATGTCAAGATGTTCTTCTAGAACAGTCTGCGATTATTCAACAGACCGGATTGCTTCCAATGTTACCTGTAATTATTATATAAAATCTGTCATTAATGGTTTTAAGTTAGTTTGTATAATTTGTTTATATGTAAATAAATCCTTTAAACAAAAAAAACTTTATAGGTCTTTCCTACCAGTGGTGGTGCACCACCTTGCACCCTGCTCCCGACGCCCATGGTTCTTAGATTAATCGCACGCGACGAAGCTATCTTAAAAGTAAGTGTTTTGTTGGAAGTTCCTTAGGTATACATATCGTCGGGGATAGTGCAAATCCGCGAATCTACCATAGGTAAAAGGTGCGTATCTGCATTAGATCCAATTTTACAGGGGAAGGTTAAAACTTTATAATTTTATTATTTTAAGGGCAATAGGACTCATTTTTACATAGAGAGTAATAATTCATGGGTTCTAAGTATTGTTAATGTAGATTATCCATTAAAGTGATTAATTTAATCGCTACGACACTTACGCGGATTTGATTTAACCACAATCTTGTCAAAATGGAACATTAAAAGTACGTTACGCGGTTTTGAAATCAAACAAGTAATAATGTTACAATATATTAGGTATTTAATAATCAACGCATGACTTACAAAATCAAAAGGTTAATGTTGACAAACACTGTTCTTACAAGAAAACTTTTTATATTAAAGTATTTTTTCTAAAAATCTCTTTTATAAACATTGAAAATACTGTAATATCAATAGCAGTTTTTTAATTAATCTTACATTCTATGTCAGCCTTTTCAATTATTTATTTATTAGGCATAGGCAGTAGGTATCACAAGTTTAAAAGTTATTAATTAAATAAACAAAACAAGAGCTTCTTCAGCTATCTAACAAAATATAAATAAAAATTGTATGTTTCAGTCATTTTATTGAAAATACTGTAATATCAACAGCAGTTTTTAAATCAATCTTACATTCTATGTACGCTTAGACTGTATAATGGGTTCTAAATATAATTTTGTACTTTCTTTTCTGCAATAGTGCGAAGGCATTTTGGGCAGGGCTCTTAAAAATATTTGTATTAATTCTTTCAACTTAGGTACTGCCACTTCTCTTTGTTTTATATCATTCGTTTCTTTATTTGGTTTCTCTCCGAGCCAATACCTTACTGTCCACTCTTTAATTCCTAATGTTCCTAAGAATGTCTTTAAACATACTCTCACTTTTTGATCATTTAATTTTAAATAGTAAACTTTTGTAATACATACTTCGTCTTGTATCAGCCCTTTCAGCAGTTTTCCTTTTAGTTGGTTTTCTATCTATTAAAGATGAAACAAAGATTTTCTTCTCCATCCAGGTCATCTTCCAAAATTCGTTACAAATATTTAATCGGTTCGTTTCTGTAAACTTATTACAGTTGAATATTTTGCTTGTTAAACATTTGCTTGAATTACAAGACTCTCCAAGTTTTCGCGCAGGTTTGATTGAGTCTTGTGAAAATTTCTCAACTCCAGTCTTTCTAAAACCTATGTATTCCTGACCTTGCATTCTCAACTTCTTATTTCTCAGCCTTTTTGAAGACATTTCTTCTGCTTTTCGTTTTCTTACTCTGGACTCAAACGCAACCTCACGTTCCAAGATTGTTTCAGGAAACAAATCATTATTGCTGTCAGTCGATGTTGAAGCTATCAGTGCAACATTGGTTATTTCAGAGAGCGGAATATAGTTTGGGTCGGCTACAGAATCGTCTGATGAAAAGTCATGACCTAATTCATTATTAATATCAGCACAAACATCCTCCTCAAAAACATTAGATACCAAATTATTAGTCGAAGTCGTCATAGTAGGGCCAGTGAGATCAGAAATTTCTAGCAGATTTTTTGAAAAGGAAGTACTAAAAGTGGTTGTGTCACAATTAGCTAAAGCTTCAATTTCTTTGGTAAGCTCTTCTTGATTCTCTGAATTAACAAAACTGATATTAGGTAAGTGTTCGGGGAGTTCCTTGGTATTTTCATGAGCTGCCGATTGCTTCCGTAAAATCATTTTTTTAACCTCCAATAATTTTTCGCGCCTTTTCTTTAAATCGACTAATGTTGTAACATAAAGTGTATCATCAGTATCATTCGCCATCCTAAAAAATGAAAAAAAAAACATTAAATCAACTTAACCAGCATAACGCGTAAATTCTATTTTGATGAACAGCAACACCGCGTAAGTACATTACAGGAGTAAAAATAGACAAAACAATAACAATAATTAATAGATAAAATACTTAAATAACATTGAAATAACACTTACCTGATATTATAATGATTATTTTTAACAAAAACACTGAGTTTAACATCAAAAATAAACAATAATAAATACGCTCCCGATGACACTGATAACATTCGCGGTATCGACAATCGCCGACTGTAGATACGCAGTATTGTTTTTAGGAAATTTCTTGTTCTCTATTGGTCGAATAAATGTCATGTCAATGAGGAGGCTCCCAATCGGGATCTTACGTGAATCGCCCGCAAAATTCAAAATTGGCTACATTTGTCAGATACGCGGAATTATCCAATGCTAGATACGCGGATTTGCACTATCCCCGACGATATGTATAAGTACTGACCTGTGGGTGTGTGTCGGCGACCCGCAGCATCACGTCGTGGGAGCGCCGCGCGAGCTCTCGCAGCCTGCCCAAGTCCAGCAAGCTCTGCGCGCAGCCCTGGCAGATGAGCGACGGCAGACTCCCGCCCGCCCCCTGCACACAACATTGTATTTAGTACTAGTGGATGCCCGCAGCTTCGCTCGCGTTACACATTCACTAACTTCAAAAACGGCAAAGCTTCATATTAACTTTGCACCCCCGTTTTACCCCCTTAGGGGATGAATTTTCAAATTTTTCTCGCCGTAAAAACCATCCTTGAACTTCAACGAACATTTAAAAAAAGAATTGGCCAAATTGGTCCAGGCGTTGTTGAGTTATGCGCTTACCAACACATTTTGCGATTCATTTTTATAATATAGATTTTATTTCATTTTTTCGCGGCTGCCGAACTGAGTTCGTATCTGTAGTACTCCGTGTCACCCTTGTCATAAAGGGTACGTTAATTGGCTCGTTACCACACCAGTGCGCCAGTAAACGTCCGTTCTCGCCCGTGGCTAATACGTGACTGTTTACCCCACTCCCGTGTGCTCGAGACAACGTCATGTTGTACAGATTATAGATCACAAACACTACAGTATCCCATTCAAGGCTATATGCCGTGTTCTGTTCTTGTTCAGCAGTTAAATATTTGTATTCTGGTCATGGATGGTCAATTGTGTTGTTTTTTTTGTGTGTTCGCCTGCAATCAGGACTAAAGGGATAATAATAATCTTGATAATTATCAACTATCGCGATAAGTACGTACTGATACTTATCAATGATAATAACGTTAACAAATCAGGCGACGATGGTGGTAATATCCCATGGATTAGTTAAATTAAGTAATGATTAGTATTAGTATTAATGAAGATAAACAAAAATACTTATTTCTAAAATCAATTTTTATTTTTGTAATAAAATAATTAGAATTATTAAAAGTACTATTGTACGGTGCAAGCCGTACATTCCGCTGCGTCAGCGGTTACCGCGAGCCGCGTGGATTTTACTATAGCCAGTATGCGTTCGGAACTAGCAAGGTGTCCGCGCGTGCTCACCACATACAACATCAATGAGTACGCGTTCGGTAGTAGCATGGAATCCGCGCGTGCTCATATCATAGCATCAATCATTCAATCGTAAAGCAATAAATAAACTTTAATTGAAACCTTTACTCGAGTATAATTTAAATCAAGTGTCACATCAATATCAATCAGTATCAAGAGCAATTCGAAAAGGTGTAGAGGTTAGCATGAACATAATTATCTTGATAATTTCCAATCATGTACAATACAGTCCTAGGCCTCCCTCGGGGTGAGTGTGCACCGTCTACTTATCACTACGTATCACTTACTTCCAGTCCGGTGAGGGTCTCGTACAGCGAGCAGAGTTTATCATTCCCTTCCATCGCATAAAACATGCCTTCAGACGCTAAACATATCCGACAGAACTGCAAACGAGAATAAGATGATAAACTTAAATTAAAGATTACAGCTACTAGTTATTAAAATCTTACATAATATGTGCCTTAATAAGCTGTGTAAAATACTGAACACTCTGTATTTAACGCATATCGATACCGCGGAATTAGGTTTTCATATAACCGTATTCCGACTTAAATACATCGGAATAGTGATTTAAAATACATACATATTTAGAAGCGTCAATAGCTCGCGGCGACCGAGTTAAGCAACGACGGGCGCGGTCGGTTTTTGGATGGGTGAAAGCTATAGGCAAAATCTCATGGGCGCGTCTGTGCTTTGGAGGGAACGCTAAGCCCTCGGCCCAAGTTGTTAATTGTAAAACAATAGGTAATCCTTGTCGAAGACCTTCGGGTGGCTTGAGAACATTCGACACTGAGTCGCCTTCTTGTTCAACTTTTCCACCAATCCGCATTAGAGCAGCGTGGTGGAGTATGCTCTAGATTGCCGCAGCTGTGACTGTGGGACTAACCCGTGCCCAGCTGTGGGACTCCTATGGCCTTAATTTCATGGACGCTACCGTGCTTCGGAGGGCACGTAAAGCCGTCGGTCCCGGTTGTTTTCAATGTTGGAAACAGTCGTTAAGCCTCGTCGAAGACCTTCGGGTGGCTTGAGAACATTCGACACTGGGTTGGCCACTAACCCCTCCAGCAATCCGCATTGGAGCAGCGTGGTGGAGTATGCTCTAGACCAGTGGTGGGCAAACTTTTTTAATGGCGGGCCACAAAGGTTTAGAAATTCTAGAGGAGGGCCAGAATTATAGAAAAAAATGCATTTTGTGTTAAAGCTTATAATATAATTTTATAAAAAGCATTAAGCTGTAGGTGGTAGAGCCTATAGGGAACCAAATAGGTTTTATATGAAACCTAATTGGTTCCATATAGAGTTCGCCCGGGGCAGTACCACCGCCCGCCACGGTACCTAGTACCATTTCTACCGTGTAGTAATTGTTTTTAAAGCAAATATGGTCCGGTTGGAAAGGTGTGGTTTCCGGTTACACTTCTTTAGAGGCCAACATCTTAGTCCTCAAGGGTAGCAACACATCTGTGACTAACTTAGAACGAGACTCCTACTAACAAGTATTAACTGGACTATTACTAACACCAACTAACAGGACTAACTATTACTAACAGTCCCCAGTCCTCATACCTACTAACGAACTGACCAACTAATGTTCTAATTAACTCTCTCAACTAATTGGACTAACCATCCCAGTCCCTAATTGAGTGTTGTTCAAAGTCAGTCACAGTTGTCATGGGCGGCAGCGGATGGGTGGTGCTGCAAGCTCGTTTGGTATCTTGTATCCAATAAAAAAAAAAAAAAAAAGCATTAGACACAAATATTACAAAATACCTTTTACCCTAAAAAATAATAATCAATTTAAATTTTATTCGAAGGCTCTGCCTTGTTAGGCGTGTGAGACATGTGGAATTGTTTTTGTTTTTCCATAATATTTTCGAAAGCTGTTTCCAGCTGTGTGGCGACTGAGTTCACTCGCCACGCCGCCCGCGCCTCTCATTTCACCACACTTTGCGCCCCGTATTCAGGGCCGGATTTAGGGGAGGGCAACCAGGGCTACAGCCCCGGGCCTCTACAAAGAGGGGCCCCCACAATAGACTTAGGAAAAAAAAGTTTCATATTCCGACTAGTAAACAACTTTTCTTTTGTTTTTTTTTGCTGTATAACCTCCACCTTTACCTTTGTACAAACATGATTATACTGTTCTTAAAATTAAATATTAACAGAAATCATTTGTCTAAGTATATTTTTATGTTTGTTAAATAATAAAATAATCTACTCGGTTTCACAATAAATGATTGATTGAAAAACTCGACTGAAAAAAGTTGTTCAGTTCATTTGGAAAATAAATTGGGTCCAGGGGGCCTCCACTCCTTTGTTGCTCGAGGCCTCCAGGCCTCTAAATCCGGCCCTGTCCGTATTACGCAACACATGAACTACGCGGCTAGTTTAGCTTCACCTATAGGTTATGCATCTTTTATTCTACTAAGTAGAATCTACTTTTTCTTCTCGACCGTCAAAACGTACCTAATAATAACGGGTCATATACTATCCATGTCGACGGACCCTCGGCGGGCCGGATTAAATACTTTCGCGGGCCGGAGTTGGCCCATCACTGCTCTAGACCTCCCGCAGCTGCGTCTGTGGGGGAGACCCGTGCCTAGCAGTGGGACGCCTATGGGTCGCAGCAGCATGTTAGTGAGAGTCGTTTCAAGTCAGTCACATATGCGTTGCTACCCTTGAGGACTTAGATACGTAACCAGAAATACAAGCTTTAGGATTTACCTCAGTTGTCAAACATTCCTCGGGTTTTTCCGTCACGTCAGTACTGTCTATAACATCAGTGCCTTCCGTCGCATCAGTCTCTTCTGGGGCACACTCAGTCCTAGGTCTCTTTGCGTCGGGAGCCCCACACGGGGCTCTGGAGGCCTCCCAGGGCTCCGAAGGCCCGGGGACGTTGCTTCGGGTGGCATCATCCAAGACTTCACTCTCCTCGCCCCGTCCCTGAAACAATCACACAAATATATTTTGTGTAATAGTTTGTTGGTGTGTGTGTTTGTATGTTTGTTACTGTTTGAGCCTTTTGGGAGCCCAATGGATTCCAAATCAAAGACTTGAACTCAAAAAATAACTGATTTATTGATGCAAGATACAAAGTGACCGTTGTGGAGTAGGCGTGACAAGACTAATTAATAACGCTAGAGTAATAAACGCAACACGTCATGCGCGCATGTAAATATCTTCCGGCAATTGTCCGCTCCGCCGTGCTGGGATGCGCATAGGCGCATACAGTTACTTCTGCACGCTCAAACGGCTAGACCAATTTTGATAAAATTTGGTATGGAGGTAGCTGAGACCCGTGCATGGAAACAGTTAGTTTAGTTTCTGCACGAAATTGTCGTCCTGGCAAAAAATAATGAAAATATAAATAAAACACTATATTTGATCAACTGGTTTGATGCCAACAATCTTGAACTCAATCCTAAAAAAACTAAATGTGTTTGATTTGTTTTGCCTAATGTGAAAATTCAGGCGATGGTTGTCACCTTGTCACCCTAAACAATGAAATACTACAGTTTGTGGACCAAACGGTTTTCTTAGGGATAACCATTGACTCTAAGCTCCAGTGGGGCGCCCACATATATTAAATATATTTCCAGCAAATTGAGTTCTGCTGCTTACGCTGCCAAAAAGATCAGACAGATCGCTGATGTAACAACAGCTCAGTTCATTTATTTTACCTACTTTCACAGCATCATGTCTTATGGAATCTTACTGTTGGGTAGTGCTGCCGACATTGATACAATTTTTATTTTACAAAAATGAGCCATAAGGAGTATCTATGGCCTACAAAAGCGTGAATCCCTGCGAGAACTGTTTAAGTCTATAAATATTTTAACTGTCCCATGCCAATATATTTATGAAAATATTATGTAGGTATATGTACTTTTTTTTTTGACAAAAAATGCAATGTACATAACTTGACGTTCATTAAGCATGTACAAAATACCATATAATGAACAAAATAAATGAATCTGAATCTCTATTTATATCAATACTAGTGGACGCCCGCAGCTTCGCTCGCGTAGAATTAGACCCATTAACGACGTCTACCCGTCTAAATACTTCAAAAACGGCAAAGTTTCATACTAACTTTGCACCCCCGTTTTACCCCCTTAGGGGGTGAATTTTCAGAAATCCTTTCTTAGTGCTCCCCTACATTATAAAAGGAACCCCTGTGCAAAATTTCAAGTTTCTAGCCCTTATAGTTTAGGCCCTGCGTTGATATGTCAGTCAGTCAGTCAGTCAGTCAGTCAGTCAGTCAGTCAGTCACCTTCTCCTTTTATATATATAGATAAATTATATTTATTAGCTGTTTCAAATTAACTGAGCTTATGCTCTTATATATACTATTTCGATGTAACTAACCTGCCAACTCGGTACAGCATTACGTAGCAACTTCTTCAATGAGTAGTCAAAAAATGCTTGCTTGTCAAAATGTCGATGACATAACATTCTGTGTTCCGAATACAATTGTTGATGGAACCGTACAGATAGCCAACTTTCATCAGGACAGCAGCATTTAGCCCACAGCTGACAACTGCAAGTGATATCGCGTATACAAAGATATTACGCACTAAGTCAGTGTGGTAGAGATAGAGGCTTAACTCATCCCATTTTGAGAGGAGGTTGTGAATAAGTATTTATTGCCATTTTAAAGCATACAAATATCATACGCACATAACAGATCTAACAAAATGACAACAGGAGTTGTCTCAACTTCTGCTACTGCTTGCATATTCTAAAGCCGAGCTTATTAATACGCCAGAAAAACGAACAACCGAGTACCTATAGAATACTCACCGCTCCACGTTCAAGGAAGAAGGTTTCGGAAACCTGTATAGAGTTGTTTCGTGATCATCGCCAGGCGATTTGCCACACTTCATACATTTCCTTTTGTTCTCCTTCATTGTTGGTAAACAATTCAGTCAAAACCAAATTGGTTTTACCAATAGAGATAACGGTAGATTTTTTGTATCTTGCACAACAAAACAACAAGTGATCAAACAGCAGTGAAAGAACCCATGAAATTGGAGTTCGCCTTGGTAATCGGTAAATTCCAAGTTTCTTTGGAACCCGAACAACAAGAGTGACAACTGTGACAAGACGCGTATTTTAGGTACAAAGTACTCTGTGAATGACGCCCTACGTCAGTTCCGTTGTCATGTCAGAATTAACCACAGACTATTGTTTGTTACGTAGACGGAGAATGGAATAGACGACGAGTTAGCGTAGCCAAGTGAGATAGAAAATAATCAGTAGGTATATGGAAGAAATGTTACCAAACAAGCATTTAAAATTACCCCAATCTTATAGAAATAAAAAAAATATATAATAAATAAAATTTATTAATTCTTTTATTAATAATAAAAATAACCTAGAAATCAAGGTTACTGTCCCTGGAACAAAATCATTTTAGTATGGATATTACGAATTTTTTCTTTGGGCTCAAAAGCTTTTGTGGCGTGATGAATACGCAGTTCCAAATATCGAGCTATAACAGATTTAGTTAATAAAACTCTGTGGTTCCCAATGAATGGTTGTCCACAAAAATGATCCTCAGTAAACACGTTCCGACAGCGTTTAAATGTCTCCAAAATCAACTTGGGTAAAATATTTTTTTCTGCAAAAAAATGTATTCCTTTAATTAAATGTTGCCTAATTGTTTTTTCCGCAAAAGTACAAATAGTTATAACATCTTTAGATGGATAAATTAACCCTCCCCAGTCTTTGTTCAATATAAAACCTGGATATTTTTCGCTAACCAATGCGAGAAGGCAATCTTCGCACCTTAAAGACCTTGACCTGAAAAAAGTAATTATTTCATATTCACAGTTTTCAATGACATACATGAAGATGTTGTGCAAATGCATGCTATGCATGTCAGCTTCGAGTTGAGCTCGGTCGCTCAGGTAAGTAATTTATACTTACAAAATTTGTTTGGATTTCTAAATTATCATCAATTTCCATGCTGCTGACAGAGGAAAATATACATACAAACAGGAATATTTGCTTGCGTTTCCTAGAAGTAAAAGGATATAGTTAGAAAGATGGCATTATTTATGATAGTTTTTTTATAAGAAAGATTTTTTTACCATTATCGGGACAGCATTCGGATATAAAAAGGTTAATTTATTCTTTTTAACTAACACATTGCGGTCAAAATGTTGGCTACAAATCTTGTTACCAAATTTGACGTAGATTTTCATACAATTTGCCAATGGTTTATTAAAAAACAACCAATATTTATTCTTAAGTGGGAAAATTGCTCTAAACACCGTATGTGTGCCCAGATTGCGGGAAAATAAAAATCGAAAAGTTGGCAACATTAATGCAAATTTACTTTTAGGTTAAGATTTATTTAAATCGCTTCCAGACTAATTTATTGACCAAATAAATACTGTACATGAACCTTCACACTATATTACAAAACGTGACATCCAATTCAAAGAATCATTTAACAATAAAACAAGATATACTTACGATTACGAGTGAAAAGATAAATGTCAGGAAGTTTCCTTTCACTATCACTTTTACACCCTAAAACGCTACACCGAACCATTTTTCTTCTTAAAACCGAATGGTACAGTTCCACACTAACGAATAACTGATGAATTGGCTTATAAGTTTGCAATTGAGTTAATTTTCTACCGAGAAACATAATACGCTACTTCGAAAACAGGCATGAGCTGTCAAAGTTGTGTAGCAAAATATTTTGCTGACCTTGAAAAAACCGGCACGCGCCGCGAAACAAAAAATAGTATAATTCTATTTCGTTGTCTCATACCATATTTGCATAAGTTAATCTCTTTCTTGTGTGAAGGAGATGATAGCTATCAATTCGTCTATTCCATTCTCCGTCTACGGTTTGTTATAATGTAGATGTAGTAGAATCACTCTACAAGTCTCACATCGCTATATGTAACTGTCTCTGCCCCACTCAGACGTGGAGACTGGCTCCTGATAAAGTTAAAAATATTATTTACCGATAGCTTTGATCAACACCTTTACAAGCATTCTTGTCTTAAAGCTTTTCCCATTACTATAACACTGGTGTCTCTGTCAAGGACTACAACTATTGTTTTTTTTAGCTCAGCATAAATGATGTCAACAGCACAGCACACAAAAAGTACAAATGACGATTGATAATTTGATAAGTGCTGCAGTCATTTGCAAATATAGGAAGGATATTTATTTTATTTATTTAAGTTTATGTATTACCTTTAGTATACAAAGGGCTTATTAACATAATGCCTTAAAGCATTTTCATTTTCATTTTCAACATATTCTGTTTTTTATTACTGAACGATTCGTGAGTGTCTATAATCTGTTTTATTAATACATATTTATATTTTAATAACTTTCAAGAATGTGACTGAGTGGTAGTACAGGGTACTGAGGATGAGATCACGAAACAATTGATTTTGTAGAAATTATTAATAAAATAAAATTAGGCTAACCTGGTCACATTCTTCTTCAGGGACTGCAAATTTAAACATTTTAATGCCCAAGGGATCAATGAAATATGATTTTTTAAAATGCTTAGTACAAAGCATTTTATGTTGCGAGTACAAATTGGACTGGAAATCTTGGGAATGCCATCGTTCAAGTGGAAAACAATACTTAGCCCACAACTCACACCTGAAAATAAAAAAACAAAGAAAAATAAGAAGGGACATCATTTAAACAAAGTTACTCATCCACCGCTGTTGAAACCTTGAACAAACTTTGAAGGGGATAAAGTGTGGTTTCCAGTTACACTTTATTTAATTATTTAGTATGCACAGATAGCTCTGCTACCTGTACTAACCATTGTAGTCCCTGTTCTTAGTCATAATCATGTCGGTCACATATGTCATGCACAGTGAGTGGTGCTGCAAGCTCGTTTACATCACCACTCACATCCTATCTTACATCCATAAAATTTCAAGTAGTAAAAATCCACTTTGATTTTTAATTAAATTTCTTGCCACGGATTGAACAAACCACCTTAATATTACATCTGTTTGTTAGTTTGAAAGATTGATAAAAAATAAAAAGATTTCTAGCTTGGTCTGTTATTTGTTAGTCAAGATATTAACAATAATTAAGACAAATTTGTGGTGAATAATCCCGACTGCAGGGCTGTAGCAGATATTTATTTAATTGTAAGTAAGAGTTCCACTTCAAGTTGGACACATGTTGTATTTCATTGCAACCTTTGAATACTAAGATGGGCGCTATACTAAACAAAATAACGAGAAATCATTAAAATCCCCCAATTTTCGAACATTTGTTTAAATATAATTTAGTATTAAAAGCTGAGAAATTCTTTTCCATTACTTAATATAAAGAAAAATACCACGGTACGTAGTCTACGCAGTGAAAAAATAGTTTCCGACAACTTACCGTAAGCTATTTGTTCTCCCAGGTTTAGGAAATCTGTGTAGAATGGTACGAGGATTTTCACTGGGTGAATCCCCACACTTCAGGCATCTTCTTCGAGTTTCCTTCATGATGATAAACGAAACGAAAGTTTCACTTGATCACTAACTCGCCTCGAAATAAAGAGTATCTCACGGATCTCGACACTGATTTCACGACACCTCCGAGTGGAGGAGCAAGCTCGACTCAACGTTGCGCAACAGAAAATCGGAAAATTAATTAATTATCTTTTTAATAATTGTTTGTTTTATAACAAAACAACGTGCGCGAACAACAACGGACATGACCCATAAAGCTAACAAGCAATATTATATAGATCGTTGACATGACCACAGAACAAATACACAAGGAAAGGAGGACATGACATTAATGCTTGCTTGTTATCTGTCATAGATAATATATTAATAAAAAGTTGACTGATATAATTGTTGTAAACAAACCAGTGTTGCCAGATGAACGTCTCGAGATCACTCCAAAATATTCCGGAAATCCTCCCATAATTCTGGTTTTAAAGAAAAAAGCCCCCAAAACGGTAAAATTTTCGTTAAATAATGAAGTAAGTTTTTCGTCCTTCGTCCTTCCAATCCTTTCAATGTCTCACGGTTCCAATCAAACTCTCTGTACTCCTTAAAAAAATTTAAAGAGCTTAAAAAAATTTATTCTCAAAGTGCGTACATTTTAAACTACAGCCAGGCCGGTTTCACTCCGCGTTTAGGTATCGAAATCGCAAGTACATGCGGCGGCCGAGCCGGCGCGGCTAGTCCATAGGGAGTAACGATCGAGCAGTGATGCACGCGCGAGTTTTGTTCATGTTCAATGTTCAACCACTATTTCGCGATCGCGATCTACGCTTCCTAAGGACTCTGAAAGGTAAGATCTACTTTAAAGTAGTTAATATTAATATGAAATATCATTCATGATGATAATACTTAGTAGGTACGTATTTAGGATACGAAAATTTAAAGGAACGTAATGAGGATCAGTACAGTTATAGCAATTTCAATAGAACTAGTATCCACGTTATTCTCTAGGACATAAGAATGATATTTCTTTTTGAATTATCCAAATCGGACCATTACTTACGAAGATATTAAATTATAAACTTTATGCCGTTCCTGCTGCTAAGTCAGTGTACGCGGATGCGTGTGACGGCACTGTGACAGCCCGAGCGCAGTCGGTCGGTAGTTGGTACCATAGTTCACGGGGTGGCGGCGACGCGGTTGGTCTTTTATTTGCAGTTTATTTAAATAAAGTGTTGTTATAGTGTAATATTGTGATATCTTCTATCTAATATATAAAATTTCCGTGTCACAATGTTTGTTGCAGTACTCCTCCGAAACGGCTTTACCGATTTTTACCAAATTTTATATGCGTATTCAGTAGGTTTGAGAATCGGCTAACATCTATTTTTCATCCCTATAAATGTTAAGGGTAGTCCACCCCAAAAATTTTTTTTTAAATTTTTTGACGAAATTTTTTGTTTTTATTTTTTTATGATACAACATTAGAAAATACATACAACCCTGAATTTTCAACCCTCTACGATCAACCAAAAATTATTTATATGGCAAAACAACGTTTGCCGGGTCAGCTGGTTTAAATATAAAACATACTTATAAACATACTTGTCTTTTCTTAAAACCGGGTCTGTCAATTTTCTTTTTTTGAGGCTTTTGACATTCAAACTTATGAGGCAAAACTCCCTTCTTCAGTTTAAGCTTTCCTCCAACCAACTTAAACTTTATGTAATTTTCCATGTCTTCTTCCAACTGAAATATAAAAACTATTATCAATTTATTTCTAACAATATGGCATAGCTGAGGCAGATTTATAAATGCACCGCTTGTAGAGCGGAGCGACTCTTTATTCTATGGCTGTTGTGTCAATGATTAAAAAATATTATCCTTTAATCCTTGCTTTTTACCCGAGTACGTCCCTGTGTCAATGTTTTGACCTTGGAATATTATATAGAAATCGGAACAGGTGAATAGGTAAGAACATAGGTTTATCCACAAAACTCAATAATAACTATATATATTTTTATTAATACAGCAGGCTTAATAGGAGAATACTTATATGTACATACACTACACGTAATAGTGGGTACCGACTTATTTCCATATCAACTAAATAATAGGTAGGTATAGTTATGTAGGTACTTACATCGAAATGATCTTCGCAACAATGTCTTGTAGTCTGGGCAGAAGGTGGAGTTTTATCATCTCTTTTCACAACGGCATACCATATCAACTAAATAATAGGTAGGTATAGTTATGTAGGTACTTACATCGAAATGATCTTCGCAACAATGTCTTGTAGTCTGGGCAGAAGGTGGAGTTTTATCATCTCTTTTCACAACGGCATACCATTTTTCACGTAGTTTTGGGTCTTTCGGCACGTTAAAAAAGAGTTTTTCAGGCGTTTTAAATGAAGTATTTGTACATTTTGGCACTATACAATATTTATACATAGTTAGAAAGGTGAATTAGATACAAATCGGACACTTAATTTGTTTCAAAGACACTATTATCACCCTGAGCGCCTTATCGCTGCCAACGGCTAACTGAACTGCCGTGGAGTGGACCGTCACTCGTCAGAGTGACGCACAGTCAGCGTTGCCAGAATGTAACTTTTGTTACATTTTACGTTACTTTTGACCCTCTCATGTAACTTCCATGTAACACGACTCAAAATGTAACTTTTACGTTACTTTTAGGACTTATTAAAATATTTAAATATTTTCCTACAAATAATAAATAATCGTGAAACGGAACGCATCCAATAAAGTTTTTGGTTTTTGTTCCCTTGATTTTGTGACCAGCAGTTCGACAGTACCTTATTATTGTATGTGTATCAGAAGTACATACAGCTGCCAATTTTCATTACGCTACGATCCTTGGAAGATGGTTAAATTAGCTATCTTAAATTCCCTTACATTGTGAGTTACATACAAGTCGACCTAATATAAGCATGTTAATTAAGGGATACGCCACTAAATATTAATTATAACTATTGGTAGGCTGTGGCTGGTAGCTATTTCGTAAATAACAATACTAATTACTAATACTTAAAAATATATTGTTTTTAATATTTTTTTTGTTGTTGTTTCTAATTAGTTGACCATTATTGTTCATACATTAAAACTGATATAAATGTTTGTCTGTAATGTAATATTGAAACTGCACTTGTGTCATGGGAATTATATTGCTTTTCTAATAAATGATAAATCGTTGAACATATTGTTGCCCTATTTATTGTTTAATTTCAAAATAAAAACGATTGCGGTGAAGTATCTTACACAATGTCATGGACCGTTGGTAGTGTTTCTAATTAGACGACCACCACTGTATGTTTTTCTTTTTTAGGATTATCAGTCAATTATTTGATCAAAAAATATCACGATTCTTTCGAAGCTTTATTAATGGGACAGAAAACATTTTTAGTTTTTTGTAATAAAGTGTCTTAGTATAGTATTAGTGTTGTTTTCCACATAAAATATGGAAATGTAACTTTTGTCGTGAAAATGTAACTTTTTGAGGTGTCTCATGTTACATTTGACTATCTGCCACTGGCAACACACACTGCGCACAGAGTACATGAGTGACGTCAGAGCCTACTGCGCCGGCCGTAAATGAACTCCGCTAGTAATTTGATCATGACTTCGTCAATTTTTGTCGTAGAACAAAACTTTTTGCACTATATGTTAAGGATTTCTTAGCTCTATAAATCTGCATTCTCAACTAAAAAAGTTACGGATCCTCATTATACTAGGTTAGTGTATCTTTAAATTTACGAATTTATCAGAACTAGGAATTTATGATGTTTGCTATCTGTTTCGTTATAATTATCGAATCAGAGCGTCAAGAAGGTCAAACGAATTTTTGTTGCAAGCAAGTGTTAACAAGAAAAAAAAGGGCGGGAAACTACAAATCGGTCGCACGTACTTTTTGAGAATTTTTCATTTTATTTTGAATTTCATGTAAATTTTTAGTTAATTAGATCAGATAAGTTGTAGTATGTATATATTTTAGTAGTTAGTTTGTATTGAAGTGTAAATTTTGTTTATTTTGTGTAAATTTCGTTCTATTGGTAAGTCTTCTTTTCTTCACTTTTCTTTCATGACATGATGGACCCCCCGGGTGATCCTGGGGGGACAGCCCCCAATATAGGTTATGTAGTGACAATTACGAGTAATGACGATGGTAGTACAATGGATACAGATGGTTCTGTGTCTCAGACATTTAGTGGTCGTAAAAGAGTGTCAGCTCGGCCCAGAATCTGCAGGCACTGTAATAAAAGACGACGAAAACACCGTGGTGATAAGAAGGATATTAAGGAAAGTGATTGCCAATGTGCAGAAATTAGTGATAAACAAATTCTTTCCAAAGTCGATTCCTGCAATAATTCTTCTATAGTAGTAGATATCATACAAAAAAATAACACGGACACTCCACCACAGCCACAGCCCCCTGTTACAAGGCTGTTATATAACTCATTTGATGCTGCTCCTTATATTGTACACGTTCAAAAACAGTTTTCATCTCCCGACGATAATATTACTTTACATCCAGTTACATTTGGACGCTTTCTCAAAAGAAATTCTGTTAAAAATATTGTCAATGGAAGTTTAAAAAGGATAGGCCGGAATAGGTTATCTATTTCTTTTTCTAATCACCAAGATGCAAATGACTTTGTTGAAAACAAAAATTTAGAAAGTGAAAAATAAAAAGCTTTTATTCCATCATTTTCTGTGAGTAGAATAGGAATAGTCAGAGGAGTACCAGCTGAGTGGTCCGAGGAGGAAATAAAAGATAATGTTTCTGTACCTATTGACTGTGGCCCAATCATAAAAATTAGGAGATTAAAACGGAAGATGATGATTGATGGACAAAACCATCTTAAATGTACTGAATGTAAATGAGTCTGTAGTATTTACTTTTGATGGTCAGATTTTGCCTAAACGAGTTTATATGTGCTACACTGCTCTTCCTGTAGACTTGTATATATATCCTACTATACAATGCTACAATTGTTGTCGGTTCGGTCATGTGAAATCTCAATGCAGATCTAAACCAAGATGTTTTAGATGTGGTCAAGGACATAGTGGTGATAATTGCTCTATTCAAGAAGATCTTATATCCTGTTGTTTATGTAAAGGTTCCCATATTGCAACTGATAAAAAATGTTTAGAATATGAAAGACAAAGAGCTATAAAGGAATCAATGGCTAAAAGCTGTATTTCCTATTCAGAAGCTTCAAAGTTACATCCATCTGTCTCTCGAATTTCATATGGAGATGCATTGCTCTCATCACCTAATATCACTCATAGTACTTTTCCAACCCAGCATCAACATTCTACATCTAAAGCTGTAAACAGTACTTCATATAAAAAAAACTGTTTTTGTTCAACCAAAGCCTCCACCTACTCTTAGCAAAGGGTATGACAAATCTGCACACCAAGAAATTTTAAGGGATTTTAATATTCCCCAACCCTCTAATGGATGTGCAATAATTAACAAAGAAAATGAAAATCCATTGGAAACCTCAGTAATTGATTTAATTATTTCTCTTATAAAATCTCTTATTCAATCGAATGAATTTACACCGTCCAACGCTGCCTTATTAGTTTCTGCAATTACTCAAATTTATAAACCAAATAATGGACAAAGTTCTTCAATGGACTTGTCCAAGCATCACTCCTAAAAAAAGTGATCTTATTTATTTATAATTTAATTATAATCTGTGCTCTTCAAGAGACATGGTTGAAACTAGGATCTTTATGATTCGTGGTTAATCATGTCTCAGGGAAGATCGTGGGGTGGGCATGGCGCGGAGTAGCCATGCTGTGAATCACCCTCTTTCCTTTTCTCTCTTCTCTATTCCTCTAATACTCTTTGATTCCTTCTCAGCAATGATTGATTTAATACTGCTTCTCATTCCTGAATGAATGAATAATGTTCCTTTTCCTACCTGTATATCCTGTATAATTATTATAATTATCCATGTAAATTTTATAAAATATTGTCATCTTTCATCCTTCAGAATCATAATAAAGTTTAATGATTTGGTGTTTAAGTGTATATATGTATATTTAGGAAATTTATACTATCCGTTTTATACCTCTTCCTACTTATCTGATCCTTTCCCGTGTTCCGTATCCTTTTTTAACTTAGTTTCCCAATCTTTTAATTTACGTCATTGGCAAAAAGTAAACGCTATTGCCAAAAGAAGAAAAAAAAAAAAAAAAAAAAAAGTGTTAACAAACACTGTTGCAAACCGCCGGTGGAGACCGACGTGGCGGGCTTGTTTACAACAGTCTGGCCGGAATTTTAGCTAGTAACCTACAACACGTGCGAAATATCCAGGCATTTCGTTTGTCTTTTTAATTGAAGAACAGACCTTAAATCGTCAGAAAAGGTAAGCGTTACGCGATAGAAAGAGACGCGATTTGTAGGTGAATTTAGCAGTAGGTTATTAAGCACTGTGCGATCTGAACTACACTTTATTCTAACGTAGCAAGAGTCCCTATTTCTTTGATTGATTTTGGGGAGTGAATCTTCTGTACTTGTACTATTATGTATTCTGTGCTACAGCCTTACTATTACTATTCGGAATGGGAGGGCCATTCTGAATTTGTTAGACTGATAGAGCTGAAATAGCCAATTAGTTCAACCGTTCAAGCAACCAAAGAAGAAGAAGAAGAGAAGAAGAATAAACCAAAGAAGCCAGATGCAAATAAAAGATGTGTGGGAGTTGGGCTGGATGGGTGTAAGGCTGTAACAGAGCTTCCATTCGTCATTTTCAAGTTTGTTGGTCGCGTTCAGTTAATATATTTTTAACTATAACGGCTCTTCAGATTTAACAGTTTAGAATAGCATTAAGTAGTTTGTAGTTACCTAGACTTTCGTTAAGCGTGTGTAATCACCTCATAGCGAAATAAATTATTTGAATTTTGAATTTTTTGAATTTTAACCATATTGGTAATAAATAAATTGGATTCCCCAGATTTCCTCCAATCTAATTTTTTCCCTTAAATTATTACCCCCAAAATATATGGTGCATAAGGCAGTTCGAGCTGTGCGATTCATCGACAGTAGGAATGGAAGAAATTTAAAAGTAAATCTATATACAAGGTGTCCCAAAATTCAACGATAATCCTGAACCAGAGGATGGCCCTGCTAATGACTACTCCAGGAAAAAAAAGAAAAAAAATTTATCTCGATTTTTTTTCAAATTACATAATAAAAAGGAAATTCTTAGAAAATTTACACCCCTCATGATATTTTTAATTACCATGACCACCATTTTTGAGATATTTCTGATATTTTGTTTGTATCCGTGACCTAAGTAGTACTGCTATCTACCACATATCTTAAAATTCCTATAATGTCTGTAGTTTTCACACAATAAACAATTAAAATCATTGTTTTCCCAAAAAAATTTGATTAAATTTACTTTCAGTCCACTTTCACTCATTGTGGTGTAAAAAAAAAGTATGGACACTACTATGGCAAGTTTTTTTAAAAGTTGACGCAACTAATCAAGATTCCAAAATGGTATAATACTCTTGGAAAACTAGTCACAAAAAAAAAGTATAATATTTCTAAACAAGAACCATAACAAAAATTGTTCTTGTCGATTAGTAATAACTTTTACTATGTGCCCAAAATAGGTTTTTTGGAGGTGAAAAATGTTTGAGTAGATCCTGTCTTTGAGACAACCCCAATAAAAGAAGTGTTGGGGGTTTAGATCGGGTGAAAAGGGTAGTCATAAGATAGGACCAAGTCGCCCGATCCAACGCCCTGGATACTCTTGGTTTAAGTAGTCTCGCACAGGACGGGCATAGTGAGCTGGGCGACCATCATTTTAAAACCACATGTTTTGTAAATCACTTAAAAGCACGTCTTCTAATAAGTCTGGCAAGTTATTTTGTAAAAAGTTCAAATAATTATTTCCATCTAAGTTTCCTTGTAACTCAAAGGGCCCAGTTAAAGTTAAACAGTCCAAAATAATGTCTGTCAGTTCAATTTTCAGATTACTTGATTCACACGTCAATTGAATACATAACGGTGTACAGTAAAGAAAGAAGCAGAGCGTACTGACTGCTGAGAACAGCAACTTCTCTACCTGCCCTATTGATATTTAATAACGACATCTACATCTACCTCTGACTAACATGTAATCTCTCTCTATCTATCTCTCTCTTCTAAATTTGTTTGACTACGCACATGTCCCATTTAAATCCAAGAAATTTACATCAAAAATCATATTTTGGGCACATGATAACTATCAACAAGTACAATTTATGAAATTTGGTTCTTGCTTAGAAATATTACACTTTTTTTTTGTGACTAGTTTTCCAAGAGTATTATACCATTTTGGAATCTTGATTAGTTGCGTCAACTTTTAAAAAAACTTGCCATAGTAGTGTCCATACTTTTTTTTTACACCACAATGAGTGAAAGTGGACTGAAAGTAAATTTGATCAAATTTTTTTGGGAAAACAATGATTTTAATTGTTTATTGTGTGAAAACTACAGACATTATAGGAATTTTAAGGTTTGTGGTAGATAGCAGTATTACTTAGGTCACGGATACAAAAAAAATATCAGAAATATCTCAAAAATTGTGGTCATGGTAGTTAAAAATATCATGAGGGGTGTCAATTTTCTAAGAATTTCCTTTTTATTATGTAATTTGAAAAAAAATCGAGATATTTTTTTTTTCTTTTTTTTCCTAGAGTAGTCATTAGCTGGGCCATCCTCTAGTTCAGGATTATCGTTGAATTTTGGGACACCTTGTATATAAAAACCAATGCCACTTTTTGTTGTTATTTTATAACTCAAGAACAGGCTCACCTATCCAAACCAAATTTTTAGGCTTTATTCAGACTATTTAGCAGATGGTTTATGTGAAGTTTGCTTAAAATCTGTCGAGTGGTTCTTCATTTATCACATTTTTTGTAATAAATGAATTCAATAAATGGCGGATCATTTTGTATTAAAACTTTTTTGAGATGGAGAATTTGCTGTCACATTGAAAGTAGTAGTGGTAGTGGTAGTAATAGTGGTAGCAGTAGTTGTAGTGGTAGTAGTAGTGGTAGTTGTAGTGGTAGTAGTAGTGGTAGTGGCAGTAGAAGTGGTAGTTGTAGTGGTAGTGGTAATGGTAGAGGTAGTCCACACACTTACATTAAGTTCTCCCAAAATATTCACAAAAAATTATTTTATGGCAAAACAACGATTGCCAGGTCAGCTATTATTAATATAAATGGAAAATGAATGGCATGCATAATAAAGTACACAATAACTCACTTGAATTTCCTGCATCGCTTGAGGTGGATTGTTCTGTTCATCCCTTAGTTTAGCCAGTATAGTTTGAGCTTCAGTTGGTATAGCAAATTTATTCAATCTTTTTCTGCTACTACTTGTAAATGATGAATTATAAAAATGATTGCCGCAAAGCATCTTATGCTGTTTATACAAGTTCTTCAATAACTCATCAGTCAAATCAGCATCAGGATAGCAATATTTAGCCCAAACTTTAGCTCTGAAAAATAGTTTTCAATATATAAGCGAAATATTGTAAAACTAAAAAAAACTCAAGATATTTTAGACTTACAATTTTATTTTCATAGGTTTGTATGTCAAAAATGATTAAAACAAACATAATTTTGAATATTAATAGTATGTACATGACAATAAATTTATTTTTAGGATATTGTTATGGATAAGGTAACGTCCAGAGCCTAAAGGGTTGATTTGATTCTATGTGATTGACAGAGTTAAGCAACAACAGGCTTGGTCAGTTAGTGGATAGGTGACTGCTTGTGGCAAACAATCATGGGCACTACCGTGCTTCGGTGGGCATGTCATTGGACTGTCAGCCTAAGTTGTTTTCAATGGTTGTTCGACACTGGGTTGGCCACTAACCCCTCCACCAATCCGCATTAGACTTCATTGGAGTATTATGGTGGACTGTGGAATATGTTGACCATATGTGTTCTGTGAGTATTTTCTACTTACTTCAGAGGACCATGCATGGATGGTAGCGGGAACCTATGGAAGGTCAATGATGGATCTTCCTTTGAGGTTACTCCGCATTTAGCGCATTTAACACTGCCTGCTCCAACCATGTTTAAAAACTTCTTCACAACACAAAAAGCGTTCAATATCTATTGAGTCTCTATCTCTAATTGTTAACACAAAACATAACTATCTATAAAGGTACTCTGTGCTATCTATTGAGTTTCTTCCTCGGATAAACCCGGTGAAATTTACAAAGTAACAAACAATATGCTAAAGAGTGCTAAAGCTGACAAAAATTCGAAATGAAAACAAGTCATCTCAGTCATATCTACCTATCTGTTACTGTCAGTGACAGTCACAAACTAATGGCAGTGCTGCCAGATCAAAATACCCATTCAGCGCTAACAGCGATTCAAAAAGCGCTAGATTTTTATAAATTCAGCGTATATAAAAGCGCTAGATTTAGCGCTAAATTTAAACGTTAATGGTAAAAAATAAAAACGCGAGATGAAAAAATAATAACTATCGTCGCTTAATTTTGCAAGAAACTCCTTTTTGCAAAATGTACACATAGCTTTTGTGTCGTTCCCACGAACGAAACCTTTCCTCCTCTTTCGCGGCGCTGTGAGCGCTCCTGCGTGAGGGAATTCGGATTTAAGGATGGTCCTTCTATCCGGGCAATTGCTCCAGGGGTGAACCCCATCGGTGACCTCCCCGCTGTTGAGCGTGGGAGACGGTGTGTCATCGCGCACGCGTACCGCGCGCGCGGATCTGCAGCCGTTAGTCGCTGTTTCCCCCCTGATGGTCGGGGGGAAGAAGGTCCAACAGCTCTCTAGGGAGCGGTCGGCCTTCAGGAGGGCGTGCATGTAGCGGCGCTATCCCCCTTAGATGAGGATGCGGCCCATTGTCGGCGCGGTTATACATAACACGCGCCAACCGGACCACAAACTCATCCAGCGACTCCAGCTTGCAGTCGCGCGCGATCACCGCGTTCCGGACATAGCGCCCCGCACCCGTGATTGCTCGCAGGGCGAGGTTTTGCTGGGCCTGAAGACGCTTGCGCCTCGAGGCCGCCGCCAGAGCGTACCATGCCGGCGCCGCGTACGTCAGCCTGGATCGGATATAGCATTTATAAATGCCGATTTTAGTGCGCAGTGGTAACCTGGATGTCAGCACGGGCCGGAGCATCGCTCTCGCGGTTCGTGCCTGGCGGTGCACGTGCTCCACCATGGCACTCATCGTGAGCTTGCGATCCATGTGACAACCCAGGTACCGGACGGTCTGCTGCCACTCTAATTCCTCACCATGCAGACGCAGCGGCGTCGGCATATTACGCTTCCGGCTGAAAAGTATTGGGACCGTCTTTCCGGCGTTGACGGCGATCCTCCACTTACTCAGCCAGTCTGTCAGGCGGTCAAGCAAGCGCTGCATTCTTCTGACCGCTATCTCCGGATCGCGCGATGACACGAAGTACGCGCTGTCATCGGCGAACAGGGCGAGCTCTACATCACGTTCCCACTCCGCGAGGTGCCCGTCGAGAGTGGGGATGTCGTTGGTGTAGAATGCGTACAGGAGTGGAGCAAGACTGCTCCCCTGCGGCACACCCGCGCGTATGGGACGAGGGTCTGAGGTGCTGTCCTCAACCGAAACTACGAACTCCCGCCCATTAAGGTACGACGCTATCAACGCCACCAGCATCGCTGGCAAGGACGACTCCAACAGCTTGTACAGCAGGCCCGCGTGCCACACACGGTCAAACGCCTTCTCTATATCGAGAAAGACGCCAACCGTGTGCCGCCCGCAGTTAGCCTCGAAGGCCAAGTGGTGGAGCACCCTTGTCAACTGTAGTGTTGTCGAATGACCGGCCCGAAACCCAAACTGCTCATCCCTCAATGGGAGGAATGGCCGAATGCGAATCAGAGCCAGCCTTTCGAACAACCTAGCCAGTGTGGACAGCAACGTAATAGGGCGGTAGTTAACCGGGTAACGTGGGTCTTTACCCGATTTCGGGAGAACAATCACCTTCCCCTCCTTCCATGCAGTAGGGAAGTGTCCCGTGCGCAGGATGCCGTTGAAGAGCCTAGTCAAGCTGACTAGGGCCCTTTGGGGGAGCATAGTCAGTGCCATATTCGGGACTCCATCAGCGCCTGGCGCTTTGCGTTTGGGTAAACGCCTAGCGGCCTTCCGAGCCTCCGAGGGCGAGATGAACTCGTATCCCTCGGGCTGCGGTGTCGGGCCACTGATGAAGTCCGCTACACGCGCCTCCACACGCTCGCAGTGTTCAGCCGCTGCAGCGGTGCCGACGGGGTTTGGAGCAAATTGCTCTTCCAAGTGCTGTGCAAGTATATCCGCCCGGCCTTGTGCTGAATAGTGCTGGTCACCCGCCCAATCGTAGAGCGGGCTAACAGCAGGCCTTGAGCGAGTGAGTGCTCGGTTGAGGTGGTGGAGCGACGCTTCGGACTCGCTGGCCTGGTCGACCCTCGTCTCCCACGCGATCCCGCGGTGCTCCTCCACCGCAGCCGACACCTTTTCAGCTAAGGCGTTCAGCTTACGCTTGACCCTGGGACAGCGTGTTACTGCCCACTGCTTACGCAGCCGCCTCTTCTTCCGTTTCATCTCCTCGATATAGTGAGGCAATGGTTCTCGCACCCACACACGAGGTTTCTCGGTCGTGGCCGCCGCCAAGGCTTTCCGAATCTCAGTCGTAATGGCCTGGGCAGCGGTCTCTATTCCTCCCGGCGTGGTGAGTGGCTCACTATACCGGAAGTCGGTCAAGGCGGCTTGGTAAGCTCGCCAGTCGGTTACCCGCATCTGGCGGGGGAAGCTCGTACACTCCACCCCAAGGCCAAGCGTAATAAGAATGGGAAGATGCTGTGTGTCGAGGTCATACAGCACCTCCACATTAACCGGGCAGTTAATATTCTTGCACAGAACTATGTCCAGGACGTCGGGAAAATGGCGGGGGTTGGACGGCAAATGGGTGGGTGCTTCGGGCCCAAGCACCTCGTACCCCTTGGCCTCCGCGTCGTCGTAAAGGCGGCGGCCTACTGGCGTGACCACTCGGGAACCCCAAGCCGTATGTTTGGCATTGAGGTCCCCGGCTACGAGGGTGCCTACCCGACATAATTTGATCGACGTCCTGAGACCAGACACAGGTTTCAGCCACTGATTAAATTCCGGTATTTTTTCCCACTCAACTTTAGATCTTTGCTTATACACAGTTTGTTTAACTAATGTACTTCCATCTTCTAAACTAAACAGTTTTCATATAGGTACAAAATTCACACAACTGGTTGACACGATAAGTTAACGGATGCCACTTTAACTTTAATTGTTCAGAGAACGGAATATTTATCTAATTAAACCTCATAACTATAAAGCGCCCCACACAAAGCCCTGCAAGTCGCAATTCGGCGCAAATGAAAATCTGAGTACTAGAGGGAATTCACCTACTCAAGGTGTTCCATGTCAAGGTGGTTTCAAGTGTAGCCATGGCAGAAAATAAAAAATCATATATTTTTGAGTAAAATTGTAAAATATGTCGGTAAAACACTTTTTAAACGTGTTGACATTATAGAAATCAAAAAGCGCTAAATTATCCGCTAGGCGCTAAAATTTTTAGTTCTGCGATAGGGTCATCAAAAAAGCGCTAGATCTAGCGCCGAAAGCGCTAAAATGGCAGCACTGCTAATGGGTTAACTTATGTGACAGTCTGAAACTTTGAACGAAAAACGTTGAACAAACAAACAAACCTATGCTGCCATATCAAAAAAGTACCAAAAACTTCTGCGAATCGTTTTGTAAACTTTGTAATGAGATTTACAGTAATTGAATTGATATTTCAAGTTTATAAGTTTTAAATATTTACAGTCATATAGAATTTATATTACAATCTTCTAAATAGTAAATAAGTTTAGTAATCACGGTCTATCTCGTTTTTTTAAAAAGCGCTATCACTTTTTGTTAGCCCTGCCGTTGCTGGCATTGGTGGCTTGTAAAGCTGACTCCCCATGGTCGCGTCGTGCTGACTTAAAGATTCCCGCTTGAATATGTATTTCCTCGAGTTCAACATCAGTTCCGCATAGGCAGTGCGTTTTCTTGCTGAGCCTGAACGAAGCCGAAGGGGTACGTAGAGTTGTGTGTCCTACTTTTCAGCAGTTATGTTTTAAGTCCCATGAAATAGATGGTGAGCCATACACCGGGCACAAAAACAAGACTCCGAGCTACTTCGACTACTAGTATTTCAATTATAAAAAAGAAGTTGTTACCCGAACCAGGGATTGAACCCAGCACTTCAGCACTGCACTAGCGGCTACTGGACCAACGAGGCAATCCACTGTTTTATGAATGAACCAGTGGACGCCCGCAGCTTCGCTCGCGTAGAATTAGATCCATTATCGTCGTAGACGTCTACTCGCGTTCGGGTTGCCCACTTGACTTCAAAAACGGCAGTTTCATATTAACTTTGCACCCCCGTTTTACCCCCTTAGGGGGTGAATTTTCAAAAATCCTTTCTTAGTGATCCCCTACGTTATAAAAGGAACCTCTGTGCAAAATTTCAAGTTTCTAGCCCTAATAGTTTAGGCCCTGCGTTGATATGTCAGTCAGTCACCTTCTCCTTTTATATATATAGATTAATAAATATTTCGGATTGAAAAGTATCCCATGCTCTAATCTAGGTTATAAATCTGCCTACAAAAATCAAATTTTCACATTTATAATTTAAGTAGGATACGATGTGAGTAATCCATTCCTATTCGGTGATGTCGTAAAGGTCTTTATGAGCATTATACAGCCAAAGTCCATTCGAAAAAAAGGAGTAACCATTCACTCACAGTGAGTGAACCTAATAGCATGTCAATGAAATGTAATGTTATTTTTCATTTAAATTCGTGTAAAAAAACCAACGAGAATTTATAGAACACAATCTGACGTAATAGTTAGTTTTGAACATAGATTTAATTAAATCTATGGTGATGAACTTCGTTTTTGATCAACTACTAGTACCACAAACTAATAAGGGATACTGTCACCTAAAATTCCTGTACACAACTTACCCACACTTTTCTGTTTCCACTAGTCAAGTCAATGCCCACTTGTACGATAGCTACTTTCGTTAATTATAACGCTTTTAAGGTTAATAAATGAAACAAGATTTCATTCTTAAATGAATATATTTTATTTTAAAATTATAATTTTTTTATCCTTAATGTCTTAACTTACAGCGCTCATAGCACAATTGTCTCAATCGTACATGACGTGATCTATCGAGGCAACGTCGGGTGCGGTCCGTAATTTCATAGGCGTTTCCGTGCTTCGAATCACAAAACCTATTGAAGTTCTAACACTATATTGGTATAGTACTATGGTATGATTTAAGATTAAACATTAAAAAAATAAAGTGTATATGTTACTGGCTAGAACTGACTTTAATAACAAAGCAATCGGCTTTTTCCCTTGAATGTATTTTTGAATGAGTCTTTAGAGCTTGTTTTTGACTGAATGCTCTCGTACATATTTCACACAAGTACGGTTTCTCGCCAGAATGTGTTCTCAAATGGATTATAAGGGTGGATTTCACTCTAAAAGATTTGCTACATACATTACAAGAATAAGGCCTCACACCAGTATGTATCTTTAAATGGTCTTTGAGTTTACTCTTAAAGGTAAAAGCTTTCTTACAAAGCTTACATGAAAACGGTTTCTCGCCAGAATGAGTTTTCAAGTGCCTCTGAAGGCTGCCGTTATCGCTGTACGATTTCTGGCATAATTCACAAGAATACGGCTTTATACCAAAATGGGACATCAGATGAAATTTGAGACTATATTTCAGCCTGAATTCCTTCTGACAGATGCTACAAGCGTACGATTTCTCACCAGAATGCGATCTCAAATGAAGTTGGAGAGAGATGTTTTGAATGAAAGATTTCTCACAGATGTGGCACGAGAACGGTTTCTCGCCAGAATGAGTTTTCAAGTGTCTTTGCAAGTTGCTTCTAAACTTGAACCCTTTCCCGCAAGCAGTACAAGGGAAAGGTGTCTCACCAGAATGCGTCCGCGAGTGTTCTTCCAAGCTGAATTTAGTGCGAAATGATTTCTTACAAGTGTCACATGAGTACGATTTGACTGCGTGCGTCTTTAAATGTTTTTGGAGTCCGTCGGCTACGCTGAATGCTTTCTCACAGATTTCGCACGAGAATGGTTTCTCACCAGAATGCGTGATCAAATGTTTCACTAGAGTAATATTGGCCCGAAAAACCTTTTTACACACATTGCAAGGATACATTTTCCTTTTTGTGTGAATTTTGATGTGTCTGGAGAGATAACTCTTAGCAGTAAAGACTTTATCGCAGATGTCACATGAGAATTGAGCAATAGGTTTTGATGTTTGATGTAAGGGTATATCGCTTCGTTCATATACTGGTCGTGTATGTTTCCGTGTGTATCTTTTTGGAATATCGGGTATCCGATCGATCTCAGGTCCAGTGTCCCGCTCAGCTTTACCAGCATCCAATTTATCATTACCTATGAACAATTTTTTTTTATAAAATACCCATATTATAGTATCAAAACACAGACTTCAAAACTAAACAGCAAGTGACACGGTGAACGACACATCGTGAGGAAACCTGCATGCCTGTTAGTTTTTCATAATTTTCTCGAAGGCATGTGAAGTCTGCCAATCCGCACTTGGCCGCGTCGTGAGCTAAGGCCTAATTCCCTCCCATACTCAGAGAACGTGCCCAACAGCGGGACAAAGAAAGGGTTGTGGTGGAGTCTTGTTATCTGAACATTACTGAATAAGCCAGTACATGTAACTTACACAGAGCTTCCTTATCAGTATCTCCGTCACATTGTAAACTGCTCTCCGCCTTGATGTAGACAGTGGCAGTTTCCTCTGGCAGATGGCACAGGGGATCGAGGCTCCCCTGATCGTTCCGGTCCGTCTCCAACTCCTCGACACCCGAGCAGTCCGGACTGCTTACTGGCTGTTCGGGCCAGTCCGATTCTTTGAAACGTTTCACTGATTCGGGTGATATCTGAAATTTAAACAATTTAAAATTTAATCAGTGGTAGAGCCTATATGGAACACTAGTGGACGCCCGCAGCTTCGCTCGCGTGGAAATAACCTAAATACAAAATTTCATTGAAATAATGTAGGTATATACGAAAAACTTTTATACCTACTAACTTTGCACCCCCCTTTTACCCTCCCTTAAGAGATGATTTTCGAAACTCAATAAAAAACCTTCATAGGTACTGAATTTCATTCGAATAACATCAAAAACGGCAAAGTTTCATACTAACTTTGCACCCCCGTTTTACCCCCTTTGGGGGTGAATTTTCAAAAATCCTTTCTTAGTGCTCCCCTACATTATAAAAGGAACCCCTGTGCAAAATTTCAAGTTTCTAACCCTTATAGTTTAGGCCCTGCGTTGATATGTCAGTCAGTCAGTCAGTCAGTCAGTCAATCAGTCACCTTCTCCTTTTATATACATACTAGTGGACGCCCGCAGCTTCGCTCGCGTGGAATTAGACGTAACATAACCTAAATACAAAATTTCATTGAAATAATGTAGGTATATACGAAAAACTTTTATACCTACTAACTTTGCACCCCCCTTTTACCCCCCTTAAGAGATGATTTTCGAAACTCAATAAAAAACCTTCATGGGTACTGAATCTCATTCGAATAACATCAAAAACGGCAAAGTTTCATACTAACTTTGCACCCCCGTTTTACCCCCTTATGGGGTGAATTTTCAAAAATCCTTTCTTAGTGCTCCCTTACGTTATAAAAGGAACCCCTGTGCAAAATTTCAAGTTTCTAGCCCTTATAGTTTAGGCCCTGCGTTGATATGTCAGTCAGTCAGTCAGTCAGTCAGTCAGTCAGTCAGTCACCTTCTCCTTTTATATATATAGATATAGATTTATTCTTACTAATGCATGTATGGGAAAGTGTGTTTCTTGGTTTCTGCTCCTTCTCTTCCTCAACGATATGATGGAATGATGTGATTTTTTACACAGATGTAGTTTAGGAACTGGAGAGTGGAGAGTAATCAGCTACTTTTTATCCCAGAAATTTAAATGGTTCCCTTGAAATGGACACAACACTGAACATATCGTTGGAGATTTAATAGATTATTGACTACCAATCAATTGTAGCGTCCATAGCCCAATGGCTCGGGTCGATTCAATGTGATCCAAAGAGTTAAGCAACGACGGGCGCGGTCGGTTTGTGGATGGGTGACCGCTAGTGGCAAAATTTCATGGACGCTACCGTGCTTCGGAGGGCACGTAAAGCCGTCGGTCCCGGTTGTTTTCAATGTTGGAAACAGTCGTTAAGCCTTGTCGAAGACCTTCGGGTGGCTTGAGAACATTCGACACTGGGTTGGCCACTAACCCCTCCACCAATCCGCATTGGAGCAGCGTGGTGGAGTATGCTCTAGACCTCCTGCAGCTGCGTCTGTGGGGGAGACCCGTGCCCAGCAATGGGACGTCTATGGGTCGCAGCGATCGAATCAATTTTTAATCGACTGATTTAAATCCACGCCACTGACCGCGGCGTGCGCGCGCGCGAGCCCCGCCAGCGCGGCGTGCGCCCGCAGAGCGAGCGCGCGGTACCGCCGCCAGTAGAGGGCGCGGCGGGCGCACCGCCCGCACAGCTCCGCCGGCAGACCGTCCAGCACCGTCTGGTAACAAAATATGATACGACCTAATATCCTACTACTAATATTATAAAGTTCGCCCGGAGCAGTACCACCGCCCGCCACGGTACCTAGTACCATTTCTGCCGTGTAATAATTTTTTTAAAGCAATTATGGTCCGGTTGGAAAGGTGTGGTTTCCGGTTACACTTCTTTAGAGGCGACCATCTTAGTCCTCAAGGGTAGCAACACATCTGTGACTGACTTAGAACGAGACTCCTACTAACAAGTACTAACTGGACTATTACTAACACCAACTAACAGGACTAACTATCACTAACAGTCCCCAGTCCTTATACCTACTAACGAACTGACCAACTAATGTTCTAATTAACTCTCAACTAATTGGACTAACCATCCCAGTCCCCAATTGAGTCTTGTTCAAAGTCAGTTACAGTTGTCATGGGCGGCAGCGGATGGGTGGTGCTGCAAACTCGTTTGCTATCTTTTATCCATAAAAAAAAAAGGTGGAATGTTTAGATTTTTGTATGTGTGTTACTCAATCACACAAAAACTACAAAACTTATTTGGATGAAACTTGGCACATAGGTATAGGTCGACAATAACCTAGATAAGCACATAGTAAATATACTTTTTATTCCAGATACATGTTCTATTGGGATGCTCGTTGTAAAGCACAATCTGGCACAACCTCAACATGGTGCTGATACTAATTCTTAACTTAATTACACTAACAAATGATATATATTATATGTATATAATGTAAAACAAAGCATACTGTTTATCTATATACTCCTGCTTATTCCGCAGGCGACCCTGTGGGCAAAAGCTTATTTTTTATTATGAGAGATTCTCAGACATGCAGTTTCCTCACAATGATTTCCTTCACCAATATTGAGTGATATGAATATGATATTAATTTTTTTTAAACGCAAATAGCTTAAATAAAAATAGGTGTGGGCCGCTTGGATTTCAAGCCAGAACTTGACTGAGAAGTTAGTTCTATAGGCACTGGACTGTCACCGCTGATTATAAATATTACTCACTCAGTGCTCTAAACTGTTCAGCAGCAATGTATTCTCAATGTCATTTTAACTCACGACATTACACTACGATGTATAATCATCAGTGTAAAATCTAGAACATAACATTAGATCTTGGTTTTGATACTATAGTAGCATAGCTGCAGCCCTGCGCACAGGTTCACACAGAGACAGCTGAGGTCTAGAGCATACTCCACTAAGCTCCAATGCAGATTGGTGGAGGGGTTGGCCAACCAAGTGTTGAATTTTTTCAAATCATTCAAACCAAGCTTAGCGATTGTTTTTACCATTGAAAACTATCGGAATCGATGGCTTAACGTGTTTTGGATCAAGGTAGTGCCCAGGTAAATTTGCTACTAGCGGTCACCCATTCACAAACTGACTGTACCCCTCGTTGCTTGCCAAACACATTGAATCAACCTGAGCCTATGCCTGGGGCTATAAACGCTATGGGCCATTATAGTAAGTAAGGCTAAGGGTACTGACCTCCAAGCTAGTCAAATTTTCATATGCTTCTCTTAGTTTTTTATGCTCCAACATTGAGAAAAGTCTGCGATCTGCTGTGAAACATATCCGGCACATCTGTTTGGAATGTAACAAGTTTATTATTGTTCATTGAAATTAATTACAAAAAGTGGTTTACAAGCATCAATCAAATAAAGAAATAAAAAAATCATTACTACGCGCTAACCAGGTACCAAGATCCTAGCTTGGTACCTGGTTAGTGTCGCTCACAGTGTGACTGCAATAGTAAGCAATACATCTGTTCGCTAAAAATAGTCCATAAGAGAATTGTTTGGCTCTCTGTAGTGTGGTCTTAGCCTTTAACTTCAAAGTGTTGGAAGGTCATGATGCTGTCCACGTATAATTGTCTATGATGCACTGCATTTGAATTTGTAAAGTTCTTTTACTTTTGATGTGCGGTGTCATTATGTATATATTTTCTCATATACAATTAAACACAATGTTTTCAACTATTATTTACGTTTTAATTAATTGCTATACCTGCTAGTCCACCCTATTACAAAGTACATAAAAAATCACAGTTTATCTATTTTTAATTTGATGAAAAAACAAAACAAAAAACCTGCACATGTGAATTTTCCAGTTTGTTGCCTGCCTCTCTCCGGTTTTCATAGTTGTGGTCCACTAGCCATGTCTGGTCTTCTTTGCTGCAAGTCATTCTATGTCCATCCATATCCATTTGATTTGAATCTGAGTAGGATTTTAGACCGAAATTACCGAAACAATATGTAATGTACGTACAAATCTAATAATTTCGATATTTTTGACAAAGTTGACAGTGACAGGTACAAAGTAAATACATATTGTATAGTCACAGAATAGATATACAAATCTCTGATGAAAATGTACTCTGTGTTATGTAGTTTAGACAATGGTTATATATTGAACAAACCATAGATATTATACTTTACACACAAACCGTACAAAGTATAAACTATAGATATACATACAATGTATGATTACTATACATATACATACAATGTGTAATTACTTCCATGATCTACATATGTAGTATGTAGATCATGGAAGTAAGAGATCCGCCTTGCGTAGGTATATTACTTGGTGAAATGATGTACAGATCATTGAAATGTCAACAAAAACAAAATTAAGAAAATAGTAGAGATTTATTTTTGACAAAAATATTAAATGTGATTTGAAAAGTTACTTATGTGTTTCTATTATGTAGTTGTAAAATAGAATTGTTTTTTTTTTTTTTCACATAAATATATTAATCAATTTCACAATGAGAGATAAATAATAAAACCTTAAACTAAAACAAAGAATTATTTAAAAAGAAATATTTACAAAATAAATATGTCATCCAGAAACAGGCCTTGTGGCATTGTACCCAGAACGCTGGCAGCGTTGCCCCGCTGTATAGCGAGGCTAATTTTTGGGCGAAAAAGCTGCCAGCCCTCCGGTCACCTGAGACGGAAATGAGTCTGGTGGACAAGACTTCCATGAAAGTCTTCATATCAGCCGACCAAGGACCTAATGTTTCTACTGCAAGCGCCGCAAATTCATAGTTATCTAAAAGATTACTATATTTGCGACGCTTGAGGAACTGAGCTTGGTCGGCTGCAGCCCCACCCTTTTTAGATGTATGTAGGATGGAGCCAAACTATCTACACATGTAACATCCCACACCAGAGCACGACCCAAACGCCACGGCACCAGAGACGCTCCGTCCAGGTCTCTTTCCATCGTCCCTACACATACCATGTGGCTCCAATGTAGATGGATTTGAAAATACTTAATTTAAATGAAACGACATTTCAATAATCATTAAATTACACCGCCTTGTTCGCGGGAAGTTCGTTTTGTTTTGTTTGTACTGTTCTGTGACCCACAGACAGAGTACATTTTACATAGTAGAGTATAGAGTACATTACATTATATAGATTATTTAAACACGTAGTATCTTTAACTAGTCTGTGTCTGTGAGCGATATATATATACAGAAAATAAATGATAGGCAAAGAGTATCTATTTGATGATAAGTATGTATTATTTTTTGGATAAAACTAAAAGTAATATTCAACAAATTTGTGCAACAAATATCGTAATTAAGTCTGCTGCGTACTTCGTGATTTTGTTCAATGAACAGTTTGCACTGAGCAAGTAATCACTTTACTACGTTTTACAGTTTGTGTGATTTTTTCAGCGTTTGTTCCCAAGGGTCCTAGGATTCACCCGTAAGTTTTGCAAACAGCTATAAACTTAATCTATAATTTTACCTTATATTGAGCACATTATAGGCCCTAAACCAAAGTCATCAGCCTCTCAGGATTAAGATAAGGATTGGCTCATTAGTCTCTGGGATCATAAGAGAATCAACTCATTTCCACATATCCTATAAACTAATACGAGACCTATCGCCCATCCCCATACATTTTATTTAACTAAACCGTCACTTGATTGATTAAATTATTCTTGGGAGCTCATTGAAAAGTTCAATGAACTTTTATTTTCGTTGTATCTATCTCAAATAATGTCAATGCATTGCTACCCCTATTATGGACTATAATAGTCGGCTTTAAAGAATTGTAAACGGAAACCACACCTTTCACAGTAGTATTGATACTAGGAGCTATGAAGAGAGCTATGCTCGGTATTTTGCTATGCGTCCAAATCAGAAATGATGATATGCATAAATAAACACATACAAGATACAACATAGTTCACATAGTACGTTGAAGAAGCTATAGGCAGGCCACGTCGTTTGTAGGGCTGATAACAGTTGTGGAAGACGTCCTCAAATGGAGACCTCAGGCCACCTTTTGTCAAGGTGGAAGGACGACCTGAAGAAGGCAGTGGGAGACCACTGTATTTAGAAGGAAAATTTCAATATTCTCGTGTCAGTATATGAATAAAACAAACTCATGTTTTTATCTAAACTTTATTCTACTTCCAGTAAAACATATTTCTTGTAATTTCTACTGGCTACGCAATCTGCACGTTAGTGGGACTTAAGTTGAACCCACTAACAAAACTTGACACTTGTATGAAAAAATGTGTCTACTTTTTGATAGGAATAAAAGAAAATGAATATAAAATAGTTGAGTCTCTTTAGGGCTTTTAAGTTATATATAAGTATTTATGGTTTAGTTTATAATTGTACCTTTATATTATGTGTCTTCAGATTTTCCAAGAAGGTTCAGGCAAATGGCCTGGCTCGACAGCTCGGCGCCGGCAGCGGGCACTGCAGGGCACTACTCGGGGGGATTGGGCGCGGCCAGCTCTGGAGCGCTCACTGATGTTGAGGTAGAGAAAGAGAGGTCTGGGTACAAATCTGAGTGTCACGTCTCAATGACTTTTTTTCATACAATTTTACAAATAATTACTACTTAATAATCTGATGGTAGGTAATGCCACAGTATAATATTATTATGTACTATTTTTTCGATGTTATGTTTATGTATGTCATATTATTTTCTAATTACATATTTACAATTGACATGTAAATTTACTAACTAATGAACTTAAAAAAAAACCTTAAAAATAAACCTAAAAAAAAAAAAAAAATTACTAAAATATATCATTAGAAGGAGTCCCTTTAGGCAAGGTTCCGAAGATACTGGCAGCGTTCTCCCTATAATAAATTCAGTGACCCTTGTTTTAATGCCATTATGAAGAACTCACACTTCATAATGTTCTTGAAGTCATGTGAAGTCTGCCAATCTGCACTTGGTCAGCATTTTGGACTAAGGGGTTAGCCCTTCTATTCTGAGAGATAACCCATGCTCAAGGGTTGGACGATGAAACGGTTGTGGTGAGGTGTTAAGACATTCTGTAGTGAGACTAGATCATGGATAACGAAAAGGGAGAGGAACTGCTCTATGCGACCGTGGCCTGTCTCTTGAACTGTGCCCTCTGACGTCGGTGCGATGGGAGGGGCTTCTGTTAGTCTTGACTTGTGGTATTAGGATGTCTGCGATCCGGCATTTTCTACAGTTTAACTGTGTCATTTCCTCTGTGAAAATGAAGTGTTGTGTTCTGGGATGTAAAAGTTATTACTGGCGGTTGTCTAAAGCAATTGACGGTGTTACATTTCACTTTTACGTATTTCAAAACACAAAATTTTCAATTATCCACATTCAATATAATCTCATGTTATATTTTCTGCACTGCAATAGATGTCGCTTATTTGTCATAAGATGTTCTGTAATTATTAACAGTAAACCACGTGATGTATGTTATTCAGTATCCAATATAATCTTTATACAGTTAATATACAACTTAAACTTCTAAATGTAGTGCTTTATTGTTAAGTGTACACTATATTGAATTTAAAAAAATAACAGTTTTTACAAGTATCGATTAGCAAAACATTTATAAGAAAGTCTGGGCCGTATTTTTAACTATTTCATTTAACAAGTATGTAATATTAGTTTTATTAAAATTATTAAATTATTTTGTGGAAATAGTTGAACACATTAATTTTGTTCAAAAATCCGTTCGATCTTTTGATTAAGGCAATTTGTGTAAAATATACAGATATACGATTAAGACATTTTTCCCATGTCGGTGTCGCAGGTGTGCTGGGTGTGCCTGGCGCGCGGCGGGGGGGCCGGGGGGCTGCGGGCGCTGCGCGCGCGCGGAGCCCTGGGGCTCGCGTATCACACTGTCACCGGATTGACGGTGAGGCTTTTAAATTAACGTTTGCTGTCGAAAACGTTTTTATAGCTAACTAGTGAACGCCCGCAACTTCACTCGCGTGGCATTAGACATAACAATAGTTTTGTTTACACCCAGTAATATTATATAGCCTATGTCACTCAGTGAAGATGCAGCTTTCTAATGGTGAAAGAATTTTTGAAATCGGTCCAGTAGCTTTTGTGTGAAAACATTACAAACAAATGTCTCCTCTTTATAATATTATTATAGACATAGACATACAAAAGGTACTGAGTACAAATGGCGAGCTTAATGCATAAAGCATTAGCGGTCGTATTAATAAACATAGACTAGAGCAAGAGTAACTTTAAAACTTGTCGTAAATAAGATTTAATGAAATTCATTATTAATAAACATGGAGTAACGAAGAAGTAAGCTACTCCAAGTCTTATCTCAGAATTAAAGATAGTCCATGTGGCTACATAGTTTAGCGATGGTATAGCGAGCGATTAGGCGTGCATTGACTGCTGTCTGCTGTGACGTTGACTTGACGCGTTCTAAACGTCATTGATATTTATTTAGAAACATTGATACATCCGTAGGTTTTGGTTCTGTTCGTTTTTAGTTGTTAAAGATGGATAGAGATTATTTTATTGATGATTTGATGGTGATAGACGAGATACGTGAGATGGAAAACCAAGTTCCACATTTACTGCGAGACGTGTGAAGTTGTATAAAACTCGTCAAAATCTATTGGAACTTCATGGTGCATGAAACTGAGTTTAAATCTAAATACCGATTTTCAAGATAATACTGAGAGGGAAGAGATGGACAACCGGGCACATAAAAACAAGGAACTCAGTTGAAAGATGTTTTGTAGTGTGGAAGTCCTGATTTAAATGTTTACTTCGAGGCTTCACAACAAGATTAGAAATACCAAATTGTACATTGTTGCATTAACAGTACTGCACAATATAGCCATGTACAAGTATGATATGCTTGAGGGTGTAGAGGAGGAGAGCATTGTTCCTGTGATGCAGGCCATGAATAACTGTGTCGGAGGTAATGCAGCACGGGCAGCATTTATCAAAGAGAATTATTAAAATAAATAGACCAGAATGTGAAGGAATAAATATGCATATTTTATTGAATAATTTGTTATTGGTTTTATTTCTTCTACCTTCTCTTCTAATTAATAATCAATTTAACAAAAACTGTTTTAGTGAATACTTATTACTTATTATTTTTTTCATAAAATTTCACTTCTCTTTCCAAAATTGCTGCTTTTAGATTTTCTCTAAGAATTTCCACTTTTTATTAATCGCTTTTTCGCCATTTCTCATAGATTTTCAATTTTAAGTGCACGCTTCTCTTCCGCAATTTCCAAAATTCTCATATTATGTTGTTCATCTTTCAACATTTACATAATTAAAGTAAATCAATTTTAAATTTTACAAGTAACAAACTGTGAGGAGCGAGGTTACGGTTAGAGTATGTAAAATGTACTCTGTGGTTAAAAGCGCTTTAAATTGACTGAGCTGCACTGTCATTTTAATGCATGAAGTCGTTCACTGACTCACTCTTTTTATTACTTTTAGATTTTAAAGGTTGCCATATTTTACTCGTTCAGCCCGGACTAAGAAATGTATTGTTAGTCCGAGGCTACTCCATGTTTATTAATAGCATTGCAATTACGAAGTTGTTACTAGGTTAATCAAGAATTAACTAGTCCAAGTGTAACTTCGGATTACGCTTGGAGTAAGCGATTTTTATTAATAAGGGTGGGAGTGTACGTACATACCAGAACTTATTGATTTATGATTTACTAGTGGACGCCCGCAGCTTCGCTCGCGTAGAATTAGACCCATTAACGACGTCTACCCGTCTAACGACTTCAAAAACGGCAAAGTTTCATACTAACTTTGCACCCCCGTTTTACCCCCTTAGGGGGTGAATTTTCAAAAATCCTTTCTTAGTGCTCCCATACGTTATAAAAGGAACCCCTCTGCAAAATTTCAAGTTTCTAGCCCTTATAGTTTAGGCCCTGCGTTGATATGTCAGTCAGTCAGTCAGTCAGTCAGTCAGTCAGTCAGTCAGTCAGTCAGTCACCTTCTCCTTTTATATATATAGATTTATTTTAGTTTTTGATGTGAAACATCTTTAGGCGGAGGGCAAACCAAATTTTTGGCGTGGCGAGCGTGCCGAATATAATAATTATATATTTTTTTTGTTTTTTTTTCCTCTTTTTTATTTAAAAAAAAAAAAAATTATCTTATATGTTTTAGTTCCTGTCATAATCTGTACTTTTGTGCATATTACTTGTACAAAATAATTTCGATGTTTCACATCTGCCAGGCGTCCCGTGACGGCTCACAATTTTTATTTTTATTATATCGCACATTACGCGGGGATGGTTCTAAAACTGCATGCCCCTTTCAGATAGAGGGCGTGGGAGAGCGCGTGTGCGCGTTGTGCGCGCGGCGGCTGCTGTGCGTTTCGCGCTTCAGAGGGCAGGCGCGGAGAGCGCACGCGGCGCTGCGGCGGGCGCTCGCGGCGCACGGCCGAGTGAGTACTGTAGTGTATGCGCCGGCGTCAGTCACGCGCTAGCGGTGAGCCAGTACGGACGTGGGCCGGTGGCATTACCTACTTCACCTATTGAGTGATCAAAGGCGTGTTTTATTTACTACTAGTGGACGCCCGCAGCTTCGCTCGCGTTACACATTCACTAACTTCAAAAACGGCAAAGCTTCATACTAACTTTGCACCCCCGTTTTACCCCCTTAGGGGATGAATTTTCAAATTTTTCTCGCCGTAAAAACCATCCTTGAACTTCAACGAACATTTAAAAAAAAGAATTGGCCAAATTGGTCCAGGCGTTGTTGAGTTATGCGCTTACCAACACATTTTGCGATTCATTTTTATTATATAGATAATAATACCCAAACACTACAAGTACATTCAGAACATTGCCACACACTCGCCTCCTCCGACGGTTGATGGTCTGCCGGATACAGCTCCCAGCTTGATGGCGTTACGGCTAAGAATGGACGGCGGCTGCTGCTGCGACCCATAGACGTCCCACTGCTGGGCACGGGTCTCCCCCACGGGCACTGCTGCGGGAGGTCTAGAGCATACTCCACCACGCTGCTCCAATGCGGATTGGTGGAGGGGTTAGTGGCCAACCCAGTGTCGAATGTTCTTAAACCACCCGATGGTCTTCGACAAGGCTTAACGACTGTTTCCACCATTGAAAACAACCGGGACCGACGGCTTTACGTGCCCTCCGAAGCACGGTAGCGTCCATGAAATTTTGCCACTAGCGGTCACCCATCCACAAACCGACCATGCCCGTCGTTGCTTAACTCTTTCGATCATATTGAATTGACTCGAGCCATTGGGCTATGGACGCTACGCCATGTGGTACTAATACGGGTCCTAGCCAAATGCGTGGTAGACGGTGTTGATATGTATTGAATAGATGTGTTAAGAGGACTTCAGTCGACCGTCACTTTTGAAGAATAGGTTTTTACCAAAAATATTGCTGTCGCGCTGAGCCCAACCTTACCCCTTAGCGTGCGATAGAGAGAAGTTCAGTTTCGAACTGATTTTACCTACGTAAAATTAAGAAAATCGTCCTTTCGTAATCCCCTGTTTCCTCCTCGAAATCTAGACCGATTTCAATATTTCTTTCAGTCAAAATGTAGAACAGGGTCTAAGCTATGCCCGTACGTTTTGCTTTTTTGGGATATATTAGTAATTACCAGTTTGCTTGATGTTTGAAAATGTATGTAAAAAAAAGTCGAGTTTTTTGATTTTAAATGATTTTTTTCTCTTCTATTAATCAAATTATGAAAAAAAAAAAAAACGTACAGTCATGGCAGAGGTACGTATAAATCGTATGGTATTTTTTCTACTTCTGTTACTTCTTTATCCTACGAGGAAACAGGGGACTACGTTTGTATGGAAAAAGTGTCGACTTGTTCGCTTGTGATATCCTCTTAACATACTCATTATCTATATACACTATGCAGGGCCGGATTTAGGGGAAGGCAACCAGGGCTACAGAGCCCCAGGCCTCCACAAAAGAGGGGCCCCCACAATAGACTTCGGAAAAAAAAAGTTTCATATTCCGACTAGTAAACACTAGTACACAACTTTTTTTTTCGCTGTTTTACCTTTACCTTCACCTTTGTACAAAGATGATTATAAAGTTCTTAAATATTAACAGATATCATTTATCTATATTATTGTATGTTTGTTAAATACTAAAATAATCTACTCGGTTTCTCAATAAATGTTGTTCATCTCATTTGGAAAATAATTTGGGGCCAGGGCCTCCACTACTTTGTTGCCCGAGGCCTCCACACCTCTAAATCCGGCCCTGACACTATGTAACCTAATTTTATACTTATTTAATGGATGATCTATTTTAATATAGTCAGTATTTACTCAGCAGTCTTGGCTTTCATTTCTCTCTCAGAGCACCACTTTACATGGCGACCCTGCCAAAAATAGATTCACGCGCGCGAATATTCTGGCACCAGTCGCCGGCGACCGATTTTACGTATATGGGCCTTGATTCATAGTTGAAATTACCGACTTACTCACGTGTGATTTGAGTCGGAAATAGGCCGACTAGTTTCGGTCGATTACGATGACCATCTTTAGGAGTGAAAGCTCGCGACGGGCACGGCGTACACTGCGGGCCAGCGCGCGCGCAGCTCGCTCCGTCATGAGATCACTGTCTGAATCTATATACACTGGAATCATTCAGTAATAGAAAGTGTATCTATATATCTATATATATAAAAGGAGAAGGTGACTGACTGACTGACTGACTGACTGACATATCAACGCAGGGCCTAAACTATAAGGGCTAGAAACTTGAAATTTTGCACAGGGGTTTCTTTTATAACGTAGAGCACTGAGAAAGGATTTTTGAAAATTCACCCCCTAAGGGGGTAAAACGGGGGTGCAAAGTTAGTATGAAACTTTGCCGTTTTTGATGTTATTCAAATGAAATTCAGTACCTATGAAGGTTTTTTATTGAGTTTCGAAAATCATCTCTTAGGGGGGTAAAAGGGGGGTGCAAAGTTAGTAGGTATAAAAGTTTTTCGTATATACCTACATTGGGGTTATTACAGGAAAAGTCGTTCCTTCATAGGAATGTCTATTCTAATATTCAATAAAGTCCCGGCTGCGGTTCAGTCTCTGCCTTTACACAGGTTTAAAAAAACCATCAAACAAACATTATGTCAAAAAGCTTATTATAATATTCAGGAGTATTTGGATGTCAAAGTCAAAGTCAAAGTCAAATAATTTATTTCGCCATGAGGTGATTATACACGCTTAACGAAAGTCTAGCTAGAACAAACAAACTACTTAAACAGAAGAGATATAATGCTATTCTAAACTGATTAATATAAAGTAAAGGATGAGCTATTGATCCTTGAATGAATAGCTAATCCTACACAGGTGCTTAAGGCTAATTTACAATAATTACCTACCACTAGGCTAAGCTCTAAGTCACGATAGACTATCTATCTGGTCATCGGCTTTAGGAAGAATTTACAATATTCTTATCCTATGCCCTAGTGTAGGCCGAGAGAGAAAAAAGCCGGAGGAAAAAACTCTCGGTACTCTTTTAAAATTCAAGTTAATTTGTACAGAAGAATGTACAGTATGACCATGACGTGCTCAGGACAGACACGAGACAGCCCATCGTGTATGCCAAGAATCACCCCATATGCCACCTGCTTACAATGTTTAGTATAATTAATACAAAAGCATAGTGATAGCCTGTCAGAGTTTAATTCAGTCCCATGCCTTCTTATCATCCAAATACTCCTGAATATTATAATAAGCTTTTTGACATAATGTTTGTTTGATGTTTTTTTTAAACCTGTGTAAAGGCAGAGACTGAACCGCAGCCGGAACTTTATTGAATATTAGAATAGACATTCCTATGAAGGAACGACTTTTCTTATTAAGCCGGCATTTAGGATACGCTAATTTGTGTCCGTTCCTTAGTGTTACATTGCGTAAGGCATTTAGGTCACTACGACTTAAAAACTGATGCCTATTTTTACGAATATACATAATGTTCTCATAGATGTACTGCGATGCAAGGGTTAGGATGTTTATTTCCTTAAATTTTTCTCTAAGGGAGTCTCTACTTTTCATTTTATATATGGAACGGATAGCCCTTTTCTGCAGAATAAAAATAATATTAGCATCCGCTGCATTACCCCAGAGTAAAATGCCATAGGACATTACACTGTGAAAGTAACTGAAATAGACCAATCTAGCGGTATCGACATCCGCTAAACAGCGTATCCTTTTAACCGCATAAGCTGCAGAACTTAGTCTATCCGCCAGTCGACAGATATGGGGTCCCCACTGCAACTTCGAATCAATGGTGATTCCAAGGAAAACAGTCGAGCTAACTAAGTTCAGTTTTTCACCATTTAGTTCTGGTTGCTTATCTACTTGTTTCACATTAGGTGCTGAAAATTTTATGCAATTGGTTTTATTACTATTCAAGTGTAGGTTATTAACGCTAAACCAATGCACCACTTCAGAGAGAGCATTGTTCACATCGTCATAGTTAGGTAGATGATAAGAAGGCATGGGACTGAATTAAACTCTGACAGGCTATCACTATGCTTTTGTATTAATTATACTAAATATTGTAAGCAGGTGGCATATGGGGTGATTCTTGGCATACACGATTGGCTGTCTCGTGTCTGTCCTAATCATATCATGGTCATACTGTACATTTTTCTGTAAAAATTAATTTGAATTTTAAAAGAGTACCGAGAGTTTTTTCCTCCGGTTTTTTTCTCTCTCGGCCTACACTAGGGCATAGGATAAGAATATTGTAAGTTCTTCCTTAAGCCGATGACCAGGTAGATAGTCTATCGTGACTTAGAGCTTAGCTTAGTGGTAGGTAATTATTGTAAATTAGCCATAAGGCAGGTTAGGCACCTGTGTAGGATTAGCTATTCATTCAAGGATAAATAGCTCATCCTTTGCTTTATATTAATCAGTTTAGAATAGCATTATATCTCTTTAAGTAGTTTGTAGTTACCTAGACTTTCGTTAAGCGTGTGTAATCACCTCATAGCGAAATAAATTATTTGAATTTGAATTTATTTCAATGAAATTTTGTATTTAGGTTATGTTACGTCTAATTCCATGCGAGCGAAGCTGCGGGCGTCCACTAGTCGTCAATATGGATGGGCGCTTACTGTTTCTGCCGAAGAATGCTCTAGTCCTCCCGTGCCCAGCAGTGGGACGTCATTGGGTTTTAGCTAGCTATTTGATAGCATTGCTTTATATTTATATTTGCGTTGTTGAAACTGCTATTCGAAATGAAACTATGCTATTCTATAAATTAATTTCAATTATTTCAGATAACAAATGAGTCATTGAATTCATTGGAATGCCTCGATTACTTCCGCACCAATCTTGTCATAACACATAACGTACCAAATCACTACGACCTTGAGATAGAACATGTTGAGAAAGAGACAAATGATGCATTTGTGAGTTGTTGGGATCCGTTGAAAATTGAACCCTTTGACGTTGATGACGTGGCAACCCAGCAGCCGAGCAATCTGGCGTGCTCATCTCAATCAGAGTCAGGTTTATATGTAAAGGCCGAAGATACGACTTATGAGGGGCAAGCGAGTGAATATAGGGTGAAGACAGAGAGGGACGGAGGAGGTGTGACAGAGATAGCAGAGTATGGAGAGGCGGTCGAGGACGACTTGGTGTCAGGTAAGGGCGACATTGACACAGTTTTTGTATAGAGTATTTCGAGAGGTGAACATGTTAGTTCTCAAAGGCAGACAGACATCACAGACGCAGCTGCGGGAGGTCTAGAGCATACTCCAATGCGAATTGGTTGAGGGGTTAGTGGCCGACCCAGTGTCGTATGTTCTCAAGCCACCCGAAGGTCTTCGCTTAACGATTGTTTCCACCATTGAAAACAACCGAGACCGACGGCTTTACGTGCCGTCCGAAGCACGGTAGCGTCCATGTAATTTTGCCAGTGCGGTCACCCATCCACAACCGACCGCGCCCGTCGTTGCTTAACTCTTTCGATCACATTGAATAGACGCGAGCTATTACGCTATGGACGCTACTTTATGCCATACTTTCGTTAAATGGACTGGATTTACTGCTACTGATTTGATATTAAACCATCCCTAAAATGATAGAAGCGGCGAAGCTAGGGGAAAAAGCTAATCTGAATATAAATTATTTTTTTAGGTGACGGTAACTGCCCGCGAGGCAGCGAGCCTGGACCGGCGGATGCTGCGCAGACGACAGCTGAGGGGCGCGTCGACACTGTCTTATCTAAAAATGGACTACAATTATTTTGTGACAGTGAAAAAAAGTCTTACTCGTGTATTATCTGTGCAAAATCATTTATTAGTATGTCTACACTGAAAAATCATTTGAAAACACATTCCGATGAAAAGCCTTACTCATGTGGTACCTGTAAGATAGCTTTTAATCACATAAATACTCTGAAATCTCATTTGAGAACACATTCCAACGAGAAGTTTTACCCATGTGATATCTGTAAGAAAAGGTTTAATAGTATGTCTAAACTGAAAATTCATTTAAGAACACATTCTGGCGAGAAGCCTTACTCGTGTGATATATGTAAGAAATCGTTTAATGAAATGGTTAATCTAAATCGTCATTTGAGAATACATTCTGGCGAGAACCCTTACTCCTGTGATATATGTAAGAAGGCATTTAATCGTACAGATACTCTGAAATGTCATCTGAAAACACATTCTGGCGAGAAGCGTTACCCTTGTGGTTTCTGTAAGAAAGCGTTTAATAGGATGTCAGAACTAAAAAATCATTTGAAAACACATTCTGGCGAGAAGCCTTACTCGTGTAAAATCTGTAACAAAACGTTTAATGAAATGATTAATTTTAATCGTCACTTAAGAAAACATTCTGGCAAGAATCCTTACTCCTGTGATATCTGTAAGAAAGCTTATAATCGTATAGATACTCTGAAACGTCATATCAGAACACATTCTGGCCAGAAGCCATATTCATGTGATAATTGTAAAAAATCATTTACTTACATGAGTACTTTGAGATATCACTTGAGAACACATTCTGGCGAGAAGCCTTACTCTTGTGATGTTTGTAAGAAATCGTTTACTCTAATAGCTCTTCTGAATCGTCATTTAATAACACATTCTGGCGAGAAGCCATACTCTTGTGACATCTGTAAAAAATCGTTTTCTAGTATGTCTCATCTAAAATGTCACCTAAGAACACATTCTAGTGAAAAGAGTTATTCTTGTGATATCTGTAAGAAAGCGTTTTCTCATGTGTCTACTCTGAAAATTCACTTGAGAAAACATTCTGGCGAGAATCCTTACGCGTGTGATATCTGTAAGAAAGCGTTTAATCGTATGGATACACTGAAATCTCATTTGAGAATACATTCTGGCCAAAAACCATACCCGTGTGATATTTGTAAAAAAGCATTTTCTCATATGTCTACTCTGAAATATCATTTGAGAACACATTCCGGCGAGAAGCCCTACCCTTGTAATACCTGTAAGAAAGCGTTTTCTCATGCGTCTACCTTGAAACACCATTTGAGAACGCATTCTGGCGAGAAGCCTTACTTATGTGATATTTGTACAAAAGCATTTACTAAAAAGCAAAGCTTGAAAAATCATATGAATATTCATTCTGGCGAGTGACCTGTAGTCGTATTAAATTAACTGTAAACTAACATGGCCTTATGTCACTGTAATAAACAATGTTTCAAGAAAATTTGGCCTTCGCTGAAGCGCAACCGTGTGTAAACTGAAAAAGTGCATTGAAATCTGTGCGTGCGTTACTCTAGTCAGATGTTGTCGTCTATCGTAATTTAAGTCTTACAGATAATTAGAACTCCAGCTCCTGTAAATGTTTAACAGATTGTTTTCTAGAAATTTGACTAAAGCAAATCCAGGGAACAAATTTAAAATCTTTGGAAGCTGGAGTTTTAATTATCTGTTATCTGTAAGACTTAAATTACGATAAGCGACAACTTCTGACTAGAGTAACGAATACTAAATCTGTAATCTGTTTTAATGCTATAGATTATTATGTTAACAGTTTTAATTAAGACTGTTTAATCCACCTCCACCTACCACATGAAATTGTACTTTTTACAATATGATTATGCTTGTATCAACCCTATTGCCATCATTAACGTAAATAATATGTTAATTTACGTGTAAATATGTATTAAAATTAATTGTATTAAATATAATTATGTTAAACTTAATAAACGTTATCAACAAACATTAATGTCACTTAATTATTACCCGGTAAATTGGAAGGCTTGCGTGGACACAGGTCCAACACGTAGAGGCCCCTTCGAGACATTTTAATGAGTTGTGATGTGGCACACGTGGCGGATACCACCCTCGATCGACTGAACCATCAATTGGTTCACCCGAAGGTGGGCCCCGCCAGATGCACAGGAACTATTGCAAAGGAATGGAAACTATATTGGGTATATTGTGGTGGATTTAGAGGGACTGATCTATGATCTTTAGAGGGACTGGGCTATGGAGAACTATGGTTACAAATATATAAAAGCGGCAGGTGGTGACTCGCCACTCACTGTATGGGCTACCCAAACATGCCGACACGCTGGACGGCAAAGGCGGTAACATGTTCGTGAGTTGCTCAGGGTGTCGAGAGGTGTACCGCGCTTTAAATGTAGGAGTGGGTTTTACCCACTACCAACTCGCGACTTACGCAAGTTTCACTTCCACCCTGCGAGCATATAGCTCTAAGCCCCACTCTGGACGGCCGGTTAAGGCAATCCAGAGGCGAGACTCCTGCGGCCCTCCTGGGGTCCACTCCGACCAGCCAGTAAAGGCAAGCCGGAGATGGGGAGCCTGATCGAGTCTCCGGGGAACTCGGGTCTGTGGGGTCGCTACCCCCAACAGCTCGCCACAAGCTGCCCTTATTATTATTAAGCGTACTTAAACGATTAAAGGTGGAAATAAGAGTTGCGTCCCGGCGTCGTCGGATCCTGACTGCCTGTAGGGCTTTCTCCACCACGCTGCTCCAATACGGATTGATGGAGGGGTAAGTGGCCAACCCAGTCACAAATGTTTTCAAGCAACCCGATGGGATTCAAAGACGCTTAACGATTGTTTTCACCATTGAAAACGGGGACAGCTTAATGTGCACTCCGAAGCACGGTAGCGCCCATGACATTTTTGCCACTAGCGGTCACACATCCGCAAACCGACGGCGCCCTTCGTTGCTTAACTCTGTCAATCACATTGAATCGGCGCGAGCCATTGGGCTACGCACACCACGTACAGCATGTAAGACTTATCCTACTAATATTATAAATTTGGAAAAACTACAAAACTAAGGATGAAACTTGGCACATAAGCAGATAGAATACTTTTCATCCCGAAAATATGTTCCCCAACAGATACAACTGAAACTATTTCTCAGCTATCCCCCTGCCCCTCCCTCAATACGCCCATGGCTTAGTATGTAAAGTCCATAAAATATAACAATCATAACCCTTAAATAGGCACACTGCTGAGTAGTTCAGGTCTCCTAAATTTTAGCTGGCATCTGATCATCATGAGTATAATTTTACAAATAAATACATCGATAATATTATGAGATTTATCGATATGAATCAACAAAATAAGTTAACATCACTAGTTATTTTGATGGCAATGAAGTATTAAGATCCAAATTAAGTCACCTTGTATTGGGAACCATTTAACGAACTGTGTACATAATATTAAATACTTAAATAAATAAACTGTAACCCAAGACAGACAGAGTAGGGGAGACCGGGGGCAAAAGTAACATGGGGCAATAGTAACGTTGGTGATATTTTGGTTGCCAAGCAACGCCGAAGAGTGTGCGGGCGCGGGGGCATAGGCCGTATCATGCTCATTATTTTATATTGACGGATTGCCAGTCTATGGGATAAAGTCATTGAATTAAAAGAATAAAGTGGAAACAAAAAAGATTTTTATGGAATAACACTTGACAATCAAATTAATTTGAATGACCATATCGACTACGTTTGTACTGAAAATAATTCGTATCGTTCTTGAGAGCACTCTCAAGACTTCGGAAAATATCAACATTAGATCAGCAATACTGCATATTCTGGCTATGTAACTTCAAAATTAAAATACGGTTTTCTGTAATATCTAATTTATCTAGGTTTTTATACTACGAGTACAAAAGTGTAACGCAGTTCCCCGCAACCCCCTCTGAGTCATGTAGACCCCTATGTAAAAAGCTGGGAATATTAACATTGTCTATGTATATATTAGAAACATTTTTATTTGTTACAAAAGAAAAATATACATTTACAATTTATTGCTTTAAAATCAATTATTACATGGTAGAAATGGTACTAAGTACCTTTGCGGTGGGTGGTACTGCCCCGGGCGAACCCAATATGTAACAAAATAAGTTTCATATAAAACCTGTTTGGTTCCCTATAGGCTCTACCACCTAAAAAAGTGAGACCGCAAACCTCAAGTTATTTACATATTTTTGATTGTGATTTTGTACAAATGCAACGCTCTGGTAATCTTTTAATTAAATCAGGCTTATGTACGTCCAGTCGTCTTCTCACCAGAATGCGTTCCAAAATGACGTTTCAGAGTGGATCCTTGGCTAAACCCTTTCTTACACACATGACACGAGTAAGGCTTCTCACCAGAATGCGTTCTCAAATGGCCTTTCAGAGTAGTCATTTGACTAAAGGATGTATTGCAGATATGACACGAATAAGGCTTTTCGCCAGAATGTGTTCTCATATGACCCTTCAGAGTAGACATTTTATTAAACGATTTCTTACAGATATCGCATGAGTAGGGTTTTTCGCCAGAATGTGTTCTCAAATGATATTTCAGATTGGTCAAATGACTAAATGATTTCTTACATACTTCACACGAGTAAGGTTTTTCGCCAGAATGTGTTCTCAAATGACTTTGGAGAGTAGACAACTGGCTAAACGATTTCTTACAGATATCACAGGTATAAGGTTTTTCGCCAGAATGTATTCTCGAGTGAACATTTAGAGTATACACAGAATGAAACGATTTCGCACAAATATTACATGAATAAAGCTTCGCGCTAGAATGTTGTTTTGTAGATAAATGCTTTTGTAGATAACTTTTTCGGCTGTAGCTCTTCTTACATACAGTACATGAGAACGGTTTCTCGTCAGAGTGTATTATAGAGTGAGCTTCCAGGGCTTGCACTTGATTAAACGATTTCTTACAGATGTCACACTCGTAACACTTTTGGCTAAAATGTAATCGGAGATGACGTGTCAAGGAATACGTTTGTTTATACGATTTCTTACAGATATCACATTCATAAGGTTTCTCAACAGAATGTGTTTTCAAGTGACGTTTCAGAGTATACATTTCACAAAAGGATTTCTTACAGATATCACATATATAAGTTTTCAAAGACACGTTATCACCAGATTTCCGACATGTATTATCTGAGGTAGGCTTCTCGCAAGAATGCTTTCTCAAATGTTTTATTAGATTCGCCTTAAGTGTAGTTTTATAATGACACATATCGCAATCAAAATAATTTCTACTGCGGTGGGCTTTCAAGTGATAGAACAATTGCGCACTGCTGGCTGGTCTGTAAGGACATAGTTTACAAGATAATTGAACATTTTTAGTCAATACAGTGTCGACGCGCACCTCCGCCGTCGTCTGCGCAGCATCCGCCGGTACAGTCTCGCTCCTTCGCGGGCAGTTACCGTCATCTGCAAAAAATATTTTATATTCAGATTAATCCGTGCGTCCATCCACGGCCTCGCAATTACTAAATGGATGTATGTAACACATACATACAATACATATCGGACTATACTTGGTATGCAGCTAAGATTAGCGTTCAAATATTCAATAGTACCTATACCAATAAGTCAATATAATCAATAAAATCAATAAAAGTATGTCAGAATGTATAATGTAATAAAAGCATGTATGTCAAGTATGTCAAGAGAAATAATGTCAGAATATAAATATAAAATGTCAACATTCAAATAAGACAAGATACAATCAGTTTTATACAGGCTCTACCACCTAAAACCTACTAACGTTCATTAAAGCCTCTACCATCCAATATACATACCTTTAAACAAGCTCTCCTCATTATAACCTATATTCTGACAAGAAACATTATGTATTGTATCATCAACAATGTGTTTATTTATTTCTGTTTGAGTCCCTTCTGTATTGCTCTCTACCTTGACACGTGGCTGCTGGGTTGCCACATCACCGTCTTCAGTATATTCGGTATTTACAACATTGATAACCGCATCTGAGGTTGAATGCGGTGAATAGTTCACATCAACACATTTGATATCGATATCAATAACCTTTTGGGTTTCCATAACATTATCATCAATATATTCACACTTTACAACATTGAAAACCATTTCGGAACTTAATTGAGGTGAACATTCCATATTAACACATTTAATATCAATATGTGGCTGCTGGGTTGCCACATCATAATTTTCAGCATATTCGGTCTTTACGACATTGACAAACATGTCTGAGGTTGAATATGGTGAATAGGTCACATCAACATCAGTAAGTGGCTGTTGGGTTGCCGCATCACCATCATCAATAAATTCGCTCTTTACAACATTGACAACCGTATTGGAGTTTAAGTGAGGTGAACATCCCAAATTAACACATTCAATATCATTATCAACATGTGGCTGCTGGGCTGCCACATCATCATCTTCCGCTCTCATGGATTTGAGTTTTAATGGATCACAACAACCAAAATATGTTCTTTTTCCAAGTTGTACTAATCTGATAGGTTGAGACATAAATCATTTATAACTCAGATAGATTTCAACAATTTGTTTTTGTATCTGAAAAGGTTAAATTGAATATTTATTATTTTGCCTCAAAACAAATTTCTATTGCAGTTTGAACCCATAACCAAAAATTATCATATACATAACTTGACATCACAATAATTATTCTCCAGATATAGCTTAATAGTAAAACACTATTCACTGTTCAGTTATGTTTATGTGCCTTGTAATTACTGACAATTTCAGATTGGAAAAATCCAATAATACTGTCCTAATCCTGGGGTTTGAGCTTGAGACCACTCGCTTTGTAGTACATGCAACTGACGAAAAAGTGTAAGTTCAAATAGTGGTGACATGTTGTGGTGGTACAGCTTAAAACATAAATAAATCTGTCCTATGGCATTAATTTGTAAACATTGTCCACACCTCAACATCAGAGCTACTGTTCCATACCTGATATGCTACCTGCTTACATGAATGAAAGAAAATCTTTATTTTTTTTCTGGAGTCTGGTTATACTGAATTGCTGGCAATTCAAAACTACGGACTATAGTACCACGGAGTATATATAGTAGTATATTATGTAAAGAAAATAATATTATATAATTATATTAAGTTTGTTTACCCAGTGCACTACCAGACAGTGACTGACACAGAGAACAAATATATCATAGATAATATACTAAAATATATTATCAAGGGTGACTGATTAACATTGAGTGAGACCTTCCTGTCATCTGTGTATAACAAAGTACTCTGTGGTGAGACCACAGCTCCTATAAGGTGTATATCTATTCTATGGACCACAGACAGAGTAGTTAAATATTCAGTTAGACAATAGATCTCTAGTATAGAGTAATGATAAATCTATGAGTTAGACCATGGAGGTTAGAGGGAAAGAGAACGATCAATACAGTCAACCTGGGTAACATTGGCCCACTTTTCGGAATTAAAATGCAATAAATGTTTAAATTAGTGCGGAAGACTCATCCAAGAAGACTTTTTGATGGCTTTGAGAGCCACTGATTCTATAAACCTAGCAATATAATGATAGTTTCTTAGAAAAAAGAAATGAAAATGTAATACAACCGATGGGTCAAAGTTACAATTAGAGTTGGGGTAAAATTGACCCAGGCCTGGCCTGGTGCATGTTTTTTTATGATTTCTCGCAAAATAAGTGAACTAGGTAGCATTGGCCACTAAATACTAGCAGAAAAATATCTAATCTACATCCAAAGTCAATATTTTTTGTACCTTAGTTAAGGTTTGTAAGGAAAATTTAGGTATGAAATAAAATGTTGCCCTATGAAACATAGCTTTTTATTAAATCTTTTATTATTTGGTATTGATAGGAAAAATAAGAAATCAGGCTGTTATGGCCCTTCAAATTATCTAAATAATTGTTAAAAAATAAAATTTTAACCGAAAAGTAACTACTTAATTATCAAAAAATGCTGTAAAGTCATCCTTTCTAATCATCCTATTCCATAGCCAAAAATCATCATTTATCTCAAACTAACTGCCTTTTCGAGTTATTTACGATTCATCTAAGACTTGTGATTATTGTTAATTGATAATAGCACTATTTCTGGTCGATTCGTTGGCCAAATCCAACAAACTATAGCCTTTGTCACTAAAGAGATTTGTCCTGAGGCATGATATCTTTTTCTGTATGGAAAAAAAGATTTTTTCACGATATCGAATGTACTACATACATATTTATATCAAATTCGACACATTTTCCAAAATCTGGCAACATATTAGTATGATAGTAAAATATTAGTGTAACCTTATCCCGGGCCAATGTTACCCTGATATAGTAACTCCAAAGTAGTTTTGAAATATTTTAGATGTTTCTAGAAAAAATACTGTATTATATATTGCAAAAATTGTTTAAGTGATAGGCAGACAAGTTGGTAACACAATACATTGCAACTTACCATTCAAAACCTATTATGAACAGCGCTGAATGCTACTTTTTAACACTGAGAAAAGTACCGTCTATAATGCACTCACGAAAAAGGCAACTTTTGAATTTTGTTATTGACAAATGACACATTTCGGCGGGTGAAATACGTTTACGAAGATACCTTCTATCTTTTATTTGTAAAATTATCTTTTTATCAATTAAGGCAATCTGTAAAAAATAATAATAATCGGAAATATAATTTTGGGCCAAAGTTATAACTATGGCCAAAGTTACCCAGATTGACTGTAGGTGATAAAGCATTAGCCCGCCTGTCCTTAAAAATTTGTAGAATTTATTCGTGCTGCCGTCGGTAAGTAGTATCTGTGAAGTTAGGTATTTATGAGTACAAGTAGATGAAGTTTCAAATTAGCGCACAACAGCCCGCTTTTATTGAGACTACTAAGTCGTTGTCCATATTTCTGGTACACTATTTTCTACAGCGATCGTTCCCCTCTCTAACCTCCATGATCTATCTAAACTCTGCTTACAATACGAGTATACTATTTAGGGTACTCTGTGGTATATTTAGTCTTTGCCGGTCTTTGCTTTGGTCTCAATTTTCAGTATATTTAGGTACTCTGTGGTCTCAATCAATGTCAATTGACAATTGTCAATGTTTTTAAATTTTTACATGTAGTATCGTAGATCCTCCGTCTACGTGTAGTATCCATAGATTGTGATTTTTTTTACACATATCCACAGAGTACATTTTATATAACTGAAACACATATCCCGTTTGTGTAAACCACAGAGTACATTTTATATAACTGTATCCCGTAGTTTGTGCTTTATACTTTATACACAAACTGACACAAAGTTACATACAGTATACATTTTAACTGAAATTACAGTGCGTGCGTGTTTTTCAATGCAATACATTGTAAGACTTCAGTGTTTTTTCCCAAATACGTTTCATGCGTACCTAAGTTTTGTGGGCATTTCATCAGGAAGAGAAGGGGCAATGGAATGAAATCGCACCAATGCATTGAACCGATTAATCAATAGCATGTAACATAACATCACGCCTGTATTTCGCAAAGGGGTAGGCAGATATGTGTAGTACACCCAAATATCACCATTTAGGTCCCATGAAGAGGTGGTGAGCCTATCGCCATACACCGGACACAAATCCAGACTCAGAGCTACCAGTCATTCACAATAGAAAAATCCAATAGTTTTTGCAAACCTGGGTTGCCCAGGAACTCTAGCTTGACTCATTTATTTATTTACTCATCTTGCTTCTTCAAAGATTAAACTTACTACCATACAGAAAACAGTGGAAATTGTTGGAGGAGGCCTATGCCAAAAGGCACACTGAGATGAGAGACATTTTGTCTTTGTGTTGATGATGTCATGTTGTTTTTTGCATCTCTCAATCCAGAAATAAAGGGCTTTTATTATTATTATTATGTATCTCTTTAGATCCACACAAATGCCCTTAACAATAAAATATAATTAATTGCACCAGAAAAAGAACAGAAGAGTACACAGTAAAAAAAAGATGTTTTGCAAAACTTAACTTTCTGTTTCTATGCTATCTGGACAATCCAACCGCTCTACTTGTCTTGATCACAATCTGTCGCAGTTGTCATGGGTAGCAAAATAATTAATGTGCAATTACATTGTTTCAGATACCAAAAAGTATAAATCAATTTGAGATCACATCTAAATCATTTGAGTCACAACCTGTCAGATTAGTACGACTTGAAAATAGAACATATTTTGGTTGTTGTGATCCATTAAAACTCAAATCCATGAGGGCGGAAGATGATGTGGCAGCCCAGCAGCCACATGTTGACGTCGATATCAAATGTGTTGATGTGACCAATTCACCACACTCAAACTCAGATATGGTTGGCAGGGTTTTAAAGATCGAACATACTGGAGACGATGATGTGGCAACCCAGCAGCCACGTGTCAAGGTGGAGAGCAATACGGAAGGGAGTCAAACAGAAATAAATAATCACAGCATCCATGATGCAATACATGATGTTTCTTGTCAGAATATAGGTGATAATGAGGAGAGCTTGTTTAAAGGTTAGTCTATATTGGGTAGCATCGATAGTCAAATTCCATGCGCTTGATTCAATGTGATCAGCAGAGTTAAGCAACAATGGGCGCGGTTTTAGACCTGCAGATTTGTCTGTGAGGAAGACCCATGCCCAGTAGTGGGACTTCTATGGGTTGCAGTAATGTATGTTGGGTTGTAAAGGCTTAAAAGAACGGTATTAGTTTATACACATGACCTTTGGCCTTACATGAGCCTTTTGGGGTCCACTGCTGGACATAGGCCTCCCTCAATCGACGCCACTGCTCACTATCCTGCTCCCTCTGAATCCCTGGTTTCTCGCATTTTTCTTCGATTAAAGCCGGGCGTCTGCCGAGGATTTTCGCACCCCTTGTCCCGCCGTTACCGTGGTCGCCACCGTTACTAGGAATAGCAGGGCCCCCGGGGACTGGGGCCGGGGCCTTGGTTGTGGTATCACCATGAGGGGCCGTAGTCACCGCGCTAGGCTAGTGCGGTGACCCAGGCTGCTGCCCATCTCTTGTTCTGTGTTGTCGCTCTTAGCTAGTGAGGGTCCCCCCAACACACAATTCGATTAGATAGTTCAATTACAGAAATGAATGTTGTTCATTGGATGTGAAGTGTTATTTCGAGTTTCTGTTTATCACTGTTTTTGTTTTGGGACTGTTTTTAATGGAGGAACTGTTAAACTTGATCCTCCTGTTTTCTGATAACTTTTAATGCAGATTGTATTAGAATTGTCTGGACACAGACCGCAGTGTGCAGGACTAGGAGGTCGTTGGATGGACGCACGGATTAATCTGAATATAATTTATTTTGTGCAGGTGACGGTAACTGCCCGCGAGGCAGCGAGACTGCACCGGCGGATGCTGCGCAGACGAAATCCTCTAGTGAAATGTATACTCAGAAACGTCACTTGGCAAAACACTTTGGCGGGAAGCCTTATAAATGTGACATCTGTAAAAAATCGTTTAAACTAACGTATTCTTTAAAACGTCATTTCCGATTACATTTTATCCAGAACATCCACACGTGTGATATATGTCTGAAAACGTTTAATCGTTCAGATGCTCTGAAATCCCATTTGAAAACACATTCCGGCGAGAAGGGACTGTAAGGAAGCGTTTAAAAGTATATGTAAACTAAATAATCATTTGAGACCTCCGTGTGATATTAAAAAAAATATAAGCATTTGAAAAAACATTCTGGAGAAAACACTGGTGCCCAAATAACACTACACTTAACTATTTATTTATTTATACTCTAAACTTAGTTAATTTAAGGAGGAAAAGTGTAATATGTATGAAGCGGCGGTTATTCAATAAACCAGTCTGCGATGAGCTATCGTGCCTTATTGACGCGCCCCTTTCCCGTAAACACTATAAAAATATTAATAGACTCCACGGCTCGTTTTTGTAGATATATGAAGATTTGATACCGTCGTCAGCAGTACTAACTCACAGTAAGATGCCTTGACAATACTGTGAAAGTAGCAATTCTATAGATGGATAATATATGACCAGTATGATTTGAATTCTCTCCTTTTACAGGAGTTTTAATATAAAATGTGACCTAACTGTCTCAGACCAGTGATTTGGACGAGGTTTGTGCCCACAAACTATTAAAGGATAGTTTGTGCCTATATCCTATGAAATATCATTGATCGAAGGAAATATCCTAATAAATCCTATGTCTCTACACACACGAGTGTCAGATCAGAACTTGGATAGATCCACTGCTCTGTGTTATTTTATAATTAATACATACTTACAATCTACATATATACATAACTAGCTGACCCGGCAAACGTTGTTTTGCCATATAAATAATTTTTACTGAATATTTTGGGAGATTTTCCCGCTTTTCTGTTGAAATTTTTCCTGAATTTTCTTTGCTATAAACCTCACGGAGCCCGAGACCTTTCCAACGAATGCAAAACCGTGGAAATCGGTTCGTGCGTTCTGGAGTTATAGCGTCAGGAAGGAAAACCCGACTTATTTTTATATAGTAGATATGTATAAAATATGTACTTAAACGTATGTACTCTTTGCTTACATTAAGTGTACTTCATAAGGTACTCTGTGGTATATTTATTCTGTGCTTTGGTCTCAATCAATGTCAATTATTATCAATGTCAATGTCTGTCTGGCAGGCCTGCTCACAGATTTATAAGTATAGTACTGGCCTGCTGGAAATACCTTTTTTCCTCTGAGGGAAAAACCCAACATTTTTAATTTCTACACTACACAAAGCTACAGTGCGTGTAAAAGAACATAGTTAAAACAGGAGAAGTGCGTGTTTTTCAATCACCTGCAAGACTCCAGTGTTTCATCCCAAATACGTTACACGCGTAAGTTTTGTGGACATTTCACCAGGAAGTAATGGGGCAACGGAATAAAGTCGCACAAATACACTGAGCGGATTCATCAAAAGCATGTCACATAAGATAACATAACATTACGCTTATATTGTATTTGTTATTTTATTTGAGAAATAAAGATCTTTAAACCTATTTCCCAAAGGTGTGGCAGAGTTGCGTAGTACACCCACTTTTCATCAGTTAGTTTAGGTCCCACGTAACAGGTGGAGCGTATCGAGCACAAATCCGGACTCCGAAGTCCGAGCTGCTAGATAAAAAAGTCCAATAGTTTTTGCTAAACCTAGGATCGAACCCAGGACCTCCAGCTAAGCTATCACGAGACCAATTGACCCATATATTTATTTACTCATTCTTGCATTAAATTTCAATTCATTCACTAATTAAAGAAAAAGACATGGTGTACAATGTTGTAAAGAGAGAAAATACTGATGATGATGGTGTGGCAACCCAGCACCCACTTATTGATGTTGATGTGATCTATTCACCGCATTCAACCTCAGATATGGTTGTCAATGTCGCAAAGACTGAATATACTGGAGATGATGATGTGGCAACCGAGCATCCATATGTTGATATCAATATTAAATGTGTAAATATGGAATGTTCACCTGACATAAACTCCATTATGATTGTCAATGACATAAAGACCGAATATACTGAAGATAATGATGTGGCAAACCAGCAACCACTTGTTGATCTCAATTTGAAGTGTGTTGATGTGACCAATTCATCTCACTCAAACTCAGATAGCAGTGTTTTAAAGATCGAGTATACTGAAGACGATGATGTGGCAACCCAGCAGCCACGTGTCAAGGTAGAGAGCATTACAGAAGGGAGTCAAACAGAAATAAATAATCACAGCGTCCATGATGCAATACATGATGTTTCTTGTCGGAATATAGGTGATAATGAGGAGAGCTTGTTTAAAGGTAAGTATATTGGGTAGCATCCATAGTCCAATTCTATGCGCTCGATTCAATGTGATCGACAGAGTTAAGCAACGACGGGCGCGGTTCTAGACCTGCAGATTTGTCTGTGGGGAAGAGCTGTGCCCAGAAGTGGGACGTCTATGGGTTGCAGCTATGTATATTGTGTAGTAGAGGTTTTAAAGAACGTTAGTAGTTTATACATGTAACCTAAAATGGGTACCATCCATGTACCATTTCTGCATTTCACGTATCACAAGGGGCACAAATACGTGACAAACAAATGATGTTTTTGTTCCTTTGCACTTTATTCTGCGGCGAAATCGACGTAGTTGGCAGAAGAGAGCTGTCACTTCCTACCCCCAAGTATTTTTGTTTTTTTTGGACGGAAAGGACGTTGAGATGAGGGTAGGGCGCATTGCATTGTGCATTTAATGTGAAGTGTCAAAATAATGTCGAATTCCTGATTATCACTGTAAATAGTTTGGGACAGTTTTTAACGCATTACAGTTTAAACTTGATCCTACTGTTTTCTGATAACTTTTAATGCAGATTGAATTAGAATTGCCTGGACAGAGCCCTCAGTGTGCAGGACTAGGAGGCCGTTGGATGGACGCACGGATTAATCTGAATATAAATTATTTTGTGCAGGTGACGGTAACTGCCCGCGAGGCAGCGAGCCTGTACCGGCGGATGCTGCGCAGACGACAGCGGAGGGGCGAGCCGTCGACACTGTAGTGTCTAATAATGGACAATTCTCTTGTAAATTATGTCCTTATAGACCAGCCAGTAGTGCTCGATTGTTTTGTCACTTGAAAGCCCATCGCAGTGGAAATTCTTTCGATTGCGAAATGTGTCATTATAAAACTACTCTTAAGGCGAATCTTATAAAACATTTGAGAAAGCATTCTGGCGAGAAGCCTTACTCAAATAATGTTTGGCATAACTCGTTTGATAATGTCTCTTTAAAAACTTACATATGTGACATCTGTAAGAAATCCTTTAGTGAAATGTTTACACTGAAACGTCATTTGGCAACACACTCTGGCGAGAAGCCTTATGAATGTGACATCTGTAAAAAATCATTTAATCAAACGTATTCTTTAAAACGTCATTTCCGATTACATTTTGACCAGAAATCTTACGCATGTGATATCTGTAAGAAATCTTTTAATCGTATGGATACTCTAAAATGTCATTTGAAAACACATTCCGGTGAGAAGCCTTATCCTTGTAACATCTGTGAGAAAGCGTTTAATAGTATGTCAAAACTAAAAAGTCACTTGACAACACATTATGGCGAAAAGCCTCACACGTGTGATATATGTAAGAAAGCGTTTAATCGTTCAGATACTCTGAAATCCCATTTGAAAACACATTCCGGCGAGAAGCCTTACCCATGTGATATCTGTGAGGAAGCATTTAAAAGTATATGTAAACTAAAAAATCATTTGAGAACACATACTGCCCAGAAGCTGTAGTTGTGTGATATTTGTAAACATTCAATTAAATTTAAATTTTTGACGTGATAACGTCTTATAAATTGATGAACATCGACAGCGCTTGAAAAAGTTGTTTTTTTGTACATTCCAGCATAAAAAGAGAAAAATATACTGATTCACAGAAAAATATTAAAAACAATATTAAATGAGCGGTTCTCTGCAGATAAATTATTTTCAATAAATTAATTTTACACACGACAACATTGGCGGTTCCATGGCTCCGAAATAGGGAACTGTCAAAATAAATATATAGGCTCGTCTGTTGTCTGTGATTAGTTATCTGTACTGTAAATACTTTGTAGTTTAGACTACAGACGTCAATTCTCCTTTTTTGTATTGTAAATAATGAATATGACGTTATCACGTAAATCTATCGTCCCTAAACCGACTTTACAGACAACCATTAATTTTTTTATTTATTTATTTTGGATTCATTGCTCAGTGGTGTCGTCGTTATGTCGTATGTATTTTATGTACTCTGTGTCGCTGGTGACGTTTTCTTTTTCATAGAAAAAAACAAATGCGGCGATAGCGGCAGTGTCAACGTCAGGGTATCTGTGGTGACATCGCTACGAAGTCCATAGACAATAATTTAATAGAAAATGATCCGTACATGTGTGCCATAGACAATGTTAAATTTTAAATATACGTAACGTTTATCGTTTAATATCGTTTTGTGTTCCACACAGTCAAAGGCCTTTGAGAGGTCACAGAAAAAGCCTAGGCATCATGTGCGTCCCAAGCTTCATAATTTTTTTTTACTAGTTCTGTACCAGCGTCAGCTGTAGAATAGTCTTTTGTGAAACCATATTGTTTTTACATGTAATAAATTATGTGAGTGCTAATAGCTGGTTTAGCATCAATTTTTCAAAGATTACGTCGCGCTACCGCTAGTTATTCGAAGATGAGTCTCTGCCCAAATTTCGTGTGCATGCAGTATCTTTCGCTCGGGCTAGAATTTTTACGTATGTCCAATTAATGTTTGTGTTAGGTACATTGACCATTTTATTTAATTGTTATTGTTAATAGAGTTTTTTGGAAACCATATCACTATTTCTTTTTTTTTAATATCGTGGGAATCTCACAGTGTTTAGCGCCAACATGGTCTGTTGGAACAAATATGTTATCTATATAAACACAATACATTTATGTAATAATCTGTAGTCTATTTGGGATACTCTGTTATTGTCACTCTGTGAATCTATTCCGTTTCTGAATGTCAACTTGTTCTCTCTGTTCGCATCGCATTGTAACTGACTGTGTTCAAGAATAAACCAAATTAAATCAAAAGCGTTTTATACTATTTTACCTGCAATCTAACAGGTTATGGGCCCAGGACGTTTGCTGCGACAATAAAATAGTATATTTTTGAAAAACAAGCGATTAACCTCAAACGTGACTTACAACCGGCACGTCACGTCGTTGGAACAGCTTGTAACTCTGGTAAGCAACATGGCTTATAATCAGTCGACAGTCCCAGGTATAGTCCCTGTTATAGAGAAACTGAAAGGTGTGGAAAATTATTCCACATGGAAATTTTTAATCAAAATGGTTCTCATACAGGAAGATTTGTGGGACGTAGTTACAAAGGAGGCGGAGGATGACAAAAAATCGCAAAAGGCGCTTGCAAAGATATGTTTGTCAGTGCTACCCGTTGCGTTTACGCATGTGCGCAATGCGAAGAATGCGTACGAGGCATGGAATAACCTCGCTAAGGCGTATGAAGACAAAGGTCTCTGTAGACGGCTTAGCTTGCTTAGATTACTATTTGCATGTAAGCTGAGTGAATGCGACGGAATGGAGAGCTACTTGCAGAAAATTAGCAATCTGACGCAACAACTGGCTGACATCGGATCACCAGTTGAGGATGAGTTCGCTGCAATCATTATGTTGAGTGGACTGCCACCCCATTATGATCCCTTAATAATGGCTTTAGAAAATTCTGATCTGAAACTGACGTGTGAGCTTGTAAGCAGTAAACTTACTCAAGAAGCCAGCCGGAGAAGTAATACGGACAACGAAGGTGCTGCTCTGTTTACCAAGAAAGGTCCTAAATGCTACAAATGTAAGAAGCAAGGCCACTTCTTTAAGGATTGTCCAAAGGTCAACAAGAAGGCACCACGTCAACCCAAGGCTTTGTTGACAGCACTCGCAGTTGGTATCGAGAGAGATGTGTGGTATGTAGACAGTGGAGCTACCAATCATATGTGCAACAATAGGGAAATCATGCAGAATTTTAAAATGGGAAGGTGTAATAGTGTCAGTGTGGCTAATGGCCAAAGACTTGAGACGGCGGGTCACGGTGATGTCAAGGTTCAACTGAAAGATTGTTTAAGAACTATAAGCAATGTTTATTATGTTCCTAATCTTTCTGCTAACTTGTTGTCTGTGTGTGCATTAGTAAAAAAAGGCTATAAGGTTATTTTTGATGATAAAAAATGTTATGTTAAAGATAATCAAGAAATTCTAGCTACAGCAACACTCTGTAACGGTGTGTATCAGCTGGATACTAAGGGCATGCCTCGGTGCTTAGAGGTGAGCAACAAGTCTGATGGAGCGACATCGGCAACTGTCATGGATGGTGAGGCGGCCATGGCTGCATCAACTACAGAGTCCCAAGGGCTCTGGCATAAGCGGCTTGGTCATCTTAACCTGAGAAGTATGAGGTTACTCAAGGCAGGTATGGTAAATGATATTACTTATAGTAATGATGCATTTCAACCTTGTAAGGGGTGCATTGAGGGGAAACAAACCCAGTTACCATTTCCTAAGCAGTCATACAATAGAGCAACAGAAGTATTAGGGCTAATTCATACGGATTTATGTGGTCCAATGCCTACTACTTCATTTAATGGTTCAAAATATTTTCTAACATTTATAGATGACTACAGTAGAAAAACATTTGTTTATTTTTTACAGTCCAAAGACCAAGTCTTTGAATACTTTAAACAATTTAAAAATATGGTGGAAAATCAAACTGACCATAAAATTAAAATTGTTAGAAGTGATAATGGTGGTGAATTTATTAATTCTAGAATGCAGGAATTCCTGAAGCAGTGTGGTATTAAGCACCATTTAACTGTCCCATATACTCCACAGCAGAATGGCGTAGCCGAGCGAGCCAATCGAACCATTCTGGAGAAGGCAAGGTGCATGCTACAGGATGCTCAACTCGGTAACAAGTTTTGGGCTGAGGCGGTTAACACAGCTGTGTACTTGAAGAACCGATCACCCACCAAAGCTGTAATTGGACTTGTACCGGAGGAAAAATGGAGCAATAAAAGGGTGAGCTTAAAACATTTACGTGTGTTTGGCTGCATAGCCCATGCTGTCACAAAGAATCGAAAGAAATTAGATTCTAAAACAAAGCAGTACATATTTGTTGGGTATAGTGAGGAATCCAAAGGATACAGACTGTTAGATCCTTCGAATGCATACAGATGCATTACAGCCAGAGATGTTGTGTTCATGGAACAATGCTTCTATGAGCAGAGGTCACATGATGATAACAAATATACTGATAATAATAACCTGTATATTACCTTAGATTGTTATAAGTCAGATGTTATTGTGTCGGAGGATCAGTCTTCTGATGTCAACAGGACTGATCATCCATCACAACCCTCTGATCAGTCTGAGGCATCCACTGTGATGAATTCAGTAACTTCTGATGACCAAATTTCAAATCGTATGAGCACAATCACAGTGAATGACTCAGAGAGTGACAACAGTTTCTGTTCAGCTGGTGTTTTGGATCCCACTTATATTCCAGGTGACTGCACCCTGGAAGAAATGTCATCAGATACTTCAAGGAGCTTAGATTCCACCAATGAGTCTGCGCTGATGGTGAGAAGGCTGTGCTCTGATGATGATGACCCTCAAACAGCAGAAGAGGCCCTGAATAGCCCAGAGGCAGAGCAGTGGAGGCGTGCTATGTCTGATGAGTATAAATCTTTCATTGATAATCAATGTTTCACATTAGTTGAGAGGCCAGATGGTCAGAAACCTATAAAATGCAGATGGGTTTTTAAAAAGAAGAGAGGTCTTAATGGGGAGCTTTTGAATTACAAAGCTCGGCTCGTGGCAAAAGGTTACACACAAAAATATGGAGTAGACTACTTAGAGACTTTTTCTCCAGTTGTACGACATTCCACTATAAGAACATTATTTGCTGTTGCTGCAGAATATGATTTAAGCATAGACCACTTAGATGTTAAAACTGCATTTCTGAATGGAAATCTTGATGAAATTGTTTACATGGAACAGCCACAGGGCTTTATTCAAAAAGGCAAAGAACAAATGGTATATAAATTACATAAGGCCATTTATGGTTTGAAACAGGCTTCAAAAATGTGGTATGATAAAATAAATTATGTACTATTATCGAAAATGAACTTTAATAAGACATGTGAACCATGTGTATATTATAAAAGAACTAAAAATGATATTATTATAATAGCACTATATGTGGACGACATCTTACTGTTTTCAAGTAAAAATTCAGAGATTAAATCAAAGGTTAAAAGTGATCTGATGAAAGAATTTCAAATGCGTGATCTTGGTCCTGTTCATCAAATCCTAGGAATGAGAATCAGCAGAAAAAATGGTAAAATTATCCTGGATCAGTCTGGTTACATATTAAAAATATTAAATAGATTTCAGATGTCTGACTGTAAACCTGCGAGAACTCCTATGGAGAAGGGGATTAAATTGACACCTAGAGAGGAGACACAGGAAGGAAATGTCAACTACAGAAACCTGATAGGTTGTCTCATGTATGTTGCTGTATGCAGCAGACCAGATATTGCCCATGCAGTAAGTGTACTTAGTCAATTTAATGAATCACATTCTGAAGTCCACTGGAAAGCAGCTAAGAGAATACTGCGTTATCTTAAAGGTACATTGAATTATCATTTAGTCTTTCAAAAGGGAGGTCTTGATATCACTGCCTATGTGGATGCAGACTGGGCCGCCAATATAGTAGACCGTAGGTCTTACACAGGTTTTGTGTTTAAATTTGGGTGTTCAGTAACATCATGGGAAAGTCGTAAACAGAAGACTGTTGCTCTTTCTAGCACAGAGGCGGAATATATGGCCCTCTCAGATGCCTGTAAGGAGGCATTATTTATTCGTAGCTTTTTAATGCAATTACTAGGAATAGAGTGTAAAATTACATTGTATAATGATAATCAATCAGCACATAAGCTGACATGTAACAATATGTATCACAACCGAACAAAACATATTGATATTCGTCATCATTTTATTAGAGAATGTAAATTAAATAAAATGGTTAAAATAGAATATTTATCTACAGATTTAATGATAGCAGATATATTAACTAAGCCTTTGAGTAATGAGAAACACATGCAATTTGTTAATGAATTATTTTTATGTAATACTTGAAAGTTTCATAAGTTGTTAAGTTTATATAAATGATATTGGTTTAAGGGCTAGTGTTGGAACAAATATGTTATCTATATAAACACAATACATTTATGTAATAATCTGTAGTCTATTTGGGATACTCTGTTATTGTCACTCTGTGAATCTATTCCGTTTCTGAATGTCAACTTGTTCTCTCTGTTCGCATCGCATTGTAACTGACTGTGTTCAAGAATAAACCAAATTAAATCAAAAGCGTTTTATACTATTTTACCTGCAATCTAACATGGTCACCACTTAAATATGCCAGAGCAGTTTCCAGATCGCCTCTCTTTCGGCTCGCTTTATAAGTTAGAGTACATCTTCCTGTGTAGTACGCAAGTTGGATCTATTTTTACATCATCCATGGCTGAATTTTAAGAAAAGGAACGTGACGAGTGTCTCTGCTATGTACTATAGTTTGTGATCTTTTTATTTTGTGATATTATTATGTAGTATCTCTAACTATATAGTCTGTGATATTAAACATAAATAATATGTATAATAAATCTGTGACGTAAAACTATACTAATATATCTGTGACCGACCGATGACGTTTGCGTGCGAGCGTTTGCGACGTTTCGTTCACTCCACAGAGTACCAGGGCTGGGACTCTTGTAATTACATTCGGTACAGTTTTGGCGCCACCGTCGCAATCAAGACCACAGAGTGAACTTTGAGGACAGAGTAAACTTAAGAGAAGTTGAATTAGACAGTAATAATCTGTGGAAATGTCGCCGCCATGTTGATGTTGTTCTAATATATTAATCTGTGGTTTCTATCTAATTTATCTATCATCTTATTGACTCATTACCGGTTATTAAATTATTTTCTTTGGTCTTTTCTAGCTAGTTTGTGGTCTTTACAAACATTTTACATACTGAAATCTTGCACTGATTTTGGTTTGGTCAACTTCGGAGGTTAAATTCTGTGTGGATTGCCGGATTTACTTGTGAATCTTGCTTGGTTTGAGTTGACTTTGGAGGTTAAATTCTGTGTACGTTGCCCATGTTTCGTGTGATCTCGCTTCTTGCTTGAGTTGAGATCCTTTAAACACCAATAACATTTACGAAAAGACGCTTTATTTCCCCCAGTGCTGATCGGGAATACCTTGCCATGGGTATTGTGTTATAAGCAGTGTTCAACTAGTGAAACCCACCAACTATTTAGTTTCCAAGAACGATCGTCTTGGGAGTGTATGGATTCTTTGTGCCTACGAACTCGCTGCTACCCGGACTTTCAAAAGAACAGCTAATGAAGAAGAGAGGTTGATAGAGGCATTTTGACACCACACAGTTCGATGAATTAGGAGAAAGGATATGGTTTTCTTATCCTACCTATTTTCAGACATAAATTGCCCATGACCAACCACTTAGTACTGAAGGTAATCTATTACTTTATACTACAATCTACATAATCTTTTAAAATAAATAAAAAAATGGTACACACTAACACCCCTGCGGTAGGCCTAGGCTTGTTTTGTAGATGGCAGACACAGAAAACAACACAATTTGACATCTATGACTGGAGTACAAATTTTTATCTCTGGAATAAATATCATGGATTCGAATACGGGACAGACAGTTCTACAGTAAGGATATCCCTTACTGTAGAACTGTAGAACGATTCCTCTCCCACAAAAACACAATACAATGGTTGTGTTTGATGGATGCTTATCTGCATAGTATTACTTGTCTTGGAGGAGATTCCTTGAGACCCATGAGGTAGACAATGTATTGTGTGCTACGGTATTTAGACTTTTTTTTTTCTTTGATCTTTGCATTCTTATGAATGGTCAGTTATGCAAAACTCAGAAATTCAGATTGGGTGCAATATTGTGTATAAACTGTAATATAATAATTTTCTATAATAACTTTCCATAATAATTTTCCATATTAATTTTCAGAATGAATGCACACAGTGAGAACAACTAATCTTGGGAGGACAGTGACGATGACATCCCCCAAACTAATATAAGTGTTGATGAGCAGTATATTATTATGTAGGTAAATTACAAAAAAATAAAATGTAAATCATGTAATAAAATAGTTCTTATAGATTGTCGTTTTATTTTATTTTTCCAATGCCAATAATAAATAAGTATATAACTAATAATAAATCTCATCACATTTATTTTTAAATTATCGATACAATAAGTACTACCCTATTGCTTGTTATCGACAAGTAAAGAAAAGTTGGCACTTCACTACCGTCTGTCGACGGTGGCGCCAAAACTGTTCTGATGGAAACAGTCGCAATTTTTAAGTGTCCCATCTGTAGCTAGCTACTAATATACTAATCTGTGCAGAGTACATTCTAAATAACTCTGGTTCACTCCAGGGCTGGGACACTTGTAATTACATTCGGCACAGTTTTGGCGCCACCGTCGCAATCAAGACCACAGAGTGAACTTTGAAGACAGAGTAAACATAAGAGAAGTTGAATTAGACAGTAATAATCTGTGGAAATGTCGCCGCCATGTTGATGTTGTTCTAATATATTAATCTGTGGTTTCTATCTAATTTATTTAACATCTTTGTATGTTTAATAAAGATGGGCGTTTTTGTTATTTTTCAACATCGATCTCCATCGTTGTTTCGATACCGTCACCCGATGTCAACATCGTTGTTTCCGACAACGGTGTCACTCGGATAACCAGCTAGCGTAAATACATAGCATTTTCAGTGTTGCCAATTCGGATTTTGAAAAAGGCGTAGGTCAGATTAGAAAATTACGTGGAAATAGTAAAATTTCCATAATATAGAAAATACGTCGATCTACGTACTTTTTTCTGAGTGAAATGAAGAGAGTAGGGTAGGTAAAAGTGAATAAAACGAAAGGCAGTAGTCAAACAGTAGACAAACAATAAATTTATAAAAATACCGTTTAGCAAACAAAAAGAATTGTGTGCCATCACGGGACGCCTGGCAGATGTGAAACATCGAAATTATGTTGTACAAGTAATATGCACAAAAGTACAGATTATGACAGGAACTAAAACATAAGAAAAAAAAATAAAAAAAAAACAAAATAAAAAAAAAAACAAAAAATAAACAAAAAATAAAAAAATTAATTATTATATTTTATTAATAAAATAATTTCCGACCGTCATTTGTCGGAACTGTATAGTATATATATATTCCATATTCGCCACGCTCGCCGCGCTCGCCATGCCAAAAATTTGGTTTGCCCTCCGCCTAAAAATGTTTCACATCAAAAATCTATGAAATACCACTTGTAGTGTACTTTATAATCTAAAAGTGTGCTTCTTTCAAGGTCATCGTCAATTTAATTTTATTTTTGAATTATTCAATTTTTATTATCATTTTCAGACAAATTAAATTTATACATAAAACAATTTTGATAGAAACTTACGTAGATTTTGGGACTATAGTTCGTAGGTTTGTACTTTGAAGTTGGCAACGCTGCTCGTTCGTTCGTTGGCCATCGCCCATCGGCCGTCATATTCACAGAACGTAATACTCAATTACTCATATCGGTCATATTATTATTGACATCGGTTCGTTGATTGCTATCTCTATGGTTCGTTGTCGGTGTCGGCCATAGAGATTGTTATAGATCGTTGGTGTCGGCATTATTCGGTGTTACTCCCATCCGTTGTTCAACATTTCGCCAACGGATGTCAACACCGTATAGTGACATCGTTGGTCAACAACGTTTTGTTAAAAACGGCCACCTCTAATGTTTATTGACTGAGTCTCATTACCGGTTATTAAATTCTTTTCTTTGGTCTTTACAAACACTTTACATATTGAAATCTTGCACTCATTTTGGTTTGGTCAACTTCGGAGGTTAAATTCTGTGTGGATTGCCGGATTTACTTGTGAATCTTGCTTGGTTTGAGTTGACTTTGGAGGTTAAATTCTGTGTACGTTGCCCATGTTTCGTGTGATCTCGCTTCTTGCTTGAGTTGAGATCCTTTAAACACCAATAACATTTGCGAAAAGACGCTTTATTTCCCCCAGTGCTGATCGGGAATACCTTGCCATGGGTATTGTGTTATAAGCAGTGTTCAACTAGTGAAACCCACCAACTATTTAGTTTCCAAGAACGATCGTCTTGGGAGTGTATGGATTCTTTGTCCTTACGAACTCGCTGCTACCCGGACTTTCAAAAGGACAGCTAATGAAGAAGAGAGGTTGTTAAAGGCATTTTGACACCACACAGTTCGATGAAATAAGAGAAAGGATATGGTTTTCTTATCCTACCTATTTTCAGACAGAAATTGCCCATGACCAACCACTTAGTACTGAAGGTAATCTATTACTTTATACTACAATCTACATAATCTTTTAAAATAAATAAAAAATGGTACACACTAACACCCCTGTGGTAGGCCTAGGCTTGTTTTGTGGATGGCAGACACAGAAAACAACACAATTTGACATCTATGACTGGAGTACAAATTTTTATCTCTGGAATAAATATCATGCATTCAAACACAGGACAGACAGAACGATTCCTCTCCCACAAAAACACAATACAATGGTTGTGGTTGATGGATGCTTATCTGCATAGTATTACTTGTCTTGGAGGAGATTCCTTGAGACCCATGAGGTAGACAATGTATTGTGTGCTACGGAATTTAGACTTTTTTTTCTTTGATCTTTGCATTCATATGAATGGTCTGATAAGCAAAACTCAGAAATTCTGATTGGGTGCAATATTGTGTATAAACTGTAATATAATAATTTTCTATAATAATTTTCCATATTAATTTTCAGAATGAATACACACAGTGAGAACAACTAATCTTGGGAGGACAGTGACGATGACGCAGTATATTTAGGATAATTACAAAAAAATAAAATGTAAATCACGTAATAAAATAGTTGTTATAGATTGTCGTTTTATTTTATTTTTCCAATGCCAATAATAAATAAGTATATAACTAATAATAAATCTCATCACATTTATTTTTAAATTATCGATACAATAAGTACTACCCTATTGCATGTTATCGACAAGTAAAGAAAAGTTGGCACTTCACTACCGTCTGTCGACGGTGGCGCCAAAACTGTTCCGATGGAAACAGTCGCAATTTTTAAGTGTCCCATCTGTAGCTAGCTACTAATATACTAATCTGTGGTTCACTCACAGATTTATAAGTTTCGTTTCGATTCACGTGCAAAAGTAATCTTATTAAATATATAATCTTAATAAAATGTTTAAATACATAATGTTTTCACTGAGTACATTACATTCTTGATATTATTAATTATATAAAGTTAGATAAGTGCTGAGTACAATCTAGAGTGGTTAATAATGCTGTCTATACATTTAAAACGGCACGATCATAAACAACATGCACCTACTAAGGTTTGTTTTTAATTAAATAAATAATGTAATTATTCTAAGAATTTAGTAAAAAGTACGACTGCGTTAGCCTTAGCAATAAAGCCACAGTAACCATGAATCCATACTGCAGAACTATTTGCAAATACTAATTAAGAGTTGGCTTTAGCCTAGGGTCCCTGAATTTGTTTGATGTTCGTGTCAATTATGTACCTACTTTATGTTGAGCTTGAACTTATAACGTGGTTATGGGTTTCATAGATCGTTGACTTTTAAACCCTTTTATTAGTTTTTATACATAGAACATGTAATATTACTTTATATAGACTAATATGAAGATTAGTTTAAAAAAAAATTCAAAGCTTCAAGTCAAACTTTAATACAACAAGATTATCTCAACAAAATATCAGTTTTCATACAAATTCGTAAATATCGATAGTCGATAACTTGGCATGGAAGTCATAATTCAGGTAACTTAAAATAGTTCCAGGGAGGATATTATGATTTTGCATAAAAAAATCATAACAAGGAATATTATATCTGATACATGTGCGAGTGAAACTTAGAAGGTTTTATTACTATTTAAAAAAAATTTTTTTTTATACCAAAGTTTTTTTTTTTATACAACAGATATGCAGCGTGTGTCTGGCTACAAACATAAACATGTTGGACATGAATGAGTGTGATCTGAAGACTCCCTATGAACAACTTACTGGGTTAAATGTAAGTATTTTAAATTAATTTTAATTGTAAGTAATAATTCTTGATTATGGGCCCTCATATCGGCTCAGCTTTAGAGCAACACCACAGATTGGATTTGAATTTTTTTCATAGATAGATGTCTACTCATAGAATTTCAAAGCAAGGAGGTGCATGGTTTATGAGAGAAAAAAATCTTTTTTTTTTTCAAATAAAAAAGTTTCTATACTAAGTCATAAATAACAATATAGATATTTGTAATAACTATGGACACAATGACAGATAATGTTTCCGTAATATAGTTTTTAGCTGTGATTTAGTTACGTTTTCATTATAAACGTCGGCCACCTCATTACACAAAGTTGGAGTTATCCATTGCAACATGCAGATGAGTATCTATCAATCTAAGTACTTAATACGTTGCTATCAGTTCTGTGATGGACATCAGTTCCCTGAGGCTCTGTGCTGGGAGTGCGCGCACCGCATGGCCGCGTTCCAGCGGTACCGGGCGCGCGCCAGGCTGGCCCACTGCTTGTTGGAAGACTTGCTGAAAGTCGATGGATTCGTGAGTTCCAATATATTTTACTATGTGTTATTTTACCTGTTTCAAATTTATTACTCTATTAGATATCTGATTTTTTTTATGATTATATTGCGAAAATGTTTGTAAACTGTTTTGCCCCTTATTTAAGAATGAATGTGAATAACAGAACAAATAACTTACTATTTTTTCAGTTTTTTCTTGCTTAAATGGTCTGCTTAGACATACAGAATAGTTTGCAATAATTGTTTATTGAAAAATCCATTATATTTATAGATTTCAGAGGCAAATGTAGGTAAGATAAATAGACAGGAAAATGGACTGGTCACAAGATTATGTACAAACTCAACACTTTACTCGTACATTGGTGAAGAAAATGACAATAAGATAAACGAAGTTGAGACATATTCAGATGAATTCTGGGATTCTCAACAAGATATTGAAGAGGAGGAGATTTACGTTGAGGATGTACCAACAGAGAATGACAATAAGATAAACGAAGTTGAGACATATTCAGATGAATTCTTGGAGTCGCAACAAGATATTGAAGAGGAGGAGATTTACGTTGAGGATGTACCAACAGAGAATGACAATAAGATAAACGGACTTGAGACATATTCAGATGAATTCTTGGAGTCGCAACAAGATATTGAAGTGGAGGAGATTTACGTTGAGGATGTACCAACAGAGAATGACAATAAGATAAACGGAGTTGAGACACATTCAGATGAATTCTTGGAGTCGCAACAAGATATTGAAGAGGAGGAGATTTACGTTGAGGATGTACCAACAGAGAATGACAATAAGATAAACGGAGTTGAGACATATTCAGATGAATTCTTGGAGTCGCAACAAGATATTGAAGAGGAGGAGATTTATGTTGAGGATTTACCAACAGAGAATGATTATTTATCAGATGATATAAAAAACGAAGAGATTCTGATAGGACAGGAAGAGGAATGTCTTCTATCAACATTAAAAGAAAATGAAGTAATAAATTCCGAAGGGAACAGTAATATTTCATCCGAAAGCGAAGAAAGTTTTGAAATCACTCGTAAATCAAAAAAGGAAATGATTAAAGAAACCAAAGTTAATAATAGTGGGGACATTTCAGATAAGAACTCAGTTCATAATTTAGTGGATAGTTTAAAAAAATTGTTTAAGATTAAAGAGAAGCGGGTAAAGAAGTTGACAAGGAAATGTAGACCACAGTTGAATGTGGAAGATAAATTTGACAAGACGATAATTGAAGTAACCGAGTTGAGTGTGGCTGAGCAAAGGAACGAGATAGAGAAGAGGAAAGAGACGGAAAACTACAGGTTCGCGCATTTTAAATGTGAATTGTGTTTCAGAGGCTATCAAGACGAGGACGCTTTTAGGTTACATGAACTGAGGCATACAGAAGTAAGTATCATACTAATCTTATAAATGTGAAAGCTTGTAAGTTTGGATTGAAATAGAGGGAGTTTTATTGGGGCGGAGGAGACCAAGGATAAGGACAAACGAACAAACATTTTCCCAATTATGTATTAATTTTTTGACGGGCCCGTTGGTGCAATCAGTAGATTGGCAGACTTCACATGCCTTTGAGAACATTATGAACTCTCATGCATGCAGTTTTCCTCACGATGTGTCCTCCACCGTTACAGCAAGTGACATATAATTTCTTAAATCGCACATTACATAGAAAAGTCATTGGTGCGTGCCACTTGGGTTTGAACTTGGACCGCTTGAGTGAGAGGCGAATTCGATAGCCACTAGGCTGTCACCGCTATAGTTAGATACAAAAAATATATAACAAAACACAAAAAAAAAGGTACTTCCTAATTACTTAAATACTCAATGTAAAGATTTTGAAATTCTTCTTTTAGTAACATTTAGTATCTAATACGAAATGTAGTTTAATTTTCCACACCATCATTTTCATTTAGTTGTATTCAAGCTCTAATAAAAGGTTGCATTGCAGCAAAACGGGGCAGCGCAATGCCAAATATGCAAGTTACGGTACAAGAACAAGCTGGACCTTGGGAAACATGTTCGACAATTTCACCTTTTCAAATTCAGCTGCAAGATGTGCCCTTACGTCTCCAGCGCACGGTAAGTATTAAAGTAAGCTAAATTTTGGCATGAAAAAAAAAATTACCAGTAGTTATAAACAAGTTGCATAATTTCAAAAGAACCAACTGCAAAACAAATGATATAAAATTAATGAAAAATCATAAAAGGAACTAAATTTTTTTTTATTGCTGTCATGTATTTATTATTTATTTATTTCTTTGGGAAACATACAATTTATATTACAAATATATAAGTAGATAAATATATAAATAACAGATATCAGTAAAGTTGCGACTAATAACTAATACCACAGAATACTTAATAGTACAAGTACTAATACATAAAAAAAGGAAGAAAATACTATTATTATTAACACATTACAATAGAAAATAACTAAATATTCATACCTTCGCTGCGACCCATAGACGTCCCACTGCTGGGCACGGATCATATATAATATTCATACCTTAAAAGGTACGAATAAGTAATAATACATAAGGGCCTGTTTCTTGTTCGTCTTAACCATCATCAAAATCGCCTTACGCGATTAGCCAGACCGCCATAGAGGAGCAAACATACATACAATTCTTGATATACATTATACACCCTGCTTTGCTTCGCGAAGACGGGTAAATTGATTTTAACTCCAGCATGCATTCGACATAAGCTATCAAAGTTTGTTGTTTCCAGAGGTCACGCGTCAAAGCATATGGAATACCACAAGGGTACCACTTACGAGTGCCAACATTGTGAGAAGACGTTCATGTGAGTACTTGTCTCAGAATGCTGAAGAAGCCAGCAGAAGCGTCTAGGAGAAAATCCACTGTGTAATGTCTAACTTCCGTGCTTCGAAGGGCACGTTATGCTGTCGGTGCCGCTTGTTTTCAATTGTGGAAACGCTCGTTGGGCCTTGTCGAAGAACTTCGGGCACATGAGAACGTTAGAAATTGGGTTGGTATACAGCATTGGAGCAGCGTGGTGCAGTATGCTCTAGTGGGAGAAACTACTCTTTTTAAGTTTAGTAGTTTTTGTTGCGGAAAGTCGGCACACATTTCTCGCAACAAAGCAATTTTAAGTCATAAGATATTTTGTTTCTTATTTATTAAATTTCAGCTTTCATTAATCAAGATATATTTCAAGACTACCACATACAAAACACAATCGACATAATGTTTAAAATGGATAAAGCAAGTGTCCGTGTTAACAAAATATGTGCATTGCTTAGTCATAAACTCAGTTCAGTTAGGACATTAGTTGGCGCTGTCACTGTTTCTGAAACGTGGTGGCGACATTATCGCGTACGGTCCGTACGGAACTGGGCTTACGTTTAAAGTTTAAATCATGCTCTAAAAACATAGCTATAAGGTTTAAATTTGTGGTAATTTGTTACATGCAAGTTATGAGCGCTTAATTATTATTTACTACTGAACCTGGACTTTGCACTCCTTTTTGGATTTTTTTTATGGTTACAAGATAGCAAACGAGCTTGCAGCACCACCCATCCGCTGCCGCCCATGACAACTGTGACTGTGTTTGAACAAGACTCAATTAGGGACTGGGATGGTTAGTCCAATTAGTTGAGACAGTTAATTAGAACATTAGTTGGTTAGTTCGTTAGTAGGTATGAGGACTAGGGATTGTAAGTGATAGTTAGTCCTGTTAGTTGGTGTTAGTAATAGTCCAGTTAGTACTTGTTAGTAGGAGTCTCGTTCTAAGTCAGTCACAGATCTGTTGCTACCCTTGAGGACTAAGATGGTCGCCTCTAAAGAAGTGTAACCGGAAACCACATCTTTCCAATCGGACCATAATTGCTTTAAAAACAATTATTACACGGCGGAAATGGTACTAGGTACCGTGGCGGGCGGTGGTACTGCCCCGGGCGAACTCTATATATATCTATAGGAACCAATCATTTTTTGGACCCTTATCATGCATTTTCACAGAAAACATTCATCATATATGGGCCACTTGCGCAAAAAGCACCCGTCACGCATCGTGTGTACGCTGTGCGGAAACTCATTTGTCAGCCAGAAGGGTCTCGAGTGCCACAGATATCTGAAACACCGCTTCGATACCGACCAGGTCAGTATCATTTTACGCTCATCACTTTCAGACTAATGAACGCGCCGGCTTGAGTCAATCGCATATAGCCATGGAGGAGGAAAGGGGAGAGGAGATGGTCTATGCGACCGTGGTCTGCCTCTTAACCTGTCCTCTTAGGTTAGTCTTAATGTTACACGTGTCATTAGGACGTCTGCGATCCGGTATTTTTTACAGTTTTATTGTGTTATTTCCTCTGTGAAGATGAAGTTTTGTGTTCTGGGATATAAAAGTTATTCCTGGCGGTCATCTAAAGCAATCGACGGTATAACATTTCACTTCTAAGTATTTAAAAACCCTAAAATTGCAAATATCCACATTCATTTTGATCTCATATTATATTTTTGTACTCTGCAATAGATGTTGCTTATTTGTCATAAGATGTTTCGTAATTATTAACAGTATATCTTTAGATGTTAATGTGTTACTCGGTATCTAATATAATCTTAGTACAGTAAATATACTACTTAAACTACTAAATTTAGTACTTTAAAGCTAATTGAACTCTAAATTATTTTTTTTAAATGTTAATTTTTACAAGAACGCATACGCCACCTAGTACCGATTGGCAAAACTTTTATTCGCAAAGCAGGGCATTTTTTTGGCTGGTTTAGAAATTGGCTTGTACCCGGCACCCGATGTAAATCTTAGTTAAATAGGATATATGTATTTATTATTTTCTTAGCCACAGTAGGATATATTTATTATTTTCTAATTGTCATCGAGAAATGGCTACCTGTGTGGCTTCATAGCTCAGAACTGCTGAACCTTACATACACTTTAAGTTACGATAGACCTTTAACAGTTCATCATAGGCTATACTTAAGATATAACATTCATTGTTTAGTTTGGAAGTTAGTTGTTTATTTTTTTTTAATATAGATTTTAGCCAAACGAACAAGCGGACGGGCCCACCTGATGGTAAGTAATCACCGTCGCCTATGAACATAAGCAACACCAGAGGAGTTGCCAACGCGTCGCCGGCCCTGAAGGAGAGCTCTTTGTACGCCTCTTTTGATGAACCATGTATATAAGCTAACTATCTAGCTATCCAGCTAGCTAGAGCTAGCCGTTGTAGAGTCAGTTATGTTGGTTTATTTTATTTTAGTGTACAAAAATGAATCTATGATTATATTGATTAGCAGTTGACAGTAGCGCCACCTATGTTTTTTCTCGACACGCCATGTTTAGAACTGTTATATAAATCCACTCAACTTGGTCTATCGACTTACTTCTTTTCTCACTCGCATAGTGATAGGTCGCAGACGTATTAATTCTCAGTGTCTTAAATAAAAGTGATATTAAACGTGCATCTTCAATTTAAACTCTGCATTTGCTTTACGATCCCATAACCTGATTTCCTATAAGTTACCCTGAGGATGTTTCGTGATCTTTTTTTTGTATTTATATAGACTAAGGCACCAGAAGAAGAGCACAAGTGTGGGCAATGTGGGCTGAAGTTTGCGTCGGAAGAGGCCCTCGACACCCACACGCGCGAGACCCATCCCGAGATGTGAGTACGGCTCTCCGGCCGCCACTGTTGAGCGCTCGCTAAAAATCCTCGCGCCACGTTATTTAAACACGCTTTCAGACTGCTGCTGCGACCCATAGACGTCCCACTGCTGGGCACGGGTCTCCCCCACAGACGCAGCTGCGGGAGGTCTAGAGCATACTCCACCACGCTGCTCCAATGCGGATTGGTGGAGGGGTTAGTGGCCAACCCTGTGTCGAATGTTCTCAAGCCACCCGAAGGTCTTCGACAAGGCTTAACGACTGTTTCCAAAATTGAAAACAACCGGGACCGACGGCTTTACGTGCCCTCCGAAGCACGGTAGCGTCCATGAAATTTTGCCACTAGCGGTCACCCATCCACAAACCGACCGGGCCCGTCGTTGCTTAACTCTTTCGATCACATTGAATCGAACCGAGCCATTGGGCTATGGACGCTACTTACTTACGCTTTCAGACTAGAACTTCTTAATAGTTGAAGTTACCGGCTTACTCACGCGAGCGCGTTCACTCCTGAAGATGATCATCGTAATAGATCGAAACTAGTCGGACTATTTTCGACTCAAATCACACGCGAGTAAGCCGGTAACTTCAACTAAGAACTTCTTAACTTCCAACTTTTCCCTCTATCTTAACTTCCAACCTTCACATCTATTCGTATCAAAGTAAAATGAACCTTATTATGTAGAGAACATACTTTATAAAAATAAAAAAAAATTTTATTTTTTCTATAATTTATTATGATAAATGTTAATTTTGTCGAATTTATAGCTACATTATTCCGATTTATTTATAGGTAGTTCGGTACAACTACCCCCTTCCCTCGCCTCGCGAGCTATGCTCCATTGCTCTGTGTGATGTGGGGAAAAAAATTATTACTCTGTGGCAGTGCCATGTTTCTGCATGCTTGTTTGCTATCTAATCATTAATAAATCCTTCGTTACAGCAAACCGGTAGGAGAGCGAAAGAAGAAGAGAAAAATGCTACTCAAAAAAACAGCGCTGCTGAAAACGCAACTGATGCAGTGTGAGCAGGTCAATATAAATAACTATATTGGACGCCCGCAGCTACGCTCGCGTGGAATTAGACATAACAACCATTTCTTTTACACCTAGTAATATTATATAGCCTATGTCACATAGTGAAGATGCAGCTTTCAAATGGTGAAAGAATTTTTGAAAACGGTCCAGCAGTTTTTGCGTGAAAACATTACAAACAAATGTTTCCTCTTTAAAATATTAGTATAAAAGTATAGACTATTTAGTAACGGATGTTATGAATTCAAATGACAAACGGCAAACATAAGATTAGATTCATGTTTTTTTTTATAATAGACGGACATATAACAGACATACGAGCCGCCTGGTGGTAAGTGGTCGCAAGAATGGGGAGTATCGCGTGTGAATTTTCCACTAGAGGCGCTTGTGTCGTGCGAGGTCAAATAACATTCATTTTTTATGACATAAATTATAATTTATTTAATTTACCTGTTGAAATGTGATCTCCTTCGTGAAATCATCGTAAATATTGATTATACAATTTTTTATAATGAATATGGTGCACCACAGTTTTGGAAGCTGTTGTGATAATATAAATAATTAAGATTATCTTGAATTTACTGACAAAATGTATGTAAATTCATGATATATAAATGTATGATTTTCTATGTTTAATTCTTTGGGTAACACATAATCCTCTGGGGTTAAATTGTTTTTTACAAACACGACAATATTTTGTTGAGTATAGTTATTCCTGCGAATCGCTACTAGCCACTGTTTTAGAACAGTTTTATCTTTTGGAAACATGTGTCCTCCTTTTTTTCCGAACAAAACGGTACTGCACAACATTGCGGCATAGCTACTCGATATGATGATAGTTATTTATAATTAACTAGTGGACGCCCGCAGCTTCGCTCGCGTTGAATTAGACCCATTAACGACGTCTACCCGTCTAAAGACTTCAAAAACGGCAAAGTTTCATACTAACTTTGCACCCCCGTTTTACCCCCTTAGGGGGTGAATTTTCAGAAATCCTTTCTTAGTGCTCCCCTACATTATAAAAGGAACCCCTGTGCAAAATTTCAAGTTTCTAGCCCTTATAGTTTAGGCCCTGCGTTGATATGTCAGTCAGTCAGTCAGGCAGTCAGTCAGTCACCTTCTCCTTTTATATATATAGATAAACTTAATGAGATTCAAGATTTAAAACTTTTTTATGGCTCCGAATTTATAGTTGCCTTTGACAACTTGGCCTTAGTCAACAGTGGCGCCAACTGGTGAGCAAAGAAACGATAGTCCCCATTAAATGAGATTATTTGTATTGTAGTGCGACGCTCAGCTGGTAGGCTCGCGGGCGTACCACGTGCACTTCCAGAGCGAGCACCGGCACATGAAGCGCACCGTGTACCTCCGCAAGGAGTACCCGACGGAGCCCGGCGTGTGCGAGGTGTGCGGCCGGCTCTTCAAAGTAAGTGCTTATAGTCCATTGTATTGTAGTGCGACGCTCAGCTGGTGGGCTCGCGGGCGTACCACGTGCACTTCCAGAGCGAGCACCGGCACATGAAGCGCACCGTGTACCTCCGCAAGGAGTACCCGACGGAGCCCGGCGTGTGCGAGGTGTGCGGCCGGCTCTTCAAAGTAATAATAATAAATAATAATAAATATCTTGGACATTCTCACACACGGCCATCTGACCCCAAAGTAGGCGCGAGCCTGTGATATGGGTGTCAGAGACTGATATACATACATAGATATTTTTAAATACATACTTAAATAGATAATATTGACATCCAGACACAGAACAAATACAAGTGTTCGTCACACGAATATTTGTCCTGAGTGGGATTCGAACCCACGACCTTTGGCGCAACAGACAGGGTCACTACCGATTGCGCCAACGGGCCTGTAGTGTTTATAGTCCATTGAAATGTTACATTTTTTAGGCCTAACCTTGCGTTTTTTAGAGGACGCAATTTTATTTTTTTGATGTGTAGGGGGGTCAGTGTAAAGCTAAAACCAAGTTTGTGGGGTCGCCACCCTTGTCCCACGGCCGCCATCTTGAAAATAGGGGTTGAAATGGTTTTTACGATATATCTCTTAACCTGATAAAAAAAAAATTGTCTACATTTTTTGTTGCAAATTAAATTCTCTACAACTTTGGTTCAGTAACTTTTTGTCGTAGAACTATAAATAAAAAAGTTATAAGCGCGGGACAAGGGTGGCGACCCCACAAACATGGTTTTAGCTTTACACTGACCCCCCCTACACATCAAAAAAATAAAATTGCGTCCTCTAAAAAACGCAACCCCAAATGTAACTTTTCAATGGACTATTAGGCGTAAACTCGGTTTGTTTATGACATTAGTTCGGCGTCGCGATAACAGATGGCGCTGTCAGGATGTCTGAAACGCGGTAGCGACTTTATCGCGTACGTTATGTTAACAAACAAGCCCGGATTGTTAACCGGTAATCATGGGCGTTTTTGGTTTTTACCGCAAACCGATATCTATCCGATTTCAGATTTCCAAATCGATTTCAAAATCCGTTTTTAGATTTGTCCGATTTCCGTAGAGCCTAGCCTCACCAAATCGACTGTTGATATCCGTAGCCGAACCGACTAACCGAAATCCGAATAGCAAAATTCTCGCTATCCTTTTTATTCCGCTTTATTCCAATTGGTTTGAAAGAGAGAAAACGAATTTCATAGTTTGGATTGCGTTTGGACACCACACAAAATTCGTTTGGTAATATCCAGTGTGATTTTACCAGAGTGATTTTATTTATCGATTCGGATTCTATTTTCTGATGTTATCGATATAGTATAGATCGTCAGCTTTTGGTTAGGTTAGGTCGATTTTTGAAATTGTGTTTGAAATCGGATTTTAGATTCGTTTTGATATATCGGACGCATGCCTATTAACCGGGCTTGTTTGTTAACCTAACGTTAGTTAACTATAAGTTAGTGAAGACAGAGAGAGAGAAATACGTGAATTGAGCGGGCGAGACGACAGGAAGTTTAGAGGGATATAAGTTTATGAAAATAGCAAGAGAGAGATAGCAATAATTTATTATTAATTAAGGGTATACTTCCGAAAAGCGCATACCACCGATCGATCTGAAATTTGGTATAATAACGTATTTTGACCTCCTCATCACGAATATCATAACGAAAATTGGCGCAAACGCCATTTTGTATTTGTAGCTATTTCCGCTATAGAAACTCAATTCAGGAAAATGTGACGATTCAAAATGGCGTTTGCGCCAATTTTCGTTATGATATTCGTGATTAGGAGGTCAAAATACGTTATTATACCAAATTTCAGATCGATCGGCGGTATGCGCTTTTCGGAAGTTTATCCATTATTAATTTAGTCGTGTTTTTTTTTCAAGTTTGTTGCCTTGCGCGAACGAATCAAAAACTACCAAACCGATTTTAATGAAACGATATAAAATGTACTGCATCCTGACGAGACTATACTGATTTCATATTCAACCTATTTGGTTCCTTGTAGGTTCTATCACCTAAATTATCTGTGACTTGTATATCTGACTGTTGTATATATCACTAACCGTCAGTTGCAAGAAACTCATCATTGACATTCCATTAATTAATTACCCATTAAATTTAATGAAACCATTAGTTTAGAGCGCGTTGCATGAACACCCATTAGAGTATAGACTGTGTTCATTAAGTAATGATGCCATTAAGTGAATGATACGTATGAAAATTAAATTTAAACAGTGAAATGTCAATGTCAAATTTAATCCTCCATTATGAACAAAACAAAAATATTTTCTTGCAACACAAAATGGTGGTTAATGTAGGGTTTGACAGTTAAAAAATTATTTTTAATGGACAATTAAAACTTAATGAAAAAAGGAGCATTAGTGTCTAATGTCGGCATTAAAATTTAATGAAACTTTCTTGCAACTGACTGTAAATATGTATGTGTGACAGAACCGCACCTTACTGCAGTATCACATGGACACACACGTGGAGGGCAAGCGACATAAGTGTCCACTCTGCCCGAAGACTTTCCAGATGGCTATACGATTGAATAGTGAGTGTTTCACATAGAAATAGGAAATAGTTTATTTCGCTTATAACCCACAGAAATAAATCAATATAGAACGACGATCACGTGTTATTTTGATACAAACGATGCGTGTCACTTTTCGTCAGCCCCGCCCAAGTCCCGCCTACTAATGACGTCACACTATAGTAATTAGTGAGGTGACACACTCGTTTTAGTCGTAATCAAATATATCGATAACGTAACGTACCGTAACAAGTATCGACGCGCACTGACAGAACTTGCGAGATATCTTGCAGTATAGTGCAAGATTCCGGCACGGGGTATACGCCCAGTTCATCGTTCTATCTTGATTTATTTCTGTGATGGAATCTAAAGCTCGAGACCAGAACAGTACTACGGTAGTCCCTGCCTGTCGTAAGAGGCGACTAAAAGGGGCTTCTGCAAGGCAAGAGTGGGAGCTCGAACAGTCCACCAAAAGACCCTGGGAAAGAAAACAGTTAGTTGAGAAACATTTATTGCAAAAAAAATATTACCAATCCATATAGGCTCTATCACCTGTTTTATTGTTTATAATAATATTTTTTTTTTTTTTTTTTTTTTATGGATATAGAATAGCAAACGAGCTTGCAAGCACCACCCATCCGCTGCCGCCCATGACAACTGTGACTGACTTTGAACAAGACTCAATTAGGGACTGGGATGGTTAGTCCAATTAGTTGAGAAAGTTAATTAGAACATTAGTTGGTCAGTTCGTTAGTAGGTATGAGGACTGGGGACTGTTAGTAATAGTTAGTCCTGTTAGTTGGTGTTAGTAATAGTCCAGTTAGTACTTGTTAGTAGGAGTCTCGTTCTAAGTCAGTCACAGATGTGTTGCTACCCTTGAGGACTAAGATGGTCGCCTCTAAAGAAGTGTAACCGGAATCCACACCTTTCCAACCGGACCACAATTGCTTTAAAAACAATTATTACACGGCAGAAATGGTACTAGGTACCGTGGCGGGCGGTGGTACTGCCCCGGGCGAACTCTATATGGAACCAATTAGCTTTCATATAACGGCCATCGGACCCCAAAGATGGCGCGAGCCTGTACTATGGGTGTCAGAGACTGATACACAACACAATACATAGATATTTTTAAATACATACTTAAGAGGACTACAGAGGCTAAACGTGAGTTTTATAAACAAGAAATCACACGAACCATTGCAGAGAATCAAATAAAATAAAAAGGTATTCTTGGGGATATATGTTATATTGATGCAGTCTTCAAAACATATTACATTAATTTTGACTCGATAGAAAAAATCACCAAGATTGCTCTAAAATAAACTTCTAAACAACCAAATCCCTTCTAAAATACGTGTTTTTTTTTTTCAATTTAACATATATTTTTCATCGCAATAAATACAATTTAAATAGTGTACCACTTCTTAAATTCATTTTATAGAATTTCCAAAAAGCCCTTGTTCTCATTTTCGAACATATTTCGCGAGCATGTGTGTGTAAACGCCGTGTACCGACAGTCGCGGCTCTTAGCCCATCTAGTCCTCTTAAATAAATAATATTTACATCCAGACACAAAACAAATACAACTGTAGGTGACACGAATATTTGTCCTGAGTGGGATTCGAACCCACGACCCCTGGCGCAACAGGCAGGGTCACTACCGATTGCGCCAACCAATAAATAAAACATAATAAAATTTCGACAGGCCGAAATTTTATTATGTTTTATTTATTTATGTTGTACTCTGTATTTCGGAAGAATTCTCTGAAAAAAACAATTGTTTGTCATTTAGAGCACATCAGATCTCACGCGAGCGAGCGGCCGTCGTTCCGGTGTGACATCTGCGACAAGACCTACTCAACTCAATTCAATATGATTCGTCACCGTCTGGTAATTTTATAAATTGATTCTGTTAATTTTTTATTCCTTTACTATTCACGCAATAATTTATATTCTGTCTTCGTAAATATGATCATATTTCTACTTTCCGCTCTCATCTTAACCTCCTTTCTATCCGTCAGCGCAGACAAGCTAGAATACTTTCCACACTTTTTACTTTATTGTTTGACTGTTCAGCACCAGATTATCTTAGACGCAAGTTCCAGTTCCGGTGCGATGCTCACAGTAGACAGCATCGTTCTTCTGAGACCCTTGTAGCCATTATTTAACACCTGGTCTGGAATGTGAAATTTCAAAGTCACGCGACACATCATGTAAATGACTTCAAGTCAATGAACGACGGTTAAAATATATGGATATTGATATTGTTCATTCATAAAAATACTAAAATCGTGTTTAAAAACAGTTTAACCCCTCCACCAATCCGCATTGGAGCAGCGTGGTGGAGTATGCTCTAGACCTCCCGCAGCTGCGTCTGTGGGGGAGACCCGTGCCCAGCAGAAGGACTTCCATGGGTAGCAGTGAATTTCTAAAAGACGGAAATGTGTGATTCCGTATTACGGTTTTAAGATTTTTGTGTACCTACGAATTAAAGCTGATTGAGCATATTAACCTATTTGTTGATGTTTTTCACACTCACCATTCTATCAAATCAAATCAAATCAAATCAAATCAATCAAATCAATATTTATTTGCTGAAATAAGGTATTACAGATGGTTGGTTATACATGGACAGCACATCTTATTTAACCCTCATAGGGGTATGCAAATTTATTTAAATTAGATATAATATTTTCATCTTAATTAACAATGTCAATAAGTAGAGCTATATAATGTCATAAATACGTACTACTAATAATTATACCATACTACATACATTTCCTAAATTATACTAAGTTGTCACTATTATATATTCATCCATATTATAATATGCTAATGTTGACAGAATGTCTTTTAGTTTGTGTCTAAGAACATTTACAGGCATACATTTTAGTTCCTGGGGTAATTTATTAAATATTTTTATGCACATACCATAGGCATTTCGATGGACTAACGAAGTACGCTGTGGATTTTCAAGTACTAGCCTTTTCGTATTTCTGGTACTTCTTGAATATTTTTGTTCAGCAGTAGTAAAAATATTGTTGTGTTTTTTTACAAAGAGGCAGGCTTCAAGTATATACATACATGGTAGGGTCAGTATTTTATGTTTTTTGAAAATTGGTTTACATGTTTCATCAGGGGGTATTCCATGAAGAGCTCTGACACATTTTTTTTGTGCTAGAAATACCCTGTTGGCTTGTTCTACCCCTAACCACACGGTTTCCACTGAAAACCAGCGCCGCTGTCTGTCTGTCACATATTCTGGCACAGGCAAAATTTTAAAATAATATACACATCATATTTTATAACATACAATATACATGTATATATATATTATTTTATTTTTTACTATGTTTTTGTTTACTTTAAGTGTCCAATGTCTTAATTTAATTTGAAATTCTTTGTTTGTTTTTTATTTTTATTTTGTATGGATGTAGATGTAAAGCTTGTGTCTATTGTGTATATGTGAATAAAGTTTTTCTTTCTTTCTTCTTTCTTTCTTTCTTATTTATTTATTTATTTTATTTATTTAATATAGGCATACCAACTAAGTACATAAGAGTATTTTACATTAATTAGTGATACAATGGTGTTTGCTATTTTATGCACTTAAATTAAAGGTTTGCACAACATTTATATAATGAAACATTGTAATTAGACAACAATTTTAGTACAGCAATACATATAAAAAATAAAATTGAGATATTAACTTTAAATTTCATTATCCATCAACAGCATGTTAATTAATTAATTAATTAATAGTTAATTCTTAAATTCAAAAATGTTCTTGTACATTAACAGGGCCACACGGAGCGAGTGGAGTGCGCCTGCGGCAAGCGCTTCGCCAGCCAAGACACCATGCTGGCCCACCGCCGCCACGTGCACCTCGGCCTGCCCTGGCCGAAGAGGACACGGCCGAGGCGCCCGCGCCGCGCCGACACTGCCAAGGTGGGTGGTAGACCCTGTACGATAGACGGGGACCTTTAAACAGTTAGCCTTTCCTGTAGATAGTCTATCGTGACTTAGAGCTTAGCTTAGTGGTAGGTAATTATTGTAAATTAGCCATAAGGCAGGTTAGGCACCTGTGTAGGATTAGCTATTCATTCAAGGATAAATAGCTCATCCTTTGCTTTATATTAATCAGTTTAGAATAGCATTATATCTCTTTAAGTAGTTTGTAGTTACCTAGACTTTCGTTAAGCGTGTGTAATCACCTCATAGCGAAATAAATTATTTGAATTTTTTTGAATTTTTTTCTATAGTAATACTAGCTGACCCCGCAAACGTTGTTCTGCCATATGATAATGTCAAAGTGACGCGACGCTTCACGTCAATGAACGACGGTTAAAAATAAAAATACTAAAATAGTGTTTAAAAAACATTTTCCAGTGGACCAAATTGTGAATCTGACTAAACCATCCTCGAATCCCGTTGAACACACACAAAAAATTTCATCAACACCTATCCAGCTGTTTAGGAGGAGTTCACTGTCATACACACGTACACAAGAAATATATGTATTAAGATTATAAAGAGGAAAGATTTGTTTGAAATGTTTTCACACAAAAACTACTGGACCGATTTCAAAAATTCTTTCACCATTAGAAAGCTGTTCACTGAGTGATACAGGCTATATAATATTACTAGGTGTAAACGAAACTGTTGTTCTATCTAATTACGCGAGCGAAGCTGCGGGCGTGCACTAGTATTAAATAAAAGCTAAATGGTAGAATCGGTATGTGGTTGCAAATTAGAATAAAGAATTTTTGTCTTTCAGCTCACTGACATGGACGTAGAAGAAACGTCATCAGATACATGACCACTTGAGAACTAAAGCGGACGCTTTAGAGACTTAGGGTCAACTTACACTGGCGCAGAGTGGAAGCGACGCCAGTGTGAGTTGACCCTAAATGAGATACCATAACTTTTTGTATAAAAATGAAATACAAATATTGAGCCTGTAAAAGTGTGTTAATAAATAAATTAAAGAATAAATGGTCTTTATTCGTATACATTTCATCCGTAACTAGTGATTCGTGTCGGATTTGCATGGTGAAGAATGGTAAGTGGGGGTAACTTGGTAATTAGGTAAAACAACAATTACAGTCAACAGCATATGCGTTCACAGTGAGCAGCACATCTGGGGGCCTAGTTAAGTAGCAAAAACGCTAGTAGAATAGATTAACAAATGCTACAACCCATAGACCATAACCATAGACGTCCCACTGCTGGGCACACCGACAGCTGCTGGAGGTCAAGAGCATACTCCATCACGCTGCTCCAATGCGGAATGGTGGAGGGGTGAGAGCCAACCTAATGTCGAATGTTCTCAAGCAACCCGAAAGTCTTCGACTTTCGACGCTGCCAGAGCATACCATGCTGGCGCCGCGTACGTCAGCCTGGATCGGATATAGCATTTATAAATGCTGATTTTAGTGCGCAGTGGTAACCTGGATGTCAACACGGGCCGGAGCATCGCTCTCGCGGTTCGTGCCTGGCGGTGCACGTGCTCCACCATGGCACTCATCGTGAGCTTGCGATCCATGTGACACTCTTAATCCTCACCATGCAGACGCAGCGGCGTCGGCATGGCTTCCGGCTGAAATGTATCGGGACCGTCTTTCCGGCATTGACGGCGATCCTCCACTTATACAGCCAGTCTGACAGACGGTCAAGCAAGCGCTGCATTGTTCTGACCGCTATCTCCGGATCTCGCGACGACGCAAAGTATGTGCAGTCGTCGGAGAACAGGGCGAGCTCTACATCACGTTCCCACTCCGCGAGGTGCCCGTCGAGAGTGGGGATGTCGTTGGTGTAGTACGCGTATAGAAGTGCGGCAAGACTGCTCCCCTGCGGCACACCCGCGCGAGTGGGACGGGGGTCTGAGGTGCTGTCCTCAACCGATACTATGAACGTCCGCCCCTCTAGGTACGTCGCTATCAACGCCACCAGCATCGCTGGCAAGGGCGACTCCAACAGCTTGTACAGAAGGCCCGCGTGCCATACACGGTCGAACGCCTTCTATATATCGAGAAAGACGCCAACCGTGTGCCGCCCGCAGTTAGCCTCGAAGGCCAAGTGGTGGAGCACCCTTGTCAACTGTAGTGTTGTCGATTGACCGGCCCGAAACCCAAACTGCTCATCCCTCAATGGGAAGAATGGCCGAATGCGAGACAGAGCCAATCTCTCGAACAACCTAGACAGTGTCGACAGCAACGTAATGGGACGGCAGTTACCCGGGTAACGTGGGTCTTTACCCGATTTCGGGAGAACAATCACCTTCCCCTCCTTCCATGCAGTAGGGAAGTGTCCGGTGCGCAGGATGCCGTTGTAGAGCCTAGTCAAGCTGACTAAAGCCCTTTGGGGGAGCAAAGTCAATGCCATGTTAGGTACTCCATCAGCGCCTGGCGCTTTGCGTTTGGGTAAACGCCTAGCGGCCTTCCGAGCCTCCGAGGGCGAGATGAACTCGAAACCCTCAGGCTACGGTGTCGGGCCACTGATAAAGTCCGCTACACGCGTCTCCACTCGCTCGCAGTGCTCCGCCGCTGCAGCGGTGTCGACGGGGTTTGGAGTGAATTGCTCTTCAAGGTGCTGTGCAGTACTCGGACCGACATGGTGGCGGCTTTGTATATATACTTCAGCCTCGATATACCTATAGTCGATCTGGCACCGCTGGAGAGATGCGACCGCCCATCTGCGAAAATGTTATCAATACATGTTGCTGTGGTATCTGTTATTTGAGTTGTTTATAAGAACTGGTTACATTTGATTATAGATAGAAATTTAACAGTTAAAGCTGTATTGTCCTATAAATTTATATTAAAATCTCCACACACTAGTCCTTGTCTTTTTCCCCTGATACTTTTATTAATATTGTTCCAAAACTAATTCAAATTCTTCATATCATGTACTAGGTGGTCTATAGATACTTACTACAATACAACGCGTTAACTCTACACAGGCTATCTAAGTTTGTTCAATGGAAAGGCTCAAAATATCATTACGGACCGTAAATGTCAGTACTATATAGTCTACTAATATATTAATCTGTGCTACCATAGAATAAAGTATATATTAACTGTGCTAATAATTCTGTGAGTAGTATCTCTAGCTAGTTTTTAATCTGTGGCTACCAGTAATAGTGTTTGATAGTATTCTGTGGTGGCTACTGTCAAGTCAAGGGCAGTCAAGCGTTCCCATAAATATTATAGAATATTATAATTACTATATTATACTCTTTGAGCGAGAGCTAAAACCTCCATGTGAGTCGTAGACGGAGAATGGAATAGACGAATTGATAGCTATCATCTCCTTCACACAAGAAAGAGACTAACTTATGCAAATATGGTATGAGAAAACGAAATAGAATTATACTATTTTTTGTTTCGCGCTGCGTGCCGGTTTTTTCAAGGTTAGCAAACTATGTTGATAAGCAACTTTGACAGCTCATGCATGCCTGTTTTCGAAGTAACGTATGTTGTTTTTCGGTAGAAAATTAACTCAGTTGCAAACTTAAAAGCCAATTCATAAGTCATTCATTAGTGTGGAACTGTACCATTCGGTTATAAGACGAAAAATGGTTCGATGTAGCGTTTTAGGGTGTAAAAGTGCTAATGAAAGGAAACTTCCTGACATAACTTTCCAGTCGTAACTATATCTTGTTTTATTGTTATAAGATTCTTTGAATAGGATGTCACGTTTTGTAATATATGTGAAGGTTCATGTACAGTACTTATTTGGTCAATAAATTAGTCTGGAAGCGATTTAAATAAATCTTAACCTAAAAGTAAATTTGCATTAATGTTGCCAACTTTTCGATTTTTATTTTCCCGCAATCTGGGCACATATACGGTGTTAAGAGCAATTTTCCCACTTAAGAATAAATATTGATTGTTTTTTTAATAAACCATTGGTAAATTGTAGTTTTTCGGAAAATGAAAATCTACGTCAAATTTGGATTAAAGCCACCGGGCGAACAAATTGGACTGTGAAGAAATCTTCAAAGATTTGTAGCCAAAATTTTGACCGCAATGTGTTAATTAAAAAGAAAAAATTAACCATTTTATATCCGCAGGCCTATTACCTAAAATTAGCAATCGGTAAGCGACCAACAATAATCGCGCAGTGATCTCGCGATCAATTGCTTTCCGTCAAAATAAATCGTATTACGTAAGTGATTGCTGACAAATTGTTCGCTGATCGCTAGTTGCACTTTTTGCGACGGAACCAGCGCCATTAGCAATTTAGTAGCAATCACTGGAACTAACAAAATGTTAAACAGATGTTTCCAACATCTTTTTTTACAATTAAGAGAGTAATAATTACGAGAAAGGGACTTGTAAAAAAAATCAAGTAAACATAACATGAGGGCTGTTTATTTTGGTATGTATATTGGTGACGAACTCGGATTCGAAAAATGTGTTTTTTTATTGAAATAATAATAATAACAACATACATCTATCTATATATATAAAAGGAGAAGGTGACTGACTGACTGACTGACTGACATATCAACGCAGGGCCTAAACTATAAGGGCTAGAAACTTGAAATTTTGCACAGGGGTTCCTTTTATAACGTAGGGGAGCACTAAGAAAGTATTTTTGAAAACTCACCCCCTACGGGGGTAAAACGGGGGTGCAAAGTTAGTATGAAACTTTGCCGTTTTTGAAGTCGTTAGACGGGTAGACGTCGTTAATGGGTCTAATTCTACGCGAGCGAAGCTGCGGGCGTTTTGAAACATTCATATTATGTAAGTATGTACATCCAGACACAGAAACTACGTACTAACTGGACTAAGTACTAACTGGACTATTACTAACACCAACTAACAGGACTAACTAACACTCCCCAGTCCTCATACCTACTAACGAACTGACCAACTAATGTTCTAATTATCTCTCTCAACTAACTGGACTAACCATCCCAGTCCCTAATTGAGTCTTGTTCAAAGTCAGTCACAGTTGTCTTGGGCGGCAGCGGATGGGCAAAGCAAGCTCGTTTGCTATCTTGTATCCATAAAAAAAGTTAGTTAAAGTATTGCTTTTAACAAATAAAACAATACATTCCACGTTTAAAACGTAAATAAAGAAGCAATCACACAGCAATCGACAAACATCACCTAAATCATTATCGCAATTTAACAGATCAAATTGCTTGCTGATCGCAATCGCTTTGCTGCCAGAACAGTTACGTAATACGAAAATCTCCCGCGGCCAAGGAATATTGTGCATTTTTAGTTCAACGATTGTCCATAAGAGGCAGCACCATCGATTGATTGCGATCGCTTGGTTATCGCTGATACGTAATACGAATTTGCGATTTCGGAGCAATTATTTCGCAATTGTCGCGAACGCTTCCCGATTGCAAGTTACGTAATAAGGGGGCCGAATGCTGTCCCAATAATTATAAAAAATCTTTCTTATAAAACTATCATATATAATGCCATCTTTCTAACTATATCCTTTTACTTCTAGGAAACGCAAGCAAATATTCCAACAATATTTTCCTCTGTCAGCAGTATGGAAATTGATGATAATTTAGAAATCCAAACAAATTTTGTAAGTAAAAAAACTGAGCGACCGAGCTCAACTCGAAGCTGACATGCATAGCATGCATTTGCACAACGTCTTCATGTACATATGTCATTGAAAACTGTGAATATGAAATAATTACTTTTTTCAGGTCAAGGAACAAGACCGTGATCCATTTGATATAGATGACCCAATCTTTCACAATATTATAGAAACCTTAGAAAAAACAATTAAGCAACATTTAAATAAAGGAATACATTTTTTTGCAGAAAAAAATATTTTACCTAAGTTGATTTTGGAAACATTTAAACGCTGTCGGAACGTGTTTACTGAGGATCATTTTTGTGGACAACCATTCATTGGGAACCACAGAGTTTTATTAACTAAATCTGCTATAGCTCGATATTTGGAACTGCGTATTCATCACACCACAAAAGTTTTTGAGCCCAAAGAAAAAATTCGTAATATCCATACCAAAATGGTTTTGTTCCAGGGACAGTAACCTTGATTTCTAGGTTATTTTTATTATTAATAAAATAATTAATAAATTTTATTTCTTTAAGATAAGGGTAATTTTAAGTGGTTGTTTGGTAACATTTCTTCCATATACCTACTGATTATTTTCTATCTCATTTGGCCACGCTAACTCGTCGTCTATTCCATTCTCCGTCTACGAGGTATCCCTTATTAGTTTGTGTCTTTGAGCGAGAGCTAAAACCTCCTTGTGAGTATATTTGTTCTGTGGCAAAGAGTATATAAACACTACGACTACGTTTTATTCTGTGGCTAAAACCAAACCACAATGCACCACAATGGATGGTCACCACAGATTTAAAAGTATACTACTACACAAACTATTAAGGGGACCAATTACAAATTTAAAAATAAATTTTGCTACTATTTGTGCAAAAAATCATTGCGTTTTTTAAACTGTATTGGTGGTATGTAACTGGTGTATTGGAAAAATATGCGCTGCTACGTAGCTACTTGCCGCTACAACTCTAACGATGCGCCCTGCGGCGTCACCTTCCATCAGTGAGTCCATTCCATTTACTTTTACACTATTAGTATTTTCAGTGGATTTAATCTGCTGTCGGGCGGGTTGAATCGATAAAATGGTCTTGGCATGATCCTAAGAAAAAAATGTAGTGTCCTTTGTATGTAATTAATTTTATGCAGATTATATCCCAGCATGAAGTCGACGTAGATATATAAAACAATATGCCCAGCTCTCTACTAGTAAGTTAGTAAGTGTTTCAGATCTAAGCCGCATACGGAGAGATGGACGGTACATGTTGATACTAAAGCCTTGTTTTGGTACTTCAGAACCCTCGAAAGCAAGTAATATAAATTTCCGAAGATATCCTGTAATTGTACTATTTAGTCAGTTTAACGGGCTCCATGACTTCTATATTTGCTTATTAATTTGTTTCTCCACTATTGTAGACCTACTCTACTGAGTCACAGCCTAGTCATTAGTTAAAGAGACATACACCATGTAAGGATTATGATGAATTCAGACTATATTGAATTCTAAAAGTGATTTCTGTTTACTGTTTATTGTTTTTTACCTAATACAAATAATTCATTAAAATTAAGTGCTAAGATTATTAACTTAATAAGATAATGCAAGGCATGTGCCCAGTGCATGGCACACAGTGCATATTAAGCCCACCACTTATCATATGGCATCTAAATATTACTGGTAAAATGTAGGTGTATTACACACCATCACCTTTCCAACATGCAGGTAGACGGAGGTGTGTGTGTGTGGGTGATATGATTTTGTTATTATTTTGAATCCAGGTTTCCCAAAGAGGCATCTCTCCGTGATTCCTGGCTGCAGTCGCTGGGCATGGAAGACTGGGCGCCCTCGGAGGCCAGTGTCGTCTGCTCAGACCACTTCGAGAAGAGTGACCTAAATGTGGACCAGAGCGAAGAGAGGCTGCAGGCAGGCGCTCTACCCAGTGTCACTGTACAGGTAGGGTTTTTATAATGTTCGAAATAAGTAATAAAACACTATATAAAGTAAGAATGTTTTATTCAGGTAAGGAGCTTGTATCAGTTCGTACTGACATTGTAAACTGAATGTACCCACATTAGAAATGCATTACTCACTAACAGTCCCTGTTAATGTAGTCTTCATACATACATTTCAATTGTGAAATGAGTTTCCTTCAGAGAGGTATTCAGTGGATTTTGATAAGTTTCTACTGATTAACGTCAGTTTTTCACCATTATAGCTTGCTAACTAAGGAAACTAGACAAGTTTACTCTACACGTCGCACAAAGAGCAAACTTTAAGAAGAATGGAAGAAAAGTTGTTAATGCTAACTTAATGTAGGGGTTGTTGATAACATAGAAAGGGTTGTGGTGGTGAGTGGATCACACGAGAATCCACAACACTGAGTGAAACCGTAAATGCCCTTTTTGTAAATAGCGCGATGAATAGTATGCTATATCTGTCGGAGGCTGATGGTAGTGTTCTGTGCAGGTGTGCATGATGTGCCTGGCCACTGGTGGCCGGCTGCTGCCTCTGCGGGAGCGCCGGGGGCTGCAGCAGGCGTACCACACTCTCACCGGCCTGGCGGTGAGTTCTGAATAACTGAACATCAATTTAATGTAAATGAAACACACATACACGCACATTCACATAAGCGCATCCATTAACATATTTTCTGACATATTTACCCATTAAAAAATGTCTGGCGCGAGAGCTTCCCTCCCTCCATAGCGGGCCTGGACTGCAGTCAGGTCGCGCTCCCGCTACAGCTCGTGTGTCGGTCGTTCCCAGCCGGAGCGCGGGGCCGGCCTCCCCCAGCAGCTGTGCGCCACGTGCGCGCGCCTGCTGCTGTCGCACCGGCGGCTGCGCGCGCGGGCTCTGCGGGCGCACGCCGCGCTCTCGTCGCTCGCCCGCGACCGACACCAGGTCAGTCTACGGTCATCCATAGGTAGTTACTGAGGACAAATGACAATCCTTGAAGCGACTTTGCTCAGCAGCTATTTCTACTTATCTACGTCACAGCCAATGTCAGTAGTCAGATCCATTCACTCAGATTAGAATTTTATTTCCAGAGTAATACAGGCATTCAGTCGGGCTAGCTTTCTATCGACACTCAAATTCAATTTATAAAAAAAATGGAGGCTCGTTTTTTGCTACTAACTTGCTAATTATATTCTTCACATCCAACTTTTGTATTGTTTCGAATTTAGTCAACCCCCATTATTGATGTGAAACATCTTTAGGCGGAGGGCAAACCAAATTTTTGGCGTGGCGAGCGTGGCGAATATGGAAATTTCCGACAAATTACGGTCGGAAATTATTTTATTACTAAAATATAATAAGAAAATTTTTGTTTTTTTTTCTTATATGTTTTAGTTCCTGTCATAATCTGTACTTTTGTGCATATTACTAGTACAAAATAATTTCGATGTTTCACGTCTGCCAGGCGTCCCGTGACGGCGCACAAATTTTTTTTTTTTTGAACATTTTTAATATTATTTATTTTATCAATTTTCAGATAACATTCAAAGCGTTGCAGTCAATCAAAGGAAAAGTCAGTCATTGCAGTTCAAATTTAGAGATAAAACTATATAAACCAGATCATTACGACTTAGAAATTAAACACGTAGAAGACGAAAATTCATGCACTGATAGAGGCAATCATGATGAAGATAGTATTACGCAAAAAAATAACGTGCCCGTTACTGTTAAAGAAGAAAAAGAATCTAATTCGATTTTAATTTGTCAAACTAGCTTTGAAGATTCCAAGATTAAGCTAGAAAATGATTATGTACTTTACGCTGAAGAATCAGATGAAGAAATGTTAGAAGAACTGTACGAATCTACCCCTGAACACGCTGATAATAGGGTAGAATATAACTGCGCACCTAGTCTTGAAGACTTTGATATTCAGGCGGAAAATTATTGCCTTGAAGACTCTAGAGTTAAGGAGGAGCTAAACTTTGAATCCGATGGTGTTGAGGAAGAAATTTATGCACCTTCCCAGGAAGACTGTGATATTAATGTTTTTGAGACAGAATTGGTAGTAACAAGAATGGATATTCATGGTGCAATCGCAACAGAAGTGGAGAATATCATCAACAAAATGAAACTGATTAATGAAGATGCGAGCTCCTCACGCGACGCGCGCAGTAATGATCCGGCTATCATGGATAGTGATGTTGTGAAGGATATGGTCGATGATAGCCAAACAACTTCAGGTAAGTGTTTCATTATTACGAGATTAATTTAATTATAGCTTGACCAGGAATATATCAGTGGAACCATGAGAGTGAAATTTTCAAAATTAACTTTAACTCATGAGGCAAAGTGTGTGTAAGGTTAAAATTATGGAGTGGTCAAAGCTAAATTTTACCGACGTAAGTAACAAAAAACTGGGTTGCATTAGACATGAATACTAACATTTTGACAAAAGTTTACATGTCAAATTTAAATATTTTAATTTGTTCTTCAACGGCTCGCTGGAGATTATACAGGGTGTTACAAAACTACCCGTAAAGCCGAAAGGAGGTTAAATGGGGCCTTATAACGAGTCCATTAACAATATTTAAGAACTGCAGTAACTCTGTATAACATACCCCAAAAAAATAAAAAAAATATTATTTTCACTGATGTGCAAACCCTATTTCAGTAAAATTAAAGAGTAAACTATGCAGAATGTACCTACATTTCTACATGATTCGCGGAACGACAAACATTTTTAAAGACCTGACTTAACGAAACAACCTTAACGATCACTTATTTTTTCATAATAAACGTCAAATTTACAGAAACGGTGGTTAATTATCATTCAATTTGATGTGTCCATAAATCATCACATTGACGAAATACTAAATTATTGAAACCATAGACAAAATCAATTCAAGACAAATTCACTCCGCACAAACTGGCGAGGTAGGAATCTTTATAGTTAGGGAGCTGGTGGCAGTAATTTTTATATGATTGATCGTCCGACATCTTGCCGTAAATTGGTCTCACTTGTGACCATTGCAGTCAGTCGAGCTGTGACCTGTCATTGTGAGCGCGCGCGCTACCTGTACTGATTACAAATAGCTGTCTCTTTCACTCTTACGCGCTGTGTATTTCCTGTCGCATTTATAGCGTGTGTATATACATTGTTATTAAATGTGTATGTATGTCTCGCGGAACGATTATGTTGTGTGTGCAGTATGAACGTGACGTATCTTTCCTAAAATATATATATATATATATATATATCATTTAAACCATCCCTGAACTATAGAGAAATTCTGCACGGATAAATATTAAGCTTTTTGAAAGTAAATTACATATTTTGTGCAGGTGACGGTAACTGCCCGCGAAACAGCGAGCCTGCACCGGCGGATCGGATAGCCGTCGACACTGTCTTATCTGATAATATAGAAACATTGATAAGGCAACAAAGACATTTAAGAACACATTCTGGCGAGAAGCCGTACTCATGTGATAAATGTAAGAAATCTTTTAGTTGTTTGTCACATCTAAAACGTCATTTGAGAACACATTCTGGCGAGAAGCCGTACTCATGTGATAAATGTAAGAAATCTTTTAGTAGTTTGTCACATCTAAAACGTCATTTGAGAACACATTCTGGCGAGAAGCCTTACTCGTGTGATAAATGTAAAAAAGCGTTTAATCAAAAATCTAATCTACAAATTCATTTGAGAACACATTCTGGCGAGAAGCCTTACTCGTGTGATATATGTAAGAAAGGGTTTTCTAATGTATCTACTCTGAAATGCCATATAAGAACACATTCTGGCGATAAGCCTTACTCGTGTGATATATGTGGGAAAGCGTTTGCTGAAATGAGTAGTCTACAAAGACATTTAAGAACACATTCTGGCGAGAAGCCGTACTCATGTGATATCTGTAAGACAGCGTTTTCTGCTAAGTTTGATCTGAAACGTCATTTGAGAACACATTCTGGCGAGAAGCCGTACTCATGTGATAAATGTAAGAAATCTTTTAGTAGGTCGTCACATCTAAAATGTCATTTGAGAACACATTCTGGCGAGAAGCCTTACTCGTGTGATAAATGTAAAAAAACGTTTTCTAATGTATCTACTCTGAAAGGCCATATAAGAACACATTCTGGCGATAAGCCTTACTCGTGTAATATATGTGGGAAAGCGTTTTCTGAAATGAGTAGTCTACAAAGACATTTAAGAACACATTCTGGCGAGAAGCCGTACTCATGTGATATCTGTAAGACAGCGTTTTCTTCTAAGTGTGATTTGAGACGTCATTTGAGAAAACATTCTGGCGAGAAGCCTTACTCATGCGATATCTGTAAAAAAGCGTTTACTCAAAAATCTAATCTACAAGTTCATTTGAGAACACATTCTGGCGAGAAGCCTTACTCGTGTGATATATGTAAGAAAGCGTTTATTAGAAAATCTGATCTACAAATTCATTTGAGAACAATTTCTGGCGAGAAGCCTTACTCGTGTGATATAATATGTAAGAAAGCGTTTTCTAATGTATCTACTCTGAAATGCCATATAAGAACACATTCTGGCGATAAGCCTTACTCGTGTGATGTATGTGGGAAAGCGTTTGCTGAAATGAGTAGTCTACAAAAACATTTAAGAACACATTCTGGCGAGAAGCCGTACTCATGTGATATATGTAAGAAATATTTTACTCAATCGTCATATCTAAAATGCCATTTGAGAACACATTCTGGTGACAAGCCTTAGTCGTGTGATATCTGTAATAAATCTTTTACTATGTTGTCACACCTGAAATGAACGAAAATATTTACTATTGTGAGTAGTAGCTTATCTGCAATAAATTGAAGATCGTTATTAGTGAGATCGTATACATACAGACTAAACTTCAATAACCAATTTCTTGGTCATTTAAGAATAGATTTAAAAATGTTGTCAGTGGCTTAGTAGTTGTAAACTATTATTTTTAATCCATTGCCTTAAATATAGTAATAACAGCACCATAAGAAGTCTCCATCAAAATGCTCCACTAAAAGTTATTGTAATCGATTTTATCATCGATTGCTTATTCATCATATTATATGAATAATCGAATTTCACTTAACTTATCGATTCCTTGATCCAGCACTAATCGTATTTTTTGCAGTGGCAATTGGCAAAGATGGCGACAAAGTAAATGGTCAAAAGCAAGACAACGACTTTTAATTTGGTCAGTTAATATACGGAGAATTTGTTATTTTGTAATAGTTACAAAAATTGTTTAAAATTAATAATAGGAATTACTGATTTCATGAAGTAGTGACACAACTTAGATTTAGCGATACTCTCCGTGGGCAATCTCCTTTAGCGGTATGAGCGGGACGCGCGGGGCATGCAAATGCGCTAGTATGTAAAATCTACTCTGTGAATGCGCTATGATTGGCTTGAGATGTATTGCGTTATAAGGTAGCTGTAAGATGTACCTAATATTTAAGGATGACTTCAATTATAATAAACAGTATTAAAAAAAGCACTCGTTGTTTCAATTAGTCTGAAGCGCCAACCTCACATGGCGACCGTGGCGCAATCGCAGATCGCGACCACGCGTGCAATTAATTTAATTAAATAATTAAATAAAAATAAAACCTAACCATAACAGTAAAAAAGTGTCTGATGTCCTGCCCATATTTCGGTTACAAAGAAGAAGCAGGATTGCGCAATACAAATAAGTACAAGATGGGAACTTCTCAGACGAAGCAAGAAGATGTCGTCATCGCCCAGTGGTCACCTAGTGGTGGCCCGCAGCCTGCCCAGTGGTCAGTGGATTTCAAGGTCAAACATCGAAACGTAGTGATATAAACTGAGAAAGCACATTATCGATATTAATTCAAGGACATTATTTAATAGTTTTTATTCAAATCGGCAATTTTTCATTAATATTTTCACAGACTTACCTTTAGTGATTTTGATACTATTTTTTTTATTTTTTTTTTTTATTTTTTTTATTCAATAATTTTGTACACACATTTTAATCAACATCTGCCAAACTGTAAGACAGTTTGTCGGCAGTAGCTCCCGTGGATACAGTGCGGTACTTAATTACTATCGACTCTACTAATAACTACATTACATTACTACTAATTATCTACTACATTACTACTTTCATAGTTGAAGTTACCGGCTTACTCACGTGTGATTTAAGTCGGAAATAGGCCGACTAGTTTCGATCTATTACGATGATCATCTTCAGGAGTGAACGCGTTCGCGGCGGTCACGGCGTACACTGCGGGCTAGCGCGCGCGCAGCTCGCTCTGTCATGACGACATCACTGTCGCTGTCCGCTGAGTTGCTGTCCTCTTCGCACACATATGGCTGGGTGCACACCACACTGACCGTGTCACACTCCCACCACCACCCTGCCCATCTATCATGCATTCCTCGCACACTGATAAACCGGGCTCTACGACTATGTGACCATCAATTTATTAACCCAGAACTAAGACACATAAGGAATGTCTTAGAAGCTAATGGGTACAGTTGGAGACAGAGCTTGCGACTGGTGGGAGGAAAGGGACGACCGAAACCGGTGAGTGTAGACAGGTTACCAGCCTATCTACCATACATTAAAGGAATTACGGACAGAATCGGTTATATGTTGCGAACGAAATACAATATAAAAACATTCTTCCGTCCTCCGGCGAAACTGAGGCAATTCCTACGCTCACCTAAACACCACGAAGCTTTAAACGTACCTGGCGTGTACATGATACCGTGCGACTGTGGGAAGAGCTACATCGGAGAGACCGGCAGGAATATAGCAACAAGGGTCTCTGAACACATACGGAGTATAAAGAATATGGACAGGAGGGGATCTGCCCTAGCCGAACACGCCCTCGATTCGGGCCCGGCTCATTTCATTAGATTTGACAAAACCAAAGTACTGGCGAGGGAGAAGTACCTGGTGCCCCGCAAGGTACGGGAATCTATTGAAATTTGTCGTCGTCCGAACTACAACCGGGACAGTGGCTTGGTAATATCTCAAGCCTGGAAACCACTTCTTTATACTACCGACCACAGTGAACTGGATGTGGAGTGTGACACGGTCAGTGTGGTGTGCACCCAGCCATATGTGTGCGAAGAGGACAGCAACTCAGCGGACAGCGACAGTGATGTCGTCATGACAGAGCGAGCTGCGCGCGCGCTAGCCCGCAGTGTACGCCGTGACCGCCGCGAACGCGTTCACTCCTGAAGATGATCATCGTAATAGATCGAAACTAGTCGGCCTATTTCCGACTTAAATCACACGTGAGTAAGCCGGTAACTTCAACTATGAATATAGACACTCACGAATCGTTCAGTAATAAAATACATTACTACTAATTAACTATATTATTAACTACATTACTAACATTACTACATTGCTAAACTAACAGCTTAAGGTAAGATTTTTTTTTAATGTGTATTTGCGTGAGTGTCTGCGTGTGTGTGTGTGCTTATGGGGGTGGGTGGGTACTAAAATGGGTAGGTAACATTACACTTGCTAATTATAGCGATTTTCAACAGACAGAGATGGTCAGCACTTGGTCAGCACTGAAGGACTGGAGCGAAGCATCGAAGCTCATATTTTTATTAGTGCAATAATAATACACACGCATGGCGCGCTACGGTTCCCTTGTATGCGGAATCTATTGGAAAGTTATCTGTGCGGTAAAACCTTTATCTAAAATAACAGGCACAGAAATAACAGTCAGGAACAATGTGAAACATTTTATTCTACTAAAGTCTTACCAATTTTAAATGTGCTTATGATTTGAGAAAAACATTGTAAATCATCACCCCAAATACCTTTATGATATACACGGCTTCTGTATACTGTACTGTACCCGGAAACTATGACATTCGCAAAGAAGTTAACATGATGATACCAAATAGAAAAAAGGAACTGCTCACCAGATGTCTCCAACGATGAACTTGAGTACTGATGGTCACTTATTATTGAACTCCTTTTTTTTTTATTGAATCGAATTCGCCATTACCTATTCTTCCGGTCTGGCAAATTTGTAGATACATTACATTACCAGCTTTTCCAATCGTGTAGTAAGTAACAAAATACAACCTTTGTCCTGGTGTGGATGTGGGTTTGGCCATTGGAGATTATTCGTGAAAACAAGGTCTCCATAATTGATAATAAGTTTGTGGTTTCTGCTTGACCATTTTTTTGATCCCACGCCTGATGTCGGCTCAGGATGGCCTGTATCAGTGTCTTCCATACTAATTACGCGTTTAGTCAACACTGATATTGTAATTGAAATGCACCTTGTTAATAGTAATCAAAATAACTTTACGAAGTTAGAATAAACGATTCGTCCCGTCCGTGGTGCAAGCACCTTCCTCTTCCTCCACTTTCCCGCCCATTTTGCCTCATCTAAAAATAACCATAACTTCTTTGTACCATAATATGCAGGGCAGCCATCATTCTGTAACCAATGGGATTCCATTACCTCCTACGAAACAGTCGCTAAGCCTTGTCGAAGACCTTCGGGTGGCTTGAGAACATTCGACACTGGGTTGGCCACTAACCCCTCCACCAATCCGCATTGGAGCAGCGTGGTGGAGTATGCTCTGGACCTCCCGCAGCAGCAGTGTCTGTTGGGGAGACCCGTGCCCAGCAGTGGGACGTCTATGGGTCGCAGCGACACCTGAAATGTTTTATTATTATTAAAATGTATTAACTTTTTAATTTTAGTCGTATTTACTCGTTTTGCATCTCAATAGCAATAACTTCGTAGTAGTATTAGATAAAATGATGTATTATACCATTATTTAATCTGTATTAACTGCGCATGTTTTTAAAATAGCTGGCCACTTATGTTTTCATACTTTTTTTTTACATGAAACACTCAAACTATGTCAAAATTATTTTGGTATCAAATTTCATGTTAAAAATTCAAGTTCTTATTTTTTTTATATAAAAAAAGTATCACAGATACTTATATTATTTGATGTATTTCTAGTAGTATAGTCTATCAGGAATAAAATGACACCAAAAACGACAAAAATATCATTAATTTGTGGCAGTTGTGTAAATTAATGTGAAGTGAAGCTAAAATAACGTATGTTTTTCTAAAAAAATCATATTTTGGGTATCACTTGGAATTTTTTTTTTTTGATATTTTTTTCTAAGCGCTGGAGAGCTGTTCTGTGCGGGGCTCAAGGATTATCCATTCATTCTGGGACACCCTGTATATATTGAACCTTGATTGACTTTGGTTATTTTTTGGACCCTTAATCAGTAAGTGATCCAGACTCCGCATCTGTGCATTGAAAAAATCTTGAAATAATCTAAGAATTGAATTTCTGAAGGAAATAAGCAGACCTTTGTACACACTACGGACCTTAAATGTCAGTACTATATAGTCTAGTAATATATTAATCTGTGCTACCATAGAATAAAGTATATATTAACTGTGCTAATAATTCTGTGCGTAGTATCTCTAGCTAGTTTTTAATCTGTGGCTACCAGTAATAGTGTTTGATAGTATTCTGTGGTGGCTACTGTCAAGTCAAGGCCAGTCAAGCGTTCCCATAAATAAGAATATTTTAATTACTATACGACTGTGGCTAAAACCAAACCACAATGGATGGTCACAATTACAAATATACTAAAATAAATTTTGCAACTATTTGTGCAAAAATTCATTGCTTTTTTTAAACTGTATTGGTGGTATGTAACTGGTGTATTGGAAAAATATGCGCTGCTACGTAGCTACTTGCCGCTACAACTCTAACGATGCGCCCTGCGGCGTCACCTTCCATCAGTGAGTCCATTCCATTTACTTTTACACTATTCGTATTTTCAGTTGATTTAATCTGCTGTCGGGCGGGTTGAATCGATAAAATGGTCTTGGCATGATCCTAAGAACAAAATTTAGTGTCCTTTGTATGTAATTAATTTTATGCAGATTAAATCCCAGCATGAAGTCGACATTGTATAAAGGTATATAAAACAATATGCCCAGCTCTCTACTAGTAAGTTAGTAAGTGTTTCAGATCTAAACCGCATACGGAGAGATGGCCGGTACATGTTGATACTAAAGCCTTGTTTTGGTACTTCAGAACCCTCGAAAGCAAGTAATATAAATTACCGAAGATATCCTGTAATTATACTGTTTAGTCAGTTTAACGGGCTCCATGACTTCTATATTTGCTTATTCATTTGTTTCGCCACTATTGTAGACCTACACTACTGAGTCACAGCCTAGTCATTAGTTAAAGAGACATATACACCACTAGCTTTTACCCGCGGCTCCGCCCGCGTGGTCAAAGGGAAATAACAATGAGTTTGCGAGGTATTATAAATCAAATACAATACAGAAAAACAGCAAATACAACTCAAATTCCATTTAAAAAAAAAAATTAAGTAATAACGTACTACTAAGTAATAACTACTACTAACTAATTAAAGTACTAACTGACTATTCAAAGTAAAAAATAAAGCAAATTCTAATTAGGTACACAAAAAATTAAACAAAACTACAATACAAAATATTTATAAAACTCATAAAATATCTAAAGTACTAACTATTCCATAAAAACAATTATTATTTTAAGCCAAAACAACAACAGTCGACAATACCAATTCAAGAAGCGAACCAAAACCAAAATCAAAGCGTATGTCTTATTCCTTTACCATATTAATTTTAAACCAAAACAACAATTTATCCAGCCCGAATTCAAAATTCAATTCAGTTTATTAGTACATTATTGATCGAAGGTTGCCAATGACATAATTAATTTACATGTATTATTTGTTAGTGAAATACTGAACTTTCAAATGAATGTTACTAACGCATCTCATCTATTAACAACATCCGGAACTAAATATCCAGCAAGTAACAAAACATCGATATCTTCCCATGGGAATGTATTACCGGGGTAAAAAGTAGCCTACGTCACTCTCTACCCTTCTCACTATCTCCACACACAAAAACCATACCATATAATAGCTTCGTTGCGACGTGAAAGCCGGACAAACAAACAAATAAATAAACAAACAAACACACTTTCACAATTATAATATTAGTATGGATGTAAGGATTATGATGATTTCAGACTATATTGAATTCTAAAAGTGATTTCTGTTTACTGTTTATTGTTTTTTACCTAATACAAATAATTCATTAAAATTAAGTGCTAAGATTATTAACTTAATAAGATAATGCAAGGCATGTGCCCAGTGCATGGTATTAAGCCCACCACTTATCATAAGGCATCTAAATATTACTGGTAAAGTGTAGGTGTATTACACACCATCGCCTTCGGAACATGCAGGTGACGGAGGTGTGTGTGTGTGTGTGGGTGATATGACTTGTTATTATTTTGAATCCAGGTTTCCCAAAGAGCCATCTCTCCGTAATTCCTGGCTGCAGTCGCTGGGCATGGAAGACTGGGCGCCCTCGGAGACCAGTGTCGTCTGCACAGACCACTTCGAGAAGAGTGACCTAAATGTGGACCAGAGCGAAGAGAGGCTGCGGGCAGGCGCTCTACCCAGTGTCACTGTACAGGTAGGGTTTTTGTATAATGTTCGAAATAAGTAATTATAATGTTCGAAATAAGTAATGAAACACGATTTAACGTAAGAACGTTTTATTCAGCTAAGGAGCTTGTCTCAGTTCGTACTGACATTGTAAACTAAAAGTACCTACATTAGTAATACATTATTAATGAATAACGTACAATGTAGGTAGATAGAAATGTTTATATATGACATACCTCCCCGCTAAGTATGAATTAACATTAATCAAAAATACCTTTAAAGTTACTAGTCAATTTACACAGGAATACACTATTATAAAATATACACTCCTGACTGAACTACAAAAACAATAGAACTATATAAACTTAAAAACTTAATGGTGCAACTAATAATTAATCATAAATGATAATAACTAAATAATAGAAAATAACTAATTTAAATAATTATTTTCCTTTGATTCAGAGGGTCTGTGGTATGGTGATTTTCCACGTACATTTAATTTATTTTTTATTTTGCCTGTGGCAGAAGATTGTGGGATTCCCAAAAGTTCAGCCCACTTCTCTGCGTCAGGGATCTCAATAATAGTCTCGGATTCTTGACTATTCTCACAATCCTCGGGGATGTTATCACTTGTATCTTGAGTTTCTGTCATGGTTGTTGATGTTTCCGATCTCACCATTCCCTCTCTTCCCCCTGGCTCTGTAGATGCTGTAGATGGCACTATTCCCTCTCTTGCCTCTGCTGTTGCCATAAGAGGTCTCTTTTTAATAAGTTGATCAATGTGTCGATTGAGTATTACCCCAGCCTCATTTTCCACTGTATAACTGGAGGGGCCATTCTTGCTAACAATTCGTCCTGGTAACCATCTTGGACCAGAACTACTATAATTTCGATACATTACTGTCTGTCCTGTACTTGTCTGTCTTCCTTTTGTTTTACTATTGCCCTCAATTTGTTCCTCAACCTTTCTGTTTTGTACATTATCTGGATGTAATGTGTCTAGCAAGGTACGAAGGCGTCTCTTCATAAGTAACTCAGCAGGACTTTTATTAGTCGTTGTACATGGGGTTGTGCGCAGGCACAACAATAAATTTGGGATCTTAATGTCCCATGACATATCATCCATTTTACGTAACTTGTCTTTGATGGTTTGTACCATCCTCTCAGCTAAGCCGTTGGTTGCTGGATGATATGGGGCTGTGGTCACATGGCGAATGTTATTTGCCTTTAAAAATTGTTGCATTTCAGTAGACACAAAAGACGTGCCATTGTCAGACACCAACACTTCGCAAAGACCATGTATAGCAAAAGTAGCCCTCAGAAGCCGTATGACAGTTGCCGATGTCGTATTATTTACCATGAATAACTCAGGCCAGCGGGAATGTGCGTCAACCATAATTAGAAAATATTTATTCATGTATGGACCAGCGAAATCAATATGGATTCTTGACCATGGTCTTGTTGGGGTAATCCACTCATGCGTTGTCTTTGGGGGCATATGACGATTTTCAAGACACTTGTTGCAATTGCTAATCAAAGATTCAATATCTTCATTGATATGAGGCCACCAAACATAACTTCTAGCCAGTGCCTTGGTCTGTACCATTCCGGTATGTGCCTTATGTAGCACATTAAGTATTGGCTGGCGAAGTGCATTTGGTACTACTACACGGCAGCCTAACAGTATGCAATCATCTTGCACTGATAGCTCATTACGGTGAAGCCAGTATGTATGTAAATCAGTGTTATTTTCTTTCGCAGGCCATCCGCGTTGTATATAATTAGTTACGCGTGATAGTGTCTTGTCTCGTTTTGTTTCAGTTGCTATCTGTTCCACGTCGTAAGGGAAATCCTCAGGAGTTTCTGCCATCAACAGAACCTCATACAACTGCGGCTCAGGCTGTTCCGGGACAGGTTGCGGCCAGCGGCTTAGACTATCTGCCCTGCCTATTTGAGAGCCGGGTTTATATCTGATTTCATAATCGTGAGAGGTTAATGCTATAGCTATTCTGGTTAGTCGTGGCGAGAGCATATTTGGCATTGGTTTTTTAGGATCAAAAATGCCCAAAAGTGGTTTATGGTCAGTTACAATGCAAAAATGTCGGGCTGTGAGGTAATTGTGAAATTTAGTAATCCCAAACATTATTGAAGCCGCCTCTTTATCGAGCTGTGAGTACCTGCGCTCGTGGGCATGGAGCGTTCGCGATGCCATGGCAATGGGACGCTCTTGGCCGTCTTCGTTCAAGTGGGATAATACCGCTCCCACTCCGTATTCAGAACTGTCGCATGTGAGAACAAGGGGCTTCTTGGCATCGTAATGTACTAGTGTTAAATCGAAGGTAAGGTAACGTTTAGCTGTTTCAAAAGAGTTTTGTTCTCGCTCTGTCCACTTCCAAGTCTGTGATAAGTCCAATAATCGATGGAGCGGTTCTAGTAATGTAGCTTTATGTGGTATAAAGCGTTCGTAAAAATTGTAAAGTCCTAAGAAGGCTTGTAGTTCTCGTTTGTTTGTGGGCGCGGGCGTATTCACTATGGATTCTATCTTGCTCGGTGCAGGGTGGATCCCTTCTGAATCAATAACGTAGCCAAGAAATTCGACCTTTTCTTTGGCGAACTTACATTTTCGTTTATTAAGTCTGAGACCCGCCTGTTCGATTCGTGCCAACACCACGTCTAATCTCTCCTGCATCTCGAGCATGGTCCGCCCGCAAACGATGATATCGTCGATGAGAACCGCCACTCCCGGGATGCCTGCTAGTAGGGACGTCATTAGGCGCTGGAAAATTCCCGGACATGCCTTAACTCCGAAAGCCAGTCTGTGTACGGTGTACAGCCCTTTACAAGTATTTAAGGTTAGTAGTTTCGCAGTATTTTCATCGACGACAACTTGTGTATAAGCTCGGTCCAAGTCTAACGTTGTGAAAAATTTTCCACCTGCCACAGTAGCAAACACTTCATTGGCCGTCGGCATAGGATAGGTATCAGATTCCGTCGCCTCGTTTACAGTACTGCGGTAATCCCCACAGAGCCTTATTTCACCCGATTTTTTAACTATTGGAACTACTGGCGTCGCCCACTCGGAGTAGGATACAGGACGTAACACTCCCTCGCGTTCAAGTCTGTTTATTTCAATTTCCACGCGTTCCTTAATTGCGTAGGGTACTGGACGGGCTTTTAAAAATTTCGGAATCGCTCCCGGCTTCGTATGTATAGTCACCGGATGCCCGCGGTAAGTACCGAGACCGTCCATGAATACCTCCTTGTGCTTTTCTAAAACCAAGTCCATCAGTTGTAATTCGGTGTGAGATACAAAGTTAATGTTCATCGTTATGTTAAGAGGGGTGAGCCAGTCGCGGCCCAAGAGGTTCGGTCCGTTGCCCTTAGCCACAATGATACACAAGTCCTGCATCAGCTCCTTGTATCGAACCGGCAAGACAGCCTGACCCAGCAGTTCGACGGGAGCCTCCGTCCAGGTACGCAGCAGGAGTTGTACCGGCTTCAGCTTAGCCCGCGGCGAGTGTGCGCAGAGGTCCCGCCACGTGCGCTCGTTGACGATGGAGAAGCTGGCTCCGGTGTCGACTTGCATGCGCACCGGAACGTCCGCCAGCGACAACTCCACCTCAAATGGCGGTATGCGGCTCGTGTTCTGCATCACGTAGATGCCGTTCAACCGGTCATTCGATTCGTCCGTAAAATTGAGAGCGTTGCTTTTTTTCTTCTTGATGCATATCTTTTCGATGTGGCCGCGTGTTTTGCAATACCGACATGTAGCGTTAACGAATCGACACTCTCCAGCATGCCGCTCCCCGCAGCGATAGCACAGGCGAGTGTTCGTGTTCTTCGGGCGTATGGCATTGATGTCCATCGGTTCTGCAGTAGCGGCGGGTGCCGCGTCAAATGTTGTAGCGCGCGGCGTCGCGCTCGGGCCGGGCGCCGCCTCCTGGATCATGCGGACGTCGCGACACGCACTCTCAGAAGATAACATGGCGTCTACGACGTCTCGGTATTTTAAATTATCACGTTTCAACAGTTCATATTGAAGTCGGTCGTCTCGCATGCCACATACCAGTCTGTCGCGTAACATTCTCTCTAAGTCAGTAAAATTACACCCCGAACTAAGTTTTCTTAGATGAGCAATATAGTCCGAAGCTGTCTCCCCGTGTCTTTGGTCACGTTTGTAAAACTTAAACGATACCGATATTTCATTCGGCTTCGGACTAAAATGTTTAGTTAAAATCGTCTCGACTTCAATAAATGTCACTTCACTTGCTTTTCTTGGCGTAACTAATGCAAGAAATGTTTCGTACACTTCAGAACCACACAAAGTGAAAAAATTTGCACGTTTAGCGGCATCCGTCACCACGCCATTAGCCTCGAAACAAAATTTTAACCTATCAATATAATTGTCCCAATTGTCCGTTTTAGGGTTGAATTCACTGAATTTCACTGCCCTATTCTCCATTTTACCGTACGTCGCCACTATAATGTTCGAAATAAGTAATGAAACACGATTTAACGTAAGAACGTTTTATTCAGCTAAGGAGCTTGTCTCAGTTCGTACTGACATTGTAAACTAAAAGTACCTACATTAGTAATACATTATTAATGAATAACGTACAATGTAGGTAGATAGAAATGTTTATATATGACAGTAATAAAACACTATATAAAGTAAGAATGCTTTATTCAGGTAAGGAGCTTGTATCAGTTCGTACTGACATTGTAAACTGAATGTACCCACATTAGTAATGCATTATTAATGAATAATGTACAATGTAGGTGATAGAAATGTTTATATATGACAGTTTTGCTGCTTCACTTGTCCCGTGCATCTAATCTTGCTCGGCACATTTACAACTCGCCTTACTAAGAGCTTACTGACGCTCACTAACAGCACTTATCATCACTAACAGTCCCTGTTAATGTAGTCTTCATACATACATTTCAATTGTGAAATGAGTTTCCTTCAGAGAGGTATTCAGTGGATTTTGATAAGTTTCTACTGATTAACGTTAGTTTTTCACCATTATAGCTTGCTAACTAAGGAAATTAGACAAGTTTACTCTACACGTCGCACAAAGAGCAAACTTTAAGAAGAATCGAAGAAAAGTTGTTAATGCTAACTTAATGTAGGGGTTGTTGATAACATAGAAAGGGTTGTGGTGGTGAGTGGATCACATACGAGAATCCACAACACTGAGTGAATCCCTTAAATGCCCTTTTTGTAAATAGTGCGATGAATAGTATACTATATGTGTCGGAGGCTGATGGTAGTGTTCTGTGCAGGTGTGCAGGATGTGCCTGGCCACTGGTGGCCGGCTGCTGCCGCTGCGGGAGCGCCGGGGGCTGCAGCAGGCGTACCACACTCTCACCGGCCTGGCGGTGAGTTCTGAATAACTGAACATCAATTTAATGTAAATGAAACACACATACATGCACATTCACATAAGCGCATCCATTAACGTATTTTCTGACATATTTACCCATTAAAAAATGTCTGGCGCGAGAGCTTCCCTCCCTCCATAGCGGGCCTGGAGTGCAGTCAGGTCGCGCTCCCGCTACAGCTCGTGTGTCGGTCGTTCCCAGCCGGAGCGCGGGGCCGGCCTCCCCCAGCAGCTGTGCGCCACGTGCGCGCGCCTGCTGCTGTCGCACCGGCGGCTGCGCGCGCGGGCTCTGCGGGCGCACGCCGCGCTCTCGTCGCTCGCCCGCGACCGACACCAGGTCAGTCTACGGTCATCCATCGGTAGTTACTGAGGACAAATGACAATCCTTGAAGCGACTTTGCTCAGCAGCTATTTCTACTTATTGGTACTTATTTCCGAAAAAATTCGAGCAGCAAATATGTATATCATTTAAAAGCTTAACCTATATATGTATTTCAATTTATAAAAAAATATTTTATTTATTTATTTATACAACTATGTATTTTATGACGCTTCCGTTTTTTTATATATTCTATATAATTCTAACGAGTTAGTTCGTTTTTATTCAATTGGAAATATAGCTGAAATCTATCTTTTATTATGTTGTTTCTATAAAATAAAAATATATTTTGTTGTCACAATATAATAATTTGTCCAATTTAACCAAAGGTCGTTCAGATGGTTAAATACAGTCATTACTGTCACAGCCAATGTCAGTAGTCAGATCCATTCACTCAGATTAGAATTTTATTTCCAGAGTAATACAGGCATTCAGTCGGGCTAGCTTTCTATCGACAATCAGATTCAATTTATTTAAAAAAATGGAGGCTCGTTTTTTGCTACTAACTTGCTAATTATATTCTTCACATCCAACTTTTGTATTGTTTCGAATTTATTCAACCCCCATTATTGATGTGAAACATCTTTAGGAGGAGGGCAAACAAAATTTTTGGCGTGGCGAGCGTGGCGAATATGGAATATATATTATATAGCCAACACCCGGGGCTAACTGGAAGAAAATGCCGTATGGCATTATGTGTGCCCTTTGTAACCTTTAAGGTTTTACAAAAATTTAAATAAATAAATAAATAAATAAATATATACTTCAGTTCCGACAAATTACGGTCGGAAATTATTTTATTACTAAAATATAATAAGAAAGTTTTTGTTTTTTTTTCTTATATATGTTTTAGTTCCTGTCATAATCTGTACTTTTGTGCATATTACTAGTACAAAATAATTTCGATGTTTCACGTCTGCCAGGCGTCCCGTGACGGCGCACAAATTTTTTTTTTTTGAACATTTTTAATATTATTTATTTTATCAATTTTCAGATAACATTCAAAGCGCTGCAGTCAATCAAAGGAAAAGTCAGTCATTGCAGTTCAAATTTAGAGATAAAACTATATAAACCAGATCATTACGACTTAGAAATTAAACACGTAGAAGACGAAAATTCATGCACTGATAGAGCCAATCATGATGAAGATAGTATTACGCAAAAAAATAACGTGCCCGTTACTGTTAAAGAAGAAAAAGAATCTAATTCGATTTTAATTTGTCAAACTAGCTTTGAAGATTCCAAGATTAAGCTAGAAAATGATTATGAACTTCACGCTGAAGAATCAGATGAAGAAATGTTAGAAGAACTGTACGAATCTACCCCTGAACACGCTGATAATAGTGTAGAATATAACTGCGCACCTAGTCTTGAAGACTTTGATATTGAGGCGGAAAATTATTGCCTTGAAGACTCTAGAGTTAAGGAGGAGCTAAAGTTTGAATCCGATGGTGTTGAGGAAGAAATTTATGCACCTTCCCAGGAAGACTGTGATATTAATGTTTTTGAGACAGAATTGGTAGTAACAAGAATGGATATTCATGGTGCAATCGCAACAGAAGTGGAGAATATCATAAACAAAATGAAGCTGATTGATGAAGATGCGAGCTCCTCACGCGACGCGCGCAGTAATGATCCGGCTATCATGGATAGTGATGTTGTGAAGGATATGGTCGATGATAGCCAAACAACTTTAGGTAAGTGTTTCATTATTACGAGATTAATTTAATTATAGCTTGACCAGGAATATATCAGTGGAACCATGAGAGTGAAATTTTCAAAATTAACTTTAACTCATGAGGCAAAGTGTGTGTAAGGTTAAAATTATGGAGTGGTCAAAGCTAAATTTTACCGACGTAAGTAACAAAAAACTGGGTTGCATTAGACATGAATACTAACATTTTGACAAAAGTTTACATGTCAAATTTAAATATTTTAATTTGTTCTTCAACGGCTCGCTGGAGATTATACAGGGTGTTACAAAACTACCCGTAAAGCCGAAAGGAGGTTAAATGGGGCCTTATAACGAGTCCATTAACAATATTTAAGAACTGCAGTAACTCTGTATAACATACCCCAAAAAAATAAAAAAATATTATTATTTTCACTGATGTGCAAACCCTATTTCAGTAAAATTAAAGAGTAAACTATGCAGAATGTACCAACATTTCTACATGATTCGCGGAACGACAAACATTTTTAAAGACCTGACTTAACGAAACAACCTAAACGATCACTTATTTTTTCATAATAAACGTCAAATTTACAGAAACGGTGGTTAATTATCATTCAATTTGATGTGTCCATAAATCATCACATTGACGAAATACTAAATTATTGAAACCATAGACAAAATCAATTCAAGACAAATTCACTCCGCACAAACTGGCGAGGCGGGAATCTTTATAGTTAGGGAGCTGGTGGCAGTAATTTTTATATGATTGATCGTCCGACATCTTGCCGTAAATTGGTCTCACTTGTGACCATTGCAGTCAGTCGAGCTGTGACCTGTCATTGTGAGCGCGCGCGCTACCTGTACTGATTACAAATAGCTGTCTCTTTCACTCTTACGCGCTGTGTATTTCCTGTCGCATTTATAGCGTGTGTATATACATTGTTATTAAATGTGTATGTATGTCTCGCGGAACGATTATGTTGTGTGTGCAGTATGAACGTGACGTATCTTTCCTAAAATATATATATATATGTAAAGGAAAATATAATTTCCTTTGATAATCCACGCGACATACGTGGTTGGATATCCATTTTTTAATCTATGATAAATTATGACGTTTATGAGCTGTCAATTTATTAAAACCAATTTTGTTAAAATAGAAAGTTGTGAAATACAATAAAATTGTGATTTAGGAATCAATATTAATTAGGAACATTAAATGTCGTTTCTTTTATTAAATATAGAAGAAACTCAGTTGTGTTTTAATTAATTGTTGTACAAAATCACATAAATATAATAATATTATATATATATATATATATATATCATTTAAACCATCCCTGAACTATAGAGAAATTCTGCACGGATAAATATTAAGGTTTTTGAAAGTAAATTACATATTTTGTGCAGGTGACGGTAACTGCCCGCGAAACAGCGAGCCTGCACCGGCGGATCGGATAGCCGTCGACACTGTCTTATCTGATAATATAGAAACATTAATAAGGCAACAAAGACATTTAAGAACACATTCTGGCGAGAAGCCGTACTCATGTGATAAATGTAAGAAATCTTTTAGTAGGTCGTCACATCTAAAATGTCATTTGAGAACACATTCTGGCGAGAAGCCTTACTCGTGTGATATATGTGGGAAAGCGTTTGCTGAAATGAGTAGTCTACAAAGACATTTAAGAACACATTATGGCGAGAAGCCGTACTCATGTGATAAATGTAAGAAATCTTTTAGTAGTTTGTCACATCTAAAACGTCATTTGAGAACACATTCTGGCGAGAAGCCTTACTCGTGTGATAAATGTAAAAAAGCGTTTAATCAAAAATCTGATCTACAAATTCATTTGAGAACACATTCTGGCGAGAAGCCTTACTCGTGTGATATATGTAAGAAAGGGTTTTCTAATGTATCTACTCTGAAATGCCATATAAGAACACATTCTGGCGATAAGCCTTACTCGTGTGATATATGTGGGAAAGCGTTTGCTGAAATGAGTAGTCTACAAAGACATTTAAGAACACATTCTGGCGAGAAGCCGTACTCATGTGATATCTGTAAGACAGCGTTTTCTGCTAAGTTTGATCTGAAACGTCATTTGAGAACACATTCTGGCGAGAACCCGTACTCATGTGATAAATGTAAGAAATCTTTTAGTAGGTCGTCACATCTAAAATGTCATTTGAGAACACATTCTGGCGAGAAGCCTTACTCGTGTAATATATGTGGGAAAGCGTTTTCTGAAATGAGTAGTCTACAAAGACATTTAAGAACACATTCTGGCGAGAAGCCGTACTCATGTGATATCTGTAAGACAGCGTTTTCTTTTAAGTTTAATTTGAATCGTCATTTGAGAAAACATTCTGGCGAGAAGCCATATCTGTAAAATCATTTGAGAACACATTCTGGCGAGAAGCCTTACTCGTGTGATATATGTAAGAAAGCGTTTTCTAATGTATCTACTCTGAAATGCCATATAAGAACACATTCTGGCGATAAGCCTTACTCGTGTGATGTATGTGGGAAAGCGTTTGCTGAAATGAGTAGTCTACAAAAACATTTAAGAACACATTCTGGCGAGAAGCCGTACTCATGTGATATATGTAAGAAATATTTTACTCAATCGTCATATCTAAAATGCCATTTGAGAACACATTCTGGTGACAAGCCTTAGTCGTGTGATATCTGTAAGAAATCTTTTACTATGTTGTCACACCTGAAATGAACGAAAATATTTACTATTGTGAGTAGTAGCTTATCTGCAATAAATTGAAGATCGTTATTAGTGAGATCGTATACATACAGACTAAACTTCAATAACCAATTTCTTGGTCATTTAAGAATAGATTTAAAAATGTTGTCAGTGGCTTAGTCGTTGTAAACTATTATTTTTAATCCATTGCCTTAAATATAGTAATAACAGCACCATAAGAAGTCTCCATCAAAATGCTCCACTAAAAGTTATTGTAATCGATTTAATCATCGATTGCTTATTCATCATATTATATGAATAATCGAATTTCACTTAACTTATCGATTCCTTGATCCAGCACTAATCGTATTTTTTGCAGTGGCAATTGGCAAAGATGGCGACAAAGTAAATGGTCAAAAGCAAGACAACGACTTTTAATTTGGTCAGTTAATATACAGAGAATTTGTTATTTTGTAATAGTTACAAAAATTGTTTAAATTAATAATAGGAATTACTGATTTCATGAAGTAGTGACACAACTTAGATTTAGCGATACTCTCCGTGGGCAATCTCCTTTAGCGGTATGAGCGGGACGCGCGGGGCATGCAAATGCGCTAGTATGTAAAATGTACTCTGTGAATGCGCTATGATTGGCTTGAGATGTATTGCGTTATAAGGTAGCTGTAAGATGTACCTAATATTTAAGGATGACTTCAATTATAATAAACAGTATTAAAAAAAGCACTCGTTGTTTCAATTAGTCTGAAGCGCCAACCTCACATGGCGACCGTGGCGCAATCGCAGATCGCGACCACGCGTGCAATTAATTTAATTAAATAATTAAATAAAAATAAAACCTAACCATAACAGTAAAAAAAGTGTCTGATGTCCTGCCCATATTTCGGTTACAAAGAAGAAGCAGGATTGCGCGATACAAATAAGTACAAGATGGGAACTTCTCAGACGAAGCAAGAAGATGTCGTCATCGCCCAGTGGTCACCTAGTGGTGGCCCGCAGCCTGCCCAGTGGTCAGTGGATTTCAAGGTCAAACATCGAAACGTAGTGATATAAACTGAGAAAGCACATTATCGATATTAATTCAAGGACATTATTTAATAGTTTTTATTCAAATCGGCAATTTTTCATTAATATTTTCACAGACTTACCTTTAGTGATTTTGATACTATTTTTTTTTTGTTTTTTTATTTATTTTATTCAATAATTTTGTACACACATTTTAATCAACATCTGCCAAACTGTAAGACAGTTTGTCGGCAGTAGCTCCCGTGGATACAGTGCGGTACTTAATTACTATCGACTCTACTAATAACTACATTACATTACTACTAATTATCTACTACATTACTACTAATTAACTATATTATTAACTACATTACTAACATTACTACATTGCTAAACTAACAGCTTAAGGTAAGATTTTTTTTTAATGTGTATTTGCGTGAGTGTCTGCGTGTGTGTGTGTGCTTATGGGGGTGGGTGGGTACTAAAATGGGTAGGTAACATTACACTTGCTAATTATAGCGATTTTCAACAGACAGAGATGGTCAGCACTTGGTCAGCACTGAAGGACTGGAGCGAAGCATCGAAGCTCATATTTTTATTAGTGCAATAATAATACACACGCATGGCGCGCTACGGTTCCCTTGTATGCGGAATCTATTGGAAAGTTATCTGTGCGGTAAAACCTTTATCTAAAATAACAGGCACAGAAATAACAGTCAGGAACAATGTGAAACATTATAATCTACTAAAGTCTTACCAATTTTAAATGTGCTTATGATTTGAGAAAAACATTGTAAATCATCACCCCAAATACCTTTATGATATACACGGCTTCTGTATACTGTACTGTACCCGGAAACTATGACATTCGCAAAGAAGTTAACATGATGATACCAAATAGAAAAAGGAACTGCTCACCACATGTCTCCAACGATGAACTTGAGTACTGATGGTCACTTATTATTGAACTCCTTTTTTTTTTATTGAATCGAATTCGCCATTACCAGCTTTTCCAATCGTGTAGTAAGTAACAAAATACAACCTTTGTCCTGGTGTGGATGTGGGTTTGGCCATTGGAGATTATTCGTGAAAACAAGGTCACCATAATTGATAATAAGTTTGTGGTTTCTGCTTGACCATTTTTTTGATCCCACGCCTGATGTCGGCTCAGGATGGCCTGTATCAGTGTCTTCCATACTAATTACGCGTTTAGTCAACACTGATATTGTAATTGAAATGCACCTTGTTAATAGTAATCAAAATAACTTTACGAAGTTAGAATAAACGATTCGTCCCGTCCGTGGTGCAAGCGCCTTCCTGACCTTCCTCCACTTTCCCGCCCATTTTTCCTCATCTAAAAATAACCATAACTTCTAGAGGGCGAGCCGTCCACAGACTACGTAGAGGCGTCTTGCCACCACAGTTCGACGCTCCGTTAAGAGGGACCGATTCACCCGCGTTCTTCCCTCTTTTCTAACGATTCTGACGGCAGGAACTATGACGTGCCGTCATATATACAGGGTGTCCCAGAATGAATGGATAATCCTTGAGCCCCGCACAGAACAGCTCTCCAGCGCTTAGAAAAAAATATCAAAAAAAAAAAATTCCAAGTGATACCCAAAATATGATATTTTTTAGAAAAACATACGTTATTTTAGCTTCACTTCACATAAATTTACACAACTGCCACAAATTAATGATATTCTTGGCGTTTTTGGTGTCATTTTATTCCTGATAGACTATACTACTAGAAATACATCAAGTAAGTATCTGTGATACTTTTTTTATAAAAAAAATAAGAACTTGAATTTTTAACATGAAATTTGTACCAAAATAATTTTGACATAGTTTGAGAGTGTTTCATGTAAAAAAAAAGTATGAAAACGGAAGTGGCCAGCTATTTTAAAAACATGCGCAGTTAATACAGATTAAATATAATACATCATTTTATCTAATACTACTACGAAGTTATTGCTATTGAGATGCAAAACGAGTAAATACGACTAAAATTAAAAAGTTAATGTCTTATCCGATTCGTTGGGGCACCCATTTTGGAAAACTTTTCGCCATGGCTGGGAACAAATTTTCTATGACACGACTGGCGTGTCAAGCGCCATAGAAGTCCATGGCACACCTAGTGTGCCATCAGCCATGTGTATAAAACTACATGCTTTTTTTACTGGTTTAGACTTGATTTAAGTTTAGTTGGAGTCAAACTACGGGAGTGTACGGCACGATACGTTAATTACATTGGTTTTGCAGAGGTAAACTACGTGTTATTCCTGAAATGGAAGGTAAGTGACTTTACTTATTCAGATGTTTCAAACCTTTTTTGATATTGTTTATTATTTTTCGGTGTATTCACGTAAGTGGTCAAGGAAACTAATGTCTAATGTGTGTTATATATACTATATTTGTATAAGGTAATAAATAGATACATATAACATTTAAAAGCTAGGGTTATGAGAGGTATTATTTTATTTGTAAAAGCATTGAATTACAATTTATTTATAAACAAACAACAGCTGGTCAGATAAAACACATAGGACTTTGTAACGCGTTAATATTGAACTACAAGCGTTTACCGCGACGCAGGGAAATTTTTAAAATTTAAATTAAATCGTCGTATGTACTGCAAAAAGTCATTACTGTCAAAAGTAAGATTCGAGATAATTGCGATTTAAAATTTCTGTGTTTTTATAATGCACGTATTTCGTCAATCCTTACGAATTCAAAAATTATTTCTTTGAATAAAATGTTAATATATTTATCCTGCACAATAATGATTTTCATTGTTTCTTCATTATTTTACCGTTATAGAGAAACGCATAAAAAGTAAGTTAGTTATTTCTAACGTTTTTTTATGGCCAACTTATATTTTAACAAATTTATGATGTTATTTTATCCAATTTAGAAAAAAATAATACAATGGCGGATGCGCAGGAATGTTGAGGTGCTCCAGAAAGTTGCTTACAAGATAACAGAATACCTGTGCATTTTTTGATAAAACTAAAATGTTACTTGCATTTCAATTTTGTTCGAAGTATATCCTTTATATCGACCTATTCTAAGGTCCCTTTGTTACAATCAATTCAAATAGACACGCCTTTCGTGTACCTAGTGCAAATGTAAATTCAAACAGAATACCTGTGCATTTTTTGATAAAACTAAAATGTTACTTGCATTTCAATTTTGTTCGAAGTATATCCTTTATATCGACCTATTTTATGGTCTCTTTGTTACAATCAATTCAAATAGACACGCCTTTCGTGTACCTAGTGCAAATGTAAATTCAATGTTGCATTCACGCAATATCGAGAGGCTAAGACAACAGGCTTAATCTACGTGGAAAATCTTGATAGTTTTGTTCTGGGCAGACCCTTCTAAAACTTAATCTGAGGGTGTTACAGTCGATGAAAAAATGACACGCCTATCGTGTCATAAGCCACTAGTTAAAACCATTGATGACACGCCTGTCGTGCCATCAGCAACGAATCGGTTAATACATTTTAATAATAATAAAACATTTCAGGTGTCGCTGCGACCCATAGACGTCCCACTGCTGGGCACGGGTCTCCCACACAGACACTGCTGCTGCGGGCAGGTCTAGAGCATACTCCACCACGCTGCTCCAATGCGGATTGGTAGAGGGGTTAGTGGCCAACCCAGTGTCGAATGTTCTCAAGCCACCCGAAGGTCTTCGACAAGGCTTAGCGACTGTTTCGTAGGAGGTAATGGAATCCTATTGGTTACAGAATGATGGCTGCCCTGCATATTATGGTACAAACGTCCGGGCTTATTTAAATGCCACGTACCTATCCAAACAAATGGATTGGTCGTTTGGGTCCTATTCTGTGGCCTCCTCGATCTCCAGATTTAAACTGTCGGGATGTTTTTTACTGGGGCTGTCTAAAGGAAGAAGTGTACTCGAAAACAATTTCAAATGAGGAATTACGCAGCCGTGTTCAAGAGGCCGTTTCAAAAATAAATGAATGACTCTACGCACGATTTCTTAGTAGAGCCTATAAAAGAAGATGTCGAGCGTGTATTAGAATCGGTGGCAGACAAGTTGAACACAGTTGCGGGTGAATAAAGATTGATGTAATGTACACCTGAAATGTAGCGTCCATAGCCCAATGGCTCGCGTCGATTCAATGTGACCGAAAGAGTTAAGCAACGACGGGCGCGGTCGGTTTGTGGATGGGTGAGCGCTAGTGGCAAAATTTCACGGACGCTACCGTGCTTCGGAGGGCACGTAAAGCCGTCGGTCCCGGTTGTTTTCAATGCTGGAAACAGTCGTTAAGCCTTGTCGAAGACCTTCGGGTGGCTTGAGAACATTCGACACTGGGTTGGTCACTAACCCCTCCACCAATCCGCATTGGAGCAGCGTGGTGGAGTATGCTCTGGACCTCCCGCAGCAGCAGTGTCTGTTGGGGAGACCCGTGCCCAGCAGTGGGACGTCTATGGGTCGCAGCGACACCTGAAATGTTTTATTATTATTAAAATGTATTAAGACATTAACTTTTTAATTTTAGTCTTATTTACTCGTTTTGCATCTCAATAGCAATAACTTCGTAGTAGTATTAGATAAAATGATGTATTATACCATTATTTAATCTGTATTAACTGCGAATGTTTTTAAAATAGCTGGCCACTTACGTTTTCATACTTTTTTTTTACATGAAACACTCAAACTATGTCAAAATTATTTTGGTATCAAATTTCATGTTAAAAATTCAAGTTCTTATTTTTTTTATAAAAAAAGTGTCACAGATACTTATATTATTTGATGTATTTCTAGTAGTATAGTTTATCAGGAATAAAATGACACCAAAAACGACAAAAATATCATTAATTTGTGGCAGTTGTGTAAATTAATGTGAAGTGAAGCTAAATTAACGTATGTTTTTCTAAAAAAAATCATATTTTGGGTATCACTTGGAATTATTTTTTTTTTATATTTTTTTCTAAGCGCTGGAGAGCTGTTCTGTGCGGGGCTCAAGGATTATCCATTCATTCTGGGACACCCTGTATATATTGAACCTTGATTGACTTTGGTTATTTTTTGGACCCTTAATCAGTAAGTGATCCAGACTCCGCATCTGTGCATTGAAAAAATCTTGAAATAATCTAAGAATTGAATTTCTGAAGGAAATAAGCATACCTTTGTACACACTACGGACCTTAAATGTCAGTACTATATAGTCTAGTAATATATTAATCTGTGCTACCATAGAATAAAGTATATATTAACTGTGCTAATAATTCTGTGCGTAGTATCTCTAGCTAGTTTTTAATCTGTGGCTACCAGTAATAGTGTTTGATAGTATTCTGTGGTGGCTACTGTCAAGTCAAGGCCAGTCAAGCGTTCCCATAAATATTATAGAATATTATAATTACTATACTCATTGAGCGAGAGCTAAAACCTCCATATGAGTCGTAGACGGAGAATGGAATAGACGAATTGATAGCTATCATCTCCTTCACACAAGAAAGAGACTAACTTATGCAAATATGGTATGAGAAAACGAAATAGAATTATACTATTTTTTGTTTCGCGGCGCGTGCCGGTTTTTTCAAGGTTAGCAAACTATGTTGATAAGCAACTTTGACAGCTCATGCATGCCTGTTTTCGAAGTAACGTATGTTGTTTTTCGGTAGAAAATTAACTCAGTTGCAAACTTAAAAGCCAATTCATAAGTCATTCATTAGTGTGGAACTGTACCATTCGGTTATAAGATGAAAAATGGTTCGATGTAGCGTTTTAGGGTGTAAAAGTGCTAATGAAAGGAAACTTCCTGACATAACTTTCCAGTCGTAAGTATATCTTGTTTTATTGTTATAATATTCTTTGAATAGGATGTCACGTTTTGTAATACATGTGCAGGTTCATGTACAGTATTTATTTGGTCAATAAATTAGTCTGGAAGCGATTTAAATAAATCTTAACCTAAAAGTAAATTTGCATTAATGTTGCCAACTTTTCGATTTTTATTTTCCCGCAATCTGGGCACACATACGGTGTTAAGAGCAATTTTCCCACTTAAAAATAAATATTGATTGTTTTTTTAATAAACCATTCGCAAATTGTAGTTTTTCGGAAAATGAAAATCTACGTCAAATTTGGATAAAAGCCACCGGGCGAACAAATTGGACTGTGAAGAAATCGTCAAAGATTTGTAGCCAAAATTTTGACCGCAATGTGTTAATAAAAAGAAAAAATTAACCATTTTATATCCGAATGCTGTCCCAATAATTATAAAAAAACTAGCTTTTGCCCGCGGCTCCGCCCGCGTGGTCAAAGGGAATTAACAATGACTTGTTTATCATTGAGGGCGGACATCTCCGATATTAAGCTCCTAAAGCCAGAGTTATCTGAAATGAAGGCCTCTATTGACTTCATACATAGCTCCGTGGAGTCGCTGACAAGCAGAATCTCTGAGATTAGTCTGGAAGTACAGGGATTACTTAAAACAAAAGATGACCTACATAATTTACAAAAAAGGTTCGACAACCTCGACACAAAAATAAGGGAAATGGAGCAAAGGGGTCGCCTGAACAACATCGAAATAAAAGGTGTTCCAATGACCACTTCGGAAAACCTGTTCGAAATTGTAGACAAGATCGGGAACCACATTGGCTTCAAGATACCAAAAGAGCAGGTCAACCATATTGTGAGAATACCTATGCGCAACAAAGAGCAGAACAAAACCATTATCGTGTCACTGCACAGCAGGTATTTGAAGGAGGACTTTGTCGCTGCAGCTAAAAAATGTACTATAAACTCAGTGGACCTAGGCTTTCAAGCCAGCCAAAGAGTATTTATTAACGACCACCTAACACTGGATAACAAGTTGCTGCTGAACAAGGCGAAAACCCTAGCAAGGGAGAGGGGGTTTACCTATATTTGGGTAAAAGGGTGCAAAATTTTTGCTCGAAAAAACCCCACCTCCCATGCTATAACAATAAAAACAGAATCGGACCTAAAGAAAATTACTTAACACTAAAATTCATCGGTTTGCTTAAATTAATCATTAGTTTGAGAAGCCTAGGCTCGCTCGCACTCCTCGGTTACCGCGCCTTATCGCAAGGTACTTACTCGTTCAATTCACTCATTCTACTACGCTCGGCACGCTTTGTTTATGTTTGTGTCTACCCTACCAATATTAACTTTGCGCCTATATTCCTAAATTACTATCTTTATAATTCCTATCCTGCTGCCGTGGTAAAAATCTGTATATACACATTATATTGCTATTCATTCAATAGGTGTACTAGTAATGTTCCCAATTGTAGCCTATTTACCTTGGTTTCAAAATGATTCTTAAAGTCTATTATCAAAATGTTCGTGGTTTACGAACAAAAACCTCCGCGTTTTATCGTAATATTTGTCTCAATTCTTACGACATTGTATGTCTAACTGAAACATGGTTAATTGACGGTATCAGAGACAGCGAACTATTCGACGCACGCTATATTGTGTGGAGAAGGGATCGTGATTATATTAAAACCAAACAATCACTAGGGGGCGGAGTATTGATTGCCGTTCGTACGGAGCTAGCCGCGCAGCTTCAGGGCGGATGGTCCTCTAATGCTGAAGACCTGTGGGTTACCATAACACTCCACTGTCGTAAACCTACCATTAATTATAAACTGCACCTATGTGTTGTTTACATTTGTAGTCAAGGAACGGCGTGCTCATCAGCATCGCAGCTAACTGCTTTCTCCGAACACCTCCCCGAGATAGTCTTACAAAATCCGTGTGACAAATTTTTAGTAATCGGAGACTTTAATTTACCGAATCTGTCATGGATACAATCACAAGACTGCGCGTACAATGCTACTAACATTCAAGGATCCCACCAGCTTGACTTCTTTGACTGCATAAACATTTGTAACCTTTCCCAGTACAATTCCATTAAGAACTCTAATGATAGGATTCTAGATTTAATATTTTGCAACAGCGTAGTAAGCATTACTCGTTGCCAAAACTCATTATTGCCTGAAGATTCACATCACCCGGCACTATGTGTTTCAGCCGACTTTGTTCAATTACACACTCTTCGGCCCAGCCCGTACACTAAATTCTTATACAACTACGGTGATTATGAATCAATAAGCACAGAAATTAATGATATTAATTGGCACTTTGAATTCTCGTGTAGACCTTTAATAGATGCAGTTGATTTTTTCTACGAGGTTTTAAACAAATTGAGAAGCACCCACATCCCAACTAAATTAGTTAACCCTTCACAAAAATATCCATCTTGGTATAAAACACCTCTTATTAAAATTATAAAAGAAAAGTCTAAATTTCACACTAATAATAAAACTTATGGAAACTACTCAGATTATTTGTCATTTACTATACTTAGAGATCGTGCGAGGCTCTTGGAAAAAGAAATGTTTGATAAATACATCCTTAGCATCGAAAAAAACATCTCGAAGAACCCGAAAGTTTTTTGGACCTATATTAAATCTAAAAATCAGCATAATACGTATCCGGCAATAATGAACCTCGGTCATAAAACTTCAGAGAAAGGGGATGATATATGTAACATGTTTAGTGAATATTTTAAATCAACATTCTCGACCAACCCTCACTCCAATAATTACTCTACAGACTATGTCGAGAACCCAGTACCAACCTTGTCAGATATTGCTGATATTGAATTTACGCAGTTGGAAATACAAAAGTTATTGGAATCCTTAAACGTTAGTAAATCTGCCGGTCCTGACTCTATTCCAGCCGTGTTTATAACCAGATGCGCCAAGAGTTTAGCCCTTCCTCTCTCAATATTGTTTAGGCGTTCCTTGACGGAGGGCATTGTACCCCCAATTTGGAAGTCAGCTTTTATCACACCCATACATAAAAAAGGACCCAAAAGTAATATCGAGAACTATAGATAATGTCTTTTTGCCAAAGTCTTAGAAAGAATTGTATACAGACAAGTATATTCTTGCTTAAGACATACATTTAGTTTGGAGCAACATGGTTTTATGAAAGGCAGATCTACAACCTCCAACCTAATTTTATGTGCTGATTACTTATCTCATCATATGTCGGAGCCTTCACAAGTAGACGTCGTGTACACCGATTATAGCAAATGTTTTGATAGGATTGACCATATCATACTCTTAAGAAAGCTACAACTAGTAGGTATAAGAGGTAACTTATATAGATGGTTCACCTCCTACATACATAACAGGTCTCAAACCGTTGCACTGAGAGGATTTACTTCTTCTGCTATTTATATTCCTTCGGGCGTTCCTCAGGGATCCTTGTTAGGCCCTCTGCTTTTTAACATATATATTAATGATATATCTTCATGCTTCATCCATTCTAAAATACTCTCATTTGCCGATGATATGAAAATTATGTATCAGATTAAAACTACGGATTGTGCGAAACGTCTTCAAGATGACCTTTATAGATTCGAAGTATATTGTGACGCAAACAAATTAGATCTAAACGTTTCCAAGTGTTTTATATGCTCATTTACTCGTAAACCCAATCCTATTATATTCAATTACAAATTAAAAAACTGTACTATTTCTAGGGTTAACTCCATTCGCGACTTAGGGGTCATCTTCGACTCAAATCTAATTTTTGATGTCCATATTGACTCCATACTGAACAAAGCATCAAAATCATTAGGCTTTATACTACGCATGTCCTCTGAATTTAGTTCAATAAAGACAATTAAAATACTATACTGTACATACGTGAGAAGCCATTTAGAGTATGCATCACAGATCTGGAGCCCCGTCTATAATACATACATCACGCGCATAGAACGTCTACAAAAACGCTTCTTAGCATATCTACAATTCAGAATTAAAAAATATATACCAGGTTATTTGAAACGCTGTTGTAAATTTCATATTCTCCCGCTGCAGGATAGGAGGCGCATCGCCGATATCGCCTATCTGCTAAACATTCTAAATGGCTCGGTCGACTGTCCCGAGCTGCTCGAGCGTATCGGTCTGAGGGTACCTTGCTCACTACGAAGACCTTGTTCACTCTTCATACCCAGTGCTAGAACCAACTATAGCCAGAACCGTTATTTGTTGCGAGCGAGTGGGCTTTTCAATGAGACATCGAATGAACTGGATATCGACCTGTTTAACACAACAAGTCGTCATCTAAAACGGCTTATGGCCGCACAGTTCTTTATTAATAATAAGTAGGTAGTAAGTACTAACTTTATATAAACAATTCTTTTTTATTTGCGTTATTTTTGTCATATTCTTTTAATTTGTTATCTATCTGTGCATAATTATGTCTGTCTTCTATGTCATTCGAAAACTTATCTGTGGAAATTTTTAATTGGCCTTCATGTATCTATGTGTATTTTGTAAACGTATTTTATTCAGCTGTAAGTTTCCCATAAATAAATAAATAAATAAATAAATAAATAAATAAATATAATTTTACTAACGCCATCTATTAACAACATCCGGAACTAAATATCTAGCAAATAACAAAACATCGATCTTCCCATGGATGGGGTTGTTTTACCGAGGTAAAAAGTAGCCTACGTCACTCTCCACCCTCCTCACTATCTCCACACACAAAAACCATACCATATAATAGCTTCGTTGCGACGTGAAAGCCGGACAAACAAACAAACACACTTTCCCATTTATAATATTAGTATGGATCTTTCTTATAAAACTATCATATATAATGCCATCTTTCTAACTATATCCTTTTACTTCTAGGAAACGCAAGCAAATATTCCAACAATATTTTCCTCTGTCAGCAGTATGGAAATTGATGATAATTTAGAAATCCAAACATATTTTATAAGTAAAGAAACTGAGCGACCGAGCTCAACTCGAAGCTAACATGCAAAGCATGCATTTGCACAACGTCTTCATGTATGTCATTGAAAACTGTGAATATGAAATCATTACTTTTTTCAGGTCAAGGAACAAGACCGTGATCCATTTGATATAGATGACCCAATCCATCACAATATTAAAGAAACCTTAGAAAAAACAATTAGGCAACATTTAAATAAAGGAATACATTTTTTTGCAGAAAAAAATATTTTACCTTAGTTGATTTTGGAAACATTTAAACGCTGTCGGAACGTGTTTACTGAGGATCATTTTTGTGGACAACCATTCATTGGGAACCACAGAGTTTTATTAACTAAATCTGCTATAGCTCGATATTTGGAACTGCGTATTCATCACACCACAAAAGCTTTTGAGCCCAAAGAAAAATTCGTAATATCCATACTAAAATGGTTTTGTTCCAGGGACAGTAACCTTGATTTCTAGGTTATTTTTTATTATTAATAAAATAATTAATAAATTTTATTTCTATAAGATTAGGGTAATTTTAATTGCTTGTTTAGTAACATTTCTTCCATATACCTACTGATTATTTTCTATCTCATTTGGCCACGCCACAAACTAATAAGGTTCCATTCTCCGTCTACGTTGTGAGTATATGCTAGCTACTAGCACAGATTAGTATATTAGTTGGCTACTAGTATACTAATCTGTGGAGTATATTTGTTCTGTGGCTAAAACCAAACCACAATGGATGGTCACAATTACAAATATAATAAAATAAAATAAATTTTGCAACTATTTGTGCAAAAATTCATTGCTTTTTTTAAACTGTATTGGTGGTATGTAACTGGTGTATTGGAAAAATATGCGCTGCTACGTAGCTACTTGCCGCTACAACTCTAACGATGCGCCCTGCGGCGTCACCTTCCATCAGTGAGTCCATTCCATTTACTTTTACACTATTCGTATTTTCAGTGGATTTAATCTGCTGTCGGGCGGGTTGAATCGATAAAATGGTCTTGGCATGATCCTAAGAAAAAAAATTTGTGTCCTTTGTATGTAATTAATTTTATGCAGATTAAATCCCAGCATGAAGTCGACATTGTATAAAGGTATATAAAACAATATGCCCAGCTCTCTACTAGTAAGTTAGTAAGTGTTTCAGATCTAAACCGCATACGGAGAGATGGACGGTACATGTTGATACTAAAGCCTTGTTTTGGTACTTCAGAACCCTCGAAAGCAAGTAATATAAATTACCGAAGATATCCTGTAATTGTACTGTTTAGTCAGTTTAACGGGCTCCATGACTTCTATATTTGCTTATTCATTTGTTTCGCCACTATTGTAGACCTACACTACTGAGTCACAGCCTAGTCATTAGTTAAAGAGACATATACACCACTAGCTTTTACCCGCGGCTCCGCCCGCGTGGATAAAGGGAAATAACAATGAGTTTGCGAGGTATTATAAATCAAATACAATACAGAAAAACAGCAAATACAACTCAAATTCCATTTAAAAAAAATAATTAAGTAATAACGTACTACTAAGTAATAACTACTACTAACTAATTAAAGTACTAACTGACTATTCAAAGTAAAAAATAAAGCAAATTCTAATTAGGTACACAAAAAATTAAACAAAACTACAATACAAAATATTTATAAAACTCATAAAATATCTAAAGTACTAACTATTCCATAAAAACAATTATTATTTTAAGCCAAAACAACAACAGTCGACAATACCAATTCAAGAAGCGAACCAAAACCAAAATCAAAGCGTATGTCTTATTCCTTTACCATATTAATTTTAAACCAAAACAACAATTTATCCAGCCCGAATTCAAAATTCAATTCAATTTATTAGTACATTATTGATCGAAGGTTGCCAATGACATAATTAATTTACATGTATTATTTGTTAGTGAAATACTGAACTTTCAAATGAATGTTACTAACGCATCTCATCTATTAACAACATCCGGAACTAAATATCCAGCAAGTAACAAAACATCGATATCTTCCCATGGGAATGTATTACCGGGGTAAAAAGTAGCCTACGTCACTCTCTACCCTTCTCACTATCTCCACACACAAAAACCATACCATATAATAGCTTCGTTGCGACGTGAAAGCCGGACAAACAAACAAATAAATAAACAAACAAACACACTTTCACAATTATAATATTAGTATGGATGTAAGGATTATGATGATTTCAGACTATATTGAATTCTAAAAGTGATTTCTGTTTACTGTTTATTGTTTTTTACCTAATACAAATAATTCATTAAAATTAAGTGCTAAGATTATTAACTTAATAAGATAATGCAAGGCATGTGCCCAGTGCATGGTATTAAGCCCACCACTTATCATAAGGCATCTAAATATTACTGGTAAAGTGTAGGTGTATTACACATCATCGCCTTCGGAACATGCAGGTAGACGGAGGTGTGTGTGTGTGTGTGGGTGATATGACTTGTTATTATTTTGAATCCAGGTTTCCCAAAGAGCCATCTCTCCGTGATTCCTGGCTGCAGTCGCTGGGCATGGAAGACTGGGCGCCCTCGGAGACCAGTGTCGTCTGCACAGACCACTTCGAGAAGAGTGACCTAAATGTGGACCAGAGCGAAGAGAGGCTGCGGGCAGGCGCTCTACCCAGTGTCACTGTACAGGTAGGGTTTTTGTATAATGTTCGAAATAAGTAATAAAACACTATATAAAGTAAGAATGTTTTATTCAGGTAAGGAGCTTGTATCAGTTCGTACTGACATTGTAAACTGAATGTACCCACATTAGTAATGCATTATTAATGAATAATGTACAATGTAGGTGATAGAAATGTTTATATATGACAGTTTTGCTGCTTCACTTGTCCCGTGCATCTAATCTTGCTCGGCACATTTACAACTCGCCTTACTAAGAGCTTACTGACGCTCACTAACAGCACTTATCATCACTAACAGTCCCTGTTAATGTAGTCTTCATACATACATTTCAATTGTGAAATGAGTTTCCTTCAGAGAGGTATTCAGTGGATTTTGATAAGTTTCTACTGATTAACGTTAGTTTTTCACCATTATAGCTTGCTAACTAAGGAAATTAGACAAGTTTACTCTACACGTCGCACAAAGAGCAAACTTTAAGAAGAATGGAAGAAAAGTTGTTAATGCTAACTTAATGTAGGGGTTGTTGATAACATAGAAAGGGTTGTGGTGGTGAGTGGATCACACGAGAATCCACAACACTGAGTGAATCCCTTAAATGCCCTTTTTGTAAATAGTGCGATGAATAGTTTACTATATGTGTCGGAGGCTGATGGTAGTGTTCTGTGCAGGTGTGCAGGATGTGCCTGGCCACTGGTGGCCGGCTGCTGCCTCTGAGGGAGCGCCGGGGGCTGCAGCAGGCGTACCACACTCTCACCGGCCTGGCGGTGAGTTCTGAATAACTGAACATCTATTTAATGTAAATGAAACACACACATACACGCACATTCACAATAAGCGCATCCATTAACATATTTTCTGACATATTTACCCATTAAAAAATGTCTGGCGCGAGAGCTTCCCTCCCTCCATAGCGGGCCTGGAGTGCAGTCAGGTCGCGCTCCCGCTACAGCTCGTGTGTCGGTCGTTCCCAGCCGGAGCGCGGGGCCGGCCTCCCCCAGCAGCTGTGCGCCACGTGCGCGCGCCTGCTGCTGTCGCACCGGCGGCTGCGCGCGCGGGCTCTGCGGGCGCACGCCGCGCTCTCGTCGCTCGCCCGCGACCGACACCAGGTCAGTCTACGGTCATCCATAGGTAGTTACTGAGGACAAATGACAATCCTTGAAGCGACTTTGCTCAGCAGCTATTTATCTACGTCACAGCCAATGTCAGTAGTCAGATCCATTCACTCAGATTAGAATTTTATTTCCAGAGTAATACAGGCATTCAGTCGGGCTAACTTTCTATCGACACTCAGATTCAATTTATAAAAAAATGGAGGCTCGTTTTTTGCTACTAACTTGCTAATTATATTCTTCACATCCAACTTTTGTATTGTTTCGAATTTAGTCAACCCCCATTATTGATGTGAAACATCTTTAGGCGGAGGGCAAACCAAATTTTTGGCGTGGCGAGCGTGGCGAATATGGAAATTTCCGACAAATTACGGTCGGAAATTATTTTATTACTAAAATATAATAAGAAAATTTTTGTTTTTTTTTTTCTTATATGTTTTAGTTCCTGTCATAATCTGTACTTTTGTGCATATTACTAGTACAAAATAATTTCGATGTTTCACGTCTGCCAGGCGTCCCGTGACGGCGCACAAATATTTTTTTTTTTGAACATTTTTAATATTATTTAATTTATCAATTTTCAGATAACATTCAAAGCGCTGCAGTCAATCAAAGGAAATGTCAGTCATTGCAGTTCAAATTTACAGATAAAACTATATAAACCAGATCATTACGACTTAGAAATTAAACACGTAGAAGACGAAAATTCATGCACTGATAGAGGCAATCATGATGAAGATAGTATTACGCAAAAAAATTACGTGCCCGTTACTGTTAAAGAAGAAAAAGAATCTAATTCGATTTTAATTTGTCAAACTAGCTTTGAAGATTCCAAGATTAAGCTAGAAAATGATTATGTACTTTACGCTGAAGAATCAGATGAAGAAATGTTAGAAGAACTGTACGAATCTACCCCTGAACACGCTGATAATAGGGTAGAATATAACTGCGCACCTAGTCTTGAAGACTTTGATATTGAGGCGGAAAATTATTGCCTTGAAGACTCTAGAGTTAAGGAGGAGCTAAACTTTGAATCCGATGGTGTTGAGGAAGAAATTTATGCACCTTCCCAGGAAGACTGTGATATTAATGTTTTTGAGACAGAATTGGTAGTAACAAGAATGGATATTCATGGTGCAATCGCAACAGAAGTGGAGAATATCATAAACAAAATGAAACTGATTGATGAAGATGCGAGCTCCTCACGCGACGCGCGCAGTAATTATCCGGCTATCATGGATAGTGATGTTGTGAAGGATATGGTCGATGATAGCCAAACAACTTTAGGTAAGTGTTTCATTATTACGAGATTAATTTAATTATAGCTTGACCAGGAATATATCAGTGGAACCATGAGAGTGAAATTTTCGAAATTAACTTTAACTCATGAGGCAAAGTGTGTCTAAGGTTAAAATTATGGAGTGGTCAAAGCTAAATTTTACCGACGTAAGTAACAAAAAACTGGGTTGCATTAGACATGAATACTAACATTTTGACAAAAGTTTACATGTCAAATTTAAATATTTTAATTTGTTCTTCAACGGCTCGCTGGAGATTATACAGGGTGTTACAAAACTACCCGTAAAGCCGAAAGGAGGTTAAATGGGGCCTTATAACGAGTCCATTAACAATATTTAAGAACTGCAGTAACGCTGTATAACATACCCCAAAAAAATAAACAAATATTATTATTTTCACTGATGTGCAAACCCTATTTCAGTAAAATTAAAGAGTAAACTATGCAGAATGTACCTACATTTCTACATGATTCGCGGAACGACAAACATTTTTAAAGACCTAACTTAACGAAACAACCTAAACGATCACTTATTTTTTCATAATAAATGTCAAATTTACAGAAACGGTGGTTTAAATTAATATTAATTATTGAAATAGTTACCGATACAGTTCGCGAGCACGATTTAAATTGCTATCTTCATGGCCTACGCATAACATCATATTGTAATATTCCGAGTTAGAAAGCATCATCGTTGGAAAAATAGGTAAAATAGATACGCAGGGTTTTCTGTTAAATAATCTGGTTCTCTGACATGACCCTAGTAGGGTTGACTAAATTTTTGGCTTTGATAATTAATTATATTTTTTACGGGGTATTTTGTAACACGTTGTATATAAGTAACCACGTGATATTTTTAGCAAAGTTATGGCGCGAAGGTAGAAAGTACAAGGTAGAAAAATATTTGTTTTCTTCACTAGTTGTAATCGTATAAATTTGATGCAGTCTGTGGAATACCACAGGATATTCAAATTCATTTTTAGTAATGCGTTTAGATTCACATGCAAAAGTTGATGTTTTTATAATAATGCTTTATTACTTAATCTTAGTTTTCAAACGAAATTTACGAAAAAGTGTTAACGAATATATTTCAAGTTCACTTCACCTTTTGCAAAAACATTTCACATTATCATTCAATTTGATGTGTCCATAAATCATCACATTGACGAAATACTAAATTATTGAAACCATAGACAAAATCAATTCAAGACAAATTCACTCCGCACAAACTGGCGAGGCAGGAATCTTTATAGTTAGGGAGCTGGTGGCAGTAATTTTTATATGATTAATCGTCCGACATCTTGCCGTAAATTGGTCTCACTTGTGACCATTGCAGTCAGTCGAGCTGTGACCTGTCATTGTGAGCGCGCGCGCTACCTGTACTGATTACAAATAGCTGTCTCTTTCACTCTTACGCGCTGTGTATTTCCTGTCGCATTTATAGCGTGTGTATATACATTGTTATTAAATATGTATGTATGTCTCGCGGAACGATTATGTTGTGTGTGCAGTATGAAAGTGACGTATCTTTCCTAAAATATATATATATATATATATATATATATATCATTTAAACCATCCCTGAACTATAGAGAAATTCTGCACGGATATATATTAAGCTTTTTGAAAGTAAATTATTTTGTGCAGGTGACGGTAACTGCCCGCGAAACAGCGAGCCTGCACCGGCGGATCGGATCGCCGTCGACACTGTCTTATCTGATAATATAGAAACATTAATTAAGCAACAAAGACATTTAAGAACACATTCTGGCGAGAAGCCGTACTCATGTGATATCTGTAAGACAGCGTTTTCTGCTAAGTTTAATCTGAAACGTCATTTGAGAACACATTCTGGCGAGAAGCCTTACTCATGCGATAAATGTAAGAAATCTTTTAATAGGTCGTCACATCTAAAATGTCATTTGAGAACACATTCTGGCGAGAAGCCGTACTCGTGTGATAAATGTAAAAAAGCGTTTAATCAAAAATCTTACCTACAAATTCATTTGAGAACACATTCTGGCGAGAAGCCTTACTCGTGTGATATCTGTAAAAAAGCGTTTTCTTATGTATCTACTCTGAAATGCCATATAAGAACACATTCTGGCGATAAGCCTTACTCGTGTGATATATGTAAGAAAGCGTTTTCTAATGTATCTGCTCTGAAATGCCATATAAGAACACATTCTGGCGATAAGCCTTACTCGTGTGATATATGTGGGAAAGCGTTTGCTGAAATGAGTAGTCTACAAAGACATTTAAGAACACATTCTGGCGAGAAGCCGTACTCATGTGATATCTGTAAGACAGCGTTTTCTGCTAAGTTTGATCTGAAACGTCATTTGAGAACACATTCTGGCGAGAAGCCGTACTCATGTGATAAATGTAAGAAATCTTTTAGTAGGCCGTCACATCTAAAATGTCATTTGAGAACACATTCTGGCGAGAAGCCTTACTCGTGTGATAAATGTAAAAAAACGTTTTTTAATGTATCTACTCTGAAAGGCCATATAAGAACACATTCTGGTGGAGCAGCCTGTCCCTGGTGTGTCCGTGGACGTAGACCGCGAAATGAAAGACTGTATTTTTGCACTGGTTTAATCAATAGCAGGATAGCGAAAGAAAATGAACTGCACCGTGCGCGTGCGCTGACGGTGGTTTGGTTTGCGACTGGCGGCGGCCGGCCCGGCAAGTCTGTTGAACCCTCCGGTGAGGTGTGGGGGGGGCGGCGCCGGTGCCCGCGCCGCTAGATGAAGCGCTCTGAGCCCGGGGGCCCGTACGCGCGGGAGTAAGCCCGTCTACACTCCCCGGCTTGAAGTGTCTTCAATAGGAAGGGGACATATCATTGGATATGCCCTGCGGATGACGCCCTTGCGAGTGCGTATGTCCGCAACTCGCGCGACTCCGTCGGCTCCCGGCAGCAACCGCGTGACACGCCCCAGAAGCCACCGAAGAGGAGGCGCATTTTTGTCCTTCACGACAACCATAGCTCCCGGCTGCAGCTCGCCTCTCGATGTTCTCCACTTCTGTCTCTGTTGGAGCCACAACACGTAATCGTTTGAGAAGCGATTCCAGAAGTGCTGCTTTAGGTACTCGATGCGGCGAAATCGCTGGAGGCTCGATATATTCTGCCTCGTCACGTCTCGATGTGGCAAAGCAACGAGAGACCGTCCGATGAGGAAGTGGGATGGCGTTAGCGGAGATAAATCGGATGGATCGTCGGAAAGAGGAGTAAGGGGCCTTGAGTTTAAGATAGCCTCTATTTGAATAAGGCATGTAGCCATTTCTTCAAAGGTTAAATGAGTCAGAGACAATATACGCTTTAAATGAAACTTTACCGATCGAACTGAATTTTCCCAGCAAGTACCAAAATGTGGGGTATAGGCTGGTATAAATGAAAAATTAATACCCATGTCCAGAAATTGCCCTGATAGGTCCTGTGATAGTAGCTGCTTGAGCTCGTTAAATCCCCCGACGAAAGATGTTCCGTTATCGGAGAATAAACATCGAGGTTTGCCCCGGCGAGTATTAGATTGTAAGACACCAGAAATTAGCCAACCTAACCGCGATTCGATTAAAGTGGGCTTATACTTGCCAAGTTGAATTTTATTTGCGCCTATAATGCCCCAAAATATCTCCGCTCCTACTAGAATGTCAATGGATGACGGTATATAATAAGTGGGGTCGGCTAGACAAATACCTTCAGGCAATGATATGTTGTGTGTATTTATGACTGTGTTCGGTATAGATGAAGTGATCTCAGGTAGAACGAGGCAATCAATGCTCATCCTATAGCCACTAATAGAAGACTCAAACGTGATTGAGCAAGCTTGTGTACTACAGGATGTTAAGTTGTTTATGCCTATCACCTTCGAACTAGTTGTATGAGTAGGAATGTTTAATTTAGATAAAAAGTCCTTAGCTACGTAGTTCGCCGTGCTGCCGTTATCGAGCAATAGTCTGGCGCTGTGCGGCTCCCCGGTAGCGTCGAACACTTTCACCATTGCTGTGGAAAGTAAAACGATTTGCGATTTAATGGAATGGTTAGCAGACAAAGCAACATTTTGGTTTTGTGCCACTGAAGGTTCTTTATCTACGTGTAGCAGAGTGTTATGCTTTAACCTGCAATATTTGCAACTACTTAGCCTACATGAAGACGGCTTGTGCCCTGGACGCAGACAGTTATTGCAAACATTCCAACCACTAGCCCTTTGAAGACGCTCACTGGCAGGCAATTTTCTAAAGTCTAAACAAGTAAATAAATGATGGGCCTGTTTACACATGGGACATTTCAAAGATTGTGAAGTCTTGGCTAAAGATGTTATTTTCTCAGGGGCTGTAGTGACCACGAAAGCCTTAGATTTATTTGGAAGTCTGTCCGTTTTCGGTATTGTACAAGACTCCTCAAGACTCTCCAATAGATCTGCACGATTGCTAAGGAATGTCAAAAAAGAATCGAGATTTGGTGAGTCTGTTAATGAGTTCCTATACTCTTCCCACTGCCGCTTAGTGTTATGATCAAATTTATCACACATTATATGAATAATTAAGTTGTCCACGAGCCAATGATCCACTGACTCGGAACGCAAGGTGCCTAATGCTCGTAAATTCTTTTTGGTTACGTCAATAATATGTCTTAATGATTTACTAGATTCATGTTGAAATGATTCTACCGAAAATAGAGCTTGTATGTGATTGTTAATCAACAAACGCTTGTTGTCATACCTTTGACATAATAATTGCCATGCAACTGCGTAGTTATCAGCTGTAAAATCTAAGTTATCAATAATGTGTAAGGCATTATCTTTGAGAGAAGCTCGCAAGTAATGGAGTTTATCGACGTTATCCATCTCAACATCGTTGTGAACCAAGGATATAAAAATATTTTTGAATTCGAGCCAGTTCTGATAGCTGCCTGAAAAGGTAGGTATTTCTACAGTCGGTAACTTAACTCGCTTTTTGTGCCCCTGAATATCTCCGCCACCCGAGCTCACCACCGAAGAATTATGTGCCACTGCTGCGTTCCGACTGGGCGGGGCCAGGCAGCGCGCGCGGGCTATCAGCTCGTAGTACTGGCTCTCGAACTGCTCGCGCTCGCCATACTGCTCGTCAGGTTTCTCCATCAGAGCCTCGATGTCCGACTGTAATGTGTCAAATTTTACATATAAGTTGTTGATTCTAGTAATGCGGATATCAAGTTCTGCAACCTGAACTTGGCTCAGCTTTTCACAGCTCTCAAGAACAAGGAGATAAGACGCAAATTGTGTAAGCTTTGCTTTCATTGATGCTCGTTTTCTCGACATTTCAGTAGGTATTTTGCCTTCGGATGCCATTATAAAGGTTTATGACGAATGCGGCAGATTGAAGAGAGAAAGAAAAATCTTACAAGGCTTGCATAGAAAGAAATAATAATCTCAAGGCAGAAGTAAAAAGGTATCGAAGAAAATAATGCTATTAAACAGCTTGCAAAGAAATGTTCGCAGAAAAAATCAATTAAATAAAGCAAGCTAATTTAATTATTAATACACCGAGGAAATACAAAAGAAAAAAAAAAGTGAAATGTTGTAGAATGTTCAATCACAAGAGAAAGAGGTTATACGATACGTGACAGCACGTGGTCGTAGGCACGCCTACTGAACCTACCTACCTGTTGAAAGAAAAACAAATTAATCTCACAGTAATAAAATTGAAATATTGTTCTAAAATGACTACTACCTACAGTGAACGATAACTAATGAACAAGATGAAAATTAATGAAAGAAGAATAATGAACTGATAATGAATATGCTGACGCAATGCGTGACGATGGACTATTTGTTACTATTAAACTAAACTATCTACTGAACTACTGAAATTCTACGTATGAAGTAAATCAGATGACGATGAATATGTTTGAATTAAGTTTGCACAACAATATAATGGGTGTGGTGTGGTGGGTGGAGAAAGGATGAAATGTATAAGTTAGGATGAGATGAGAAGGAGAAAATCGGAACGATCTCACGAATACGATGCGTTGTCTCGATGCGCGATGACGTGGTCGCTCCGCTCCACCCGTTGTCGCTGATAATAATTCGCCTCCGTTGACTGCGTCGACTGGAAGATCGTAACGGCGGCCGCAGCTCGAAGTCCGTTACGAAGTGCCGACGGTCTCGATCGACGAATTTGGCTGGATCTTTCACTGTTCCCGACTTTCTTATGTTCGAAGGACCAAACTTATGGAGCAGCCTGTCCCTGGTGTATCCGTGGACGTAGACCGCGAAATGAAAGAATGTATTTTTGCGCTGGTTTAATCAATAGCAGGATAGCGAAAGAAAATGAACTGCACCGTGCGCGTGCGCTGACGGTGGTTTGGTTTGCGACTGGCGGCGGCCGGCCCGGCAAGTCTGTTGAACCCTCCGGTGAGGTGTGGGGGGGGCGGCGCCGGTGCCCGCGCCGCTAGATGAAGCGCTCTGAGCCCGGGGGCCCGTACGCGCGGGAGTAAGCCCGTCTACTGGCGATAAGCCTTACTCGTGTAATATATGTGGGAAAGCGTTTTCTGAAATGAGTAGTCTACAAAGACATTTAAGAACACATTCTGGCGAGAAGCCGTACTCATGTGATATCTGTAAGACAGCGTTTTCTTCTAAGTTTGATCTGAAACGTCATTTGAGAACACATTCTGGCGAGAAGCCTTACTCATGCGATATATGTAAAAAAGCGTTTACTCAAAAATCTAATCTACAAGTTCATTTGAGAACACATTCTGGCGAGAAGCCTTACTCGTGTGATATATGTAAGAAAGCATTTATTCAAAAATCTGATCTACAAATTCATTTGAGAACACATTCTGGCGAGAAGCCATACTCGTGTGATATCTGTAAGAAATATTTTACTCATTCGTCATCTCTAAAATGCCATTTGAGAACACATTCTGGTGACAAGCCTTAGTCGTGTGATATCTGTAAGAAATCTTTTACTATGTTGTCACACCTAAAATGCCAAATGAGAACACATTCTGGCGAGAAGCCTTACTCGTGTGATTAATGTAAGAAAGCGCTTAATAAAAAATCTAATCTACAAATTCATTTGAGAACACATTCTGGCGAGAAGCCTAACTCGTGTGATATATGTAAGAAAGCGTTTATTCAAAAATCTGATCTACAAATTCATTTGAGAACACATTCTGGCGAGAAGCCATACTAGTGTGATATCTGTAAGAAATATTTTACTCATTCGTCATCTCTAAAATGCCATTTGAGAACACATTCTGGTGACAAGCCTTAGTCGTGTGATATCTGTAAGAAATCTTTTACTATGTTGTCACACCTAAAATGCCAAATGAGAACACATTCTGGCGAGAAGCCTTACTCGTGTGATTAATGTAAGAAAGCACTTAATAAAAAATCTAATCTACAAATTCATTTGAGAACACATTCTGGCGAGAAGCCTAACTCGTGTGATAAATGTAATAAAGCGTTTAATAAAAAATCTAATCTACAAATTCATTTGAGAACACATTCTGGCGACAAGCCTTACTCGTATGATATCTGTAAGAAATCTTTTACTCTGTTGTCAAACCTAAAATGCCATATTATGAGAACACATTTTGGCGATAAGCCAATATATATATTACTCGTGTGATATTTATAAATTCAAATTCAAATAATTTATTTCGCTATGAGGTGATTACACACGCTTAACGAAAGTCTAGGTAACTACAAACTACTTAAAGAGAAGAGATATAATGCTATTCTAAACTGATTAATATAAAGCAAAGGATGAGCTATTGATCCTTGAATGAATAGCTAATCCTACACAGGTGCCTAACCTGCCTTATGGCTAATTTACAATAATTACCTACCGCTAAGCTAAGCTCTTAGTCACGATAGACTATCTATCTGGTCATCGGCTTTAGGAAGAATTTACAATATTCTTATCCTATGCCCTAGTGTAGGCCGAGAGAGAAAAAAAAGCCGGAGGAAAAACTCTTGGTACTCTTTTAAAATTCAAATTAATTTGTACAGAAAAATGTACAGTATGACCATGACATGATCAGGACAGACACGAGACAGCCAATCGTGTATGCCAAGAATCACCCCATATGCCACCTGCTTACAATATTTAGTATAATTAATACAAGGAAAAGCATAGTGATAGCCTATCAGAGTTTAATTCAGTCCCATGCCTTCTTATCATCCAAATACTCCTGAATACCATAATAAGGTTTTCGACATAACGTTTGTTTGATGTTTTTTTTTTAAATCTGTGTAAAGGCAGAGACTGAACCGCAGCCGGGACTTTGTTGAATATTAGAATAGACATTCCTATGAAGGAACGACTTTTCTTACTAAGCCGGCATTTAGGAAACGCTAATTTGTGGCCGTTCCTTAGTGTTACATTGCGCAAGGCATTTAGGTCACTACGACTTACAAACTGATGCCTATTTTTACGAATATACATAATGTTCTCATAGGTGTACTGCGATGCAAGGGTTAGGATGTTTATTTCCTTAAATTTTTCTCTTAGGGAGTCTCTACTTTTCATTTTGTATATAGAACGGATAGCCCTTTTCTGCAAAATAAAAATAATATTAGCATCCGCTGCATTACCCCAGAGTAAAATGCCATAGGACATTAAACTGTGAAAGTAACTGAAATAGACCAATCTAGCGGTATCGACATCCGCTAAACAGCGTATCCTTTTAACCGCGTAAGCTGCAGAATTTAGTCTATCCGCCAGTCGACAGATATGGGGTCCCCACTGTAACTTCGAATCAATGGTGATTCCAAGAAAAACAGTCGAGCTATCTAAGTTCAGTTTTTCACCATTTAGTTCTGGTTGCTTATCCACTTGTTTCACATTAGGTGCTGAAAATTTTAAACAATTGGTTTTATTACCTGTATTTCTACGACAGAGAACATGCATGATTTTTTCGTTATTTTGTCGTCCTATTAACTGCGTGGTACAACTAAAACCATTATTAAATTGATATATTATTTACAACAATTATTTAAAATTATGTCTCGTAGATCTAAGTATTGATAAAGCTTAAACAAAAATAAGTAATTTTCAGCTTGAACTTTTCTTCGATGTCTATCGCGCGCGTCGCATAAATATAGGTATATAATATAACACATTCTGGCAAGTAGCCTTATTCGTGTGATATCTGTGAGAAATCTTTTAATAATTTATTTCATCTGAAATGTAATTTGCGGACACATTCTGGCGAGAAGCCTTACTCGTGTGATATGTAAGAAATTGTTTAGTTATTTGTCTACTCTGAGAGAACACATTCTGTCGATTAATCTTAGACTTGTGATAGCGTCAGATTCAGATTCATTTATTTTTCATTATATGGTATGTATACATTAACATTGTTCACTTTTCTCTATTTTAAAAATATAAACTTGTCTATGGTCTATCATAGACCTATGACTATGGTCGATTTGAGACATTAGCTTTGCTAATGCTTCGTTGGGAATGGCGCGCATGAGTTGATGTGAAGCCACATGCCCTTTTCGTTTTCGCTGTCGTATTTTATCGTTATCGTTAGTTTATTGGCAAATACTATATAACTATCGCGGATCAAGTGGTGAAGGGGAAGGAACACGCAAGAGGAAGGAGTCCGCACGAGTACAGACGACCCAAGATCCCCACGCAAGGTTTGGTACCGCAGACGCCATTGGTAAGTTCATGGGCCCCAATTAGCTGATGCTCCACCGACCTTGCTGAACGCGCGATCACTAAGAACTTGATCACCAGAAATTTGGTAAGTGCGAACTAATTTTTCTTGTGTTTCCGTCACTCATCCACTTTATCCCCCACCTTCTAGTTTAATACAGTCCACTGCTCAGGCCGAGGCCCACCCATTTTTCGGGGCTTCGACCTAAATATAAACAAACATTAAAGGCTTAATTATTTATCTACCCACGGTGCACGAAGTTGATGCTAGCGAGAACGCGGCAAGAAACTCTTTACAAATTTTACAATTTAATAATTCGGTCAAGGAACATTAATATTGGACTTCTAGTGGTGTTGGAGATACTTCGCACCACAGAGAAAATAACATGCTACGTACAGTTCATACCATGACTTTTTATTATTGAAGTAGTCACTTATTTTATAGAAAAGCATCATTTGCTATGTTTCAAAATGTCATTGCTACAGAAGAGTGAATGATTGAATTGATGTGAGTGAAAAGTCAAATGACACAAATATATATATACTAAATAGAGTTTGGCAAGCAAGTGACAACCAAATAGTTATGGTTACGCGTATTCAGGTGTGCCAATTTTCTCCCACGCCCAACAGCGGGGATGTCACCGACGGGGTTCGCCCCTGGAGCAATTGCCCGGATAGATGGACCATACTTACGTCCGAATTTCCTCACGCAGGAGCGCCCACAGCGCCGCGAAAGAGGAAAGGTTTCGTTTGGCGCACCAATGACGTCATTCTCCACCAATCCGCATAAGAGCAGCGTGGTGGAGTATGCTCTAGACGTAACGCGTACAAATAATGACCTCGCGCTCCTACATTATAGCGATACTTTATGTGTGTCTGGGGGGATGTTTGGCCTGTCCAATTGGTCTGGCTGCTGACCAACAGTGTTGAAATACTCGTAGTTCCCTAAGTGTCGTGCATAAAAATCAAGCTTGAGAATATAAGTAAAATGACATAATTTTTTCTGGATCTTTAATGCGTCTGGTAAGGGTAAGCGCCGACGGAAAGTGTCTGGCAACAGTTATTATTAATTTGTAACAAAATTATCTAAAATATATGTGAAAATCAGCCATGAGATTTTAAGAAAAATAGGTATGTACTGTAATTATCGATCTTCAGCATCTGATACCAATGAATTGGCCGTCGACCCAAGCTAGCAGGTATGCACACACTCAAACGGTCGTATTAATAAACATAGACTAGAGCAAGAGTAACTTTAAAACTTGTCGTAAATAAGATTTAATGAAATTCATTATTAATAAACATGGATTAACGAAGAAGTAAGCTATTCCGAGTCTTATCTCAGAATCAAAGATAGTCCATGTCGCTACATAGTTTAGCGATGGTTTAGCGAGCGATTAGGCGTGCATTGACAACATTGACGTTGACTTGACGCGTTCTAAACGTCATTGATATTTATTTAGAAACTTTGATACATCCGTAGGTTCTGGTTCTGTTCGTTTTTAGTTGTTAAAGATGGATAGAGATTATTTTATTGATGATTTGATGGTGATAGACGAGATACGTGAGATGGAAAACCAAGTTCCACATTTACTGCGAGACGTGTGAAGTTGTATAAAACTCGTCAAAATCTATTGGAACTTCATGGTGCATGAAACTGAGCTTAAATCTAAATACCGATTTTCAAGATAATACTGAGAGGGAAGAGATGGACAACCGGGCACATAAAAACAAGGAACTCAGTTGAAAGATGTTTTGTAGTGTTGAAGTCCTGATTTAAATGTTTACTTCGAGACTTCACAACAAAATTAGAAAATACCAAATTGTACATTGTTGCATTAGCAGTACTGCACAATATAGCCATGTACAAGTATGATATGCTTGAGGGTGTAGAGGAGGAGAGCATTGTTCCTGTGATGCAGGCCATAATAAATAACTGTGTCAGAGGTAATGCAGCACGGGCAGCATTTATCGAAGAGAATTATTAAAATAAATAGACCAGAATGTGAAGGAATAAATATGCATATTTTATTGAATAATTTGTTATTGGTTTTATTTCTTCTACCTTTAATGAAAAATTGAAACCACATGCATGCATTTTGGTAGGTGGTAGAGCCTATAGGGAACCAAATAGGTTTTATATGAAAGCTAATTGGTTCCATATAGAGTTCGCCCGGGGCAGTACCACCGCCCGCCACGGTACCTAGTACCATTTCTGCCGTGTAATAATTGTTTTTAAAGCAATTGTGGTCCGGTTGGAAAGGTGTGGATTCCGGTTACACTTCTTTAGAGGCGACCATCTTAGTCCTCAAGGGTAGCAACACATCTGTGACTGACTTAGAACGAGACTCCTACTAACAAGTACTAACTGGACTATTACTAACACCAACTAACAGGACTAACTATCACTAACAGTCCCCAGTCCTCATACCTACTAACGAACTGACCAACTAATGTTCTAATTAACTCTCTCAACTAATTGGACTAACCATCCCAGTCCCTAATTGAGTCTTGTTCAAAGTCAGTCACAGTTGTCATGGGTGGCAGCGGATGGGTGGTGCTGCAAGCTCGTTTGCTATCTTTTATCCATAAAAAAAAAAAAAAATGTGACAAGACCTATTATTTACTTTTTGCAAGGAATTTCGTGATTAATAATCAATTTAACAAAAACTGTTTCGGTGAATACTTATTAGGTACTTATTCTAAATTTCTTTTTTTCATAAAATTTCTCTTCTCTTTACAAAATTGCTGCTTTTAGATTTTCTCTAAGAATTTCCATTTTTAATCGCTTTTTCGCCATTACTCTTAGATTTTCCATTTTTAGTGCACGCTTCTCTTCCGCAATTTCCAAAATTCTCATATTATGTTGTTCATCTTTCAACATTTACCTAATTAAAGTAAATCAATTTTAAATTTTACAAGTAACAAACTGCGAGGAGCGAGGTTACGGTTAGAGTATGTAAAATGTACTCTGTGGTTAAAAACGCTTTAAATTGACTGAGCTGCACTGTCACTGCACGTCCAGTTTGATGTTGTCAATCCCAAAATATGAGCTATCACTGTCATTTTAATGCATGAAGTCGTTCACTGACTCACTCTTTTTACTTTTAAATTTTAAAGGTTGCCATATTTTACTCGTTAAACCCGGAATAAGAAATGTATTGTTAGTCCGAGGCTACTCCATGTTTATTAATAGCATTGCAATTACGAAGTTGTTCCTAGGTTAATCAAGAATTAACTAGTCCAAGTGTAACTTCGGATTACGCTTGGAGTAAGCGATTTTTATTAATAAGGGTGAAAGTGTGTACTAACACTAGCTTATCCCATTTATATTGTTTATGAGAAAATAAGTAAGTAAGTGTAAAGTAAGTAAAAATAAGTAAAGTGTAAAAATAAAGTAAGAGAAAGTAAGTAAAAAGTAAAAAAAGTAAGTAAGTAACCGACTGTGCAGGTCCAAAAGGTGAATATATGTCTGCGATTTTTGTCGTTAATTTGAATATATTTAATTGCGCCCCCAGGTTGCCATATAACCCTCAGTGGAGTGGCAAAACTTGCATTTTTTAAGAATACACATGTTATTACTCAATAAATGAATTTTTAAATGACTCGAATGCAATTTGTAAGTGAAAGTTAAAATATGTTATAATAATAGAACTAATAATATAAATTATAACTAATCATAATACTACGTAGAATGTAACTAATAAATTAATAATATAAATAATGTCATATACACTTAATTATGAGTTACCCATACTTTATATATTTGTACGCCTTTTAACGGCTAGGTATAATGGATTCTCTTGGATTAAACTTCACCTCTTATTTCTTACCACTATGACAAACCTATACCTAACGACAAATAAAACATTTGAATTTGATTAATCTCTTGCATTTTCAATTTGTCCCATAGTAAGTCGTATAGTCTCCTCTCAGAAGTCCAGCAGTGGGACGTCTATGGGTCGCAGCGAAGAAGCGAAGCAGCGAAGTCGTATAGTAAATAAGAAACGCTTTTATGTTTTTATTACATTTATTTGTGTTCCTTCTATTTTTATAAAATACCTCAAAAACAAAGTGGGCCACATTACTACCTTTTCCTCTATGTAAATATACCAGGAACAATTTTAACTATATTATTTTCATCAAAATATATATACATACGGCAGCGTCGACAGCCTAAATGATCGCGTCCATCGTATGTGATCGATGTAGTTAAGTAACGACGCGCGCAGTCCATTTGAGGGTGGCCGCTAGTGGCAAACATTATAAGGGGGCGTACATGCTTCGGAGGGCACGTTAAGCCGTCGGTCCCACACGTATAAATATATCTATACATCAATAGACGATTAGTAAGTAAGGGTTACTTATTAATACTGAGCTTCTTTGCGTAGGTACCGAATGCAATATGTTCAACTCTCCCACAAAAACACAATACAATGGTTGTGTTTGATGGATGCTTATCTGCATAGTATTACTTGTCTTGGAGGAGATTCCTTGAGACCCATGAGGTAGACAATGTATTGTGTGCTACGGAATTTAGACTTTTTTTTTTCTTTGATCTTTGCATTCTTATGAATGGTCTGTTATGCAAAACTCAGAAATTCAGATTGGGTGCAATATTGTGTATAAACTGTAATATAATAATTTTCTATAATAACTTTCCATAATAATTTTCCATATTAATTTTCAGAATGAATGCACACAGTGAGAACAACTAATCTTGGGAGGACAGTGACGATGACATCCCCCAAACTAATATAAGTGTTGATGAGCAGTATATGTAGGAAAATTACAAAAAAATAAAATGTAAATCATGTAATAAAATAGTTGTTATAGATTGTCGTTTTATTTTATTTTTCCAATGCCAATAATAAATAAGTATATAACTAATAATAAATCTCATCACATTTATTTTTAAATTATCGATACAATAAGTACTACCCTATTGCATGTTATCGACAAGTAAAGAAAAGTTGGCACTTCACTACCGTCTGTCGACGGTGGCGCCAAAACTGTTCTGATGGAAACAGTCGCAATTTTTAAGTGTCCCATCTGTAGCTAGCTACTAATATACTAATCTGTGGTGACATTTTACAAAATGACAATCAACAATGACACATACCTACTTTATTTTGCAATAGTTTGTGCATAGTATTTTGTTTGTATCAATTCTATTTACTTTTTGTGTAGAAATAAGTTACCGTTTTATGATCAAAATTATAAACTTGAGTACATTGGTATGCAGTGCATTGTTGCAAATTATAACAGTGGTTCGAACCCTAGATCTCTCTGTGGTATAACATTCCATACGTAAGTGGTGCTTCTGAACTGATTTGCTGACTATTTCACATCTAACATGCAGTAGAACGGTACAAGGCAATATCAGTCCTTGCTCGTATCTGTATTTTATTAAATATAGCATAAATTGTCTCGTCATTCTCAGCTCGGTTCTACTTTCCATTAGTAAACTACTAATTTGGGGGTAAAAAGGGGGTGGGGGGTAGACGGGGACTCCCCCACTTTTTTTCGGGGGGCCTGCGGCCCCCTCTACCCCCCGCTTACCAGCTACCTAAAAACGATTTATTGATTATTGATTGATTGAGGATGATTTTGTTGCAAGGGGCGGGGTAGCTAATTTCGTTCAGTGAAAAATGGGTTAAAAAACATGAGAAAAATATGAGTGTAATTACCTGAGGACACATTAAGAAAATAAAGATTTTTGTATTTTTTGTATTTTGTATAGTGCCTAATTAATAAGTATAATATCTCTAATTAATAAGCTTCAAATAATGGTCAAGTCAAATAAATAAAACAATAACAAACAATGTAGTCAAGTGATGAATACGCAGTAGAGCGGCTCACTAGAGTTTATCACTTGCACACTCGAAAGCACTGACTGAAGTGAAGTTCGACACAAGCGGCAGCGGCTCTAAATATAGGGGTCATTTCAATTATTTCTAGAGTATTTTCGCCTAATTTGACTGTGATACCAACATACAAAGGTTAATTCGAAGTCATTTTTTGTGGTTAGGTTGGGAAAATGCAGACAGTTCGCTATAAAACATCGTCAGAATATTTCTATAAACTAAAATTTTACATATTTCAAATTTTTTTTTAAAGAGTTCTATTCAATTCCGAGCAGCGAAATTTCGTATACGGGCTAGATTAATGAGTTCTTTACGTAAAAAAAAAATTTGCTCAAAACTAGTAGTTTACTAATGGAAATGGAAAGCCTGCAAACCTTTATGTGTCATTTACTGACAAAATCTATGATTGGCCAGGTATATGAATTTAGCTTTAACCTTGGCTCTGCCCGCAATATATCTTTTTTTCCATGCAAAACCTAACCATGTAAGGCTAAATGTAGTATTTAATAAATATACCGGCTCAGCTTTAGAATATGCAACACCACAGATCGGCTATGTACTTCTTTCACAGCTAGAACTCGTTAAAAGACGTCCATTCACAAAATATCTCAGCGCGGAGACGCGCCGTCTATGAGCGTATATGCGAGCATGTTGGCATGCAGCTGCGATGAATGTCCAGCGACAGTTGCAACACGATGGATATCGTCAGAGTATATTTAAACAAGTAAGTTAACTTCGACCCCATATATAGAATTAGTGGAAGCTTTGCTCGCGCGGAATTAGACATAACAATAGTTTCGTTTACACCTATAAAATATTATATAGCCTATGTCGCCTAGTGAAGATGCAACTTTCTAATGGTGAAAGAATTTTTGAAATCGGTCCAGTAGTTTTTGTGTGAAAACATTACAAACAAATCTTTTTTCTTTATAATATTAGTATAGATTAATAGCCTACTTTTTACGCCTTGTAGTGCCGTTGATATATAGTAGAGACTCGATTATACGGACCTCAGCTATACGGATTCGCGATTATCTGGACCGCGGCGCTATGACCATAATTCACATAATTCACTCGTATGTATGATGTATGTAGTATTTATGTCCTGGAATCTTGCAATCTATATTTCACCCACTTCCACTGAAGCTATCGAGCTGAAATTTGGCACACATTCCGATGGCAATGCACGAAAATAAAAAATAAAACAATTTTTTTTTTAATATTTTTAAATTTCTTTTTGTCATCATCCCAAAAAGAATTTTTTAATATTAGACCTCTGAAGAATAGAGAATAGAGAATATTAGACCTATGGCGGACTGGTATAAATGTTCTAAGTGTCACCACATCCCGGTCTATAACGCCCGCTCTGGACGGCCGGTTAAGGCAAGCCAGAGGCGAGACTCCTGCGGCTCCTCCTGGGGTCCTCTCCGACCAGCCAGTAAAGGCAAGCCGGAGATGGGGAGCCTGATCGAGTCTCAGAGGAACTCTGGTCCGTCGAGTCGCTACTCCCTTTTTTTTTTTTTTTTCTTTTTTTTTTCTTATATGTTTTAGTTCCTGTCATAATCTGTACTTTTGTGCATATTACTTGTACAAAATAATTTCGATGTTTCACATCTGCAAGGCGTCCCGTGACGGCTCACAATTTTTTATTATTATTTACCGTTTTTACACTTAGCATATCTATATATATAAAAGGAGAAGGTGACTGACTGACTGACTGACTGACTGACTGACTGACTGACTGACTGACTGACTGACTGACTGACATATCAACGCAGGGCCTAAACTATAAGGGCTAGAAACTTGAAATTTTGCACAGGGGTTCCTTTTATAACGTAGGGGAGCACTAAGAAAGGATTTTTGAAAATTCACCCTCTAAGGGGGTAAAACGGGGGTGCAAAGTTAGTATGAAACTTTCCCGTTTTTGAAGTCGTTAGACGGGTTGGGTCTAATTCTATTCTACGCTAGCGAAGCTGCGGGGCGTCCACTAGTCAATTATATAATTCAATAATCAATTCGTTTCAGATATGCCGCGTGTGTCTGGCAACCAATACTGAAACATATGATATGAATGAGGGTGATCGGAGGACTCACTATGAAGAAATCACTGAGTTAAATGTAAGTGTTCTAACTGTATATAATAAGTACATATAAGTATACGTAAGTATATAATAAGTACGTAGCGTCCATAGCCCAATGGCTCGCGTTGATTCAATGTGATCGAAATAGTTAAGCAACGACGCTATATTGGTAAAGCAATATTTTGATATAATGTATTGCATTATCAGATTGGAGACGATGACAAGTTCCCTCGCGCGCTGTGCTGGGAGTGCGCGCACCGCCTGGCCGCGTGCCACCGGTTCAGGGCGCGCGCCAGGCTGGCCCACTGCCTGTTGGAAGGCTTACTAAAGGCCGATGGATACGTGAGTTAAAATTTTGTGTGGTTTTTTAGTTTTTCCCTGGCGATGACAGCCTAGCAGCTATTTTTTTGTTAAGGGGCCGAGACCAAGGATGATCCAATTATTGGAATATATCCACCATTGGAGGGATTTAATTATCCCTCATGGTAGGATCACGGTATACCAGTATGGGGCTGTGGTCCTACTGGGCTAGGGGCGAATGATAATGTTGATATATGTCTGTATTTTTATCGATTAAATATTTTAAATTAATTATTTAAAGAATGAGAAAATCTAACCCTGTTGTGTTTACCCTAATTAAATATTACCAGCTGTAACGGTGTAGGAAATGGTCGCGAGGAAACCTGCATGCCTGAGAGTTATCCATAGTGTTGTCGAAGGCATGTCTGCCAATCTGCGTTTCGGCAGCGTGGTGACTATGGCCTATGTTATATTTTATGGACTAGTGTTCGCGTTAGTCCTAGAATTATAGTTCATCGATTGTTTTTTTTAAATATTTTTGTACCATCCAGATTACAGAGACAAATATAGTTAAGATTAGTAGAGATGAAAATGGGCTGGAAACAAGGCTACGTAAGAACCGAGCAATTTATTCTTACATTGGCGAAGAAGATGATACACATTCAAATAATTTCGAGGAAGACTTGCAACAAGGTATAAAAGAGGAGGAAACAGAAATAGAGATGCCACAGACAGTATATTTAACAAACGATGTAATGAAAGAAGAGTTGGTGGTTAAAAATTTAGAAATGGAAGAAGCGGGCCAAAAATTGGAAGCAGACAAGGGAGATGAATCTGAAGAAGAGGATTTGAATAGAAATTGTTCCATATTCAAAAACTCAGAAGAAAAAGTTAAAGAAAAAATAAAAATTGAACCGAAAGATGAAAGAGATAAAAAGGATTCTGAAAGATCTGATAATGTCAAATTAAAAACGAGACGAGGAGGCAAGCGAAAGCCACGAGAGAATAAAGTTAGAGAAAAGGGTGATGAAAGCATAATCAGCGAATCTGAATTGAGTTTGGAGGAACAGATTGAAGAGTTTGAGAAACGAAAGCAATCAGATAATTATCAGCTTTCTCCATTTAAATGCGAATTGTGTTTCAGAGGGTATATAGACGAGGCGGCTTTTAAGTTGCACACCCTGAAGCATTCAGATGTAAGTGTTTTTATATAAGAGTAGATTTCCCGCGGCCCCTGCCCCGGATTCGGTTTTCGATAAAGAATTACGTTTCAGAATTAGTATCAGCGCCATTTGTTATCGCTCTGCTAACCATGTTTCCAATAAATTGGCGAAGCATCCATTCCCAAAGGGTTTCCTCGGAATGCTTACATATTCCCGGTCTATGTCCTGGGTTCGATTAGATTATTAGTTTACATAACAACAAATTTACTTGATAAGTTAATTTGTTATGTAAATATTTAATAATTTACATTTCTTCCCCAATTAGTAAGTGAATTAAATAAATAATGGAAGACTGTATAATTTTTTTGAATTATTTCTTTATTCTTAAAAATTCTCTATTAATTTTTGTTTTGTGACACCTACCTCCAGCTCTACCAGGTTGACTGGTAAAAAATGCCTTGGGGCATTAAGTACGCCTTTTGTAAAATCTTATCAGGATTTTGTCAATAAAGCCTTAAATAAAAAAAAATAAAAAAAATCAGTTGTGTTACAGAAAGAAAGGGCACACGAGTGCCACATATGCAAGCTGCGGTACACGAGCGTCGGCCGAGTGCGGTCGCACGTGGCGATGTATCACATGTTCAAGTATAGTTGCAAGAAGTGTTCCTTCGTCAGCATGTCTCGGTAAGAAACTCCTCATGGTCATTCTATTTTAACAGTAGATTTTCACCGCTCCACTCGCAACTAATCGTATTCCGTGTACCGTCAATATAGGCGGTGGGAGGTTGTTCCAGCATTTCGTGGCATTATATTTATAATTACCACGAAATGATGCTGTACATGTGTGTTGCCAGTGATGACATACGGATCCGAGACGTGGTCCTTTACCGTCGGCCTCTTGCACAAGCTCAAAGTCACTCAACGCGCTATGGAGAGAACTATGCTTGGTATTTCGCTACGAGACCGAATCAAGAATGATGAAATCCGTAGGCGAACAAAGCTCACCGACATAGTTCGCAGAGTTAGTAAGTTGAAGTGGCAATGGGCAGGCCACGTCGTTCGAAGGACTGACAACTGGTGGGGGAGAAAAGTCCTCGAATGGAGACCACGACTCGGAAAAAGGAGCACAGGCCGCCCTTCGACAAGGTGGACAGACGACCTGAAGAAGTCGGCGGGAAACCGCTGGTTTCAGAAGGCACAGGACCGGTCGGAGTGGTGTCGTTTAGGAGAGGCCTATGTCCAGCAGTGGACCTCAAAAGGCTGATGGATGGATGCTGTACAGAATACACGAATCACATTGATCCGTCATTATGGTGGGGAGGAGAAGAAACACTTTGACATTTATATACATACTTGACGTTTATATACTTGACATTTATATATTGGTAAGGATAACATCATACCTTTTTTTTTTTTTGTAAGTATGTATATCTATTTGAATTATTTTTGTGAACATTTATTTTTTTAATTTTAATTTTTTTAATTTTTTTTTTTAAATGTATTAGTAGTATGTATTATTTATGACATTTGATTTGATTGTTATTTTTATCATGTACCTAATTTCTAACTCTTGACAATTTTATTAATAAGTGTAATTGGGTGATCCGTTCTTATTAATTATAATTATAAATAAATAAATAAATAAATAAAAAAAAAAAAAAAAAAATTACCTACAGTAGGCAGAGTTGGCCTAGTGGTTGCAAGCGCGATTGTTAAGCTCGAAGTCCTGGGCTCAATCTCGGGTCAGGCAGAGTATTTTTGAGATATTCTTTCTTTACTTTTTTCTCACTCGAAATTTGCTGTAGTAGAAAGTAGGCAAGTCTAGTGCCTCTATAATAATTTTACAACACAAAGGTTTTTTTTTTGTTTTCAGAAATATGTCGAAAACGCACGAAAATTATCACAAGGGTACTACTTTTCCTTGTCCACATTGTGAAAAAGTTTTTGTGTGAGTACTTTGTGTGTTGTAGCGTAACCTTTAATATACCACAACCCTTTCTTTAACCCACTGTTGGGCTCGGATCTCCCTACGGGATGGGTGGGTTTAGGTTTATCCACCACGCCCGCCAAGCGCGGATTGGCAGGCTTCCATGCCCAAAGGGTGAAATACGGAACCCTTGACGTCTTAACTATCGCGATTCATGAGATACAGCCTGGTGACAGACGGACAGCGGAGCCTTAGTAATAGGGTCCCGTATTACCCTTTGGATGCGGAACTCTTAATAAGTTCTACCTCTTTCTTCTTTAATCTTCTTTTCTTTAAAGATAGCATGGTTTCCAGCAAGAACACGTCGTGTTTCAACCACGTGCGCAAGAAGCACGCCACCCGCTGCGCGTGCGCCGCGTGCGGGCGCGCCTTCAGCGGGGAGAAGGGGCTGAGCCATCACATGAAGCTGACGCACCGCTTCGACGACGCCGCGGTGAGTGCACGCGTGATAGCAGATGTAGGTGTAGGGGTGAGAATATGTGAGGGGGGATAGGTGTAGTATAGGGGTGTGAATATATGAGGGGGAATAGAAGCACGCCACCCGCTGCGCGTGCGCCGCGTGCGGCCGCGCATTCAGCGGGGAGAAGGGGCTGAGCCACCACGTGAAGCTGACGCACCGCTTCGACGACGCCGCGGTGAGGCAGATGTAGAGGTGTAGGGGTGAGAATATGTGAGGGGGATAGATGTAGTATAGGGGTGAGAATATATGAGGGGGAATAGAAGCACGCCTCCCGCTGCGCGTGCGCCGCGTGCGGGCGCGCCTTCAGCGGGGAGAAGGGGCTGAGCCATCACGTGAAGCTGACGCACCGCTTCGACGACGCCGCGGTGAGTGCACGCGTGATAGCAGATGTAGGTGTAGGGGTGAGAATATGTGAGGGGGGATAGGTGTAGTATAGGGGTGTGAATATATGAGGGGGAATAGAAGCACGCCACCCGCTGCGCGTGCGCCGCGTGCGGCCGCGCATTCAGCGGGGAGAAGGGGCTGAGCCACCACGTGAAGCTGACGCACCGCTTCGACGACGCCGCGGTGAGGCAGATGTAGAGGTGTAGGGGTGAGAATATGTGAGGGGGATAGATGTAGTATAGGGGTGAGAATATATGAGGGGGAATAGAAGCACGCCTCCCGCTGCGCGTGCGCCGCGTGCGGGCGCGCCTTCAGCGGGGAGAAGGGGCTGAGCCATCACGTGAAGCTGACGCACCGCTTCGACGACGCCGCGGTGAGGGCACGCGTGATAGCAGATGTAGGTGTAGGGGTGAGAATATGTGAGGGGGATAGATGTAGTATCCATCCATCAGCCTTTCTGGGTCCACTAATGGACGTAGGCCTCCCTCAATCGTCGCCACTCCTCCCGATCCTGCGCCCTCTGAATCCAACGGTATAGGTATGTAGTATAGGGGTGTGAATATATGAATGGGGAATAGATGTAGTATAGGGGTATATATGAAGGGGATAGATGTAGTATAGGGGTGACAATATATTAAAGGGGGATAGGATGTCGTATATTATGGGTGAGAATATGTGAATGGGGAATAGATGTAGTATAGGGGTGTGAATATATGAAGGGGGATATATGTAGTATTGGATGAGAATATATGAGGGGGGATAGATGTAGTTTAGGGGTGAGAATATATGTGGAAGGATTTATGTAGAATATGGGTGAGAATATATGAGGACCGTCTATATATTACTGAGTATTTTTTTATGTAACGTTGTTATGTTATATGTTAAGGTTGTTGTTTTTACTGACTACGTTTACAAATTAGCCCTTATAACGTTCAGGTGCCGCGAGAGGAGCACCGCTGTCAGCTGTGCGAGCTCAGGTTTGCTTCGCAGAAGGCGCTGGAGACGCACCTCAGCCAGAGCCACCCCGGCAGGTCAGCCAACAATTAAATAATAATATTGCGTAAAGCGTAGCGTCCATAGCCCAATGGCTCGGGTCGATTCAATGTGATCGAAAGAGTTAAGCAACGACAGGCGCGGTCGGTTTGTGGATGGGTGACCGCTAGTGGCAAAATTTCATGGACGCTACCGTGCTTCGGAGGGCACGTAAAGCAGTCGGTCCCGGTTGTTTTCAATGTTGGAAACAGTCGTTAAGCCTTGTCGAAGACCTTCGGGTGGCTTGAGAACATTCGACACTGGGTTGGCCACTAACCCCACCACCAATCCGCATTGGAGCAGCGCGGTGGAGTATGCTCTAGACCTCCCGCAGAAGTGTCTGTGGGGGAGACCCGTGCCCAGCAGTGGGACGTCAATGGGTCGCAACGAAGACTGTCAATTGTATGAAGACCACGTCCACCAGTGTATTATATATTGTAAGATTTTTATTTAATTTTTCCAGCTTGCCGCCAAGAGAGAGATCGAAGGTACGGCGGGGGAAGTCAAGTAAACCTAAGAGGCTGTCGAGGCCCGCGCCGCCCATACGCTGCGAGCAGGTTAGTTCATCATCATCATTATCATCATCACAACCCTTGCTTTGTCCCACTGTTGGGCACGGGTCTCCTCTCAGAATGGGAGGGATTAGGCCTTAGTCCACCACGCTGGCCAAGTGCGGATTGGCAGACTTCGCATACCTTCGAGAACGTTATGAAGAACTCTCAGGCGCATGTTTCCTCACGATGTGTCCTTCACCGTTATAGCAAGTGACATTTAATTTCTTAAATCGCACATAACTTGGAAAAGTGATTGGTGCGTGCCGCTTGGGTTTGAACCCGGACCGCTCGAGTGAGAGGCGACTTCGATAGCCACTGGGCTGTCACCGCTATATATCAATAGCTATTATTATTTAGTTTAAAATTAAACCTTCTGTCAGCGGCACAGGGTGTACAGAAAAAGTCATGTGAGTTTATGTTACATATTTTATGTTTAAACTAGTGGACGCCCGCAGCTTCGCTCGCGTAGAATTAGACCCATTAACGACGTCTGCCCGCGTTCTGGTTGCCCACTTGACTTCAAAAACGGCAAAGTTTCATACTAACTTTGCACCCCCGTTTCACCCCCTTAGGGGATGAATTTTCAAAAATCCTTTCTTAGTGCTCCCCTACGTTATATAAGGAACCCCTGTGCAAAATTTCAATTTTCTAACCCGTATATATAATCTAGAAGGTGACTGACTGACTGACTGACTGACTGACATATCAACGCAGGGCCTAAACTATAAGGGTTAGAAACTTGAAATTTTGCACAGGGGTTCCTTTTATAACGTAGGGGAGCACTAAGAAAGGATTTTTGAAAATTCACCCCCTAAGGGGGTAAAACGGGTGTGCAAATTTAGTATGAAACTTTGCCGTTTTTGAAGTCAAGTGGGCAACCTGGACGCGGGCAGACGTCGTTGATGGGTCTAATTCTACGCGAGCGAAGCTGCGGGCGTCCACTAGTACATTATATAGATTGACATGTATCTTTGTAACTATTTTTAAGTAATAATAATAATGAGCCGGTAATGGAATCCACCAACTGCCCTGTTCCAGTGCGACGCGCAGCTGGCGGACGCGCGCGCCTACCACGCGCACTTCAGGCGCGAGCACCGCGACAAGAATCGAACCCAGTACACCACGAGGCCCTTCCGCTGCATGTGCGAGGTCTGCGGCAGGACATTCCAGGTAACATCACACTCGGGTCACTACCGAGCTTTGACGTCCCACTGCTGGGCACGGGTCTCCCTCACAGACACTTCTGCGGGAGGTCTAGAGAATACACCACCACGCTGCTCCAATGCGGATCGGTGGAGGGGCTAGTGGCCAACCCAGTGTCGAATGTTCTCAAGCCACCCGAAGGTCTTCGACAAGGCTTGACGACTGTTTCCAGCATTGAAAACAACCGGGACCGACGGCTTTACGTGCCCTCCGAAGCACGGTAGCGTCCATGAAATTTTGCCACAAGCGGTCACCCATCCACAAACCGACCGCGCCCGTCGTCGCTTAACTCTTTCGATCACATTGAATCGAAGCGAGCCGTTGGGCTATGGACGCTACAACGCCCAACAGCGGGGAAGTCACCGACGGGGTTTACCCCTGGAGCAATTGCCCGGACAGAGGGGATCTCTCCTAATTCCGAATTCCCTCAACGCAGGAACGCCCACAGCGCCGCGTGAGAGGAGGAAAGGTCTGTCTGTCCGCTCGGGTGAAACATTCCTGTGTGTTTGTTCAGTGTCTTGATCCTAATATCTATTTAAGTATGTATTTAAAAAAAATGGTTGTCTGTAATGTCGATTTACAGACGATAATTTTACTTGATAACGTTATAAGAAATATTATTATAAATTGTAGCATTGATTCACAAAACATACACTGGCTCTGTGCCTTTTTCGGAAACACGCTATCATCAAATACATTAATATCTCAGTACGCCCTAGTAAACTAGCTCCATTGCTATGGGTTACAATCTAAAATTAAATGAATACGCTTGGCGTAACACTTGGCGGTACGTTTGGCGTAACACTTGGCGGTACGTTAGGCGTAACACTTGGCGGTAAGTTTGGCGGTACGTTTGGCGTAACACTTGGTGGTACGTTTGGCGTAACGTCATTGATTTTTAAGACGTTATCACGTCAATAATATTCTCGTATCAATCTGACTATATAGGCTATAGGCTCTACCACCTAACAAATATAACTTGTGCTAGCACCCGTCGTTGCTGCGCGACCACATGGACAAGCACGCGGAGGGCAAGCGGCACCGCTGCGCGCGCTGCCAGAAGACCTTCCAAACAGCCATCGGCTTGCAGAGTGAGTGAGAGGATATATCTATATATATAAAAGGAGAAGCTGACTGACTGACTGACATATCAACGCAGGGCCTAAACTATAAGGATTAGAAACTTGAAATTTTGCACAGGGGTTCCTTTTATAACGTAGGGGAGCACTAAGAAAGGATTTTTGAAAATTCACCCCCTAAGGGGGTAAAACGGGTGTGCAAAGTTAGTATGAAACTGCCGTTTTTCAAGTCAGGTGGACAACCCGAACGCGGGCAGACGTCGTTAATGGGTATAATTCGACGCGAGCGAAGCTGCGGGGCGTCCACTAGTAGGATATATAGACCGGTGGCTCGTGTCGATTGTGTGTGATCGACAGTGCTGAGGCGGGCGCGGTCGGCGTATGGTTTTAACACGCTTTTATTAGCTTGGTATGTATGTATGGCCCGTTGGCGCAATCGGTAGTGACCCTGCCCGTTACGCCAGGGGTCGTGGATTCGTTTCCCACTCAGGACAATTCGTGTGACGAACACTTGTATTTGTTCTGTGTTCGGATGTCAATATTATGACAACATAAAGACGTGGACTGGCATAAGGAACGCAGCCGTACTGGCTAAGATGGCGAAAAACAGAAGCGAAACACAAAAGATGGTCGCTGACATCCGTTAGGACATAGCAACAAAAGAAGAAGAAGATGTATGTATTTAAAAATATCTATGTATGTATATCAGTCTCTGACACCCATAACACAGGCTCGCGCCTACTTTGGGGTCAGATGGCCGTGTGTGAGAATGTCCAAGATATTTATTATTATTACTAGTGGCCGCCCGCAGCTTCGCTCGCGTGGAATTAGACATAACAATAGTTTCGTTTACACCTACTAATATTATATAGCCTATGTCACTCAGTGAAGATGCACCTTTCTAAAAGTGAAATAATTTTTGAAATCGGTCCAGTAGTTTTTGTGTGAAAACATTACAAACAAATGTTTCCTCTTTATAATATTAGTATAGATTATTAGAATAGGTATTTTATTTATTGAAAACCGACTTATATGCGGGCGGAGTCGCGGGTTTATCTAGTGACATATAAATTCTTATGTCAACGAAATATGTCATCGGCAAACAATATGCTATGGACGTACATACCTACTTGTTTGTACTTGATACAGCAATTTTAGAGTATTGTGTGTCTACAGATCATGTGAAACTGCACGAGACAACGAATAAGCGATTCCCGTGTGACATCTGTGACAGGAGCTACTCCAAAAAGGACAACCTACTTCGGCACCGGGTGGTGAGTCTCTTGTATCTATCTATATATATAAAAGGAGAAGGTGACTGACTGACTGACTGACTGACTGACTGACTGACTGACTGACATATCAACGCAGGGCCTAAACTATAAGGGCTAGAAACTTGAAATTTTGCACAAGGGTTCCTTTTATAACGTAGGGGAGCACTAAGAAAGGATTTTTGAAAATTCACCCCTAAGGGGGTAAAACGGGGGTGCAAAGTTAGTATGAAACTTTGCCGTTTTTGAAGTCGTTAGACGGGTAGACGTCGTTAATGGGTCTAATTCTACGCGAGCGAAGCTGCGGGCGTCCACTAGTGTTATATACCACCACAGATAGGATTCGAACTTACGACTTTTTGTTTTAGAAATTCTACCTATTATTTAAAATTTAATAAATTAGTTTATATAAAAATCTACATTAGTGAATCTTTACAATGACGGACTGTCCAAGTAGTTGTAACAGTGCTCGATGATGAACAAACACCCTGTTTTAATATACATTAATATTAATATTAATATACAGGGTTTTAAAATGTGTGTGGGGTAATATACATTAAAATTAATATACAGGGTGTTTGTTATTCTTATTACTTACTATTGAACGCCCGCAGCTTCGCTCGCGTGGATTTAGACTTTGTTCCGCCTTAGAGGAAATAAATGAGCCGATTTTGAATATTTTTTTTAGTATTAAAACCTTCCGTGGACCTTAGGGAACATACAAAAAAATAAATTAGCCGAATTGGTACAGCCATTCTTGAGTTATGCGCTTACCAACATAAATTTTTATTTATATAGATCATTATATTAATATACTGGGTGTATGTTATATCTCTTTTCTTTCAGTAGCTTGTAGTTACCTAGACATTCGTTAAGCGTGTCCAATCACCTCATCATCTGAAGAAGTCGGCGGGAAACCGCTTGTTTCAGAAGGCACAGGACCGGTCGTGGTGTCGTTTAGGAGAGGCCTATGTCCAGCGGTGGACCAAAAAAGGCTGCTAGATGGATGAATGAATGGATCGGAATGAAATTATTTTAAAAGAGTACCGAGAGTTTTTTTCTCCGGCTTTTTTCTCTCTCGGCCTACACTAGGGCATAGGATAAGAATATTGTAAATTCTTCCTAAAGCCGATGACCAGATAGATAGTCTATCGTGACTTAGAGCTTAGCTTAGTTGTAGGTAATTATTGTAAATTAGCCATAAGGCAAGTTAGGCACCTGTGTAGGATTAGCTATTCATTCAAGGATCAATAGCTCATCCTTTGCCTTATATTAATCAGTTTAGACTAGCATTAAATCTCTTTTGTTTAAGTAGTTTGTAGTTATCTAGACTTTCGTTCGCTGCGACCCATAGACGTCCCACTGCTGGGCACGGGTCTCCCCCACAGACATTTCTGCGGGAGGTCTAGAGCATACTCCACCACGCTGCTCCAATGCGGGTTGGTGGAGAGGTTAGTGGCCAACCCAGTGTCGAATGTTCTCAAGCCACCCGAAGGTCTTCGACAAGGCTTAACGACTATTTTCAGCATTGAAAACAACCGGGACCGACGGCTCTACGTGCCCTCCGAAACACGGTAGCGCCCATGAAATTTTTGCCACTAGCGGTCACCCATCCACAAACCGACCGCGCCCGTCGTTGCTTAACACTTTCGATCACATTGAATCGAGGCAAGCCATTGGGCTATGGACGCTACAGACTCGTTAAGCGTGTCTAATCACCTCATAGCGAAATAAATTATTTAACTTTGACTTTGATCATTGCGAAGTAAATGATATATTCTCAGAACCACACCACGCCGCCGCAGCACCAGTGCGCGACGTGCGACAAGCGGTTCCTCACGCGCTACTCGCTGAAGTCCCACGAGGACCACGTGCACCGCGGCCTGCCGTGGCCCAAGAGGGTGCGGGGCAAGCGCTCCCGCCCCGCTGACACCGCCGAGGTGGGTGGTACACCCTGTATACTTCACCCCGCCGACACCGCCGAGGTGGGTGGTACACCCTGTATACTTCACCCCGCTGACACCGCCGAGGTGGGTGGTACACCCTGTATACTTCACCCCGCCGACACCGCCGAGGTGGGTGGTACACCCTGTATACTTCACCCCGCCGACACCGCCGAGGTGGGTGGTACCCTGTATACTACCGATAAGAACACGGCATTTTTTTTTTTTATGGATACAGGATAGCAAACGAGCTTGCAGCACCACCCATCCGCTGCCACCCATGACAACTGTGACTGACTTTGAACAAGACTCAATTAGGGACTGGGATGGTTAGTCCAATTAGAACATTAGTTGGTCAGTTCGTTAGTAGGTATGAGGACTAGGGACTGTTAGTGATAGTTAGTCCTGTTAGTTGGTGTTAGTAATAGTCCAGTTAGTACTTGTTAGTAGGAGTCTCTTTCTAAGTCAGTCACAGATGTGTTGCTACCTTTGAGGACTAAGATGGTCGCCTCTAAAGAAAATATACAATTTTCAAAATATACAATTTTTATAATTTGATCACCCTTGGTACACCCTATATACTTACTTAAGTTTCACATTTTCTATACGTCACAAGCGTCTATAGCAGTGCAGAGAATTATGGGTTAAAGGGGTTGCATCCGGATGAAATCAAATCCATCACCATCGCTGTAGTACAAGCATTTGTTAAAGTTTTGTGTAAATTGGTTGAAATATGTCAATGATTGTTGAAATATGGAAAAAATCACGCTTAGGACCTATGTACAGCAGCGTCTGACTGATGGATGGATTGCTACTGCCAAGAAGGGAAGGTAGACCACCAGCTACATAACCGAGTGCCATAAGCTAGTTTTAACGCGAGTGAAGTCACGTGCATCAGCTAGTAAAATATACCTGAACCTTGTCATGGGATATCTATTCTAAGATTTTAATGTGTTTCCTTTTTTTTCTCCAGAAACTAGATAAAGAAAAACAATCATCCGAATTGTCGAGCTTTGTGAGATGCCACTCTGAAGAAGGCGGTGTCTAGCGGACTTGCTTTGGTGACAGGGAAATAACCACAGAAACAGTGGAATGAATATATTGAGAATGTAAATAAATGTAAATATATGATAGTGTGATTATGGGTGTTTTATTTTTCATTAAATATGTAAAATTAAACGCGGGCGAAGCCGCAGGGAAAGCTTGTTACAATAAAAACAAAATATATAATGTTAAAACAGTTTTATTGTTAGCCAATGCATTATTATAAAGATTATCTAGTTTCATCAGGCTTAATATATACAAAATCAAATCAATAAAATTTTAAATCTTCGCTTCGCTGCGACCCATAGTCGTCCCACTGGTGGGCACGGGTCTCCCCCACAGACACTGCTGCGGGAGGTCTAGAGCATACTCATTTTAAATCTAGTTAACTGGAATCCCAGTTCACGAGCAGTATCTCCGGCGCGGAGTCATTGGACCCTTCCTCGTCTCCACTCCACATGTCCACATCCTCTATGTCCAAAAGTGGGATCTGAAAGTAAAAAATCACTTAAAAACTGCATCAACTTTTTTTGACGTGATAACGTTTATTAAATCGATGAACGCCAACACATCCGAAAAAGTGTGACGTCGTGTGTTGTTACCTCACGTGATTTGTTGTTACCTGACGTCATGTGTCGTTACCTGACGTCATGTGTCGTTACCTCGCATTGTTTGTATAAAATAATGATTATGACGTTATCACGTAAATCTATCGTCCGTAAACCGACTTTACAGACAACCATTTTTTTTATGGATACAAGATAGCATACGAGCTTGCAGCACCACCCATCCGCTGCCGCCCATGACAACTGTGACTGACTTTGAACAAGACTCGATTAGGGACTGGGATGGTTAGTCCAATTAGTTGAGAGAGTTAATTAGAACATTAGTTGGTCAGTGGACATACAATAAACACCACCCACCTCGGTAGCGACGCTCTTCGGCCAGGACTAGTTGAGTTTTATGTGACAGCCCAGCGGCTATCGTACTCGCCTCTCACTCGAGCGGTCCGGGTTCAAACCCAAGCGGCACGCACCGATAACATTTCTGAGTTATGTGCGATTTAAGAAATTACATGTCACTTGTAACGGTTTTTTATAATGTTCTCGAAGGCATGTGAAGTCTGTCAATCCGCAGTAGGCCAGCTGACTAGGCTTAATCCCTCCCATTCTGAAAGGAGCACCGTGCCCAACAGTGGGACAAAGAAAGGGTTGTGGCGGTGGTGCGGTGTACGGGGTCTACCACCCACCTTGGTAGTGTTGTGGTGCGGGCGCGGGCGCTTCGGCCGTGTCCTCTTCGGCCAGGGCAGGCCCAGGTGTACGTGGCGGTGGTGCGGTGTACGGGGTCTACCACCCACCTTGGCAGTGTTGTGGTGCGGGCGCGGGTACTTGCGCCGCGCCCTCTTCGGCCAGGGCAGGCCCAGGTGTACGTGGCGGTGGTGCGGTGTGCGGGGTCTACCACCCACCTTGGCAGTGTTGTGGTGCGGGCGCTGGTACTTGCGCCGCGCCCTCTTCGGCCAGGGCAGGCCCAGGTGTACGTGGCGGTGGTGCGGTGTGCGGGGTCTACCACCCACCTTGGCAGTGTTGTGGTGCGGGCGCTGGTACTTGCGCCGCGCCCTCTTCGGCCAGGGCAGGCCCAGGTGTACGTGGCGGTGGTGCGGTGTGCGGGGTCTACCACCCACCTTGGCAGTGTTGTGGTGCGGGCGCTGGTACTTGCGCCGCGCCCTCTTCGGCCAGGGCAGGCCCAGGTGTACGTGGCGGTGGTGCGGTGTGCGGGGTCTACCACCCACCTTGGCAGTGTTGTGGTGCGGGCGCTGGTACTTGCGCCGCGCCCTCTTCGGCCAGGGCAGGCCCAGGTGTACGTGGCGGTGGTGCGGTGTGCGGGGTCTACCACCCACCTTGGCAGTGTTGTGGTGCGGGCGCTGGTACTTGCGCCGCGCCCTCTTCGGCCAGGGCAGGCCCAGGTGTACTTGGCGGTGGTGCGGTGTGCGGGGTCTACCACCCACCTTGGCAGTGTTGTGGTGCGGGCGCTGGTACTTGCGCCGCGCCCTCTTCGGCCAGGGCAGGCCCAGGTGTACGTGGCGGTGGTGCGGTGTGCGGGGTCTACCACCCACCTTGGCAGTGTTGTGGTGCGGGCGCTGGTACTTGCGCCGCGCCCTCTTCGGCCAGGGCAGGCCCAGGTGTACGTGGCGGTGGTGCGGTGTGCGGGGTCTACCACCCACCTTGGCAGTGTTGTGGTGCGGGCGCGGGTACTTGCGCCGCGCCCTCTTCGGCCAGGGCAGGCCCAGGTGTACGTGGCGGTGGTGCGGTGTGCGGGGTCTACCACCCACCTTGGCAGTGTTGTGGTGCGGGCGCGGGTACTTGCGCCGCGCCCTCTTCGGCCAGGGCAGGCCCAGGTGTACGTGGCGGTGGTGCGGTGTGCGGGGTCTACCACCCACCTTGGCAGTGTTGTGGTGCGGGCGCGGGTACTTGCGCCGCGCCCTCTTCGGCCAGGGCAGGCCCAGGTGTACGTGGCGGTGGTGCGGTGTGCGGGGTCTACCACCCACCTTGGCAGTGTTGTGGTGCGGGCGCTGGTACTTGCGCCGCGCCCTCTTCGGCCAGGGCAGGCCCAGGTGTACGTGGCGGTGGTGCGGTGTGCGGGGTCTACCACCCACCTTGGCAGTGTTGTGGTGCGGGCGCTGGTACTTGCGCCGCGCCCTCTTCGGCCAGGGCAGGCCCAGGTGTACGTGGCGGTGGTGCGGTGTGCGGGGTCTACCACCCACCTTGGCAGTGTTGTGGTGCGGGCGCTGGTACTTGCGCCGCGCCCTCTTCGGCCAGGGCAGGCCCAGGTGTACGTGGCGGTGGTGCGGTGTGCGGGGTCTACCACCCACCTTGGCAGTGTTGTGGTGCGGGCGCTGGTACTTGCGCCGCGCCCTCTTCGGCCAGGGCAGGCCCAGGTGTACTTGGCGGTGGTGCGGTGTGCGGGGTCTACCACCCACCTTGGCAGTGTTGTGGTGCGGGCGCTGGTACTTGCGCCGCGCCCTCTTCGGCCAGGGCAGGCCCAGGTGTACGTGGCGGTGGTGCGGTGTGCGGGGTCTACCACCCACCTTGGCAGTGTTGTGGTGCGGGCGCTGGTACTTGCGCCGCGCCCTCTTCGGCCAGGGCAGGCCCAGGTGTACGTGGCGGTGGTGCGGTGTGCGGGGTCTACCACCCACCTTGGCAGTGTTGTGGTGCGGGCGCGGGTACTTGCGCCGCGCCCTCTTCGGCCAGGGCAGGCCCAGGTGTACGTGGCGGTGGTGCGGTGTGCGGGGTCTACCACCCACCTTGGCAGTGTTGTGGTGCGGGCGCGGGTACTTGCGCCGCGCCCTCTTCGGCCAGGGCAGGCCCAGGTGTACGTGGCGGTGGTGCGGTGTGCGGGGTCTACCACCCACCTTGGCAGTGTTGTGGTGCGGGCGCGGGTACTTGCGCCGCGCCCTCTTCGGCCAGGGCAGGCCCAGGTGTACGTGGCGGTGGTGCGGTGTGCGGGGTCTACCACCCACCTTGGCAGTGTTGTGGTGCGGGCGCGGGTACTTGCGCCGCGCCCTCTTCGGCCAGGGCAGGCCCAGGTGTACGTGGCGGTGGTGCGGTGTGCGGGGTCTACCACCCACCTTGGCAGTGTTGTGGTGCGGGCGCGGGTACTTGCGCCGCGCCCTCTTCGGCCAGGGCAGGCCCAGGTGTACGTGGCGGTGGTGCGGTGTGCGGGGTCTACCACCCACCTTGGCAGTGTTGTGGTGCGGGCGCGGGTACTTGCGCCGCGCCCTCTTCGGCCAGGGCAGGCCCAGGTGTACGTGGCGGTGGTGCGGTGTGCGGGGTCTACCACCCACCTTGGCAGTGTTGTGGTGCGGGCGCGGGTACTTGCGCCGCGCCCTCTTCGGCCAGGGCAGGCCCAGGTGTACGTGGCGGTGGTGCGGTGTGCGGGGTCTACCACCCACCTTGGCAGTGTTGTGGTGCGGGCGCGGGTACTTGCGCCGCGCCCTCTTCGGCCAGGGCAGGCCCAGGTGTACGTGGCGGTGGTGCGGTGTGCGGGGTCTACCACCCACCTTGGCAGTGTTGTGGTGCGGGCGCGGGTACTTGCGCCGCGCCCTCTTCGGCCAGGGCAGGCCCAGGTGTACGTGGCGGTGGTGCGGTGTGCGGGGTCTACCACCCACCTTGGCAGTGTTGTGGTGCGGGCGCGGGTACTTGCGCCGCGCCCTCTTCGGCCAGGGCAGGCCCAGGTGTACGTGGCGGTGGTGCGGTGTGCGGGGTCTACCACCCACCTTGGCAGTGTTGTGGTGCGGGCGCGGGTACTTGCGCCGCGCCCTCTTCGGCCAGGGCAGGCCCAGGTGTACGTGGCGGTGGTGCGGTGTGCGGGGTCTACCACCCACCTTGGCAGTGTTGTGGTGCGGGCGCGGGTACTTGCGCCGCGCCCTCTTCGGCCAGGGCAGGCCCAGGTGTACGTGGCGGTGGTGCGGTGTGCGGGGTCTACCACCCACCTTGGCAGTGTTGTGGTGCGGGCGCGGGTACTTGCGCCGCGCCCTCTTCGGCCAGGGCAGGCCCAGGTGTACGTGGCGGTGGTGCGGTGTGCGGGGTCTACCACCCACCTTGGCAGTGTTGTGGTGCGGGCGCGGGTACTTGCGCCGCGCCCTCTTCGGCCAGGGCAGGCCCAGGTGTACGTGGCGGTGGTGCGGTGTGCGGGGTCTACCACCCACCTTGGCAGTGTTGTGGTGCGGGCGCGGGTACTTGCGCCGCGCCCTCTTCGGCCAGGGCAGGCCCAGGTGTACGTGGCGGTGGTGCGGTGTGCGGGGTCTACCACCCACCTTGGCAGTGTTGTGGTGCGGGCGCGGGTACTTGCGCCGCGCCCTCTTCGGCCAGGGCAGGCCCAGGTGTACGTGGCGGTGGTGCGCCTGCATGTTGTAGCGGTTCGTGAACCGCTTGCCGCAGGTCGTGCAAACGTGCATAGGGGGCTCCATGTGTCTCTGCGAATTTATATTCATTACTAGCTGACCCCGCAAACGTTGTTCTGCCATATGAAATGTCGAAATGACGCGACACTTCATGTAAATGATAATTTATACAAAAATACTAAAATAATGATTAAAAAACAATTTCCAGTGGACCAAATTGTGAATCTAAACAATTCTCGAATGGGGATTCGATACGATTGAACACACACAAAAAATTTCATCAACATCTATCCAGCCGTTTAGGAGGAGTTCACTGTCATAAACACGTACACAAGAAATTTATTATATATTAAGATTATATTCATATTTTATTGTTAGCAACATTCAGTCACTCCGCTAACCCGTAACTAGCAACCCTAGCAACCCCCCTTCAAATTCTCCTCCCCAGCAGGTTATGAGGTTATCAACACCCGTTTCAGCACCAAAACTTGCACGGGGCATTCGCTATTACTGTCACTGATGTCACAGAATAATAGTGCTGATGTCATGAATATCAAAAATAAGACTGACACAAATGACGTCCCTTTTTTCTACGTCAATTAAAAAATAAATGGCTGTATGCATTAATACCTTTGTCTTACAGACGAATAACAAGTATACAACATAATGAAACCTGACGAACCATTGAAAACAACCGGGAAAAGCCGTCGGGGCTTTACGTGCCCTCCGAAGCACGGTAGTGTCCATGAATTCTTTTTGTTTTTAATCTTAGCTTTTTTATAATATTAGTTAATAACAGGTACTGTTAGCCAGTTCGAGCTACTTTTACTTAACAGGCTGTACTGAAAATCTGAAAATCAGTGTTGCGGTGTTATGTCGCAACTGGGCTGAGTGCAGACCCATTTGCTATAATTTTTTTATATTTTAGCAAATAAAATTCTTTCTATTCTATTCTAAATGTTGCCTGGTGGAAAAAACTGGTGATACTCACCAGCAGATGGCGCCTCATGTTCCCAAGCAGCATGATGGGTGCATCGCAAATGTTGCACCTGTACACGGGGCGCTCGACATCTTTGTGTGTCTGTATGTGAGCTGCCGGGAAGATATACATTAGCCACCCCCTTATTTATAACAAACTAGCTGTACCCTGCCACGCTTCGCTGTGGCACATTGTGATTGAATGGTTGCGAAATGAGAAACAAAACAAAGAATACATGTCATATTAGTTCAATTTTGCAATACTTGTAGATATACAATATTTTTCGCGGATATGTGACTGATGCAAAAATTTGATAAAAACAATTCTTGATGCGGATTAAAATGTTAAAATTTCAGCTCGATCGGTGCAGAACTTTTTGAGTTTTTGAAGCGTACACTATATAAAATGTACTCTGTGGCGTACACAAACCAACATAACATTTTTTATATATAGATTAATGAACCTATTGTAGTTGGAAAGTTGCTGAACTGGATTACTGGATCACGGTCAGCATATTTGGACGGACCGCTGAATCAGGTGTTCTGTGTTTCACCGAACAGTTTTGTTACATTCTTTTGAATTATGAATAGACTTGGAGTTGAAAAGAGTATAGCTAAAATAGTTTAATTTATTATTTATTAATGATACTGAAGAAAATAAATGTCACTTGCTATAACGGTGAAGGACACATCGTGAGAAAATCTGCATGCGTGAGAGTTCTTCATAATGTTCTCGAAGGCATGTGAATTCTGCCAATCCGCACTTGGCCAGCGCGGTGGACTAAGAGATTAGAGATTTACAGACAATTTGGATTGTCCGGAACCCAGTTGTTACGGGTTGGCCACTAACCCCTCCACCGATCCGAATTGGAGCAGCGTGGCGGAGTATGCTCTAGACCTCCCGCAGAAGCGTCTGTGGGGGAGACCCGTGCCCAGCAGTGGGACGTCTATGGGTCGCAGCAGTTTGGGAATCCCTGTTCTATAGTTTTCATTGATGACAAATGCGCTATCGAGAAACGAGCGACGGTCGTGACTCATGACTCGTGACTCACAGTTGAGCAGGAAGGCGGTGCGGAAGGTGTCCTCGCAGTGCGGGCAGCGGTGCCGCTGGTCGCGCGAGTGCGACTCCATGTGCTGCCGCAGGTGCGAGCGGTTCTGGGGAACGAGCGACGGTCGTGACTCATGACTCATGACTCACAGTTGAGCAGGAAGGCGGTGCGGAAGGTCTCCTCGCAGTGCGGGCAGCGGTGCCGCTGGTCGCGCGAGTGCGAGCCCATGTGCTGCCGCAGGTGCGAGCGGTTCTGGGGAACGAGCGACGGTCGTGACTCATGACTCATGACTCACAGTTGAGCAGGAAGGCGGTGCGGAAGGTCTCCTCGCAGTGCGGGCAGCGGTGCCGCCGGTCGCGCGAGTGCGAGCCCATGTGCTGCCGCAGGTGCGAGCGGTTCTGGGAAACGAGCGACGGCCGTGAGTCATGACTCACAGTTGAGCAGGAAGGCGGTGCGGAAGGTCTCCTCGCAGTGCGGGCAGCGGTGCCGCTGGTCGCGCGAGTGCGAGCCCATGTGCTGCCGCAGGTGCGAGCGGTTCTGGGGAATTACATACTCGTACACACAGATTTAACTAGATAGATTGGCAATGCGAAAGAGAAAGAACACAGATACTCATATGAGAGAGCGAGATAGATAGGCGAGACCATTTGCGTACACGCTATAGGCCTGTAGTGACCCAACGTCAGTTGTGAACGAAACAAATTTTGCATATTTTTCTAAATCCCACGTTTAAAAGCGTAGATTTGGTGTGATTTAGACGTAAATAATTATGGTTACGTGAGCAGTACCAGGATGTAACTCATCTAAGAAATAAAATCCACAGAATTATACATTTCATATGTAATGCATAGGAATTGAATATAAAATATTATCAAATACGTGAATTTCTAGTATTTCTCACCTCAATCCTATAGAGACTAACGTAATATTGACAACCGCTTACAGCACACATGCACATTACACGCATACTCGTGTTATTAAGTTTTGGTCTCGCTTTGATGTTTCTATTGCCAATCTTTCTCTAGTAATAAATCTATGCTCGTACAGGACTGGGACCTGTAGCGTCCGTAGCATAAGATACGGGCACGTTGGCGCAATCGGTAGTGACCCTGTCTGTTGCACCAGGGGCCGTGGGTTCGAATCTCACTCAGGACAAATATTCGTGTGACGAACACTTGTATTTGTTCTGTGTCTGGATGTTAATATGTGGACGCCCGCAGTTTCGCTCGCGTGGAATTAGACATAATAATAGATTCATCTTAACGCGTTAACTTTAGCTCCACAAATGAATCCGGAAATGTGTTATCCCCTATATATTTATTTTACACCCGTAAGGGTAAAATTTTTACAAACTTTGAATGCCATTCTAATTCTGAAAATGACAATACTTTCATACAACCTTTCATCCCTCTTTTCAACCCTTTACAACACTTTATTCCAATTAAAAAGTAGCCTATGTCCTTTCTCAGGCTCGAGCTAGATTATCTGTGTACCAAATTTCATTTAAATCGGTTCTGTAGTTTTGGCGTGAAAGCGAGACAGACAGATAGAGTTTTCGCATTTATAATATTAGTATTATTATGGATTTGCTCGTAGATAAGAAATAGTAACGGAATTGTATTAATTAATTATTAAGTTTCTGTCACCGCACCTGGAAGAATCTCCCGCATATTTCGCACATGCTAACAGACTTGGTCGCCGTCGGGTAGTAGGTTCGAGTCTTGCCGGGATGCGTGCGCCTGAAGTGCCAGTAGTAGGACTTCGCATCGGGCAGTACCGCGTCGCACTGTAACATATCATCACGCCGTTATATCCCGGAAGGGCTAGGCAGAGATGTTGTGACCGGTGAATTAGAGGTCACTTAATTTTACTGTCTTCATTAACATAACGGTCTTACACAATACGAAACTGACATAACGATCGTAGCTCCATCAAATCGCAAGTCCATCTGTGAAAAATTTTACGCAGCTGGGAGCAAACTTTTAGTTTATCTAGGTAAGCTTAGATAGTCTCTCACTTAGTTAGTAGAGTTTGTCCTAATAAGTCGGGTTAATCCCGCTTCGAGTTAGTCTCTCACCTAGTCAGTCGGTTTAATCTATCACCTGGTAAGTCGGGTTAGTCTCTCACCAATTTAGTCGGGTTAGTATCTCACCAAGTTAGTCGGGTTAGTATTACACCCAGTTAGTCTCTCACCAAGTTAATCGGATTAGTATTGCATCCAGTTAGTCTTTCACCTAGTTAGTCAGGTTAGTATTGCACCCAGTTAGTCTCTCACCAAGTTAATCGGGTTAGTATTGCATACAGTTAGTCTGTTACTAAGTTAGTCAGGTTAGTATTGCACCTAGTTAAGTCTCTCACCAAGTTAATCGGATTAGTATTGCATCCAGTTAATCTTTCACCTAGTAAGTCGGGTTAGTCTATCATCTAGTTAGTCAGGTTATTATTATTTATCGGACGGGGGTGTGGGCAGTTATGCCCACAAGCCACTGCGACCTAAAGAGATCTATTGTAGCTAGCCCCCATAGGTTCAAACCTGATCCCAAAATCCGATAAATAATAATAATAGTCGGGTTAGTCTCTCCCCCAGTCAGTCGGGGCGGTCCCTCACCTGCTCGCACCGGATGTCCCCCACGCGCCGCTCCTGCTTGCGCTTGAGCAGCGTCTTCTTGATGTAGCCCATGCACTTGCGCCGCTGGTACAGCCGCCGCCGCCGCGCGCTCTCCTCCTCCGACAGGTAGTAACTACATAATATAATATAACATTCATTTGTGATTGATTCATTGATGATTGATTCTTGATTGATTGGAGAATAAAGGCACGATGTAGAAATTCCCTTTCCTAAACGATGTAAGTAAAGTTAGTTACTTTATCCGATAAGTCAGGCCGGCAGTTTCATATTCATATTCATGATTTAATCATTTTTGAACATGAACCCTGTAGGGCACGGCGTTACACCTGGAGTAGAAGAGAGGACCTCGGAGGAGGAGAGACGCAGCTTATTTTCGCGTTGCAATTTTTGAAAAGTAATAATGTTATCAATATTTCCCTTTAAAATTCAGAATAATTTAAGTATGTGTCAAATTAAGTAATTTTTTTTTAAATAAATGACAAAGCACACCTTACGTAACCTTACGCAACCGCATAGAAAAAAGTTTTTAATTTTCGAACGAATTCTTTCGAAAATTTTGATGTTTTTCTTTTTTTGATTTCATGCACGATGTTCCTAGAATGTGTCAAGTTTGAAATTGGAAGTCCCTATTGGGTTGTAGCAACAGCAGGATGTTTAATTTAACCTGTCTATGCCGCAGTAAAGTCCTTAACCCTCACCTGACTCCGTGACTAACGAAGGCGTGTGTGTCCCGGGCCTGTTTCGTTGCAAACTTCAGGTCACAGTTGTCACACGCGTGCTCCTCTTCCGGTACCTGCACGGTAACAGAATAGGATAGAAAAAACTTTATTTCGTAAGTAATATTGTGTCATAAAATCTATATAGATTTTATGACACGTATTATGTATTACGTATGTATTTATATAAATACAAAAAGAATGTTGGTAAGCGCATAACTCAAGAATGGCTGGACCAATTCGGCTAATTTATTTTTTTGTATGTTCCTTAAGGTCCACGGAAGATTTTAATACAAAAAAACAATCCAAAATCTGCTCATTTATTTCCTCTAAGGCGGAACAAAGTCTAATTCCACGCCAGCGAAGCTGCGGGCGTCTACTAAAATATAATAAAAGCTTGAAACACAATTATTGTTACTTGGCTTTCAGCTTTCGTAGGGCGCTAATGCCCCAACGCTGGTTTTCAGAGCGTCCGTGTTTGTCGCTCGGGTTATGATTTAGAGTGTGACTGCAACATCGATAGGCATAACATATTAAACATAGTTTTTTCAAATAAAATAAAATACAATATTTATCAATAAAACAAAAACAACTAAAACATTACATTAGAGCCTACGCTTACGCCGTTTGTCCACCGCTGCTTTCTATTTGTATTTGTATTACCAAATGTATTTAACAAAAAACTGCGTAAATAGCTAACGGAAAAATGTTTTTATTCCATAAATGAATACTTACATTTCAAATAACATAATTCGACATGCCATTATATAGATGACATCTTATATTTATATTTCTGACATTTCTTTACCTTAACTTTTATTAATTATTTATTGACATCATGTATTAAGATATTGTACATTAATATCAAAAATATTTGCATGCTAATTTATAGCTGAATACCATGTACAGATCAATATGTATTGTATGTGCGTTTTATTATTTGCCATAATCGTTCATACAACACAGAAAACTATATCAAGTACATGTTATGTTAATCAAAGGTTACGTAAAAAATTATTTAAAAAAATTAGCAGACTTCGCATGCCTTCAAGAAAATTATGGAGAACTCTCTGGCATGCAGGTTTCCTCAAGATGTTTCCTTAAAGCAAGTGACATTTAATTTCTTAGCACGTAACTCGGAAAAGTCTTCGGTGCGTGCCGCTTGGGTTAGAACTCAGAATTGTAATTGGAACGGTCTGCCGCTCGAGTGAGGCCTTAATCCACTGGCCAAGTGCAGATTGGCAGACTTTGCATGCCTTCGAGAACATTATGAAGAAATTTCAGACATGCAGGTTAACTCACGATGTGTCCTTCACCGTTGCAAGTGACATTTAATTTCTTATATCGCACTTAACTTATCAAAAGTCATCGGTGCGTGCCGCTTGGGTTTGAACCGGGACCGCTCGAGTGAGAGGCGAGTTCGGCAGCCACTCCACGTGAAGCGTGATACTCACGGTGTCCTTGTCCACGTGAAGCGTGATACTCACGGTGTCCTTGTCCACGTGAAGCGTGATACTCACGGTGTCCTTGTCCACGTGAAGCGTGATACTCACGGTGTCCTTGTCCACGTGAAGCGTGATACTCACGGTGTCCTTGTCCACGTGAAGCGTGATACTCACGGTGTCCTTGTCCACGTGAAGCGTGATACTCACGGTGTCCTTGTCCACGTGAAGCGTGATACTCACGGTGTCCTTGTCCACGTGAAGCGTGATACTCACGGTGTCCTTGTCCACGTGAAGCGTGATACTCACGGTGTCCTTGTCCACGTGAAGCGTGATACTCACGGTGTCCTTGTCCACGTGAAGCGTGATACTCACGGTGTCCTTGTCCACGTGAAGCGTGATACTCACGGTGTCCTTGTCCACGTGAAGCGTGATACTCACGGTGTCCTTGTCCACGTGAAGCGTGATACTCACGGTGTCCTTGTCCACGTGAAGCGTGATACTCACGGTGTCCTTGTCCACGTGAAGCGTGATACTCACGGTGTCCTTGTCCACGTGAAGCGTGATACTCACGGTGTCCTTGTCCACGTGAAGCGTGATACTCACGGTGTCCTTGTCCACGTGAAGCGTGATACTCACGGTGTCCTTGTCCACGTGAAGCGTGATACTCACGGTGTCCTTGTCCACGTGAAGCGTGATACTCACGGTGTCCTTGTCCACGTGAAGCGTGATACTCACGGTGTCCTTGTCCACGTGAAGCGTGATACTCACGGTGTCCTTGTCCACGTGAAGCGTGATACTCACGGTGTCCTTGTCCACGTGAAGCGTGATACTCACGGTGTCCTTGTCCACGTGAAGCGTGATACTCACGGTGTCCTTGTCCACGTGAAGCGTGATACTCACGGTGTCCTTGTCCACGTGAAGCGTGATACTCACGGTGTCCTTGTCCACGTGAAGCGTGATACTCACGGTGTCCTTGTCCACGTGAAGCGTGATACTCACGGTGTCCTTGTCCACGTGAAGCGTGATACTCACGGTGTCCTTGTCCACGTGAAGCGTGATACTCACGGTGTCCTTGTCCACGTGAAGCGTGATACTCACGGTGTCCTTGTCCAACGGGTGCTTGAGCATCCGGTGCTGGTGCAGCCCCTTCTCGCTGATGTAGAAGTTGCCGCACAGCGAGCACACGAAGCGCGTGGGGTGGCTCCTGCGCAGGTGGCCCAGGTACGTCGAGATCTTCCTGCGTGTCGGATACAAAAGGAAAACTTCAATTTAAAAGAGAAATACATACTGTCACCCTTAAATTTAAAAGAGAAATACATACTGTCACCCTTAAATTTAAAAGAGAAATACATACTGTCACCCTTAAATTTAAAAGAGAAATACATACTGTCACCTTTAAATTTAAAAGAGAAATACATACTGTCACCCTTAAATTTAAAAGAGAAATACATACTGTCACCCTTAAATTTAAAAGAGAAATACATACTGTCACCCTTAAATTTAAAAGAGAAATACATACTGTCACCCTTAAATTTAAAAGAGAAATACATTCTGTACTCCGTGTCACCCTTGTCATAAAGGGTACGTTAATTGGCTCGTTACCACACCAGTGCGCCAGTAAACGTCCGTTCTCGCCCGTGGCTGATACGTGACTGTTTACCCCACTCCCGTGTGCTCGAGACAACGTCATGTTGTACAGATTATACACATATATATATCACAAACACTACACATACTGTAATAGCAGTCTAGACGTATCACTATTCTTAAAAACTTATTTAATTTAGTTGAGTATGTTATTCTAAAATCCCTCCACCAATCCGCATTGGAGCAGCATGGTGGAGTATGCTCTAGAACTCGCCGCTAGTAATAAAATAAATATATTCAGATTCATTTATTTTTCATTATATGGTATTTTGTACACGCTTAATGAACGTCATAATAACATTTTTTGTATCTACCGCCGGTTCACAAAGTTGATACTTTCCCCCAACAACAACCGCAACTTTTCCCCACTCAACCAGAGTTTGACTGGTAGAAAATGCCATAAGGCATTAAGTTCGCCCATTCTATATCTTAGAGGTGTCAATAAAGTTAAATAAATAAATAAAATAAAATACTAGTTACTCTTTTCTAAGTTTACAATTTTTATAATTTGATCACATTACATTATTATTGAACATGTTACGTACGGACAATTCAATTGGACTTTATTATAGATACAGTGTTGTGCTGACTGTGCATCTCGAGATCCGAGAACCGCTGCAGGTGTCGCCTAGCGGTTCCCACGAATAAGACATTCCCGCGCCTAACTTTGGACGGGTCTCACCACTCTAGATTTAGTTTAGTAATAAGCTAAAATGTAATTTTCTATAGAAGAAAATTAAATTAGTTATAGTAAAAGTCGTCTCGTCTACCTAATTTCACCCTGCCTGCCGCCGAAATGTAACTAACAAGTGGAGTTGGAGATACATCAATAAATAAGCAATTTACTCACAAAAACTGCTTATCACACTTGGTGCACTTGAAAGTGTGGCCCTTGTGGAACTCAGGGTGCTTGTGGGCGTGACTCCTGGAACACAAAAAGAAAAGTTGTACTGTTGGGCACGGGTCTCCTCTCAGAATGGGAGGGATTAGGCCTTAGTCCACCACGCTGGCCAAGTGCGTATTGGCAGACTTCACATGCCTTCGAGGACATTATTAAAAACTCTCAGGCATGCAGGTTTCCTCACGATGTATCCTTCACTTTAGGCTGTTGATTAGATATAAATAAATATCGCATTCAAAGTTTGACAAAATGTTACCCATAAGGGTGTAAAATAAGCATAACACATTTACGGATTCATTACAACTTTGTGAAGCTTAAGTTAACGCGTTAAGAAGAATCTATTATTACGTCTAATTCCACGCGAGCGAAGCTGCGGGCGTCCACTAGTATTAAATAAATCTATTTATATAAAAGGAGAAGGTGACTGACTGACTGACTGACATATCAACGCAGGGCCTAAACTATAAGGGTTAGAAACTTGAAATTTTGCACAGGGGTTCCTTTTATAACGTAGGGGAGCACTAAGAAAGGATTTTAGAAAATTCATCCCCTAAGGGGGTAAAACGGGGGTGCAAAGTAGTATGAAACTTTGCCGGTTTTGAAGTGGGCAACCCGAACGCGGGCAGACGTCGTTAATGGGTCTAATTCTACGCGAGCGAAGCTGCGGGCGTCCACTAGTAATTTAATATAGTAATTAAATATAAGTAAGTAAGTAAGTATTAAATATAAGTATAGTAATTAAATATAAAAGGGTTTTGAGCAGAGCTAAAGCAACTTCAGACGACTTTCAGTTAGTTTATGTTTTGTAAAATATATATATTTGACTCAATTTTCTTAGTTCTTATAATTTATTTTATTTAGTGTATTTGCGTTTATAAATAATTATTTATTTGAATATATTAAAGTATAAATATTAAATGTATTTTATTATTATTATTATTATTATTTTTTAGTTTCTTATTGAATTTTAACATATTTTTTATGTGTATTGTGTTATCTAATTTACCTTTCTACCGCCTTTGCGCTTATCTGCTTGGCCCAAAGGTCGACTGGTAGATAATGCTTTTAGCATTAAGTCCGCCTTTTGTACCACAAATTTTTTTTTTGGTATAATAAAGAATTAAATAAATAAATAAATAAATAAATAAATAAAAATGTTTCTCACCGCGCAACGCACTTAAACGAACACAGCCTGCAACTGTATCTGAACGTGTGCTTCACCTGGTGCACCTTGAGGATACGCTTCGACTTGTACCTCAACTTGCATATTCCGCATTGGTACGGCCCTCTTTCCTGAAAACCAACATTTAGTCATTAAGTATTCAACAGGGCCTCACTGAAAATCAGCGTTCAACTCATTAGGATCATGGCAAATGCTGAGTGCAGTCTTATTTTGGCTTAAATGATAATGTGAACTGTAATTTTTGTAATATCTTTCGTCCCGTCGTTACTTAATTCGGCCGAAACAATTAATCAAACAAATCACCAATGACTTTTCTTAAATATGTGCAGAATAAAAAACTTAATTTTAACTGATGTAATGGTAAGGGAAACATCGCGAGGAAACTGAGAATTCTCCAAAATATTCTCGAACGCATGTGATGTCTGCCAATCCTTTTTTTAAAAAAAAGAAAAAGCTTTTTATAACTTTTTTTTTTATTTTCGTGCATTGTCATCGGAACCAAATATGTGTGCCAAATTTCAGCTCGATAGCTTCAGTGGAAGTGGGTGAAATATTGATTGCAAGTTTCCAGGACATACATACATACGAGTGAAGTTAAATAAGAGCTTTTAATAAATAGGGCAAGCTAAATAAAACCGTTTAAAAATGAAGGGAGCCCAACAGTGGGACAACGATGGGTACTTAATACTTACATCTGAATGCCTATAGTTGTGTAACTTGAAAGCATCCTCGTCAACGTATCCTTTGAAGCACAGTTGGCATTTGAATGGAGATCGCTTGTAGTTGGTAGAATTCTTCCTATTCTCGATTTCCTGTCTTTGCTCCTCCAAAGTCAATTTTGTCTCCTTAATTATTGTTTCGTCGATTTCATCTGTAACATTTGTATTTTTATTTATTTTATTAGACACTAGTGGACGCCCGCAGCTTCGCTCGCGTGGAATTAGACATTCACTAACTTCAAAAACTGCAAAGTTTCATACTAACTTTGAACCCCCGTTTACCCCGTTGAAAATTCACCCCCCATTAGGGGGTGAATTTTCAAAAATCCTTTCTTAGTGCTCCCCTACGTTATAAAAAGAACCCCTGTGCAAAATTTCAAGTTTCTAACCCATGTTTAGGCCCTGCGTTGATATGTCAGTCAGTCAGTCAGCTTCTCCTTATAAATAACATATTACATAGATAACAATAGTTTCGCTTACACCTAGTAATATTATATTGCCTATGTCACCCAGGGAAGATGCAGCTTTCTAATGGTGAAAGAATTGGTTCAGACGTTTTTGTGAAACATTACAAACAAATGTTTCTTCTTTATGCTGGGAATAGATTCCCGATTTTTCTCTCCGATAGTCTTATAATATTAGTATACAAGTTAATAGGTTTTTTTTTTCTTTCACACACGGCCACCTGACCCCAAAGTAGGCGCGAGCCTGTGTTATGGGTGTCAGAGACTGATATACATAGGTACATAGATATTTTTAAATACATACTTAAATAGATAATATTGACATCCAGACACAGAACAAATACAAGTGTTCGTCACACGAATATTTGTCCTGAGTGGAATTCGAACCCACGACCTTTGGTGCAACAGACAGGGTCACTACCGATTGCGCCTGTCAAATATAGATATGTGGAGTCACCTCCACAACCCTTTCGCGGCAGTTGGGTGGAACTATCAAGGATATTTTATTTGCACTCAGAAGCTCCACACATATATATTGCTAGCTTTTGCACGCAGCATCGCCCGCGGAAATGGGATGAAAAGTAGGTATCCTATGTGCTAATCGTGGTCGTCTACTAGTTTATTTATATAGTAGTTACTAGTTATTGACTAGTTATTATATAGACTACCGTCAAATTCTGTAGTTTTTTCTTGGGATGCTTTGCACGTTTGTTGGAAAGCTGTCTGGCACACTGGCAACAAATGGCTCTGATACTACATAACTTGAGTACATACATATTACAAGCCGAAGGCCAAAGATGTATTGATTCTATTGTATGAATTCTAAATTGAGTTTGCATAAAGAAGACTAACATTCTATCACCAAAATAAGTGTATTAATTTGTTATGAATAAAGGGTTTCTTCTGCAAATAAATTAAATTGAATTTATTCTAAGAGGCCGGGGTAACATAATATCAACATAATCAGTTATATGCACTAATGTATAAATGTGTAATGTCTAAGGATTTAGCTCAAGCTTTGTCTCACGTATTTACCTTTTGGTTTATCGTCCTCATCTGAACCATCTTCTTCCTCATCGTCCAAATTACCCTTTATATGTTCTAATTTAATATTTTCTTCTGATTCCCGTTTTTCTTTCATATTCTTGCCAGTGCTAACATCTAGTCTAATATCCTCTTTTATTACATCATCTGGTGCTGTATTTCTATATCTCCGTTTGACTAAAATCCTTTCTGAATTGTATAAAGCCCGGGATCTCTTCTGTTTGCCCATTTTAATTTCACTTTTAACCTCTTCCACTATTATATCATCTGTTAAGTTATCTATATCATTAGGTGTCTTAACATCATCTTCCAAATCTACATCAAGACATGATTTAATATCGTCTTGATTCAGTTCATTATAGTCTTCATCTTTATTTTTGAAATAATTATGATCAATATTGTCTTCATTTGGTTCAATATAATCAAAATTTTCATCAATATATTCTTCTAATGTTTCAATATCATCATAATATTGATCAATATTGTCTTCATTTGGCTCAATATCATTATCTCCAACACTAAAGGTGACTGTAGAGTTCGCAAAGAGCCTTGTTTCTAGTCCATTTTTGTGTCTGTTAATATTATTTATATTTTTCTCTGAAATCTATAAGGTATTTATATTATAAAATTGTTACATATTTATACTACACACTGCATGTTACTGACTTCAGTTGGATGACTTGGCTTTATGAGCTGCTGCTGCAACCCATAGACGTCTCATTATATGGCACGGTCTCTCACACAGCCAAAGCTCTAACCTTCTTGGTTGAGTATGCTCTAGACTTCCCGCAGCTGTTTCTGAGTGAGAGACCCGTGCCCAACAGGGGGATGCCTAAGGTTGTTTCTAAGCTAGCTATTACTAAAAGTTAGTTTAGTCTTTTAGTTAGTTATCTAGCTAGAACTCACAAATCCATCAGACTTCAGCAAGTCTTCCATCAAGCAGTGGGCCAGCCTGGCCCGCGACCTGAGATGGGAGCATTCGGCCAGGCGGTGTGCGCACTCCCAGCACAGTAACCGAGGGAACTTGTCATCATCTCCAACCTGAAGGTAAAATATAGGAAAAATTAAAATACGATTTTATTTAAATATTTAACCACACCACAAATAGGAAAAGTAACAGAAATATAATATAAAATAATCACAGTAAGTAGAACTAAGAAAGTTAAATTTAAAAGCCACTTCTATAATTTTCTATGTCTATTAATGTCAACAGTGCCAGAGCAAAAACTACTTTTTCTACAGAGTTTTTCTTCCATGATTGAATGTGCATGTGCATGCAACCAACCCCCACATTCACGGAATGGTGCAAACATAATTTTGCACAGTGGTTCCTTTTATAGCTTAGGGGAGCACTCAGTAAAACAGGGATGCAAAGTTAGTATGAAACTTTGCCGCGTTTTAGGTCAAGTGGGCTATCCGAACGGGGGCAGACGTCGTTAATGGATCTAATTCTACGCGAGCGAAGCTGCGGGCGTCCACTAGTATACATATAAAATGGAAACAAGATGACAACTTACATTTAATCCAGTGATCCGTTTGAAGTTAAGTTTCCAATTAGATTCTTTCATGTCAAACATCTTTGTACGGTTTGTAGCTAAACATATACGGCATATCTGTTGATTAAAAGTGTTACCATAAATTTCATTTTACAACTACTAATACTATTATTAATTGGATGAATACAAAGTAGCTAATTTAAAAAGAAAATATATACATTGTTTTTAAAACAAAAAATAAGGAGATTGGCCTTGTCGAAGACATTCGGGTGGCTTCAAGAAAATTCGGCACTGGGTTGTCCACTAACCCCAGTAAAACTACATAATTAGCCCACTGTTAAAGGGGTTTTGGGTATGGGGAGGAACTCTTATATACTAAACTGCTTTAGACTATCATGAGCCTGGCCTACTGAGATCTGATAGTGTGATGATGAGGTGGTGAGCATATTGCTGTACACTGTGCAGAAATCCAAGTTGCTAGTGAGAATTTAAAATACATAAAAATAATAATAAATACAAATAAATACAAACCGTTTTAGATTCAGCAGCAGCACTAAAATCAAGACGTTTTGACCGTCTTGTCGTCATTATGGCTTGTTATCTATATTAAATCAGCAGCTATTATGTTGTAAATTACTACGGTGAATCTTTAAGTGAAAAAACACAATTCCATTATCGATTCTAATAATGGCAAGGTGAACAAATAATTAAATTACAATAAATTTCATAAAATCGTAGAACAACAAGCGACCGACATCATGACGACATGACATGTCACCCACAAACTAACTAGGCTAGAGATGATGTCACCACAGAACAAATGAAATGAAATCACAGATTTTTAAGTATAGTACTACTAAATGAAATGAAATTATTGTCCTTCTTCCCTCTGTCAGTGATCTGCCACAGAATATAATATCACAGACCATGGAATAAACACAACATGTAAAAGGAAGGTGCAAAATACGAATTTGATTTAAGCGCCCCACACAAAGCCCTGCTTGCAGTGCCCCTGCCAATCGTATCGTGTGTGGGCTTGCAGGGTCGATTTTTTAATTACTCACCCTGCCGCAGGGCGGCAGGGTCATCCTGCCAGCCCGATGCACGATCACCCCACTCCAACCCTGCAAGTAGGGCAATGTGTGGTACGGTTGTTGTTTGTGTTGTTTATCAACCTAGTTTGATAACCTTGAAAAAAACGGCACGCGCCGCGAAACAAAAAATAGTATAATTCTATTTCGTTTTCTCATGCCATATTTGCACAAGTTAGTCTCTTTCTTGTGTGAAGGAGATGATAGCTATCAATTCGTCTATTCCATTCTCTGTCTACGGTTCCCGCCCTAAAACTGCACAAAGATACGTCTAATGGGATAGAAAACTTTTTTAATTTTTGTGTAATAAAGTGTCTTAGTATAGGATAGTCGTTTCCCTCATAAAATAAGGAAATGTTACTTTTCTCGTGAAAATGTTACTTTTTGAGCTGTCTCATGTTACATTTGACTATCTGCCACCATTCTGCCACTGGCAACACTGCTAGTTTGTGCTGTGGTCTGTGACCACAGATTTTACGTAGTACTATACTTATATTATAAATCTGTGACAGATTTTGTCTGTGACCACCTTATTAGTTTATGTCTGTGACTGTGGTAAAGAAATTCAGACCACAGAGTTGATTCAGACAGAATCCCAATTAATTAAACAGAAAATAGGAAATTGTTCGATTCTAAAATTATGTATTCGTCAGTAAGAATTATGAATAAATGAATTATGTTTATTTAAGATATGTATGTATTGTAATTTTCAAACTGTTCTTTATTAGTTCGATTTTTAATAAATATGTCAGTAAAGTTCAAACGGCTTCACTCTGCAAGTAGTACACATAATATAAAGGTATGTGTTTATTTAGTTTATTTTATAAACGTGACCCCTTTAAGAGCAATAATAAGCATGTTAAGGCCTTTTAGCTAAAGAGATTGTGCGTAGGACTTTTTATATAAGGGTAAAACACAATGCAAATGTTTATTTGGTTATGATTATGAGAGTGATTTTAAAGTTTTGCTAACTTGTCTTGACCTTTGAGTACCTACTTACATTACTTAATTGAATTTTGAATATATTGAAATACACAAATAGTTTGTATGTATGTATGCTATGGATATAACTCAGGCATGCCGGTTTGTGTCTCTGGATATTTTCCTTAACATCTAAAGCAGGTGACATTTCTTAAAATTATGTGCATATCGCTTGGAATCGAACCTAGACCCAATGTCCACTGTTTTTATTTTAGTATATTTAATTTAACAGCTTTTTATTTGACAGATATGTAGAGTGTGCCTGGCTACAAATGTTAAAATGGTCGATATGAACACGTGTAATAGGAAGATTCATTTCAAGCAGATCACTGGATTAAATGTAAGTGGAATTATATTATGTACACAAGACACCACAAGTTGTATAGTTTATAAAAGAAAGAATGTGTGTTTTTTATAAAAGAAAACCTAAAAACATTTATTTTTAAGTTCATTAGTTAGTAAATTTACATGTGAACTGTAAATAGATTTTATGTTATAAATTTAATTAAACTATTGAGAGTCCACTTGAGAGATCAGATGGTTCAATCAGATCAGAGAGAGTGATAAATATGTCCATCACTGATTGTCTCCGACTCTGGAATGGCATATGGAACACCTGCATAAGTCACAACCCTTTCTTTGTCCCACTGTTGGGCATTTAAAACTGTACTTACAACCAATGATTTGCAATAAATGTGTATTTGTATTGGTGAAATATCTTGTTATCAGATTGAGGATTCCTCCGGATTCCCCCAGGCGCTATGTTGGGAGTGCGCCCACCGCCTGGCTGCGTGCCAGCAGTTCAGGCTACGCGCCAGGCTGGCCCATTTCTTAATGGAAGACCTGCTGAAGTCAGATGGAAGTGTAAGTTTCATTTCATTTAACAAAATCGTCAGGATAAAGATAATTTTAAATTATGACGATTCCGTGTCGCGTTGGGTGACCCTGACTGTCGTCCCGGGGTTTCCGGGTTCGAATTCCAGTTGAGGCAGATTATTATTCTTCTTCATCTTCTTAGTCGGTGTCGTCATTGCTGAAGGTCGTATAGCTTGAAGTGTTGGTCACTCGGTGCACTATGCTTCTCCACGATGTTGTCTCGGCGGTTAAGTAAGAGCTTGGGCCTATGAGGGTCTTTACTAGGTAGGACCACCGAGTAGGTGAGCGACCGCGTGGTCTTCTCCCGTCGACCTTGCCAACAACCATCAGCTTTTCTAAGCTGTCAGGGTCCCTTCGAGCGATATGTCCAAAATATTTGAGAATCCGCTTAGAGCAAATAGCGGACAGTCTTGATATTTATTTTGCAGATAAATATTTGTACTCTAGTCTTGGATGATAAATTGTGTTGTTTTTTGACCGGCAACACGAGCCTAGCTATAGTGGGGATGTGTGAGTGTGTACCGTTTATATTAATTTATGATATGTAATAGATTACAGAGAAAAACGTCAGTAAAATTGACAGACGAGAACATAATTTGGAAACAAACCTGATTTATTGCTCAGCAACTACGTACAATGTTGGTGAATGGCCAGATGAAAATATTGAACCGTATACAAATGAACTCACAGTTAAATTGTTGGATGAAGAGATAAGTATTAAAAAGGAAGACATGTTTGAAATGCAACCGATGGAAGTCGAGTACTTAGAGGACGACGAAGAGTTTGAATGGAATGTAAGAGATGATTGCAATACCGAGGGTGACTTGGGTGATACGACAGTAGAAGAAGTAGTTAAACCGAAGAAACAAAAGAAATGTAAGGTGCGAAAGGACGTTAGGGAGAAATTTGATGAAAACATAATCTGCGAGACCAAATTGAGCTATGAAGAACAATTGCAAGAGGTACAGAATAGGAAGGAATCGAATAATTATAAATTTGCAGCGTACAAGTGCAAGTACTGTTTCAAGGGGTTCCAAGATGAAGCCGCCTTCAAGCTTCATATATTTCATCACTCAGAAGTAAGTATTGACGTCTGCTTTCATTAATATATTCTTTTATTTTAAAACTAGGTTTTCCACCGGCTCTGTACACGTACAGTTTTCAATAATTTTGACTGTAGACAATTCTAACATTTAAATTAAATGATGGCTTAAGTCAGTCGCTGCCGCTTTTCTATAATATAATATAATACTATAATATTACTAGGTGTAAACGAAACAATTCTTAAGTCTAATTCCACGCGAGCGAAGCTGCGGGCGTCCACTAGTAAAAATGAACTCGATAGTGCGTTGCCGCTGGACTGCCACGAAATTGTTTTCGACTGATTAAAAATCCAACAATCCACATTGGAGCAGGTTGGTGGAGTATGCTCTAGACCTCCCGCAGCGCGTCTGTGGGGGAGACCCGTGCCCAGCAGTTGGACGTCAATGGGTCGCAGCGATTAAAAATATGTTCTATTACAGCAAAAAGGACCATATGAATGTAAAATTTGCAAACTACGGTACAAGAGTGCGGGCGACTGCCGCAGCCACGTGGCGCAACACCACGCGTGCAAGTACAACTGCAAGCTATGCCCATTTGTGGGCATGTCGCGGTGAGACTACCATCCATCTATACTATCTATACTAATACTATAATATTTATAATTGCATAATATTTATAATCTTATATATAATCAATTAATTAAGTTTGTTCTTAGTAATTTAAAAATACTATAAGGTTAAATAAGGTTAAGGCATGTGCGTACATATATTTATGTAACTTAGTTTGTTCTGGTAAGGAAAAAGAATAAGGAAAAAAAAAGAGAAAAAAAAATCTTATCTTAAGTTATGTAGTCTGTTTTTATTGTTTTTATTTTTGTTTTTTTATTTTTTTGTTTTCCTTTGATACTGGAAAGGTAGGGGAAGGCACTATCCCTCCATAACACAGTGTAAGCTAAAATGGAGGGAAGGGATCCAACTCTAAACAATGTATTTTACATTAAGAAAATAAAGATTTTTTGTATTTTTTTTGTATTTTGTATAAAGAGGAAACATTTGTTTGTAATGTTTTCACACAAAAACTACTTTTCAAAAATTCTTTCACCAGAAAGCTGCATTTTCACTGAGTGACATAGGCTATATAATACTACAAGGTGTAAACGAAACTATTGTTATGTCTAATTCCACGCGAGCGAAGCTGCGGGCGTCGACTAGTCTATCCATAAGCCTTTCAGCCGCAACCCCATAGACGTCCTGTTGGATACGGGGCTCCACCACGCTGCTCCAATGCGGATTGGTGGAGGGGTTTGTGGCCAACCCAGTGTCGAATGTTCTCAAGCCACCCGAAGGTCTTCGACAAGGCTTGACGACTGTTTCCAGCATTGAAATGAAAAGACCCCAAAGTAGGCGCGAGCCTGTATTATGGGTGTCAGAGTCTGATATACATACAAAGATATTGTAAATACATAATTAAATAGATAATACATATTAACATCCAGACACAGAACAAATACAAGTGTTCGTCACACGAATATTTGTCCTGAGTGGTATTCGAACCCACGACCCCTGGCGCAACAGACAGGGTCTACCGATTGGGCCAACGGGCCTGTCAAATATAAAAAATTACATAATTTTTTAGGCTTTTGTTTAGGATTTTCTCTATTATTTTTGTTTCAAATGAAATGAAATATTTCATTACATTGATTGCTCTGCCAAGATGTGTTTGATGGTTGTTTGTAGGAATGAATACTTAGTAGACTTTGATAATACTATTTGTTTTCAGACTCGTGACGAAAAAACACCAGGAGTACCACAACGGTACCACGTACCAGTGCCCTCACTGTGAAAAATCGTTTATGTGAGTACTTTGATATCAGTTCTGTCCAGTCCATTCTAATTCAGTCTCCGCTTGACCGACTATTGACCGATTTTCTGATCGAATAATTCATTGATCTCTTACATTTTTTAAATTCATTTATTTTATTTCTATTCTAAGCAACATCTATATATATAAAAGGAGAAGGTGACTGACTGACTGACTGACTGACTGACTGACTGACTGACTGACTGACTGACTGACTGACTGACTGACTGACATATCAACGCAGGGCCTAAACTATAAGGGTTAGAAACTTGAAATTTTGCACAGGGGTTCCTTTTATAACGTAGGGGAGCACTAAGAAAGGATTTTTGAAAATTCACCCCCTAAGGGGGTAAAACGGGGGTGCAAAGTTAGTATGAAACTTTGCCGTTTTTAAATTTAGTGAATGTCTAATTTCACGCGAGCGAAGCTGCGGGCGTCCACTAGTTTATTTATATTGTTGAAGTGAAACTTTTTTTTACGGATGAAACGGAAATGCGTCACGAAGCATGCAACGTTCGATGAAACGGAAATGCGTCATGCAGCATGCAACGTTCGTGACGAAGAAGAGGATGGGCGATAGAGCGAACGTTTGTAATAAAACAACGAAACTTTCAAATGAATATTTATATTTATTCTTTTTTTGTGAATATTTGAATATTTCGCCAAAGAAGTTTCACTTCTGACATGTGTACGTACGCACTTTTTTTTATAGTGTGCTGTGTATCATATTTTGTGTGCCTGATTTAAATAAATAAATGCAAATCTTTTTATACATATACTAGTGGACGACCGCAGCTTCGCTCGCGTAGAATTAGACCCATCAACGACGTCTGCCCGCGATCAGGTTGCCCACTTGACTTCAAAAACGGCAGTTTCATACTAAATTTGCACCCCCGTTTCACACCTTAGGGGGTGAATTTTCAAAAATCCTTTCTTATTGCTCCCCTAGGCTATAAAAGGAACCCCTGTGCGAAATTTCAAGTTTCCAGCCCTTATAATTTAGGCCCTGCGTTGATATGTCAGTCAGTCAGTCAGTCAGTCACCTTCTCCTTATATATATATAGATATTAATTTGTGTTGTCTGATAGCAAAATGACGACATGTATGAGTCACGTGCGCATCAAGCACCCCTCGCCGTACGTGTGCAACCTGTGCGGCAACTCGTTCATAGGGGAGAAGGGGCTCAACCAGCACAGGAACCTGAAGCATCGCTTCGAGAAGGACGCGGTGAGTTAATTAAAATTTAAATTAATAAATTTTACTGTAAAAACAAAGTGCGTGTGTTATACTTCTTTGGTATTCTATATAATAAAAATGAATCGCAAAATGTGTTGGTAAGCGCATAACTCAACAACGCCTGGACCGATTTGGCCAATTCTTTTTTTTAAATGTTCGTTGAAGTTCAAGGATGGTTTTTACGGCGAGAAAAATTTGAAAATTCCTCCCGTAAAACGGGGGTGCAAAGTTAGTATGAAGATTTGCCGTTTTTGAAGTTAGTGAATGTGTAACGCGAGCGAAGCTGCGGGCGTCCACTAGTAACAAGATAAAAATATTTTCAAAAATTTTATCTTTCGCATTATTCTACGTTTGTAGAAAAAACTACACTAACAATAGAATAAAAGGTATTTAATAAATACTAAATTAGTGTTTAAAAAACATTTTCCAGTGGAGCAAATTGTGAATCTAAACCATTCTCGAATCCCCTTGAACACACACAAAATTTCATCAACATCTATCCAGCCGTTTAGGAGGAGTTCACTGTCATACACAAGAAATGTATATATTAAGATTATATATATGTGTAGATATATAATATATGTGTATATAACAATGGTTATTTTGTTTATTTCCTACGTTCCAGGTATTTCTAGACGACTATCGGTGTAAAGACTGCGACATAAACTTCGCGTCGGAGACAGCGCTGGATACGCACAACTTTAAAAACCATCGTGACAGGTGCACTAATGACATGAGATACAGTATGCCGCTGGAATACAATACAATATACCTAATACAATACAAAAATACTTGATTGTACACTATAGAAAATAAATTAATATGTAGTTTAAAAAAACTAAAAAAACACGCTTTTATAAAAAATCCAACTAAAAAAGAAGTCTAACCTAACCTAATCGTGGTCAAAGTTCATTCCATGACCTTACCACAAGTGCAAACACGACTATGATACGATATTCCATCATGAAGTTCCAGTTAATATCTTCCGGCTCCATCATCAGATCAGTTCGACAGTACCATATTATTGTATTGTCATCAGAACTACATACAGCTGCCAATTTTCATTACGCTACGATCTTTGGAAGATGGTTAAATTAGCTATCTTAGATTCCACTTTATAGTAGTTAATATCTTCCGGCTCCATCATCAGATCAGCTCGACAGTACCATATTATTGTATGTGTCTCAGAAGTACATACAGCTGCCAATTTTCATTACGCTACGATCCTTGGAAGATGGTTAAACTAACTATCTTAGATTCCCTTACATTACACAGTGATACAGTGAATTGGAGCACATTTGAATGTATTTTTTATCACATAAGCTAAGCTAAGCTGCAACCCATAAGCGTCCCACTGCTGGGCACAGTCTCCCCCACAGACACAACTGCTGGAGGTCTAGCTAGAGCATACTCCACCACGCTGCTCCAATGCGGATTTGTGGATTTTCGAATACTGTCATGTCGGTACACTCTAGCTCAGTGATGGGCAAACTACGGCCCGCGGGCCAACTCCGGCCCGCGAAAGTATTTAATCCGGCCCGCCGAGGGTCCGTCGACATGGATAATATATGGCCCGTTATAATTACGTTTTGACGGTCGAGAAGAAAAAGTAGATTCTACTTAGTAGAATAATAGATGCATAACCTATAGGAAGCTAAACAAAAAAAGCGAAACAGCTTTCGAAAATATTATGGAAAAACAAAAACAATTCCATATGTCTCACACGCCTAACAAGGCAGAGCCTTCGAATAAAAGTTAAATTGATTATTATTTTTTAGGGTAAAAGGTATTTTGTAATATTTGTGTTTAATGCTTACAGCTTAATGCTTTTTATAAAATTATATTAAAAGATTTAACACAAAATGCATTTTTTCTATAATTCTGGCCCTCCTCTAGAATTTCTAAGCCTTTGTGGCCCGCCATTAAAAAAGTTTGCCCACCACTGCTCTAGCTAGACCAAGTATGAGCAAATGTTGGTTTCAACAATTCGGTTTTCTGTTTGTCTTTTCTTGTTTGTTTTTATCTTGCATTAAAATTTGTATAATACTTATTTTTTTTAATCTATATTTTTTTATTCTAATATTTATTATAAATAATGTTTCGTAAATCTATATATATAAAAGGAGAAGGTGACTGACTGACTGACTGACTGACTGACTGACTGACTGACTGACTGACTGACTGACTGACTGACTGACTGACTGACTGACTGACATATCAACGCAGGGCCTAAACCATAAGGGCTAGAAACTTGAAATTTTGCATAGGGGTTCCTTTTATAACAAAGGGGAGCACTAAGAAAGGATTTTTGAAAATTCACCCCCTAAGGGGGTAAAACGGGGGTGCAAAGTTAGTATGAAAATTTGCCGTTTTTGAAGTCGTTAGACGGGTAGACGTCGTTAATGGGTCTAATTCTACGCGAGCGAAGCTGCGGGCGTCCACTAGTTATTAATAAGAGTTAATCTATGTCCGGCCCGCCAAAAACAAATTAAGTTTTAATTGGCCCATTGATTAAAAAGGTTGCTCACCTGTGCTCTACACCAGGGATTCCCAAACTTATTTTGTATACTGCTCACTTTGAGAATAAATTATTTTTTAGCGCCCTATTTTTTCATCTACTTAAAAACCACTATAGCCTCAAATTAAATAAATTAAATATTGTGAGCTATATTATCGGAGATTAAACATTAATTCTAACTTGTAACCTGAGCGCAGTAGGACGCCCCCATTTTTTTTCTGGGTCTCTTACCGCCCCCCTTTAGGCCTGCAGCGCCCACAAGGGGGCGTTATCGCCCACTTTGGGAAAGGCCGCTCTACACTGATGGTTAAATATGAGTAACAATATTGGTGAGCAACAGTTGAACAAGTTAATATTAAATGAGTTTGTGAGGATGTTTCCCAATGGATCAGTAACAGGGTGCCGGACCACGAGCAGCTGTCGCGCGGGCGGCGGCGGCAGCGGCAGCGGCGGCGCGCCGGGGAGGCGGGGGGCGTCGTGCTGGAGGAGGTTATACAGTGCTTTCAGGTACAGACTTCATTGAACGGCTTACTGACCTTATGGCATTCATCACACACACACACACACACACACTTACACTTACTCACACACACAAACACACATGACCACAATAGAGCAAAACCGAATACCGTTTACTACCCTTTTTTTACTTTTGATGTGAAACATCTTTAGGCGGAGGGTAAACCAAATTTTTGGCGTGGCGAGCGTGGCGAGCGAATATGGAATATATATATATACTAAACAGTTCCGACAAGTAGGACAAATGACGGTAGGAAATTAGTTTTATTAATAAAATATAATAATATTTTTTTTTTGTTTTTTTATTATTATTATTATTTTTTATTGTTTTAGTTCTTGTCATAATCTGTACTTTTGTGCATATTTCTTGTACAAAATAATTTCGATGTTTCACATCTGCCAGGCGTCCCGTGACGGCTCACATTTTTTTTAAATTATTTATTGAAATGAAACACCATTGTTACAGTGCGGTGAATTACTGAAAGACCCGGAAGCCTTTGCCCAGCACCTGAAGCGCGAGCACGGCGCGACTCGAACCCAGGACTCTGAATTGAAACTCGAGTACAACATTTGCGTGGCGTGCGGACAATTGGTTGAGGTGAGTGACAGGCCGCCCTTGGCCCCGCCAGGCAAGGTGGACCTGAAGAAGGCGGGAAACAGGACCGGTAGGAGTGGTGTCGTTTAGGAGAGGCCTATTGTATTAGACAATTATTACACGGCAGAAATGGTACTAGGTGCCGTGGCGGGCGGTGGTACTGCCCCGGGCGAACTCTATATGGAACAAAATTGGCTTATTGTATATAGCCTATTTGGTTCCCTATAGGCTCTACCACCTAAAAATCCCCTCGGATCATAATCATAATCATAATTTAATTGCAAGAACAAAATTGATGTTTTACATACTGTTCTGCGTCTGTGGGCATGCAAATATCAAATACATAATTTAATTAATCTAATCTTTAAATACATATAAAAAGAAAATAGTTAAAAAAAATAAAAAATCAGAACATGTCAAGTAAAGTGTCAATAACCATAAAAAAATCTAATCCTAAAAACATTTTTTAATTTCATTATAACCTATATATTCTTAAGTTTAACTTTCGTGCCGATAGATGTACAGTGGACCCTTAATATCTATTGTTGTTGTGCAACAGGACTACGAGCAGCACCAGTGCCAGCCGGGCAAGCGGCAGAGGTCGCGTACCCAGAAGATATTCCGGACTGATGTCGGCTTGAAAGGTGAGAAACATACAAACAAACAAACGAACGACGGAACGAACAAACAAACATTTCAGATTCATTTATTTTTCATTATATGGTATTTTGTATACGCTTAATGAACGTCATAACATTTTTTATCTACCGCCGGTTCATTTATTTAATGTCACACACATGAACATAATGTACAGATAACTAATTGTATCTTTGCGATTAACCGTCGTGGATTCTATTTACCCTGAGGATGCCTTGTTTTGGGACGAAACACGTGTTGGTGTGTGTTAGTGTATGTTTTCACTAATCATGGGAGGAGGGGAGGGAGGTGCTGCGTGCATGAAGGTATACACCACGGTTCGCGGATTGTTGCAAAGTATGAATGAATGAATGAATGAATGAATGAATATAAATTTATTTCGTCAAATTAGGACTGTTACAGAAGTATTGTACAATAATATGCCTAAAAAATAAATAAACAACAGTATAATCTGCCGAAATTGGGCCACACTCAGCTATGGTCGCAGCGAACTACGACCGCTGGTTTTCAGGGCGACCCAGCGTATTGAGAAGTTCGGACAGTAAGTGTACTAAAATTTATTAACTAAATATACAAACATTTTTTAAAACGAATTTAGTACATAGTTCTACAATATAAACAGTTTAGAATCAAATTTATTAATACATATTACCTAACATAATTAACCTACCTACACTGACTAATAATAAGTAATACATAACGGGTACTAAGGGTACAAACGAGCGCATTGTAGCATAGTTTTAGCTTATTTCGTGTAACCTGTATGTGTGTGAGTTGTGTGAAAGTGTGTGTCTCTCTGTCCCTATCTGTGTGAGTGTGTTGTGTGTCTCATTTCCGTGTGTGCGTGTGTGTGTGCTTGTGCGAGTGAAATTATTGAGTTTATGTGTGTGTGACATATCTATTGTGATTTTTGTGAATTGAGTAGGTGTAATTTGTATGCCTTCTTGAATGCGATTGCTGACTTTAACAAACGGATAGGCGGAGGCAGGTTATTCCAACATTTCGTGGCATTATACTTAAAACTACCACGAAATGCTGCTGTACAGAATACAGGATACACGAGACCATACGACAACGCCCTGGTATTGTAGCGCGAGTTGCTGTCGCTGAACCAACGAAGCTTCTCAAACAAGTATGGTGGGGATCTGTGGTTGATAACGCCAAATAGTAGGCACGCGAAGTGTAAGTAAGTGTAAGTACAATAATCCTTGGTTGTAATAATGTACAGAATTTAAAAAATAAAATTATATAGTAACTACTACTATAGACGCGACGTTTCACGTCAATGAACGACGGTTAAAAACAAAAATACTAAAATAGTGTTTAAAAAACATTTTCCAGTGGACCAAATTGTGAATCTAAACCATTCTCGAATCCCCCGTCGAACACACAAAAAATTTCATCAACATCCATCCAGCCGTTTAACCGTCAAAGACCGGTGGCTTGAGAACTTTCGACACTGTCGGCGTCGTCGGTAAAAACCCGGGCTTAGCAGTCGATCTAACCGAGGCTTAGCAGTCGATTTTGCGATAAATTCTTGTTTTTAAACGAATAAAATTATTTTAACGTGTTGTCTACAGAGCATAAGAAGTCGCATCCAGACCGAGACGCGCCCTTTCGGAAGTCGGACGGCATGCAGCGACACCTGTTGGTGAGAATTGACTCATTTGATCATAAAAAGAGATTTGGGCCCGGCCCACAGTCAGCTGCGGGAGATCTAGAGCATACTCCACCACGCTGCTCCAATGCGGATAGCTGCAGCGGTGAGTGGCCAACCCAGTGTCGAATGTTCTCAAGCCACCCGAAGGTCCTTCGACAAGACCGTCGTTGTTTGTCGATCACATTGAATCGACGCGACCCATTGGGCTATGGACGTTAGCTTAGGTCTGAAAAGGCCTTAAATGCTGAGTGCGGTCCAATATATTTTTTTCGAATGGACTTTTGCTGTATGGTCATACAGACCTTTACGGCGTACCTTAAGTTGAGCGAAGATCCTACTTAGTTGTTTCATGTCTTTGTAATCTATGGTAATTTTTATGTTTAGGTGCAAATAAAATTAAAAATTCTATTACTATAAGACTGGCCCGTTGGCGCAATCGGTAGTAACCCTGACTTCTGTGGCAGGGGTGGCAGGGGTGGTGGGTTCGAATCCCACTCCTGACGGACATTCGTGTGACGAACACTTGTGTTTGTTCTGTGTCTAGATGTTAATACATAACTATATAAGTATGTATTTAAAGATATCTATGTAATCAGATCAGTCTGACACCCATAGTACAGGCTCGCGCCTGGGTTTAGATGGCCGTGTGTGAGATATCCATGACCTTTATTAATTTATAATCTATTGTACTCTTATTGTTATTACAGATCCCTGACGTAGAGAGAGAAGAAGAAGTTCAAACACTAGAGTAAACCCAGTAGGGTTATATTAACCAATCAACCAGTGCAACACGGAGACCGTATCACCACCCACCGCGGTAGCTTGTACCGTTTCTACCGTGTAACAATTGATTTAGAACAATTGTGTTCCGGCTGGAAATGTGTGGTTTCTGGTTAAATACCGGGTGTTTGTTAATTCATAGAAAAAACCTTCGCTGGCTTGCTCTACCCGTAATTCTGAAGCCCACCACGAATGTAGTTTATTTTTAAATGCATTAATTCAGGAGAAATTAATAATTTAATGTTTTCCGAAGAAAACTCGAAAAACGAGTTACAACATTTTGCTTGCAGCGCGCGAACTCACTACTACTAATACGGCGCGTGTGGCGAGCGAGCGGCATTTTTCAAAGACCGCTATCGGCTCGACGCTGTTGTAAAGCTTACATCACACTGCACGGAAATTTTGTTCAGCCACAATAACGGATTCTTATGAAATTTTGTGTGTAGTTAGTTTGGATTAGAGCGAACAATAGCACACAAGTGCTACTACTACTATTGTTTCTACTACTATTACTCCATCCATCCATCCAGTCTGAAAATTGTGGTTGCCGGCTACGCTATAAAAGAGGCGACCACCTTAGTCCTCAAGGGTAGCAACGCGTCTGTGACCAATTTCGAACGGTACTTTTACTAACAAGTACTAACTGGACTATCACTAACACTAACTAACAATCGACTCCTACAGTCCACATACTAACGAATACATACCAACTAATATTTTTATTAACATCTTACACTAACTGGACCTGTACTCCCATACCTATTTATTAATTGTACAGTATTGTTCCAAGTTTGTCATAGATGTCATGGGTGGAGCTGCAAGCACGTTTGCTATCTTAAATCCACAAAGAAAATGTTGGTTTGGTCAGTTTCGTAATCAGTTAAGAAAACAGACTTTTTTTATCTTTTTCGTAGCAACTTTCGAACTATGAATATTGAATCCATTTTCATAACTGACTTTCATAACCAGTTGCCAAATAAGAATATTTTTCTAACGCAGAATGATGATAAAAGTCGGCGACGGGATTTCTCAGCGGTAGTGTGAGCGGAGCCTAACCGTTCAGGTTCGTAGGTACTCTTGCGGCGCGCGCGGCGGCGCGGCGTTTCAAAGGCGCCGAAGCGAGCTACTGAGCCAGTTGTAAACTTTTATTAAATGGAATGTTATGTTCGATTCATTCATCAGAACATTTGCGGCTTAGTGCCACAGTGTTGTAAGTTATATTTTTGAGAAAATAAATCGTGTTTTATTTTGTATAGGAAAAAAAACTTCCTTTTAAAAATAAACTACATTCGTGGTGGGCTTCAGAATTACGGGTAGAGCAAGCCAGCGAAGGTTTTTTCTATGAATTAACGAACACCCTGTATATTTAGAGGTGACCAACTTGACAAAAAATCTTACTGGTCTTCGCTGCGACCCATAGACGTCCCACTGGTGGGCACGGGTCTCCCTCACAGACTATTCTGCGGGAGGTCTAGAGCATACTCCACCACGCTGCTCCAATGCGGATTGGTGGAGGGGTTAGTGGCCAACCCAGTGTCGGATGTTCTCAAGCCACCCGAAGGTCTTCGACAAGGCTTAACGACTCTTTCTACCATTGAAAACAACCGGGACCGACGGCTTTACGTGCCCTACGAAGCACGGCAGCATCCATGAAATGTTGCCACTAGCGGTAACCCATCCACAAATCGACCGCGCCCGTCGTTGCTTAACTCTTTCGATCACATTGAATCGACGCGAGCCATTGGGCTATGGACGCTACACGCTTACTGGACTTAGCTAGTACCAATAAGCAGGACTAACTAACTGATCAACTAATGTAGTTAGATAACCATCCCAGTCCCTAATTGTGTCACAGATGTCATGCATCAGCTGCATGCTCTTTTGCTATTTTATATCCAAAAAAGTAGAAATAAATATAATAGTAATAATAATTTTAATTATTAATGATTAATTAAACGATAGAACACTGAACTGTCTTTTTATTTAATTGAATAGAATCCTTGCTTGAGTACCAGGGTATATCGCTGCGACCCATAGCCGTCCCACTGCTGGGCACGGGTCTCCCCCACAGACACTGCTCTAGAGCATACTCCACCACGCTGCTCCAATGCGGATTGGTGGAGGGGTTAGTGGCCAACCCAGTGTCAAATGTTCTCAAGCCACCCGAAGGTCTTAACAAAGGTCGTGGGTTCGAATCCCACTCAGGACAAATATTCGTGTGACGAACACTTGTATTTGTTCTGTGTCTGGATGTCAATATTATCTATTTAAGTATGTATTTAAAAATATCTATGTATGTATATCAGTCTCTGACACCCATATCACAGGCTCGCGCCTACTTTGGGGTCAGGTGGCCGTGTGTGAGAATGTCCAAGATATTTATTATTATTATTATTATTATTTTAGGTTTTTATGGAAGGTTTAAAACATTTGAGAATACATACTGGGGAGAGACCCTATTCGTGTCATGTTTGTAAGAAGGCGTTTAGTAGGAAAAGTAATTTGAAAAATCATTTGATAACGCATAGCGGGGAAACACCGTATCCTTGCACTGTTTGTAAAGAATCATTTAGTTTAAAAGACCTTACGAAGACATCTGCAAACATTCAGGTGTAAAACCATTTTTATGCAGCATGTGTGAAAAGAGTTTTACTAGAAAGGTTACTTTGCGAGTCCATTTTAGAACTCATAAAGGTGAAAATGAATTACTATAAGAAATAATTCACGGAAGAGGGCTGCCTCCACATACACAGAAAAGTATGTGTAAGTATGTATGTATGAAAAGTAAAAAATGTATGTAAAAAATAATATAATAAAGTATGCTCTTAGCATTAAGTCCGCCTTTTGTACCATATTTAGGTATAATAAAGCGTTTAATAAATAAATAAAATAAAATAAATAAAAGTGGAAGATGTGTGATATTTGTAACAAAACATTTATTGATCTTTGCTCAGACACTTGAAATAACATACCTGCGAGAAACCATTTTCATATACTGTTTGTAAAGAAACCTTTCGAATGAAGGGTCACTTGGACACACTAGAGAGAAAAATCGTTTTCGTGCGATATATATGTAAGAAGCAGCATTTTGAACACATTTAAAAATGCATACGAACGAGAACACACGTTTGCAAAGGAACATTCAACGGAAAGGATAGACAACTTGAACACTTGAAGACGCATTCAGACAGGCCCGTTGGCGCAATCGGTAGTGACCCTGTCTGTTGCGCCAAAGGTCGTGGGTTCGAATCCCACTCAGGACAAATATTCGTGTGACGAACACTTGTATTTGTTCTGTGTCTGGATGTCAATATTATCTATTTAAGTATGTATTTAAAAATATCTATATATCTATAGCAGTCTCTGACACCCATAACACAGGCTCGCGCCTACTTTGGGGTCAGACGGCCGTGTGTGAAAATGTCCAAGATATTTATTTATTTATTCTGGCGATAAACCATATGGATGTGACTTTAGTTACAGAACTTTTACTGCTAAGGGTAGTGTTCGGTGCTCTTTATGACATGTATATAGAAATTTATAACAAACTGCCAAAGAATTTAAGAACTTAACAGTCAATAGGTTTAAAATACAGCTGCACCGGTGGCTTATAGTTTTTATAATATAAATGACTTTTTAAAAGAGTAGGTAATAGAAATTGATATTAACTTCAAGATTGATACTACGACATTAATTTATCACTGATATATCTGTAGCGTCCATAGCCCAATGGCTCGCATCGAATCAATGTGATCAAGATGTTAAGCAACGACGGGCGCGGTCGGTTTGTGGATGGGTGACCGCTAGTGGCAAAAATTTCATGGACGCTACCGTGCTTCGGAGGGCACGTAAAGCCGTCGGTCCCGGTTGTTTTCAATGCTGGAAACAGTCGTTAAGCCTTGTCGAAGACCTTCGGGTGGCTTGAAAACATTCGACACTGGGTTGGCCACTAACCCCTCCACCAATCCGCATTGGAGCAGCGTGGTGGAGTATGCTCTAGACCTCCCGCAGAAGTGTCTGTGGGGGAGACCCGTGCTCAGCAGTGGGACGTCTATGGGTCGCAGCGATATCTCGTATTAGTATGACATTACATCAATAAAAAATCTACTCTTAAGACTATAATATTTAAATTATGATTAATTATTACATATTTTGAAATGTAAAAAATGTGCATGCCTAAACCAGGTGATGCGAGTAACTTTATAAAAATAATGTCGATATTTCCATAAAAGTAAAAACTGTAATGTACATTGTGTAAAAAAAATTAAATTAAATGAGACATATCCTTCCTTTTTTTGGTTCCTGTTATCAATCGTGTACATAAAAATAAGAAATAAATAATATCTTCACAAATATTCACGTCAATAATATTGTTAAGACAGAAATGAGAAATATCGTTTTACAATTTTGTTATAAAGTATTTATTCAAAAAATATAGGTGCTTATAAAATTAAGTGGCATGGATTTTAAATTTTTTACAAAATCATTTATGCATGTTTAAATTTTGCACTTGACTTTATTTTCTTCGTATGTTTTCGCATATTATGCACTTTAAGATTCCATTTATTAGCGTATGATCTGTTGCATATGTTGCATGTATATGGCTTGCCGTAATGCAAACGCAAGTGACATATCATGGTCTCTCTCGTACTTAACACTTTCTTACATATATCGCAACAGAATTTATCATTTTTCTCTATCTTCCTACTCTCACGCTTTAGTACACGTCGTCGTATTTTATATTCTTCGGGATGCTTTCGTTTAATATGAATACAAAGATTACCTTTGTTAGCGTAAGCTGTATTGCATTGTTCACATGTATATGGCTTGCCGTAATGCAAGCGTAAATGAATTATCATGTTATGTTTTTTACTCAACACTTTCTTACAGATGTCGCAACAGAATTTCTTCCTGTCTTCACTTGCAGGACACTTATTCAAATGTTTTCGTAGACTATCCCTGTTTTTAAACTTCTTCTTACAAATACAGCACCGTAACGACTTTCCGGAGTAGTGAGAAACCACGTGATTACGCAGCTGCTCCTTAATAGCGAAGTTTTTGTCGCATAAATCGCACGTATATTGCTTGCTGTCGGTGTGCAGCATAACATGCCGTTGTAGATAATCTGGGCGGAGAAACTGCTTGTCACAAATGTCACATGAGAACTGTTTGTCACCATGAGTCAACTGGTGTCTTAGAACGTGGCACTTCCGAGTAAATTTCCTATCACAAATCTCACAGGAGAATGGTTTCTCGCCGGTGTGCGTAAGCACATGTCTCTTATAATGATTTGAATTTCCAAACGATTTCTTACAAACGCGACATTCAAACGGATTTTCGTCGGAATGTGTTCTTATGTGATCGACCAGTCGAGACTGTTGAGCAAACTTTGCGGTGCAGAGTTGACATGAAAAGGGTTTGTCTCCAGTATGAGTGGCGATGTGGGATTCCAACCGCAGCCTGTAGCTGGTCTTGTAGTGGCAGTGCGGGCAGTCGTAGGAGTTGCCTCTGCCGTGGGCTTTGAGATGACTCAAAAAGATATATTCATGGACTGTCTGGTAAGGACACAATTCACATGACAGTAAGGTTTTGCTCGGGTGTGTTCCTCTCGACTTGGAACCTTCAATAAGGCCAGAGCCAGCGGTCACATTATGTTTGTCAGCCGTAGCATTCTCAGCATTATCATCCTCAATGTCATCAGTTGTGATGTTGTCGGACAGAAGGTTGCTGTTCTTAGGTGATGTGAAACTGTTCCTCCTGTCCACATCACCCGTTGCAGTGGCATCATCCTGTTCTTGCTTTATATCATCAGCAAGAATATCAGAATCATCCCCAGCTTCAACTTTGGGCACACCATCTTGGTCTGGATTTTCTGCATTTAATTCTTGTTTAATCTAAAACGTAAAATATATATTAATGCTTACAATCTAAAGGTTGATAGTTTTAGAATATGGCTTTTTACTACAAAAGGGGCTTAACTTACACCACTATGTAGCAGTCCTGCAATGCACCTTTGGACAGGAGTTAACTATTAAATGCTATGATATCCTATGTCAGGTTATAGAAATACATAATTCATGTAAACTACCCAATTAACGCTAATTGAGTTTTAAACAAAAAAATCTATTTCAAAATATTTCCTTTATTAAAAGATTTTATTTAACTTCACTCGTATGTATCTTGTAAGTATGTATGTCCTGGAATCTTGCAATCAATATTTCACCCACTTCCACTGAAGCTATCGAGCTGAAATTTGGCACACATATTTGTTTCCGATGACAATGCATGAAAATAAAAAAAAAGTTTTAAAAGGCTTTAAAAAAAAAAAAAGTTAACGGTATAATTTTTAACTACATTGCACCAAACCTTGTAGCAAAGTAGCGTCGATAAAACAATGGCTCGATGCTATGATATCGACATAGTTAAGTGTTGATAGGCGCAGTCGGTATGTGGACGGATGACCCCTTGTGGCAAATTTCATGGGCGCTACGCTACCGTACTTGCGAAGCGAACGGGGAAAGTTAAGCCGTCAAGGCACGATTACGATTCGTACGGCGCCACGATTTGAAGGCGGATTCTTATAGATCTCGACGAAAGAAAACGAAATGAAAGAATAAAATTTTTCGATATCTCGCTTAGTTTCCGAGATATCGAGGCTTAAAAATCCTCGATATCTCGGAAACCTAACCTAACCTAACCTAATCTAACGTAATTTCGTGTCAGACAAGTCGGACTCTGTCACAAATGTCGACGGAACCCCGGTCCCTTTTTTTGCGTAGATAAACATAGACAAACCTGAACCTAACCTAACAAAATTTGGAGTTGACTGTATCGTTTTTTCTTGGCGGGGAAATCTATAAGAATCCGCCTTCAAATCGTGGCGCCGTACGAATCGTAATCTCCCCGCCGTCAACCATTCATGACAACCAGGACTATCTATCGTTAAGCCTTGTCGAAGACCTTGGCCGGCATGAGAATGTGACTGACTTAGAACGAGACTCCTACTAACAAGTACTAACTGGACTATTACTAGCACTAACCCCAGTCCTCATACCTACTAACGAACTGACCGACTAATGTTCTAATTAACTCTCTCAACTAATTGGACTAACCATCCCAGTCCCTAATTGAGTCTTGTTCAAAGTCAGTCACAGTTGTCATGGGCCGCAGCGGATGGGTGGTGCTGCAAGCTCGTTTGCTATCTTGCATCTATAAAAAAAAAAGAATAAGCAGAAACAATTGACAAACCTTGTCGAAGAGAACGACATGATGGGTTGGCCCCTAACCTCTCATATCTGCATTGGAGAAACATGTTGGAAAAAGCCCCTCAGTTGCATTTGTGGGGGCGACCCATGCTCAATAGAATTAGGTCTACTGATTGATTGTTAAATTATGTGGATGCCAGAGTGGCCCAGAGTTTGGAGTGGATGAGGAGAGCCGAAGATAGGGCTCAGTGGCGTGCCTTGGGAGAGGCCTATGTCCAACAGTGGACTAATGTGGGCTGAAGAGAGAGAGAGAGAGAGAGCCCAGAGTGAGTACTGACCTGTTGTGTTGCAAGGGCCAAGCCCGCGGCAATGTAGTGTGTGCGGCAAACGAACCCGCGTCTCCCAAACGCTGCCACCGAAGATAAACTGCAATCATACATACATAGTAGCGTCCATAGCCCAATGGCTCGCGTCGATTCAATGTGATCGAAAGAGTTAAGCAACGACGGGCGCGGTCGGTTTGTGGATGGGTGACCGCTAGTGGCAAAATTTCATAGACGCTACCGTGCTTCGGAGGGCACGTATAGCCGTCGGTCCCGGTTGTTTTCAGTACTGGAAACAGTCGCTAAGCCTTGTCGAAGACCTTCGACACTGGGTTGGCCACTAAACCCCACCAATTCGCATTGGAGCAGCGTAGTTTTCAGTATATAACAAAGTAAATTTTTTTAGCTACAGATAAAATAATGTACCAGTGTAAAATGTAGGAAATGACAGATTAATTTAAATTTGTTTCTTATCAATAGAGTTGTTTTACTTTCTTTTACTAACTCATATTCTGTACCTAACTAAAATAAAATAAATATTGTTTTTTTTAGTAACTTTCTCAAAGCATAGTGATGTCTGTCTGCCAATTTCTATTAGATCAGCGGTGGACTTAAGCAAGAATCTTTTCAAAGTGCGGAGGAGCCTCTTGCCTATCAGTGGGACAGTTAATGGTGATGTGGTGATGAATTCACTATAAGGTTCATCACCAGATCATGAATCTGATAGTTAGTGGTGCAAAACACTCACTGGTGAAAGGTAGTTTTTTGCGAGCCCGCGTGGCTGGAGCTGTGTTCACAGTCGGGAACAATGCACCTCATGTTTATATTCTGAATCTAAATTCTGGTAATTCTTCAGTATCCGTAGTATGGTATTCCGTTCTTCAGTATGGTAAGGAATACACCCTTATAGGGAAGAAACTCATAGCTTTTGAGCTGGAGCAATAAGATTGCTTTGGGGTAGGAGTGGGTGTTGAGGGGGAAGGTCCATCCTACTTATCCTACAACCTCCTGCCGCAGGATACTAAATCCAGTCCTAAATTCTTCAAGAAACTGATAATTCTGCAGGCAAATATGTAATTAGAATCAAGAATTGCCTTTTAACACCAAATATGCATTTTTGCTGAGAATCTGTCCTTATGCTAATAAACCTTGATATATTGTCTCTTGAATGTCTGAATTGAGCTGACTCAATACTCAAGCTTTAGCAATCGCTGTAGTTGTCTAGTGGTAGTCTCCTCAAGAAAATCATTCTTGAAGTTAACTATGTAAGTAGTTAACATTGCACGGCCACGAGAAAATATTATGACCTAAATATATCTCTCGAATACCTAATTGCCCTCTGCCTGCGATTTACGATTATTACGATTAAATTAAATACTTAATTGCAAAAAAAATGTACTTTGTAAACATCACAAAAAGCGATCTGCCCAATAATAGCACAATAATAGTTTGTGACTTTGTTTGTGGCGATCTGTCAATATATATCGCTATCTCTATGATCTGTCAGTTATTTAGAATGTACTCTGTGGATCTGTCTACATTGCTGTCAGCTGTCAATTTATCAAGCACCACAGCGTAAAGATGATCATGACAGCGTGACCACAGATATATTCATATTTGGACTATGTTCTGCAACCTGGCAAAAAAAGGAACAAGAATAAGCAGCTTTGGACCCGTACTGCAATCAAGAATAATTGGAATAAAATGAAAGATAGAATGAAAAACCCTGTATTTAGTAATGTCGACAAACAAGGAAGGTACAATAATTAACAGTAAATATTTAAAATTACATTACGAAACGGACCTTGCTCAGCATTGTGCTGGAGTCAAAAAAGGCTACCAGCAGCGCTATTCTTCCGCAGGACCCGCTCGTCGAAGCCACGGAGGCCAGTACACACACGCAAATTAAAATATCTTATAATAAACAATAGTAAGTAACTAATATAAAATAGAAATTTAAAAAGTATACATAGCTAATTAAAAGAAATAAAGGAGATGTTTCAGGGATGTATGGAGCTCCGGCCACGTCTATGTACACCATACTAAAAAATGGAGAAACACAATTAAAACAGTTTTCAACTATCCAATTACTTTAAATTGGCTTAGTTTGGATGTAAAGCACAAAAATGTACACTTGAAATTGCAACACAAAACATTAATCCGTCATGGCGGTAAGCTATCGTGTTGACAGATTTGATTGAAGTTTGACATTTGCATGACGTTTATTTGTCATAATTGTCTATGATTCAAATGGATTGTATGTAACACTGAGAACGAGTACATACCTATTTTATTTTTCCCTCTAAAGATTTTTATATTATTTAAGTTTTTATATAAGTACAGAATATTCAATCGTCGGAATATTAACTAAGTAAGCTAAGTTAGCTAATTACCAATGTAATTAGCGATGTTTTGATTCAACTATCAAATACACAGCTGATATGTTTTTACTTATGTAAACAAAAATCCAAAAAACGAAAGCCAGGTTGTTAAAAATAACTCAAGAAATTCAAACGAACGGAACATCAAACCACGATCGGCAACGAAAGCAATTGAAGTACGTAGTATCCCTTATTAGTTAGTGAATTGAAGTGACACTAGACGGTTCACGATCTATGATCAATGGTCGATCTATGGTTTACTGACTTTTTTTACCACAGAGTAACCTAAATTGGCGGGACGCCATGTTGAAACTCGATAAAAATAATTGATAAGTATTAAATTATTACAAGAAAAGTATGCATTTAAGCAATTTATCTGTATTTTTCCCAAATTTCACGGATTTTTTTCGATTTTTCGAGGTACTGTACATATACTGGGCCGGATTTGAAACATCTCCTTTAAAAAATTAAATTAACAATTATAAATATAAAAAAAAATCTACGACAAAGGAGCATTTGTAAACCAGAAAATCTTGATGAATTCAAATGCATGCTTCATTCTTTTACTATATAATATTGGTGGAAACATGGATAAAACCAGCAGATCAAGCTCAACAATTCCAAATACCTTAAAATGGGGTGAATAGGGTCAGATTGAAACCACTGAGCAAGTAATCACTACGTTTGAAACTTTGAAATCAATTACAACGTTTTTTGAAGTAAAACTTCTTTAGGCGCGACTAGGCAGTAACTCAGATTTTTGATTCTGACGGATGTATTTTTGGGCTGATGTTCCGGTTATTTTCTTATTAAACTATGAATTTATTTTAATCTAACGAGTACTTTTTACTTTTGGAACGAAATTCCTTAATAAAAATACTGGAATCACATTTTACATATAAGTAAGTATTGAAACGTGTTTTTAATTTAATATTAATTTATTCAATGATAAATCAATTTTTTTTTTAATTAAATTGATAATGATTAAATTGATATGGAGTAGGTAGGTATGGATCCTATGACCAGAGAAAACTATTGGCGGTTAAATACAAACTATTCCAAAAGGGGCATTTCTTGCGTGTCTTCGATCAGAATCAGTACTGCGTTATTGTTCACACTGTAGTTTGTAAATGGTCACTAATTTAATATAATTTTTAAAAAATATCTTCGATCAATAAAAATATGCAGAACGATTGCATTACAGTTGTGTGAGATCACTGCGGAATATGTACTTCAAATAAATTTGGGTTCGTCTCCAATTTCTTTGATTTACTCAAACGTCATGTTGAGTAAATCAAATGTAAACATATTGTAATGTCAAGCACTATCTCAAAAATATCTGTTGTGTGCTAGTCACAGAGTACCTTTATATATACTGAAAGTGCTAGTATCAACGATATATTGCTATCTCTATGGCTAGTATAGAGTAATAATTTATGGTTGTGTGTCACTTGTTTCTTTATTTATCCGTAGTATCTCTAGCTAGTTTGTGTATTTATCAAAGTACTCTGCTGTGGTCCACAGAGTACATTTTATATATCTGCTGTGGTCACTTGTGTGTGTGTGTGTGTGTGGTGCAAACAACGATCTGTATTAGAGGTGGGTCGGTTCGCGTATATGCAATATTGAAACGTAAATGGTTATCGGCGCGGAATACCAGGTTCTGAAACTATTTATTTTAATAACTATGTATCGGTGAATAACTGCTTCGTTCTGATACCTGCTGGTTTCGGTCGCGCCGCCGCGCTATACGTTATTTGTGTTTCGCAGCAATACGATGTTTGTTTTATGCCGTTCTGTTTACTGTTTAGTTTAGAAGATGGAAGTACCAATAAATTAAACAAACTGTGTGAAAGTAAAGATCTAAAGTTGAGTGGGAAAAAATACCGGAATTTAAACTGTGGCTGAAACCTGTGTCTGGGAACGACACAAAAGCTATGTGTACATTTTGCAAAAAGGAGTTTCTTGCAAAATTAAGCGACGATAGTTATTATTTTTTCATCTCGTGTTTTTATTTTTTACCATTAACGTTTAAATTTAGCGCGAAATCTAGCGCTTTTTAGATACGCTGAATTTATAAAAATCTAGCGCTTTTTGAATCGCTGTTGGCGCTGAATAGGTATTTTGATCTGGCAGCACTGCACCGCACCGTTTCGTTTCGCCGTACCGCGCGGAGTATGGGCTACTTATGAGTCAGGCTTGACAATCTTCTCATTGGCTACCGAGAAATAGGTTTTAATACGAGGATTGTATGTTATGTCTCAAATACACTCAGAGATGGCAGTGCACAGAACATAATACTCCTAGCGGACTACGTAGTGTATACTATGGTACGTAAGATGGCGTTATTACGTTTGTTGTTATTTACGTTCCTGCCTGTCACAATCACAACAAATGGCCGCCGGTTCGCGCAATTGTGTTTTTCGGTGTCTTAGCTTGTTTCGCGTTCTTGTGCTTTTTCTGTACCTAAGAGTTCCTGCTCCTCCGGCTGTGCTGATTTTGTACATACGTGCGTGCATTGAAAGTTTAGCATTAAGATAGGACTCTGACGATCGTTGGGTGTTAAGGTTAACTTTTGTGAAAACATGTCTAATAAAAAGTGTTGCGTCCCCGGATGTGTAAATAGTTCAGCAGGTTATAAGAGAGAGTGTGATGATGATACGGATATGCATAAAGTAAAAGCTAAGAAATTGTTTATGAAGTGTTTTAAAAGAAAGAAGTAAATAATTACTTAGAAGGTTATCGTTGTTTTATTTATTTGTAAACTTTAGTTTAACAGTTGTTTTTAATAACCTATAATTGGATTTGGCTACTAGAGATTTATATTTGAACATAAAGACCATTTTAGTTTCTGGTAGCCAAATTCAAAGATAGGTTATTAAAAACTATTATGATGCCAGCTAGGCCGTATACGTATACACGCACACATACGCGAATGCATTTACGCACACTAGGATGCCAACTAGGCCGTATACGTATACACGCACACATGCGAATCCATTTACGCACACATGCATATACGCAGACATTAGCTCCAAACCAAAAGTCCAGAGGGCGACACTTGTATTACCCACTTCGGTCGCAAAGATAAACCTCTATTTCAGTATATATAAAGGTACTCTGTGTTATGAGTAGCCAATAAATAGTTTCGCCCAATACATAGTTTCGCCCAATACATAGTTACACCGCACCGTTTCGTTTCGCCGTACCGCGCGGAGTAGCCCACAGAGTACTTTATGAGTAGCCAATAAATAGTTTCGCCCAATACATAGTTATTGTGAACGCGAATACCGTATTTCCTTTATTGCACCAATACATAGTTATTGAAACTATGTACGGTTTGAAACGTCCATCGCTAATCTGTATATTGCTATCTCTATGGGTGCAAATTACAAATAGACCAATTTGTAAATAAAAATTAAGTTTCTAATGATATTGATGAGAAATACCTGGAAATGTGTTTAATATTTAACTGAAATTTAATAGAGATAAATACAATACTTATTAAATTTGGAATCAAGAATGTCAGTGCATTTTGTTACTCAGCTCGACATTTTAAGTCTTCTAAGCCCAAAAAAGGTTTGTATTTACCAAGTCAATCGTTTCGTCGCCTATACCGCAAAGTCTGAAGGTCCGCCAACCCGCCATCAGCAGCACAGGTATAGGCCTAGGTCGAAAAAGAGTTCATTATCTTGTATTTTGTTTATCGATTGTAAATAATATTTTTTTTTGTAAAACGTTGTAAAATGTTAATTTCTTTGACAAAAAAAGCAGTGTACATAACTTTAGTACAAGAATTAAGGATAAATTGATTGTACCTAGCTCTAGACTAAGTAAAGTATCAAAATCTTTTATGGGGAACTGTGTTCGCTTCTATAATAAAATACCCGGAAATATTACTTGTCTCTCAGAGAATAAATTTAAATCTTACATTAAACAAAACCTCCATAATAAAGCTTTCTACAAAATTAATAAATATCTTGGACATTCTCACACACGGCCATCTGACCCCAAAGTAGGCGCGAGCCTGTGATATGGGTGTCAGAGACTGATATACATACATAGATATTTTTAAATACATACTTAAATAGATAATATTGACATCCAGACACAGAACAAATACAAGTGTTCGTCACACGAATATTTGTCCTGAGTGGGATTCGAACCCACGAGCTTTGGCGCAACAGACAGGGTCACTACCGATTGCGCCAACGGGCCTGTCAATGATTACTTAAACGATAGAAATGCTTGGTGCGATGTTTCTCCAGCTCCACTTGTTCAATATAATTGTAATGTGATCAAATTATAAAAATTGTAAATTTTGAAAAGAGTATCTACCGAGTTTCTTGCCGTGTTCTTCTCGGTAGCATTAACTTTGTGAACTGGCGGTAGATAAAAAATGTTATGACGTTCATTAAGCGTATAAAAAATACCATATAATGAAAAAATTAATGAATCTGAAACAAATTGTCTTTAAACAGATTTGCTGTGTCTGCCTCACTACAAATGGGAAAATGTTTGATATGATGGACCAAGATCGGAAAGATCAGTATGTACAAGTCACTGGGTTGAATGTAAGTAGACATCACCACTAGAACCTTATCTTTGTCCTACTGTTTGACTTGGGGTTTCTCCCTGAGTGTGAGGGAACCATAGTTCACCAAATAGGGCAGACTTCACATGCTTTAGAAAAATTATGGAGTAAATGACAGACTCCACTGACTGAGTCTGAGCGGGGTACTGGTTGTGTCGCTGCAACCCACAGACGTCCCACTGCTGGGCACGGGTCTCCCCCACAGACGCAGCTGCGGGAGGTCTAGAGCATACTCCACCACGCTGCTCCAATGCGGAGGGGTTAGTTACCAACCCAGTGTCGAATGTTTTCAAGCCATCCGAAGGTCTTCGACAAGGCTTAACGACTGTTTCCATCACTGAAAACAACCGGGACCGACGGCTTTACGTGCCCTCCGAAGCACGGTAGCGTCCACGAAATTTTGCCACTAGCGGTCACCCATCCACATACCGACCGCGCTCGTCGTAGCTTAACTTTTTCGATCACATTGAACTACGTCCGTAGCCATTGGGCTATGGACGCTACGTGGCTACTGGTTGTGTATCAGTCGCTAACTCAATGTTGAGTAAGAGCTGAATATTTTTTGGATGGATGTAAGATAGTAAATAAGTGGCAGGCAATGGGACTGCTTAGGCGAAATCTGTACAAAATAGGCTTCAGAGACATAATTGATGGGCCCGTTGGCGCAATCGGTAGTAACCCTGTCTGTTGCGTCAGGGGTCGTGGGTTCGAATCCCACTCAGGACAAATATTTGTGTGACGAAGACTTGTATTTGTTCTGTGTCTGGATGTTAATATTATCTATTTAAGTATGTATTTAAAAATATCTATGTATGTATATCTCTGACACTCATATTACAGGCTCGCGCCTACCTTGGAACAGATGGCCGTGTGTGAGAATGTCCAAAATATTTATTTATTTATAATGTAGAGATATAAAGTAGAGAGAAATAAACAAGCAGGTATTTCAAGCTATTATGATTTCAGATTGAGCCCACGTACCCAGAGTTCATCTGCTGGGAGTGCGCACACCACCTGGCCGCGTGCCACCGGTACCGGACGCGCGCCAGGCTGGCGCACTGCTTGTTGGGAGATTTGCTGAAGGCAGATGGATACGTGAGTATGCTTGTACGCGAGTATGAGCTGTATTATGTATTATACATTAATTTTTTCATTTCAGAATGTCTTTGACCGTTATGATTACTTTCTTAAAATGCACATTTTTAATTTTTCTTTTCATGGATATAAGATAGCAAACGAGCTTGCAGCACCACCTATCCGCTACCGCCTATGACCAACTTTAATTAAAACTCAAATAGGGACTGGGATGGCTAGCCCAGTAAGCTGAGAGATATAATTCGTTAGTGGTAGTTTGTAATAAGTTGGTAATTAATATTTAATTAATGTTATTTTTTTATCCAGATTTCAGAAGAAAATATAATTAAGATCAATAGACAACAATATGGTCTGGAATCAAGGCTTTTCATGAACTCTGCTATTTATTTTAGCGTTGAAGATACAAGTAACAATATTAAACCGAATGAAGTGTTTGCTAATAATCTTGATGCAAGGTTAATAAGAAAAGAGTCTAAAAAGACTGAAACTGAAAAGAGTCAACCATTGACAATTGAATTAAGTGATGATGAGTCAACTTCAAATACAAGTAGGTCTTCACACGAAGGTTTAAACTATGATGAAGAGGAAGAAATTTATGTTGCAAATGCACCAGTAGAAGAAAACCATCTAGATATTATAAAGACAGAGCCAATAGACCTGGAACAGACACATTCATTTGAAATAAATAATTTATCGGAAGATAGCATAGATAAGAATGATATCGAAAGCACTTCATCAATTAAAGAAGCAAACAAGACTGATAAAACTACTGAATGGTATGCAGTTAACAGCTTGAAAGGAAATAATTCAGAAAGACCAAAGGATAAAATGTCAAACATGAAGACACCAGCCATAAACAAGGATAAATTTGACGAATCCATAATGACTGTGACAGAAATGAGTTTAGACGAAGAATTGCAGAACTTCGAGAATAGAAAGCAATCTGATAACTATAGGCTAAGTCCGTTCAAATGCGAAATCTGTTTTAAGGGACATCTTAGAGAGCAAGCATTTAAAGTCCACTCCTTAAAGCATTCTCCTGTAAGTTTTATTTCATTAAGTATATATGTTAAGTTGTATTTTACTGCATTTTAGAACCTCTTTCCATCCTTACCTGGTGGTCTAGGTTGATAGCCACTGGGCTGCCACCGAAATGAATCTACCTCCACATATTTTATTATCTACCCAATATCTATCTATATATATAAAAGGAGTAGCTGACTGACTGACTGACTGAGTGGTGCAAAGTTAGTATGAAACTTTGCCGTTTTTGAAGTTAAGTGGGAAACCCGAACGCGGGCAGACGTCGTTAATGGGTCTAATTCTACGCGAGCGAAGCTACGGGCGTCCACTAGTTAGATATAATAATAGATTCACACGTTAACACGTTAACTTTAGCTCCACAAATTTGTAATGAATCTGTAAATGTTTTATGCCCTATGTTTATTTTACACCCATTTTTACAAACTTTGAATATATTATTATTATATCTAATCAACAGCCTAAAATATAAATTTTATGCTTCTACTCGTAGTTCTGAAAATAACAATACTTTCATACAACCTTTCATCCCTCTTTTCACTATTTACAGCACTTTTTCCAATTAAAAAGTAGCCTATATGTCCTTTCTCATGCTCTAGCTAGAGTCTAGAGTCTAGAGTCTAGACTATCTGTGTACCAAATTTAATTTAAATCGGTTCTGTAGTTTTGGCGTGAAAGCGAGACAGACAGAGTTACATTCGCATTTATAATATTAGTATGGATTGTAACCACAGTGTCCCTTTTTATTACCGAGCGATTCGTGAGTGTCTATATTCATAGTTGAAGTTCCCGGCTTACTCACGTGTGATTTAAGTCGGAAATAGGCCGACTAGTTTCGATCTATTACGATGATCATCTTCAGAGGTGAACGCGCTCGCGGCTGGAACGGCGTACACTCTAATACAGCCATTCCCAAAATGGGCGATAACGCCCCCTCGTGGGCGCTGCAGGCCTAATGGGGGGCGGTAAGAGACCCAGAAAAAAAAAGGCGGCATTCTACTGCGCTCAGATTTCAAGTTATAGATAGTAAAAGTCTCCTTTAGACTCCTTTAACTCACAATACTTATAATTTGAAGTTATAGTGGTTTTTAAGTATGTGAAAAAATTGGGGCGCTAAAAACTAATTTATTCTCAAAGTGGGCAGTAGACAAAATAAGTTTGGGAACCCCTGCTCTAATAGATCGAAACTAGTCGGCCTATTTCCGACTTAAATCACACGTGAGTAAGCCGGGAACTTCAACTATGAATATAGATACTCACGAATCGCTCAGTAATAAAAAGGGATACTGTGGTTACAATCCATACTAATATTATAAATTTGAAAGTAACTCTGTGTGCCTCGCTTTCACGCCAAAACTACTGAACCGATTTAAATTAAATTTGGTACACAGATAGTCTAGTCTAGAGCATGAGAAAGGACACTTTTTAATTGGAAAAAAGTGTTGTAAATAGTGAAAAGAGGGATGAAAGGTTGTATGAAAGTATTGTCATTTTCAGAACTTCTCGTTTTACTACTACTCCTTGTTTTATTTCAGGAGAACGGCAAGTTCGAGTGCCTGGTGTGCAAGTTCCGGTTCCGCAGGCGCACGGACTGCCGCCACCACGTGCTGACGACCCACTTCTACAGGTTCAGCTGCAGGGTGTGCCCCTACGTCAGCACGTCGCTGTGAGATACCACTTTATACAAATACTAGCTTTTACCCGCGGCCCCGCCCGCGTGGTCTAAGGGAATTAACAATGAGTTGTTTATCATACATGACACATTTGTATAATGTTAAATTTGTTAGCGAAATTCAGAACTTGCTAATGAATTTTACTAACGCCATCTATTAACAACATCTGGAACTAAATATCTAGCAAATAACAAAACATCGATATCTTCCCATGAGGATGTTTTACTGCGGTAAAATGTAGCCTACGTCACTCTCCACCCTCCTCACTATCTCCACACACAAAAACCATACCATTTAATAGCTTCGTGGCGACGTGAAAGCCGGACAATCAAACACACTTTTACATTTATAATATTAGTATGGAAGTATGGATTTATTTTGTTATTAAAAGCTTTTATTTAACTTCACTCGTATGTATGTATGTATGTCCTAGAATCTTGCAATCAATATTTCACCCACTTCCACTGAAGCTATCGAGCTGAAATTTGGCACACATATTTAGTTCCGATGACAATGCACGAAAATAGATATTTAAAAAAAAAGTTAAAATAAAAAGCTTTTTTTTATTTATTTTTAAATTGTAATTAATACTTATGTACACAATTACATGAAATAGAAATGAAAAAAGCAAACGATAGAAACAGGTGTATTATTTATTTATAGCTTTATTGAAAAATCCTGAGAAAAGATTTTACAAACTTTACTAGTCAAGTCAACCTATTGTGATTGTTAGAGCTCCGCTGTCCGTCTGTCACCAGGCTTTATCTCATGAACCGTGATAGTTAGACAGTTGAAATTTTCACAGATGATTATAGCAGTATTTCTGTAGTCGCTATAACAACAAATACTAAAAAACAGTCGTAGATCATATTTAGTGTTTTATTTAGGTTTTAATTGACATGTGAATTGCATGAATGAATGGAGCACCGTGGTGGAGTATGCTCTAGGCCTCCCGTAGCTAACTGTGGGGTACACGTGCCCAGCAGTGGGATGTTAATCGGTTGTTTCGTCTGTTTCCAGAACACGGTCGACCTCCCATCATGACAGTCACAAGGGCATCACACACCGGTGTCCACATTGTGACATGACCTTTTCGTGAGTATTTATCTAAACTAATATTATAAAGAGGAAACATTTGTGTTTTTGTATGTATGTTTGTAATGTTTTCACACAAAAACTACTGGACTGATTTCAAAAATTCTACCATTAGAAAGCTGCATCTTCACTGATCACTGATCTCTAATAAAAATGCAATATTATAACCCAAGGTGTGAAAAAATCTGTCGTCGCGTGCGCTGCGGAAGCTATTGATGATAGAACAATAAATGTTCTACAGTATTATAGAACGTATCAATATAGTTTATAGCCGTATGGCAAACTATATACATAAACGAAACTATTGCTTATTTTAAAATTCCACGCGAGCGAAGCTGCGGGCGTCCACTAGTATTAAATAATTAAGTAGCCTTGGCTTTATACTAAGCTTTTAATAGTATTTAAGTAATTTGCTATAATATCTGCACCAAACTGTAGGGTTTCTGGTGACCGTTGGGTCAGTAAAACACGCCTTTGATCTCTCAATAGGTGGAGTAGGTAATGCGTCCCGCGCACGTCCGAACTTGCTCACAGCTAGCGCGTGACTGTCCAGCTGCTGCCCGGGACCCACATAACTACACAAAGAATAGGCATGATGACAGATTTTGAAATTGCCTTGTGTAATGTAGGTACACATCCAATATTTCGAAAAAAAAAAAAACATAATTACAGCAATAAATTGAGTTTTAACGCTATTTATTGCAGTTTTTCCTATCTCCTATAAATTTAGCGCGAAAACGCTCATAGGTGTCATGGCGTCCACATCGACGTCACGCCTAGATATTATAACAGAAGACGGCATCTTCTCTATTTGTATGAGAAGCCCAAGCGGCAGGTGAATTTTTACTTAACCATGACGTCACCCGCTCTGATTGACGTTTCCAGGCGTTTCAGTCAACATGGCCGATTGCTGTATTTTATACTTTTATTTTATTGAAAATCTTATTCATCTCAATGTTTTTATTAAATCTTGAACATTTTTTAGGAATTATTCAACATACTTGTTCCACTAAAACCATTTATTCTTTACTAGCTTTTACCCGCGGCTCCGCCCGCGTGGTCAAAGGGAATTAACAATTAGTTGTTTATCATACATGACACATTTGTGATGGATGAATAGTGACAGTTCCACGATTAAAAGATACTAAGATAAGAACTTGCAAATGAATTTTACTAACGCCATCTATTAAAACATCCGGAACTAAATATCTAGCAAATAACAAAACATTGATATCTTCCCATGGGGATGTTTTACCGCGGTAAAATGTAGCCTACGTCACTCTCCACCCTCCTCACTATCTCTATACACAAAAACCATACCATATAATAGCTTCGTTGCGACGTGAAAGCCGGACAAACAAACAAATAAACACACTTTCACACTTATAATATTAGTATGACTAGCATGATATATTATAATAGATAAGACCAACCAACCAAGATATTTATCTATTTAGTCTGCCAATCCGCACTTGGCTAGCGTGGTGGACTAAGGCCTAATCCCTCCCATTCTGAGAGGAGACCCGTGCCCAACAGTGGGACGTCTATGGGTCGCAGCGAATATTAGTATGGATTTTTTGAGTACTGTCATCATGGCTATTGAACATATTCCGTTGTTCACCAGGAAGATGACGTCGTGCCTGACCCACGTCCGCGTGAAGCACCCCTCGGACATCGTGTGCGGGCTGTGCGGGAACAGCTTCGTCAGCGGCAAGGGGCTGGAGCTGCACAGGAGGCTCAAGCACCGCTCCGAGGACCAGCCGGTCAGCATCACCACACATAGGTTTAGACTGGCCCGTTGACGTTCATCAGGAAGATGACGTCATGCCTGACCCACGTCCGCGTGAAGCACCCCTCGGACATCGTGTGCGGGCTGTGCGGGAACAGCTTTGTCAGCGGCAAGGGGCTGGAGCAGCACAGGAGGCTCAAGCACCGCTTCGAGGACCAGCCGGTCAGCGTTCACCACCCTTAGATTTAGACTGGCCCGCTGGCGCAATCGGTAGTGACAATGTCTGTTGCGCTAGGGTTCTAATCTCACTCAGGACAATTATTCGTGTGACCAACACTTGTATTTGTTCTGTGTCTGGGTGTCATTATTATCTATTTAAGTATGTATTTAAATATATAGCACAGGAGGCTCAAGCACCGCTTCGAAGACCAGCCGGTCAGCATTCACCACACATACATTTAGACTGGCCCGCTGGCGCAATCGGTAGTGACCCTGTCTGTTGCGCCAGGGGTCGTGGGTTCGAATCCCACTCAGTACAAATATTCGTGGGACTAAAGGTGCGTACAGACTATGTAATATAACATGTTATACAACATTGTTATATAACATGTTTCAGATAATGTGGACACTGAATAATATAAAACATATTATAATAACATGTTATTGATATGTGCAACAATGTGTCGACATTGTGGATAGCACTGAAGAACAACAAACGACAATGGTTATATAACATTGTTATATTGCATTTTTATTCTAATGTGTACAGTATTGTTTTATGTTTCAATGTTGAATAACAAGGTTACTTAATGTGGACGTGTTATAAAACTCAAGTTATATAATATGTTACATAGTCTGTACGCACCTTTACACTTGTATTTGTTCTGTGTCTGGGTGTTAATATTATCTATTTAAGTATGTATTTAAAAATGTTTGTATATCAGTCTCTGACACACATAACACAGGCTCGCGCCTACTTTGTGGTCAGACGGCCGTGGGTGAGAATATCCTATTTATTTATTATTAATTATTCACCACCCATACATATAACAGGACTAGGTACAGCTAGCAGAAATTATCGAGATGTGGTTTCTCTTCTTCTTTCACCGTTAGAAAGCTGCATCTTCACCGAGTGCCAAAGGGTATATAATATTACAAGGTGTAAATTAAACTATTGTAATATCTAATTCCACGCGTGCGAAGTTGCGGGCGTCCACTATGTAATAAATAGTATGTTACCCGAATAAGAGAAAACAAATATTATTGAATGACTGACTGACTGACTGACTGACATATCAACGCAGGGCCTAAACTATAAGGGTTAGAAACTTGAAATTTTGCACCTACACACCTGTTCTGTGTCTAAATATAAACTTTAACTTTGGCAAACTTCATAGATTTACCACGAATTTTCTTAAAAAAGTTATCGAAATATTTTGCTTAGCGTATTTATTATGATTCAGGTATCCAAAGGGGAGCATCCGTGTGACAACTGTGACTTGAAGTTCGCGACGCAGAAGGCCCTATACACGCACAGCTACGTCAGTCATGGCGTCAGGTGAGCAACTAGACCAGTAAGGATCTAATATGCAGTAATTAATTGTACGTTACTTGCGGAACTCCATTATTACAAACCAAGAATTAATCTACTTTGCAGCAATCCGCGAACAAAACGTATGGTGATGTATGTATACTTTCATGCACGTAATTTTTTCTGATCGACATAACTTTGCAATGACGAACATATTATTTTCTTAATTTAATGATTTTGAAAATTGTATGAATATTAAAAAAATACATATAACACAAAAGTCCCTAAAGATTTAAGCGTTATCCCAAAATTTTAAGACTTTTTATTGCCTCAAAGTAAAATTTAAATAGGAAAACTGAAAATAATAGACGTTTGTACAATGTTACATCGGTCGGACGGATGGGACACGAATAACAGGCAGTAACCGTTACAAATATCGATTACAAAAAATCATTATCAAAGATCATTGTTAAGTTATTGTTACGAACGGGGGTCCTTTTGGTTGGGGTTTCTTTGGCTAGTGGTTGGGGTCTCTTTAGCTGGTATAACTCTTTTTAGAAAAATAAGATAAAAAAAATAATTAAATTCTAATTTTAATTACGCATTCCATCGTTCCATCGACTGGCCATATAAGCCATTTATAGTCTAGTGCAATAAAGAATTTCACACATAATACACCCACACCATCTCGTCACAGTTACAAGTATTTTAAAACGTTATTTTTTGGACTACTAGATATTTTCTGTTTCCCATCACTAGCCCGTCTGTCAAAAAGATCAAGCTAAGTTGTACAGGGTATAGTATGAGAATAAATGTATTTAAACCTTAACCTGACCTTGTCAGTCTGTCTAGCCTAAATACAGTCGTTTTAATTGTGATCCGTCTGGTTGCAGTATACCAAAAGAAGTACGGAAGCAGCTGAAACTGATCAAGCCGAGACGCGACCCGAACATGGCCATACAGTGCGAACAGGTGAACAGTTCATGTGGCTTGCTTTGTACATTTTGAAAAGAGTAACTATCGAGTTTCTTGCCATGTTCTTCTCGGTAGGATCAACTTTGTGAACAGGCGGTAGATGAAAATGTTATGACGTTCATTAAGCGTATACAAATATCATATAATGCAATAAATTAAGCTGAATCTGAATCTTTAGCAACAACTACAACTCCAAATACGAAGTGCAGTAGAGTACAGTAGTACAGAGTTCGTACAGTAGATAGAATTGAATCGCATTGGAGCAGCGTGGTGGAGTATGCTCTAGACCTGCCGCAGCTGTGTCTCTGGGGAGACCCGTGCCCAGCATTGGGACGTCTATGGGTTGCAGCGATCTCGTCTGTATACGACCAAACTCCCTCCGTATTTGGTTGCATGTTCGCCATCTAGTGAAACATGAAAGAAAGCATAATGTATATCTTCTATATTATAAAAACTAGTGGACGCCCGCAGCTTCGCTCGCGTAGAATTAGACCCATTAACGACGTCTACCCGTCTAAAGACTTCAAAAACGGCAAAGTTTCATACTAACTTTGCACCCCCGTTTTACCCCCTTAGGGGGTGAATTTTCAGAAATCCTTTCTTAGTGCTCCCCGACATTATAAAAGGAACCCCTTTGCAAAATTTCAAGTTTCTAGCCCTTATAGTTTAGGCCCTGCGTTGATATGTCAGTCAGTCAGTCAGCTTCTCCTTTTATATATATGTAAATGAAGCTCTCTTATTCTTCATCTGATCTGATTATTAACAGTGATTTGTATTTTAATGTGAAATAAGCTGTGTTCATAAAAGTATGTATGATATGTACCTAATGTAAGTTCTTAAAAATAAATCCACTCAGTCACCTTCTCCTTTTATATATATAGATAATAATGTCTAACAACCTTGTAACAGTGCGATGTGACGTTGCTGGGCTTGAGGCGGTACGCGGCGCATTTCAAGCAGTTCCACCCCGACAAGAAACGATCGTACAACCCGTCCACGCCGTACAAGAACCAGCAGTGCATGTGCGAGGCTTGCGGCCGGGTGTTCTCCGTAAGTGCCCTGTTCGCTGCGACCCATACACGTCCCACTGTTGGGCACGGGTCTCCTCTCAGAATGGGAGGGATTAGGCCTTAGTCCAGCGTGGTGGAGATCCTACAGTTGTCACCTTTGTCACTACAGGTGAAAAAGCTGTCGATATAAACGCTTACATGGTCATCATCATCACAACCCTTTCTTTGTCCCACTGTTGGGCTCGGGTCTCTGAGAATGGAAGGGATTAGGCCTTAGTCCACCACGCTGGCCAAGTGCGGATTGGCAGACTTCGCATACCTTCGAGAACGTTATGATGAACTCTCAGGCATGCAGGTGATGTCGATGTGTCCTTCACCGTTATAGCGAGTGACATTTAATTTCTTAAAACGCACATAACTTAGAAAAGTCATTGGTGCGTGCCGCTTGGGTTTGAACCCGGACCGCTCGAGTGAGAGGCGAGTTCGATAGCCGCTGGGCTGTCACCGCTTTTACAGTGCACTGTTGACTACTATTAAATCGATAGGATGTACTCGCTGCGACCCATAGACGTCCCACTGCTGGGCACGGGTCTCCCCCACAGACACTGCTGCGGGAGGTCTAGAGCATCCACCTCCACGCTGCTCCAATGCGGATTGGTGGAGGGGTTAGTGGCCAACCCAGTGTCGAATGTTCTCAAGCCACCCGAAGGTCCTCGACAAGGCTTAACGACTGTTTCCAGAATTGAAAACAACCGGGACCGACCGCTTTACGTGCCCTCCGAAGCACGGTAGCGTCCATGAAATGTTTGCCACTAGCGGTCACCCATCCACAAACCGACCGCGCCAGTCGTTGCTTAACTCTTTCGATCACATTGAATCGATGCGAGCCATTGGGCGATGGACGCTACGATGTACTATATGGCTGAAATAAAATAACTATTCAACGCTGGGCCGCTGGTATATGTACTTGGGCAGTGTGACGCTTGCGCCATAGTCGTATCATAGGGTTTTTGTAACGAACCACCAAGTGTTACGCCAAGTGTTACGCCAAGCGTATTCATTCAATTTTAGTCTGTAACCCATAGCAATATGAATAGAGCTAGTTTACTAGGGCGTACTGAGATATTAATGTATTTTACACAGTACAGTTGATAGCGTGATTTAGAAAAAGGCCCAGCGCCATATAGTTTATGTTTAGTGAATCAATGCTACAATTTCTATTAATATTACTTATGACGTTATCACGTAAAATTATCGTCCGTAAACCGACATTACAGACAACCATTACTTTTATTATTTTTTATTACTGAACGATTCGTGAGTTATATTCATAGTTGATGTTACCGGCTTGAATGAAATATGAATTTTATTCATTTTATTAATCAGAATCCCAACGCGCTGCGTTTCCATATGGAAAGCCACACGGAGGGCCAGAAGCGCACAGGCAGACGCCGCAAAGCCTCCCCGACGGCGACGGAACGTGAGTGACAACTGTGACAAGCTTTGAACGGATTCGGATGCAAACTCGACTGGCCCGTTGGCGCAATCGGTAGTCACCCTGCCTGTTACGCCAGGGGTCGTGGGTAAATGAGAACTGCACCGTCAATTCTCATCACAACCCTTTCTTTCCCCACTGTTGGGCTCGGGTCTCCTCTCAGAATGGGAGGGATTAGGCATTAGTCCACCACGCTGGAGCTACCACCACTAGCCACCACGCACCAATTGGTACACCCGAAGGTGGGCCCCGCCTGATGTACAGGAACGTAGGAATGGAAACTATATTGCGTCCATTGTGATTTTATTTTATTTAGTTTATTTTATAACACACCAACAGCAGTACATACATTTGATTGACAGACAGTTTTGTACATATGGAGAAAAGGCAGGTACGTGTGCCAATTACAGGTGTGAAAAACATTTGTATGTACGACGTAAAACTAAGTATAATTAAAACATATATATCTATCTAATAGCATAATAATAATATTTAAGTGGTGGATTTAGTTAGAGGGAGTGATACAAGGGCTATGGAGAATTAATGATGAGATGACACTTGCCACTCAGATCTTTACAAATCTAACGGGGCAGGTGACTCAGGCGGCCTACTTTGTTTACGGCGGCTGAAATTTGCAGTGGGATTCCAACAAGACACAGTAAATTGTTCCCGTCTTTAATGTTTAAAGCATTTGGTACCTTAATAATAAGCATTTATCAGTTCAGATAAAGGTTTATTTCAATAAAATAAAAAAATAAAAGAAAAATAAGCCTAACATACAAGTCACAATGTGACAGAATAGGACTACTGTCAGCCTGTGCCGTGGTACTGAAAGAACCGCGGATGCTGGTTTTCAGCTTAACCCTTTTTTTTCGAGCAGTCGTATTTGCGGGACAACAACAAAATAACTTAAATGACTAACGTTATGTTAGATTTATATTAAATGAACATAAAACAATAAGCAATGACAATAGAAAATAAAAACAAAAATTAAACAATCAAAATAGAACAAGAATCACGGTTAAAAAGCAAACCTAGTTGATGCGAGTGTCGTTTAATTCATTACAAAACAAGCATTAATCTACTTTGCAACAATCCGCAAACAAAAATGTATGGTGGTGTATGTATATCTTCATGCTCTCAGCACCTCCCACACGCAATCAATGAATATATACACCGACACACAAACCTAAATAATTAATAAGTTTAATTCATTAATTCTAGAAAACTCTGCCTACCTCTTCAAGCGTATGCAGGCGTAAAGTTTTGGATGTTGTCCTCAGAACACTTAGCCTCACGCCCGAAACAGACCAGCGCTTTTAAGTGTGACATATGCGGCTCGACTTACAGCACCAAATGCAACCTGAAGCGACACATTCAGGTCAGTATTAAGCTTAAAAGCTTAGCTTATTTAACTTCACTCGTATGTATGTTTTGGAATCTTGCAATCAATATTTCACCCACTTCCACTGAAGCTATTGAGCTGAAATTCGGCACACATATTTGGTTCTGATGACAATGCACGAAAATAAATAAAAAAATAAAAAAGTTATATAAAAGGCTTTATAAAAAAAGAAAAAAATTAATAATTCAATTTACTATGGGAAAACTTAACTGAAATAGTATGGGTAAATCCGAAATCATGGAAGTTAACAATGACATTGGAACTGCTTACTTAGAGACGCACTATAATAAGACTTGTACAAGTAACATACCTTGATCCTCTTCTATCTTAGGGCATAATAAGTACGTGGGAGTGAGAAAAATGATTTACTTTCAGTTTTTGCGTGTCATAAATTTAACAAAATATTAGATTCATTACCTGGCCAATTTCGAGCGCTTTACTTCATCTGCCTAGATGGAGAATCCGTCTACGTTTGGCTGGGATTAGATTTCCGATTAATCTCTCCGATAGTCGGATCCGATGGTCTGATCAGACAATCTGATGGCACTCGTGCCATACATTTATTTTGTTTGAATACTAAATACACATTAGCAACTTTACTCCTCTGGTGTTGCTTATGTTCATAGGCGACGGTGACTATGTACTTACCATCAGGTGGCCCGTCCGTTTGTTCGTTTGCCTAAAATCTATTTAAAAAAAACATACGATCCGATAGTCGGACCGGACGTCCGAGTATGTATAGCACGAGTGCCTTCCGATTGTCCGATCAGACTATCGGAGAGAAAAATCGTAAATCTATTCCCAGCCTAAAAGTCATACTAAAATGACATATTCAACCTTGTGACCTCTGACAGTGTGTAATTGTGCTTGCATTAGTAGAAGCACTTTGATATCGTTGGTAAAATGGGCATGGTAAGACTTTACCTCTTCGCCACTTATCGTATAAAAATAAATAAATAATAAAAATAGCCTTTATTCGCTGACCTTTACAAAATTACTTAAATTATACTTATAAACATTTTTTTTGAACGATATTATATTTAACTTAAATGCTAATAATCTACTATATAAAAATAAGTCGGGTTTTCCTTCCTGACGCTATAACTTCAGAACGCACGAACCGATTTCCACGGTTTTGCATTCGTTGGAAAGGTCTCGGGCTCCGTGAGGTTTATAGCAAAGAAAATTATACATACAACCCTAAATTTTCAACCCTCTACGATCAAACCCTATTTTTCCATTGCGATTTTTATTTTTAATAATTTTATTGAACGCTTTCGATTATAAGTAATGGTAGTGGTAGTGGTATTGGTAATGGTAGTGGTAGGGGTAGGGGTAGGGGTAGTGGTAGTGGTAGGGGTAGTGGTAGTAGTAGTGGTAGGAGTAGTGGTAGGGGTAGTGGTAGTGGTAGGGGTAGGGGTAGTGGTAGTGGTAGGGGTAGTGGTAGTGGTAGTAGTAGTCCACACGCTTACATTAAATTCTCCCAAAATATTCACTAAAAATTATCTATATGGCAAAACAACGTTTGCTGGGTCGGCTAGTTATATATGATTTTATCCAGCCACCAGGTCAGGTTGTCCTGTGACATAGGCCTCCTCTAACTCCCTCCATCTGTTTCTGTCTAATGAGGTTCTCCTCCAACCATTCAGCAGATCATCTTCCCATCTTTTTAATTGTCTCCCTTTATGCCTCTTACCATTTCTAGGGTACCATTCCGTTACTGTTTTGCTCCATTTATCTGTCTTCGTCCTCATCATATGTCCCGTCCATTTCCACTTCAGTGTTCTCGTTCTCACTCTTACGTCTGTAACTTTAGTGATATATCTAATTTTTGTTGCTTTCCATTTATCTTACTTACTTATCGTATAGTGCACTTTATCTGTGCTCATACGTCTCATGCGTTCTCAGGGCCACTCCCAACAGCCGGAGCACGAGTGCGCGGCGTGCGACAAGCGGTTCCCGTACCGCTGCCTGCTGCTGGCGCACCAGCGCCACGCGCACCTCGGCCTGCCCTGGCCGAGGAGGACGCGGCCCCGGCGCCCTGGCAAGGTGGGTGGTATACTTTGCTTAGTACCACCACCATGGTACAACGATTATCTATATACATACATAAAAGGAGAAGGTGACTGACTGACTGACTGACTGACTGACATATCAACGCAGGGCCTAAACTATAAGGGCTAGAAACTTGAAATTTTTCACAGGGGTTCCTTTTATAATGTAGGGGAGCACTATGAAAGGATTTCTGAAAATTCACCCCCTAAGGGGGTAAAACGGGGGTGCAAAGTTTGTATGAAACTGCCGTTTTTGAAGTCAAGTGGGCAACCTGAATGCGGGCAGACGTCGTAAATGGGTCTAATTCTACGCGAGCGAAGCTGCGGGCGTCCACTAGTTAAATAAATAAATAACTTGGACATTCTCACACACGGCCATCTGACCCCAAAGTAGGCGCGAGCCTGTGTTATGGGTGTCAGAGACTGATATACATACATAGATATTTTTAAATACATACTTAATTCATAATTCATAATTCATTTATTTGCTTTAAATGTGGTACAATTTGTTTGTTATGTAGGTGAATGGTTCCTCACATTTAGCTAGTGTGTAGCATGCAAATATTGGTACCTAGTTTACAAAATGTTTAATTTATAATTCTACTTATATCGGACACAATAATTAATTTAACACAAACTTGTTAAAATTATAAAATAAAATAAATTGAAAATATGCATTAAAAAGGAAAACAATTACATTTTTATATAGTTACATTAAAAGTTTATATTCAGTTTCCACATTGTCAAATTTGAAAATAGTAACACATTAATAAAATAATAAAAAATAAATAAAATATAAACCACTATTCATGTCATAAGTGTCTTTAGTCATTTAGGAATTCGTTGACGGAATAGTAACACTTTTCTACTAGCCATGAGTGTATGGCTCTTTTAAACGGTGTGAGTGGTTTTTCTTTAAATTCTGTAGGCAACTTGTTATAGATTTTAACTGCCATTGAGTAACAATTTTTACTAACCTTGTCTGTTTTTGTTAAGGGTAAAAGTAACTTTTTTGGAAATCTTCCTTTATAATTTGGAAATGTTTCTTCTTTAGTTTTAAATAATTTCTGGTGTTGATATACAAAATAGCACATTTCTTGTATATATATACAGGGCAATGAAAGTAGTTTCAATTTTTTAAAGAGTGGTTTGCAACTTACTGTGCTAGACACATTACAAATAGCACGGATACATTGCTTTTGTGCAATAAACACCTGATTTACTTCTACTGAGTTACCCCATAATACAATACCGTATTTTAATATAGAGGCCACATATCCGTGGTATGCGGTAATTGCAGTCTTCACGTTTGATATTTGACACAATCGCCATAAAGCATAAGCAAACTTATTAATTTTTCCGCAAACCATTTGTATGTGTGCCCTCCACGTACATTTGTGATCCAGTGCTATCCCTAAAAACACAATAGAATCTGCTTCAGATAATGTTTGGTCTTTATGAGCAATTTTAAAGCTAGTCTGTGTTAGGTGTCTATTATGAAATCTAAGGTATTTTGTTTTTATTAAATTAACGCTTAGTTTATTATTATTTAGCCAGTTTATTATGTTACCTACTGTGTCATTTATATTTTTTTGGAATTGTATTTTGTTATTTGTTTCGTCAGGGACTATTACGGATATATCATCGGCATATAAGGTGCAATAATAATTTGTGACCGTCGGAAGGTCATTTATATATAATAGGAATAGCAGTGGTCCTAATATGCTACCCTGGGGCACCCCTGTTTTGTTTAATTTGATATCTGATTTATAATTTATTTCTAGTAACTTTTTATCTATGTTTTTAATTTCCACATATTGACTTCGGTTAAGTAAGTACGTCTCAAGCCAATGATATACAGACCCTCTCAAACCATACGCTTGACATTTTTGGAGTAGGATAGAATGATTTACGAAATCGAATGCCTTACTCATATCAAAGAATATAGCTGTTACAGGTACTGACTTATCAACGTATCTTAAAATTTTATCTACAAAATTAAAAATGGCTAACGTCGTGGATTTACCTTTTTGGAAACCAAACTGATTATCAGTTAGTATTTTATGTTTGAACAAAAAAGTTGTGATCCTAATATAGATAGCTCTTTCGAACACTTTGGACAGTACAGGAATTAACGCGATTGGTCTGTAGTTGTTAATATCTTTTTTATTACCTTTTTTAAAAATGGGTTTAACAACTGATATCTTCAGTTTATCAGGAAAAGTTCCCTGTAAGAAAGACAAGTTTATTACGTGAGCTAGTACTGGTGCTAGCACAGTGGCTGCCTTTTTTAATAAATGTGTAGGGAGCTCGTCGTATCCCGTGGAGCGTGTATTACTCAGAGACATTATTATTTTAAAGATCTCTACTGGATCAGTCGGAAATAAATACATGGTGGATTTATTACAACCTACTTTCACAGTCTTAGTTTCCCCCTTACTTTTTGTTATGTTTATGAAGTAATCATTAAAAATATTCGATATTTCTTTCGAACAATTAAAGGTTTTATTATTTAATGTAATCTCAGTAATACTTTTATTATTGTATGGACAAGGGGAGATATCTTTTTTTATTACTTGCCATGTTGCTTTTGCAATATTTTTTGTATTTGTTATATATTTTATATTTTGTGATCTTTGTGCAACGTGAATGCAATTTTTTAAGATTTTTGTGTATATTTGATACTTATTTTTGTTTGTTGCGTTACGTTTAGCGTAGAATCTATACCGAAGTTGCCGTTTTGTAGCACAGGATTTCTTTATACCTTTAGTTAGCCACCGGAGATTGTTTTTGTAGTTTTTGATTTTAACTATTTTGAAAGGAAAACAAAGGTTAAAAAATAGAAGTAACGTCTCATGAAAAATATTAAAGGCAGTATTAGTATCATTACTATTATATACTTCAATCCATGATAATTTTTCAATGCTTTTTATGAACTTTTGAATGTGTTCAGGATTTAGATCCCGCTTTCTTATGAAAAAGCAGGGCGTCCTTTCTAGTTTCTTACTGACAGGCAATAATACAGATTGGGCCGTATTATGATCCGAAAGTCCTAAATGATGTAATTCGCCAGTGGCACCTTTATCATTACTAAAGATCAAATCAATGCATGAGTTCAATCTTGTTGGCTCCTTAATGTGTAAGTGATATCCATTATTTTGTAGAATTCTTTTAAGTTCTCGTGAGGTATGTGTATTCTTAAGAGTATTAATATTTAGATCACCAGCTATAATTATTTTCCATTTTTTGGATTTTAATTGAATTTTTACGAGCAATTTTTCAAGGTGGCAAGAAATGAGGTTACATTTGTAGTAGTCAGATTCGGTATCCTATATAAGCAAATAATCATACATTTATAGTATGGTATTTGGATGCCACATATTTCGAAAGTTTTAGGAGAAGAAAAATCATTTAAAAATGTAAGTTTACTATACTCGATACCTTCTTTACAGAATATGCAGACTCCTCCACGTTTTTGGTCATTCCTGGAAAAGGAGTCCGCTAATTGGTAGTTACTTAAACACATTAAGGATGTGCTATTTGATTTTACAAAAGTTTCACTAAGGCAAATAATGTCAAGGTCAATTTGATTTTTTTTTAACTCGTTAATACTTAACTGTAATAGGTCGCGTTTGCTGAGAAATCCTGCGATATTTTGGTGGAATATTCTTAAATATTTATTGCTGTCGAAAAAACTGTGTAGGAATAGTATTTGTATTGTGTATGTCACTGCATCTTAAATTACAGGAGAAATAATCTGTTATTTGTTTCTGGCTCATTTTCGTAGGTGTCAACGACTTTTTTATATTTTTTTTTATTTTTGGGAAATAGTCTAAAATTGTTCTTTTTGTATTATTTAGGTTATTTGTGTTCAGCTTATTTTTGCTCGTGGTCGACGGGACGTCAGTCAAATAATTATTGCTAAATTTTTGTTTTTTATGATTGAATTTGTTCATATTATTTTTATTTAAGTATTTGTGTCTATAGTCAAAGTAATCTATCTGCATATTTAGTTTATAACACATTAAATTCATGTCAGTTTGAGATGATTTATTGTAATACACAAAGCACGCGTTATTATGAACATTGCATGTGAGTTGTAATTTATGGTTGAGTAAATTTTCATTTAGGTACTTGTTTTTGTCTACGCTTAAGATAAATACTGTGTGTTTGTGTAGTATTTTAAGGATAGCACTAACTTCCGAACAAATCTTTATAGGATTAGTATCGTTTTCTCCTATACATAGGATAATTTTATCCCCCTGTTGAAAGTTACAATTTTGCACTGTTCTTGTTATTTCCTCACATCTTGCAGAAGGTTTTGTGAAGCCTGATACCCTATACTGATGATACTGTGTGCGAATCCTTGATGCTAGTAAGGAAACTGCCAGGCCTGATACTTGCTGGGTTCCGAATATCCATAATTTATTTGGTATGTCGCAATTCATAGACTCTGGTTTTAGGATAGTTAAATTATTGGTATTTAAGTTATTGCTATCTTCTGTTTGTACATAGGCGTCTTTCTTATGATCTAAGTCAGTTAAATAGATAATATTGACATCCAGACACAGAACAAATACAAGTGTTCGTCACACGAATATTTGTCCTGAGTGGGATTCGAACCTACGACCTTTGGCGCAACAGACAGGGTCACTACCGATTGCGCCAACGGGCCTGTCAAGAATTATATGATTTTACCTACTTCTTCAGCGACAAAGGGCTGGAGGAGTACAGGAGGCTGAAGCACCGCTTCGAAGACCAGCTGGCCAGTGTTCACCACCCTTGCAAATAACAGGACTAGGTACAACTACAGGAACAAGAAGCACCATAGCCCAATGGCGTGCGTCGATTCAATGTGATCGAAAGAGTTGTGCAACGACGAGCGCGGTCGGTTTGGGGATGGGTGAACGCTACTGGCAAAATTTCATGGACGCTACCGTGCTTCGGAGGACACGTAAAGCCGTCGGTCCCAGCTGTTTTCAATGCTGGAAACAGTCGTTAAGCCTTGTCGAAGACCTTCGGGAGGCTTGAGAACATTCGACACTGGGTTGGCCGCTAACCCCTCCACCAATCCGCATTGGAGCAACTTGGTGGAGTATGATCTAAACCTCCCGCAGCAGTGTCTGTGGGGGAGACCCGTGCCCAGCAGTGGGACGTTTATGGGTCGCAGCGAGCAGCGAATATCCAAATATTTTAACCGTCGTTCATTGACGTGACGTCATTTACATGAAGTGTCGCGTCACTTTGACATTTCATATTATTATGGCAGAACAACGTTTGGCAGGGTCAGCTAGTAATATATTTTTAAAAAGACCTACTCAGTGGAGTGAAATTATTCGAGGTTGATTTCTGGTTACATTGTTCTGGCTTTCAGCATTTTTATTTTATTTCCAGATACCTTCTAAGAAAAGCAAGAGTGGAGAGATAATTAACGAGAATAGAGATACCCATTAAGTGAAGTGACAAGGAACTCTATAGCAAGGACTAATGGAGCGATGAATTGATGCAGCTTGTGAATTTGTAACGTCCGCTGGCAAATAAAAAATAATATAAGCAATACATATGCCCTTTATTTATTTTATGTCCTTATATCAAGTATATTACTTCTACGAAGTATTTCTTCAGTAAGAGTTTTCCCTGCAGGTGCGCTTAAAATTTCCATCCTGTTTTTTTAATTATTTTAATATGGATGTAATATGAAAATGAAGTAAAAGCGGTGACAGCCCAGCGGCTATCGAACTCGCCTCTCACTCGAGCGGTCCGGGTTCAAACCCCAGTGGCACGCACCAATGACTTTTCTAAGTTATGTGCGTTTTAAGAAATTAAATGTCACTTGCTATAACGGTGAAGGACACATCGTGAGGAAACCTGCATGCCTGAGAGTTCATCATAACGTTCTCGAAGGTATGTGAAGTCTGCCAATCCGCACTTGGCCAGCGTGGTGGACTAAGGCCTAATCCCTCCCATTCTGAGAGGAGACCCGTGCCCAACAGTGGGACGTCTATGGGTCGCAGCGATGCAAATGAAGTTGCGGCAACACCCATCCGCTGCCGCTCATGACAATGACAGCTGTGACTGTCTTTGAACATGACTCATATGGATTATGATCATAGTTTATAGACTACCGAAGCGAAGACTCTTTATACTATGGTAGGATGGTTAGTCCAGTTAGTCGAGTTAATGAAATGTTCATTAACTCGTTTGTTGGTCAGTTCGTTGTTAATTTGTGCTGGGCTCAACTTGGATGAGAAAAATGAAAGTGGTTCCCAGTCTCCCATGTTTTCGTTGATGCAGGGCAGCTGCTTTGGTGTGTCTAAGTCGTCAGTTAATACTAACTCAGCCAAGCCCACGCGTCATGTTATCTACGAACCTCTGAAAGGCTTGTTAGGGAGCCCAAAACTCATAGGGAAACTCGTACATTCCGGAAGGGGTGCAATATTGATTTTACAGATATTCCTATCGATTTAAATCGTTTATTAATTGAATTTTCGTGTTTATTATAAATAAATCGCGTTTAAATATGATTGACAATTGCACTATTATTTTAACAATTAGAAACAGCACATTATGGCATTTTGTACGGAGTTCACTCCAAGCGTATCGTAACAAGTATCGATGCGCACCAAAAATGTACTCTGTGATGCGACCGAAGTTGCGAGATATCTTGCAGTATATTGCAAGATTGCGGAACGGGGTCTACGCCACAGAATAGATATATAAACACCAAGGAGGTATGTATACGCCCATTTCAACATTATAATCTTGATCACAGAATAGATATACACCTTTATAAGAGGATGAATTTCTGTGGTTTGACGTCTAAATGGTACGGTTGCTATTGTGGTCATAGATATAATACTCTATACGTGGTAGTGGTTGGTATTGTCAAAGTTTTGACAAAACTGTTGTAAACTTGCACACAGAAAATTTGTAATTTTCCCTGCGGAAGAAAAATGTAGTGCTTAGCGAATTAAAACGAACACTCGGACTTAATATTTTTTCTGTGTGATGCCCAATTGAATTAATCCACAGTGATTTAATCACAATTATCTATTTAAGGAATTAGTAGCATCTCTACTTAGTCTGTGGTTATACAAATACAGCCGTGCTCTGCTACTGCACAGATTAATATATTGTATTATTGTAGTATATATGTAGTATATTTATTCTGTGCACTGCAAGTTTGTGTGCAACTGTGAGCACTGTCACAGAGTACATGGGTAAAACAGTGCCATCTATACCTAGTCTGTGGTGCCACGCACGCCTCTATTATTGATGTTGCAGCGTAGCGAGATAAAATGTAATGGCGACTTACCTTGTCTTGTCCATCCAATATCAATTCATGCCAAGCCAATTCATGCTTCTTTGTGATTTATGTTGTGACATAACGTCATTTTAAATGTTTGTTTTTGTAGGCTTAATTTGAATTCACAATTTCAAACAATCCTTTTTAATGATAATTGGTTGATCGCCTATATATAATTTCACGAAAATGGTGGTGGTTTGTAATGTAACCGGCTGTAATAGTCGATTAAAACATCGGAAGGAAGGCAACATAACCTTTCATCAGTAAGTATAACGTATTCTAGTTCTGAGGTAACTTGGCTTGTAAACCTCAACAATTCGCGTTATTTCAAAATATGTATGCAGCTTAATAAGTTTTTTAAGCAGCTAGTACATAGCTCATACTTTTGTATAAAAAAATATTGTCTTTATAAAATATCATAATTTCTTTAAATCTCATCATTTTTCATGTATTTTTCTCTGTATTTATTATTTTGTTAATCTTTAGGACCGTATTTTTAGAAATAACTATTTCATTGTTTATGACTTACTAGAATAAATAATTAAATATATTTCTCATTCATTCATCACAACCCTTTCTTTGTCCCACTGATGGGCACGGGTCTCCTCTGAGATGAGGGATTAGGCCTTAGTCCAACACGCTGGCCAAGTGCGGATTGGCAGACTTCACATGCCTTCGAGAACATTAGAAGAACTCTCAGGCATGCAGATTTCCTCACGATGTGTCCTTCACCGTTAGAGCAAGTGACATTTAATTTATTAAATCGCACGTAACTTAGAAAAGTCATTGGTGCGTGCCGCTGGGGTTTGAACCCAGACCGCCTGAGTGAGAGGCAATTTCGATAGCCACTGGGCTGTCACTGCTTTTAGCTGGGTGATCCCCATCTACACAGTAGACCAGTGCCTGGGGAGCTGGCCTGAGGCCTCTACCTGCCAACACTCTTTCTTTCTGTATGTGTTCGAAACCATCCAAATTGAAAAAAAAATAAAAATATTTCTATTTTATCATAATCTCTCTCGCTTTCAGCTTTCCCAAAGACGAAGCCCTATGTCAGCTATGGATCTCTGCGACTGGCAGAAAGAACTGGCACCCGGACAGGGATAGTCGTATCTGCTCAAAACATTTTGATAAAACTTGTTTCACAACAAGGAGACAAAACAATAATACTCTCCGACCTGTATTACGCACCGGTTCTAAGCCATTCCTTTATCATAATGTAAGTATTCATTCATAATTCTTTATCAATTTACCTCTTAACATCCTTCAATTTTAAATTTTTTCTTACTCAATTTTTTTTTTCTGTTCTAATTTTGTAGTCATTATATTACAACTATTCTAGCCTTTTATTAAAACTTAAATTTAACTGTATACTTATATGTTAAATTCAAAATTTTAACTGAGCGTAACAATGTAAATGTTGTGCTCACCTGTAATTGTGTACATGACTGCAAGATTTATATATACTGTTTCGTGTATCATTATGTTGGTGTGCCTAGTTAAAATGAATAAATAAATTCTTTATTTGCATCCTACATTCCTTGTCCCACTGTTAAGATCAGGACTCCTCTTTATATGCAAGGGGTAGGGGTCACCTTACCCCAACCTTAAGCCTGACACTGTGGTGTACTCAGACTTCACATAACTTTAAGAACATTGCTCTCTCAGGCATGCAGGGCTCCACAGTTATTTAGTTTGTTTAATAATTTTGCACACAGTAATATTCAATATACAAAAGATTAACTGACCACTATTGATTGGTATGTACGTGTCTTAATGTGATAGTTATCTTTCAGATATGCCGGGTATGCTTGGCCACCGATGAGAAGATGTTCAGCTTGCGAGATGATCACCGCGCAGCCCAGTACGAACAGGTCACTGGTTTGAATGTAAGTGAGTACGAACAGGTCACTGGTTTGAATGTAAGTTTAATAGGTGGTAGAGCCTATAGGGAACCAAATAGGTTTTATTTGAAAGCTAATTGGTTCCATATAGAGTTCGCCCGGGGCAGTACCACCGCCCGCCACGGTACCTAGTACCATTTCTGCCGTGTAATAATTGTTTTTAAAGCAATTGTGGTCCGGTTCGAAAGGTGTGGATTCCGGTTACACTTCTTTAGAGGCGACCATCTTAGTCCTCAAGGGTAGCAACACATCTGTGACTGACTTAGAACGAGACTCCTACTAACAAGTACTAACTGGACTATTACTAACACCAACTAACAGGACTAACTATCACTAACAGTCCCCAGTCCTCATACCTACTAAAGAACTGACCAACTAATGTTCTAATTAACCTTCTCAACTAATTGGACTAACCATCCCAGTCCCTAATTGAGTCTTGTTCAAAGTCGGTCACAGTTGTCATGGGCGGCAGCGGATGGGTGGTGCTGCAAGCTCGTTTGCTATCCTGTATCATAAAAAAAAAAAAAAAAAAAGTGAAACTTATCCATACTAATATTATAAATGCGACTGTCTGTCTGTCCGTCTGTCTGTGTCGCTTTCACGCCAAAACTACTGAACCGATTTAAATGAAATTTGGTACACAGATAGTCTAGCTAGATCCTGAGAAAGGACATAGGCTACTTTTTATTCGGAAAAAAGTGTTGTAAGGGGTTGAAAAGGGGGTTGAAAGGTTCTATGAAAGTTTTGTCATTTTCAGAACTAGAAGCATAAAATTAGATATAAATAAATATGGCAAAGTTTGTAAAAACTTTGTAAGGGTGTAACTAAAATAAACATATTATTATGTATAATTCCACGCGAGCGAAGCTGCGGGCGTTCACTAGTTTTATATAAACAATCACACGCTGGCCAAGTGTTGATTGGTGGACTTCACATGCCTGTGACAACATTATGGAGAACTCTCCGGCATGCAGGTTTCCTCGCAATGTTTTTCCTAAACTATTATAGCAGGTGACATTTAATTTCCTCATCTCAGGGGTGCAGGTTTCCTCACAATGTTTTTCCTTCATCGATAAAGCAGGTGACATTTAAATTATTAAAGTGCATATAACTTGAAAAAGACAAGTTAGTACATGCATTTGAACCGACACCCCATAAGTGAGAGGCAAGTAATTTTTTAAAAAATATAATGTTAAATCAATGTTTTTACTACTTTTTATAATGCAAGTTTGTGCTGAGATGCCCCTCATGATGTATTTTTGCATTGTGAAATAAATGTTATTTCCATAGCCCTAATTTTTTTATCAGGTAGGGCACGATGATCAACTCCCTTTAGCCCTGTGCTGGGAGTGCGCACACCGATTGGCCGCATGCTACAAGTACCGGGCGCGCGCCAGGCTGGCCCACTGCTTAATGGAAGACTTGCTGCGGAGCAATCCGAGTGTGAGTTTCACCACTTGATGATTTCATCATCATGTTTACATCATTGGCCTACTGCACAGGTATCTTGTATGGTGTGACATTGGATTCTCAAATTTGAACACACCACTAACAATTACTAACTGGAGTTATTAACACCCATCTAACAGGACTTACTGTCACTTACAGTACCTGCCACAGTTGTCGTACCTAACAAACTGACCAACTGTTCATATGAACACTGCCTGCTAGTTAGCAGTTAGTCCAGTTGGACTAACTGTCCTAGTCCCTATTTTAAGTCTTGTTCAGAATATGTCACATTTGTCAAGGGCGGCAGCGGATGTGCCCCACCCTCAATCTATATCAATGTGAAAAAGACATGGTAAAATTATGTATTATTTCTTATTAAGCGGTGTTCATTATTATAAAAATCTTTTTCGTTGGTCTTGACAGACTGACAGACGGTTTGTCTGTCTGTCTGTCTGTTGGTCTTGTGGTAGCAAGCGCGACTGCTAACCTAGAGGTCCTGGGTTCGATCCCCAGGTTAGGAAACGGCTATTGGATTTTGATAAAACTTAAATGCCCGGTAGCAGCTCGGAGTCTGGCTTGTGCCCGTTGTATGGCAATAGCCTAACCACCTATTACACGGGACCTAAACATAACTGCTGAAAAGTCGGTGTTTACATACCTCTGACTTCGATGAATTGCAGGCGTGATATGTTTTATTTTCTATTTAACAGATAACAGAGGAAAATATAAGTAATATAGACAGGAAGAAATTAGGCCTTGACACAAAACTCGTACAAATAAATATAACGCCGGATTATTTTGATTTAAAAGTGGAGGAAGATGAAGATGAAATTGCTGCAGCCATCACTGCCATCACTGAAGACTGGGAAACGAAAGGCACTGAGACGGAGACACTTGTTAAAGTAGAGCCAAAAAATGAACCAGACGAGACATACATGGAAATAGAAACACTCAGTGAGACAGAAACACACGATGATGCAGAAACACACTATAAGACAGAAACACACAATGATACAGAGGCAGATTTCGGAGACGATACGAACGCATTGGTGATTGATACAGATGATAAAAAATCTTTAGACGAAGACAACGAAGAATTGAAAATTGACACAGAGGAAGTCGATAGTGAAAAAAGAGATACAAATGTAAAAGATAATCATACGATTAAAAGTGATTCAAACGATGAAAAATCTCACATGGGTTTATTAGCGTTGAGCAAGAAAATCTTCGAAGTAGTGAATTTGAATGACGAAGAGCAATTGGTGGAATTTGAAAAGAGAAAAGAACTGAGAACGTATCAGGCTGCCAAATATAAATGTGAGCTGTGCTACAGGGGATACATGGATGATGATGCTTATAAATTTCATAAGCTTTTACATACAGATGTGAGTAGATGTTTTAGTAAACTAAGGGTCTTATTCATAACAAAGTAATAAGCCTTTTATATTTATATAGCTATAAACTGTTTTGTCACCTTCTGTCAAATTAAGAATTGAGTTTGAATAAAGAAGACAAAATATTCTATAGCTAAAATAGGTTTATCAATTTGTTATGAATAATCCCTTATTCATTCCTCTGTTGATCGGTTATTAAATCGCGTCGCTTAAGAAGAACTGGTTAGTTTTATTGCGTTTATTTACCAAAATTTCTTACTTCATTTTAATGCTAGACCATAAGAATTATATTGAATAGGAATCCCACTATTTGAATGTATAGATTTCCGCTCGCAAATACTGTTAATGTTGTCCCTGAATACGAACTAAAACGTAGAGAGTATATGTCTGTGGTCTATCGTTTATGTTTTGCCAATTTTTATTTAGATTTGATGGCAAGTTTTGATTTCTAACATTCACTTTGAACTGTGTAAAGTAGACTTGATATTATGCTGTCTGTCCCAGTTGTTTTCAATGGTAAAAAAATCGTTTAGCCTTGTCGAAAACCTTCGGGTGGCTTAAGATACTGGGGTAGCCGCTAACACCTCCACCAATCCGCATTGAGGCAGCGTGGTGGTGTATGCTCTAGACCTCGTTCAGCTGTGTGTGGGGGAGACCCGTGCCCAGCAGTGCGACGTGTATTAGTTGTATCAAGCAAGCAAGGCTTGACGTAGCTTGTACATACAGGACGAAAGAAGAATAAATCTGCATATCTCCTTTCTGAATTAAAAGTAAAAAAACCCGGACAAATCACTGGCAATGGCTTACATGTTGGCTTCCATATTAACTCTACCGAATAAAACATTGTTGCAGCTAAACGGATTGGTGGAATGCAGTCTGTGCAAGATGCGTTTCAGTAGTAAAAATAGTTGCAGGAAACACGAAGTGATGCATCTTTATTTATACAAGTGTAAGCTGTGCGAATTCGTCGCTCAAACTAGGTGAGGAAAATTATATTGTTACGTATTAGGGTTCGAAGGATTTGGAGAGAAAGACCTGCTGACTCTTTGAAGAGTTTATTTACTAGCACTTGGTCCAACACAAAGCACAAGGTCCAAACACTAAACACTAGGTCCAACACAAAGCACTAGGTCCAAACACTAAGCACTAACGATGTCCTAGGTCGTAAGCCAAGTCGTAGGTTTCACTTGTATCACTCTTGATCACTAGTTTTCACTTCGAAGTCGCCTCGAAAGTAGCTCAAACTGAACTGAACTCGCGAGCCTATGCGGCTATTTAAATGGGCCGACACGAGTCCCAGACCATTCTAGAAAGTTCGCGCATGTACCCGGTTTTTCGAGACTATACTTCTATATAGTTCCACTAACGCCATCTAGTATTAGTAGGGGGCTTCATGTTGTCTTTGCGTTCTCTGAGTGGTTCCACCGGTCGACGCTAGATGGCGCCAGCTTCCCTGTGGCCCGCGTGTTCGTAACAATATTAATTATAATTAGTCATAGGAAAATTACCGGCATACTCACGTGTAACCTTCAATTAGAAGTCGGTAAGAGGCCTACTAGTTTTGGTCATTTACGTTGACTATGAATGAGCCAGCAGAATGTAATAGGTTCCATACAGGCTCTACCACCTACCACCACCAACCTACTATCTGTACCTTTCGGTCGCCGTACAAGTAACCAAAAGTGGATGGGGGACATATAGTGGCTCAAAAAAATCTAAAGCTTTCTGTGCTTCCGAGGGCACGTTACCCGTTGCTGAAGTTGATAATGACAGATTCCAACAATGGCTTTGCCTGACCCGTCCCTTAATACGCAATGGAGCAGCGTGTAAGAGTTTTTTTTTATATAATACTAGCTGACCCCGCAAACGTAGTTCTGCCATATGAAATGTCAAAGTGACGCGTCGCTTCACGTCAATGAACGACGGTCATAAATAAAAATACTAAAATTGTGTTTAAAAAACATTTTCCAGTGGAGCAAATTGTGAATCTAAATCATTCTCGAATCCCATTGAACACACACAAAAAATTTCATCAACATCTATCCAGCCGTTTAGGAGGAGTTCACTGTCATACACACGTACGCAAGAAATATCAAATCAAATCAAATGTCTTTATTGCAAGATATGGTACAATATTAGGGTACAATATTAAGGTACAAATATATTATATTAAGATGGACAAACAAATATACGGGCCACCTGATGGTAAGACCCGAGCCCAACAGTGGTCATTAAATTTGTGGTCAGTTTCATTGAATCATTTTTCATTTACAGGTCGCAAGCGTTACGCCATCAAGATTTCCATAAGGGAGTTACATACCCGTGTCAGTATTGCGAAAAAATATTCACGTAAGTACAGAAAAATGGTCATGTCACAACTCGCCCAGACTAATCACTCAGAACAAGTCCGTACTGAAAATCAGCGTAATGGCTTCATTTAGAGTCATGACATAATGCTGAGTACGGCCCTGTTTTGCTTATATTTAAAATTGAAATATGTTATACATATTATATCTGTGTGTGTATATCTATACTGACCAACTAATGTTCTAATTAAGTCCCTCAACTAAATGGACTAACCATCCCAGTCCCTAATTGAGTCCTGTTCAAAGTCAGTCACAGTTATGGGCGGCAGCGGATGGGTGGTGCTGCAAGCTCGTTTGCTATATTGTATCGATAAAAAAAATAGGAAAGATTTGTTTGTAATGTTTTCACACAAAAACTACTGGACCTCGATTTCAAAAATTCTTTCACCATTAGAAAGCTGCATCTTCACTGAGTGACATGTAGTGTAGGCTATATAATATTACTAGGTGTAAACGAAACTATTGTTATGTCTAATTGCACGCGAAAGAAGCTGCGGGCGTCCACTAGTTAGCAAAATAAATTTAAACTGGTAAAATAAAAGCTTTATTTTTATTTTCGTGCATTGTCATCGGAACCAAATATGTGTGCCGAATTTCAGCTCGATAGCTTCAGTGGAAGTGGGTGAAATATTGATTGCATGATTATGTACATACATACATACGAGTGAAGTTAAATAATTTTTTTTTATAAAAAAACTGAATGTATGTTTTGCAAAAAAAATGTATGTTTTGCAGAAAGCTTATTATAATATTCAGGAGTATTTGGATGATATAAAGGCATGGGACTGAATTAAACTCTGACAGGCTATCACTATGCTTTTGTATTAATTATACTAAAAATTGTAAGCAGGTAGCATATGGGGTGATTCTTGGCATACACGATTAGCTGTCTCGTGTCTGTCCTAATCATGTCATGGTCATACTGTACATTTTTCTGTAAAAATAATTTGAATTTTAAAAGAGTACCGAGAGTTTTTTCCTCCGGCTTTTTTCTCTCTCGGGCATAGGATAAGAATATTGTAAATTCTTCCTAAAGCCGATGACCAGATAGATAGTCTATCGTGACTTAGAGCTTAGCTTAGTGGTAGGTAATTATTGTAAATTTATCCTAAGGCAAGTTAGGCACCTGTGTAGGATTAGCTATTCATTCAATGATCAATAGCTAATCCTTTGCCTTATATAGATCAGTTAGTAGTTTAAGTAGTTTTTAGTTAGGTACCTAGACTTTCGTTAAGCGTGTCTAATCACCTCATAGCGAAATAAATTATTTGACTTTGACTTTGACTTTGCAGGAGGGAGACAACGTACCTGAACCACGTGCGCAAGAAACACCCGTGCTCGCACGTCTGCACGCGGTGCGGGCTGTCCTTCGTGGGCAAGAAGGGGCTGGAGCAGCACTGGTCGAGGAAACACCGCTTCGACGACCCCGCGGTGAGTTCGCGGAGTAAGGGGAGGAGACGACTGGCACACACCACCACCACAAACCTTTCTTTCTCCAAACCAAGGATTAATCTCATCATCATCATCATCACCAGCCTTTGTTGGTCAACTGCTGGACTTAGGCCTCTCCTAAACGATGCCACTCCGACCGGTCCTGTGCCTTCTGAATCCAGCGGTTTCCTGCTGCCTTCTTCAGGTCGTCCGTCCACTTTGTCGAAGGGCGGCCTTTGCAACAATCCGCGAACAAAATTGTATGGTGGTGTATGTATACCTTCATGCACGCAGCACCTCACAGGAAACATGCACACGCGACTAGTGAAAACACACACACCAACACTTTCTTTGTCCCACTGCTGGGCACGGGTGTCCTATCAGAATGGGAGGGGTTAAGCCTTAGTCCACCACGCTGGCTATCTTCACTGACAGCTTGCTGATATAACAACAGCTCGACTCGTACTTGAGCTACTTTCACAGCATCATGTCTCATGGCATCTTACTGGGGGTAGTGCTGCTGACATTGATACCATCTTTATTATACAAAAACAAGCAGAGGTATGGGACCCTCCACAGATTCGTCTGCCCAGTCGTGCCCAGCAGTGGGACGGGTTGCAGGTTAAACACTATTTATGTTTGTCTTTCAGGAACCAACAGAAGAGCACCCGTGCTCGTATTGCGACCTCAAGTTTGAATCCACATCGGCCCTGCATCATCACATATGCAATTATCACCCTGAGGAGTGAGTGTTGAAACGGACTATAACATGTTCTTTTGATGAATCCATACTAATCCATACTAATATTATAAATGTGAATGTGTGTTTGTTTGTTTGTCCGGCTTTCACGTCGCAACGAAGCTATTATATGGTATGGTTTTTTTGCGTGGAGATAGTGAGGAGGGTGGAGAGTGACGTAGGCTACTTTTTACCGCGGTAAAACATCCCCATGGGAAGATATCGATGTTTTGTTATTTGCTAGATATTTAGTTCCGGATGTTGTTAATACATGGCGTTAGTAAAATTCATTTACAAGTTCTCAATCACGCTAACAAATGATACATGCGGTCAGCATTACCTCTGGTTCCTCTAAGTATCTTTGTAATCGTGGAACTGTCACTATTCATCCACCACAAATGTGTCATGTATGATAAACAAGTTATTGTTAATTCCCTTTAACCACGCGGGCGGAGCCGCGGGTAAAAGCTAGTTTATCCATAAAATAAATATTGTTCCAGAGCCGGGCCAGAGGTGCGTAGGACGGTGAAGGCGGCGGAGAGCAAGCGGAAAAAGGCGTACGTGAAGAACTATCTGGACGCGTACAGGAGCAGGCGGGGCCGGTACACGCCCAAGGAACCTTTCCAGTGCGAACAGGTTCGATTTTATTTATTTATTTATCTATATGTAATATGTTGTTTATTGAAACAACTGCATAATAATATGTTGTTGCTCTGTAAAGAGTGGATTTATTTTTAAGAACTTACATTAGGTACATATCATACATACTTTTATGAACACAGCTTATTTCACATTAAAATACAAATCACTGTTAATAATCAGATCAGATGAAGAATAAGAGAGCTTCATTTACATAATCTATATATATAAAAGGAGAAGGTGACTGACTGACTGACTGACTGACTGACTGACTGACTGACATATCAACGCAGGGCCTAAACTATAAGGGTTAGAAACTTGAAATTTTGCACAGGGGTTCCTTTTATAACGTAGGGGAGCACTAAGAAAGGATTTTTGAAAATTCACCCCCTATCGGGGTAAACGGGGGTGCAAAGTTAGTATGAAACTTTGCCGTTTTTGAAGTTAGTGAATGTCTAAATCCACGCGTTGCGTTTTTGAAGTCAAGTGGGCAACGCGAACGCGGGCAGTCGTCGTTAATGTGTCTAATTCTACGCGAGCGAAGCTGCGGGCGTCCACTAGTTTATTTATATATCCTCGCGTCGATTCAATGTGATCGAAAGAGTTAAGCGACGACATGCGCGGGCGGTTTGTGGATGGGTGACCGCTAGCGGCAAAATTTCATGGACGCTACCGTGCTTCGGAGGGCACGTAGAGCCGACGGTCCCGGTTGTTTTCAATGGTGGAAACAGTCGTTAAGCCTTGTCGAAGGCCTTCGGGTGGCTTGAGAACATTCTGGGTTGGCCACTAACCCGTCCATCAATCCGCAGAGGAGCAGCGTGGTGGAGTATGCTCTAGACCTCCCGCAGCAGTGTCTGTGGGGGAGACCCGTGCCCAGCAGTGGGACGTCTACGGCTCGCAGCAAAAAAATGGTTGTCTGTAAAGTCTGTTTACGGACGATAGATTTACGAGATAACGTCTTAATCATTATTTTATACAATACAAAAAAGGAGAATTGAAAATACAAAGATAACAGACAACAGACAAGTCTATATATTTATTTTGACAGTTCCCTATTTCGGAGCCATGGAAACGCCAATGTTGTCGTGTGCAAAATTAATTTAATAAAATTAAAAATTAATTTAATAAAAACACTCAACGGAAACGGAAGCGGAACGGGATACACTTTTTCATATGCGCTGTTCATCAATTTATAAGACGTTATTACGTCAAAAACATATATACCCTTGATGTTTATTCGTCATTCGAATATGTGTTTGATATTTTCACGGGTACCCTGGCCGGGGCCAAGGTACTCCTATCCTACGTAAAATTGTTAATAATTAAATTTTAGCTTAGTCCACAATTTTGTTACTCTTAGCTTACTTAACATGTTTTCCAATTTTGCATGCTGTGTTTACTGTACTTAGAATGGACACACCTGTAAGTCTTTGCATTTTTATTTGTTTTATACTCTATCTTGTGTTACATTCAATTTGTGAACCAATAAAAAAATTAAAAAAAATGTGTCCCACTCAGGACTAATACTCATGTGACGAACTGTCTGATTTGTTCTGTGTCTGGATGTTAATATTATCTATTTAAGTGTATATTTAAACTTAACTTAAACCCATAGTACAGGCTCGCGCCTACTTTGGGGTCAGATGGCCGTGTTAGTCCATGATATTATTTGATATTTATTGTGACTATGTGTTCCAGTGCGATGTGGTGCTGAAGGGCGCGCGGGAGTACTTCTCGCACTTCCGGCGCGAGCACCGCGACAAGAACCGCACCTACTTCCCCGTGCGGCACCCGGGGCTCGAGTGCATGTGCGAGCTGTGCGGGAAGACCTTCTCCGTGAGTGTTGCCTTCCAGCAATATGACAAGAACCGCACCTACTTCCCCGTGCGGCACCCGGGGCTCGAGTGCATGTGCGAGCTGTGCGGGAAGACCTTCTCCGTGAGTGTTGCCTTCCAGCAATATGACAAGAACCGCACCTACTTCCCCGTGCGGCACCCGGGGCTCGAGTGCATGTGCGAGCTGTGCGGGAAGACCTTCTCCGTGAGTGTTGCCTTCCAGCAATATGACAAGAACCGCACCTACTTCCCCGTGCGGCACCCGGGGCTGGAGTGCATGTGCGAGCTGTGCGGGAAGACCTTCTCCGTGAGTGTTGCCTTCCAGCAATATGACAAGAACCGCACCTACTTCCCCGTGCGGCACCCGGGGCTCGAGTGCATGTGCGAGCTGTGCGGGAAGACCTTCTCCGTGAGTGTTGCCTTCCAGCAATATGACAAGAACCGCACCTACTTCCCCGTGCGGCACCCGGGGCTCGAGTGCATGTGCGAGCTGTGCGGGAAGACCTTCTCCGTGAGTGTTGCCTTCCAGCAATATGACAAGAACCGCACCTACTTCCCCGTGCGGCACCCGGGGCTCGAGTGCATGTGCGAGCTGTGCGGGAAGACCTTCTCCGTGAGTGTTGCCTTCCAGCAATATGACAAGAACCGCACCTACTTCCCCGTGCGGCACCCGGGGCTCGAGTGCATGTGCGAGCTGTGCGGGAAGACCTTCTCCGTGAGTGTTGCCTTCCAGCAATATGACAAGAACCGCACCTACTTCCCCGTGCGGCACCCGGGGCTGGAGTGCATGTGCGAGCTGTGCGGGAAGACCTTCTCCGTGAGTGTTGCCTTCCAGCAATATGACAAGAACCGCACCTACTTCCCCGTGCGGCACCCGGGGCTCGAGTGCATGTGCGAGCTGTGCGGGAAGACCTTCTCCGTGAGTGTTGCCTTCCAGCAATATGACAAGAACCGCACCTACTTCCCCGTGCGGCACCCGGGGCTCGAGTGCATGTGCGAGCTGTGCGGGAAGACCTTCTCCGTGAGTGTTGCCTTCCAGCAATATGACAAGAACCGCACCTACTTCCCCGTGCGGCACCCGGGGCTCGAGTGCATGTGCGAGCTGTGCGGGAAGACCTTCTCCGTGAGTGTTGCCTTCCAGCAATATGACAAGAACCGCACCTACTTCCCCGTGCGGCACCCGGGGCTGGAGTGCATGTGCGAGCTGTGCGGGAAGACCTTCTCCGTGAGTGTTGCCTTCCAGCAATATGACAAGAACCGCACCTACTTCCCCGTGCGGCACCCGGGGCTGGAGTGCATGTGCGAGCTGTGCGGGAAGACCTTCTCCGTGAGTGTTGCCTTCCAGCAATATGACAAGAACCGCACCTACTTCCCCGTGCGGCACCCGGGGCTCGAGTGCATGTGCGAGCTGTGCGGGAAGACCTTCTCCGTGAGTGTTGCCTTCCAGCAATATGACAAGAACCGCACCTACTTCCCCGTGCGGCACCCGGGGCTGGAGTGCATGTGCGAGCTGTGCGGGAAGACCTTCTCCGTGAGTGTTGCCTTCCAGCAATATGACAAGAACCGCACCTACTTCCCCGTGCGGCACCCGGGGCTGGAGTGCATGTGCGAGCTGTGCGGGAAGACCTTCTCCGTGAGTGTTGCCTTCCAGCAATATGACAAGAACCGCACCTACTTCCCCGTGCGGCACCCGGGGCTGGAGTGCATGTGCGAGCTGTGCGGGAAGACCTTCTCCGTGAGTGTTCCCTTCCAGCAATATGACAAGAACCGCACCTACTTCCCCGTGCGGCACCCGGGGCTCGAGTGCATGTGCGAGCTGTGCGGGAAGACCTTCTCCGTGAGTGTTGCCTTCCAGCAATATGACAAGAACCGCACCTACTTCCCCGTGCGGCACCCGGGGCTGGAGTGCATGTGCGAGCTGTGCGGGAAGACCTTCTCTGTAAGCCCTGCTTTCCAGCAATCCATACTTCCATACTAATATTATAAATGTGAAAGTGTGTTTGTTTGTTTGTCCGGCTTTCACGTCGCCACGAAGCTATTATATGGTATGGTTTTTATGTGTGGAGATAGTGAGGAGGGTGGAGAGTGACGTAGGCTACTTTTTACCGCGGTAAAACATCCCCATGGGAAGATATCGATGTTTTGTTATTTGCATGATATTTAGTTCCGGATGTTGCTAGTAGATAGCGTTAGTAAAATTAATTTGCAAGTTCTAACCTTAGTATCTTTTGATCGTGGAACTGTCACTATTCATCCACCAAAAATGTGTCATGTATGATAAACAACTCAATGTTAATTCCCTTTGACCACGCGGGCGGAGCCGCGGGTAAAAGCTAGTATGACATACCTTCTGTAAGCAGTGGCGCGAGATCGCTGCGACCTATACACGTCCCACTGCTGGGCACGGGTCTCCCCACGGACACAGCTGTTGGGAGGTCTAGAGCAGGGATTGCCAAACTCGGTTCCGCGGAACCCAGTTTGGGAGCATTAGAAATGCGCTAATCTATATATATAAAAGGAGAAGGTGACTGACTGACTGACTGACTGACTGACTAACATATCAACGCAGGGCCTAAACTATAAGGGCTAGAAACTTGAAATTTTGCACAGGGGTTCCTTTTATAACGTAGGGGAGCACTAAGAAAGGATTTTTGAAAATTCACCCCCTAAGGGGGTAAAACGGGGGTGCAAAGTTAGTATGAAATTTTGCCGTTTTTGAAGTCGTTAGATGGGTAGACGTCGTTAATGGGTCTAATTCTACGCGAGCGAAGCTGCGGGCGTCCACTAGTTAAGATATACTTATGTCGCAGGACCCCCACCATCTCAACGCACACATGGACTCGCACGCGCCGGAGAAGCGGTACGCGTGCGAGCTGTGCGGCCGCCGGTTCCAGCAGCGGTTCGGGCTGATACGTGAGTATCCATCCATCCATCCAACTCGCTGCCACCCATACACGGCCCACTGCTGGGCACGGGGCTCCCACACAGACAGCTGCGGTAGGTCTAGAGTAGTCTACAGCATACTCCACCTACTGCTGCTGCTGCGACCCATACACGACCCACTGCTGGGCACGGGGCTTCCACACAGACACAGCTGCGGGAGGTCTAGAGTACTCTACAGCATACTCCACCTACTGCTGCTGCTGCGACCCATACACGACCCACTGCTGGGCACGGGTCTCCCACACAGACAGCTGCGGTAGGTCTAGAGTACTCTACAGCATACACCACGCTGCTCCAATTGGTGGAGGGGTTAGTGGCCAACCCAGTGTCGAATGTTCTCAAGCCACCCGAAGGTTTTCGACAGGGATTAACGACTGTTTCCAGCATTGAAAACAACCGGGACCGACGGCTTTACATGCCCTCCAAAGCACGGTAGCGTCCATGAATTTTTTGCCACTAGCGGTCACCCATGCACAAACCGACCGCGCCCGTCGTTGGTTAACTCTTTCGATCACATTGAATCGAAACGAGCATTTGGGCTATGGAATTTATTTCGCTACGACGTAATTCAGGTATATTCATAACATTCGACACTGGGTTGGCCACTAACCCCTCCACCAATCCGCATTGGAGCAGCGTGGTGGAGTATGCTCTAGACCTCCCGCCTGCGTCTGTGGGGGAGACCCTTCCCCAACAGTGGGACGTCAATGGGTCGCAGCGAGAAGCTGCGGGCGTCCACTAGTGACTATATAGTTGGATACCTGAATCAACCTTATAGCGAAATAAATTATTTGACTTTAACTGACTGAAATGTCTCCATTGTTACAGAACACATGGTAACCCACTCGGAAAACCGGCCGCGCTACCCGTGCGAGTACTGCGGGAAGACCTTCGTCTTGTCCTCCAACAGAAACCGGCACATGTTTGTGAGTTTGTACAATTATGTAACCATTTCTCCGCCTTTTGTACCACAGGCTTTTTGAAGTGAAACTTTTATTACAACCGTTCGACCGTTCGACCAAGCGTACTTAATAGAATTTGTTGAAATTTAGAATACATATATTTCGAACGGCTAATAGTGTAGTGACGCTTGTTATTTTATTTCCCATCATCATTCCAATTTTCCAAGTATAAAATTATGATTGATAAAGCGATTTTTATACCCTTAATGGAATATTATTCCAAAAAATTTTAGTTTAATGTCTATAATGTGAAAAAAAGTTTCACTTTTACCGTGGTTTCATAAAACCACACAATTTAATTTTATTTGGTGTGTAATAATTGTTTTTAAAGCAATCATGGTCCGGTTGGAAAGGTGTGGTTTCCTGTTACACTTCTTTAGAGGCGACCATCTTAGTCCTCAAGGGTAGCAACACATCTGTGACTGACTTAGAACGAGACTCCTACTAACAAGTACTAACTGGACTATTACTAACAGAATTAACTATCACTAACAGTCCCTACTAACGAACTGACCAAATAATGTTCAAATTAACTCTCTCAACTAATTGGACTAACCATCCCAGTCCCTAATAGTCTTGTTCAATGTCAGTCACAGTTGTCATGGGCGACAGCGGATGGGTGATGCTGCAAGCTCATTTGCTATCTTCTATCCATAAAAAAAAATACTACCACTATTTCTTTGTCCCACTGGTAGGCACGGGTCTCCTCTCAGAATGTAAGGGACTACTGGTCAGGAGGGGATTGGCAGACTTCCCATGCCTTCGAGAACATTATGAAGAACTCTCCGGCATGCAGGTTTCCCCATGTGTGTGATGTGTCCTTCACCGTTGCAGCAGGTGACATTTAATTTCTTAAATCGCAGATGACTTTAATAAGTCATTGGTGCGTGCCACTTGGGTTTGAACCCGGAGCACTCGAGTGAGAGGCGAGTTCGATAGCCACTGGGCAGACACCGCTTACCGCTTACTTTTTGGTATACTTAATAAAGAATAGGTTTTTTTTTTCCTTTTTATTTTGAAGAGTTTATATGGTATTTCCAGGAGGTCTAGAGCATACTCCACCAATCCGCATTGGAGCAGCGTGGTGGAGTATGCTCTAGACCTCCCGCAGCTGCGTCTGTGGGGGAGATCCGTGCCCAGGAGTGGGACGTCTGTGGGTCTCAGCGATATGGTATTAATTATTGTTGAAGTCATGCAATATGTATTCCAGAGTCATACGGGGGAGAAGCCGTATAAATGCGGCACGTGCGGCAAGGTGTTCGCGTACAAGAACAACCTGCAGCAGCACGAGCGGCACGTGCACGCCAACGAGCCGTGGCCGATGCGCGTGCGCGGCCGCCGCCGCCCGCCCACCCCGGAGGAGGTAACGACTCCCTGCACCGAGGACCCGGAGTCACCTAGGCTAGACGGGCTTACTCCCGCGCGTACGGGCCCCCGGGCTCAGAGCGCTTAATCTAGCGGCGCGGGCACCGGCGCCGCCCCCCCTACACCTCACCGGAGGGTTCAACAGACTTGCCGGGCCGGCCGCCGCCAGTCGCAAACCAAACCACCGTCAGCGCACGCGCACGGTGCAGTTCATTTTCTTTCGCTATCCTGCTATTGATTAAACCAGTGCAAAAATACAGTCTTTCATTTCGCGGTCTACGTCCACGGACACACCAGGGACAGGCTGCTCCATAGGCTCTCGCGAGACCTACATCACCATGCTTGTGTATCGATGTCTACGGCTCTTGCCGACCCTACGGGAATCTAATAATTTCACTCGTAATAGTTAAATCTATATCATCTATACTAATATTATAAAGAGTGGTTGTAATGTTTTCACACAAAAACTACTGGACCAATTTCAAAAATTCTTTCACCATTAGAAAGCTGCATCTTCACTGAGTGACAGAGGCTATATAATAGTCCTAGGTGTAAGTCTGTGTGTCATTCTGTCTGTCTGTCCGGGACTCACGTAAAAACACGTGAACGGATTTGGATGTAACTTGGTAAACTTATTACTTTTACTCCGGGTTAGCTTTTATCCCGAAAAATATTGAGGTACCCTATACGAAAGCTTTTTTTTAAACCTCGTCCGATTAATTTCAAATTTGCTGCAAACATTATTTATATAAATTTATTGGAATACCTTTTGCCATTATGAACCAAGCTGCGTCAATGTCTACTTACTCTTCGAATAACGCGAGCGAAGCTGCGGGCGTCCCCTAGTCTTGTTATACAAGTTAAAAATATTGTTTCAGGTCCCTGATGAAGAGGTGGAGTGGGGGGAAGAAGTTATTATCTTAGAAGAGTAACATGAAAATTCTTCTTAAATACGGTTCGGCGGACCCTCGAAGTAGGGAAAGCAGAGGAGGTGTATGCGACTGTGGCTTGTCGCTGAATATCGTCGGTACAAAAGTCAACTAGCCAAAGTGTCATTTTGGCAGTTTTTACATGTTTACAATTAATATTCGAGTTTTTATGAATATATATATATATAGCAAATATGAATATATATATGAATATATATAGCAAACGAGCTTGCTCGTGGCCTATGTAGCTAATTGGATGTATATACCGGAATATACGTGATTATAGAAACTGTTCTGTAATTAGTTTTTGTACTGTTATTATTTGTTTTAATTATTAGTTCTGTTTGATTAGGCTAGAGATAATTTGTCCTGTAACTCAGTGTGGGTAACAGATCGTTGATGGGAAGGGTTATTATGGTGAGGGTTAAGCCCATGAGCCTCTGCGACTTAAAAGATCTATTGTAGCTAGTAACAGACCTTATTTGTTTTTAAGTCTGCACGAATGCCATGAATGTGGGGGTTGGATGTGTTTCCATAGACGCAGAACTGAGAAGCGAAGCGCTGTTCTCATACATTTTAATCAAGGCATGACTTCCTCTTACCAAGTGTTAATTGCCTAAAAATTGTTCATACAGATGGAATGATCCATTTCATGAAATCAACCATCAAATCCATAGAACCAAAGAAATTGGATTCGCTTTGTATAGAATAGAACAAAGAAATTCGTAAATGACAGTCTTGCCGGATTTATTGAATGAAGTTTTTTTCCGAATTGTTCATCACAAGGGTCTGGTTCACTAAAGATAGATATTTAAGATAATAAACTGTTTTTTTCATCATTATTCTACATAATAATATTAATGTAATATACATTATTTTGTTTTGTAAATAATTATTAAATTAAGATGTGTCTATCAATTTTGGCATTTTTATTAAACTCCCCGACCATAATATTAAAAGTAATAAAACACACTTGTTCGACTCAACACACGAAGTGACATCTTTATTAAGAAAACAGTTGTACCACAACAAACATATCATATGGCATTATTGCCAACTTGTAAATATAGTACAGATTATAAATTTAACACCCCCACTTAACAAAATAACACCATGTTTTAATTTGTTACAATTCCTAACAATTTTAAAAATCTATTTAGTTTACATGCATTTAACCCTTTTGTTAATAAGTCAGCAGGCATCTCTTGGGTTGAAATATATCCAACATCAACAAATTTATTTTTGATAGCATCTTTTACATAATGAAATCTAACATCAATATGTTTTGTCCTATTATGTGTCTGATGACTTGTTGCTATCTTTAAAGCACTTTGGTTATCACAAAATAACTTGATTACATATTTTTTATCAGTGAGTTCATATATTAAGTTTCTTTAATAAAAAGCTTGATGTGAGTGATAAAGTGGTATGTTTGTAGGTTATGTAATGAAACGCCCGTTCGCTAGCTGAAGTGGTTTATTCCTCTGGCTTCTCATAATCCATTTCAAACTCAGATTCATCAGAGGTATTGGAATCATCCTCATCATCTTTAGCCTTTTTCTTTTTACTTTTAAACTTTTTAGAAGCATCTTTCTTCTTGTCATATTTTCCAGTTAGAACAGTTTCTATCAATTCGGCATGGTAGTCTACCATTTCCAAAGTAGCCATAAATACAATCATTTTGCCCCCCTTCTTATTTAACACGCAGTGCTCTATGATGAGGGAACACAAGGTTACTAATCTCAATTTCATTGGCACGACAAGGAATGTTTGGTGTACAGTAGCTGGAAGTACTAACTCATCTTCTTTTATTGCCGTTTGCACTGCTTCCATGAAATTATTGCTAGTATTTACCGGCATAGTATTTACTTCTGCTTCAGTTTCCTTGGTAACATCCTCAATTTGCTTTTTAACTTCAAGCTCTTTTTGTACTTTAAAATATTCATAATCCGAACCACTATCACTATCTTCTTCAGCTAATTTGCTTTCCTGGTTCTGCGTTGATCTTTGTTTATTTCCATTCTTATCATCACTAGGTACCTTACTGGAATTACTACTAATCGAATCCGAATGTATAGAGCCATTGAAAGCTTTTAAACCTCTTTTAGATGACTCGAGTGTTGATTAGGTCTCAAACAGGTTCAGGCAAAACAATAGCCTATGCTCTTCCAGCTATAGAAGCTTTGCAGGCTATCAGGCCAAAAGTAAACAGACATGATGGCATTCGGGTAGTGGTTGTAGTGCCTACTGATGAATTACAGGTAAAGCAAAAACCGAGAAGCGGTGCTTGGATATCGTCACTATTCAAAAACAACCCTGAGGTACCGAGGATTGGACAAAGAGCAGTAAAACCTGTCCATGAGAAGGTGTTTGCAGGTAGAACTTTTGCAGACTTAAATATACATCCTCACAGTGTTGCAAATCTACAGCAGAACATGAATCTGACTGAACTTATGTCAGTGCAACAAAAGGCCATCCCAGTTATTTTGCAAGGAAGAGATGTGTTGATTAGGTCTCAAACAGGTTCAGGCAAAACAATAGCCTATGCTCTTCCAGCTATAGAAGCTTTGCAGGCTATCAGGCCAAAAGTAAACAGACATGATGGCATTCGGGTAGTGGTTGTAGTGCCTACTAGAGAATTAGCAGTCCAAACATATGAATTGTTTGTCAAACTAACTAAGCCTTTTATTTGGATTGTACCGGGATTACTTAGTGGAGGTCAGAAACGTAAAGCTGAAAAAGCCAGATTAAGAAAAGGTCTTAATGTGTTAGTAGGGACACCTGGAAGAATAAATGATCATCTAAGGCACACGCATTCGTTGAATTTTGCGAAAACTGGCATCTTAATATTAGATGAAGCAGATAGATTGTTAGATATGGGTTATGAAAAAGATGTGGCAGCAATCGTAAAAGCGATTGAAGACCATAAAAAAGCTGCCACATACAACCCACTGGATATTGTAAAACAATCAATGGGTAAAAAAAATACCAATGACGAAGAAGAAACACAAAGTTCTGAAACAAACACTGAAGAAAAAAGTAACACACATAAATTAACAGAAGTTCTACTGTCTACAGAAAGGCAAACTATTCTTTTATCTGCAACTCTTACGAAGGCTGTTGAAAATTTAGCCGGTATCACTATGAAGGAGCCCGTATTTGTAGATACTGCTGAAGGTAAAGCAGTAGTGGCTGACTCTTTAAAACCCAAGAAAAGTGACAGTAATGATGAAAATAATACAGAAGATAAGACATACTTACTCAATCAAGAAGCAATCAATAAATCCGTTAATAGCTATAATGAAGATTTGGTGGAAAATAAGGCAAAACACAACAACAGTAATAATGTTGATTTATCTGGCTAAAGATGATGAGGATGATTCCAATACCTCTGATGAATCTGAGTTTGAAATGGATTATGAGAAGCCAGAGGAATAAACCACTTCAGCTAGCGAACGGACGTTTCATTACATAACCTACAAACATACCATAAAGTCAGATACCGTGCTAGACTGGTGGCAAAGGGCTTCACTCAGCAACGTGGTATAGACTATGTGGACACTTTCTCCCCGGTGGTGAGACATTCAACACTGAGGTTGTTATTTGCTCTTAGTGTACAGTGGCACATGGACATTACACATCTAGATGTTACAACTGCCTTTTTAAATGGACACTTGAAAGAGACTATTTATATGTCTATTCCTGAAGGTTTTGAAAATGTAAATTGTAATGGTAAAGTGTTAGCAGTGGAAGCGTGCTGGGCCCATAACCTAATAAAACACACTTGTTCGACTCAACACACGAAGTGACATCTTTATTAAGAAAACAGTTGTACCACAACAAACATATCATATGGCATTATTGCCAACTTGTAAATATAGTACAGATTATAAATTTAACAAAAAGAACCTTTCCAAGATATCTTTACATTTATCCTATACTCGTATAATAATATGTATCAATATTAAAACAACAAATATCGGTCCAAATTTAAAAATGCCAGACGAGAGATGTTGCATTTTGACTTATGTATTTTGAAAAACGCTAAAATACACGATAACTCAAAAATGGTTCACTTTTCCATTATGCATATTGGGTTAAAAATTATCACAAATTAAGACCCCTATCACCTCCTACCGGGAATACATCGAAATACCAATAATCCTGTATATCGAAATTAATATATTAGGTATATAATTAGTCGCGTTAGTCCATAAATCCATGGAATGTGTATAATAAGCTTCAATATGCTTTGATATACAAGTAGAATCATTTAGTTATGGCAGGATCTTTATTGTGTACCCAGACTTCAAAGTTAAATAATTTATTTTGCTATGAGGTGATTAGACACGCATAACGAACTACAGGTACATGTTAATAAATAAAACATTAAAAAAATATTCCATCCCACTATAATTGACAAGAAAGAAAACCACTAAAAATAATAACAAAATTAATTATAACAAATTAAAAAAATATATCATGGGAAATGTGACCGATACTGGGATGGTGATTCCCATTGGTTATTTCAGTTAACAGTATAATAAGAACATTAGTTTGTTAGGTGTTAATAGGTATGAGGACTGGTGTACTGTTAGTGGTAGTTAGTTCTGTTCTGTTAGTTGTGTTAGTAATATAGTCCATTTACTAGTTGTAGGTAACTCGGTCACAGTAGCGGTGTTGAGCAGTGATACTGCCCCGGGCTAACTATACTAAACCTACGTTTGGTTAACAACAAATAAACTAGTATAAAAACATCGCCATTATAATTAAAGATAATAAAAATACAAAAATTAACTTAAAGAAAATTAAAGAGATAAAAAAACCTACAAAAGCAGTATCCAAGATACAGCAAGATGGATACAGTTCACTGTTCATGCGCTCCTCAACTGCGCGCTACAAATTAAGCTGAAGTCTCTAAATTCTTAATAATGATACCTAATGTATTAAAATATTTTAAAAGTACACATTTTTTTACTTAAAATAATGTCGAAATCCACAAAAATATAATATAATATAGAAATTCTAAGACAACCGACACAAGAAAATAGGACCTTACAGCATGGATTTTAAAACTTCGTACGTATCTAGGATTGCCATGCATTAATGTAAGATAGATTAATTTTAAAACGTCACATTTGACACTTCATAAAAATTCAATTAATATTTAATTTTATTACTAAAATCAACAATTGCTAACCAACTTTTTTATTCAAAGATCACAGCGGTATTTCATATCTCTAATAAGCGTAGTGTAATCATTTCTTGTGCTTACCCTACATCAATCAAAGAAGGAAGACAAGTCGAAAATCTATGTGCATCTAAATAAAAGAAAGTACAAATGGTACTGATGGAAATTGTACTGGTAGTATAGTATTAATGACTGGGTGTAAAATATATAAATTGGAATCAGAACACAGAAAGAAAAGACACGCGCACTTGAAAAGTGAAGCCGTAAAGTGCTCCTGAATAGAGTAGTCTGATATTTCAACGCTCAGTCATACGCGAACGTATGAAAAAGCGAAATTATGAAAAATTACGAACATCATTTCCCCTGAAAAGGAATATCTTCTCCCCGAGCCAGTCGGTAGTTTCTAATTCGAGGTGCAATTTCTCGTTCTGTTTTTTTCTACATTCTAAAAAATCATAGTTTTCGGAATAGATATATGTAGTGAAAAAGAAGATCTGTCATTCGCTGCGACCCATAGACGTCCCACTGCTGGGCACGGGTCTCCCCCACAGACATTGCGGGAGGTCTATCTGGGCTCCACCACGCTGCTCCAATGCGGATTGGTGGAGGGGTTAGTGGCCAACCCAGTGTCGAATGTTCTCAAGCCACCCGAAGGTCTTCGACAAGGCTTGACGACTGTTTCCACCATTGAAAACAACCGGCACTGACGGCTTTACGTGCCCTCCGAAGCACGGTAGCGTCCATGATAATATAGCCACTAGCGGTCACCCATCAACAAACTGATCGCGCCCGTCGTTGCTTAAATTTTTCAATCACATTGAATATAGGCGCTGTAAAAGTGAATCCTCGAATACGTGCCAATTTTTGTTTATTCTAGCGTCGCGTAGGGCAATGAGTACAACGCATTTGACGGGCTCGTTGTCGCGATCGGGAGTGACCCTGCCTGTTGCGCCAGGGATCGTGGGTTCGAATCCCACTCAGGACAAATATTCGTGTGACAAACACTTGTATTTGTTCTGTGTCTGGATGTCAATATTATCTATTTAAGTATGTATGTATTTACAAATATCTATGTATGTATCAGTCTCTGACATCCATAGTACAGGTTCGCGCCTAATTTGGGCTCAGATGGCGTGTGTGAATGTCCATGGTATTTATTATTATTATATGTATTTTCATTCGTTTGTGAGCACATATTTAGCTTTCAATTCTAGGGTAATTTCATATCTATAGTATTTAAAAACCATTGGTTTCCTGGAACTAGGTACATTACACAAAAACCTGAAGCAATTAATATAAAAAAAATTTAAGCAATATTTACTTGCTTTTCCTTATTAGATAGTTTACTGTTTCCTCCTATATAAAAACTATTTATGTGTTTTCAAATGTCTTTTTAGGTAACTGGCTACATTGAATGATTTCTTACATACATCACAGGAATAATGCTTCTCTTCAGTATGAGTTCTCAAATGTCGTTTTAATATACTTAATTTAACAGTTTTATAATAACATACATTACAATCAAACGACTTTTTCCCAGCATGTGCTTGTAAGTGTGTATTTAAATATGCTTCACTAGTAGTTCGATAAGGGCATATATCACAAGTTAACTTCTTATTGAAGTTATTTTCAATATTACTACAAAATGTTTTAGTGGATGTTTCAAATAGTTCAACTTTTTTCGTAGAGTCGTTAACATTACTTGTATTAGGTTCGTGTGCTTCAAGAAAGTTTTCACTGACGTTAATTTGAATGCTCTGCGTGGGAGTAGGAGATTGAATTATTCGTATATTTGATGTGTTATTCACTTTTCTTAAGTTATTTTCAAATTTCAAGTCAGGCATAATTACGGGATTTTGAGCATTATTCAAAGAAGCCATAGTTTCATTATTAAAGTCTTCAACTTTTCTCTTTTCCGCAGGTGATGTAGAGGACACGGTATTTTGATGTGAGTTCCCAGATTTTTGCAGTTTAGCTGCAGCTAAAAATGAAAACAATTCGCTAATACTCATATTTTATAAATTTAGGGTTCATATCAGTGGCAAATGAGTGAAATACTTAGAATGGCAATTGATACCCTCTGAGGGTTACTTTATCCATGACATATTATAGGGCACATTGAAAGCTCCTGGCCGCTCATAAATGTTTGAATTTTGAATGTTATTTTTTTTTAACATAATAGACTCAATCTTTTGATTAAATAAAATTGTGGCGGGAAATCGCGTGTCAATAGTTTTTTTTTTATCACATGTTGAAGTTCGTCGTCCGTAGCAAAAATTAAATTAACGCGAAAATAAATAAAGGCGAGGAATTTTTATGATTAGAAAATTGATCAATTATGACGCGGCAATAGGCGGCAGCGAAAGAGATGCTCGTTTGCTATCCTGTTATCATAAAGTGTTACGAACCCAGAATATACGCGTAGCCTGCGGGAGAATTGTATCTCTTGAGGTCGACGCCCAGCCGCTTAGCAAACTCGCTGCCATAAAAAATCATCAGCTCGGTGAAGCGGGGAATGATCTTCGTTGTTCTGCAATAAGAAGATACAAGTGAAGAGCTGCTCTTGATATGAATACAACAGTGTTAGAATACTGAATACGACAGGTTTAGACCTGTCCTGTACCCCCTGTGTCCCAACGCCTGTACTGGATGTGTCTTATATTGTTGCACCTGATAATGCAGTAGACCTGTCCTGTAGCGTAGCACCCGACGTCTCACTGGATGTATCTTATACTGTAGCACCTGATATTGCAGTAGACCTGTCCTGTAGCGTAGCACCCGACGTCTCACTGGATGTATCTTATACTGTAGCACCTGATATTGCAGTAGACCTGTCCTGTAGCGTAGGACCCGACGTCTGCACTTTATGTGTCCTATACTGTTGCACCTGATATTGCAGTAGACCTGTCCTGTAGCGTAGGACCCGACGTCTCACTGGATGTGTCCTATACTGTAGCACCTGATAATGCAGTAGACCTGTCCTGTAGCGTAGCACCCGACGTCTCACTGGATGTGTCCTATACTGTAGCACCTGATAATGCAGTAGACCTGTCCTGTAGCGTAGCACCCGACGTCTCACTGGATGTGTCCTATACTGTAGCACCTGATAATGCAGTAGACCTGTCCTGTAGCGTAGGACCCGACGTCTCACACTGGATGTGTCCTATACTGTAGCACCTGATAATGCAGTAGACATGTCCTTTAATAATTTAACTTTGACCATATCCTGTAGCACACGATACCTGAAGTAGATCTGCCCTTGGTACTGGAAGGCGACGAGGTTCTGCTCTCGCCAGTGGCGCGCGCAGTTCACGTAGCGCATCCAGTTGGAGCGGTTGGCGTCCCCCGCGTCTATCATGTGCGACGCGCGGTTGTTCCCGTCACGTATCTGGCGGTGTACTTATTAAATCAAATCTATATATACAGGGTTATTGGTAATTCGACGTATTCCCGTTAGGAGGTGATAGGGGTAACTATTTGTGATAATTTTAACCCCCATATGCATTATGCAAAAGTGAACCATTTTCGAGTTATCAAGCTTTTCAGCTTTTTTCAAAATAGGTCAGAAATGCAACATCAAAAATTTATTTAAAAAAAAGTATTAATTAAAATCAATTTTTTTCTTCTGATTTATAAAAACGATTAAACAATGGTTATTTATCAACATTAAAACTACAATTATCTGTCCAACTTTAAAAATGCGAGACGATTAACGATATTACTTCAATATTTTTTGAGATTTTTGTCCACTAAAATGCCTTAAAAACAAAAAAAACTTATATCAAACTTGGCTTGCAGATTATTTTAAAAACATAACCGTTTTCTTAGCTTTCCAACAAGGCCTATCAACTATGAACTTATTTTAAAAAAACTGAGAAAAACCGATCACAAAGGAAGCAGGCGGAAATTTGTATTCGAACTAAACTTATGGTCTTTCTTTAAAATTTCAAAAAAAGTAATTAAAAACAATGCCCAATGTAAATAAAACAAAAAATATAAATATAAAATTAAATTTAGAACCAGTAAAAGTTTAGTATTGAGAACAATTAATAATAAGTAACAATTACGACATTTTGTAATTTAGCCTAATTAAAGTTCTTGCTCGAAGGGACTTCCCTATTGCGTACGCAAAGTCTCATTAATTTTCTGAGGTGTAACATAACTACCAAAGTAGTCAAATTATTCTGCATTATGTGCAATATGAGCAAGAATGCATCGATGAACCAATTTTGCTCGCTTACGAATTTTTTTAACGAATGAAATGCTTGAATACGTGCCTTTGGCTATAAGGCAAAACATGATAAACTAGCAAGACGGATGTACTGCAAATGTGATTCGGAATAATTTGAACACTTCGGTAGTTAAGTTACACCTCAGAAAAAGAATGAGACTGCGTACGCAATAGGGGAAGTCCCTTCGAGCAAGAACTAAATTAAATTAAATTAGGCTAAATTACAAAATGTCGTAATTGTTACTTATTATTAATTGTTATTATTACTAAACTTTTACTGGTTCTAAATTTAATTTTAAATTGATATTTTTTATTTTATTTACATTGGGCATTGATTTTAATTAATTTTTTTGAAATTTTAAAGAACGACCTTAAGTTTAGTTTGAATACAAATTTCCGCTTGCTTCCTTTGTGATCGGTTTTTCGCAGTTTTTTTAAAATAAGTTCATAGTTGATAGGCCTTGTTGGAAAGCTAAGAAAACGGTTATGTTTTTAAAATAATCTGCAAGCCAAGTTTGATATAAGTTTTTTTTGTTTTTAAGGCATTTTAGTGGACAAAAATCTCAAAAAATATTGAAGTAATATCGTTAATCGTCTCGCATTTTTAAAGTTGGACCGATAATTGTAGTTTTAATGTTGATAAATAACCATTGTTTAATCGTTTTTATAAATCATAAGAAAAAAATAGATTTTAATTGATACTTTTTTTTTAATAAATTTTTGATGTTGCATTTCTGACTTATTTTGAAAAAAGCTGAAAAGCTTGATAACTCGAAAATGGTTCACTTTTGCATTATGCATATAGGGGTTAAAATTATCACAAATAGTCACCCCTATCACCTCCTAACGGGAATACGTCGAATTACCAATAACCCTGTATAGAAGGAGAAGCTGACTGACTGACTGACATATCAACGCAGGGCCTAAACTATATGGGTTAGTTTGAAATTTTGCACAGGGGTTCCATTTATAATGTAGGGGTGCACTAATAATAATAATAATAATAATCAATTTATTTCGGATTCTTTCCATATATTGTGTTAGTAACAAATAATTCTTATATCTAGTGTTAGTACTTACTTACTAAATCTTATTTCCTATAACGGTCCGACTGACCGACATGCAGGGTGGTCCACTGCTTAAATATCGGTTATAATACTAAGAAAGGATTTTTGAAAATTCACCCCCTACACGGGGGTGCAAAGTTAGTATGAAACTTTGCCGTTTTTGAAGTTCAGTATGAAGTTGCAATTCAGTATGAAGGTTTTTCATTGAATTGTTCGAAAATCATCCCTTAAGGGGGTCCCAAAAGGGGGGTCAAAGTTAGTAGGTATAAAAGTTTTTCGTATTTACCTACATTATTTCAATGAATAAAGAAGAATACAAATTACAGAATTTAAAGTATCGGATTCGAAACTGTCTAGCGGGGCGCGCGCGCACGGATGTGCCGCGGTGCCGCATGAGGTAGGGGGGCGGGACGTACGTAGTCGACAAGTGGGCAACCCGAACGCGGGCAAACGTCGTTAATGGGTCTAATTCTACACGAGCGAAACTGTTAAACGGTTAAAAATATTTTTTTTTTAAAAAAGCTTTTTATAACTTTTTTTTATTTTCATGCATTGTCATCGGAACCAAATATGTGTGCCAAATTTCAGCTCGATAGCTTCAGTGGAAGTGGGTGAAATATTGATTGCAAGATTCCAGGACATACATACTTACATGAATGAATACAATACGAGTGAAGTTAAATAAAAGCTTTTAAAAAAGGTGAATCCTCACCTGCCAGCAGTAGTCGGAGGCGGCCTCGGCGGCGCGCTGGCCGCGGTAGGGCCCGAAGCGGACGTCGGGCGGCAAGTCCAGCGTCGAGAACACGCCGACGCCCGCACCTTCACGTGCGAGTACCACCAGTTATGTTCCGATTCATTTATTTTTCATTATATGGTATTTTGTATACGCTTAATGAACGTCATAACATTTTTGTATCTACCGCCGGTTCACAAAGTCGATGCTGCCGAGAAGAACACGGCAAGAAACTTGATAGGTACTGAAACTTGAAACTGTTTGTGGCTGTACAGCGTTGTGTAAACCGGGAAAAGCCCGTCTTGGGCGTAGCGCTGGAGGGGACCGGCGCGTTCCACAAGAGATCCCGGAGCCCAATTGAACAACTGACCGGGGTAGGCCACGAGCGGGTTTTAGTGGGTGAAAGTCCCACATAACCCGGCGTCGCTCCCATAACGTTCAGGCACCTTTTCAAGGTTTCCCATTCGTTAAACAAAAAAAAAGGTTCATGATAGGATGAGTCGATTGTGGGAAGCCCTGACTCTGGATGGATATGATGGATGTGATGGATGGGTGGATCAGACCTGGGATGATGGAGCGGGCCAGGTGGAGGAACGTGCGGGGGATGGTGAGGGCGGAGCGCGGCACGATGGGCGGGTAGCTGGTCTTCACCGGAACCTATGTAACAACACACGCATGTATGTCCCCAAGGGAGAAGGCACACAAATTAACTACGAAGAAAGCACACAAATTAACTACAAGAAGGCACACAAATTCACTACGAAGAAGGCACACAAATTCACTACGAAGAAGGCACACAAATTAACTACAAGAAGGCACACAAATTAACTACGAAGAAGGCACACAAATTCACTACGAAGAAGGCACACAAATTCACTACGAAGAAGGCACACAAATTAACTACGAAGAAGGCACACAAATTAACCACAAGAAGGCACACAAATTCACTACCGCAACCCTGGCTTCGTCCTACCAATACATGATATACATACATAGATATTTTTAAATACTTAAATAGATAATATTAACATCCAGACACGGAACAAACACAAGTGTTCGTCACACTAAAGTTTGTCCTGAGTGGGATTCGAACCCACGACACTTGGCGTAACAGGCAGGGTTACCACCGATTGCGGCAACGGGCTGTTGTGACAGTCATGTTTGTTGGTGTTAGTATAATACCTACTCGTAGTTCGCTCGCTGCGACCCATAGAAGTCCCACTGGCTTAACGACTGTTTCCACCATTGAAAACAACCGGGACCGACGGCTTTACGTGCCCTCCGAAGCACGGTAGCGTCCATGAAATTTTGCCACTAGCGGTCACCCATCCACAAATTGACCGCGCCCGTCGTTGCTTAACTCTTTCGATCACATTGAATCGACGCGAGCCATTGAGCTATGGACGCTACATAATACTCGTAGTTAATAATCAGGCAGTATTTTATAGCAAGTCGTGCTAAGTCACAGATATGTTGCTCATAACATAACATTACCGTATTTCCCCGATGTGTGTACTATACACCTGTGCGGTAGGCACACCAATTTTCACCAGTCATGTCTAGGTCCCATGTAATAGGAGGTGAGCCATACACCGGGCATTGATTATTATTATTTTTTCTTGATTTAGGTATTATTATTTTTTTCTGATTTTTTTTCTTGTTATTTCTTGATTAGAATACCGCCTTCGCTGTTTTATAACTGCATAATAGGTTGACTGGCACAGAATACTTTTTTTTTTATACACACGGCCATCTGACCCCAAAGTAGGCGCGAGCCTGTGTTATGGGTGTCAGAGACTGATATACGTACATAGATATTTTTAAATACATACATAAATAGATAATATTAACATCCAGACGCAGAACAAATACAAGTGTTCGTCACACGAATATTTGTCCTGAGTGGGATTCGAACCCACGACCCCTGGCGCAACAGACAGGGTCACTACCGATTGCGCCAATGGGCCCGTCGAGCATTAAGTCCGCCTTTTGTCCCTGATATTATAATAGGTACAATAAAAAATTTATAAATAAATCCAGACTCCTAGCTGCTACCGGGCATTTTAAGTTAGATAACCTATAGTTGTTGCCCGACACGGAGTACGAACCCAGGACTTAGCAGTGCGACCACTAGACCAACAAGGCAGTTAGGGTTAAATGGTCACCTCTAGAGTAGTGTAACAGAGCAGTCATGGTTTATCTTGCATGCCAAGGATCTCTGATGGATGGATGGATGGATGGCTTACCTTGTCGTCGGGAACGACGAGCAGGGGCCCGTGGATGGCGCAGTACTCGAACACGTAGTCCGCGCACTCTGTACAGACTGATAACTCTACCATTACATTATGTACTAGAATACAAATAATTGTTATCTATGGCATAAGAAATTAAACAAAGAAATAATTTAAAAAAATATTAATCACAAAATAAATTAAAAAAAACAACAATAAGATTTTTTTTTTCATATCATGGGATTAATTCAAAAACTTGCGAACATCAACTTGGTGCTGTCTGTAAAAAAAATCAAATCCTTAAACGAGTACATACGAAAGAAAAATAGGGCCGTACTGAAAATCAGCGCCATATTTCCTATCCTAAGGATTATGGCAAAAGCTGAGTACGGTCCTATTTCGCTTTGTAGAATGTAGTTCGTATCTAGTTTTAAAATTGTAATAATTAATTGTATTTACAAAGTGAAATAAAAACATATTCTATTCTATTCTATTCTATTCTTAAAGACCAAGTCTAAACAAACAAATTTAAAATCTATGAAATTGCAGTAATTTATAATTAAGTACTTAATTATTATATTTTATTTTTGCACTATACATATAATTTTAAGTATTAAATATCTACAGCACCTGCAGGGCAAGTCTGTTCATACAATTAAAGTCTAAAGCATAATGGACCACGCTGCGCCAGATGCATAGATGCTCGGAAGCACAGAACAGATATAAGAGGCTCAATACCTGTTATCTCACGACAACCTGAACCGACGGCATATTAACATGCTCTCGGAAGCAATGGGCCGTATAAGGCAGATTTCCAACAGTCACAGTAGGCCAAACTGCTCCACAGCGTATTAAAGGAAGGATTAGTGGCAAATCCAGTTTCGAATAAACTCAAGTCATAGGTCTTTGACTAAAAAGCTACTGGCGCCAAGCTTAACTTGCCCTGCGAAGCACGAAAGCGCCCATGATATTTTGTCTCTAGAACTCATCCATCCACATAGGTACTGACTGTGACCGACGTTGCTTAATTCGGGTGGTAGATGAGTATAAATTAACTTACACACGTATTCATCCAGTCTGGGCTCTTCGAGCTCGTAGTAACTTACACGGGGCCGCTTGCGCATGTTGTACCGAATCATTGTCTGTAACAGTGAAGGCATAGTTTATAGAAGTCGCTCCGCTCTACGAAGGTCATCAGTTAAAAAACAGTTGAAGCACAAGGCATTATAGTTTAACTTTGAAAAATAACTAAGCTAAGCTACACCTTTTACGTTACAATTTGAGAAGATTTGCTAGATTCATCGGCCAGTCCTTGCTTGAAGACAAGTTTTTTCTAATCCAGATAGTAAAAGTTCGTTTGTTCTATTCTTTAGAATATAATTAAGATACTGGCGGACAAATTACTCAAAATTAACATAAAATACCTATACTTACGTGAGTTTTCATATAAAATTGTTACTCCAACTTTGTAGTAAGTTTTATTGTAAGTTCGCGCGCTTTCTTTCAACATAGATAATAGTAAAATGGGCTATCCTATCATAGACAATTGGAGGGAAATCGGTTAAAATATGGGGAGCGTACATACTGGCAGCCGCACAACAAACTAGCTAGAGATATTATGTAGCCGCACTAATGTCGTCGGCGACATTTTTGACTTCGTGTAAACGCTATGGATATAATGCATGTCGAATGGAATCGAAGAGCTTGCACAAGCCCACAACCTTTTTTTTTATCTAATGGACTTTTGCTGTATGAACATAAATACCTTTATGGCGTCACCGAATAGCAGAATAGACTTATGATGTGAAAACTTCTCCAGCCTTATAGTACATGGTACTACAATGGTACCGTACCGTCACGCTACCGTCACGCTCAGCTCAGCAATAGCCAGGACTTACCTATAATGTTACCTAAACAAAACTCATGGAAATCTCATAATAAGAAGAGATACATAAGTTACATATATCAGTCTCTGGCACCCATAGTACAGGTTCGCGCCTAAATTGGGTTGGGGTCAGTTGTGTGTTTTTGTGTGAAAATATTAAATGTTTCCTCTTTTTATTATTAGTATTCATAATTATATGTCTACGCAAGTGTTTACATACACACGGAGTCGAAGCGGCCGAAATCAATAAAATTAATATTTGGCTTCTGGTGTTGGTCACAGAGTACCTACATTGTTATGTGTTGATTCTTCGCTGCGACCCATAGATGTTCCACTGCTGGGCACGGGTCTCCCCCACAGACGCAGCTGCGAGAGGTCTAGAGCATACTCCACCACGCTGCTCCAATGCGGATTGGTGGAGGGGTTAGTGGCCAACCCAGTGTCGAATGTTTTCAAGCCACCTGAAGGTCTTCGACAAGGCTTAACGACTGTTTTCACAATTGAAAACAACCGGGACCGACGGCTTTCGTGCCCTCCGAAGCACGGTAGCGTCCATGAAATTTTGCCACTAGCGGTCACCCATCCACAAACCGACCGCACACGTCGTTGCTTAACTCTTTCGATCACATTGAATTGACGTGAGCGATTGGGATATGGACGCTACGTGTGGATTCACAGAGTGTTTATAATTAAAATGTATGATTCCATTAAAATGTATGCTTCCAAATACGTGGTACTTTTTTTATTTTAGAAGTATTATTCATGAATTATATTTATAATTTTATTGTATTTCTGAATTTAATAAAACGAAATAATGTTATTTTCAATATTTTTGTAGGACATACCTATTTTTTGTAGGACATTGTTTGATTTAGGCAAAGAATGCAGTAACCTTATTTTATATTTGTCCTACAGTCCTACTGGGAAATCGTACCACTACATTTGTAGGACTGTGTGACAATCAAATGATTGTACAAATATTTATTAAGCTTCATACAAAAAATCAGCTTGTCTATATTATAAAAATGAATCGCAAAATGTGTTGGTAAGCGCATAACTCAACAACGCCTGGACCAATTTGGCCAATTCTTTTTTTTAAATGTTCGTTGAAGTTCAAGGATGGTTTTTACGGCGAGAAAAATTTGAAAATTCATCCCCTAAGGGGGTAAAACGGGGGTGCAAAGTTAGTATGAAGCTTTGCCGTTTTTGAAGTTAGTGAATGTGTAACGCGAGCGAAGCTGCGGGCGTCCACTAGTTATCAATAAATTTGATGATCTCGTTATTTGAATATATTCGGAGTGTAGGACGTTCCAGTCAAGCCATCCGATTTGTAGGACAATTGTTTTTCGGAGTTTACCGTCTAATTACCTCAATATAAAAAAAAAAACCATGCGGTTATTCAGAGAATTTCTACACCCCACCAAATCGACATGTTCTATACCTGCGCACTACATTAGCTACCTCTACCGAGAATTGTCGAAGAAGAACTTGGGCGTCTTGCTTGACGAACCGAACCTGCTCGCGAAAATTCAGCCTGTTATTAATCACTAATGTATCTTTACAAAATATTTTTACAAGTTATGAATTTAGTTCGAAATCTAGTGCTTTATTGACATGTGTATAGTACTTTTTTGAACTGATCTAATGCGCTGATCTAAGTCCAAAGTATATAATGTTATCAGAATTTGAAATTGTCTTCTGTAATGTAGGGCGCAGAGTACATTCTACATTGAATGTACACATCTACGTTTAAAAAAAAAGTGTGTGTGTTTGTGCAAGTCACACACGGTAGATGTGAAACTTCTGAAAAGTCGCTGATTAAAATAAAACTTGAGAGGTGTCAAGGGACACCCGGATGGAACGAAGTTCCTATCGGCGGCGGGGGCGGCGGCGTTAAAATGGACAGGCACCGTTACTAGAATAGATATAATACTAGATATAGAGTAATAAATCTATGTATAGAGTAATAAATCTATGGTTACTAGTTGTATTATAAATTATTATGATGGGTTTAAAAGATATAAACTTATCTTGATTAAACAGATTTATTACACTTTAAATTAAAACTTACAGGAGAGGACATATTTCTTATTTTATATTTTGACATTAGTGAATGACCACACCCATGATCACAGAGTATATATTTAGTTACCATAGAACACCTTCCCCCCTAGACAATTAATTAACAATTTTGCAACATTAATAATTAAACAACTACAATCAGACATTACAGATTTAAGACATCACGAGGTTTTACAACTCTACCACTTCTTGTTGTTTTTACCTGCTGACCATAAGACTCTCTAACAATAGGTTCTAAACTTTGAACTGGAGAAGGCAATAACGTACAATCATTGTTATCATTTTCAAAAGCATAATCAAAATTAGAAACAGTACTTTTAGTAAATGACTTTTTTAAATGCTTAATATTTCTTCTAATATTAGCTTTACCTTCCCTTCCTATCCAAAAAGATCTTGGTTCCTTACACTTAGCAATAATTTTTCCCTTTTTCCAATATTTATCTTTTTCAGTTTTATGAACAATCTCATCTCCAATATTAAATTGAACTTCTTTTTTACTGTTTACATATTTTCTTTCTTTGTTTAATGACTGTCTTAAAATTAACAAATTATAAATATTATTTTCTATCTTAGGTCTTAACAACACATCGTTAGTAGGAATGAGTGTCCTAACCCTTCTACTATTTAAGATCTGTGAGGGAGAAACTTCTAACCCTGTAAGAGGAGTGTTATTATAACCCAACAAATAGTCTCTATAATCTACTCTATCTTCACATGCTTTTTTCAAAATCATTTTACTTATATGGACAGCTTTTTCTGCCATACCATTGCTTCTAGGATAATGAGGACTGCTAGAAGTGAATACAATATCCTTAGACTTATAATATTCATGACATTCAAAAGAATTAAAAGGGTTGTTATCGGTTACAATTTCCTCTGGATAACCAAACCTTGTAAAAGCTTCCTGAAAACCATTAATAACAGACTTAGATGTCTTGTCACATACAGGTAAAATTTCTAACCAGTGAGAAAAATAATCAATGATAACCAGGAAAAATTTTCCATTAGAATCTAAAATATCTGTACCAACCTTAGCATATCTACGATTAGGTATCTTATGTGGTAACAGCTTGTCATGTGGATTAGCAGGTCTAAACTTTTCACATGTACGACATTGAAGAACAAAATGATGTATGTCATTTGAAAGTCCAGGCCAATAGAATAACTGTCTAGCCTTACTAATAGATTTACAGATTCCTGGGTGACCTTCATGAACTAAGTTTAAGACATAAGATCTCAGAGATTTAGGTACAATAATTTTGTTTTGATAAAATGCTAAACCACATCCAAAATATATATCATCCTTAATTTTATAATATTCTTTACACTGTTTTGAAACCCTATTTTTCTCAGGCCAACCATTTAAATAATATGTATTTAATAAACTCAAAACAAAATCAGATTTAGTTTCATTTTGAAATTTAAGTTTTCTTTCAGGTGACATAGGTAAGTGTGCAGTAACCAAGTGAACAAAATGTGACATTTCTTGATCTATTTCAGTATTCTTTAAGCTATTCCTGGATAACATGTCAGCAAAATGTAACAATTTACCTGGTACATAGTAAACATTTAAATTATACATTAATAATTTCAATCTTAAACGTTTCAAACGAGGAGATCCTATCTTACATATAGGTTTTAACATTATTGACACAATAGGTTTGTGATCAGTTTGCACATCTACCTGATACCCATATATAAACCTATGAAATTTTTTAACTGCATAACAAATGGATAACAATTCTTTTTCTGTTTGACTATAGTTAAGTTCAGCATCATTCATGGTTCTTGATGCACAAGTAACCAACCTTAAAACATTTTGCTCATCTTTTTGAAATAAACAACATCCTATACCATTTTTAGATGCATCACATTGTAAAGTAATTTTTTTTTTAGAATTTGTCATGCAAACTTTTCTTTTCAGCTCTGCAAATGCTAACCTATGAGCAGGTAACCAAATAAACTCAGTATCTTTCTTTAACAATTTAGAAAGAGGTGACAATAAATTTGCCATATCAGGAACATATCTACGGACATAATTAAAGGAACCTAAAATTTGTCTCAGTTCATCCTTATTTGCTGGTTCTTTTAAACTTAACAGGGATTCAATTCTATCTTTATCTAGAGACATTCCATGCTCATTGAAAACCTGACCAACATATTTTACTTCTGTTTGCTTATACTGAAACTTATTCTTATTAAATATTATTCCTAATTTTCGAGCTTTATTAATTACACTTAATAGCACTTTATCATGCTCTTCTTCTGTACTACCCATTACTAAGATATCATCTGCCCAAATTACAACATTTGGCAACTCTCCAAATTGATTTTCCAGTATATCCTGAAATAATTCTGGTGCATTCATCAGCCCATATGGTAAAACAAGGTACCGATAGACTCCTAGTGGAGTTGCAAAGCAACACTTCCACGATGAAGGTTCTGAAAGCATCAAGTGATGAAAACCCTCAGACAGGTCTAAAACTGAAAACCATTTCTTGCCTTTTAATTTAAAACTTAAGTCTTCCAATGTGGGTAAAACTTTATGCTTTTTAACAATTATTTTATTTAAATCTAATGGATCTAGGCATAACCTTATATTCCCGTTTGGTTTTTCAACAATTACAATTCTGTTGATACATGCATTTTCATTAATTTTATCTACTTTAACTATAGCATTTCTACTTTCTAATCTTTTCAATTCTATTTTTAACGGCTCAATTAAAGAAGACGGTAACCTAGGTGAAGGGTGGCAAATTTGTTCCTCTGTATACTTTGTAGGTATTTCTACATTTCCTGGTATTCTTCCTATACCTTCAAAAACTTGTATATTCTGTTTTATAAATTTATCTTTGTTATCACTAACTAAAGCCACATGCACACGCTTAACTAAATTTAGAGACACACAGGCAGGCAATCCCAGTAACATAGTGTTACAGTCTACTATGACAAAATTTTCAAAGCATTCATTATTTTTAAATTTACATTTTAAATTCACCATGCCTATAGGTTCAACTTTTTGACCAATAAAAGATTCTATTTTTAACTCTGTTTTATATAAATTGCACTTTATTTTATTGAAAATTCCGGTAGGCATAATGCTTACATCTGCACCTGTATCCAATTTACATTTGATATTCTCATTTTCAATTTGTATATTTTCAGTCCAGTCACACTTATTTAAATTTGACATATTTTGTACCGCACCACAATATACACTTTCATTTGATACATTTAGTTCAGGTGACTCAGAACATTTAACCTCACTTACTTGCTTTCTTCTACAGCTAACTGAAAAATGATTTAAAATACCACACTTAGTACACTTCTTCCCATATGCTGGACATTCTCGAGGACCATGTAACTGTTGACATCTCCTACACTTAAACTTTGTATTGTCATTTTTCCAAGACTTTTCTTTGTTAAACTTGTTAAAACTTTGCCTTTTAGAACTATTTTTTCTATACTTGACCTCATCTATTTCTAACATTGGGTTCATTTCTTTGACTTGTGATTTACTGATTTCACTAGTACGACATATGTTAGTCACTTTATCCAGAGTCAAACCCTCAATTCTGAGTAAATTTTCTTGTAGCGATTTGTCATGCAAGCCATGCACCAATCTGTCCCGAAGTAATAAGTCTTCTAATGACTCGCCTTTAGATAACTCATAATTACATGTTGAAATTAACTGTCTCAGACTCATGTAAAAATTTTCAAACTTTTCACCAGTTAATTGCTTTCTTTCGTTGAATTTATATCGTTCGAAAACTTCGTTACTTTTTGGGTTCACGTACTTAGCTATTGCTTCAATTACTTTTTCATAATTATTATATACTTCTTTACTTAGCTTGAAACTCATGATAACTTTGGTTGCCTCTGCACCCATCATGTTTCTCAACAGAGATAACTTTATTTTGTCCGGCGCCTCATCTTGTCCAATGCCTATTAAATAATCCTCAAAAAGGCATTTCCACACTTTCCACTCTGAAGCGGCGGATTGGGATCGTATATCAAAGTTTGGTGGCAACTTTACTAAGTTCTCCATTTTCCTTATTACGACTGCGCCATGTATTATAAATTATTATGATGGGTTTAAAAGATATAAACTTATCTTGATTAAACAGATTTATTACACTTTAAATTAAAACTTACAGGAGAGGACATATTTCTTATTTTATATTTTGACATTAGTGAATGACCACACCTAGGGTTGCAACGATATATCGGAAGACCGATAAATATCGATATATCGAAGCCAAATATATCGATATATATCGATATCGGCGACAAGCCGATATCGATAATTATCATATCGAAAACTCAATATATCGTAAATAAATATCGAAAGAACCGCCTTGATTAAAATAAACATTATTATTAATTAAATAATAAACTGGCAACACTGTCTACAAAATATTTTCTACTCTAATCTGTGGTGAGTAAACTGTTAAGTTAATACCATAGATGCCGTGCTTTTTTAACCGTCATACATCGGAGGTTTATTATGATGAGTACATACATTATATTTAATGGAGTTCTGATGTAAGACGGTCAAAAAAGCACGAGTTATACTTCAAAGTTCTGTTTTTATTCACATAGGTAAGGCATTGAAAAACAAACTACTATAAGTACAGTAAACGTTTGATATAACTAATATTACTTCATTGAATAGCTTTAAAAAAGAATAAATATCGATATATCGATATATCGATCAACTAGACCGATATATCGATATATCAATATCGAAATAGTTCGATATATTTAAATATCGATATATCGATATTTTTAAAAATCTTGCATCCCTAACCACACCCATGATCACAGAGTATATATTTAGTTACCATAGAACACTAGTGACATGAAGCAACCTATAGGTAACCACAACCTATAAGCTGCCTAGTACTATAGGTGACATCTGTGACATAGACCAGCATAGACCATAGACAGATCTGCTACCGGTGACATGAAGTAAAGATGTCCAAAATGTTCATTTGTATCGATACAGCGTATCGATACGTATCGTTACCAATCGTATCGATACAGCGATATATCACAACGTTTTGTATCGATACATTAAAATAAAAAAATATCGAAATCGAAAAGAAATATTTTATTTAAAAAAACCAAAACCACTCACAAGTTAAATGAAAGTTATACCAAGTTTGGCTTCGTAAAAACAAAAGTCTAGACAGGCGTTGCGGATTCAACCGATTACGTCTATCTGAAAGTGTGTTCCCAGCTAGATAAAACAAGCGTTCAGATGGAACTGAAGGCTTCAAGCTTTTATTAAATTTTGCTAATCTTTAGTCTCAAACAAGTTAGGTACACACTAACGTATGCCCTGTGGATAAAAAAAAATAGTTTTCTGTTCTACCTACTGATCTGACATTATGTATACATACTGTGGTGTTACTTAAAACAATGACGACTCGTCAATAAAGCAAGCAACATAATTAGAAGGTACCCACTTATTTGTCGGGTAGATAGAGCATAAAGCGTGCCTCATGCCGCCGCCAGTGCAAACGTACAAAGTATTTGTCTCTCTCCTTACCAAAACTCGAGAGGTTTGATATTACAAGTTCAAATCTTAATCTGAAGTAGATACGGATTCGATATTTTTATACCTAGACTAGTAATACGATATATCGATACGTATCGTATGGTCATGTATCGATACAAAATACCGATATATCGAAATGTTTGTATCGATACCGCAAAATATCGATACGTATCGCGCATCTCTAACATGAAGCAACCATCAGTCAGTACCATCACCACAGAGTACCTTTTTATATACGGAAAACGTAGTATCCCCTATTAGTTTATGCGGAAAATCATCATTGTCTCTGCTCTGCAGTCAGCACTTATGCTCGCCGGCTGAATCATTTATGTGTTTGTGTCTCTATGGACTTATTTTTTCGTTTCATTGAGTTTGAAATCACACCGATTTTAGAAGTTTCACTTTAAAAAAGAAATTTTTCTACAAGAAATTGAGTTTTATCGCAAACTATTTAATGCAGTTTTTCCTACATACTTTGAATTTAGCGCGAAAACAAACACTCGTAGGTGTCAATGTCATGATGTCATGATGAGCATAGCGTCCGCGTGTGACGTAACGCCTTGGTAAATATCACAGAGTACTTTATTATGTAAATATGCCAATGTATATAAGCTCAAAGGAGAAAGTCAACATATCTTCATATTTCGTGTGTTAAAAATGAATTCAAAAGTTTACAAGTGTTGTGCGGTTCCTTTGTGCAAAAACACATCGATAACAACACCTAACAAAGTGTTTGTTTATGTTCCAAACAAGAAAACTATGAGAGATACGTGGCTACATCTCGCACGGCGAGACCCAGCAGGTGTAGTTATGAATTCGGCACTATATTTTTGTGAAGACCACTTCGATGTAAGTACTTTTGTTTTGGTCGTTGTTGTCATACATAAATTGACTACCTACTTATATAGATTTTTTATTTCAGCTGCCCAATGATATGGAAAATTATATGCAGTATCATTTGATGGGATATGTGTCCCAAGTCCGTATGAAACCAGGATGTATTCCTAAAAACTTTGCATGCCAAGATCTATCTGATACTACAGCAGAACGACCATATTATTATATACGTAAAAAACGAAAAATGATGGTTAATGTAGAATGTGAAAAGCAATTAGAAGAAACACATGACACATCTGGAGTGAAACTGTCTAAAAGTGAAGCTATAGAAACTAAACAAATAGCCTGCTTGAGAATTCACATTGAGCAGGTGATTAGACGTTATAATAATAATTATGTTATAACACTTAAATCCTCACAGTTGTCTTAACTTAAGTTTGGCCAAAGTTCTTGATGATGTACGTAAAATGGGGTGAATAGGGTAGTTTTTCAACTATATTGTTAGATATGTCTCATGTCTATTTATTAGTTAATTATTATTTAATTATTTCAACGTTGCTTGAAGAGTAATAAGAATCAACAAAATTAGCACTTATTTAATCCATTCAAATACATTTTGCATTTGCATCTGGGCGTTGCATTTGTTTTTGGGGTTGGTTGTATTTGTGGGTTTGCCATTTTTCACATATTTCAGAATAAATTCTATAGATAGGTTGCTGCATGATGCATAGAAAACCTTTAACATCTGTTTGTTATATTGTTAAAGTTAACTTGCAGATATGCCGGGTGTGCTTAACAACCAGTGAGAGGATGTTCAGTTTGCAAGAAGATCACCGGACAGCGCAGTATGAACAGGTCACTGGTTTAAGTGTAAGTAAATGAAACTTGTTCTTGCTACACTGTTGCTCGTGTTTCCCCTTGGAACGGGAGGGGGAAGGCCATAGTTCACCAAGCTGGCCAAGTGCGGGCAGACTTCACATGCCTTGGAGAACATTATGAAGAACTCTCCAGCATCCAGGTTTTTTATACTATGCTTTTCCTTTAATGTCATTGGTGTGTGTGACTTTTAGTTTTGGATCCACATCCTATAGTGAGCGGCAAGTTTTATTTTAATTTTTATATGTATATATGCGTTACTTTTTAAAATAATTATGTTATGTCTTTCCTCTATATTTCATTATCAGGTAGGGCACGAGGATGGAATTCCATTATCTCTGTGCTGGGAGTGTTCCCACCGTTTGGCGGCGTGCCACAAGTTCAGGGCGCGCGCCAGGCTGGCCCACTGCTTGATGGAAGACTTGCTGCGGAGCAAGCAGAGTGTGAGTTTCCAGCATTTGATGAATTCATCACCATTTCTATTATATTGGTCTACTGTCAAGCATATGCATCTAATCCCTGCCCCAGTCCTCATACCTACGAAGTACGAGCTGGCCAGTTTTTGTTTATATGGGATGCTTTTTTGATATCTTAATGTCCATAAGATAAAGGACATGAAAAAATCATGTTATATTTGTTTTTATATGGCTTTGAAACTTCTATTTCCAGATAACAGTGGAAACCATAAGTCAGATAGACAGGAAGAAATTAGGCTTTAATACAAGACTCGAACAAGTTAATATTCCGCCGGATTATTTTGACTTTAAAGTAGATGAAGATGAAAACGAAATTCCAGCTACTTCAGTGATGGATGTCACTGAAAACTGGGAAACAAGAAGCATTAAGTTTGAGACACATGTTAAGATAGAGCCAAAAAATGAAACAGATGAGTTATACATCGAAATTGAAACACACAATGACGCTGAAACTCACAATGAAGCCCACGATGAGACAGAAACACATACTGACGCAGAGACACAAGATGAAACAGAAATATACAATCAAACAGAGACAGTATTCATAGAAGCAAATGGAGGGAAAGAAAATGAATTAGGTGCTGAGAAAAGTTTAGACAAAGACAATGAAGAGTTAAAAATTGACACAGAGTTAAATAATGAAACAATAGATAAAAAAGCAAAAGAAAATTATTCAAATAAAAATGATTCAGGTCCTCGCAAAACTCAAACAGCTGCATTAACTTTGAACGAAAAAATATTTGAAGTAAAGACTTTGAGTCCAGAGGAGATATTGGAACAATTTGAAAAGAGAAAAGAGGTGAGGCTGTATCATACTGCTAGATTTAAATGTGAATTGTGCTACAAGGGATTTATGCATGAAGATGCTTATAACTTTCACGAACAACTACACACAGACGTAAGTAGTGCCTTCTATATATTTTAGTAATCGCTTCGCTGCGACCCATAGACGTCCCACTACTGGGCACGGGTCACCACGCTGCTCCAATGCGGATTGGTGGAGGGGTTAGTGGCCAACCCACTGTCGAATGTTCTCAAGCCACCCGAAGGTCTTCGACAAGGCTTAACGATTGTTTCCACCATTGAAAACAACCGGGACCGACGCTTTACGTGCCCTCCGAAGCACGGTAGCGTCCATGAAATTTTGCCACTAGCGGTCACCCATCAGCAAATCGACCGCGCCCGTCGTTGCTTAACTCTTTCTATCACTTTGAATCGACGCGAGCCATGGGCTATGGACGCTACTAATAACGCTAAACGCTAGTGATCGCTTCACTCAAGCTATATTCATTTGTTTAATTACACAATTCCATCCACCCATCCATAAGCCTTTTGAGGTCCACTGCAGGACATAGGCCTCCTAAACGACACCATTCCGACCGGTCCTGTGCCTTCTGAATCTAGCGGTTTCTCACGATGTGTCCTCCACCGTTACAGCAATTGCCATTTAATTACTTAACAAACTAGTGGACGCCCGCAGCTTCGCTCGCGTAGAATTAGACCCATTAACGACGTCTGCCCGCGTTCGGGTTGCCCACTTGACTTCAAAAACGGCAAAGTTTCATACTAACTTTGCATCCCCGTTTTACCCCCTTAGGGGATGAATTTTCAAAAATCCTTTTTTAAGGCTCGCCTATGTTATAAAAGGAACCCCTGTGCAAAATTTCAAGTTTCTAACCCTTATAGTTTAGGCCCTGCGTTGATATGTCAGTCAGTCAGTTACTAATTCTTTATAAACAAGTGTAGTCTAAAACAATGATTCAAAGCAACCTCAAACATTGTTACAGAAAAACGGTTTGCATGAATGCAGTGTGTGCAAGATGCGATTTAGTAATAGATTGGAGTACACGAGACACGAAATCACTCATCAATACTTATATAAGTGTAAGCTGTGTGAATTTGTCGCTGAAACTAGGTAAGTGCAGTGCTTCCTTTATATCAAGGCTGCTCAACCGCAATTTCAAAAGGCCCGCGCAAGCAAGTTAGAAAATTGCCGCCATATTGAAAAAGTGTTGTTAGCTTAGAGAAAAAAAGTTTGACTGAAATAATTAATTATCCTCCCAATATTCAGTTGGAACTCACTGAACTTCAAAATCATTTTGCGGTAATGAATCTATTTGCCGACTAAATATCTTCGAAATTACAAAATTCCTCGGAAACCGATATAGCAAACGAGCTTGCTGCACCACCCATCCGCTGCGGCCCATGACAACTGTGACTGACATTGAACAAGACTCAATTAGGGACTGCGATGGTTAGTCCAATTAGTTGAGAGAGTTAATTAGAACATTAGTTGGTCAGTTCGTTAGTAGGTATGCGGACTGGGGACTGTTAGTGATAGTTAGTCCTGTTAGTTGTTGTTAGTAACAGTCCAGTTAGTACGTGTTAGTAGGAGTCTTGTTAGTATGTTTTATTTACAGGCCCCGAGCGTTAGCCCACCAGGCCAACCATAACGGACTGACGTACCAATGTCAGCATTGCAATAAGATATACATGTGAGTCCAAAACTCTAATTTTATTTATTTAACATCCTTGATTCCATATTATGCATAACGTATTTGTAGTAGGTACTACTAATAAATCCACGTCTTTGTCTGTGGGAGAGACCCGTGCCCAGCAGTGGGCTCACTATATTTTCCAGTTTTTCTTGTTCACTATAGTGGGACGTATATGGCTCGCAGCCAATATATTTACATGTCGATTATATCTTGATATCGTCTATCGATCAAACTATAATCGCAATTGGGTCGAACTGAAAATCGGGGCTATATTTGCTATACTAAAGATTATGCCAAAAGCGCGTGCGATCCTATTTCCCTTTGTAATAAGTAGTATGTATGTAGTTTTAAAACTGTAGTAATTAGTAATTAATTGTATTACAAAGTGAAATAAAAATATATTCTATTCTATTCTAATTCCTAAATAGGTTATGATACGGTTTTTCGCTACTTTGTATAATAAGTTGCAAGCCATAGAAATCCCACTGCTGGGCACGGGTCTCCTCCACAGACACAGCTGCTTGGTTGCTGCTGCAGCAGATTGGTGGAGGGTTTAGTGGCCAATGTAGTCTGTATCTCAATTAGGCTATGGACGCTACAGTTAAGCTACATTTATATATTAGTAAGGAAATATATATAAGTCTGCCAATTCGCACTTGGCCAGCGTGGTAGACTAAAGCCTAATCCCTCCCATTCTGAGAGGAGAACCGTGCACAACAGTAGGACAAATGGGAGGAGCCTTAGTTCACCACGCTGGCCAAGTGCGGATTGGTCCACCTCACATGCCTTCGAGAACGTTATGAATAACTCTCAGACATGCAGGTTTCCTCACGATATGTCCTTCACCGTTACAGCTAGTGACATTTAATCTCTTAAATCGCACATAACATAGAAAATACATTGGTGCGTGCTGCTTGGGTTTTAACTCGGAACGCTCGAGTGAGAGGCGAGTTGGATAGCCACTGGGCTGTCACCGCTTAAGGGCCCTTAGTAAATAATTAATAAATGAAAATGACTTATATGAATTATCATCTTTATTACCACCGTATAAAGAGATAAAAAAACGTTCACCAATTACAGTGAGCAAAGCAGGGTCAACTCTCTTGTTAAGAAACAAAGCCGTTCCACTTGCAAACTCTAAATGTATTTTGCTTATAACTTTTTTATTTATAGTTCTACGACAAAAAGTTACTGAACCAAAGTTGTAGAGAATTTAATTTGCAACAAAAAATGTTAACAAATTTTTTTTTATCAGATAATTAGTTTAAGAGATATATCGTAAAAACCATTTCAACCCCTATTTTCAAGATGGCGGCCGTGGGACAAGGGCGACCCCACAAACTTGGTTTTAGCTTGACACTGACCCCATTTCTATGGCTTGCAACTTATTATACAAAGTAGCGAAAAACCGTATCATAACCTATTTAGGAATTAGAATAGAATAGAATATATTTTTATTTCACTTTGTAATACAATTAATTACTAATTACTACAGTTTTAAAACTACATACATACTACTTATTACAAAGGGAAATAGGATCGCACGCGCTTTTGGCATAATCTTTAGCATAGCAAATATAGCCCCGATTTTCAGTTCGACCCAATTGCGATTATAGTTTGATCGATAGACGATATCAAGATATAATCGACATGTAAATATATTCGCTGCGAGCCATATACGTCCCACTATAGTGAACAAGAAAAACTGGAAAATATAGTATGCTCACTGCTGGGCACGGGTCTCTCCCACAGACAAAGACGTGGATTTATTAGTAGTACCTACTACAAATACGTTATGCATAATATGGAATCACATCAAAAAAATAAAATTGCGTCCTCTAAAAAACGCAACCCCAAATGTAATTTTTCAATGGACTAATAATGATTGTGTTGTTCAGCAAGCAGTCATCGCTTAAATACCACGTGCGTCTGAAGCACACGGGCGGCCACGTGTGCAGGCGCTGCGGCCGCGGCTACGTCAGGCGGACGGGGCTCGAGCAGCACTGGGCGAGGAAACACCGCTTCGAAGAACATGTGGTATGACATAGACATAGACATAAGTTTATTTCGACATACATACAACACAAGTCAATACAATTTTAAATTTTAATAAGTACTAACAATTTGCTGCGACCCACCGCTTCGAAGAACATGTCGTATGTGGTATACGCTGCGACCCATAGACGTCCCACTGCTGGGCACGGGTCTCCCCCACAGACAGCTGCGGGAGGTCTAGAGCATACTCCACCGCGCTGCTCCAATGCGGATTGGTGGAGGGGTTAGTGGCCAACCCAGTGTCGAATGTTCTCAAGCCACCCGAAGGTCTTTGACAAGGCTTAGCGACTGTTTCCAGCATTGAAAACAACCGGGACCGACGGCTTTACGTGCCCTCCGAAGCACGGTAGCGTCCATGAAATTTATCCACAAACCGACCGCGCCCTACATTATAAAACGCGCCTTCATTATAAAATGAACCCCTGTGCAAAATTTCAAGTTTCTAACCCTTATAGGCCCTGCCTTGATATGACAGTCAGTCAGTCGGTCAGTCATCTTCTCCTTTTATATATATAGATACTATATAAGGGAATATATAAGCAACTCTCGTCTGCTACGGCTACTACTAAGAAATTTAAAAATAACTAAATTATGACCACTCAATAATATTTTGATATTATAATTTATGTTGTAAGTGTTGTAACCCATCAGTGCTGGAACTCATTTCATTGAACGTCTCGGACAACTACGTTCAAAATAGACGTCGTCGTCATAAGTTGTTCGCATTACCACTGTGTAGACTCGTCCTTGCAATGGAGTCACCTCTGATGCGGGCACTCGCTTTGCTCAATGGCTTGGTGGCATGGGATCACTCAGTTGACATATTTTGTTCACCTATGGCCGAACTTCGCAGCTCGGCAGGCGCTTACATTGAAAAATTATGATGTTATTGAACATTATTATAATTAATTATTAATTAGAACTAATGTTACTTGATACATATGTTATTATTAAGTTAAAATTATTTATATTTGTTTAATTATAGTAGATTTTAAAGCTAACGCATTAGGGTAACCTGTAAAGTTAGTCGTACGTTTTATTAAATAAATGTTTGATTTTCAGGAATCCAAAGAAGAGCATCCATGTTTGGAATGCGATCTCAAGTTTGAGACGATGTTGGCGCTGCATCAGCACATGTGCGTCTGTCACCCCGTGGAGTGAGTCGCTGCGACCCATAGACGTCCCACTGCTGGGCACGGGTCTCCCCCACAGACACTGCTGCGGGAGGTCTAGACCATACTCCACCACGCTGCTCCAATGCGGATTGGTGGAGGGGTTAGTGGCCAACCCAGTGTCGGATGTTTTCAAGCTACCCGAAGGTCTTTGACAAGGCTTACTTGTCCATGAAATGTTGCCACTAGCGGTCACCCATCCACAAACCGATCGAGCCCGTCGTTGCTTAACTCTTTCGATCACATTGAATCGACGCGAGCCATTGGGCTATGGACGCTACTACGCGTTTAGTAAGTATTGATTAAGAAAGAAAGAAGGAAGAAAATTCTTCATTACACTGCAGATAAAGAATAATAACAACAGACAAATACAAAAAGATATCCATACTAATATTATAAATGCGAAAGTAATTCTGTCTTGTCTGTTATGGCATTTTATACCAGTCAAACCCTGGTTGAGAGGGGAAAAGTTGCAAGAAAAACAAGCTGCTCGCACTAATGTCTCTTTAAGAAACAAAAAACGCTTCATATAAAACCTATTTGGTTCCGTACAGGCTCTACCATCTAATAATTTGTCTTCGTTGATCGAAGGTTTAGCTTAGTTCAGCTTCGATGTTGTTATATAGAGGCTCGTGGCGCTGTGAGGGCGGCAGAAAGCAAGCGTAGGAATGCTTCCATTAAATACTGTCTGATAGTATTTGACTGTATTTGACAGTATTTGACAGTGAGATAGGCAGGCACGCACCAAAAGAAACCTTCCAGTGCGAACATGTAGGCTATTGTTGCTTCTCCACCAACCGGCATGGTGCAGCGTGGTGGAGTATGCTCTAACTGCAGCTTTGCCTGTGGGAGACCCCTGCCCAGCAGTAGGACGTCTATGAGTTGTTCATTCTATGGATGTTTAATTTTACCACCCAGTACATCTCAGTCTCTTGTGGAGACGGTAAATGTTAATTATTTTGTCCCGCAAGATCCTGTGAGTCTAGAGCGGGAAAAATATCAATTAACAAATGATTATTTTCCAGTGCGATCTTGTCGTGACAAGTTCGAGGGAGAACAGCAAACACTTCCGTCGCGAGCACCCCGGCGAGAACCGAACCTACTACCCCTGGAGAGCCCCCGGGCAGGAGTGCATGTGCCACGTGTGCGGAAAGATGAGCTCTGTAGGGTTGCCAATTTTTTTGAATAGAAATCGATATCTGTTTTGTGGGTTAATAAAGAGTACCAACTTATTTAAAAGAGTATATTTATTTAAACTTCTAAAAGTGCTTTAAAAAGAGCATGAAACGCTTCCTTCAAGGCAGGACAGGAAACGCACCTGTGATACTCCCGGTGTCGCACGTGTCATAGATGACGTGCCATAGACGAGAGACCATTTTCCGTCAGGATCCTATTTTCTTCTATCCTGTTTTCCTTTTTTCCTAAAGGATAAAAGAAAATAAGATTAGGTTTTACCCCGACTACTTTCTTTTTACTGTACTATTATGTACCTTGCTGTTTTTTTTTCTGTTTATTAAAAGTTATGTGTTCCAATATTAACTGCTACACATGCGTCAGAGAACTACGAAATAAAAGCTTTTATTTCTTTCTACGTGAAGGTTTGAGGTTCGCGCGCTTTGATGTGTGACAAAAACCGACACAGCTTGGAAAACCTCGAATGCATCGAAAACTTCGCCTAATCATTCGCGAAGGTCGTCCTACACATGTGGGTACGCGTATTCGCGCGCATGTGAGTGACCACTAGAGACATTGATTTATTAATCTTTTAGTAGTAATAAATCTATGGCTAGAGAGTATCACCAATCACCACAGAGCTAGCTACTAATATATTAATCTGTGTGTGCCACAGAGTAGGTACTTTGTTATGAATATCTATTATTATCTATGTAACCAGTATCGCTGTTTAGTTGTGATCATAGGTGATGTATCTCTAGCTAGTTTGTGACAATGTAAAATGTACTCTGTGGATACGTAGAATCTCTAGATAGTTTGTGCTCTGTGGTTTGTGTTTGTAATGTCAATTTGTCAAAAAAATAGTCTTCAATCAATTCCACAGAGTACATTTTATATAACTGAAATTCTTCATTCTTCATGATACTGAATTTAAAAAAGATTATTTTCTGTATGTTATAATTTTTTAAAGATGTCGAAAAGAACTTGCTGTGTTAATGGCTGTAATAGTCGTCCAGAAAATGGCGCGGACAATATAACCTTTCATTTGTAAGTATCTCAAAAGACTTGTTCAAAGTATTAATTATATTCGTATCTATCAATTGCATGTTTTTCTCGTTTCCTCACAACAGGTAGGTACACAATAGAAGCTATCTTGTGAAACATTACATTACAGATTGTATTCTCAATGAATTGTACTGAAAAATTACATTCAAATTAGTGTCAGATTATAATACATGAACACTAAAATACAATTCATACATACTTATAGGATTATCTAGTTATTTTATACAACTCATTCTTTTTATACATATTGATATAGCAGGGTTTATTCTTTTAAATCGCACTTGACTTAGTTTGTTTGGATTTGCGCCCACAACCCCTTGAGTTAAATTGCCACTGCTGTGAAAATTAAATATTATTAAGTCTATACTATTCTTTCAGTTTCCCCAAAGATGAGACTTTATATGAAGCCTGGATAGCTGCGACAGGTAAACAAAACTGGACACCAAATACGTACAGCCGGATATGTTCCAAGCATTTTGAAAAGGATTGCTTTAGAAAAACAAAACGTATGGGCTTGCTCAAGCCTGGATCAATACCAAATATGTTCGTTCATGTAAGTCAGCTTATAAATAAATAAACATCATGGCATCACACCTATATTACCATATTAAGATGGCAACAATTATATCGGATTTAATGACCCATTATGATGAGTTATAACCCTTTTCACAATTTCACTCACTTGGAATTCGAATGCTGTTGTGTGGGTGTAAAAAATTCAAATTTCAATGTCATTTGGCATTTTCCATTTCACAAATTGCCGGGATCAACCGACTGGACCTTGAAAAAATAAAATCTGGTGGAATCGGCTTGTGTGGATGCTGAGTGGCCATTATTGACATTTCTAATCTTTTTTTCAAATGGACTTGCTGTTTGGTCCTACTGTAGAAGTAAAATAGAAACGTCTGGAAGTGGTAGTAGATTTCTCTCATAGAAATATTGAATAATTTTTCAGCGTTTTATCTTTTTTTCTACCTAATTTAAATAAATGATTTGACTTTGACTGGATTTTGGTGCTCAGTTGTAAGCGAAACGTCACACGAATTTAAAAATTATGGAAATCAAATTAAATTCGTACTACTACAGGTTAAATGAATAGATTTTTAGAACGTTAAAAAATATTTATTTTTAAAATTTTAATTTGTCAAAATAAAATTTTTCTATTTCTATATCAGTCAGAATTTCATCAGAGAGTCAGTATGTAAGATAGTTTTACTAAATGTAATCTTTGGTTTACTGCAGAACTCGCAAGCATCATCGGATCCACTGAAAGCGTTCAACCCTCCATATGAAGTAAAACTAGAATCTGATATGGTATGAAATATGCTTTATAATAAGATTAATTAATCAAGTTTAAACTATAAAATTCGCTATTATATAATTCTATCTATCCCTCTTTCCTCAAACAGAACAGTATATATCCACTGAACTAATAATGGATCCCTTTGCTCATCAGAAACCCTCGCCTTAAAAAATCCATACCATTCTTTTGACAGGCCTGATGGCGCAATCGGTAGTGACCCTGCCTGTTGCGCCAGGGGTCGTGGGTTCGAATCCCACTCAGGACAAATATTCGTGGCGAACACTTACTTGTATTTGTTCTGTGTCTGGAATTCTGGATGTTAATATTATCTATTTGAGTATATATTTAACAAATCTATGTATGTATATCAGTCTTTGTCACCCACAGTACGGGCTCGCTACATGGCTCGCGTCGATTCAATGTGATCGAAAGAGTTAAGCAACGACTGGCGCGGTCGGTGTGACCGCTAGTGGCAAAAAATTCACGGACGCTACCGTGCTTCGGAGGGCATGTAAAGCCGTCGGTCCCGGATGTTTTCAATGGTGGAGACAGTCGTTAAACTTTGTTGAAGACCTTCGGGTGGCTTAAGAACATTCTACACTGGGTTGGCCACTAACCCCTCCACCAATCCGCATTGGAGCAGCGTGGTGGAGTATGCTCTAGACCTCCCACAGCAGTGTCTGTGGGGGAGACCCGTGCCAGCAGTGGGACGTCTATGGGTCGCAGCGAGCAGCGATATGAAATACGTAAATTATAAACTTTATTTTTCAGAACTGCCAACTGCCCAAATTTGAAGAAAGTACTTCAGACGATTGTTTCAATACAGACCAGATGTCTGCAGTAAGTTCAAATTGTTTTTAAATAAACTACAACCACCACCACAAACCTTTCTTAGTCCCACTGTTGGGCACGGGTCTCCTCTCAGAATGGGATGGATTAGGCCTTAGTCCACCACGCTCGCCAAGTGCGGATTGGCAGACCGCACATGCCTTCGAGAACATTATGTAGAACTCACAGGCATGCAGGTTTCCTCAGACGTGTCCTTCACAGAGATAGCGAGTGACATTTAATTTTTTAAATTTTTGCGTCGGAATTCAAACATTTAGAGTAAACTAGCTTTTACCCGCGGCTCCGCCCGCGTGGTCAAAGGGAATTAACAATGAGTTGTTTAACATACATGACACATTTGTGGTGGATGAATAGTGACAGTTACACAATTAAAAGATACTTAGAGGAACCTGAGGTAATGCTGACCGCAGATAAAGTGTACGTAAACTAACTTACTGGAGCAAATAAAAAAACATCGATATCTTCCCATGGGGATGTTTTACCGTGGTAAAAAGTAGCCTACGTCACTCTCCTACCTCCTCACTATCTCCACACACAAAAACCATACCATATAACGTTGCGACGTGAAAGCCGGACAAACAAACACACTTTCACATTTATAATATTAGTATGGATTTGCAGGTATGCCGCGCGTGCTTGGCCACCAATGTGAGGTTGTACAGCCTGCAGAAACACCGGCTCGCCCAGTACATACAGTTGACTGGTTTGAATGTAAGTTATTAGAATAGAATAAAATAGAATAGATATAGTTTATTCTGTAGAGTACACAAATTACAGTTTAATATATACAAGTTTTACAAGTCATTAAAACAAATAGGTAACGTAACTTAGTGGTACTGCTGACAAATAGGATCCTGCTCAGCATGTGCTGGAAGTTCGACAACGACCGGCGCTGGTCTTCCGCGGGACCCCTCGGTTGGAGTGGCATCGCGGAGGCCACGCTTGTACAACAAATGTATCTTTTTTTAATATATATTTTATAAGACACTTAAAATAAATAACCATTATTATATAACCCACCCATTTAATAACATAAGTGCTAAAATTATACTAAAAGTATTCTGACTTAAAAAAATAAAAAATAATAATTATACTCTAAAAAAATTTTTTTTTTAAAAAGCTTTTATAACTTTTTCTTTATTTTCATGCATTGTCATCGGAATCTAATATGTGTGCCAAATTTCAGCTCGATAGCTTCAGTGGAAGTGGGTGAAATATTGATTGCAAGATTCCAGGACATACATACATGAATGAATGAATACATACGAGTTAAGTTAAATAAAAGCTTTTAAAAATAAAGAAATGTAGATATAAAACCAATTTTTATGCCTGTAATAATTTTGTTTATTAGTTACTCTCACTCGAGCGGTCCGGGTTCAAACTCAAGCGGCACGCACCATTGACTTTTCTGAGTTATGTGCGATTTAAGAAACTAAATTTCACCTGCTGTAACGGTGTAGGATACGTATGAGGAAACCTGCATGCCTGAGTTCTTCATAATTTTCTCGAAGGCATGTGCAGTCTGCCAAACCGCACTTAGCCACAAAGGCCTAATCCCTCCCATTCTGAGAGGAGACCCGTGCCCAACAGTGGGACAAAGAAAGGGTTGTGGTAGTATTTGTTACCTGCAACCCATAGACGTCCCACTGTTGGGCAAGAGTCAGACAGACAGCTGCGGGAGGTCCAGAGCATACTCCACCACGCTGCTCCAATGCGGATTGAAAGAAAGGAAGAAAGAAAGAATCTTTTATTTGCCACAATCGTTCATGCAACACAGAAAACTATATCAAGTATCTACATGTTATGTTTAAACAAAGGTTACCTACACGATTATAAAAAAAAGTTCAATGTTGCAGTGACATGATGATGATGATGATGATGGTGATGATTGGTGAAGAGGTTATGGCTAACGCAGTGTCGAATGTTCTCAAGTCACCAAATTTATGGGGAACTGTGTTCGCTTCTACAATAAAATACCCGGAAATATTATTTGTCTCTCAGAGAATAAATTTAAATCTTACATTAAACAAAACCTCCTTAAGCTTTCTATCCAAAGCTTTCTATAAAATTAATGATTACTTGAACGATAGAAATGCTTGGTGCGATGTATCTCCAGCTCCACTTGTTCAATATTAATGTAATGGGATCAAATTATAAAAATTGTAAATTTTGAAAAGAGTAACTACCGAGTTTCTTGCCGTGTTCTTCTCGGTAGCATCAACTTTGTGAACCGGCGGTAGATAAAAAAATGTTATGACGTTCATTAAGCGTATAAAAAATATAATGAAAAATAAATGAATCTGAAACATCCGAAGGTCTTCGACAAGGCTTGACGATTGTTAATGAACAAACACAACAGTTGCTCTGTTTGGTCATCAGATTGGAGACGACGACAAGTTCCCTCGCGCGCTGTGCTGGGAGTGCGCGCACCGCCTGGCCGCGTGCCACCGGTTCAGGGCGCGCGCCAGGCTGGCCCACTGCCTGTTGGAGGACTTGTGGGAGACGACTGCCATTGTGAGTAACACATTAGTTAGAAGAGGAGGGGAAAACTTGATCGAAGAAAACTGGTTTCCTCATCACATAGCAAAGCATTAACTTAACATCACGGCTGTAAGCATGAAGGGGTGGACAGGGATGTGTTGTAGTACTTTTCATCAAGTATGTGTTGGTTGTGTTAGTGGAAGAAGCGAAAGATTTTTTCATATGGATACAAGATAGCAAACGAGCTTGCAGCACCACCCATCCGCTGCCGCCCATGACAACTGTGACTGATTTGAACAAGACTTAAGGACTGGGATGGTTAGTCCAATTAGTTGAGAGAGTTAGACGAGTTAGATTAGAACATTAGTTGGTCAGTTCGTCCAGGGCGAATTTCATGGACGCTACCGTGTTTCGGAGGGCACGTAAAGCCGTCGGTCCCGGTTGTTTTCAATAGTGAAAACAGACGTTAAGCCTTGTCGAAGACCTTCGGGTGGCTTGAGAACATTCGACACTGGGTTGGCCACTAACCCCTCCAGCAATCCGCATTGGAGCAGCGTGGTGGAGTATGCTATAGACCTCCCGCAGCTGCGTCTGTGGGGGAGACCCGTGCCCAGCAGTGGGACGTCTATGAGTCGCAGCGAAATGAATATTCTGTTCTATATTATTTAATATTATCGATTAAAAATACCTGAACCCTTAATACCTGACACTCTTTCGTCCCACAGATCACAAAGGAAACGGTTAAAAAGATAAATAGATACAAAAACGGCCTGCAATCCAAACTTGTCCATTACAACATCACACCGGACTATCACGATCTTAAAGTGATTGAAACCTACGACGACGTTAACCAAGATGGCGACGAAACAATTCGTGTGGAGGAAAATAAGAGGGAGATCAAAGTAGAGAAATTTAAGCAAGAGAGAAACGTTATTACTGAAGTGATAAAGGAAGAGTTGGAAACTGAGGATTATGTTGAAACGGAATACATTGATATAGATCCAATAGAAGATAGTTTCCCAACACTTATTATAGATGAGAATGTAAGCAGTCCGGCGAGAAAAAGGAAGCTTAAAGAAGTAAAAGAAAGAAAAAGGAAAAAGGCGACGGTCAAAGAGAAGAGGGGAGTTAAGAAAAGATCAAGAAAAGATGATAACGTTGAAAATAGTTCGGAGGAACATGACGATTTGTACTCGCCGAAGAGTAAGTTCATGCATAAAATAGACGAAAACATATTTGAGATAAAGAATTTGACGTTTGAGGAACAGTTGCAAGAGGTTGAAAAGCGGAAGGAATCGGAAAACTATAAGAACGCCAATTTCAGGTGTGAAAAGTGTTTTAAAGGGTTTTTGGACGACGCGGCGTACAAGTATCATATGATTCTACATACAAGCGTAAGTTTTATTTATTCATATTAATAAAATTAATTTATGTAGGCCGAACTACTGATCTGCACAAGGGCCACACTGAAAATCAGCGTCTTATAAATCGATTAACGCCTACACATACGAAAAAAAGTGTGACGTCATCCCCCCGTACCGCCAAACGTACCGCCAAGTTTTACGCAAAGCGTATTCATTCAATTTTAGTCTGTCACAGATAGAGCTAGTTTAATAATATGTCATTACGAAAACTTTACCTTGGATCAATTTCTATGCACCCGAAATACCGGTATTTATCAGAATAACCAAAAACTATCATAAAAACCGGTATTGGTAGAAAAGCCGGTATTTATCAGATAAACATAAAAATGCCCGATAAATCTTAAATACCGGTATTTGGTTATTGTAATTTTGGAATGTATTCCAGAAATCCGGTCCCCTCGAGTGTGAAGTGTGCCGCATCCGGTGCGGCTCGCGCCACCGGTACAAGCGGCACCTGCTCATACACCGGCAGAAGTTCAGCTGCAGGCTGTGCCCCTTCGTCTGCTCCGTGAGGTAACGTAAATCCGGTCCCCTGGAGTGCGAGGTGTGCCGGATCCGGTGCGGCTCGCGCCACCGGTACAAGCGGCACCTGCTCATACACCGGCAGAAGTTCAACTGCAGGCTGTGCCCCTTCGTCTGCTCCGTGAGGTAACGTAAATCCGGTCCCCTGGAGTGCGAGGTGTGCCGGATCCGGTGCGGCTCGCGCCACCGGTACAAGCGGCACCTGCTCATACACCGGCAGAAGTTCAACTGCAGGCTGTGCCCCTTCGTCTGCTCCGTGAGGTAACGTAAATCCGGTCCCCTGGAGTGCGAGGTGTGCCGGATCCGGTGCGGCTCGCGCCACCGGTACAAGCGGCACCTGCTCATACACCGGCAGAAGTTCAGCTGCAGGCTGTGCCCCTTCGTCTGCTCCGTGAGGTAACGCTGACGCTGGGAATACACGTCCGATTTATCTCCGATAGTCGGATCCGATCAGACAATCGGAAGGCACTCATACCATTGCTGCGACCCATAGACGTCCCACACGTGACACTGCTGCGGGAGGTCTAGAGCATACTCCACTACGCTGCTCCAATGCGGATTGGTGCGGACTCGTGCTATACATTTGTTTGAATACGTAATACACATACGATCCGATGGTCGGATCGGACGTCAAAATAATGTATGGCGCGAATGTCTGATCAGACTATCGGATAGAAAAATCGGACGTGTATTCCCAGCGTAACTCATTAAGTTTACACTTATTGTACAAGCCATATTTTTTTTTTTTCTTACAAACCACCTGATACAATTAATTTTTTTTTTATGTCTATTCTACACATAGCACTAATAGCATATTAAGAGTACTTCTTGCATCATTGTTGTGTCTATTTAACCTAATGAATATTATTAATTGGTAACCCTTTATTAAAGCGGTGACAGCCCAGCGGATAGATCGAACTCGCCTCTCACTCGAGCGATCTGGGTTCAAACCCAAGCGGCACGCACCAATGACTTTCCTAAGTTATGTGCGATTTAAGAAATGAAATGTCACTTGCTGTAACGGTGAAGGACACATCGTGAGGAAACCTGCATGCCTGATCGTTCTTCATAAAGTTCTCGAAGGCATGTGAAGTCTGCCAATTCGCACTTGACTAGCGTGGTGGACTAAGGCCTAATCCCTGCCATTCTGAGAGGTGCCCAATAATGGGTGCCCTGTGCCCAATAATGGAACAAAGAAAGGGGAACCCCCCCACCAATCCGCATTGGAGCAGCGTGGCGGAGTATGCTCTAGAGGTCTGGACCGTGCCAAACAAAGAAACGTATTTTCTTATGTGAATCTCAATAGTTATTCTGTAACTGAATTAAAAAAAAAATTTAATTGCAGAGGTCACGCCAAGAGCCATCAAGACTTCCATCAGGGGATAATGTACCAGTGTCCTCATTGCGACCAGAAAATGAGGTACCGGGTTTAATATAATACATAATAATAATAAATATCTTGGACATTCTCACACACGACCATCTGACCCCAAAGTAGGCGCGAGCCTGTACTATGGGTGTCAGAGACTGATATACATGTGGGGATCGAAGAAATAAAACTGGAAAATCTTCTTATTTCTTTATTTTGAAAATTTGCCACCGATCCAGACTTAAATTATTCTAACACGCCAAACGTCGTCCCTCATACAGATACAGAATCATACCAACTGTCAATCACCGTTCAGTCAACTCGTTCGGATACTCGTGCTTGCACTACACTTACATTCATCGTCGTTCGGATTCTTTCTTACAACATTCCCACATACATACATAGATATTTTTAAATACATACTGTGTGAACCGGCGTTAGATGAAAAATTTTTTATGACGTTCATTATGCGTATACAAAATACCATAATATAATGAAAGAAAGAAAAAAAACAAACATGCCTGTAAAGTCGGTATACGGGCGAAAGTTTTACGTGACAACGACTTTGAGTGGTAAAATAATTTTAATGTGAATATTCATTCGTATAGTAGGAAGAAGGATGAAACACTTTTTATGTCTGTCTCTCTCGCTCTTAGGCGGGCTAACCATGCCCGAGTGGAAGGGACGCGTGCCTCTCACTCGCTCTCATTGTGAGCGCATAACGTGAGCGGAGCGTAACGCAGTTTCTTGAAGTGTCACCCGGCAAACCAATTTATAAGACGTTGTCACGTCAAAAAAAGAAAATGGAAAAAAAATGTAAATTAGTATCGTTTCGCTCCCCAGCAAGCCGACGACGCTGCTCAGCCACATCCGGCTGAAGCACCCGTCGGCGTACGCGTGCGCGCTGTGCGGCACCTCCTTCGTCAGCGAGAAGGGGCTCGACATGCACACGCGCCGCAAGCACCGCTTCGACGATCATGTGGTGAGCGTATAGTGGTAGACTAGTGGACGCCCGCAGCTTCGCTCCCCAGCAAGCCGACGACGCTGCTCAGCCACATCCGGCTGAAGCACCCGTCGGCGTACGCGTGCGCGCTGTGCGGCACCTCCTTCGTCAGCGAGAAGGGGCTCGACATGCACACGCGCCGCAAGCACCGCTTCGACGATCATGTGGTGAGCGTATAGTGGTAGACTAGTGGACGCCCGCAGCTTCGCTCCCCAGCAAGCCGACGACGCTGCTCAGCCACATCCGGCTGAAGCACCCGTCGGCGTACGCGTGCGCGCTGTGCGGCACCTCCTTCGTCAGCGAGAAGGGGCTCGACATGCACACGCGCCGCAAGCACCGCTTCGACGATCATGTGGTGAGCGTATAGTGGTAGACTAGTGGACGCCCGCAGCTTCGCTCCCCAGCAAGCCGACGACGCTGCTCAGCCACATCCGGCTGAAGCACCCGTCGGCGTACGCGTGCGCGCTGTGCGGCACCTCCTTCGTCAGCGAGAAGGGGCTCGACATGCACACGCGCCGCAAGCACCGCTTCGACGATCATGTGGTGAGCGTATAGTGGTAGACTAGTGGACGCCCGCAGCTTCGCTCCCCAGCAAGCCGACGACGCTGCTCAGCCACATCCGGCTGAAGCACCCGTCGGCGTACGCGTGCGCGCTGTGCGGCACCTCCTTCGTCAGCGAGAAGGGGCTCGACATGCACACGCGCCGCAAGCACCGCTTCGACGATCATGTGGTGAGCGTATAGTGGTAGACTAGTGGACGCCCGCAGCTTCGCTCCCCAGCAAGCCGACGACGCTGCTCAGCCACATCCGGCTGAAGCACCCGTCGGCGTACGCGTGCGCGCTGTGCGGCACCTCCTTCGTCAGCGAGAAGGGGCTCGACATGCACACGCGCCGCAAGCACCGCTTCGACGATCATGTGGTGAGCGTATAGTGGTAGACTAGTGGACGCCCGCAGCTTCGCTCCCCAGCAAGCCGACGACGCTGCTCAGCCACATCCGGCTGAAGCACCCGTCGGCGTACGCGTGCGCGCTGTGCGGCACCTCCTTCGTCAGCGAGAAGGGGCTCGACATGCACACGCGCCGCAAGCACCGCTTCGACGATCATGTGGTGAGCGTATAGTGGTAGACTAGTGGACGCCCGCAGCTTCGCTCCCCAGCAAGCCGACGACGCTGCTCAGCCACATCCGGCTGAAGCACCCGTCGGCGTACGCGTGCGCGCTGTGCGGCACCTCCTTCGTCAGCGAGAAGGGGCTCGACATGCACACGCGCCGCAAGCACCGCTTCGACGATCATGTGGTGAGCGTATAGTGGTAGACTAGTGGACGCCCGCAGCTTCGCTCCCCAGCAAGCCGACGACGCTGCTCAGCCACATCCGGCTGAAGCACCCGTCGGCGTACGCGTGCGCGCTGTGCGGCACCTCCTTCGTCAGCGAGAAGGGGCTCGACATGCACACGCGCCGCAAGCACCGCTTCGACGATCATGTGGTGAGCGTATAGTGGTAGACTAGTGGACGCCCGCAGCTTCGCTCCCCAGCAAGCCGACGACGCTGCTCAGCCACATCCGGCTGAAGCACCCGTCGGCGTACGCGTGCGCGCTGTGCGGCACCTCCTTCGTCAGCGAGAAGGGGCTCGACATGCACACGCGCCGCAAGCACCGCTTCGACGATCATGTGGTGAGCGTATAGTGGTAGACTAGTGGACGCCCGCAGCTTCGCTCCCCAGCAAGCCGACGACGCTGCTCAGCCACATCCGGCTGAAGCACCCGTCGGCGTACGCGTGCGCGCTGTGCGGCACCTCCTTCGTCAGCGAGAAGGGGCTCGACATGCACACGCGCCGCAAGCACCGCTTCGACGATCATGTGGTGAGCGTATAGTGGTAGACTAGTGGACGCCCGCAGCTTCGCTCCCCAGCAAGCCGACGACGCTGCTCAGCCACATCCGGCTGAAGCACCCGTCGGCGTACGCGTGCGCGCTGTGCGGCACCTCCTTCGTCAGCGAGAAGGGGCTCGACATGCACACGCGCCGCAAGCACCGCTTCGACGATCATGTGGTGAGCGTATAGTGGTAGACTAGTGGACGCCCGCAGCTTCGCTCCCCAGCAAGCCGACGACGCTGCTCAGCCACATCCGGCTGAAGCACCCGTCGGCGTACGCGTGCGCGCTGTGCGGCACCTCCTTCGTCAGCGAGAAGGGGCTCGACATGCACACGCGCCGCAAGCACCGCTTCGACGATCATGTGGTGAGCGTATAGTGGTAGACTAGTGGACGCCCGCAGCTTCGCTCCCCAGCAAGCCGACGACGCTGCTCAGCCACATCCGGCTGAAGCACCCGTCGGCGTACGCGTGCGCGCTGTGCGGCACCTCCTTCGTCAGCGAGAAGGGGCTCGACATGCACACGCGCCGCAAGCACCGCTTCGACGATCATGTGGTGAGCGTATAGTGGTAGACTAGTGGACGCCCGCAGCTTCGCTCCCCAGCAAGCCGACGACGCTGCTCAGCCACATCCGGCTGAAGCACCCGTCGGCGTACGCGTGCGCGCTGTGCGGCACCTCCTTCGTCAGCGAGAAGGGGCTCGACATGCACACGCGCCGCAAGCACCGCTTCGACGATCATGTGGTGAGCGTATAGTGGTAGACTAGTGGACGCCCGCAGCTTCGCTCCCCAGCAAGCCGACGACGCTGCTCAGCCACATCCGGCTGAAGCACCCGTCGGCGTACGCGTGCGCGCTGTGCGGCACCTCCTTCGTCAGCGAGAAGGGGCTCGACATGCACACGCGCCGCAAGCACCGCTTCGACGATCATGTGGTGAGCGTATAGTGGTAGACTAGTGGACGCCCGCAGCTTCGCTCCCCAGCAAGCCGACGACGCTGCTCAGCCACATCCGGCTGAAGCACCCGTCGGCGTACGCGTGCGCGCTGTGCGGCACCTCCTTCGTCAGCGAGAAGGGGCTCGACATGCACACGCGCCGCAAGCACCGCTTCGACGATCATGTGGTGAGCGTATAGTGGTAGACTAGTGGACGCCCGCAGCTTCGCTCCCCAGCAAGCCGACGACGCTGCTCAGCCACATCCGGCTGAAGCACCCGTCGGCGTACGCGTGCGCGCTGTGCGGCACCTCCTTCGTCAGCGAGAAGGGGCTCGACATGCACACGCGCCGCAAGCACCGCTTCGACGATCATGTGGTGAGCGTATAGTGGTAGACTAGTGGACGCCCGCAGCTTCGCTCCCCAGCAAGCCGACGACGCTGCTCAGCCACATCCGGCTGAAGCACCCGTCGGCGTACGCGTGCGCGCTGTGCGGCACCTCCTTCGTCAGCGAGAAGGGGCTCGACATGCACACGCGCCGCAAGCACCGCTTCGACGATCATGTGGTGAGCGTATAGTGGTAGACTAGTGGACGCCCGCAGCTTCGCTCCCCAGCAAGCCGACGACGCTGCTCAGCCACATCCGGCTGAAGCACCCGTCGGCGTACGCGTGCGCGCTGTGCGGCACCTCCTTCGTCAGCGAGAAGGGGCTCGACATGCACACGCGCCGCAAGCACCGCTTCGACGATCATGTGGTGAGCGTATAGTGGTAGACTAGTGGACGCCCGCAGCTTCGCTCCCCAGCAAGCCGACGACGCTGCTCAGCCACATCCGGCTGAAGCACCCGTCGGCGTACGCGTGCGCGCTGTGCGGCACCTCCTTCGTCAGCGAGAAGGGGCTCGACATGCACACGCGCCGCAAGCACCGCTTCGACGATCATGTGGTGAGCGTATAGTGGTAGACTAGTGGACGCCCGCAGCTTCGCTCCCCAGCAAGCCGACGACGCTGCTCAGCCACATCCGGCTGAAGCACCCGTCGGCGTACGCGTGCGCGCTGTGCGGCACCTCCTTCGTCAGCGAGAAGGGGCTCGACATGCACACGCGCCGCAAGCACCGCTTCGACGATCATGTGGTGAGCGTATAGTGGTAGACTAGTGGACGCCCGCAGCTTCGCTCCCCAGCAAGCCGACGACGCTGCTCAGCCACATCCGGCTGAAGCACCCGTCGGCGTACGCGTGCGCGCTGTGCGGCACCTCCTTCGTCAGCGAGAAGGGGCTCGACATGCACACGCGCCGCAAGCACCGCTTCGACGATCATGTGGTGAGCGTATAGTGGTAGACTAGTGGACGCCCGCAGCTTCGCTCCCCAGCAAGCCGACGACGCTGCTCAGCCACATCCGGCTGAAGCACCCGTCGGCGTACGCGTGCGCGCTGTGCGGCACCTCCTTCGTCAGCGAGAAGGGGCTCGACATGCACACGCGCCGCAAGCACCGCTTCGACGATCATGTGGTGAGCGTATAGTGGTAGACTAGTGGACGCCCGCAGCTTCGCTCCCCAGCAAGCCGACGACGCTGCTCAGCCACATCCGGCTGAAGCACCCGTCGGCGTACGCGTGCGCGCTGTGCGGCACCTCCTTCGTCAGCGAGAAGGGGCTCGACATGCACACGCGCCGCAAGCACCGCTTCGACGATCATGTGGTGAGCGTATAGTGGTAGACTAGTGGACGCCCGCAGCTTCGCTCCCCAGCAAGCCGACGACGCTGCTCAGCCACATCCGGCTGAAGCACCCGTCGGCGTACGCGTGCGCGCTGTGCGGCACCTCCTTCGTCAGCGAGAAGGGGCTCGACATGCACACGCGCCGCAAGCACCGCTTCGACGATCATGTGGTGAGCGTATAGTGGTAGACTAGTGGACGCCCGCAGCTTCGCTCCCCAGCAAGCCGACGACGCTGCTCAGCCACATCCGGCTGAAGCACCCGTCGGCGTACGCGTGCGCGCTGTGCGGCACCTCCTTCGTCAGCGAGAAGGGGCTCGACATGCACACGCGCCGCAAGCACCGCTTCGACGATCATGTGGTGAGCGTATAGTGGTAGACTAGTGGACGCCCGCAGCTTCGCTCCCCAGCAAGCCGACGACGCTGCTCAGCCACATCCGGCTGAAGCACCCGTCGGCGTACGCGTGCGCGCTGTGCGGCACCTCCTTCGTCAGCGAGAAGGGGCTCGACATGCACACGCGCCGCAAGCACCGCTTCGACGATCATGTGGTGAGCGTATAGTGGTAGACTAGTGGACGCCCGCAGCTTCGCTCCCCAGCAAGCCGACGACGCTGCTCAGCCACATCCGGCTGAAGCACCCGTCGGCGTACGCGTGCGCGCTGTGCGGCACCTCCTTCGTCAGCGAGAAGGGGCTCGACATGCACACGCGCCGCAAGCACCGCTTCGACGATCATGTGGTGAGCGTATAGTGGTAGACTAGTGGACGCCCGCAGCTTCGCTCCCCAGCAAGCCGACGACGCTGCTCAGCCACATCCGGCTGAAGCACCCGTCGGCGTACGCGTGCGCGCTGTGCGGCACCTCCTTCGTCAGCGAGAAGGGGCTCGACATGCACACGCGCCGCAAGCACCGCTTCGACGATCATGTGGTGAGCGTATAGTGGTAGACTAGTGGACGCCCGCAGCTTCGCTCCCCAGCAAGCCGACGACGCTGCTCAGCCACATCCGGCTGAAGCACCCGTCGGCGTACGCGTGCGCGCTGTGCGGCACCTCCTTCGTCAGCGAGAAGGGGCTCGACATGCACACGCGCCGCAAGCACCGCTTCGACGATCATGTGGTGAGCGTATAGTGGTAGACTAGTGGACGCCCGCAGCTTCGCTCCCCAGCAAGCCGACGACGCTGCTCAGCCACATCCGGCTGAAGCACCCGTCGGCGTACGCGTGCGCGCTGTGCGGCACCTCCTTCGTCAGCGAGAAGGGGCTCGACATGCACACGCGCCGCAAGCACCGCTTCGACGATCATGTGGTATGGACTATAGCTCAAATATCATGGATAATCTCACACACGGCCATCTGACCCCAAAGTAGGCGCGAGCCTGTACTATGGGTGTCAGAGACTGATATACATAACATCGATCCCACGACCCCTGGCGTAACAGGCAGGGGCAGGCGATTGCGCCAACGGGCCCGTCTTCTAATCCTTTAGCTAATCCTTTGCCTTATATTGTTCAGTTTACAATAGCATTATATCTATTTTCTTTAGTAGTTAACAGTAACATTTCTTTAGAGGTCATCCTAAGTCCTCAGTGGTTGCTGCATGCTCGTTTGCTTTTTATATCCATAAAGAAATATACCTACAGTAGCCACTCCTATATATAAGCCAAAGCTGCTATTAAGCTGCAACCCATAGACGTCCCACTGCTGGGCACGGTACTCCCTCATAGAAAAATCTGCTGGAGTTCTAGAGCTTACTCCACCGCACTCCAATGCGGATTGGAGGACAGGTTAGTGGCCAACCCAGCGTCGAATGTTTTCAAGCCACCCGGAGGTCTTCGACAAGGCTTTACGATTGTTTTCAGCATTGAAAACAACCGGGACCGACGGCTTTACGTGCCCTCCGAAGCACGGTAGCGTCCATGAAATTTTGCCACTAGCGGTCAGCCATCCACAAACCGACCGCGCCCGTCGTTGCTTCACTCTGTCAAACACATTGAATCGACGTAAGCTATTGGACTATGAAAGCTACACTCCTGTATATATTAATCATAAAAATGATAGGAGACAATACGCCGCCTTGCGTTACGCCCAATGTAAAATTAGACCAATAGGATCAGTTTCAACTTAGCTACCTCACGTCTGCATCTACGTAGGTACGTAAGTACTGAACTGAGTACTTCTTTCTATATGCTGCTACAACCCATAGACGTCCCACTGCTGGGCACGGGTCTCCCACAGACTCAGCTGCGGAAGGCCTAGAGCATAGTTCACCACGCTGCTGCAATTTTGGTCCATGGGTCCCGATCTTGCGCCCTCTGAATCCAACGGTTTCTCGCAGTCGTCTTCAAGTCGACAGTCCACCGCGTCGGAGGGCGGCCAATATTTCGTTTTCCGATTACAACAATGAATTTTTGATGTGAAACATCTTTAGGCGGAGGGCAAACCAAATTTTTGGCATGGCGAGCGTGGCGAGCGTGGCGAATATGGAATATATATACTATACAGTTCCGACAAATGACGGTCGGAAATAATTTTAATAATAAAATATAATCATTAAATTTTAGTTGTTTTTTTTTAAAAAAAAAAATCTTATGTTTTAGTTCCTGTCATAATCTGTACTTTTGTGCATATTACTTGTACAACATAATTTCGATGTTTCACATCTGCCAGGCGTCCCGTGACGGCTCACAATTTTTTTTAAATTTTATTTTTACTTGTTGTGTGGCAAAATAAATAAATTATTCTTATTTTTATTCTTATTCTTGTTCTTATTCTTGTTCTTATTCTTATTGTTATTGCAGATCCCTAAAGGCAACCTGCCGTGCCACGAATGCGAGCTGCGGTTCGCCAGCGAGGAGGCGCTCTCTACTCACATGAAGGAGCAACACAAAGTTAGGTGAGCGATGCGTCTATAACATTCAAAGTCAAAGTCAAATAATTTATTTCGCTATGAGGTGATTAGACACGCTTAACGAAAGTCTAGGTAACTAAAAACTACATAAACTACTAACTGATCTATTCAAATTATGCATATATATGACGGGCCCGTTGTTGCGCCAGGGGTCGTGGGTTCGAATCCCACTCAGGGCAAATATTCGTGTGACGAACACTTGTATTTGTTCTGTCTGGACGTTAATATTATCTATTTAAGTATGTATTTAAAAATATTTATGTATGTATATCAGTCTCTGACACTCATAACACAGGCTCGCGCCTACTTTGGGGTCAGATGGCCGTGTGTGAGAATGTCCAAGGTAAAAAAAAAATAAAAAAGATATATATTTAGTTGTAATAAGGTGATGATGTATATTATAATACAGACATATGTACATGTACCTACCTATAGATTGTACGCCCGGGCAGTTAGACTGTCTTCTGTCTTCAATCAATAAATTATCTGAATCTGAATCTGATTTCTTTATATTGTATACTAGTGGACGCCCGCAGCTCAGCTCTTGGAATTAGACATAACAATAGTTTCATTTACACCTACTAATATTATATAGCCTATGTCATTCAGTGAAGATGCAGCTTTCTAATGGTAAAGGATTTTTTAAATCGGTCCACTAGTTTTTGTGTGAAAATATTACAAACAAATATTTCCTCTTTATAATATTAGTATAGACTAGTAGACGCCCGCAGTTTCAGTCATTCTACAAACAGAATAGAGATTGATAAGCAAGTGACAACCAGAGTTATATTGTCAAATAATCAATACAAGTACAACGAATTATACTAATTGTCAAAATGTAAGGAATATATCTCGTTCAACAGATCAGAGAGACCGAAGTTCCTGACGTCATCGCTGGGCAAAGAGCGTGCGGCGCCCGGCGGCGCGCGCAAGCTGTCCGCCGCGCCCGTGCACTGCGAGCAGGTATACCACCGGGCACCGGTTTGGTCACTGATTGGTCGAAATTCTGACTGTATGATGGATGTGAATTCTGCCAATTTGCACTTAGCAGTTCTTATAACATAAGGAAATTATGTTATAAAAATTGTCATTTGTTAAAATGAAATGATATATCATTTCATTTTAACAAGTTTTAAGAATTTTTATAACATAATTTTTAGAGTGCTCTTAATGACCGGAGACAATCGAGTGACTTGTAATGAAATGAATGTCTATGTCCATTATTCCAGTGTTTTGTCAATGTCCATTATTCCAGTGTTATGTCCATGTCCATTATTCCAGTGTTATGTCCACGTCCATTACTCCAGTGTTATGTCAATGTCCAATACTCCAGTGTTATGTCCACGTCCATTATTCCAATGTTATGTCCATGTCCATTACTCCAGTGTTTTGTCCATGTCCATTATTCCAGAGTTATGTCCATGTCCATTATTCCAGTGTTATGTCCATGTCCATTATTCCAGTGTTTTTTCCATGTCCATTATTCCAGTGTTATGTCCATGTCCATTATTCCAGTGTTATGTCCATGTCCATTATTCCAGTGTTATGTCCATGTCCATTATCCAGTGTTATGTCGATTAGTCCAGTGTTATGTCCATGTCCATTAGTCCAGTGTTATGTCCATGTCCATTATTCCAGTGTTATGTCCATGTCCATTATTCCAGTGTTATGTCCATGTCCATTATCCAGTGTTATGTCGATTAGTCCAGTGTTATGTCCATGTCCATTATTCCAGTGTTGTGTCCACGTCCATTACTCGAGTGTTATATCAAGGTCTGCTCGCTGTGTAACTGTACTGTATTGCACTGTGTGTGCTGTGTGGTGCCAGTGTCCGGAGGTGCTGCCGAACGCGCTGGCGTACTACCACCACTTCAAGGGCGAGCACCCGGGCCTGAACCGCACGCAGTTCCCCTCCGTGCCGCCGCACAGCCGGTACATGTGCGAGGCGTGCGGGAAGATATGCACGGTGAGTGGCCGCTGACGTAGCTACGAGACATTTTATTTTATTTTGACGTGACAACGTCTTATAAATTGGTTTGCCGGGTGACACTTCAAGAAACTGCGTTACGCTCCGCTCACGTTATGCGCTCACAATGAGAGCGAGTGAGAGGCACGCGTCCCTTCCACTCGGGCATGGTTAGCCCGCCTAAGAGCGAGAGAGACGATACGATACGAGACGATACTACTATACGAATGAATATTCACATTAAAATTATTTTACCACTCAAAGTCGTTGTCACGTAAAACTTTCGCCCGTATACCGACTTTACAGGCAACCAATATTTATTTTTTTAACATGCTTATATTTGTCGACTTGTATGTAACTCACAATGTAAGGGAATCTAAGATAGTTAATTTAACCATCTTCCAAGGATCGTAGCGTAATGAAAATTGGCAGCTGTATTTAGTTCTGATGACAATACAATAATATGGTACTGTCGAACTGATCTGATGATGGAGCCGGAAGATATTAACTGGAACTTCATGATGGAATATCGTATCATAGTCGTGTTTGCACTTGTGGTAAGGTCTTGGAATGAACTTTGATGATTAGGTTTCAAGGTCTCATGACTTCTTTTTTAGTTGGATTTTTTATAAAAGCGTGTTTTTTTAGTTTTTTTAAACTATTAATTTATTGAAGTTATACTTCTTTTGACGCGCTAGGGAAAATTATGAGAGTAAATTTTTACGATGCGCGCGCACACCGTCACGAAAAACCGACACCAGGAAGATAGCTATGGTCAACATTGTCAAAAAATGGTTTGACAGTGTACACTTTCTGCTGTCTGCTAGTCGGGTGTAATGTAGAAATAATTTCTTTGTGATATTTAAATAAACTTTATTTAACTAGATAATGCGTTATAATAAAACTTTCAATATTACATATATACGTTTTTCCTTCTATTATATATATAGATAGATATGAGATGAGATAGATGGAGTATTTACACAGATACCCAATAGATTCCGCATTAGTAAATATTTGTTCGAAATTAACGGCGGGCGCGGGACGAAACAATGCTCTGAGATTGGTTAATTCAAAGTCAAACTTGAAGTTCACCAAGTACTTTTAATTTCTGACGTTCGACGTGTGAAAGCGATCATTTTTATCGGTAAATTTTGTCGTTTTCGAACTAAACGAAACTATTGGACCGATTTCAAAAATTATTTCACTGAGTGGTGAGCTTTGAGAGCTCAACCAAAGAGCAGACAAGAGAGGCACAGAACTCGGCTTTGGTCAACGCTGTATGTAATTATAGCCTTGTCGGAGATCTTCGGGTGGCTTGAGAACATTCGACACTGGGTTGGCCACTAACCCCTCCACCAATCCGCATTGGAGCAGCGTGGTGGAGTATGCTCTAGAGCTCCCGTAGCAGTGTCTGTGGGGGAGACCTGTGCCCAGCAGTGGGACTTATAGAAGGGATCGACAAATCACTCGGGATACCTGGTGTTGGCCGTTCGAAGGTTGTCTTCGTCAGGTGGACGGTGTACATGTGTTTTGTGTCTGAGGGCGCTGTCCCGTGCGGTAGCAATGGTTCGCGTCACCGGGGTCACCAGTGGGCCGTGTGTCCCAGCTGTACTGTGGTTGCCTGTACAGAGCGCCGGCGCGCTGGAGGAGCACCAGGCGGCGCGGCACGGGGCGCGCGCGCGCCGCTTCCCGTGCCCGCACTGCGACAAGAGCTTCGCGCGCCGCCCCAACCTGCAAGGTACGTACTACGTACTACCCGCTGTCTCTACATACTGACCTCGCCACCTACTAAGATAGTAGGTGGCGAGATTAGATTAAAGATAATATTAGTTGTTAACAGACAGGGTGTTTACCACAGAAATTAATCAAGATAGAACGGCGATCAAGTATTATTTTGATACAAACGATGCCTTTTACTTTTTTCGGTAGCCCCGCACAAGTCCCGCCTACTATGTGACGTTACATCATAGTAATTAGTGAGGTGACACACTCGTTTTAGTTGTAATCAAATCTATCGATAACGTAACGTACCGTAACACTTGTTACGGTACGTTACGTTATCGATAGATTTGATCGGTGGTAGATAGATAGATTTGATCTTGAGATCGACGCGCGCTGACCGTACTTACGTGATATCTTGCAGTGTATTGCAAGATTACGGCGTGGGGCACGCCCAGTTCACCGTTCTTGTTTAATTTCCGTTTAAATACGTACTATAACAAGTATCAACGCACCCTGAACGTACTTGCGAGATATCTTGCAGTGTATTGCAAGATTGCGGCGCGGGTTATACGCCCAGATCACATCCCGCTCATCAACATCAGTTCGCTCGTTCCTGTGTAATTTCCGTGGTGTTAACGTTGACGTGTGTGTGTGTGTGCAGTGCACGTGAGCTCCGTGCACTCGGGCCTGCGCTACGAGTGCAAGGTGTGCGGCCGCAGCTTCACCAAGAAGGGGAACCGGCAGCGGCACATGGTGGTGAGTCTCGTCTGACTTGGCCGGCTACTCAGCCGTTGAGGCGAACACACGCCAAGCTCTGCGACCCATAGACGTCCCACTGCTGGGCACGGGTCTCCCCCACAGACACTGCTGCGGGAGGTCTAGAGCATACTCCACCGCGCTGCTCCAGTGCGTTTTGGTGGAGAGGTTAGTGGCCAACCCAGTGTCGAATGAAACGTAGCGTCCATGAAATTTTTGCAACTAGCGGTCACCCAACCACAAACTGACCGCGCCCGTCGTTGCTTAACTCTTTCGATCACATTGAATCGACGCGAGCCATTAGGCTATGGACGCTACAAAACATTTTTAGGTGATAGAACCTAAATAGGTTTATTTATTTATTTATTTATTATGCAATCCAACAGCGTTATAAAAGTACAATAGGTTATACAATATAATACGATATTTTATACTAGGGCCAAAAATGGATTACACAGTTAGGTACATACTAAAAACGGTTACGGTTAGGTACATACTAAAAAGGTTTGATATAAAATAGTTTTGGTCGACGTAATAATGCGATGTGTCGCGCCGTGACGCAGGGCCACACGGGGCTGACGCCGTTCTCGTGCGGCGTGTGCGGCAAGCGGTTCGCGCACCGCCACAACCTGCGCACGCACCACACCTACGTGCACCTCAGGAAGGCGTGGCCGGCCCGCGCGCGCGCGCGCAACCACAAGGTGTGTCATCACAACCCGCTCTGTGTCCCACTGTTGGGCTCGGGTCTCCTCTCAGAATGGGAGGGATTAGGCCTTAGTCCACCACGCTGCCCAAGTGCGGATTGGCAGACTTCGCATACCTTCGAGAACGTTATGATGAACTCTCAGGCATGCAGGTTTCCTCACGATGTGTCCTTCACCGTTATAGCAAGTGACATTTAATTTCTTAAATCGCAGATAACTTAGAAAAGTGCGTACCACTGGGGTTTGAACCCGGACCGCACGAGTGAGAGGCGAGTTCGATAGCCACTGGGCTGTCACCGCTTAAGTGTGTAGTCCATACTAATATTATAAATGCGAAAGTAACTATGTCTGTCTGTCTTGCTTTCACGCCAAAACTATTGAACCGATTTAAATGAAATTTGGTACACAGATAGTAGGCTACTTTTCGGTTGTTACTAAATCTGTAATTACTCTATACCCATTTATAAAATATACAATAAGCGCATTGTATTAATAAACTACCTTAAGAAACACAATCATAGTATCCTATATTGATTTAAATATTCTATTAATTACCATTAAAGGCTAATTTTTTCTTGAAATCGTTTTTAAACTAGTAATAATTTGTAAATTGAATACAGGTTAATAGATCTATAATGTCTGTCACTAAAACTGAAGTTGGCAAATGACATAAACAGTGCAGAGTAGTTACCACGTAGTATCCCTTATTAGTTTGTGGTTACTACTATGTGAAGTTTTGTGGTACGAAATGTTGTATTTTTTATTATTTTATTACAAGCTAACTATAAGGATTCTAAAAATAATTGATCGACCATTAGTTTTAGTATATTGTAAGGAATTTTTACCAATACTTTGTACCTCGGTACATCGTTTGGCCCAAAATTGATCGTCTCCTTTGTGGAGCTAAAGTTAACGCGTTAAGAAGAATCTATTATTATGTCTAATTCCACGCGAGCAAAGCTGCGGGCGCGTTGGGACAGCTTTATTTTGCCGCATAAATAGTAAATTCAAGTTAGCAAGTTTAATGTAAGTTAGTATAGTACATTATTAACGTTTGAGGTTTCCTGTTTAAAATCTATTCTAATTCCCTCTTTTTCAGGTCCTCGATACCAAGGAAGTAATAGCGGACGAAGCGTAACTCGCAACTCGAGCATTCATATCGCTGCGACCCATAGACGTCCCACTGCTGGGCACGGGTCTCCCCCACAGACGCAGCTGCGGGAGGTCTAGAGCATACTCCACCACGCTGCTCCAATAAAAGCATTCATATAAATTATTATAATTCGGAAATAATTAAACTATAGTTTAATTGACCTCGCTTTTCATTTCTCTGCTGCAACCCTTTAGCGTGCCTCTAGGGCACGGGTCTTATCTCGACCTAGAAGGCCCAGCGTACTAAACTGGCTAGCTCGATTGCCGGAAGTTTGTAGGCCGCCCTATACATTCCAACTTGACATTACAACCCTTTATCTTACGAAAACAACTGGGACTGACAGGTAACGTGCCTCCCGGGGCACAGGCGAACGATTGAACTATGATCTACGATCGTAAAAACCGCCAGTCTTGCGTCCATAGTCGTGAGCTTAACATTTGTCCGCATACGGTGCGGGCGCTGTTGAAAATCGCTCCATGAACTCCTAGCCTAGTCCAACAGTGAGATTAACCCACAGGATTTTAGTGATAGTGGGGGTTTTCTTTAAGCTTACCCCCTTGCCGCAGATAATAAAATAAAACAACATATAAATCTCACTTCGTTTATTTAAATATGTATACCAATTAATATGCAATCACACTATAAATAATTTTATTACTCTATACATATAATATTTTACTATGCAAATTATTTAAAATCAATTTATCAATACGAGTATTATCTGGTATCAGTTTTATGTGAAAATATTAAAATATAAACTGTACATAATCTATACTTCTATACTTATATTATAAAGAGGAATTATTTGTTTGTAATGTTTTCACACAAAAACTATCGGACCGATTTCAAAAATTATTTCATCATTAGAAAGCTGCATCTTCACTGAGTGACATAGGCTATATAATATTACTAGGTGTAAACGAAACTAGTCTAATTCGACGCGGGCGTCCACTAGTATATTAAACGCTGCAGTGAGAGACTGAAGGGAGTCGACTTACTCCATCCACCAGCCTCTTAAAGTCCACTGCTGGGCATAGGCCTCCCTTAATCGGTGCCACTCCTCCCGATCTTCCTTCTGACTCCAGCGTTTACCAGCTGACTTCATGTCATCAGTCTATCATTGACAGACCGGTTGGCGCAATCGGTAGTGACCCTGCCTGTTACGCCAGGGGTCGTGGGTTCGAATCCCACTCAGGACAAACATTCGTGTGACGAACACTTGTGTTTGTTCTGTGTCTGGATGTTAATATTATCTATTTAAGTATGTATTTAAAAATATCTATGTATGCATGGTGTATCTATGTATGTATAGAGCAGCGTGGTGGAGTATGCTCTCGACCTTCCGCAGCGCGTCTGTGGGGGAGACCCGTGCCCAGCAGTGGGACGTCAATGGGTCGCAGCGAATATCAGTCTCTGACACCCATATTACTGGCTCGCGCCTAATTTGGGGTCAGGTGGCCGTGTGTGAGAATTTCCATGATATTTATTTATTATTATTATTATCTAGTTGCAGGCCTGTGCTCTGTTTTCCGAACCGTGGTCTCCACTCGAGGACCTTTCTAACCCATCAGCCGTCCTACGACGTGGCACTAAACAAGACATTCATATTATGTAGTACTTATCATAAACCTTATAGTAACTTATTTTACTAATAAATATGTACAGACAAGGTAAATAAATATTCAATAAATTATTTTTCATTTGTAAGGCTCACTGGACAACCCAATATACATATTACAAATTAACACAATTTAGTTAGTAGTGGTTTGTGGCAAAATGAATTATTACAGACAGTCATTCAAGTTGTAATATTACAAATACATAGATTTAATGTTACATTTTTTTGACATCAAAGAACACCATAAGCGAGCGTTAAGCTTTTTTTTACAGTTGTTGGTCTTTTTGACCTTAACAGCGTTAAAGAGTAAGGGCTGGATTATTAAACGTATTTTAGCCATATATTTATTCAAACTCAATTAATATGAAAGAAAGTGACTAAACAAAAAAAATAGGCCTTACTGAGGGTTAATTAATTAAATTAAATAATTAATTGAAATTAATCCGCAGTTTGCGATGGAGTCATTGTGTTGTGACGTCACAGAACACGTATAAAACTTGGCTAACATTTCGCATAATTTAATAGTTGGTCCGTTTCGTTTGGCTTTAACAGCGTCACTCAAACCTTTGTACGGAGGAAAATTTAAGATTCGACTATCAGAAGTAAGACTATCAAAGTACGCATTTTTAGTCGTTGATCGTTTTGGCCTTAACAGCGTCACCTGTACCTTACACCTTTATAAACAGTACGACACTTATTCCGCTATCAAGGTTCATACTCCGACTACCTTCAGGACTCTGAGCAGTCATCTTCAATCACAAGTAAGAATCAAACAAACTACGCATTTTTAGTTGTTGATCTTTTTGGTCTTAACAGCGTCACCTACCCTCAGAACTCTGAGTTTGTGCCCAGCAGTGGAACGTCTATGGGTCGCACCCACAGACACTGCTGCGGGAGGTCTAGAGCATACTCCACCACGCTGCTCCAATGCGGATTGGTGGAGGGGTTAGCGGCCAACCCAGTGTCGAATGTTCTCATGCCACCCGAAGGTCTTCGACAAGGCTTAACGACTGTTTCCAGCATTGAAAATAACCGGGACCGACGGCTTTACGTGCCCTCCGTAGCACGGTAACGTCCATGAAATGTTGCCACTAGCGGTCACCCATCCACAAACCGACCGCGCCCGTCGTTGCTTAACTGGCTATGGACGCTACAGAACTCTGAGCAGTCATCTTCAATCACAGGTAAGAATCAACCCACCGAGCGGGTTTTAGTGGGTGAAAGTCCCACATAACCCGGCGTCGCTCCCACGACGTCCGGGTACCTTTTCAAGGTTTCCCACTCGTTAAACAGAAAGAAAAACAAGGTAAGAATCAACCATAACGTAGTGTCCGTGCTCAAGCGTCAGTCCTCCTGCGCGTCGGGACACTTGTGCCAGTCGTGGGCGCGCTGCGCGCGCGCGCGCTTCGGCCACGGCTTCTTGAGGTGCACGTGCTCCACGTGGTAACCGCTGGAGTCTCAGGACTCTGAGCAGTCATCTTCAATCACAAGTAAGAATCCAACAAACTACGCATTTTTATTTGTTGATCTTTTTGGCCTTAACAGCGTCACCTACCCTCAGGACTCTATTCATCTTCAACCACAAGTAAGAATCAACCAAACTACGCATTTTTAGTTGTTGATCATTTTGGCCTTAACAGCGTCACCTACCCTCAGTCCTCCTGCGCGTCGGGACACTTGTGCCAGTCGTGGGCGCGCTGCGCGCGCGCGCGCTTCGGCCACGGCTTCTTGAGGTGCACGTGCTCCACGTGGTAACCGCTGGAGTCTCAGGACTCTGAGCAGTCATCTTCAATCACAAGTAAGAATCAAACAAACTACGCTTTTTTATTTGTTGATCTTTTTGGCCTTAACAGCGTCACCTACCCTCAGGACTCTATTCATCTTCAATCACAAGTAACAATCAAAAAAACTACGCATTTTTAGTTGTTGATCGTTTTGGCCTTAACAGCGTCACCTACCCTCAGTCCTCCTGCGCGTCGGGACACTTGCGCCAGTCGTGGGCGCGCTGGGCGCGCGCGCGCTTCGGCCACGGCTTCTTGAGGTGCACGTGCTCGACGTGCGCGCGCTGCTCGCCCGCCGTAGTGAAGCTCTTGCCGCACGTCTCGCACTTGTACGGCTTCAGGCCCGTGTGGATCTGGCGGTGGAGGTTTCAAGTTTTTATCTATGAAACTAAGCAGTGACAGCCCAGTGGCTAACGAACTCGCCTCTCACTCGAGCGGTCCGGGTTCAAACCCCAGTGGCACGCACCAATGACTTTTCTAAGTTATGTGCGTTTTAAGAAATTAAATGTCATTTGCTACAACGGTGAAGGACACATCGTGAGGAAACCTGCATGCCTGAGAGTTCATCATAACGTTCTCGAAGGTATGTGAAGTCTGCCAATCCGCACTTGGCCAGCAAGGCCTAATCCCTCCCATTCTGAGAGGAGACCTGTGCCCAACAGTGGGACGTCTATGGGTCGCAGCGATCTATGAAACTGGAGTAGGTACACTGTTTGAGAACAAGCTTTCGAGCTGCTAAACGGTTGTGCGTTTTGCTGAGTTGAATGAATGAATGAATATAGACACTCACGAATCGGTCAATAATGTATTAATTTTATTTATTTTCGCTAACAATTACAACATTTTACAATTATAAGAATCAAGAAAAACAAAATATAAGAGAAACTGAAAGCACTCAGCATGGCATCAGTTGGCATAGATCGCTTTACCTTACCAGTGGAACACCAGATATACCCAACAAACAATTTAGGCTTATAAAATTAAGTCTATAAGGTCTAAACTCTTATACTTGTTATAAAAGAGCATTAATTATGTCAATGTTCCTTATAATGGCACATTATTAGAAGATTTGGCTAATATTACCTTTATTCTTATAATTTGGCTGGGTAAACGTTAATAAATCCAATTAATACGGCTACAATAAGGGTTCGAAATGTGTTCTTCTTATAGAGGCTTGTTACATTGCCTTTTAGCCGTATAATATTCAAAGTCATATAAAGGCTTTTAATATGGTAAATTATTCTTTTAAAAGTAATGCACAAGGTATCTATGATGCTTTTCAACTTATAGGAGCATTTGATAAGACGTCTATCCAACAAACTAATTCTAACATTTTATATGATCTTAACAAGGATGAAAGCAATCCATATTCTCTTATACAGTGATAATAAAGCTATTATTCTCTTTAAGGTTATATTAAAATGCTTTACATAAGTAGATCCGCCATATTACGCAGCGGAATTTGTATTTAAAAAATGGATTCAAAACACTGGAAGACTACAAAATTACCAAGCCGATACCAACGAATCAGCTAGTGGTTCCGTAGAGGATTATTTTATGGAAAATGAGAATGAAAAGGAAAGCAGTGAGAATGAATATAATTGTAGCGATAGTGATAGTGATATAGACATATAGTTAAATGAAGAGTTGAAGAATATTGATATTCGTAGTGATATCATAGAATGGGCAGTGAAATTCAATATTTATAGATATAAAAGGAGAAGCTGACTGACTGACTGACTGACATATCAACGCAGGGCCTAAACTATAAGGGTTAGAAAGTTGAAATTTTTTACAGGGGAAACGAAATAAACCTTACAAAACTATGAAGTGCCAAAAAAATTACCTTGAATTTAAATATCGATGGTTTACCGATACATTAAAGCTCGAATCATCAACTCTGGCCAATACTATGCAACATTACTGAAATTAAAAGTATATCACCTATCGTGGTGGGAATAGGAAAGGAAAGGGAAATCAAAACCTGGCAATTTAAACTTATATTTAATTATTTAATAATTACAATACAATTTTGGCAAAAAATTAAAGTGAATCGTTGCAAAACCTATGTTTTCACGATCTCTCACGAAGTGTAAAGGTAAAAGGGTCGGATATATATAGTACGATTAAAATATTCCTTTCTTAGAATAAAACTTCCATGGGCATCGCAAATTATATAAATTAAGATATTTTCCTTGTAGAAATTTGTCTACATCTGCCAATATGTATACTACCATTACAATATCTGCGGACAAACATATTATATATAGAATTATATTGTTAATGGTGTACTACTATTACGTACTATTATATTTCAATCTAAAATTAGTGCACAAAGTATCCCTATAAAGAGATATCTCCCAGCCAACCCAACTATAGTGAAAAATAAATTTTATAAATTATGGCAAAAGACTAGCTAGGTACGATTTAGTTCGTGTGCAAGGAACTCTAACGATATGTAAAATGGCGATAGCTTAAGCAATAATCGTTGCCATTATAAGTCTCCACACTCATAGACACCTTGTAGAAGATGTGCGTATCGTTTTGCTCTTATAATAGCACTGTTTATAACATGACTAAATAATTAATAACGTTTTAGGCACAAAAACAGCTTAATTTCGAGGGCGGGTTGATCCTACAACACACAGCGTACCACATTTTACCATGCATTTGGATTCCCATACACTTTTCACTATAAACGAGCACATAAATCACGTAAATAAACTACATAAAAAAATAGCTTACCGTTCACTTTTCAGTAAAATGGTTGACGTTTCTCTTTCTTCGCCAAACTGTTGCGAAAATGTAGGTAAATCTAACAAAAATACTTATAGTACAATCATAAATCGACGGCTATAAGGGCCAACGAATTTTTAAGAGCCTTTGATTTGCCGCAATGAGCTTAACTCCCTTGTACCGGACCATAATAAAACAAGTATAAGGGTGATCGCCCGTATTAACGCTATCCATATGTTTCCTATAAGTGTATTGGCTTTTTAGGAGCTTTTTTCTTGCCATTATAAGTTTTACTTCCTTATTCCTTGTCATAATATAACACGTATAAGGAAAAAAAGCGGATAATAAAGCAACTATAAGGAGGGTATAAGGTTTTAGTCTTTATAAATTGTGCCCAAACGCACCCTTATTAGCGATAATGCGGCTCTTATAAGAATATTATTTTTGGCTATATAAGCCACAACAAGAGCAATTTTTGTTAGTTGGGTACTCACGAACATGTGCCGGCGGCGGTTGTTGAAGAACGCGAAGTGCTTGCCGCACAGCGGGCACTCGTAGGTGGGCCGCTCGCTGCTGTGCACGCGCATGTGGAACACCAGGTTCTACTCCCGAGTGAGGCATGGCGATATATGTACTCACAAACATGTGCCGGCGGCGGTTGTTGAAGAACGCGAAGTGCTTGCCGCACAGCGGGCACTCGTAGGTGGGCCGCTCGCTGCTGTGCACGCGCATGTGGAACACCAGGTTCTGCTGGCGGTATACTCACGAACATGTGCCGGCGGCGGTTGTTGAAGAACGCGAAGTGCTTGCCGCATAGCGGGCACTCGTAGGTGGGCCGCTCGCTGCTGTGCACGCGCATGTGGAACACCAGGTTCTACTGGCGGTATACTCACGAACATGTGCCGGCGGCGGTTGTTGAAGAACGCGAAGTGCTTGCCGCACAGCGGGCACTCGTAGGTGGGCCGCTCGCTGCTGTGCACGCGCATGTGGAACACCAGGTTCTACTGGCGGTATACTCACGAACATGTGCCGGCGGCGGTTGTTGAAGAACGCGAAGTGCTTGCCGCACAGCGGGCACTCGTAGGTGGGCCGCTCGCTGCTGTGCACGCGCATGTGGAACACCAGGTTCTACTGGCGGTATACTCACGAACATGTGCCGGCGGCGGTTGTTGAAGAACGCGAAGTGCTTGCCGCACAGCGGGCACTCGTAGGTGGGCCGCTCGCTGCTGTGCACGCGCATGTGGAACACCAGGTTCTACTGGCGGTATACTCACGAACATGTGCCGGCGGCGGTTGTTGAAGAACGCGAAGTGCTTGCCGCACAGCGGGCACTCGTAGGTGGGCCGCTCGCTGCTGTGCACGCGCATGTGGAACACCAGGTTCTACTGGCGGTATACTCACGAACATGTGCCGGCGGCGGTTGTTGAAGAACGCGAAGTGCTTGCCGCACAGCGGGCACTCGTAGGTGGGCCGCTCGCTGCTGTGCACGCGCATGTGGAACACCAGGTTCTACTGGCGGTATACTCACGAACATGTGCCGGCGGCGGTTGTTGAAGAACGCGAAGTGCTTGCCGCACAGCGGGCACTCGTAGGTGGGCCGCTCGCTGCTGTGCACGCGCATGTGGAACACCAGGTTCTACTGGCGATATACTCACGAACATGTGCCGGCGGCGGTTGTTGAAGAACGCGAAGTGCTTGCCGCACAGCGGGCACTCGTAGGTGGGCCGCTCGCTGCTGTGCACGCGCATGTGGAACACCAGGTTCCACTGGCGGTATACTCACGAACATGTGCCGGCGGCGGTTGTTGAAGAACGCGAAGTGCTTGCCGCACAGCGGGCACTCGTAGGTGGGCCGCTCGCTGCTGTGCACGCGCATGTGGAACACCAGGTTCTACTGGCGATATACTCACGAACATGTGCCGGCGGCGGTTGTTGAAGAACGCGAAGTGCTTGCCGCACAGCGGGCACTCGTAGGTGGGCCGCTCGCTGCTGTGCACGCGCATGTGGAACACCAGGTTCCACTGGCGGTATACTCACGAACATGTGCCGGCGGCGGTTGTTGAAGAACGCGAAGTGCTTGCCGCACAGCGGGCACTCGTAGGTGGGCCGCTCGCTGCTGTGCACGCGCATGTGGAACACCAGGTTCCACTGGCGGTATACTCACGAACATGTGCCGGCGGCGGTTGTTGAAGAACGCGAAGTGCTTGCCGCACAGCGGGCACTCGTAGGTGGGCCGCTCGCTGCTGTGCACGCGCATGTGGAACACCAGGTTCGTCTTCTGGGTGAAGCTCTTGTCGCAGCGCTCGCACTTGAACCGCTTCTCCCCAGTGTGGACCCACATGTGGTCCTTTAGTAGCGCCATGCTCTATGAGAATAAAACGGTATTGTATGTTACAAACCTTACTAATATGCAAATGGGAATGTTTGTTTGTAGGTTTTTCCTTGTTCTCGTCCGGAACCTAATGATGAATCGAAGTGAATTTTTTGCACAGGAATTTACCGGGAAAATTTAATATTTAATAACATTGTATATCAACACACACGCTATGAGTGCGTCAGGAAATACACAAAGCGTAAGAGTGAAAGAGACAGCTATTTATAATCAGTACAGGTAGCGCGCGCGCTCACAATGACAGGTGACAGCTCGACTGACTGCAATGGTCACTTCTTAGTCGATGCGTTCTTGACAGAACGGTCGTGGTCATCATGTGAGTCTTTTTGGGGCTGATGTAACTCGCCTCACGATGTCTCGCCATCTTTCCCTATTGGCCAGGAAAGATGGCAATGGTCACAAGTGTCACCAATTCACGGCACGCGTTTGGTGCGTTAGTGGCGTATCGACCTCTTGTAATGTATCTAATATCATCGCCCCAACCCCCTTTTACAAGATATCTGATCTCATCGCACTCACCTGGAAGATCCGGCCGCACTGCTCGCACATGCAGGGCGTCTTCATCGCGGGGTACTTGGTTCGATTCTTGTCGGGGTGCGCGCGCCTGAAGTGCTGCGCGTAGAGGCGCAGGTCGCGCAGTTGGAGGCCACACTGAAAAAGTGACTTTCTATTTTGAACAAAATAATACGTACAAAAAAAAAGGTTGGGGCTGCAGCCGACCCAGGCCCAGTTCCTTAAGCCGCGGATCCACTAGGCAACATTTGGCGCGCGACATGTTGCACAACAAGTTGCCCAAGAGCGCGGAACTTTTGTTGAACAACGTTGTCTGTCTACGCACCTACTATACATTATTGTCCTACCCTCTGAGTGTGTCCTATCTCTGAATCCCTGAGTGTGTCCTACCCTCTGAGTGTGTCCTACCTCTGAGTGTGTCCTATCTTATTTTATTTATTTATTTTTAATATTTATGTACACAAATACACTAAATAAAAATGAACAAAACAAAAGATAGAAACAGGTGTACAAAGGAACTACTTATTTCTCATGGAAATAATCTCTATCTCTGAGTGTGTCCTATCTCTGAGTGTGATCAATCTTTGAGTGTGTCCTACCTCTGAGTGTGTCCTACCCTCTGAGTGTGTCCTATCTCTGAATCTCTGAGTGTGTCCTACCTCTGAGTGTGTCCTACCCTCGTGAGTGTGTCCTACCTCTGAGCGTGGCCTACCTGCTCGCACGAGACGGGCCCGGCGTGCGAGCGCGCCAGGCCGGGCGGGCGCGCGTGCACGACGGGCCGCCGCTCGATGTGCCGCACCACGCGCCCGCTGCTCTCCGTGCCCATGCTCTGGGAGTGTCCTACCCTCTGAGTGTGTCCTACCTCTGAGTGTGATCAATCTCTGAGTGTGTCCTACCGCTGAGTGTGTCCTACCGCTGAGTGTGTCCTACCCTCTGAGTGTGTCCTACCCTCTGAGCGTGGCCTACCTGCTCGCACGAGACGGGCCCGGCGTGCGAGCGCGCCAGGCCGGGCGGGCGCGCGTGCACGACGGGCCGCCGCTCGATGTGCCGCACCACGCGCCCGCTGCTCTCCGTGCCCATGCTCTGGGAGTGTCCTACCCTCTGAGTGTGTCCTACCTCTGAGTGTGATCAATCTCTGAGTGTGTCCTACCGCTGAGTGTGTCCTACCGCTGAGTGTGTCCTACCCTCTGAGTGTGTCCTACCCTCTGAGCGTGGCCTACCTGCTCGCACGAGACGGGCCCGGCGTGCGAGCGCGCCAGGCCGGGCGGGCGCGCGTGCACGACGGGCCGCCGCTCGATGTGCCGCACCACGCGCCCGCTGCTCTCCGTGCCCATGCTCTGGGAGTGTCCTACCCTCTGAGTGTGTCCTACCTCTGAGTGTGATCAATCTCTGAGTGTGTCCTACCGCTGAGTGTGTCCTACCGCTGAGTGTGTCCTACCCTCTGAGTGTGTCCTACCCTCTGAGTGTGATCAATCTCTGAGTGTGTCCTACCGCTGAGTGTGTCCTACCGCTGAGTGTGTCCTACCCTCTGAGTGTGTCCTACCCTCTGAGTGTGTCCTACCCTCTGAGCGTGGCCTACCTGCTCGCACGAGACGGGCCCGGCGTGCGAGCGCGCCAGGCCGGGCGGGCGCGCGTGCACGACGGGCCGCCGCTCGATGTGCCGCACCACGCGCCCGCTGCTCTCCGTGCCCATGCTCTGGGAGTGTCCTACCCTCTGAGTGTGTCCTACCTCTGAGTGTGATCAATCTCTGAGTGTGTCCTACCGCTGAGTGTGTCCTACCGCTGAGTGTGTCCTACCCTCTGAGTGTGTCCTACCCTCTGAGCGTGGCCTACCTGCTCGCACGAGACGGGCCCGGCGTGCGAGCGCGCCAGGCCGGGCGGGCGCGCGTGCACGACGGGCCGCCGCTCGATGTGCCGCACCACGCGCCCGCTGCTCTCCGTGCCCATGCTCTGGGAGTGTCCTACCCTCTGAGTGTGTCCTACCTCTGAGTGTGATCAATCTCTGAGTGTGTCCTACCGCTGAGTGTGTCCTACCGCTGAGTGTGTCCTACCCTCTGAGTGTGTCCTACCCTCTGAGCGTGGCCTACCTGCTCGCACGAGACGGGCCCGGCGTGCGAGCGCGCCAGGCCGGGCGGGCGCGCGTGCACGACGGGCCGCCGCTCGATGTGCCGCACCACGCGCCCGCTGCTCTCCGTGCCCATGCTCTGGGAGTGTCCTACCCTCTGAGTGTGTCCTACCTCTGAGTGTGATCAATCTCTGAGTGTGTCCTACCGCTGAGTGTGTCCTACCGCTGAGTGTGTCCTACCCTCTGAGTGTGTCCTACCCTCTGAGCGTGGCCTACCTGCTCGCACGAGACGGGCCCGGCGTGCGAGCGCGCCAGGCCGGGCGGGCGCGCGTGCACGACGGGCCGCCGCTCGATGTGCCGCACCACGCGCCCGCTGCTCTCCGTGCCCATGCTCTGGGAGTGTCCTACCCTCTGAGTGTGTCCTACCTCTGAGTGTGATCAATCTCTGAGTGTGTCCTACCGCTGAGTGTGTCCTACCGCTGAGTGTGTCCTACCCTCTGAGTGTGTCCTACCCTCTGAGCGTGGCCTACCTGCTCGCACGAGACGGGCCCGGCGTGCGAGCGCGCCAGGCCGGGCGGGCGCGCGTGCACGACGGGCCGCCGCTCGATGTGCCGCACCACGCGCCCGCTGCTCTCCGTGCCCATGCTCTGGGAGTGTCCTACCCTCTGAGTGTGTCCTACCTCTGAGTGTGATCAATCTCTGAGTGTGTCCTACCGCTGAGTGTGTCCTACCGCTGAGTGTGTCCTACCCTCTGAGTGTGTCCTACCCTCTGAGCGTGGCCTACCTGCTCGCACGAGACGGGCCCGGCGTGCGAGCGCGCCAGGCCGGGCGGGCGCGCGTGCACGACGGGCCGCCGCTCGATGTGCCGCACCACGCGCCCGCTGCTCTCCGTGCCCATGCTCTGGGAGTGTCCTACCCTCTGAGTGTGTCCTACCTCTGAGTGTGATCAATCTCTGAGTGTGTCCTACCGCTGAGTGTGTCCTACCGCTGAGTGTGTCCTACCCTCTGAGTGTGTCCTACCCTCTGAGCGTGGCCTACCTGCTCGCACGAGACGGGCCCGGCGTGCGAGCGCGCCAGGCCGGGCGGGCGCGCGTGCACGACGGGCCGCCGCTCGATGTGCCGCACCATGCGCCCGCTGCTCTCCGTGCCCATGCTCTGGGAGTCGTTGCGGATTCGATTCCTGTGGGTGCGACAGGAAATACACAAAGCGTAAGAGTGAAAGAGACAGCTATTTGTAATCAGTACAGGTAGCGCGCGCGCTCACAATGACAGGACACAGCTCGACTGACTGCAATGGTCACAAGTGAGACCAATTCACGGCACGCGTTTAGTGCGTTGATGGCGTATCTACCCTGTAATGTATTTATATAATACACAATACACCCGCAGCTTCGAACGCGTGGAATTAGACATAATAATAGATTCTTCTTAACGCGTTAACTATAGCTCCATAAATTTGTAATGAATCCGTAAATAGTTATCCCGTATGTTTATTTTACACCCTTAAAGATGACATTTTTACAAACTTTGAATGCCATATATATTTATATCCAGTCAACAGCCTAAAATATAAATTTTATGCTTCTAGTTCTGAAAATGACAATACTTCAAAAATACAACATTTCATCCCCCTTTTCAACCCTTTACAACACTTTTTTCCAATTAAAAAGAGTAGACTCTAGACTATCTGTGTAACAAATTTCATTTAAATCAGTTCAGTAGTTTTGGCGTGAAAGCGAGACAGACAGACAGAGTTACTTTCGCATTTATAATATTAGTATGGATCATTGATTTTAGTGTTATGAAAATATGATGCAGTCACTCACGGGTCGTCGTCGCTGCTGTGCTTGGAGGAGAGCCGCAGGTGCCGGTCGTGTGCCTCCTGGGACACGAACCGCACGTCGCACACGGAGCAGTACGGGCCTTCCAGTATCTGACGGATAAATTTTTTTTTTTTTTAATTCGTTTGTTCGTATACAGAACTTTATAAACATATATTTTACTAGTGGACGCCCGCAGCTTTGCTCGCGTGGAACTAGACATAACAATAGTTTCGTTTACACTTAGTAATATTATATAGCCAACACTACAAACCTGTGTGGTAAACTGTAAACCACACAGGTTTGTAGTACTCGTATATGCTAATCTATAAACTTAAGTTAGGTCTAGACTATATGTCTATACTATATATATGTATATATATTAGTATATCTATACTAATATACAAACTAATAATATTATAAAGAGGAAAGATTTGTTTGTAATGTTTTCACACAAAAACTAGTGGACCGATTTCAAAAATTCTTTCACCATTAGAAAGCTGCATCTTCACTTAGCGACATAGGCTATATAATATTACTAGGTGTAAACGAAACTATTGTGTCTAATTCCACGCGAGCGAAGCTGCTGGGCGTCCACTGGTAACATATAATCGCAATTTTGTTTAATAAGGGCATTTACCATCAAGTGGCCCATATGACTCTTTGTCCGTCTATATTATAAAAAAAAACTTGAGAGGTGTCAAGGGACACCCGGATGGAACGAAGTTATTGGATATATAAGTTATTGTTACTTATTGTTATTTTTATTATTTATTATGTACAAAAAACCTGTATACACTCAACAAAAATAATAGTCGCGACACCACACTGTTCAATGCGAAATAGAAAGACGAACCGAAAATAACTAGCTTGCTTTCTATGAGAGAGAGAGAGAGAGAGAGAGTTACAACTATAGCAAAACTAGTGAACGCCCGCAGCTTCGCTGGCGTGGAATTAGACATTCACTAACTCCAAAAACGGCAAAGTTCCATACTAACTTTGCAACCCCGTTTTACCCCCTTAGGGGGTGAATTTTCATAAATCCTTTCTTAGTGCTCCCCTACGTTATAAAAGGAACCCCTGTGCAAAATTTCAAGTTTCTAGCCCTTATAGTTTAGTTCCTGCGTTGATATGTCAGTCAGTCAGTCAGTCAGTCAGTCAGTCACCTTCTCCTTTTATATATATAGAAGTGTCGTTACAACTTTTGGTCTTAATTTTTTCCGTCTAACCCCCCCATTCGCAACGCGCGATAAGGCAGTGGGCAGGCACGGCCAGCGCTCACCGCGGGCGTGTCCGCGACGCGGTGCTTCTTCTTCTTGTGCACGTCGATGCCCTTGCGGCTGACGAACGTGTAGCCGCACAGCTCGCACACGCAGTCCGACACGTGCTTGATGCGCACGTGGCCCAGGTACGTCGTCAGCTTGCTGGGGACAATATGGTACCACGAACATTTATTTATTGACGTGACAACGTCTTATAAATTGGTTTGCCGGGTGACACTTCAAGAAACTGCGTTACGCTCCGCTCACGTTATGCGCTCACAATGAGAGCGAGTGAGAGGCACACGTCCCTTCCACTCGGGCATGGTTAGCCCGCCTAAGAGCGAGAGAGACGATACGATACGAGACGATACTACTATACGAATGAATATTCACATTAAAATTATTTTACCACTCAAAGTCGTTGTCACGTAAAACTTTCGCCCGTATACCGACTTTACAGGCAACCAATATTTTTTTTTATTTAATATTTTCTATACACACTTTTCAGCATAAAATACATAAATATAGTAACAAACAAAGTAAATGGTACAGGGGTACTACTTGTTTCTTATAAAATTTCTTCCAGTAGACCCGAGACCGGAAATTTGCTTATGAAATTTTAAATTTGGTAGGCCAAAATGAAAATAAATATCTTGGACATTCTCACACACGGCCATCTGACCCCAAAGTAGGCGCGAGCCTGTCATATGGGTGTCAAAGACTGATATACATACATATATATTTTTAAATACATACTTAAATAGATAATATTAACATCCAGAGACAGAACAAATACAAGTGTTCGTCACACGAATATTTGTCCTGAGTGGGATTCGAACCCACGACCTTTGGCGCAACAGACAGGGTCACTACCGATTGCGCCAACGGGCCTGTCAAATGGAAGCACAATCATTTAATCATTGAATCATTTAATTTTTTTTAAAAGCTTTTATTTAACTTCACTCGTATGTACCTATTCATTCATTCATGTAATCTATATATATAAAAGGAGAAGCTGACTGACTGACTGACTGACATATCAACGCAGGGCCTTAACTATAAGGGTTAGAAACTTGAAATTTTGCACAGGGGTTCCTTTTATAACGTAGGGGAGCACTAAGAAAGGATTTTTGAAAATTCACCCCCTAAGGGGGTAAAACGGGGGTGCAAAGTTAGTATGAAACTTTGCCGTTTTTGAAGTCAAGTGGGCAACCCGAACGCGTGCAGGCGTCGTTAATGAGTCTAATTATACGCGAGCGAAGCTGCGGGCGTCCACTAGTGACTTATTAAAACAGTAATAGGAATTGATATTAACATACAGGAGAATAGAACAAGAGCAATTAAAAAGAAAGAAGTGTACAAAGGTACTGCTTATTTCCTTCAGAAATTTCTTCCAGCAGCCCTGAGAATGGAGACTGGTGACTCAATGGCAGAGGCATGTACACAGAACAAATTACAATACAAATAAAACATTGACAGTATCATCATCATCATCACAACCCATTTGTCCCACTGTTGGGCACGGGTCTCTTCTCAGAATAGGAGAGATTAGTCCACCACGCTGGCCAAGTGCGGATTGGCAGAAACTTCACATGCCTTCGAGAACATTAAGAAGATCTCTCAGGCATGCAGGTTTCCTTACGATGTATCCTTCACCGTTATAGCAAGTGACATTAAATTAAATTTCTTAAAGCGCACATTTATATGTCAATATAGTCATTTATATTATAAAAACATGATTAAATTATATATCTGTATTGCTGCAACCCATAGTCCAGACAAAGTCCGGAATGAATATATCCGTGGAAGTTTTAAGGTGGCCCCCTTATACCTGAAAAACTAAACTATGTGGATCATCGATTACTAAAGTATGTGGAATTTTGGATTTCTAAGTTATATTTGATGTTCTGTTCTTCCTCACAGAATCACATACCTCATGGATATCTTTTTTTTTGAAATAAAGGAAAATGAGGGTAGGCAAACTCACTCAAACTCGCTGGGGCAGTGTGGACACTGGTATTTGGCACCGGCGTGCCATTTTTCGTGTTCCCTGGCGACTCCTCTGCAAAAATAAAAATAAATTTATTGAAGTACTTTTTTTTGTCATACACGTTTTCGCCCATAGCACGAGCAAAACCAGCGGGGGCGCCAATGTGTTGGCCCTGAAGGAAGAACCTAGTAACCTAGGACATTATAAGATGTGAAAACAGTCAAAAAAGTATAATAAATAAAAAGTAATAAATATCAAATATACACACACGGCCATCTGACCCCAAATTGTGCGCGAGCCTGTACTATGGTTGTCAGAGACTGATAAACATACATAGATATTTTTTAAATACGTACTTTAATAGATAATATTAACATCCAGACACAGAACAAACACAAGTGTCCGTCACACGAATGTTTGTCAATGTAATGTAAGTTTTTGTAATAAAATTCAATTGTAATTTTTGTAAATTGTGGTAAATTAAGTGTGGTAACTACAAAAAAAAGCGGTGACAGCCCAGTGCCCATCGAACTCGCCTCTCACTCGAGCTTCCGGTTTCTATGTTATGTGCGATTTAAGAAATTAATGTGACCTGCTGTAACGGTGAAGGACACATAGTGAGGAAACCTGAGATTTCTTCATAATGTTCTCGGAAGGCATGTGAAGTTTGCCAATCCGCACTTGTCCAGCGTGGTGGACTAAGGCCTAATCCCTCCCATTCCGAGAGGAGACCCGTGCCCAGCAGTGGGACAAAGAAATGGTTGTGATGTGATGATAATGATGATGAAGTACAAAAGCCAAGACTCACTTGTCCCTGGTGACGAAAGTGCACCCCTTGCAGGTGTACTCGAGCGTGTGCTGCGCCGTGAGGTGCTTGCGCAGCGCGCGCGCCGTCTTCATGCGCGTGCGGCAGATGAAGCACTCGTACGCGCCGCTTTGCTGCACAACGACACAACGACACAACGACACTTGTACAAAAGCCAAGACTCACTTGTTCCTGGTGACGAAAGTGCACCCCTTGCAGGTGTACTCGAGCGTGTGCTGCGCCGTGAGGTGCTTGCGCAGCGCGCGCGCCGTCTTCATGCGCGTGCGGCAGATGAAGCACTCGTACGCGCCGCTTTGCTGCACAACGACACAACGACACAACGACACTTGTACAAAAGCCAAGACTCACTTGTTCCTGGTGACGAAAGTGCACCCCTTGCAGGTGTACTCGAGCGTGTGCTGCGCCGTGAGGTGCTTGCGCAGCGCGCGCGCCGTCTTCATGCGCGTGCGGCAGATGAAGCACTCGTACGCGCCGCTTTGCTGCACAACGACACAACGACACAACGACACTTGTACAAAAGCCAAGACTCACTTGTTCCTGGTGACGAAAGTGCACCCCTTGCAGGTGTACTCGAGCGTGTGCTGCGCCGTGAGGTGCTTGCGCAGCGCGCGCGCCGTCTTCATGCGCGTGCGGCAGATGAAGCACTCGTACGCGCCGCTTTGCTGCACAACGACACAACGACACAACGACACTTGTACAAAAGCCAAGACTCACTTGTTCCTGGTGACGAAAGTGCACCCCTTGCAGGTGTACTCGAGCGTGTGCTGCGCCGTGAGGTGCTTGCGCAGCGCGCGCGCCGTCTTCATGCGCGTGCGGCAGATGAAGCACTCGTACGCGCCGCTTTGCTGCACAACGACACAACGACACAACGACACTTGTACAAAAGCCAAGACTCACTTGTTCCTGGTGACGAAAGTGCACCCCTTGCAGGTGTACTCGAGCGTGTGCTGCGCCGTGAGGTGCTTGCGCAGCGCGCGCGCCGTCTTCATGCGCGTGCGGCAGATGAAGCACTCGTACGCGCCGCTTTGCTGCACAACGACACAACGACACTTGTATTAATGCTTTGCAGTGTATGTAATCGTATTTTATATTATTACGAACTATTGTAATGTTGAGACAGTAATAAATAGATATTCAAACTCGTTGGTTGTCTAACTGATCCCCATAGCTTAGCTACAAGCTACAACCCAGCCGACCACAGAAATTGAAATAGACAATATAAAAAAAATTACAACCAAAGAACAATTTTGCAATTAAAAAATAAACAACAACAAATACATTAGATTTTCTTATAAACTATAAATCTAATACAGATTTGAATTTAACAGTACGACGGTTTTAAGTCGGAAATAGGCCGACTAGTTTCGGTCGATTACTAAACGCGTACAGTGTACGCCGTGCCCGCCGCGAGCGCGTTCACTCCTGAAGATGGTTATTGTAATCGACCGAAACTATTCGGCCTTTTCCGACTTAAATCACACAAAATCTGCTAGGAGGTCTAGAGCATCCACCACGTTGCTCAAATGCAGTTTTCAAAGTTGGAAACAGTCGTTAAGCCTTGTCGAAGACCTTCGGGTGGCTTGAGAACATTCGACACTGGGTTGGCCACTAACCCCTCCACCAATCCGCATTGGAGCAGCGCGGTGGAGTATGCTCTAGACCTCCCGCAGCTGTGTCTATAGGGGAGACCCGTGCCCAGCAGTGGGACGTCTATGGGTACTAAGACACGCACCTCGCTATGCCGCACCCGGTGCGCGTCGTACCGGTCGCGCCGCTGGAAGCCGCGGAAGCACGCGTCGCAGCGGAAGGGCGCGGCGGCGTACGAGGGCAGCTGCCGCCGCCGCTGCACCTCGTCGGCTTGCTGCTCGTACGTGAGCCGCGTGATGGTGAACAGACACTGGTCGATGTGACACGCACCTCGCTATGCCGCACCCGGTGCGCGTCGTACCGGTCGCGCCGCTGGAAGCCGCGGAAGCACGCGTCGCAGCGGAAGGGCGCGGCGGCGTACGAGGGCAGCTGCCGCCGCCGCTGCACCTCGTCGGCTTGCTGCTCGTACGTGAGCCGCGTGATGGTGAACAGACACTGGTCGATGTGACACGCACCTCGCTATGCCGCACCCGGTGCGCGTCGTACCGGTCGCGCCTCTGGAAGCCGCGGAAGCACGCGTCGCAGCGGAAGGGCGCGGCGGCGTACGAGGGCAGCTGCCGCCGCCGCTGCACCTCGTCGGCTTGCTGCTCGTACGTGAGCCGCGTGATGGTGAACAGACACTGGTCGATGTGACACGCACCTCGCTATGCCGCACCCGGTGCGCGTCGTACCGGTCGCGCCTCTGGAAGCCGCGGAAGCACGCGTCGCAGCGGAAGGGCGCGGCGGCGTACGAGGGCAGCTGCCGCCGCCGCTGCACCTCGTCGGCTTGCTGCTCGTACGTGAGCCGCGTGATGGTGAACAGACACTGGTCGATGTGACACGCACCTCGCTATGCCGCACCCGGTGCGCGTCGTACCGGTCGCGCCGCTGGAAGCCGCGGAAGCACGCGTCGCAGCGGAAGGGCGCGGCGGCGTACGAGGGCAGCTGCCGCCGCCGCTGCACCTCGTCGGCCTGCTGCTCGTACGTGAGCCGCGTGATGGTGAACAGACACTGGTCGATGTGACACGCACCTCGCTATGCCGCACCCGGTGCGCGTCGTACCGGTCGCGCCGCTGGAAGCCGCGGAAGCACGCGTCGCAGCGGAAGGGCGCGGCGGCGTACGAGGGCAGCTGCCGCCGCCGCTGCACCTCGTCGGCTTGCTGCTCGTACGTGAGCCGCGTGATGGTGAACAGACACTGGTCGATGTGACACGCACCTCGCTATGCCGCACCCGGTGCGCGTCGTACCGGTCGCGCCGCTGGAAGCCGCGGAAGCACGCGTCGCAGCGGAAGGGCGCGGCGGCGTACGAGGGCAGCTGCCGCCGCCGCTGCACCTCGTCGGCTTGCTGCTCGTACGTGAGCCGCGTGATGGTGAACAGACACTGGTCGATGTGACACGCACCTCGCTATGCCGCACCCGGTGCGCGTCGTACCGGTCGCGCCTCTGGAAGCCGCGGAAGCACGCGTCGCAGCGGAAGGGCGCGGCGGCGTACGAGGGCAGCTGCCGCCGCCGCTGCACCTCGTCGGCTTGCTGCTCGTACGTGAGCCGCGTGATGGTGAACAGACACTGGTCGATGTGACACGCACCTCGCTATGCCGCACCCGGTGCGCGTCGTACCGGTCGCGCCTCTGGAAGCCGCGGAAGCACGCGTCGCAGCGGAAGGGCGCGGCGGCGTACGAGGGCAGCTGCCGCCGCCGCTGCACCTCGTCGGCTTGCTGCTCGTACGTGAGCCGCGTGATGGTGAACAGACACTGGTCGATGTGACACGCACCTCGCTATGCCGCACCCGGTGCGCGTCGTACCGGTCGCGCCGCTGGAAGCCGCGGAAGCACGCGTCGCAGCGGAAGGGCGCGGCGGCGTACGAGGGCAGCTGCCGCCGCCGCTGCACCTCGTCGGCTTGCTGCTCGTACGTGAGCCGCGTGATGGTGAACAGACACTGGTCGATGTGACACGCACCTCGCTATGCCGCACCCGGTGCGCGTCGTACCGGTCGCGCCGCTGGAAGCCGCGGAAGCACGCGTCGCAGCGGAAGGGCGCGGCGGCGTACGAGGGCAGCTGCCGCCGCCGCTGCACCTCGTCGGCTTGCTGCTCGTACGTGAGCCGCGTGATGGTGAACAGACACTGGTCGATGTGACACGCACCTCGCTATGCCGCACCCGGTGCGCGTCGTACCGGTCGCGCCTCTGGAAGCCGCGGAAGCACGCGTCGCAGCGGAAGGGCGCGGCGGCGTACGAGGGCAGCTGCCGCCGCCGCTGCACCTCGTCGGCTTGCTGCTCGTACGTGAGCCGCGTGATGGTGAACAGACACTGGTCGATGTGACACGCACCTCGCTATGCCGCACCCGGTGCGCGTCGTACCGGTCGCGCCTCTGGAAGCCGCGGAAGCACGCGTCGCAGCGGAAGGGCGCGGCGGCGTACGAGGGCAGCTGCCGCCGCCGCTGCACCTCGTCGGCTTGCTGCTCGTACGTGAGCCGCGTGATGGTGAACAGACACTGGTCGATGTGACACGCACCTCGCTATGCCGCACCCGGTGCGCGTCGTACCGGTCGCGCCGCTGGAAGCCGCGGAAGCACGCGTCGCAGCGGAAGGGCGCGGCGGCGTACGAGGGCAGCTGCCGCCGCCGCTGCACCTCGTCGGCCTGCTGCTCGTACGTGAGCCGCGTGATGGTGAACAGACACTGGTCGATGTGACACGCACCTCGCTATGCCGCACCCGGTGCGCGTCGTACCGGTCGCGCCGCTGGAAGCCGCGGAAGCACGCGTCGCAGCGGAAGGGCGCGGCGGCGTACGAGGGCAGCTGCCGCCGCCGCTGCACCTCGTCGGCTTGCTGCTCGTACGTGAGCCGCGTGATCGTGAACAGGGACTCGTCGATGTTGTCCACGGTGCGACGACGTTTCACGTCAGACGTTTTGTATCTGTTACATTGATTAAATAATACTGTATACAATAAAAATTTGACATTAAATAATATTTTCTTATTTTTGAAAGAAGAAAGAAAGAAAGAAATATATTTATTTTCATTACCAATTAGGTACACTAAATACACAGATATAAGTAATAGATTAAAAAGGATGAAAATTTTTTGTATTTACTTGTTGTACCAGGCCACTCAGAAAGCTTTGCGAAAAATTTTTTTTTGTAAAAGGCACTGGCGACTTGTAATTATTTTGAAAAATATGGTTATTTAAAAGTAAAAGTACCACTGTTCGATATTCAAATTTCCCTCCACATTTTTTCGAGAGCCAAAATAAATTATCGTGTCTCATTTAAAAATGGATCTGCATCGAGAACATTTTCGTACGATGATTGAGTACGATTTTAAATGTGGCCTAAAACCTGATGAGTCATTTAATCGACTTCAAATGGCTTTTATGGTTGAAGGACCTTCAAAAGCAACCAACTACCGTTGGCATAGCGAGTTCCAGCGCGGTCGCCTCACTTTGGGTGAGGAACAAAGGAGTGGTCATCCTACGACGGCTGTCACGGAATAAAGTGTGCTAGCAGTACATATTAAGAGGTACCTATTTCTTCCTCATCCGAATAACGTACCATAAGGCTTCACTGAAAATCAGCGCTGCAGCTTATCACTGCAGCATTATGCTGAGTGAATGCCTTTTTGGACAGATAATGCAGCAAACATGTTACGATTAAGACATTCATTTGAGACTGTTTTCATATTTATTTATTGTTTAATTTAAAGTGTTTATTTTATGTCCAAAAAAAAATTGTTAAACATGCTGTAATATTTCTGTGCAAAGTTTACCTATTCTATTATATTCAGTAAAAAAAATTAATTCAAGAAAACAGGCGAATTAACGAAGAGATTCAGCATACACTGCAGATTGATTCGTGAAGTGTTCACGAGCACCTTCGCGCGAGGAGGATAGTTTCGCGCTGGGTGCCGCACAACCTCGCCGAAGCTCAGAAGCAGGCCCGTGTGGTGAAGAGCCGTGATATGATTCAAAAATTTGAGGCAGGCTCGTCTCGGCGCGTTTACGACATAATTTACACTTGACCAGCGTGGTGGACTAAGGCCTAATCCCTCCCATTCTGAGATGAGACCCGTGCCCAACAGTGGGACAAAGAATAGAAAGGATAATGCATAATATTAGTAAGTTTATGTAACTAATTAATGCAACTTACTTATCCACCGTGCTTGTAGGACTCTCATCCACATCTCTCTTCCTCGGAACTTTTTTCTCCTTCACTTTCTTCCCCACTTTCATTTTTTTCTTTTTACTTAAATTTTTATTCGCAACATCTACGTATACTTCGCTCAACGCCATGTCATCAGAATCATCAAAATTGTCAGTATATTCTTCAAAGAATATCTCATTGGACGCTTCGTTATCTTCATTTTTAACTTCATTTCCCACTTCTTCCTTCACCTCATCTTTCGCGTCCTCCATGTCTTCTGCCACATCTTTGTCTTCATCTTCTATCGTTTCACCGTTAACTGTTTCCGTGTTAGTCTCTTCTTTGACCAGGATTAGTCCTGGAGTGGGCTGGTTGTTAGAACCTTGTACATAGTCATCGAAATCGTCACATTCATAGTGCTTGTGCACGAGATTCGATTTGAGTTTATGGTGCGTTCGGTTTATAGATTTCACATCCCTTATAGTAACCTGGAAACAAAATTTTACAATTAGTTTACCTTGTACTGAGCCTCAATTTTACAATTAGTTTACCTTGTATGTTCTGAGCCTCAATTTTACAATTAGTTTACGTTGTACTGAGCTTCAATTTTACAATTAGTTTACCTTGTATGTTCTGAGCCTCAATTTTACAATTAGTTTACGTTGTACTGAGCTTCAATTTTACAATTACTACTTTACCTTGTACTGAGCCTCAATGTGGCGACATACCGGTCGGCTGTCCACCAATCCACATAGCACATATCCAGCTACTAGAGAAAATTTTAAATCAGAAAAACCCAATTACACTTTGCCCGACCAGGGATCGAACCAAGGATATTACCAACTTCATTGTATCTACCTAATTAAGTACCTTATCTTGCAAATAAAGATGATTTGATTTGATTTGATTCATTATCCACCACCGTCATTAGCAGTCGTGTTTATGACTAGACCAACGAGGCACAGCTTGAAAGACATACTCACATATCTATCCGGATCCACCAGTTCGTACAGCAGTGTCTGGGTGCGCAACGCGCGCGCCCGCAGATTGTACGCAGAGTTGAGTCTGTGCGCGCACTCCCAGCACACCTTCTGAGGCAGCTTGTCCTCATCTGCTGGCTGGGAAATATACATAAATTAAGTGTAAAGCTGACCCCGCAAACGTTGTTCTGCCATATGAAATGTCAAAGAGACGCGACACTTCATGTAAATGACTCCACGTCATAGAACGACGGTTAAAATATTTGGATATTGTTCATACAAAAATCGTGTTTAAAAAACATTTTCCAGTGGACCAAATTGTGAATCTAACTAAACCATTATCGAATCCCCTTGAAAACACACAAAAAATTTCATCAACATCTATCCAGCCGTTTAGAAGGAGTTCAGTGACATACACACGTACACAAGAAATATATATATTAAGATGTGTAAACCCTGCAAGTACGCAACACCCTCACGTGTGCCTTTAGCGTTCAGATCTTTGACGGGCTTACACGTAGACGAGACTTCAAATTCAAATTATTAATTTGTCCTAAGTACATATTAGTGACTTAGTAATCAATTCAGGCATACAAATATTAGCAATTACGATATAATATTTTCAATTTATTAATTTATCTAATAATGTCTACATGTCCTACCTATGTCAAAAAAGTGTACAATAAATGTCAAATAAATATGGAATAAATGTCATTATTTCTGATTAAAAATTCTTGAATATCATAGTAGCAGTTCCTTATTAAGTTTTGCTTCAATTTGATTCTAAGACTTTTTCAAGTCTCGTTTTAAGATAGCAACCCAGCATGCAGCACCATGACAGCTGTGACATGATTCATATAAGAACTGCGATGGTTAGTCCAGTTAGTAGAACATTAGTTGGTCAGCTCGTTAGTATGGATGAGTATAATGACTATTGAATAGGGACTCCTAGTTACTTACAGGTATTCCAACGATTTGTTCATACAGCATGTTTAGTTTGTATTCATTTATATGGTACATCTTAGTGTCCATCACCAGGCAGACACGGCACACCTGGAATTAATCTAATCCAATTAATAAACGCACAAACACCAAATAAATATTATTTTTATTTTAATTGTGTTTTTTTGTAATTGTGTTATGTCAATAATTCTTAATTTAATGTTTCTTTGGTTATTATAATATGTTAAGTAGTAGTTATAGTAATAAATAAGATTATGTTTTTTTATAACATTCATGTATCGTCCGGGATTAGAACCTGGGACTCCAGGTTCAGCAGTCAGGATCACTCACACACACTGCTGATACAGCGTCAGTCGTTATTCATCCTAAAGAGGAAATGCATTTGTGATGATGGTTTACATTTACACTTTGCTGTAGCTTATGAAATAAAGTCATACTACACTGTTAAGCTGAATGAAAACCTCAAAGGAAAACTGTATACCTACCTAAGATTCCTCCATAATGCTGTAGGCATTTTCACACTGAGCAAGTACACGTATGGCTTAGTACTACTACTACTATACTATGGTTTGTCGTTCTCATTCAAAAAGATGTGTAGTGTCCAACAGTGTGATTGTGAAAGGATTGTGAATAATATAATCTTTAGGGTCGACTCACACTGGCGCAGAGTCGAAGCGACGCGACGCGTCATGTTTTTCCGCCTACAGCATATTCAGCTCTATTGCTATATTATTTAAGTACAAATTTCTGCAATGTAAATATGGTAGCGCGCGCCGACGCGCGGCTGGAGTCGAGCTGTGCTTTTAATAATAGAACAATAGAGATGAATATGCTGTAGGCGGAAAAACATGACGCGTCGCGTCGCTTCGACTCTGCGCCAGTGTGAGTCGACCCTTACTCACCCTGAGAGCTGCTGGAGCATCCAAGTCATCCACTGATTCCTGAAAAAGGGTATTTAATATTGTCATGTGATCAGTTATGTATAAAAAGATTTATTTGACAAAAATATAAAGACAGCATATCACACTGCGGCATGCATGCACATTATAAAGGCATAAACATGATTTTTTATTATTTTATTAGTTGAACTAAAATAAAAAAATAAAAATGTAACTTTTTGCTATTATATATTCATAAAAAAAGCTATATCGAATATATATACTATATGTAATATGAATTGTGTGGTGACCTTCAACACTTAATAGCTAAAATATGATTTTACTTACATGTACTACAACAGGCACAGCACCATTCTTGATCTTCCGAAGACCATTCTTGGTGACGTAGAAGTCACTGTTGAGGAAATGCTCCGAGCAGATGGTGCTCCGGTCCCTGGGCTCCCAGTGCGAGACGCCCAGGGCCTGCACCCACGCTGCACGCAGGCTCTGCTCTTTTGGAAACCTGGGGCATGAGGATTACATAAATATGATTTAATTTAAATTAATAAACACATCACACTATCACACACACACACACACCTACACTAGGCCTAGGCATGTGTTGCGGTTGATGAACACACACAGAAAACACATATTATCTGAGAAATTAATGTCTGCCCCAGCCAGGATTCGAACCCGTAGTCAGGTTCAACCATGACCGCGCCACTGGATTGTCCAATTTATATCGATTAGATTATATATCGATACATTATATCTAAACCATATGATGTCAATATTATCTATTTAAGTATGTATTTAAAAATATTAAATAATATCTATGTATGTATATCAGTCTCTGACACCCATATCCTACTTTGGGGTCAGATGGCCGTGTGTGAGAATGTCCAAGATATTTATTTATTTATTTATTACATATTTACAAAAACGCCTATCCAGTACTGTTAACATAAATATGTAGGTGCATACTGCTTAGATTTGAACACAGATCAGACACAGATAGATAGAGGCAGTTTTATAGAATTTAATAAAAACAATTTAATAGAAACTGGGCTATCACCTCTGCGAATGGAATTGCCTGCATGGAAATCTGTATACGGATTTCCTTGCTAATATCGATTCATGAATAAACTTACATGTGAAATGTGATTCCATGACTTTTTGTCGTTTTCTTGGTATCATTCGTGCAGTTTTGTACACTACACCGCATTCTTAAACAATTCTTCACACAAAATCAACGAAGAGAAACGAATCTTGTTTCAACTGAATTAAATAGATATTGATATTAAATATTTTACAGTTTCAGATAGAAAAGGGGTTAAAACTGCCATTATATATAGGCAACACGATGAACTTATTTTTATACTAATTTTAATATTTGTTTACATTTTTTAGAATTTATTTATTATTTTCTGTAAAGCATCAAACAGGCACGCACATTTGACATATTTTACTTGAAGTTTTTTTGACACTGACAAACTGTCATATCAGCATTATGCAAAGAAATTGGAGTTCGCCATGCAGCCCATGCATTTGGGGATTAACCATTTTTTCAAGAGGGAGAGATGTAAGTGTATAAAAGTTCGAAAAAGTTAATACGTAATTATGTCTGAACCCAAGTTAAAATCACTCGAAATAATAAATACTACGTGTAACTGGAATAATGTATATCGGTCAACTGCAATATAATGTCTGCCGATGCTTTTTGTGTCGACTTTCTGGGATCCTCCCATGTTTAACCGAAATGAACTAGACTTTCAATCTGCAGGGATACGAGAGGAGATATTATAACCCCGAAACGTAAAGGTATTAATTACGAATACATACAACGCACGCGAAAACAAAAAGAAAAAAGATTGTGAATTTTTGAGAGACTTCAGATATAGTTCTTTCAAGATCATTAATTTCTACAGAACCTTCCAAATCTTTGATGGGTTTAATTCTATTATAACTGAATCAATACCTTGCATATTTTTAATACCTTAATGTACGTACACTTATTTGTTTCGAAGGAATGTAAGCCTGCATATCCTCACTATAACCACAGAATAATAGTACAAGTACAGAAGGCCCACTTCGAAAAGTCATTTAAAGAAATATAAACTCTAGCTACGATACGATTAAGTTCAATTCAGATCGCGCAGCGCTTAACCACCTACGCTTATAGTTACCTACAAGTTGCGTCTCTTTCTAGCGCGTAACTCTTACCTTTTCTGGCAAAAACGGGGCTGCATTCTTTTAAAAAATAAAATGAATCTAAATATTGAATTACCATTTTTGTAGTACTTTAAAGAACAAATGACTTTCAAAATAAAAACGCAAGGTTGGTGATAGTAGTAATTTAATTCTAATACATTGGTATATGTACGACAAACGAAACATAAATAGTCTCTGATATTTAATGAAAGGTCTAGGTAGGCACTTCGTCGTTTCGTCTTATGTCTTGGTCATCAGCCTAAATGCCTAGATATTTCAAACGTGTTGTACGATTGTATGTAATTACCTACCTAAGGTACTTAGCTAAAACTTTTAGTTTTATAGGGAGTGACTGACTTCGTACCAAATAATTAATGAAATATTTATACATAACGCCCGGTCGGTCGAGTGGTTTAGGTACCAGGCCGTGGTCTAAGGGTCTTGAGTTCGATTCCCGGGTCGAGATAATGTGTTCTGGATTTTTTCGAACATAGTTCGGGCTTATGATCGATCACCAACCCGCATTTGGCAAGTGACTTGATTTCAATGATGGAGGCCTTTGCCCTGCAGTGGGACATTTAGAGGCTGTTACTTTTTGACTTTATTTATACCTACCTAACTATAGAGTAGGTAACCTACTCAATACATACTTATTTCTTTAACCATTATGGGTAGGTATTATTCTAGCGAACAGAAATAAAGACAAACTATGGGCAGTCAGGTATTTAAAATGGAACAGATCGACATTTATTTAATTCTTTTATACGTAGGTATTTGTGCAAGATCTTTACACCAACTTAGTATACCTTTTACCTTCCCACTTATTTTAGGAACTCAAAGTAGGTAGGTACATATGATAATTTAATTATGTATATAAAAATCATTAAAAAAGTCAAATTCGGATCGCTATCTTTGTTAAGACAATTAAACACTGCACAGTAGATATCTTTTTGCCTTCTTTTTCTCCATGTTTTAAGCAATGCAACGAACAAATGAAGTACTTACCTATACAGTCAAAGGAAAAACGGAACAAACCTTACGCGTACCTACGTCACACAGCCCTGGCGCGTGAGGCCCGATTAGCCTGCTCTAACAGGTCGCTGTGCGTAGGTACATTTTTCATACCTACACGTGGAGTGGGACAGGCCTGCTATAACTGCGTGCTAGCCTAATAGCCCCTCCTATTCCTTGAGGAGACCCCGTGTTTGACCAACAGTGAAGTAAAGGGTAGTGGTGACATATTTTAGTTAACGCCCATGGATAAAATACGAAACCAACTTAATTGTAAAATTACTAATTGTTAGGGATGTGTTTGAAGTGAATAAAACATCTTTTATTTTAATACATTGTACTTTATTTTATTCTTAAAAACAACCTTCCCTACCGTGGACTCGAAAACAATTACTCAACATATACTTAATGTATTTTTCAATGTAAAACTACTCTGAAATTGTTCAATTTTATATAGATTCCAATAATATACAGGCTGTTTTGTAAATGTCGGGCACCGTTCGAAGTAGACGTACAGTCTGTAATTGACATTTAATTTTTTTAACTCAGGGTGCAAAATTTGAAATGTTGTCAATTTATGAAGTGAAGGAAACATGACATACTTGGAACATTCTGCCGCACATCTCGCACATGCAGGGAGACGGGTAGTTGGTTCGATTCTTGTCGGGGTGCATCCGACGGAATTGGCCGGTATTTTATGTAACGGTATTTTTAGTTTCACTTGGTACAAATTTTGAAATATTGTCAATTCTGAACACAATTCTGTTTTCCTTATACAAAAACAAATCATGTTCAATATTTTTTTTAACATTGACTTTTAACATTCAGCCGTCAGAGTAAGGCGGAGCATCAGGTGAATCAAATTATTTCGTAATGATTTAATCAGTTGAATCAGTCAGTATGTTTTTATATTTTGTTATTTGTCTTCTTAAAAAAAAATAGAATTCTCGCAGAATAATGTGATGTTAACAAATAAACTACTCATAGCATGGTGTTCAGAATTACGTACTGTACAAAAACTTCGAAGAATACATATTAGGAACCTACCACCCTGTATACAACATCGTATTGCATATTATAGCTCCAAAACCATCCAAACCAGGTTTCATTATACTGACAGAATTTGCACTATTAAGAAGTGGGATTACCTTATACAAATTAAATACAAAAAATACTTAAAATATAATATTAGTTCAGAATAATGTCTTTATGCTTATTAGATTAACATGCCCGCTTGCATAAAAAGCGTGAACTAATAAAAGTATATTTACACGAAGAGATACTATGAGATCATTGAGACAGAACCTGGTCTAAGCTGTGTGACGTTGCAACCTAGAGTAGGTTAACAGTACAGAATACAGATTTAAATTATATTAATTAATTAAATTAAAATTGTATCTATTCTTAAAATAATTATTATATTCTATCGCAGTCACTAAAAAGAGACTGCAATATGTAAAAAATAAAATAAAGCATACTACAAATACACGACAGCTCACGACAGATAAAAAATTTACTATACGAGTAAGCGAATAAGGCGAATTAGACAAAATAATATTATAGCAATAATTAGACTTATTGATAAGTTTAAGCAGCTTCAATCACATGTCGGACACACAAATTTCGGTCACTTACCAAGATGACTCAAACTAGTCGACTTTACGAAAAAATGCACGTTGACTTTGACTTAAACTCATTTCCTACTGTTGCTTAAATAAATAAAAGATTATAAAAAAATATTGTTAATAATATTATGCACTATAGATTGTTGATTTTTATATAAGTCATGATTAAAGTTCATTTATGGGTCAAAAAAGTCAAGTAAATTAAAAATTAAATACTGATGTAGTGTTTTTATGTCACAGAAAGTAATGCTAACTAAAATATTTGTGTAACAACTATCAGGACTACACCAGTCCTCATACCTACTAACGCACTGACCAACTGATGTTCTTATTAACATCCTCTGTTAGGCGGACTAACCATCCCTATTTGAGTCTTGTTCGAAGTCAGTCACAGTTGTCATGCGCGGCAGCGGATGGGTGATGCCCATATTGTGATGCCGCATGTGTATCTTACATCCATAAGAAAATCATTTGCTCTCAATGAAAATCTCGAAATACTTGACCTCATGATTTCTGGGCTGCCTTCGGTTTAAAGAATATTTATTTCTCATAAGACATACATTCAGTAAAAGTCACTTAAAATTAGAAACTTAAATTAGGTAGATAGTACAGATAGTTCGGCTAAAAATGTACAGTGCAAATACAATATTATGTAAAACTTAAGCACGTTTGAAATACTGATTGTATCAAATATCATATCTGTTATATCTTCATGTTGTAGTACATAGGCTTATCGGCCATCATGCAGTTCATATCCGCCATTTTGGGCTCGCACGGCGGCCATATTGGCTGCGCTATCTCCATCTCGCTCGCACCCGCGCTCGCGGAGCTCTCAGACGGCAGCTCACCCTGAAATGATTTTTTTTAATTTATTTAAATTAAAAGCTTTTATTTAACTTCACTCGTATGTATGTCCTGGAATCTTGCAATCAATATTTCACCCACTTCCACTGAAGGTATCGAGCTGAAATTCGCCACACATATTTGGTTCCGATGACAATGCACGAAAATAAAAAATAAGTTATAAAAAGCTTTTTTTACTATCTTAATTTTAATATCTTTTCCCCAATCATCTAAAGCCCAATGGCTCGCGTCGATTCAATGTAATTGACAGACAAACCGTTGTTACTGGGTTTGGGGGTGGGTGACCGCTAGAGGAAAAATTTAATGGGCGCTACCGTGCTTCGGAGGGCACGTTAAGCAGTCGGTCCCGGTTGTTTCAAATGATGAAAACAATCGCTAAGCCTTGTCGAAGACCTTCGGGTGGCTTGAGAACATTCGACAATGGGTTGGTCACTAGCCCCTCCACCAACCCCCATTGGAGCGGTGTGCGTACTCCACAGTATGCTCTAGAACTCCCACAGATTGGCCTGTCCCGTGCCCAGCAGTGGGTTGGGTATTGGGTATGGGTTGCAGCTTAGCTTTTTTTAGCTTTTGCCCGCAGGTTCACCCGCGGTAAAAGTGTAATGAAGTTAAGAATTTTTTATTAAATGTCACAGCAAGTGACATTTATTTTGAACCTGCAAGCCTGAGAGTTCTTCATAATGTTCTCGAAGGCACGTGAAGTCTGCCAATCCGCACGTGGCCAACGTCGTGGACTAAGACCTCAACCCTACCATTCTAAGAGGAGACCCGTGCCCAACAGTGGGACAAAAATAGGGTTGCGGTGGAGTAGAATAACAATATTAGTAGGATCGAGACGTTGAGGGCGCCTGGGTTTTCAAAGTCAAAGTCAAATAATTTATTTCGCCATGAGGTGATTATACACGCTTAACGAAAGTCTAGAACAAACAAACTACTTAAAGAGAAGAGATATAATGCTATTCTAAACTGATTAATATAAAGCAAAGGATGAGCTATTGATCCTTGAATGAATAGCTAATCCTACACAGGTGCCTAACCTGCCTTATGGCTAATTTACAATAATTACCTACCACTAAGCTAAGCTCTAAGTCACGATAGACTATCTACCTGGTCATCGGCTTTAGGAAGAATTTACAATATTCTTATCCTATGCCTATGTTTTAGTGGGTATTCCGACATGGTTCGGCGAGTCCCACATAGATCCCCTGTCTTCACGGCAGGACGGGATGCGTAAGAAAAGGCTAGCGGCGACTCACCGCGCGGTCTACGCGGCGCTTGGCGCGCGCGCGCTTCGGCCACGGCTTCTTGAGGTGCACGTACGTGACGTGCGCGCGCTTCTCGCTCGCGTGCTTGAACGACTTGCCGCACATCTCGCACTTGAACGGCTTCAGCCCCGTGTGGATCTGGCGTGCAAACAAACTGTTCATCTATAGGGTTTTCCATTAAGGGCGGGTCGATTTTAAAATTGAATAAAACAAGTTGTATAAGAGATATCAATAAGGTTTCATCTATATTTGAGAGCCCTATCAATGCCATTATGGGTGAAATATAACATCGTTCAAATGACCACCGTGGCTTCGCTTGGTGGCGCGTATTCTAAAGGTCCAATTTTCGATGACTTTGGCGCATAAATCAGGCTGAATTAGACCGATGGCATCGATTATGTTGTCTTTGAGGGCCGCGGTGGTTTGCGGCTTATTCGTATAGACCTGTGACTTAAGAAAGCCCCACAAGAAAAAGTCTAAAGGTGGCCAATTCACGTCGCATCGGCGCGAGATAACCGTGCTATGAAATCGCTCGTGCAGAATATCGATCGTGTCTTGAGCACGTAGCGCCATTCTGTTGAAATCATATGTCTTCGGTGTCCATATCATACAAATCAGCCACAAGAAGTTTGTGATCATCGACCTATAGCGATCGCCGTTGACGGTGATGGCTTGGCCAGCATCATTTTCGAAGAAGTACGGACCGATGATGCCTCCAGCCCAGAATCTACACCAAACAGTAACTTTATTTGGATGTATTGACACCTCGTGAATCTCGCGTGGATTGATATCGTCCCAAATCCGGCAATTTTGCTTATTCACGTACTTATTCATCCAAAAATTGGCCTCATCGCTAAAGATGATTTTTCGACCAAAATTGGCTACTAGAGAACACCCATTTTGATAATAAAGTTTTATCATTTGTACGTGTTGCTCGACGCTGTAACTTGCCATGATGATTTGGCTTTTGTGACTGAATATAGGACGATATTTTGACAGAAAGTAAAATAAACAATATGGCCGCCACGAGGTGTGTAAATCAACCCGTCCTTATTGGAAAACCCTTTATCTATATATATAAAAGGAGAAGGTGACTGACTGACTGACTGACTGACATATCAACGCAGGGCCTAAACTATAAGGGCTAGAAACTTGAAATTTTGCACAGGGGTTCCTTTTATAACGTAAGGGAGCACTAAGAAAGGATTTTTGAAAATTCACCCCCTAGGGGGTAAGACGGGGGTGCAAAGTTAGTATGAAACTTTGCCGTTTTTGAAGTTAGTGAATGTCTAATTCCACGCGAGCGAAGCTGCGGGCGTCTACTAGTCTTGAATAATTATCTTATTGAGTACTAGTGGACGCCCGCAGCTTCGCTCGCGTGGAATTAATCCATCCATCAGCCCTTTGGGGTCCACAGCTGGACATAGGCCTCCCTCAATCAACGCCACTCCTCCCGATCCTGCGCCCTCTGAATCCAACGGTTTCCCGCTGTCTTCTTCAGGTCATCAGTTCGGGCGGCCAATACTTCGTTTTCCGAGACGCGGTCGTGGAATTAAACATAACAATAGTTTCGTTGACACCTAGTCTATATATATAAAAGGATAAGGTGACTGACTGACTGACTGACTGACTGACTGACTGACTGACTGACTGACTGACTGACTGACTGACATATCAACGCAGGGCCTAAACTATAAGGGCTAGAAACTTGAAATTTTGCACAGGGGTTCCTTTTATAACGTAGGGGAGCACTAAGAAAGGATTTTTGAAAATTCACCCCCTAGGGGGGTAAAACGGGGGTGCAAAGTTAGTATGAAACTTTGCCGTTTTTGAAGTTAGTGAATGTCTAATTCCACGCGAGCGAAGCTGCGGGCGTCCACTAGTCTTGAATAATTGTCTTATTATAAACAAACCTTTCATCTTGAATAATTGTCTTATTAAGTAATAGTGGACGCCCGCAGCTTCGGTCGCGTGGAATTAGACATAACAATAGTTTCGTTTACACCTAGTAATATTATATAGCCTATGTTACTCAGTGAAAATGTAGCTGATTGAAAATAATTTTTGAACGATTTCAAAAATTATTTGTCCAATAGATTTTGTGTAAAAACATTTTGGACATTCTCACACACGGCCATCTGACCCCAAAGTAGGCGCGAGCCTGTACTATGGGTGTCAGAGACTGATATACCTACATACATATTTTTAAATACATATTTAAATAGATAATATTAACATCCAGACACAGAACAAACACAAATGTTCGTCACAAGAATATTTGTCCTGAGTGGGATTCAAACCTACGACCCCAGGCGCAAAAGACAGGGTCAGTCACTACACTACGGCGCTAAGTAAGATTGCGCCAACGGGCCCGTCAAAAATATTACAAACAAATGTTTCCTCTTTATAATTATGGCACTACTTTTTTATTCAAATACATATTAGTGGCCGTGCACGCGCCACACTCACAAACATGTGCCGCTGCCGGTTGCTGTGCGTGGAGAAGTGCTTGCCGCACAGCGCGCACCCGTACGTGCTGCGCGCGTGGCTGTGCACGCGCCGGTGCGCGACCAGCCGCTGCCGCATGCGGAACCGCTTGCCGCACGCGTCGCACGCGAACGTTAGTGGCCGTGCACGCGCCATACTCACAAACATGTGCCGCTGCCGGTTGCTGTGCGTGGAGAAGTGCTTGCCGCACAGCGCGCACCCGTACGTGCTGCGCGCGTGGCTGTGCACGCGCCGGTGCGCGACCAGCCGCTGCCGCATGCGGAACCGCTTGCCGCACGCGTCGCACGCGAACGTTAGTGGCCGTGCACGCGCCATACTCACAAACATGTGCCGCTGCCGGTTGCTGTGCGTGGAGAAGTGCTTGCCGCACAGCGCGCACCCGTACGTGCTGCGCGCGTGGCTGTGCACGCGCCGGTGCGCGACCAGCCGCTGCCGCATGCGGAACCGCTTGCCGCACGCGTCGCACGCGAACGTTAGTGGCCGTGCACGCGCCATACTCACAAACATGTGCCGCTGCCGGTTGCTGTGCGTGGAGAAGTGCTTGCCGCACAGCGCGCACCCGTACGTGCTGCGCGCGTGGCTGTGCACGCGCCGGTGCGCGACCAGCCGCTGCCGCATGCGGAACCGCTTGCCGCACGCGTCGCACGCGAACGTTAGTGGCCGTGCACGCGCCATACTCACAAACATGTGCCGCTGCCGGTTGCTGTGCGTGGAGAAGTGCTTGCCGCACAGCGCGCACCCGTACGTGCTGCGCGCGTGGCTGTGCACGCGCCGGTGCGCGACCAGCCGCTGCCGCATGCGGAACCGCTTGCCGCACGCGTCGCACGCGAACGGCCGCTCGCCGGTGTGCACCCACCGGTGGTCCTTCAGCAGCGCGTAGCTCTGAAACGACCGAGAATATCGTCGGTACAAAATTCAACTAGCCAAAGTTTCATTTTGGCAGTAAACTAAGTAAACTAATCTCACATAGATTAGTTTACCTTTGTAAAATTTTTTTTTTCAGTTAACGATTTGTAATAACATTTATATTTGAAATGCCACAGATACACTATAATTTGCCACAGTATGCGTTGTGTCAAGATATTGATGTCCATATATATACATGTATATTATACATGTATATGTATGTAAAAACTGCCAAAATGACACTTTGGCTAGTTGACTTTTGTACCGACGACATGTACTCGGTGCGTTCCGATATCAACACGCTCGTGAACAAATTCCTTATTATAACGCGTGCACATAACGCGAGACCTGGGTAAGATGACTGAATATGACAATTAGTGCAAGTGTCAAATTCGCTGCGACCCATAGACGTCACACTGCTGGGCACGGGTTTCCCCCACAGACACTTCTGCGGGAGGTCTAGAGCATACTCCGCCACGCGGCTCCAATGCATATTGGTGGAGGGGTTAGTGGCCAACCCAGTGTCGAATGTTCTCAAGCCACCCGAAGGCCTTCGACAAGGCTTAACGACTGTTTCCAGCATTGAAAACAACCGGGACCGACGGCTTTACGTGCCCTCCGAAGCACGGTAGCGTCCATGAAATTTTGCCACTAGCGGTCACCCATCCACAAACCGACCGCGGCCGACGTTGCTTAACTCTTTCGATCACATTGAATCGGAGCAAGCCATTGGGCTATGGACGCTACCTGCCAGTGTCAAATTAAAGACGCGTAACTGGCGACGATTGAGGGAGGCCTATGTCCAGCAGTGGACCCAGAAAGGCTGATGTATGGATGGATGGAACTGAGGGGAAGCCTTTACTCGAACTAACTAGGATTAAAGAAATATGCAAGCAGGCAAAAATGTGCGAGCTGGCTCGGACAATGACGTCACAGCGGCGAGCTTGTACAGTGCACAAGTTACGCCTTACGTCGTGAGATGGAACGAGACTAACGCGTCCATATCTCCGTCGCTTGCTGTACAAACAATGACGAACGCCGGGGGAGGTGCGACGTGAAGGGGGCGGGGCGTCGCATTCCACGCTAGTCACATGTCATTGTGCACGCACCATACATATTGTTTGACGTCACATTGCGACTACAAACTTGGCAATCGCTGGGTACGTCGTACACACCAGGGTTGTTGTGAATATCAGCATCAGCATCAGCGGATTATCAGCATTGGTTTCAACATCAGCATCAGCATCCGCATTAATCGATGCTGATTTTATTGCTGATATTCCAGTCGTGACATGACCGTTGAAGACGGGGCTTAGCTATGACGGCGTGGGTTTTTGTGGATATTTGATAATAATGGTATTAAAATCAATACGTAGAACAATGTGTGCCTTTAGGAAGAAAGGCGTATGTACATACATGTGCCGACATGCATTATATATATCGATATGATTAAATTGAATTTCCATATTAAGTACGATGAAGTTGGTTGGATGAACGGTAAATGAAACGAAAATTCTTTGATCAATTTTGAACGCTTTGAAGTGAAGGAAACATGAACGTACTTGGAACATTCTGCCGCACACCTCGCACATGCAGGGAGACTTCATCGACGGGTAGTTGGTTCGATTCTTGTCGGGGTGCATCCGGCGGAAGTGGCCGTGGTATGCGCGGGAGTCTTCCAATTGCAGACCGCACTGGAATAATTAAAAAAAAAACGTATATTTCGGGAAATAAATCATTGGAAGGCTATTTAAAAGCTATTATTTAACTTCACTCGTATGTATGTATATATGTCCTGGAATCTTGCAATCAATATTTTACCCACTTCCACTGAAGCTATCGAGCTGAAATTTGGCACACATATTTGGTTCCGATGACAATGCATGAAAAAAATTAAAATTAAATTTAAAAATACATAAAAAGCTTTTTTTTTAAAAAATATGTTTAATTGTATGTATGACACTGAAGAAAACAAATTTAGGTTAGGTTAAAGTTAAGCTTTTTTTAATGTAAATAAAAAAAATTAAGTTCCTTTTTCGAAGCATCTATCATATTCAGCAGGCACGTCCTGCGTCTGCCAACCTGCGATGGGCCACGGTGGGCCAGCACGCACCTGCTCGCACGGTATCGGGCCTGCCATCGGCGGGAAGCCCTTGCTCCCACTGTCGCAGCTGCTGGTCCTCGCGTTGCGGCGCGGCGCGCGCGTCTTGCGCAACTTTATCTGCTTCGGCTCTTTCTGTCTGTCAATTACAGTGCAAATATCTTTATATATAAAAAGAGAAGGTGACTGACTGACTGACTGACATATCAACGCAGGGCCTAAACTATAAGGGTTAGAAACTTGAAATTTTGCACAGGGGTTCCTTTTATAACGTAGGGGAGCACTAAGAAAGGATTTTTGAAAATTCATCCCCTAAGGGGGTAAAACGGGGGTGCAAAGTTAGTGTGAAACTTTGACGTTTTTGAAGTCAAGTGGGCAACCCGAACGCGGGCAGACGTCGTTAATGGATCTAATTCTACGCGAGCGAAGCTGCGGGCGTCCACTAGTATCTTTATATATAAAAGGAGAAGGTGACTGACTGACTGACATATCAACGCAGGGCCTAAACTATAAGGGTTAGAAACTTGAAATTTTGCACAGGGGTTCCTTTTATAACGTTGGGGAGCACTAAGAAAGGATTTTTGAAAATTCATCCCCTAAGGGGGTAAAACGGGGGTGCAAAGTTAGTGTGAAACTTTGACGTTTTTGAAGTCAAGTGGGCAACCCGAACGCGGGAAGACGTCGTTAATGGATCTAATTCTACGCGAGCGAAGCTGCGGGCGTCTACTAGTATCTTTATAAGCTGAGAAAAGGAGGCATCCCACTGTTGGGCATGGGTCTCTCCCAAGGTCACAGCGTATACTACATTATGCAAATAGGTGGAGGGGTTAGTGGCCAATCCAGTGTCGAATGTTCTCAAGCCACCCGAAAGTCTCCGACAAGGCTTAGCTATTGTTTTTACAACTGAAAGCAACCGTCGTGCCCTCCGAAGCACGGAACCGACCATTAAATTTGGCACTACCGGTCTCCTATCCGACCGACATATCGACCGCGCACGACATTGCTTAACTCGGTCGATAACAAACGATCGACGCGAGCAAATGGGCTATCGACGCTTTTTTTTTCTGGCATTATCGATATCAAGCGAACACTATAATAGTTTCTCGATATGGAGTTCCACCATCTAAACCACCTTAAAATAATTCTGATGGTTTAGTACTAAAAACTTACTTATCATCAGTATTATGTTTAGCGGAGACGCTAAGGTGGCGCTTGTGTGCCTCCTGGGACACGAAGCGCACGTTGCACAGCTCACAGAGCGGCCCGTCTTCTGGTACCTGGGTAAAAGTAGTTGTTTAAAAAACTATACTTATGGTTGACGCTTCGATCCGTGGCGGGAAATTTAAATAAAAATATTTTTTTTTTGTTTTCAACCAGTTAGAACATACATAGTGATAATTGGGTTTTTCTGTAAGGACAATGTGTGCTGCGGAAATAAAAATGATTTAAAAAAAAATTAATTGTTTTTGTACCGACTAGCATTGCATATTTAGAAAGAAAGAAAGTTTATTTGCTCATAATACTACAACACAACATTGAACAATGAATAAGAAAATCTAAAAACAAAAAAAAATGAGCAAAATGGGTAAATGTATCAATGAATCGATTTTGAAAAACTCAAATGCGGACTGGGATGGTGAGTCCAGTCCCTTCATTCATATCGTACGATTTCAATGGTCAAATATTTTTTTCCAATTGTGTTCCATTCTTACGAACAAATGTTTGGATCGTTATTTTCGATGATTTAGTGAAAATTTGTTTTTTTTTTTCCATAGGATTTACAGTTAATTAGAACCGTCTGATGTTTTCATTGATGACAAATTCGCTATCATCCAATCGTTTTTTGTCTTATTATGTGGTGTGGTTTCGAGGTAAGATAGAATAATTTGACGGGCTCGTTGGCGCAATCGGTAGTGACCCTACCTGTTGTGCCAGATCGAATCCCACTCATGACAAATATTCGTGTGACCAACACTTTTGTTTGTTCTGTGTCTGGATGTCAATATTATATATTTAAGTATGTATTTAAAAATATAAATGTATGTATATCAGTCTTTGACACCCATATTACAGGTTCGCGCCTAATTTGGGGTCGTGCGACGGACCCTAGCCGATCGCGTTGTTGTTGAAGATTTCCTAACACATTTAGGACTTTATTGAATTGACAGTTAGGTCACAGTAGGAATTTACCCTGACGATCGTAACTCCGTAAAAACATTTACGCAATTGCCCGGCTGATGTGAGAGAGCTCACCTGAGTGTTCTCGAGCCGGTGTTTCAGCTTCTTGTGCAGCTCGATGCCCTTCTCGCTGACGAAGGAATACCCGCACAGCTGGCACACGAAGTCCGACGGATGCTTTATGCGGATGTGGCCCATGTACGTGGTAAACTTACTGGAAATTTTATGTTTATCGATAAGAGAGAGATAGGGTCGACTCACATTGGCGCAGAGTCGAAGCGACGCGACGCGACGCGACGCGTCATGTTTTTCCGCCTACAGCATCGCTGCGACCCATAGACGTCCCACTGCTGGGCACGGGTTTCCCCCACAGACACTTCTGCGGGAGGTCTAGAGCATACTCCACCACGCTGCTCCAATGCGGATTGGTGGAGGTGCGGATTGGTGGAGGAGTGGCCTACAGCATATTCAGCTCTATTGCTCTATTATTTAAGTACAAATTTCTGCTATGTAAATATGGTGGCGCGCGCCGACGCGCGGCTGGTGTCGAGCGGGCTGGAGTCGAGCTGTGCTTTAATAATAGAGCAATAGAGCTGAATATGCTGTAGGCGGAAAAACATGACGCGTCGCGTCGCTTCGACTCTGCGCCAGTGTGAATCGACCCATAGAGTTCACCCGGGGCAGTACCACCGCCCGCCACGGTACCTAGTACCTTTTCTGCCGTGTAATAATTCTTTTTAAAGCAATTATGGTCCGGTTGGAAAGGTGTGGTTTCCGGTTACACTTCTTTAGAGTCGACCATCTTAGTCCTCAAGGGTAGCAACACATCTGTGACTGACTTAAAACGAGATTCCTACTAACAAGTACTACCTGGACTAATACTAACACCAACTAACAGGACTAACTATCACTAACAGTCCCCAGTCTTCATACCTATTAACGAACTGACCAACTAATGTTCTAATTAACTTTCCTAACTAATTGGACTAACCGTCCCAGTCCCTAGTTGAGTCTTGTTCAAAGTCAGTCACAGTTGTCATGGGCGGCAGCGGATGGGTGGTGCTGCAAGCTCGTTTGCTATCTTGTATCCATAAAAATAAAAAAAACTTGATAGCTACGTAAGCCTTTGGCACAGAAATAGAAATAAAAAAATAGAAATAGAAAAAATCTTTATTTCACATTTAAACCGCAGCAGAGTACAAACACACAACAATAAGGTTTAAAATTATATAAGTGGTTACTGCAGTAGTCAATGTGAAAAACGTAACGCACTGAGCTTTGCTACGGCATTAATGGCGCAACGCTGGTTTTCAGTGCGTCCGTTGTTTTTTTTTGGCGCATAGTTCGGGTTATGGTGATAAGTACATATTGAGTGATACATTTTGGGTTAAGGCATTGTAGTGTGAAAAGTAATATTTTTAAAATAAATGAAAAGCCAAACAAATCTTATACTTAATAAATCTATAATTAATTAAAAAATATATTTAAAAAAAAAGGTATTTATAATTTTTATTTTTTATTTTATTTTAGTGCATTGTCATCGGAACCTAATAAGCGTGCCAAATTTCAGCTCGATAGCTTCAGTGGAAGTGGGTGAAATACTGATTGCAAGATTCCAGGACATACTTACATAGATACATACGAGTGAAGTTAAATAAAAGCTTTTAAAAAGAAAGAAAACATATATACAGAGTTAACTAGATCATTAGCTAGCTAGAAACAAGCTAATTTTTAGGGTTCCGTACCCAAAGGGTAAAACGGGACCCTATTACTAAGGCTTCGCTGTCGGTCTGTCCGTCTGTCACCAGGCTGTATCTCACGCACCGTGATAGTAAGACAGTTGTAATTCTCACATATGATGTATTTCTGTTGCAGCTATAACAACAAATACTAAATAACAGAAAAAAAATTAAGGGGGGCTCCCATACAATTACGTTCCAAGACAGTCACAGATGCGTTGCTACCTTAGAGGAGTAAGAAGTGTAACTGGAAACCAGTGTACAAGCGCTTTTGTATAGTACTGTGCAAGTTATTGTATACTGGCTGAAACGTAAACTTTTTTTTTAAATGGATTTGAATTTCGAATACTCACAGGAATTCATCTTGGCAGTGCGGGCAACGGTACTTGGTTCCTTTGTGCCAGCGTTCGTGTAACCGTGCTGTCTGTCTGTAAATATATATTTTTCATTTTCTTTCAGTCCCACTGTTGGGCAAAGGCCACCTCTCGGAATTAGTGACGTTGGCAGACGTTACATGTCGCTGCGACCCATTGACGTCCCACTGCTGGGCACGGGTCTCCCCCACAGACACTTCTGCGGGAGGTCTAGTCTAGAGCATACTCCACCACGCTGCTCCAATTCGGATTGGTGGAGGGATTAGTAGCCAACCTAGTGTCGAATGTTCTTAAGCCCCCCGAAGGTCTTCGACAAGGTTTAACGACTGTTTCCAGCATTGAAAACAACCGGGACCGACGGCTTTACGTGCCCTCCGAAGCACGGTAGCGTCCATGAAATTTTGCGGTCACCCATCCACAAACCGACCGCGCCCATCGTTGCTTAACTCTTTCGATCACATTGAATCGAAGCGAGCCATTGGGCTATGGACGCAACTAAAGGAGGTTTCCCACTCTTATAACAAAAAAAAAGGTAGGTGGCGTGTCTAATACTTTGACAAATCATAAAATAATGTTTGCTTGCTTATTAATACATTTATTTCACAAAGCCAAGCATGTATTTCAACATTATTTAAAACCCAACTTTTAGTACAAAAAATTAGTTAAAAGCTAACAAGAAAAGACAGATGCCAGAGAAACCTTATTAAATCTCTGACATATCTCACTCTTAAAATCATAAAGAGTTCGTAGGCGCGTACATAAATATCTTGGACATTCTCACACACGGCCATCTGACCCCAAAGAAGCCGCGAGCCTGTGTTAGGGGTGTCAGAGACTGATATACATACATAGATATTTTTTAAATACATACTTAAATAGATAATATTGACATCCAGACACAGAACAAACACAAGTGTTCGTCACACGAATATTTGTCCCGAGTGGGATTCGAACCCACGACCTTTGGCGCAACAGACAGGGTCACTGCCGATTGCGCCAACGGGCCTGTCAAAATGGCGGTTGCATAGTGTGATGTATGGTAATATAATTAAATATGTAGTCAATTGTAGGTAGTTACCAATGTTTACTTTTTGTATATTGCTTGTGTACCTACCGTCGTTTATCACTTGGATTATATACTCAAGTAACGGATAACGGCTTTTATTTGTGTTCCCCAAATACTCCCTCAGGACTTGGTACCCGTGTTTGTAAGGATATACCGCGTAGCAAACGGGCACGCACCTGTGCGTGGTGACGTACGGGCACCGGTTGCAGCTGAACCGCTGCGTGTGGTGCGCGGTGATGTGCTTGCGGAGAGCGTGCTGGTGCTTGAAATGGGTCTTGCATATCTTGCACTCGTGCTCCCCGCATTCCTGGCACGTGCGTTACAATACAATAAATACAATACAAAATACACTACAATACAAAACGCAATACAATACAAAAATACAAAACAATACAAAAATACAACACGATACAAAAATAAAAAAACAATACAAAAATACAACACAATACAAAATACAATACAATGCAAAATTACTTTATGGTACACCAAAAAGAAAAACAGATATAGGAATAAAAAACATCTAGGTGAGACAATTTGTGGTCTTCTCGTTTATAGCGGCGTACATTGTACATTAACTTATATTCCATCCATCCATCAGCCTTTTGAGGTCCACTGCTGGACATAGGCCTCTCCTAAACGACACCACTCCGACCGGTCCTATGCCTTCTGAATCCAGCGGTTTCCCGCCGTCTTCTTCAGGTCGTCAGTCCACCTCGTCGAAGGGCGGCCTGTGCTCCTTTTTCCGAGTCGTGGTCTCCATTCGAGGACTTTACTTCCCTAACGGTTATCAGCCCTGCGAACAACGTGGCCTGCCCATTGCCACTTCAACGTACTAACTCTGCGAACTATGCTACGTGCATTACAATACAATATAATACAAAAATACAACACAATACAAAAATGCAATACAATAGAAAACATACAATACAATGCAAAATTACTTTATGGTACACCAAAAAGAAAAACAGATATAGGAATAAAAAACATCTAGGTGAGACAATTTGTGGTCTTCTCGTTTATAGCGGCGTACATTGTACAATAATAATTATAAATAAATACCACGGACATTCACAAACGGCCATCTGACCCCAATTTAGACGCGAGCCTGTAGTATGGGTGTCAGAGACTGATACATACATAGATATTTGTAAATACATACATACTTAAATAGATAATATTAACATCTAGACAGAACAAACACAAGTGTTCGTCCCACGAATGTTTGTCCTGAGTGGGATTCGAACCCACGACCCTTGGCGCAACAGACAGGGTCACTACCGATTGCGCCAACGGGTCTTATAGTGCGTGGGTCTTACATTGGAGTGTCGTATCATGTGTCCGCTGAACGCCGCGGAATCCAGGAAACCCTTGTAGCAGACCGTACATTTGTATGCCGAGTTCTTGTAGTTGGCCGATTCCCGCCGCTTCTCAATCTCAGCGATCTAAAGAAAATAACTATACCGTTAAACTTTTTTTTTAAAAAAAAGCCTTTTAAAACTTTTTTTTATTTTCATGCATTGTCATCGGAACCAAATATGTGTGCCAAATTTCAGCTCGATAGCTTCAGTGGAAGTGGGTGAAATATTGATTGCAAGATTCCAGGACATACATACTTACATGAATGAATACATACGAGTGAAGTTAAATAAAAGCTTTTAAAAACCGGTCAAGTCTGAATCCTGCACCGATGGTACACATATTTTTGTGAAAGAACAACAAATTTTTCGGGTTTTACGTCAAGTTTGCAATAAGACACTCATTAATTTCATGATTTTAAGACAGTCGAAGTACCCTACAAGAGAAAGGATGAAAAGTATACTTAAATTTAGGAAAAGGTTATTATACTTATTAAATAGTGGACGCCCAGCTTCGCTCGTGTGGTAATAGAAATAATAATAGATTCTTCTTAACGCGTTAACTTTAGCTCCACTAATTTGTAATGAATCCGTAAATCCCTATGTTTACTTTACACCTTATAGGGTTTTTTACAAACTTTGATTGGCATATTTATTAATATCTAATCAACAGACTAAAATAAAAAAATGTATGCTTCTAGTTCTGAAAATGACAATACTTCCAATCCTTTACAACACTTTTTTCCAATGAAAAAGTAGCCTATGACCTTTCTCAGGCTCTAGCTAGACTATCTGTGTACCAAATTACATTTAAATCGGTTCAGTAGTTTTGGCGTGAAAGCGAGACAGGCAGAGTTACTTTCGAATTTACAATATTAGTATGGAAGTATGGATATGGATTAAGCCTGCTCGTTTGCTATCTATAGATAGAAATAGCATATATAGGCAGATACGTATTTATGACATTATATAGCTCTACTGACATTGTTAATTACTATACTACTATTGACATTGTTAATTAATTAAAATTAAAATATTATATTTAACTTTAAATAAATTTGCATACCCTTAAGAGGGTTAAATAAGATGTGCTGTACCTGTATAAATAACCAACCAACTGTAATATGTACCTTATTTCAGCAAATAAATATTGATTTGATTTGATTTGAAAAAAGAATCACCTGTTCCTCAACAGCCAGGTCGGATATGGTGAACAGCGTCTCGTTGAGGTCGTCGTTCAGGAACGGTTTCCTCCTGCGATCCACCTTCGGCTCAGCCTCCTTGGGCTTAGCTTTCTTCTCCTTCCGTGCTTTCCGCTTGGTCTTCGCGCGCCTGCCGAGTGGGAGGCTGTCGTCTGATGAGTAGTCCTTGTCTATTGATTAGAGAATTGAAATTAAAAAAAAAAATTGTGCGTCTGTAACGCAAAATCCTATAAAAAGTAAAAAAAAAAAAATATTCTCTATCCGCCTTTCAAATCATAATCATAATTTATTTGCAAGGACAAAGTTATAATATACAAATTATAATTGTATTTTGATTGCTTAGATTGCAGCACAACTCTTTCATTGACCCACTGATAGGCACAGGTCTCCAATTCAATAATTTATTTGCGTTCAATACAAGGCAATAGCACAAAGTAGATATTAGGAACAGAGGCTAAGCTTCTTAAGAAAGTGCAAAATTGTTACCTATTTTGGTAGGGTTGTCACAACAGGTTAAAACAAATTAAAGAAATCATTGGTTAAATAGTTTTATTATTCAGAATATAAAAAGAATACTACAATAAGAATTAATACAGAATAGAAAATAACATACTTTACAAATTTCTTACTCTAATAATTTTATTTTTATAATTTTTATTTTTTAATATTTTATTATTTCTTTTTATGGTATGGCAAATTCTAAATCTAATATATAGTTTTTTCAAGTAATGTATCGGGAAACACTCACATGGCATACCAAATCCTAGCTGCAGCGTCAGGTTATAATCTATCATATTATTGTACTGTCACCGAAGTTACGCAGGAATAATTCCAGTTCGATAGACATCTGGATGTGGTTCAAATCTCACTTGCAATACTTAAACTTAAAACACATAGTACGTACCAACCCACCCACATACCTATAAATGTTTAGTAAAAGCTTGTAATAATAATAAAAAGGTAAAAACACACCGTGTAGTACCCATTTCTTATTAAAAAAAAGGATCATACAGTAAAATAAAGGTACTTACTTGAAAAAGTAATAATCAATAAATATTTACTTACCTATTGCACTCCTTGGGATAGTTAAAGTATGATATATTTTTATTTTTTCTAGCATTATTCATACACACAGTACAATATACAACCATTATTATTAATACCACGTTTTTATATTAGATATTCAAACTTGCAACTAACAAAACCAACAATGTGCGTAGCGATTACCCTGAGATAGTCAACTTGATGTGACAGCGTCAACCGGTTTTTTCCACTCTCGCCGCGTACGCGACAAGCGGCCAGTGGCCACGCACAGATGTCCCGCGTGCTTGTAGGAGTGCAACCGATTTGCACGTTCTTAATAAGCTTAATCTCTGTTCCTAATATCTACTTTGTGGCAATAGCGCGCAAATTATATATTATAAATTTAATTTAATATTTGACAGTTAAATGTCATAAATTAAAACAGCATTTAGCAGCAGAACGGCAACATCACTAAATAATTTAAGTAATAAGCATTCAATTTACAGTCTATATGCATTAGTGCACAAATTTCTAAAATCTGATCTTAAAAAATCATATATGATATGATAAAAACATATTGTCACGAACCACTCATGTAAACAAATTTTGAACTTATTCAATGTAAATTTTTTTATGTTATCAGTTTAAATTATTAAAAATATTTTTACACATATTATACAAACAGCTCCTCTCCGTATCCGAAGTTAGGCGTTACTCCACCACGTTGGCCATGTGCCGATTGGCAGACTTCACATGCCTTTGAGAACATTACGAACATTAGGTTTCCTCACGACGTTTCTTTCACTGTGCAGCAGATGACATTTAATGTCATAAATCGCTCATAACTTAGAAAAATCATGCGTGCCAATGGATTTGACGGACCGCCTGAATGAGAGGCGAGTTCGAGAGCCACTGGGCTAGCTTATTTTATGCAGATTACAGATTATGATGATGATCTTATCAGATTATGTCAACAATGATTGGATGATGATTATATACATACCCACAACAGTATCCTCATACACGGACTCATCGTCAGGAACAATGTCTTCCTTAAGACTATCTTCAGGCAACATATCTTCTTCAAACTCCGTCTTCAATCTCTCCATGGTGACCTCATACAAGCCCGGTGCAGTAAAATCTAACTGCGATTCTCTGTCTTCATTGGGTATGTATTCAAGCTCCAAGTCGTAGTGGTCAGGTTTATTGTGAGTTATACCGAGGTTGGAACAAAGCTGGTTCTGTTTACGGTCTATTGATTTTATTGTTTCCAGTGTTATCTGTAAAGTAACAGCCTATTAAGTATTATTTCATTTATTACAGATTGACATTGTGACATTTCGGTAGATATTGACTTTTTTTTGACATTAACCGAATATGACATTGTAATTTATTAGTTTTTTAATAACATTCAATGTTTAGCTGCAAAAACGAATTAGTGAAGCATGTTATGTTAAGCTTTGAAATAAATAAATTATTTCCAACAGTCGTGCCGGTTTTGCGGGGCGAGGGAGGGGTAGGGGTTCGGCAGCCAGGGTCTCTCAACGCGCCACGGAGTCATCGTTATGGAACAGACTAAATAAAGAGTTATAATTTTAAAAATGTGACATTCCTGCGGAACTGACAGTATTTGGCGAGATATTTATGTATTTTTGATTGACTACTATGGACGTAGGCTAAAAAATGTCCGAGAAAAATGACCTACAAAACGACTAAACACTTCCAATCGTCGTGGAATCGTGGACAATAATTTTGCACGATTCCACGATTCCACGACGATCTGGTACAAAACAGCGCCCCGGGGCATATGTATGGGGGAGAGAGGGAGACGGTCTCACATAGTCGTGCTTGCTGACGATCTCGGTGAGGATGAGCCGCGCGCGCAGGCTGCGGGCCCTGAAGTGCGCACAGCCCAGCAGCCGGTGCGCGCACTCCGGGCACAGGTAGGGGGGGAGATTCTCATCGGTCTCTATCATATGTAGGGGGGAGAGAGGGAGATGGTCTCACATAGTCGTGCTTGCTGACGATCTCGGTGAGGATGAGCCGCGCGCGCAGGCTGCGGGCCCTGAAGTGCACACAGCCCAGCAGCCGGTGCGCGCACTCCGGGCACAGGTAGGGGGGGAGATTCTCATCGGTCTCTATCATATGTAGGGGGGAGAGAGGGAGATGGTCTCACATAGTCGTGCTTGCTGACGATCTCGGTGAGGATGAGCCGCGCGCGCAGGCTGCGGGCCCTGAAGTGCGCACAGCCCAGCAGCCGGTGCGCGCACTCCGGGCACAGGTAGGGGGGGAGATTCTCATCGGACTCTATCATATGTAGGGGGAGAGAGGGAGACGGTCTCACATAGTCGTGCTTGCTGACGATCTCGGTGAGGATGAGCCGCGCGCGCAGGCTGCGGGCCCTGAAGTGCGCACAGCCCAGCAGCCGGTGCGCGCACTCCGGGCACAGGTAGGGGGGGAGATTCTCATCGGACTCTATCATATGTAGGGGGAGAGAGGGAGATGGTCTCACATAGTCGTGCTTGCTGACGATCTCGGTGAGGATGAGCCGCGCGCGCAGGCTGCGGGCCCTGAAGTGCGCACAGCCCAGCAGCCGGTGCGCGCACTCCGGGCACAGGTAGGGGGGGAGATTCTCATCGGTCTCTATCTGTGGGCAAATCCTCTTCACCATCATTTGGTTATTGTGAATTAATTATAACTACCAAGTGGTCACTGAGTGGCCGAAATTCGACCACAATGCAGTTTTTAAAATTTAAGTTTGAACAACATCGGATCGCAACCGGAACTGCTCAACACTATCGATCATTTGATATTATCACAAGCTCGTAATAGTCAATATTTCAAATTTATTCGACGTTTTGAAGTGAGAAAAATCACACTCAAAGATTCCATACATACATAGACACCTACATACAAAACTAATAAAACCATGTTAAAAGAAATTATTTGGGACTTTATGAAACTCACCGATAATCCGGTCAGAACTTCATAGCCTTGCTCCAGATTTCTGTACACGTTCATTGGATACAACCTGCAGTCTGTGGCAAAGCATATTCTGCACACCTGGTGGGAGAATAACTCGTCATTCGTATATTCTCAAAGGACATGATAAATATTATACAGGGGTGAAAATATTTATGTATATTTTCACCCCTGTATAATATTATAATAATATAAATGATTTTTTGACAGGCCCGTTGGCGCAATCGGTAGTGACCCTATCTGTTGCGCCAAGGGTCGTGGGTTCGAATCCCACTCAGGACAAATATTCGTGTGACGAACTCTTGTATTTTTTCTGTGTCTGGATGTTAATATTATCTATTTAAGTATGTATTTAAAAATATCTATGTATGTATATCAGTCTCTGACACCCATATCACAGGGTCGCACCTACTTTGGGGTCAGATGGCTGTGTGTGAGAATGTCCAAGATATTATTTATTTTAAAACAATGATGAAACAATTTTTGTATACCTTTACATCTGTCGGTGTCATCAAAAAATCACATTTGGATATGTTCTGAAATCATAATGAATATGGTTAAAATCATATACCAATTTATTGAAAAAAATTGATTTATTCCTGTATGACATGCATGCCAAGTTTACCACAGTAATAAATATTCCTAAGGACCAATCCGCAATCCCTACACCAATCCACATTGGAGCAGCATGGTGGAGTATGCTCTAGATCTCCCACAGACACAGCTGGAGACCCGTGCCTAGCAGTGGGACGCCTATGGGTAGGATCTTATGGCCACCACCAAATTTCTTTGACATGGATCTCCTCTCTAATTGGTCGTTGTTAGGCCTTAGTCTACCACACTGGCCAATCGGGCATTGGCAGACTTCACATCCCTTCGTGAACGTTATGGATAACTCTTAGGCATGCAGGTTTTCTCAGATGTTGCCTTCTCCATTACAGCAGATGACATTTTTTGAATCGCACGTAACTTAGAAAAGCTGGGGCATGTCACTTGGATCTGAACCAGGACTGTTCGAGAGAGAGATGAAAGCCACTGGGAGCTAGTATTATAAGTGCTGCTTAATACTACTACTATTACTGTTGCTAGTACTGGCAGGTATACTATTCTGGTTCCAGGTGTACAGACCTGCATGACGATAGGCACAGCGCCGGCGCGGACCTTGCGCAGGCCACTGCGAGTCACGTACAGGTCATCCGATAGGAAATGGTTGGAGCAGACGGCGCTGCGCTCGCGCGGCTCCCAGCCCTGCTTGCCCAGCGCCTTGAGCCATGCTGTGCGCAGTGACGGCTCGGTGGGGAAACTGATATGAGAATATAAATTGTATACGTATTTATATATTACCAGGCGACGCCCGCAGCTTCGCTCGCGTGGAATTTGACATAATAATAGATTCTTCTTTACATGTTAACTTTACCTCCACAAATTTGTAATGAATCTGTAAATGTGTTATCCCTATGTATATTTTACACCCTTAAGGGTAACATTTTTACAAACTTTGAATGCCATATTTATTTATATATCTAATCAACAGCCTAAAATATAATTTTATTTCAGTTCAGAAAATGACATTACTTTCATACAACCTTTCATCCCCCTTTTCAACCCTTTACAACACTTTTTTCCAATTAAAAAGTAGTAGCGTCCTATCTCAGGCTCTAGATTATATCTGTCTACCAAATTTCATTTAAATTGGTTCAGCAGTTTTGGCGTGAACGCAAGACAGACAGAGTTACTTTTGCATTTATAATATTAGTATGGAAGTATAGATATGGATTTATTTATTAGTTTACCAATTAGTATTTATATACATTCTTAACTTACAAATTACTTAAGGCTATGGAAGGACATAAAAAGAGATGCCTTGTTGTGAAGAGATGTTGTTTCATTTATTTCTCATTTTATTTAAATGTATGTGACCCTCACTAATATATACATGGGAAAGTGTGTTTGTTGGTTTGCCTTTCTTTTCCACCTCAACGGAATGATGGATCAACATGTTTTTTGGCATAGTATAGGGTAGGGAGAGAGACATAGACTACTTTTTATCCTGAATAATTGCATGGTTCAATGGAAATCGTCCTCAACGGAATGTATCGAAGTGTTTTTGCATAGATGTAGTATACAGCTAGAAGAGTGCCAGCTACCGGTACTAAAGGTAAACTATTAGAAACAGATATGAACAACTTGCTGGGTTTTGATCCTGTTAATAATCTGTAGCTTGGATATGAAACCTATGCATTTAATATCCACCACAATTTTTTCTTAGTCCCACTGTTGGGGACAGGTCCCCTCTTGGTATGGGAGGGTTTAGGGCCTCAGTCCACTTGCGAATTGGCAGACGCTTAATATAAGTACTTTATTAATATATACTTATCCTACCTTTTCATGCACTGTTACAGCAGATTACGTAGTAATCTGTTCATTAAAACCAACAAATTATATACAATGTATTTATTGCGTTAACCAATCGTTTTCGTGAAAAGAATTTATGTGGAAGTTGAAATGATTTTCTTGAATTAAGTTTGTTATTGTATGAAAAACTAGCGATGTATTATTTAATATACTTACATATGAAATGTAATTCCTTGGGATTTAGAGGTTCGTCTCGAATCATGCTTGCAAGAAGCTACTATGCACCGCATATCGAGTAATATAACTTATCTTTTCATTCACACACGATTATTTTATGATACATGATTTATTTCTGTAAATAAGTAGAAATCAATTCTTCTACATTCATTTTGAAGTACTGATAACATTCATGATTCCAATAAAAAGTAAAAAAAAACAAACAATCAAAATACCTACGAAGCCAAAATATTTTTTTTCTTCAAATCAAAAGCTTGAAAAGCTTCAAAAGCTTGTTTGACCTTTTCCATTTCTTGTCAATGTCATTGTTAAAGTGTCAAACCAATGTCAATACAATACTTAAAAAAAAAAATAGCGCAGTTTCCTGTCTTTTGGCCAGGTCATTGTTCCAATCCAAAAAAAATGTCATGGACATCCTCACAAACGGCCCTCTGACCCCAAATTAACAAGTTTTAAATACATAATTATAAGGATATGAATATCCAGATACAAAACTAACACAAGTATTCGTCACACAAAGTTCACGAACAAAATACCCACGACCCATAACGCAACAGGCAGAGTCACTACCGATAGCGCCAACGGGCCAGTCATTGTTTTGATTTTTGCATGCAGAAAGTGAGAATATAATATAAAAATATTGATACAATAAAACTCTAACGAGTCCGCGTAAATTCAATAAATCTTGAAAAAAGTTATCAGGCTAATCAGGGGATGATAAGTAATTGATACAGATTACAAAGATTCAATTGTCTGTAGGTCCCTATGTGCGCGATAGAATCAAAACTACTCAAGTGATTATAATGAAACTTAGTACAAACAAACGTGCATTGAATCCCTGAGACGAATCTAGAATACTATTCATCCCGAAAAGTAAACAGGTTCTCCTGAACGACAGGATGAAAGTTTCTATGGATTTTTTGTCAAATATTAGCAGCAAAGGTTTTTTAATTAAATTAATAAATTAAGCAAACATAATTAATTACCTACCAATAAATTTTATTGTTTCCACAGACGACAGTTATGAAGCGCCCCCAAACCAAAGCTGAGTGAACTTTTTTTTTTACCTTCAACAAGTCACCTTGTTTCTCTGTTCATTGTTCGGCTCACAATACAAAAGAGCTCACTTCAAAAAGCTGTTAAATGGATGGGAAATTAAAAACAATAAATCATGTATTCATAATCATTTAATCTTTTTGTATTTAAAATCACTCCTATTCTATAACATATTTAAAAACAACATTGTCTGTATAGATAGATAATATCCATTCATTTTAATGTGAATAACTTTTTTTAAATGCTAAACACTTTCAAAAATACTCGTAATTACAATAATCTAGGTAATATGATTAAACTTGAACAAATAATACAAATTCAAAACAAGAAAATATGTGTTTTAGAAAACGGATCGCAAAGTAGTACTTAACAAAGAAAATAGTGTTCGAATAAAAAGTGACATTTGATAGCAAACAAACCTTTACTCTACGAGGTATGAAGAAGGTATAAAATTATAAAACATGGAATAAGTTATAACTTAATAGTCTAGTAAACTATAGTATCGTAACAATATTATAGTTTTTAATACTATCTAGTTAGTCAGTTAGTTCGTCTGCATAGTGACAAACGAAAACAAAAGCAATTATTTAAAATACGCTACAAATACGGGTCATTATTCCAAATTCAAATTTCAACTGACACCACAAAGTTTCGCGCGCAAAGACAACCGCTTTTTTTTTCTGCTCCTTGTTCAACGTACAAAATGTGTCTTTGTATCTATTGTCTATACCTTAACTTAGTTTTAAAGAATATTTGTAAGCTGGGGAGCTTCTACAAAGCCTGAATTGGTTCGTATTGTTCTTCTTGCGTCTCCTCGTCGAACTCCACCTCGTCGTCCACGACTTCGGCCTCCTGAAACATCAAAAATATGGATTTTTATACTTCGTCACACTGTAAGAAGACAGCTTCGTGCCTTTTAGCCCATGAACCTACAATTTTGTTATGAAACGATTGAACCACAATTCTGCGGCGTATCTTTGTGTGTGTACAAAGGATTGTCAGATGGAGAGATGTTTAACGAAACACCACACGAACTCGCCTCTCACTCGAGCGGTCCAGGTTCAATCCCAAGCGGCACGCATCAATGACTTTTGTAAGTGATGTGCGATTTATGAAATTAAATATCACTCGCTGTAACGGTGAAGGACACATCGTGTTTCCTCACGATGTGTCCTGCATGCCTGAGAGTTCTTCATAATGTTCTCGAAGGCATGTAAAGTCTACCAATCCGCACTTGGCCAGCGTGGTGGGCTAAGGCCCTCCCATTCTGAGATGAGACCCGTGCCCAACAGGACAAAGAAAGGGTTGTGGTGGTTGACGGTGATGTTTATGAGGGTGATGTGACCCACCTGGTACTGCTGGTACTCCGATATGAGGTCTTGCATGTTGCTTGCAGCTTCAGTGAACTCCATCTCGTCCATACCTTCGCCCGTGTACCAGTGGAGGAAGGCCTGTGAAGAGTCAAAAAAGTACTTAATAGTCGTAGAATAATTTTTTTTATTTTTTATTTATTTATTGAACACCAACATAATTAAGATAACATTAACATTAACCATTAAGTCCGCCCATTGCATATCTCTTTGAGGTGTCAATAAAGTTGAATAAAATAAATAAATTATAAATAATGTAGACTATTAAACTTAATTATTATCTTAGACATAACACCTTCTAAGGGCCATTATATTAAATTAACATGGACAGATGGGTAAATCCAAGTTCCAGGTAGACGTCAATCGGTGAATCCATGGTATGAGAAATTGTTTTCGAATTAAAATTAGAAAGATTAAAATATTACGAAATAATCAAGAAATCACTGTTCGCGTAACAGTAGCAAACTCGCAAACAAATGATAGGAAGAGAGAAAGAAAATATGTGCTCGCACCTCTCTCTCTTTTGCCCCTACACTGATATACGAAACGTAACTCTCTCTCTTTCTATCTTCACTAACTCACTAACTTATATCTTCCAACTTTCAACGCGTTCAAAACTAAATTAGCTGAATATATATATAAAGAAAATTCACTACTGTGAAACTGAATGTGTTGAATGAGTTAAAGAGAAATACATTTTTTCTGATTTTTAAAACATATATCTATACATATAAATCTTTACAAAATCCACTTTTGTATAAGGCGCATGAATTTTATGTTAGCTATTATTTTATAACTTAATTATTGTTCTCATAGAAGTGACTTATTGTAGTCTTATTTGAGAAATAAAGATCTTTAAACCTAACTTTCGTTCGCCTCGCCCGATCACACTTTTCGTAACGCTCCCGTCACGCATTCACCAGCTTACTACCAAAGTCAAGAGTGCGTCAAGAAAGTTTACTTCAAACATTTTTTGTTCCTATTTCAAAATACGCTCACCCGTCTTTTAAACATGGCGGTGAATTGCTCAGAGATCCGCTTGAATATCTCCTGTATCGCGGTCGAGTTGCCAATGAACGTGGCGGACATCTTGAGCCCGCGCGGCGCCACGTCGCACACCGACACCTTCAGGTTGTTAGGGATCCACTCCACGAAGTAACGTCGGGCAGTCAGTCAGTCAGTCAGTCAATCAGTCAGTCAGTCAGTCAGTCACCTTCTCCTTTTATATATATAGATAGCTCACCCGTCTTCTAAACATGGCGGTGAATTGCTCAGAGATCCGCTTGAATATCTCCTGTATCGCGGTCGAGTTGCCGATGAACGTGGCGGACATCTTGAGCCCGCGCGGCGCCACGTCGCACACCGACACCTTCAGGTTGTTAGGGATCCACTCCACGAAGTAACTGCGGGGGAGAAAATGATGTTGATTATTATAGAACGACATAGAAAACGATAGAGATACCTAGAATGTAGTATATAGAGTTCGCCCGGGGCAGTACCACCGCCCGCCACGGTACCTAGTACCATTTCTGCCGTGTAATAATTGTTTTTAAAGCAATTGTGGTCCGGTTGGAAAGGTGTGGATTCCGGTTACACATCTTTAGAGGCGACCATCTTAGTCCTCAAGGGTAGCAACACATCTGTGACTGACTTAGAACGAGACTCCTACTAACAAGTACTAACTAGACTATTACTAACACCAACTAACAGGACTAACTATCACTAACAGTCCCTAGTCCTCATACCTACTAACGAACTGACCAACTAATGTTCTAATTAACTTTCTCAACTAATTGGACTAACCATCCCAGTCCCTAATTGAGTCTTGTTCAAAGTCAGTCACAGTTGTCATGGGTGGCAGCGGATGGGTGGTGCTGCAAGCTCGTTTGCTATCCTGTATCCATAAAAATAAAAAAAGATAAGATATATTTAAATAATTTGGCATAAAATTTTTGCACGTCTACTACTATTTAGTTATATTTATATTTATTATTATGGATACTCACAATCTATATATTACCTAAATAAGAGTATTTCGAGAATGCAAATTAACTTAGAATCAAACAAAAAATCACACTGATGATGACGTGTGATGACGTCACACTTTTATAAGACGTTATCACGTCAAAAACTAAAACCTAAATCTGTATTTTTATGGATAAAAGATAGCAAACGAGCTTGCAGCACCACCCATCCGCTGCCGCTCATGACGACTGTGACTGACTTTGAACAAGACTCAATTAAAAAAATTTTTTCAATAAAGAAAAGAAAAGGAACCGTAGGACAGGAACCGATGCTATGAGAGTAATAAATACATAAACCGATGACGAAAGCTAATCTGATAAAACCAAAGCCGGTACCAAAACCGGTACGGTATTTACCTGGAGTTCTTGTTCTGGATGTTGAGGACCTGTTCGTCCACCTCGCGCATGGACATCTGGCCGCGGAACATCGTGGCCACGGTGAGATAGCGCCCGTGCCGCGGGTCCGCCGCCGTCATCATGTTGGCCGGGTTGAACATCTGTGGTTTGGCCACAGAATAAATAAGGGCTCCTGACGTATTACATGGACGGCAAGCATTTTTTTTAGTCATTTATTTAATTGCTACAAAAAAAAAACACACAATACATATCGAGCTGTACATGGTATTCAGCTAAAAATTAGCATGCAAATATTTTCGGAAGTAATTATATGTACAATATCTTAATACATGACGTCAATAAATAATTAATAAAAGTATGTTATGGTAAAGAAATGTCAAAAATACAAATATAAGATGTCATCTATATGCATGTCGATATTATTTTAAGTATATTTTTTAAGGTTAGTTTTAGGTTAATTTTAAAGTAATTATAGTTAGAAGTTACTATGTTTGAATACGATCATGTACGAAATGTCGAATTATATTATTTGAAATTTAATAGTCCAAGATCCCAGGGCCCCCAGACGTTGAGATCTCGGATCTCTCGGGACGTTGGGGCCTGGGATCTTGCTCTATAAATATTCATTTATGAATTTAAACCATTTTTCCGTTAGCCATTTACGCAATTTTTTGTTAAAAAACTAATAACAAAAATACAAAAATACATTTCTGGGCGCCGTGTCGGTGTTGCGAATGTGCCGTATCCGTATCCGTATCCGTATCCCTACTTGCCGTTGAGTGGATCGTGTGCTATTTTGTCGACGTCTTCGTTGAAACTTATTCGTTACGGACCGCCGCAGCTTCGCTCGCGTGGAATTAGACTACAATAGTTTCGTTTACACCTAGTAATATTATATAGCCTATGTCACTCAATGAAGATGCAGCTTTCTAATGGTGAAAGAATTTTTGAAATCGGTCCAGTAGTTTTTGTGTGAAAACATTAATGTTTCCTCTTTATAATATTAGTATATTTTTTTTAGTATTAAAATCTTCCGTGGACCTTAAAGAACATACAAAAAAATTAATTAACCGAATTGGTCAAGCCATTCTTGAGTTATGCGCTTACCAACATTCATTTTTATTTATATACGAGTAGATTCACTTAATTAGGACTCACATTAAAACATCATTAGCTTAATACTATTATGCTCTACTTCTAGCTTAATGCTGAAATATATTTAGCTCATACCTGGGTCATTAGCTCCGAAACAGTCTGTGGGCGGTAGTGGAATGCATTCCTTGCAGTCAGCGGGGCAAAACCTGCAATTAAATGGTAACATCAAAATTTTTCTTATACCTTTGCAGCTCGTGTTGATAGTACGATCAGGTATACGATGAGATCAAGATGAAATTGATAGAAGGATCATTTACTCAGCACTAAGACTTGCTATTATGGACTCGGTCATATAACTTGTCCCTGTGTCCGTAGTCCGAGTGATTCCGTGAACGGCCGGACCGCGGACACAACCACAACCGCAAGCTGATGGAGACACTGTTATTATATATAGAGTTAAAATATATACAACGATTCATAAAATACATACAGTATTACATAGGATAAGTACAATAGGTAGGTACTAAAATAATTGAACTGAGAACTGCTGCCGACAAACTTTCGCAGGTCTGAATACTGTACCAATGTTGATTTACCTTATGAATAAATCTATATATATAAAAGGAGAAGGTGACTGACTGACTGACTGACTGACTGACTGACTGACTGACTGACTGACTGACATATCAACGCAGGGCCTAAACTATAAGGGCTAGAAACTTGAAATTTTGCACAGGGGTTCCTTTTATAACGTAGGGGAGCACTAAGAAAGGATTTTTGAAAATTCACCCCCTAAGGGGGTAAAATGGGGGTGCAAAGTTAGTATGAAACTTTGCCGTTTTTGAAGTCAAGTGGGCAACCCGAACGCGGGCAGACGTCGTTAATGGGTCTAATTATACGCGAGCGAAGCTGCGGGCGTCCACTAGTAAATGAATAAATAAGGGCGGCCGTTTTAAGGTTGAACGTACAACGATGTAATGTTCGCGATGTACAGCGTCCACTCACCGGGCATGAAGAAGTGCAGCCTGGGGAAGGGCACCATGTTGACGGCCAGCTTGCGCAGGTCCGCGTTCAGCTGGCCGGGGAAGCGCAGGCACGTGGTCACGCCCGACATCGTCATCTGTATACCACAAGTCTGTATAACAATCTGTATAACACAAACTGTAAGCGTCATAGCACAATGGTTGGAGTTCATTGCACCAACCAAACGTTGACCAAACGCTGCGGCCCATATACGTTCCACTGCTGGGCACGGGTCTCCCCCACAGACACTGCTGCGGAAGGTCTAGAGCATACTCCACCACGCTTCTCCAATGGTGGAGTGGTTAGTGGCCAACCCAGTGTCGAATGTTCTCAAGCCACCCGAAGCCTTGTCTTCGACAAGGCTTAACGAATGTTTCCAGCATTGAAAACAACCAGGACCGATGGCTTTACGTGCGCTCCGAAGCACGGTAGGGTCCATGAAATTTTGCCACTAGCAGTCATCCATCCACAAACCGACCGCGCCCGTCGTCGCTTAACTCTATCGACGCGAGCCATTGGGCTATGGACGCTACGACGGTTATGGACTTCATCATCATAACCCTTTCTTTGTCCCACTTTTGGGCACGGGTTTCCTCTCGGAATGGGAGGGATTAGGCCTGAGTCCACCACGCTGGCCTAGAGCGGATTGGCAGACTTCACATACCTTCGAGAACGTTATGATGAACTCTCAGGCGCAGGTTTCCTCACGATGTATCCTTCACCGTTAAAGCAAGTGACATTTAATTTCTTAAATCGCACATAACTTAGAAAAGTCACTTAGAAAAGGTTTGAACCCGGACCGCTCGAGTGAGAGGCGAGTTCGATAGCCACTGGGCTGTCACCGGTTATGGACTTACAGAGATCAAATGATTGAGGTCTCCATAGCTGGGGCTGGCGAGACGCAGCGTCCGGAAGCAGATGTTGTATAGCGCCTCGTTGTCGATGCAGAACGACATGTCGGTGTTCTCCACTAGCTGGTGGACGGACAGCGTCGCGTTGTACGGCTCCAGGACCACTTCGCTCACCTGCGACATTTAACAGAATAAATAAATAATAAAAAAGTGCGTGCGTACAAAGTACACATGTCAGAAGTGAAACTTCTTTGGCGAAATATTCAAATATACACAAAAAAAGAATAAATGTAAATATTCATTTGAAAGTATTGTTGTTTTATTACAAACGTTTGCTCTATCTCACTTTCTCTCTATCGCCCATCCTCTTCTTCGTCGCATTCCGTTTCATCCGTAAAAAAGTTTACCCTCAAGCGCCTAAAGAAGTTTCACTCAATTCTCAATCAAGGCGAGCTGTTGGGGTAGCGACCCCACGGACCTAAGTTCCCCGGAGACTCGATCAGGCCCATCCCCGGCTTGCCTTTACTGGCTGGTCGGAGTGGACTCCAGGGGGGGCCGCAGGAGTCTCGCCTCCGGCTTGCCTTAACCGGCCGTCCAGAGTGGGGCGTTAGAACTATATATATGCTATTCATGAATTCAATGATATTGGAGATAGTATTTAAAGAAAGAATAAACGTTACAATAGAGTGGCTCAGGGGAAGTCTATGTTCAGCTGTGGACTTTAAAAGATGATTCCCTATCGCGTTCTTATTCTTCTTATCTCAAGAGTCCAAACAAAAAAAGAAGTTTTAGGTCAAGTGCCCAATTTTTCACCACAAGGCAAAAGGCACTGCAGCATAGTTGGCGCTGCTGTCCAGCCTAATGGAACCCTGCATCAACGGACCTTGGGCGAGGGCACGACGCTGAAGGTGCTCATGATGCGGTCGGGGAACTCCTCGCGGATCTTGCTGAGCAGCAGCGTGCCCATGCCGGAGCCGGTGCCGCCGCCCAGCGAGTGCGTCAGCTGGAACCCTGCAAGACATCATCGAGTCATCACCGACTTATCACCTGAGACGTATGCCACTGAACTATTGAGATTGCATAACGTTGCTAGAGTGAACCACTCGCAGTAATTAATCAGTGGTTTACAAAGATCTTTCTGCCGTAGTCGCCATGCCCAATGCCAGTTAATGTCACTTATTTACTTTTTTTTTATTAATTCGTAGTACTTAAATTCATTCTAAAAGCTAAATGTGGTGAAAGCCCAGTTTTAGAACTCGCCTCTCGCTCGAGGGGTCCGGGTTCAAATCCAAGTGGCCAATGACTTTTCTAAGTAATGTGCGATTTAAGAAATTACGCCATAGGAGCCATCGTGAGAAAGCCTAATAGTCCTCCATAATCTGTCTGCCAATCCGCACTTGGCCAGTGGTGGACTAAGGCGTTACCCTTCCATTCCGAGAAGAGACCCGTGCCCAGCATTGGGACAAGGAAAGAGTTGTGGTGGTGGCCTTAAGGCCCTATCAAAACACAAACATTATCCTTAGTAGAAAAACTCAACTGGACAAGTAGCAGTCAAGTCCAAGTTACCTTGAAGACAGTCGCAAGTCTCCGCCTCTTTCCGGATGACATCCAGCACAGCTTCCACCAATTCTGCTCCCTCAGTATAGTGCCCCTTAGCCCAGTTGTTGCCTGGAAACACCAAAAATATATGAATCAACCAATTTAGACGCCATGTCAGGAGAAGAGGAACTTTCCACTCCTGGGTTTATGACAGTTGTTATAAGAGTCTTGTTCAAAGTCAGTCACAGTTTTCATAGGCGGCGGATGTGTGGTGCTGCAAGCTCGTTTGCTATCTTATGTCCATAAAAGTTACTGTCGTGTTCTTGGCAGCATGAACCGGCGGTAGATAAAAAATGCAATAACTTTCTTAGGGCGTACACAAAAATATCATATATTGAATAACTAGTGGACGGCTGGACGCCCGTAGATTTAGACCCATTAACGACGTCTACACGCGTTCGGGTTGCCCACTTGACTTCAAAAACGTTAAAGTTTCATACTAACTTTGCACCCCCGTTTTACCCCCTTATGAGGTGAATTTTCAAAAATCCTTTCTTAGTGCTCCCCTACGTTATAAAAGGAATCCCTGTGCAAAATTTCAAGTTTCTAACCCTTATAGTTTAGGCCCTGCGTTGATATGTCAGTCAGTCAGCTTCTCCTTTTATACATATTATGTAGTAGATAAATAAATAATGTTTAGTTTTTGTACTCACCGGCGCCGCTCTGTCCAAACACAAAGTTGTCCGGTCTGAACAGCTGCCCGTAGGGCCCGGAGCGCACCGAGTCCATTGTCCCGGGCTCGAGGTCCACCAGCACGGCGCGGGGCACGTATTTACCTGGATAGATAAATTTAAATAAAAAATGCCTTTTATTTCTTGCATTAATTTCTCATTTACATTATCAACTTTATATTTACGTAAGGAACAAATTTTTTAACATATGTATTAATTGTTTGTCATGTTATATTTTATATCTTTAAATAATATTAAATATCATCAACGACTGTTTCCACAATTGAAAACAACCGGGACCGACGGCTTTACGTGCCCTCCGAAGCACGGTAGCATAAATTTTTGCCACTACCGGTCACCCATCCACAAACCGACCGCGCCCCGTTGCTTAACTCTTTCGATCACATTGAATGGACGCGAGCCATTAGGCTATGGACGCTACATCTATTTATCTCGCTTCGCTGCAACCCATAGACGTCCCACTGCTGGGCACGGGTTTCCCCCACAGACATAGCTGCGGGAGGTCTAGAGCATACTCCACCACGCTGCTCCCATGCGGATTGGTGGAGGGATCTATTTATCTACTTAAGTTAATTCTTACCTCCACTAGCTTCGTTGTAATACACGTTGATCCGCTCGAGTTGCAGCGGCGACTCCCCCTTGTACATCCCTGTCTGGTCCACGCCATGCTCGTCGGATATCACCTCCCAGAACTGATTGCACACAAATTCATGCTTTATAACGTAATAACAGTTTGTCACACCAAGCTGTAGGCTAGAGATCACAAAAGAGTCCCCTCATAAAGCAATTACTTTACTCAACGGCTGGTAGCATTCGGTTCTTGGCGACCGCGACGCGCGACTGCGACCATTCAACTACGCGACCATGGTCGCCTGTCGCGGGGCGACCGCTAGCTTTCCGATGTCAGCGACGGCGACATCGGCCCTGCAGTTTATAAGTGGTTTTTAGGGTACGGCTGTGTTCTATTGCAATACGATATGTCGTACAATTTATCCGCAGCTAGGACAAAAGTAATTAAGTAGTTATTGGAGGATATAAAATTTGCAGTGGGTCGCGCGACCCGGTTGCGGTCGCTAAGAACCGAATTCTACCTTTAGTGGCTTGGAACGCTACGGTTGTTGTATTTTCTACACCGCGCGCCGAACTTTGCAGGACGGCAGGTGAATATATTATAGAAAAGCTTGGCAAACGAATATACGTAACGTAATATACGTATATATTATAAATAAATAAATAATAAATAATACCAAGCGGCGCCAAAGTCTAGCGCTGACCGTGACAGCTCGTAATTAAGGTATCGTCGGGGAGTACTTTCGCTCTCACAAAAATTGTTTTAGATCGTTGATTTATGTTGTTGATTCCTGAAGTTTAGATTGTTGTTGTCAACAAGTAATAGGCCTTGTCGTGATGTTAATTGAAGGCGTGCTATCATTATTACTCATTGAAATTAACATGCCAATCGCATAGCAGCAAAATAAGTGGTGGAATGCTTACTGTAGCAGTATAGGTACCTACCTAACTAATTTAACTATCAATCTATACTCAGTCAGTAACTAATCTCTGACAATCTAATCTAATCTAACATGTTAAGGTAGCTTAATTTACGCAATTGGTACAAAAAAGGTTTGTTTCAAACACACTGAAAAGATACGATTATTTATAATAAGCAACTTTTAGGGACAATAATTCCGATCGCATCTTCAGAAACGCACCTTAACAACTAACTTGGTTACAAACAGGTAGGTATTAGCACAAAGTAGATATTAGGTACAGAGATTAAGCTTCTTAAGAACATGCAAAATTGTTACCTATTTTGTTAGGGTTGTCACAACAGGTTAAGAGAAATTAAAGAAATCATTTGTTAAATAGTTTTATTATTCAGAATATAAAAAGAATACTACAATAAGAACCAATACAGAATAGAAAATAACATACTTTACAAATTTATTACTCTAATAATTTTATTTTTATAATTTTTATTTTTTAATATTTTATTATTTATTTTTATGGTATGGAAAATTCTAAATCTAATATATAGTTTTTTCAAGTAATGTATCAGGAAACACTCACATGGCATATCAAATCCTAGCTGCAGCGTCAGGTTATAATCTATCATATTATTGTACTGTCACCGAAGTTACGCAGGAAAAATTTCAGTTCAATAAGACATCTGGATGTGGTTCAAATCTCACTTGCAATACTTAAATTTAAAACACATAGTACGTACCAACCCACCCACATACCTACAAATGTTTAGTAAAAGCTTGTAATAATAATAAAAAGGTAAAAACACACCGTGTAGTACACATTTCTTATTAAAAAAAGGATAATTCCGTAAAATAAAGGTACTTACTTGAAAAAGTAATAATCAAATATTTACTTACCTATTGCACTCCTTGGGATAGTTAAAGTGTGGTTAAAGTATGATATATTTTTATTTTTTCTAGCATTATTCATACACACAGTACAATATACAACCATTATTATTAATACCACGTTTTTATATTAGACCAGCTGACCCGGCAAACGTTGTTTTGCCATATAAATAATTTTTAGTTGATCGTAGAGGGTTGAAAATTCAGGGTTGTATGTATTTTCTAATGTTGTATCATAAAAAAATACAAAAATAAAAATTTGTCTAAAAATTAAAAAAAAAAAATTAGGGATGGACTACCCTTAAAATTTAGGGGGATGAAAAATAGATGTTAGTCGATTCACAGACCTACTGAATACGCATATAAAATTTGGTAAAAATCGGTAAAGCCGTTTCGGAGGAGTACTGCAACAAACATTGTGACACGGAAATTTTATATATAAGACTAGCTGACCCGGCAAACGTTGTTTTGCCATATAAATAATTTTTACTGAATATTTTGGGAGAACTTCATGTAAGTGTGTGGACTACAACTACCCCTACCAATACCCCTACCACTACCCCTACCACTACCACTACGACTACCATTACTTATAATCGAAAACGTTCAATAAAAGTAGGAAATTATTAAAAATAAAAATCGCGATGGAAAAATAGGGGTTGATCGTAGAGGGTTGAAAATTCAGGGTTGTATGTATTTTCTAATGCTGTATCATAAAAAAAAAATTATCTAAAAATTTAAAAAAAAAATTTGGGGTGGACTACCCTTAACATTTAGGGGGATGAAAAATAGATGTTAGTCGATTCTCAGACCTACTGAATACGCATATAAAATTTGGTAAAAATTGGTAAGGCCGTTTCGGAGGAGTACTGCAACAAACAACACATTGTGACATGGAAATTTTATATATTAGACTAGCTGACCCGGCAAACGTTGTTTTGCCATGTATATTATTAAAAATAAAAATCGCGATGGAAAAATAGGGGTTGATCGTAGAGGGTTGAAAATTCAGGGTTGTATGTATTTTCTAATGTTGTATCATAAAAAAATACAAAAATAAAAATTTGTCTAAAAATTAAAAAAAAAAAATTAGGGATGGACTACCCTTAACATTTAGGGGGATGAAAAATAGATGTTAGTCGATTCTCAGACCTACTGAATACGCATATAAAATTTGGTAAAAATCGGTAAAGCCGTTTCGGAGGAGTACTGCAACAAACATTGTGACACGGAAATTTTATATATAAGATTTATATCTATATCTTTATCTTATATCCATACTAATATTATAAATGCGAAAGTGTGTTTGTTTGTTTATTTGTTTGTTTGTCCGGCTTTCACGTCGCAAGGAAGCTATTATGTATATGGTATTGTTTTTGTGTGTCGACATAGTGAGGAGGGTGGAGAGTGACGTAGGCTACTTTTTACCGCGGTAAAACATCCCCATGGGAAGATATCGATGTTTTGTTATTTGATAGATATTTAGTTCCGAATGTTATTAATAGATGGCGTTAGTAAAATTCATTTTCAAGTTCTGAATCACGTATATGATACACAAGTCATTGTTAATTCCCTTTGACCACGCGGGCGGAGCCCCGGGTAAAAGCTAGTCTATTATATTAGAGTATATATATTTATACTTATACTTATACTTGTACTTGTACTTGTACTTGTACTTGTACTTGTACTTGTACTTGTCCTTGTATTTGTACTTGTCCTTGTCCTTGTCCTTGTACTTGTACTTGTCCTTGTACTTGTACTTGTACTTGTACTTGTACTTGTACTTGTCCTTGTCCTTGTCCTTGTCCTTGTACTTGTCCTTGTCCTTGTCCTTGTACTTGTACTTGTACTTGTCCTTGTCCTTGTACTTGTACTTGTAATTGTCCTTGTCCTTGTCCTTGTCCTTGTCCTTGTCCTTGTACTTGTACTTGTCCTTGTCCTTGTACTTGTACTTGTACTTGTACTTGTACTTATACTTATACATACTTATATTTATTTTTATATTTATATCTAGTGGACGTCCGCAGCTTCGCTCGCGTTACACATTCACTAACTTCAAAAACGGCAAAGCTTCATACTAACTTTGCACCCCCGTTTTACCCCCTTAGGGGATGAATTTTCAAATTTTTCTCGCCGTAAAAACCATCCTTGAACTTCAACGAACATTTAAAAAAAAGAATTGGCCAAATTGGTCCAGGCGTTGTTGAGTTATGCGCTTACCAACACATTTTGCGATTCATTTTTATTATATAGAAGATATTCAAACTTGCAACTAACAAAACCAACAATGTGCGTAGCGATTACCCTGCGATTTTCAACTTGATGTGACAGCGTCAACCGGTTTTTTCCAGTCTCGCCGCGTACGCGACAAGCGGCCAGTGGCCACACATAGATGTCCCGCGTGCTTGTAGGAGTGCAACCGATTTGCACGTTCCTATGAAGCTTAATCTCTGTACCTAATATCTACTTTGTGGTATTAGTGTTCCTTAAACATCCATAGTCAATCGATTAATCGATAGTATTTCAACTATCGAAACCTATCGAAACTATCGATTGTCTGAGAAAACAATCGATATATCATTTACCTAGTTACACATTTTTATTTGGAACCCGCCGACGCACGATAGACGCACGCCGTTTTTACGTTTTTAATGTCAAAAAATTATGTTTTATTTTATACCTACTTTAAATATGTTTTAAAAATACTATTATGTTTGAGTTATTAATAAAAAAAATGTCAAAAAATTGTGTTTTATTTTATACCTACGATTCTCAAAAATGGAAAACTATCGAATTATCGATTGTATTTTAAAAAACAATCGATACTATCGGTATCTCTAACAATTTAAACAACAGCAGCAGACTTTAAATAAAACGTCTAAAACTAGCCTAGCAATTTGTCATCTATGCTGACCATAAATAATTAATTTGCGAAATAAATATCTGCCCCGCCCAGGATTCGAACCCGGATGTCACGGTTCGGCTTTCACCACTCGTCAATGGGTTAGATATACCAAAGGCTCTTGAATTTGTTTGGTGTCAGTTTACGAAGAAGGTACATTTTATGTTTAGCATTAATCAAACCAATTTTTCTTGCCGGAAACGCGTTATGAAATAATTACGATACAAAAATTGCGACTAACTGACTGAGCGGTCTAGTTAGTTACAGGTTACTTGTCAATAATGCGTAAAATGGAACGTTATGACGTTGGCGGCCATCTTGTGATATCTGTCAAATACTGTCAATTTAACCATTCCGAATCCGATTATTCCCGAATTTTCCGATTCGCTATTCGGTTTGTCTCAATATGACGCGAATTTGTGTTATATTTGAAATATAATAAGGGATTCGGGGGTAAAGCCAAGAAAAAAGACATAAACAATCCTCAAGTTTTATTAGGTTAGGTTCCGGTCTGCTGTTTACTTACGCAAAATAAAGGGACAGACAGCGCGAAGTGGGGTTTATCGAAGTTACGTTTTTGTGACAGTCCGATTTGTTTATCACGAAATTAGTTAGGTTAGGTTAGGTTTTAACAAAAAAGGCATCGACATCTCTGACAGTCTTCATATGTGTGTAATATTTGGTAAAAAATTTAATGAATTATCGAGTTTTTACGTTACGTTACAAACTGAGTTTTTACGTCTTTAAAGTAGAAATTATTTCCGATAAAAAAAAAATTGTGTCTTACAGGATGGTTGGTTAGGTTAGGTTTATGAAAATGCTAAATGAAACTACTATTCGTTTATGCACAACACCTAAATATAAGATGAAATCAAAATCCTTGAAAATTATAATTTCTTAACCTCAAATTTTTAAATTAACCTCAGAAACTCTTAGTTTAAAGCAGAAACTAAAAAACATTGTAGCTATGGTATTGTGATAGTTAACCGTTAATATTCTTCAACTTAAAACGTGACAAATGCACGAGGTTTGCTAATCAAATTCCCAGGAAGAGGGGATAAGAAGAAAAATCTTCAGAATAACATTATTAAAATAGTACTTAATAATATTTTAAGCTGGCACAGTAATTAATTAACATCACAACGATCACATGAAGCCTGTTAACTCGTAACAAGACCACAGATTAATATATAGTTACTACGTCAGACTCCCTTTTAATCCAAGGTCAATAGCACTTATCCAGAACAGTATCAAAAACACCTTCGTTTTTCCAGTTACCTTCGATCCAATTTGATTTCCACATTGTCCTGCCTGTATATGCACTATTTCACGCATTTTTCAATTCACAACCAACAAAACTGACCACTAAATACCACAACACACTACAAACTACACCAATAATTAACTAATCCTATTTTGAACGCTTGGGTAGAATGAGTGAGACCGGAATACGCGCTATCGGACGATATGTTATCAGATTCTTCGTTCGTATACATATAATACGAACGTATGCAATTGATAAGCAGTATTATTGGTAGACTTCTTGACGGAAACTATGACGAAATTTATATTACATAACTTTAATATGAATACGTAAATTTATTTATTCATGTTAAGATATAGGTAATTATTGTTTATATCGATATTTATTGGGTCTACCGCATGGCACTCACTAGGCTCACCTACCTATATTATACTACTTATATGGACATATATAAACACTTCATTCATAAACCTATCTGGTACAAAGAGTGTAATAATGTATTTTGTAAATTTGTACATTGTACAATATAGAGTGCGAGATCACAGTATTTTCCCAAAGGGATAGAGATCCCTTCGGCGAAATACTGATGTGATGCTACACTTACATAAATAAAATTCACGGTAATCTATAAGTATATTAAAGTTTAATCATATGAAGGTCAGCCTAAATTGTTTATCAGCCAATCAGGACGGCTCAGTATAATCAAATTAAGGTGTGGTGTCATACATGCCAGAATTACAGATGTATGTGTTGAGAAGGTATTACTTTGGTAGTAAATGTTATCGTTTTTTACTAGGTAAACTTTGATTAGCTATTCCTACAGATCAAGATAGACTTCAGTCGACTGCATTATGCCGCGATTTTATGGATATAAGATAGCAAACGAGCTAGCACCCCACCCATTACAACCGTGACAGACTTTGAAAAAGACTCAAATAGGGACTGAGATGGATAGTCCAGTTACCTAGTATTTGTGAGACGGTTAAAATTGATTGCTTAAATTGCTTGAATTAAGATGGTCGCCGGAATTGCAACCGGAAATTACATAGCGTAAACGGCTTTTTTGAAAGGCAGTTTCCGCTACGTTGCATCTAAATGCTGGAATAACATTCCCCCTCCGTTAGGAACCTGCGAAATTATCATACTTTTAAGTTAAAGGAATATCTTCTCCACCACTAAAAATGAAACAAGTGTTTTATAAATATGAGTAATTAGTTTTTTTTTATTCACAATTTGTTGTAGAGATTAGTTAGTTTAATTGTACTACATTTAATATATTAATATAGTATGTCAACAAGCGGGCCCTGCGGAAGTAAAGCGCTAGCAGTCTCCGGACTCCACCACAAAGCTGAGCCTGAAAATCGAGGTCCTGGACACAGATCACCTCCTAATCCTAATACCTAATGCACTGGTGAATTCAAGAATAACATTATTTACGTAAATGATCCTGTTTAGTCCCTAGTGGCAAGTAGTTAAATAGGTTCGTAAAATAAGAGTGTCAAACAAAAACTGCGTATTCTAGTTGATCACCACGGTCTCTTCTCATAGTTGAGCGTACCAGAGAGCGTACTTTATTACGGTGCTGCAATGTGGATTGACGGAGGGGTTAGTGGCCACTGGTTTAAAGTTTGTAAGCCCCCCGAAGGTTATTTTTTTCTCACAAAATACTCGTAACTTGCGATTATTTTAGTGTTCTATCCATATAAATGTTGAATTTATCACTTTCCCCACTACATCTATGCAAAACATCACATCAATCCATTATTCCGTTGAGGAGGAGGACAAACCAACAAATACACTTGCCCATTATTTTATATTAGTAAAAATAAGGATATTAAAATAAATGAATAATAAAAACCTATTTCGTTAGAGAGCCTCCTCTTTCTAGACGTAGTTCTCTACAGTCTGTGCTCACTTATAGGTAATAAATACCACAGAATATTTGACTTGTGATAGATACATACGTCACGTAGTTAGGGATGCAAGATTTAAAAAATATCGATATATCGATATTTAAATATATCGAACTATGTCGATATTGATTGTATAGAAATAGAAAAAAACTTTATTTCACATTTACAGCAGAGTACAAACACATAACAATAAGCTATAAAATTATACAATTACATATAAGGTACTGCAGTAGTAATGTGAAAGACGTAACGCACTCAGTTTTGCTACGGCATTAATGCCTCAACGCTAGTTTTCAGGGCGTCCGTTTTTGTCGCATAGTTCGGATTATAGTGATACATATTAGGTTAAGGTGTAGGCAGTGATATTTTTAAAATAATTGAAAAACCAAAAATAAAAATAAAAAATAAAAATCTTATACTTAAATATAATAATCATAAAAATTGAAATTGAGACTGGCAAAGGAAATGGAAGTAAGATTTACAAATTTGAAATTTGAATATATCGATATATATGTCTAGATGATCGACATATCGATATTTTTTCTTTTTTAAAGCTATTCAATGAAGTTATATTAGATATATCAAACGTTTACTGTACTTAAAGTAGTTTGTTTTTCAATGCCTTACCTATGTGAATAAATACAGAACTTTGAAGTATAACTCGTGCTTTTTTAACCGTCTTACATCAGAACTCCATTATATATAACTAGTGGACGCCCGCAGCTTCGCTCGCGTAGAATTAGACCCATTAACGACGTCTACCCGTCTAAAGACTTCAAAAACGGCAAAGTTTCATACTAACTTTGCACCCCCGTTTTACCCCCTTAGGGGGTGAATTTTCAGAAATCCTTTCTTAGTGCTCCCCTACATTATAAAAAGAACCACTGTGCAAAATTTCAAGTTTCTAGCCCTTATAGTTTAGGCCCTGCGTTGATATGTCAGTCAGTCAGTCAGTCAGTCAGTCAGTCAGTCAGTCAGTCAGTCAGTCACCTTCTCCTTTTATATATATAGATGTATGTACTCATCATAATAAACCTCCGATTTATGACGGTTAAAAAAGCACAGCATATAAGGTATTAACTTAACAGTTTACTCACCACAGATTAGAGTAGAAAAGATTTTGTACAGTGTTGCCAGTTTAATATTTAATTAATAATAATGTTTATTTTAATCAAGGCGGTTCTTTCGATATTTTTAAGATTATATTGAGTTTTCGATATTGATAAGTATCAATATATTTGGCATCGATATATAGATATTTATCGGTCTTCCGATATAACGTTGCAACCCTACCGGTAGTATCAACGATCTCATATAATTATTTATGTAGGTGTTTAGTTTTATTTATTTACAAGTATAGTTAGTTTGTAGTTTGAATGGAATTAAATTCTATAAGAAATGAGTAATAAACTAAACAAGAGAGTTAGAAAACCTTGAAAACATCGGTTAGCTAGAAGAATCGACAAGGACATGCATGATGTAGAAAGCCACAAAACCATTTTTAAATATTTCGTAGACCGGTGTGTAGTAAAAGTGTAGTAGCTCATAAATAATGAAATACGCGAAATTAATATTTTCCCTCGCAATATGTTGCACTGCAATCGTGGGAGATTACACTGTGTTTAAATCTAGAATGTCTCAGTCTTTTACTTTTCGCGCAATATCTGATAGTGTGGTCCATGCTACCATCGGTTTTTTTTCTTCACTGCTGTTCTTCTGTGGCATTACTATATCCAGCCAGGCAAAAGTCTACAACATTCTGTTTTGCACATTTATTTCATCATTTATTGACATAGACCATGCCTTGGTTGCCAGGTCATTTGTTCTAAAGGTAAGATTTATGGATATAATATAACAAATGAGAATCACCACCTATCCTTTTAACTACGACAAGGAGCGCTTCAAGCAGAATGATAAACGCACACTTACCATCAAGTGGCCCTTGCCTGTTTGTCTTAAAAAAAAATCTCTGCTACCAAACATTGAGCAAGGCTAATCTTTTCCAAGGTCTTTCTCAGTTAAGTTGGTACACAGAGGATTTCCAATATGTCAGAAATGGTACATTTTATCTTGTGGCTGTGATACTACCTCTAAACTCTAAACGAGACTTCATCATACCACCCACCTACTACCACTAGGTACCCTTTCTGTCTCCCACAGCAGTGGCTGGATTATTTATTATTATTATTTATATTGCACTAGCAGCTCCTAGAGCTGATACGTGTATATCACTGCACTTGTGTTCAATTTCACAGTTTTTATGCATATTTTACTGTAAGTACTAAAATCTGAAATTTATTTTAGGACTACGCTCATCTAAGCCAACGTGGTGTCTTCCACTGTACAACGTTCTGGATAATTATTTCTGGTGCAACACTGGCGTACAGTATCTTGATGAGGAAACTTAATATATATGTATTAGCATGGATGTTAGTACTAGCATTTACCAGTCACCACATAAGGGATGGTAATCGTAGAGGACTGTGGATGTTCCCATTTGGACATACTCCCCCAATACCAAAATACATGTATATAGCCCTTATATCTCTGTTGCCAATAGCCTTTTCATATACCTACGCTTATTTTAGACCACCTGACAAGCAAACCATACTTCATACTTTTGTTAGATAAATTATTTGAAAATATTTTACTACTAAAAAATTATCAATGAAATCTGTTCAAATTGGTAATAGTATTTTTTTCTCATAATCAAATTATTTTATGGATATGTAGCATGTAGTAAATGAATTGTTGCCTTGAGCACTACGATATAATAGAACAATTTTTTTTTTTCGTTTTTAGTATTGACATTAATTTATTAGTTTAAATATTGACTTTCAACATTTTAGTAACTCAGGGATAATCTTCCCAGAGCATCACCCAGTTATTGTAGAGGAAATATACCAGTAGTACAAGGTACATATTAAAATTATTATTATTATGTAGTATTATGTATTATTATGTAGTGAGTTCGGGTAAGACCACAGAAATTAATCAAGATAGAACAGTAAACTGGTCTTATACCCCATGCCACAATCTTGGTCGCAATCTTGCAATATACTACAAGATATCTCGCGTTCAGTCAGTGCGCTTCAATACTTGTTACAGTGTGTTACATTATCAATAGATTGTATTACAACTAAAACTAGTGTTTCACCTCACCATAGTGTGACGTCACATAGTAGGTACATTGGGCATTTCTGACGAAAAAAGTGATACTAATAATTTTAAGTAATTTCTGTGGGTAAAACTCACAATGAAGCAAGACTAACTAACTATGTTGGTTCCTGATATTTGTTGTTGTCCTGTATTTGTTCCTGAGTTAGTTGTTTATTTGACATACTCGTAATAGTAAATTAGAATAGAAATGTGTACATTATGAGATTATTAAAAGTGTTAATCTTGTTCCACAGTACCCCAACTCACTAAAGTTGTTTTTATTTATATTGTTAATCAGAATTACATAAATTTTGTAAATTTTACTTGATTATGTTATGAATATATGAAGTATGTTATCTTTGTTTACAGCTTTAGATGTAAGCAATAACCGTTGATTATTTGTTAATTTTTTTTATACCTAATTGGACTTGTTTTTTTAAAAAAATATATATTCTGTTTTTTTATGTATAGAAAAATTTTGAAAAGATCCATTGAAAACAAGCAGATGCTTGATATTCATGCCATTCTCACGGCACAAAGCTGAGTAGACCAGATAAATTATCATTAAGTAAGTTATGTATATATGTATGTTGTTTTGCAAAAAAAAAACTTGTTATTCATCTTCTATGCTCATTATTTTGTTCTTCAGTTTTAATCAAATATAAATTCAGACATACATATTTATTATTTCATTATATCTTGCTTTAAATTTTTAGTTTCTAAATATACTTATATAACAGGGATATCAAAAAATAAATTTTATAATCTGTTCATGAATATAACTAGGTAATTCTATCATTAAGTGCTTCATACACATAAGTAATGTACTGTTACCTAACTATCATATTAAGAAATAAAAGTTAACTTCGTTCATTAAGTTTTAGGAAACAACCTCAGTGGTTGGTCTGAGGAAACAACAGACTATCTCACAACTAACTTGTATGAAGAAACATATTCCGATCGCACGTATCCCGTCTCCCTGATTTATATTCACATGTTGAGTTCAAACACCTGATATCTAATGATACACTAACACTGGAAATGATATTCAAATCACATGGCATAAGATTGGCCGTAAAACTATCACGAAATACAAAATATAAAGCTCGTAATACTGACTTATGAGAGAACTAGTGGACGCCCGCAGCTTCGCTCGCGTCGAATTAGACATTCACTAACTTCAAAAACGGCAAAGTTTCATACTAACTTTGCACCCCCGTTTTACCCCCTTAGGGGGAGAATTTTCAAAAATCCTTTCTTAGTGCTCCCCTACGTTATAAAAGGAACCCCTGTGCAAAATTTCAAGTTTCTAACCCTTATAGTTTAGGCCCTGCGTTGATATGTCAGTCAGTCAGTCAGTCAGTCACCTTCTTCTTTTATATATATAGATATAGATACTGTGCCTAAAATGTCTTCCAAGAAATTTGAAAGTGCCCTCGAAGCAATCTAAAATACAGATAAAATGATGTTTTCCAATGAATTTAAATCTAGGTACCCTCTGTCTAACCTTATATAGAATAATAGCTATACTTGCTTATTATAGGGTACCTACCTGACTTAATAATGTTTATTCTGCAAATAAAAATATATAAAGCTACATACCCTTTTTAAGATAAAACTTCGACCAAACAGTATGATTATCTGTAAGTACTTACCTATAATTATTTTTAGAATATAATATTTTAGCTCAGAATAAGAAATGATTCGATGTTAAACGTACCTAGACACTAGAGCGCAACCCATAGGCGTCCCACTGCTGGGCACGGGTCTCCCCCACAGAAAAAGCTGCGGGAGGTGTAGAGCATACTCTACCACGCTGCTTCAATGCGAATTGGTGGGTTAGTGGCCAAACCAGTGTCAAATTTCGCAAGCCACCCGAAGGTCTTCGACAAGGCATAACGACTGTTTCCACCATTCAAAACAACCGGGACCGACGGCTTATTATGTCCTCCAAAGCACAGTACTGTAAATTAAATAAAAGATTTTGCCATTGCCACTAGCGGTCACCCATCCACAAACCGACTACCCCGTCGTTGCTAAACTCTTTCGATCACATTAAATCGATGCGTGCCATTGAGCTATGGACGCTACAAGCTAGACACTATTTGACAGTATTTTGTTAGTAATTTTTTGGTACAACGTGATAAGTAAAGAAATTTCAATGTTTATTTTCTGCTCTCTATGATCAACACGCTGCTCCAAGGCATGGCGGAGGTGTTTGTGGCCATTCAAGTGTCCTTGAAAGGGTTAATTTTATTTCGGTTGGACCAAGGACCTAATATCTACTTTGTGCCAAGGTCGTTTAAATAGTATACAATGTATATATTAGCATACAATGTATATATAGCATACAATGTATGTATTATGTCATAATACTATTGGTTGGACGTGCTTTTTCCGAAGCAGTTTCAATTCAAGTTACCAGTGCCACCAACATGGCGCGAAATTAAAGATGCGTTCCAAAATAAGCTTATGTAAAAAAACTGATAAAGATTTAAGCTAGTTCAGCCAAAACATGCGTTTATTTTTTGGGGACACGGGTGTCTCATTTACGTCAAAGGGTTAAATTACTAAAACAAGCTTTTAATTTACTTACTTTTATTAAAATTAAATCTTATTATTACTTAATTAATTATCGGTGTCAGTAATGAAGAAAGAATTACGGTCAGCGTTGTGAAACTGGTGGCAATGATGAAGCGGTAGTAGCGGTACCACCTTTTTAAACAAACCGTTTGATGTTTAAAGTTTGCATTGAAGAAATAATGATGTCAGTTGTCCTGTTGTTCCTCGATCACTCGAAGATTCTTGAAAGCGTGTCGTACAATAATTGTCGTTTTTCACTGTTATTCCTGAGCCATGTTGTTGTTTCTGAGCCATGCCACGGACTTCACTCTATGTCCATGCTGTTGTTCCTGAGCTACGTTGTTCTTCCTGAGCTTGTTGTTCCTGAGCCATGTTGTTTCTGAGCCATGCCACGGACTTCACTCTATGGCCATGCTGTTGTTCCTGAGCTACGTTGTTCTTCCTGAGCCATGTTGTTGTTCATGAGGCATGTTGTTCCTGAGTTGTTCTACTGCTCCCCAGGCCATACGACGCTCTCGATCCAGGGCAGGTAGCTGGCGACGCGCGTGTAGATGGCGGGCCGGCCGGTGGCGCAGCGCTTGCCGAACGACACCACGCCCAACACGTGGAAGATGCACTGGTTCTCGCGCGACGCTACTTGCAGGGGAGAGCCCGAGTCGCCCTGGAAGGACAGGAGTTAGGCATGACTGCGGAATATTTGGAGGATACCAGGCGTTAACGATACAAGTGAGTGCCGATAGATGGCGCTGTTTTATTAGTTTCAATGAGTACTAGAGGGCACTGAGAGAAATAGGAAGTGTTTTATTTTCTGCAGATTGCCATGGGTGGGGTTGGATACACATGCACAGTGTCGGTGTGCATTTTAAAGGGTGTGCTTCCAATGATCCAGATTTGCGGAGCGAAGCGTTGTTCTCATTCATTACACGCTGCTTCTGCTGTTTATATCGTGAAATGAAACGCCCACTCAGATAGTATATTTGCTGAAACGCACTTTGAAAATTATCTTGTTTATTCGCACACAGTTGCTAGACATACACGCCGCTAACTGTACCTGGCACGTGTCCTTCTTGCCGCGCAGCTCGCCCGCGCACAGCTGCGAGCCGGAGAAGCCCTGCCAGTGGCGGTTGGTGGTGTCTCGGAGCAATCTGTTGCAGTAGTCGTTTGGGAGGAGAGAGAGCGACACTTTCTGGAGTTCCTTCACGGTCGTTTGTTTGGCTGAAACATAAATATAGATTTTTATGATAATGATAATGATTTATTTGCAAAATGTGGTTAAGTACATCTTTAGGATGGTCAAATAATATATAGGTGCCTCATATTTGCCATTTTTATGGCATGCAAAATTAGATAACATTTATTTATTTTAAGGTTAGTTATTTATTTACGGCTAATGGACGCCCGCAGCTTCGCTCGCGTGGTATTAGACATAACAATAGTTTCGTTTACACCTAGTAATAATATATAGCCTATGTCACTCAGTGAAGATGCAGTTTTCTAATGGTGAAAGAATTTTTGAAATCTGTCCAGTAGTTTTTGTGTGAAAACCATAGAGGAATAAAGAAAAAAACCTTATTCCTCTATGGTGAAAACATTACAAACAAATCTTTCCTCTTTATAATATTAGTATAATTATAGAAGTATGAAAGTATAGATATTTGTTCCGCTGTACACTACACATATACATATTACTTTGTGTCCATAAGTATGACTTAAATGCATAAACGCATCAGGTGACGTCGCAATTCAGTCGCATATTTCCATAAATTTCGGAATTTGTTCGGAAAGTTCGCACTTGTGTTTCAGTCAAAACAGCGTCATCTATTGGCACTCACTAGTATTATTTAAACTCCAGCCAGTGCGGCAGCGCCCCGCGCTTTCTATACTACTATAACAGCGCTATCTATTGGCACTTACTGGTACCATTGACACCAGCCCTCCGCTAGGAGTAATAGTGTTCTGTGCTCCAGCCAGTGCCCTGGTTAATCGTATTAGTCGAAACATATGAAATAGCGCCATCTATCGGCACTTACAGGTATCATTCACGCCCCAGCCAGTTGCAATGGCCTTTGTATGCCCTCCGAAATCCGGTTCGCTCCACAGGCAGGCGGGACGGATGGTCGAGTCGAAGTCGACGTCAGTGTTCAGTTCCAGCAGGGCTATGTCGTTGTACTTCGACGGCGGCTTGTAATCAGGGTGCTTGTGGATCGTCTTGATTGGGACCTAGAAGTTTGAAGCACAGAGGAATTAATGTACTTATATCTACTAGTGGATGCCCGCAGCCCGCAGCCCGCTCGCGTAGAATTAGACCCATTAACGACGTCTGCCCGCGTTCGGGTTGCTCACATGACTTCAAAAACGGCAAAGTTTCATACTAACTTTGCACCCCCGTTTTACCCCCTTAGGGGATGAAGACTGATGCAAAAATTAGATAAAAACAATCCTTGATGCGGATTATATATCTGCTAAAATTTCAGCTCGATCTGTGCAGAACTTTTTGAGTTTTTGAAACGTACACAAACCAACATAACATTTTTATATACAGGGTTATTGGTAATTCGACGTATTCCCGTTAGGAGGTGATAGGGGTGACTATTTGTGATAATTTTAACCCCCATATGCATTATGCAAAAGTGAACCATTTTCGAGTTATCAAGCTTTTCAGCTTTTTTCAAAATAAGTCAGAAATGCAACATCAAAAATTTATTAAAAAAAAAGTATCAATTAAAATCTATTTTTTTCTTCTGATTTATAAAAACGATTAAACAATGCTTATTTATCAACATTAAAACTACAATTATCGGTCCAACTTTAAAAATGCGAGACGATTAACGATATTACTTCAATATTTTTTGAGATTTATGTCCTCTAAAATGCCTTAAAAACAAAAAAAAAATATATCAAACTTGGCTTGCAGATTTTTTTAAAAACATAACCGTTTTCTTAGCTTTCCAACAAGGCATAACAACTATGAACTTATTTTAAAAAAAGCTGAATAATAACGATCACATAGGAAGCAGGCGGAAATTTGTATTCGAACTAAACTTAAGTTCTTTCTTTAAAATTTTCAAAAAATTTATTAAAAACAATGCCCAATGTAAATAAAACAAAAAGTTTATATAACCAGTAAAATTTTAGTAATAATAATAATTAATAATAAGTAAGAATTAAGACATTTAGTAATTTTGCCTAATTAAAGTTCTTGCTCGAACGGACTTCCACTATTGTGAGACAATACGAGAAATAGAAATCAACCGGCGTTAAGACCGGACTCCTCGTAGGCCACGGAATTGGTCCTGGTTAATGCCGGAAAACCACCAGTCCGTTTTTAGTTATTAATTACAAAGATATGTGCAAGAATTTATCGATGAACCAATTTTGCTCGCTTACGAATTTTTTTTAACAAATGAAATGCTTGAAAACTTGCCTTTGGCTATAAGGCAAAACATGATATACTAGCAAGACGGATGTCACACATTTTGGTGTCAATTAGGCGATGACTTGATAGCCATTTTCCTAATCGTTGGATAGGGAGAGGACCCATTCCATGGCCTACGAGGAGTCCGGTCTTAACGCCGGTTGATTTCTATGTCTGTGTGTTGATTTCTATGTCTATGCGTTCACATGAAATCCTTAGTTTACGACGTCTCGCCTGTGTCATCCGCGTTAGAACTCAAAACAAAAATTATAAACGCAGCTAATGTGATTCGAAATAATTTGACCACTTCAGCAGTTAAGTTACACCTCAGAAAAAGAATGAGACTTTGCGTACGCAATAGGGGAAGTCCCTTCGAGCAAGAACTCTAATTAGGCTAAATTACAAAATGTCTTAATTGTTACTTATTATTAATTGTTATTATTACTAAACTTTTACTGGTTCTAAATTTAATTTTTAATTTATATTTTTTGTTTTATTTACATTGGGCATTGTTTTTAATTATTTTTTTTGAAATTTTAAAGAACGACCACAAGTTTAGTTTGAATACAAATTTCCGCCTGCTTCCTTTGTGATCGGTTTTTCTCAGTTTTTTTAAAATAAGTTCATAGTTGTTATGCCTTTTTGGAAAGCTAAGAAAACGGTTATGTTTTTAAAATAATCTGCAAGCCAAGTTTGGTATAAGTTTTTTTTGTTTTTAAGGCATTTTAGTGGACAAAAATCTCAAAAAATATTGAATTAATATCGTTAATCGTCTCGCATTTTTAAAGTTGGACCTATAATTGTAGTTTTAATGTTGATAAATAAGCATTGTTTAATCGTTTTTATAAATCAGAAGAAAAAAATAGAGTTTAATTGATACTTTTTTTTTAATAAATTTTTGATGTTGCATTTCTGACTTATTTTGAAAAAAGCTGAAAAGCTTGATAACTCGAAAATGGTTCACTTTTGCATAATGCATATGGGGGTTAAAATTATCACAAATAGTCACCCCTATCACCTCCTAACGGGAATACGTCGAATTACCAATAACCCTGTATATAGATTGATATATGTTTTTTATTTAGTTAGTTTTAATCTTTTATACTTTGCATCAACCCGCGAACACCTCCCTCCCTCCCACGTAAGAATGCATGCACATACAACAATTAAATTATACACGAACAAACGCACCGCCAACACGTATTATTCGCCCATTCATTTCGCCCCAAAACGGAGTATTCCTAGAGTAAGTTGACCAAAGACTTGTTTTTTTTAAAGGAATTTTCCTGTTTGGTCCTACCAACCTTTACAGCGTCATCGAACAGAGTCTCAATGACGGGTCAAAAATCTAAGTAAAAAGTAGAAAATAAAAGTAGTTGACAGCGTGGTGGACTATGACCTCACCCGAATTCCGAGAGGAGACCTGATCTCAACAATGGTAAAGGGTTGTGGATGTGTTGTGTGTTAGTGGAAGAGGTTGCAATAGGCATGATGACATTATTAAAAAAATTAAGAATAAATGGTTTTAGAGGAACCAGTATGCTGAATAATTACTAAAAAATGATCAAGTTTTAATAAAAACATTGAGATTAAACAGATTTTCAATAAAATAAAAGTAAAAAATACAGCTATCAGCCATGTTAACTGAAACGCCAATCAGAGCGGTTGACGTCACGCCTCAATAATATTCATCCTGTCGTTTGGGCTTCTGTTATAAATACCACGGCATCTTCTGTTATAATATCTAGGCGTGATGTCAAAGTGGACGCCATGACACCTACGAGCGTTTTCGCGCTAATTTTATAGTAGACTAGTGGACGCTCGCAGCTTCGCTCGCGTAGAATTAGACCCATTAACGACGTGTACCCGTCTAACGACTTCACAAACGGCAAAGTTTCATACTAACTTTGCACCCCCGTTTTACCCCCTTAGGGGGTGAATTTTCAAAAATCCTTTCTTAGTGCTCCCCTACGTTATAAAAGGAACCCCTGTGCAAAATTTCAAGTTTCTAGCCCTTATAGTTTAGGCCCTGCGTTGATATGTCAGTCAGTCAGTCAGTCAGTCAGTCAGTCAGTCAGTCAGTCAGTCAGTCACCTTCTCCTTTTATATATATAGATAGGAAAAAATTCAATAATTTGCGTTAAAACTCAATTTATTGCTGAAATAATGTTTTTTTTTTCGAAATTTGGATGTGTACCTACATTACAGAAGGCAATTTTAAAATCTGTCATCATGCTAATTCACTCACGTCTATGGGGTTGGCGCCGTCCCTAACGCTGGGGTCGATGTTCTGGTCCCCCAGGCGCACGATGGTGGGCTCGCTGGGCTGGGCGCGCGGGTCGTAGGTGCAGTGGCCGGCCGTCAGCACGAAGCGCGAGCTGATCAAACTGCCCCCGCAGTTGAAGGCGTACTCGCCGTCTAGGTCCACCCAACCCACGGCAGCCTGTGACGAAATTTATTGTAAAATTAAATGGTAAGTCAAAGTCAAATAATTTATTTTGCTATGAGGTGATTAGACACGCTTAACGAAAGTCTAGGTAACTACAAACTACTTAAAGAAAAGTGATACAAGTATAATGCTATTCTACTACTGATCAGTATAAGGCAAAGGATTAGCTATTGATCATTGAATGAATAGCTAATCCTACACAGGTGCCTAACCTGCCTTATGGCTAATTTACAATAATTACCTACCACTAAGCTAAGCTCTAAGTCACGATAGACTATCGTAATGTTATTAATTTACCTATTTTAATTGACACATTATATCTTGTGGATAGGATGTCTTAAGTCAAGTAGCGTCCGTAGCCCAATGGCTCGCGTCGATTAAATGTGATCAAAAGAGTTAAGCAACGACGGGCGCGGTCGGTTAGTGGATGGGTGACCGCTAGTGGCAAAATTTCATGGACGCAGCCGTGCTTCGGAGGGCACGTAAAGCCGTCGGTCCTGTTGTTTTCAATTCAACAGTACCTAGTTAAGCCTTGTCGAAGACCTTCGGGTGGCTTGAGAACATTCGACACTGGGTTGGCCACTAACCTCTCCACCAATCCGCATTGGAGCAGCGTGGTGGAGTATGCTCAAGACCTCCCGCAGCAGTGTCTGCGGAGGAGACCCGTGCCCAGCAGTGGGACGTTTATGGACGGAACGCAGTCGACTTCAACTCGTTTGTGTTACGCGTCCCAACTGAACATCTGTCGACCTTCCTGGACGCAGAGCTGTGGCCGAAGGGTGTCGTGTTCCGCAAATATCGCGGACGTTGGCGACCTCCGGGTGTCACCGGACGGACACGCGCCAGCTGGCGCGACATATAATTAAGTTATAATAATTATGTATGTTAGTCTATAAGGTATTTTTTTATGGGCCTTGTGCCTGAAATAAAAAAATAAAAGATTAATCGCAATAATAAATCGCAGCGAAGCGAAGATACACTAACGCTAAGCTAGTTCTAACCATGTGAGGGAATTCCCCTTGCTCCGCGTCCTCTCCACCCACGATCAGCTCCACCCCAGTGTAGTCACACTTCGCCGCCGAGATGGACAGTCTGTCCGGGTCCGGCACCAGCGCTATGAACTGGACCGACTGCGTCACGGCTTGGCTGTACTCCGTGCATTCTGGGGGACAGAAAACAGTACTGTATTTTTTTATTTTATTTTATAAGACACGCCAACAACGTTACACACATACCTAACATTTACAATTAACGTTTATCAAAGGTATATAGCATAGGTATGAATATAAATTACAGGCATAAATAATAATATAATAAATAATAAATATCTTGGACATTCTCACACACGGCCATCTGACCCCAAAGTAGGCGCGAGCCTGTGATATGGGTGTCAGAGACTGATATACATACATAGATATTTTTAAATACATACTTAAATAGATAATATTAACATCAAGACACAGAACAAATACAAGTGTTTGTCACACGAATATTTGTCCTGAGTGGGATTAGAAATATTTCGAACCCACGACCCCTGGCGCAACAGACAGGTTCACTACAGATTGTGCCAACGGGCCCGTCATTTATTTCAAAAGTAGACAATACAAATTAACAAAACACAATTAATGAACGATAAAAATAAAATTGAATTGGCTACTTGATGAAAAGGGGCCGCACTCAGCGTTGGCCGTAGCTGTAGCAGACCACGACCGCTGGTTTTCAAACTTTTCGTAAACTTAATTTAAACTAAAAATAAATTATATTAAAATGCCAATGTTATTACATTACTATGTTCCTTACTAATTTCAAGTTAAATAAAAATAATAATACTTTGTCCGACCCGAGTATCGAACCCGAACCTCTATCTTAATACCCAAGACCATTAGACCGACGAGGTACTTTAATTCATGCATCAACAAGAATACTCACTTCTTTGGCTCACTCTTCCGTTTTTTTGCTTATCTTTTGACCGCGGCGTACTGGAAATCAGAAAAAAAAAAATATAAGAAAAAATAAAATTAGGTATGTATACCTATGTTATAATAAAATTATGTATATATAATTAGAGTTCATAATTTATGTCATTCTTATGAACTTAACGATTGGATCATTTGGATCATTATTGAGTTGTAATGTTTGTTTGTTTCTGGATGACATATTTAATTTGTAATTTTATATACAGGCTGTTACAAAAATACCCGTAAAGCCGAAAGGAGGTTAAATGGGGCCTTATAACGAGTCCATTAATAATATTTAAGAACCGCAGTAACGCTGTATAACATACCCCAAAAAAATTATTATTTTCACTGATGTGCAAACCCTATTTCAGTAAAATTAAAGAGTAAACTACCCAGAATGTACAGTACATTTCTACCTAATTCGCGGAACGACAAGAATTTTAAAAGACCTAACCTAACGAAACAACCTAAACGAACACTTACTTTTTGATAATAAACGCCAAATTTAAAGAAACGGTTGTTTAAATTAATATTAATAATTTAAATCGTTGCCGATACAGTTCGCGAGCACGATTTAATGCTATCCTCATGGACTACGCATAACATCATATCGTAATATTTCGAGTTAGAAAGCATCGTCATTTTGCAAAAAAATGTTGGAAAAATAGGTAAAATAGGTACGTAGGCCTTTCTGTTAAATAATCTGGTTCACTGACATGACAGCTTACTAGGGTTGACTAAATTTTTGGGTTTGATAATTAATTATATTTTTACGGGGTATTTTGTATAACACGTTGTATATTTTTTATAATTTTTCTTTGTTTAATTGTAGGTTATTTAAGTTGTACTTGTTAATTCGTTTGTTGTCATTAAATACCTGTTAAATATTCTATAATTTAAAGCTACATTTGGGTATAAAATATGTACATATTCACTTTTAAAAATCACAGCGTCACAACAATTTCTTGCCTTTAATACCTATTGTATCTACCTACTGTCTGCATTGTTGATCATACATACCTAATGCGTATGTTACATCTTTGTTACACCTGTGATTGATGCAATGTTCTATCTAACGGGTAATATCACAGAACAGATAAAGGAGGTTCTGTGGGTAATATTGAAGGTCGATTTAGGACCATTATTTTTGTTCGGATAATATTAATCTAGCTAGTTAGTTTATGGCATGTTTATGGTAAGTAACTTTGACTTTGCTTATCTCGCACTAAGCAGGCTTCAAAGACCGCATGATAAATACCAATTTTGTCATAAGTCAAAGTTTATGTCCGATAGCTTATAGATACCTAGATAACCTATACCGGATATAGAAAATGTTGAAGTTTGTATGAACAAAGAATTTGTCACAAAACATTTTGCACTCACGTCGACTTAAGTTAAATCAGACCACAGAAGTATAAAGAAGTACACTAATATTATAAAGAGGAAACATTTTTGCTTGTAATGTTTTCACACAAAAACTACTGGACCGATTTCAAAAATTCTTTCACCATTACAAAGATGCATCTTCACTGATTGACATAGGCTATATACTCGTAATATTACTAGGTGTAAACGAAACTAATGTTATGTCTAATTCCGCGCGAGCGAAGCTGCGAGCGTCAGTAGGTAGGTAACACGGATTATGATCGGCCGAACTGCGGGTGAAGCTAGCTTTTGACTTGTGGTAATCATTGGTGTAGCTTACCCTTGACCCTTCTGGTGAATGGATGGTCTACCATCAAGATTTGCAAGATTAGGTAATCCATACTTCCATACTAATATTATAAATGTGAAAGTGTGTTTGTTTGTTTGTTTGTCCGGCTTTCACGTCGCAACGAAGCTATTATATGGTACCTATGGTTTTTGTGTGTAGAGATAGTGAGGAGGGTGGAGAGTGACGTAGGCTACATTTTACCGCGGTAAAATATCCCCATGGGAAGATATCGATGTTTTGTTATTTGCTAGATATTTAGTTCCGGATGTTGTAGATGGCGTTAGTAAAATTCATTGGCAAGTTCTTATCTTAGTATCTTTTAATCGTGGAACTGTCACTATTCATCCATCACAAATGTGTCATGTATGATAAACAACTAATTGTTAATTCCGTTTGACCACGCAGGCGGAGCCGCGTGTAAAAGCTAGTTCTGCATAATTTTGTCGTACCTTTATTCTGCATAAATTCTGTACGGAAAACCTTTTGACGCGGGTAGAACCGCGGGGGTATCTGAAAGGGGGCGAAAGAATAAAAAATGAAACACCACATACGTTTGTCCTTTCGGAGGAGGAGTCTGCAGGATGCTGGTGCCGTCGCGGCAGCAGACCAGCGCGTCCTGGAAGGAGTGGTTGCAGAACGTGGGCTGGATGCCGTTCAGCCTGCAACAAATGATATTTTAAAAAATTAAAAAAAAAAATACCCGCCACATTATTCTACTATTCAAGACCTTTCATTTGATATCCATATTGAGGGAGTTGTTAAAAAAATATACATGTATTCCGCCATTTTGTGGCGGCGGCCATCTTGGACCGATTTTCATCAAACACAGCTAGGAACACTAACGACTAATTCGTCTTGCGTCGGGGGTTAATAACGGTAGAAAGGTAGAGGTAGGTAGAAACGGTACCTAAAAGATAGGGGTACATTTGTGTGCTCCATCTTTCACCAGTTATGATAGGTGCCATGTGATCGAAGGTGCCATGTAACAAAACGAAACCCGTTGGCGCAATCGGTAGTGAGCCTGCCTGTTGCGCACGGGGTCGTGGGTTCGAATCCCACTCAGGACAAATATTCGTGTGACGAACACTTGTATTTGTTCTGTGTCTAGATGTTAATACATATTATTATCTATGTATTTAAGTATGTATTTAAAAATATATATGTATGTATATCAGTCTCTGAAACCCATAATTTCCCGCCTACTTTGGGGTCAGGTGGCTGTGAGTGAGAATATCAAAGATATTGAAATTATATTTATTATATTCTGCTTGTTGTGTGGCCTGCTCCGGCGCTACAGGAGGGCTCCGGGATCTCTTGTAGAACGCGCCGGTCCCCTCCGGCACTGCGCCCAAGACGGGCTCTTCCCGGTTTACACAACGCTGTACAGCCACAGCCAGCGTCGTCTTTCCCGGGGTCACATGATGGACGATTCGAGCTCCCACTCTCACCGCCCGCAACCCGACAGCCAGAAGTCCCCTTTTAGTCGCCTTTTACGACAGACAGGGGCTACCGCAGCACTATTCTGGTCCCGAGCTACAGGGACGAGACCCTAGAACTCTAGCCCAGACTTACTGGTAGTCATCCCTGGCGGAGACGCACTGGCGCGCCGCGGTGCACGTGCCCACCACGTTGGTGTGCCGCTCCACGCACGAGTCCCCCTCTGCAGACAGACATGCCCACCAATTACACCCTATCTGAATATTCCTTATTTTTGAAGTGAAACTTCTTTAGGCGCATGAGGGTATATTTTTTTACGGATGAAACGGAAATGCGTCACGCAGCATGCAACGTTTAGAGAGAGAGAGTAAGGGCGATCGAGAAAAAATACACGCTATTGGTTTGTGTAATGAAAATTAAATTGAAATTAAAACTTATAAAGACTAACATAACTTATGTTTTGTAATAAAACAACAAGACTTTCAAATGAATATTTATATTTAATCTGTTTCTGTGTATATTTGAATATTTCGCCAAAGAAGTTTCACTTCTGACATGTGTACTTTGTACGCACGCACTTTTTATTTTATAGGATTTTCGCTTCATATTTGGAATAAGTCGTTACCTGATTAATTAATAAAATATAGGATAGGCAGGAGGTTATAGAGTTATAATGAGAAATGTTTGCGTTCGGGGTGATTTTTTACCCCCATACCAGTTAAGGGTTAACTTTAGGCTTGATTAAATTAAATTTAGCATACGATATATTCATCACTCTGTCATGACTGTACGTTTAGATTTTTTTCCATTATTTGATTAGTGAACACAAAAATAATCATTTAAAATCACCAAAATCGAATTTTATTGATTTTTCAGACATCCAAGATACTGTATATTGAAAAAAATTGATTCAACTACCTCTTTTTTGGGTTGCTGCAGACCCTATCAAAACTAGAAGAGACAGAGCACATTGATACTTCATCTTGCAGTGTTCCTAGAAATCCCTCGAACCGTAAGATTGTAAATTTTATATTTCAGCTTTCATTATTTCACAATAATTAACCTGGAACAATAGATATAAATAATTAGGACAATGTATACCATACCGCTCGTATAAAGAAATGTTGCCTTGCTTAGATGTCCGGTTGGAAAGGTTCTTTTTATTACTATAACTTATTTAGAGCAGTCTTCTTCAGGGGTAGAAACCTTTTTTGTTTTTGTTTTACGAGTGGGGAACCGGCGGACGAGGAATATTCTAGAAATTCTAGACATGGTCAGCGGCTTGTTGAGTTAGCCATTGATCCGTTCAAGCGTACAAACTTGCGTCGCAATGTATATGGGATGTGTATTAAAATATATGTACCTACCTATAGTTAAATTCCTGACGACATGAAGACTTTCGATTAATAAATTTAAAACACAAATAAAACAGCGTTTAGTAAACTATTATGATTTAAGGGTATTATTCAACCAGAAATTTTGACATTTTATTTGGAATTGTATGGCATTTAATTTTAGTTAACAGAACTGACATGATCGTAATATCTCCAGTGACATGGTAAATAAAATTTTAATAAGAATAGAATATATTTAAAAAAAGTTTAGGTATATGTATTTATATTTGCGTAACACATTTTGGTTAAAGTTGATTGTGTGCCCAAACAGTAAGATCTTGTTGTAAATACTCAACTTTAAAGCAAATAAACCTGTTATTGTACACCGGGTTCAAATCCAGACTCCGAATTACTACTGGGAATTTAAAGCAACCAACCCAATTATTCTTCGCCCGACCCGGAAATTGCACCTAGGACCGCTTAGCAGTAGCGCTTACGACCACTAGACCAACGAGTTAGTCAAGTGAGCTGGTGATACGAATGTTAGTTGGTCAGTCCGCTAGTTATGAGGACTGGGATAACTGTTAGTGAATGTTAATGTTAATTTTAGTGTTTGTTGGTAAGTGGCTCGGTTCGAGACCCGTTCTAAGTCGGTCACATATCTTAATATATATATTTCTTGTGTACGTACGTGTGTGTGACAGTGAACTCCTCCTAAACGGCTGGATAGATGTTGATGTTGAATTTTGAATTGAATTTTTTGGGTGTGTTCAAGGGGATTCGAGGATGGTTTTGATTCACAATTTGATTGTTTATTTATTTACTAGTGGACGCCCGTAGCTGCAGAATTAGACATTTACTAACTTCAAAAACGGCAAAGTTTCATATTAACTTTGCACCCCCGTTTTCTTAGTGCTCCTTATAAAAGGAACCCCTGTGCAAAATTTCAAGTTTCTAACCCTTATAGTTTTTAGGCCCTGCGTTGATATGTCAGTCAGTCAGTCAGTCAGTCAGCTTCTTTTATATCGCGAATATAGAAGATTTGTATTTAAAGAATCTGTTACAATGTTAAGCAATTCAACGGCGTACTATTTTATGCAATAAATTAAAGGCTTGCACAACATTGTTATTATGTATACATTGTAATCAGACTACAATCTATACCTAAGTATCTATTTTAAAAGTTGATACTTATAGCTTCATAACCGTTGATGTAGACCTAAAATGTAGATTTGTTTTTAAATATGTAATGGGGACTATCGTTTCTTTGCTCACCAGTTGGCGCCACTGTTGAATATGATCCAGAGTTATAGCTGTCAAAGGCGACTATATGAGATCAGCGCCAAAAGAAAGTTTTAAATCTTAAATCTCATTATGTTTATTAATTATTAATAACTATCTATCATATCGAATAGCTATGCCGCAATGTTGTGCAGTTCCGTTTTGTTCGGAAAAAAAAGGAGGACACATGTTTCCAAAAGATAAAACTGTTTTAAAACAGTGGCTAGTGGCGATTAGCAGGAATAACTATATTCCGACAAAACATTCTCGTGTTTGTAAAAACAATTTAACCCCGAGGAATAAGTGTTACCCAAAGAATTAAATACAGAAAATCATAAGTAATTATCTTTCTTATTCATCCTGATTTGAATAACTTTTATATTAGGTACATTCATCTCTTTTAAGACATCTTGTACCTCTTCTGTTCACAAATATTCAGCTAGGCACAGAACAGATAAAGGATACATACATACACACAGACATACCGAGCTAATAAAAGCGTGTAATAAAACTTGACTAGCTAAACTGACGCGACCACAGAAATCCAGTTATTTATATCTTAATTAATTTAATTTTCAAGTAGGTCTTTCCTTGTTTATATCATTATCATGATATTTTTTACAAGGTTTGTTCTACGAATAGATATTAAGAAATAACTTTACCTATATTCCTTAACATAACTGCCATGGTTAGTGAACAACCAGTAAGTTTTCCTGTTTATTTCTACTATAGTTAAGCATAGAAACATAACATGATATTACGTTTATTTTCCCGATGGAAAATAATTATAAAAATAATATATAATATTAATAATAATATTAATATACCCCATCACCATGTAGGCAAAATTGTTCATAGATTAATTCATACGCCGGCATTTATCCAAACTCCAAGCGAGGAATTTCATGAAAAAAAAATACCTGTGGAGGATCGCAGCTTCGCTCGCTTTGAATTAGACATAACAAAAGTTTCGTTTACACCTAGTAATATTATATAGCTTATGTCGCTCAGTGAAGATGCAGCTTTGTAATGGTGAGAGAATTTTTGAAATCGGTCCAGTAGTTTTTGTGTGAGATTAAAAACTAATCTTTCCTGTTTATAATACTCATATTAGTATAGATATTATGTAGATAATACTTGCTTGGACCCGAACGTCGAACTGTAACTCGGGCCGAGGCAGTGTTTATATCTAGCAGTAGGTATTCCAATCCTGACTAATCCTGATTATTATATATATAATAATTCATTTATTCAGAAAACAGTTTAACAAAATTTATACGTTGTTGGGACATCCTTGTAAGTAAATATATTACCTGTGCCAGGATGTCCCGCTCTTCCGTGGAGAATGTTTTGTGAATTAAACTTATATAAAAGGAGTAAGAGACAAATAAATAACATAGAATAAATTAAACAAAACTAACACATACATAAGATTTTTTTTAAGAAAATATGTAAAACTACTGGGAATAAAAGGCTTTTTTATTTTTATTTTATTTTATTTTATTTATAAAAGGAGAAGCTGACTGACTGACTGACATATCAACGCAGGGCCTAAACTAAAAGGGTTAGAAACTTGAAATTTTGCACAGGGGTTCCTTTTATAACGTAGGGGAGCACTAAAAAAGTATTTTTGAATATTCACCGGGGGTAAAACAAGGGTGCAAAGTTAGTATGAAACTTTGCCGTTTTTGAAGTCAAGTGGACAACCCGTATAATTCTAAGCGAGCGAAGCTGCGGGCGTCCAGTTAATATATAAATGGGAAAGTTTGTTGGTATGTCCTTCTTCTCCTCAACGGAATTATGGATCGACGTCATTTTTTACATAAATACTTTTTAGCCCGGAAAATTGCACTGTTCTCGCGAAATGGACAAATCACATAAATAATTGTTCGATTTTTTTAATCTACTCGTATATTAAGCATCGATTTTTAATCTATTGATGGCTAATTGTATACTGGTACTCCTTGTAGCTTGCCGTCGATAAAGGCTGTACCTGCTTACTTAAATAAATTAAAAAAAATTGAATTATTAAAAAAGTTTTTAAAAAAAAAAGCTTTTTATTACTTTTTTTTTATTTACGTGCATTGTCATCGGAACCAAATATGTGTGCCGAATTTCAGCTCGATAGCTTCAGTGGATGTGGGTGAAATATTGATTGCAAGATTCCAGGACATACATAGATACATACGAGTGAAGTTAAATAAAAGCTTTTAATAAAATGCCTGGATGGGAAAGGGTATTCTGCATGTAAAACGATTTGCGGTGGATGAGGCGGAAAAGCCGGTAAAGAATATTATACTTTATGCCGTTAATAAGATTAGCTACGTAGGTACTAAGAGCCCAAGTGAATTATTATTTTTTGTTTTCGATGTTTGTGCTGTATGAACTTGAACGTAATAAGCAATCGATAAGGTTCAAAATACTCACGCCGACGCTGTAAAGGTCAATAAGACCACAGTCAGTCACTTACATTACAAAAAAAACTCACACGTGAAGAATTATTTTAAATCCACTACAATAATATACATATTAAGAAAATACAAGGTACTTAACTCAAAACAATTTCTTATATTTCATTAACTAAAACGGTTCTATTTTGGATAAACACTTTTTTATATGTGAAGCGTAATTTAATGTGTTTAGTATACGAGTGGTATGTGAGGAGCAAGGTCCGCCACTGAGCCAGTCAGGCCGGTGTTAATAACATACGTGAACACAATTTGCATAAGAATCTTGTGCGCCCGCGCAGCCTTGCGATTTTGCGCCATTTTTGATGTGAAACATCTTTAGGCGGAGGGCAAACCAAATTTTTGGCGAGGCGAGCGTGGCGAGCGTTGCGAGCGAATATGGAATATACATTATATACTATACAGTTCCGACAAATGACGGTCGGAAATTATTTTATTAATAAAATACAATACCTCATTAAATTTTTTTTTTTTTGTTTTAGTTATTTATTTGTTTCAAACTAGCATTTGACAATAGAAAATAAATAATTAATCCCTCCCATTCTGAGAGGAGACCCGTGCCCAACAGTGGGACGTCTATGGGTCGCAGAGATTATCACCTTCTTTTTCCTCTTGCTCGCTTTTATTTATAAAATTGGGACAGTGATAAAAACGGTAAGCTTTAATATATTTTTAACTTTTTAGTTCTTTTAACTTTTTAGTTCATTTTACATATTAACAAACAATAAAAGCTTGTTTTTAAAAAAGGTTTATTCTTTTTTCTTTTTTTTTAGATTCAAGTTTAATTTTTTTGTAATACTATGCTCGCTGGTGAAAATAAATCTATTTCTATTTTATTTCTATTTTAATGTTTTCACTATGCATTAATATCCCGTGGAGAGAATACATTACTCCTGAAGAATAATAGTTAAAGTGATCTCTGTGCGAGATTCAAAGCTACTGACCATTTAGATATCTGGCAGAAAGATAAGAAATACTTTCCTATATAGAAACATAAACATTGCCCTATCAGGGATAGAACTAGGACCTCTCTAGAAGCCTTAGCTCTTGATTAATTGTAGGTGGTAGAGCCTATAGGGAACCAAATAGGTTTTATATGAAAGCTAATTGGTTCCATATAGAGTTCGCCCGGGGCAGTACCACCGCCCGCCACGGTACCTAGTACAATTTCTGCCGTGTAATAATTGTTTTTAAAGCACTAACTATCACTAACAGTCCCCAGTCCTCATACCTACTAACGAATTGACCAACTAATGTTCTAATTAACTCTCTCAACTAATTGGACTAACCATCCCAGTCCCTAATTGAGTCTTGTTCAAAGTCAGTCACAGTTGTCATGGGCGGCAGCGGATGGGTGGTGCTGCAAGCTCGTTTACTATCCTGTATCCATAAAATAAAATAAAATCTGTGGTAGACCCTTCAATCAATTAGAGACCTTTAAAATCGCTAGTTTGTAAAGACATGCATTTTTGCCTGAGATGGAATTTCATTATCTGTTTTATAGGATCTTTAAACTAAAACAACTATTTCATAGATGGGTACTGGTTAAGTATTTATACATACTCTGTTATAGTAGTCATTTTGTTAGTAAGTTGTGACTACGTGGTGCAATGACCCTGACATTGCATTTTGAAGTGGGTATATTATGTATAAAATTCTTCGTTATGGTCACATTATAGAGAGATGGGGAGGGGATAGTGGTCGTAAGCTAGAGGTCCTGGGTTCGATTCCCGGGTCGATCAAAGTATTATTAATAATAATCGCTGCGAACCATAGACGTCCCACAGCTGGGCACGGTCTCCCCCACAGACGCAGCTGCGGGAGGTCTAGAGCATACTCCACCACGCTGCTCCAATGCGGATTGGTGGAGGAGTTAGCGGCCAACCCGAAGGTCTTCGACAAGGCTTAACGATTGTTTCCACCATTGAAAACATCTGGGACCGACGGCTTAACGTGCCCTCCGAAGCACGGTAGCGTCCATGAAATTTTGGCACTAGCGGTCACCCATCCACACCGACCGCGCCCGTCGTTGCTTAACTCTTTCGATCACATTGAATCGATGCGATTTTTTATTATAACATAACAATGTTATAATAAAAAATGGTAAAATTATATGATTCCGGCCAGGATCGAACTGGCGACCTTCTGCGTGTAAAGCAGATGTGATAACCACTACACCACGGAACCCGATAGAAGGGTAGGTGAAATTGTTGATCACTTGTCACAAGTAATTTAATTTATTAATAACCTTAAATTAAAACAAATAAATATTTGAAAAGATATTATTACAAAATAAATATGTCATCTAGAAACAGACCTTGCATTGTACCCAGAACGCTGGCAGCGTTGCCCCGCTGTATAGCGAGGCAAATTTTTTGGGCGAAAAAGCTGCCAGCCCTCCGGTCACCTGAGACGGAAATGAGTCTGGTAATGAGTTGTCTTAAGCCTTCAAAATAAATTTTATAATAAATTAATAATTATTATGTTCTTTCTGAATAAATACGAATGTTTGTATGTTTGCCCTTTGCGTTCCTAATAGTCCTAATCCATTTATCACATTGAGATGAAAATAAAGTAGAATCATCATTAAGTGCCATCTGTTGAACAATGTTATCACTTTTTCGTTACTGTTCTTATGAATTAGTTTAAGTGACTTAACATAGATGTCGCATTTAAGAGCAGACGAAATGAATCACCTTTTCAGACAAAAATTAAATTGACTGTTATCTTAAATTTGTATTATATAATGAATATATACTAGTTAATTTATTTTCATGTGTTAAAATTTCAATAACTGATTAGAAATTTAATTAATATTGTAAAATTAGAAAGAAATTAGTTAGATAACCAAGAGAATCTGAAATTCACTATTTACTTAAGACATTCTACATATTTTTTGACTCTATAATTATATTTATACTTAAAGATTTATGTGATTATTAAAATGTTAATTACTCTTTTCAAATAAAGATTCTATTCTAGTTGGTTGTATTTTACTTTATCTACTCAACACTAGGTGTCGCTAATTCACACTTATAAAAGATCCGTTCAGTGTACGGGCTCTGTTACCACAACAACTAATTGAAGGTTTACAACTGTACAGCTCTAACTAACTAAAATGTGCTTTTATGAGGTCATTATTATAAAACTGCCTTGATGGTGTAGGTCGCAAGCGTGACTACGAAGTACATCGCTGCGACCCATAGACGTCCCACTGCTGGGCACGGGTCTCCCCCACAAACACTTCTGCGGGAGGTCTAGAGCATACTCCACCACGCTGCTCCAATGCGGATTGGTGGAGGGGTTAGCGGCCAACCCAGTGTCGAATGTTTTCAAGCCACCCGAAGGTCTTCGACAAGGCTTAACGACTGTTTCCACCATTGAAAACAACCGGGACCGACGGCTTTACGTGCCCTCCGAAGCACGGTAACGTCCATGAAATTTTGCCACTAGCGGTCACCCATCCACAAACCGACCGCGCCCGTCGTTGCTTAACACTTTCGATCACATTGAATCGAAGCGAGCCATTGGGCTATGGACGAAGTACATACAAAGCTAGAATCTACACAAACCTTAGTCTCACTGCTGGGCACGGGTCTTCTCTCAGAATGGTTGTTAGGCCTTAGTCCACAACGCTGGCCAAATGCAGATTGGCAGACTTGACATACCTTCGAGAACATTGAGAACTCTCCGGCATGCAGGTTTCCTCAGACGTGTCCGTCACCGTTACAGCAAGTGACATTTAATTTCTTAAATCGCACATAACTTAGAAAAGTCATTGGTGCGTGCCGCTGGGGTTTGAACCCGGACCGCTCGAGTGAGAGGCGAGTTCGATAGCCACTGGGCTGTCACCGCTATTCATATAATACAGTGCCTACCTTAGCTTATCTGATACACTATTAGTTAAACTATCTCTAGGCCAGCTGTCGGCAGTTGTTATAGTGACTCAAAAATATGAAATGGCGTCGAAATGACTCGTATTTTTCGCTAGTCGGGCGGTGAGTGATTCACTTATCGGCAAAGTGCGAGTCGGTTTCGCGCACGAGGGGCTCCGTACCATTTTCTATAAAAACGCAAAAAATATAATATCTGTTGTATGGGAGCCCCCATAAAATTTTATTTTTTCATTTTTTTAATCTCTCTCTCTCTCTCTCTCTCTTCAGCTCACATTAGTCCACTGTTGGACATAGGCCTCTCCCAAGGCACGCCACTGAGCCATTTTTTTAATATTTGTTGATAAAGGCCAAGTGCGGATTGGCAGCAATCCGCACTTGGCCAGCGTGGCGGACTAAGGCCTAATCCCTCTCATTCTGAGAGGAGACCGGTGCCTAGCAGTGGGACTAAGAAAGGGTTGTGGTGGTGGTGGTGGTATTAAATGATCTAAGGTCTGTATTATATCATACTAGTGGACACCCGCAGCTTCGCGCTCTTTACAACACTTTTTTCCAATTAAAAAGTAGCCTATGTCCTTTCTCAGGCTCTGGACTATCTGTGTACCAAATTTCATTTAAATCGGTTCAGTAGTTTTGGCGTGAAGGCAAGACAGACACACAGAGCTACTTTCGCTTAAAGAATATTAGTATGGATTATATTAGTACTGTATGTAAGTATATCAAAGTATTAAGCCTACATGGAAGTATTATCTTTGATTTTGAAATTTTAAGTACATAAGTACGGACTTTTTTCACATACGGACGGACTGTTTTTATATGATTACATTTACATTCCGTTATTTATAAAAACGCTTTATTTTCTGTATTTATCAAAATACAGAAAATCCCCTTAAATAGTTACAAACTCGAATTTGTAATTCTTCACCATTTGGTTAGAACTCTATGAAGCTTACTTATTCGGTGACGCCGTAAGGGTCTGTATGGCCATAGCGCAAAATTCCATTCGAAAAAAAAACTACAGTTATTTGACAGCTTTGCTAGTAAGGTTTTGTCTGATGAATTAAAAGATTATCGCAATTATTAGGCAAAAGAAAATTAGTCGCACCTGCACGGAACATTCTGATAATAATTATAGAGTTATTGTTGTATAGACAGGGGATAAAGTTACTTGTATTTGGTACCACAATTGCATCAGGCCAATAAGACTGGGAGGAGTTTTTATAAACTTACTAGTACAGCTTCGCTCGCGTAGAATTAGACCCATTAACGACGTCTGCCCGCGTTCGGGTTGCCCCCTTAGGGGATGAAGTCTGATGCAAAAATAAGATAAAAAAAATCCTTGATGCGGATTATATATCATGCTAAAATTTCAGCTCGATCGGTGCAGAACTTTTTGAGTTTTTGAAGCGTACACAAACCAACATAACATTTTTATATATATAGATAGATTCTTTAGTTCCCCACCAGCCTTTTATGGTCCACGCCCCTTATTATTGCTAAAATATTTAACACTTAGGTAATGTATCTATAGCTCGGGACTAAAATAGTTATACCTAGTACCTAGTAGGCGACTAAAAGGGGACTTGCGTGGTGGATTGGGGAAGAGCGTGGTTCGGCGTCTCTATGTGAGATTGGTCACGTAGGCAACTGAGACGCCACTATTCCAGATCGGATCTCTCTTAAGCCTTGATCACACGTACCGAGCAAACGGGCGAGACAGTGCTCTCGGCCGAGTAATCGGTGCGTATAAACATAGCGCCGAGTGCTCGGCCGAACGAAGCTGCGAGACAGTACTCGGCTTCCGTTTTACTTACTAGGCCGAGTGTCCACCCTCCCGCTTCCCCGCACTGTCTCGCTCGCTCACTCGGCGGTCTGAACGTGTACTGTCTCGCCACTCGCACATGATTGTCGTCTCGTCGCCGCGCGCGCCTCTTTTTGAGAGGTAGAGGTAGAATAAGTTTTATATAAATAATAATATATTTTTTGTTTAAATTACGAATCCTGTCCGTATTGCAGTCTCAATAGAACTGCTGACTGTGCTAGTTTCAAAACATGTGTGAACAGCTACTCGCTTACATCACTGTCTCGGCCGACAAACATTTTACTGTCTCGCTTGCCGCTCGCTCGGTACGTGTGATCAAGGCAGCCTTGAAGAAAAAATATTTCAAGAAAAGGCGCGCGCGGCGACGTGACGACAATCATGTGGGCGAGTGGCGAGACAGTACACGTTCAGACCTGCCGAGTGAGCGAGCGAGACAGTGCGGGGAAGCGGGAGGGTGGACACTCAGCCTAGCAAGTAGAACGGAAGCCGAGCTACTGTCCTGTCTCGCCGCTTCGTTCGGCCGAGCGTTCGGCCGAGCACTCGGCGCTATGTTTATATGCACCGAGGACTCGGCCGAGAGCACTGTCTCGCCCGTTTGCTCGGTACGTGTGATCAAGGCTTAATGCCTTGATTCGAGTAGCTGTTCACAAATGTTTTGAAACATTACCGATATCGACGTCTCTATACGAGCCTCGTCACGTGGCCTACGTGAGTGAGACGCCACCACGTCGGATCGGATCTCTCACCGGTATCGGTGTGGCAAGCACCCGTGGGATACCCTTGCAGTGCGGTTTACTATACATCACAATTACAAAATTGCTCTTCTAGACATTCTTAGTGCAACACTAATCATCGAAATTACAGTAATCTTATCTAGGTATACGATAATAAAGCAGATGTTTGAGGGATCTTTCAAACAATGTCCGTCCACTGAGCTATTAACTACTATTAATAGTACCTATTTGAATAGTTTAAGCGTCAAGAGAGTTTTATTATAAAATGTTAAGTTTTTCATTTATCATTATTGGTAAGTCTTAATAATATTACGTATCTGATAATTTTAGACTCCGATAATCTGAGCATTTAGGTCGTCGCATTTCGGACGTAGAGAAATATGAGTAAGAAAATAGTCCGCGAGTTCGCCTGTGAATAGCTTATGGTACGGTGTTGTGTAGCCCAATGGTTCGCACAGAGTTAAGCAACGACGGGTGCGGTCGGTTTGTGGATGGGTGACCGCTAGTAGCAAATATTTCATGGACGCTACCGACGCTACGAGCTATTGAGCTATGGACGCTACTTATTTTTAGTGAAATCTCTACTTCCGTTTCTCCCATATTGAATTAAAGTGAATTTTATGGTATTTATTCATAGTTGAATCGGACTTGTGTAAGTCGGGAATAGGTAGACTAGTTTCGGTCAATTACGATGACAATCTCATGAGTGCACGCGCTCGCGGCGGGCACGGCGTGCACTCATCTATTTCCGACATAAATCACACGTGAGTGCCGGTAATTTCAACTATGAATATATGTAGTAGACACGAATCATCTATATATATAAAAGGAGAACCTGACTGACTGACTGACTGACTGACATATCAACGCAGGGCCTCTAAACTATAAGGGTTAGAAACTTGAAATTTTGCACATGGGTTCCTTTTATAACGTAGGGGAGCACTAAGAAAGGATTTTTGAAAATTCACCCCCTAAGAGGGTAAAACGGGGGTGCAAAGTTAGTATGAAACTTTGCCGTTTTTGAAGTCAAGTGGGCAACCCGAACGCGGGCAGACGTCGTTAATGGGTCTAATTCCACGCGAGCGAAGCTGCGGGCGTCCACTAGTTCAGTAATAAAATTTTATGGTATCTCTGGACAAAGCCCGCCTATAATTTTAATAGAACTTCAACTACAGGTTCGTTTAATCATTAATTGTTAATATTCACATGTTCCAGGTTGTCTTAGCACGCCAGCACTTGCTCTATGGTCATGCAGCACAGACAAGGACTGCTCGAGCCTCGCGGGCAGCGTGTGTGCCTCGGGGGGCTGTGTGTGCCCCCTAGGATACCAGACGGTGCTGGGCGGGACTGTCTGCGCCCCAGGTACCATCGCAGTTACAAACATTATCACACCCCCACGGTAGCCGTATTGTAACCCAGTTCACGTCACTTCACGTTATTCACGCGTCCGCGCATAGCGTGTGCTCAATATCATATCATTTTTTTTTTATTTATTTATTAGGAAATCCAACAGCGTTATAAAAGTACAATAGGTTATAAAATATAAAACGATATGCTAGGGCCAAAAATGGATTACACTGTTAGTTAGGTACTAAGAACGATTTTACTTACATACTAGAAAAACGGTTCCAGATATTCATCATCATCATACATTATCATTATCAGTATCACAATATCAAATTAGTTAGTAATAAATCAATCATAGTGCAGTTACATCTTTTATTACAAGAACTTTATTTCTATTTATTTTAGCAGGTTTCTTTTTTTTTACTCTTGTTATTATTTTATTTTTTTACGGTTATTAGCCTTCCTTATTAACTGCGTTATTGTGCCTCATTGTATGTACCTACACATTTCATCATCGTCCGAACTATGCGGCAAAACGAGCACACTGAAAATCAGCGCTGCACCTTAATCGGTGCAGCACATGCTGAGTGTTACGTTTTTCGCCTAGACTGCAACGCTATGATTTGTTTATTTTTTTGCTTTTGTGTTTGACTTTTTTTTGTACTTTTTTTTTGACGTGATAACGTCTTATAAATTGATGAACAGCGCATATGAAAAAGTATCCCGTTCCGCTTCCGTTTCCGTTGAGTGTTTTTATTGAATTAATTTTTAATTTTAATAAATTAATTTTAATTTTACACACAACAACATTGGCGTTTGGCTACGTGGCTCCGAAATAGGGAACTGTCAAAATAAATATATAGACTTGTCTGTTGTCTGTTATCTTTGTATTTTCAATTCTCCTTTTTTGTATTGTATAAAATAATGATTATGACGTTATCACGTTAATCTATCGTCCATAAACCAACTTTACAGACAACCAGTTTTTAGGCATGTATGTATGAAGTTTTTATGTATGTATTCATATGGTATTCATAATTTTGTTGTAAGTAGTCAAGAGCGAAATAAATTTCATTTTCATTTTCATTTCATTTCATATAGGTGTACCATACCGTACAATAGGCTTTATTTAACAAAACTGACGACATTTTAGTATAGGTTTATTCTTATTTATTTAATTTATTTATTTATTAATATTTAAAAAAGTTATACACCCTGTGCCGTCGACAAAAGGTCTATTTTTAACCCTACTTAAATGTAATTTCAGATAATATTCGACCAACTAATGCTAAATTTAACTGACATTATGATTAATGTTTATAATGTAGGTGTTATAAAAAAAAAAGTTAAATAATACTAGGGAAGAAATGTAGGTAGTTTGATATTAATAACATCAGTCTACCTATGAATGACATAATGAACACAAAAGCAGTTAAAAACTGTATTCTCGGTTTCGGCTCGGGCTCGGTGACTATTTTATGATTTGTGTTATGATATAATATATATTTTTGTTATAGTAGGTAATGTATTACATACCTATATTTGTTTTTTATTAGTTCAAGATAGTATTGTTTTAGCTTGAATTTTATGTTTTTATGCGTTAGTGCTTCACGAATAGTTTTAGGTAGTTGGTTTATTAGGTAAGGTATAATAAGGCTTAATCCGAGTAATCTAGCATTCACCACATTAATGACTAGTGGACGCCCGCAGCTTCGCTCGCGTGGAATTAGACATTTACTAACTTCCAAAACGGCAAAGTTTCATACTAACTTTGCACCCCCGTTTTACCCCCTTAGGGGGTGAATTTTCAAAAATCCTTTCTTAGTGCTCCCCTACGTTATAAAAGGAACCCCTGTGCAAAATTTCAATTTTCTAACCCTTACAGTTTAGGCCCTGCGTTGAAATGTCAGTCAGTCAGCTGCTCCTTTAATATATATAGATAATGATTTGTTCCCAGTGGCCCCCTACCACACCTCTACCTGCGTGGAGGATTTCCAGTGCTCTCGACTGTTCACCGCATTCCAATGTCGACGCAATGGAACAGCTGATGGTGAGTTTGTGGCTGCAGTGGTTGATTATTTATTTAACACATTGAGACATAACAATAGTTTCGTTTACACCTAGTAATATTATATAGCCTATGTCACTCAGTGAAGATGCAGCTTTCTAATGGTGAAAGAATTTTTGATATCGGTCCAGTAGTTTTTGTGTGAAAACATTACAAACAAATCTTTCCGCTTTATAATATTAATAGTATAGATACAGATACAGCCTACCATAAATCATCTAATACCACCATCATCACAACCCTTTCTTTGTCCCACTGTTGGGCAGGGTTCCTTAAGTTGCCTTAGTCCACCACGCTAGCCAAGTGCGGATTGGCAGACTTCACATGCCTTATTATGAAGAACTATAGCATGCAGGTTTTCTCACGATGTGTCCTTCACCGTAACAGCAAGTAACATTTAATTTCTTAAATCGCACATAACTTCAAGTCATTGGTGCGTGCCGCTGGGGTTTGAGCGTCCATAGCCCAATGGCTCGCGTCGATTCAATGTGATCGAGAGAGTTAAGCAACGACGGGCGCGGTCGGTTTGTGGATGGGTGACCGCTAGTGGCAAAATTTCATGGACGCTACCGTGCTTCGGAGGGCACGTAAAGCCGTCGGTCCCGGTTGTTCTCAATGCTGGAGACAGTTAAGCCTTGTCGAGGACCTTCGGGTGGCTTGAGAACATTCGACACTGGGTTGGCCACTAACCCCTCCCCCAATCCGCATTGGAGCAACATGGTCAGCTTGGGTTTGAACCCGGACCGGCTCTTCCATCTAAATTAAACTTCCAGGGTCTTGCCAATGCCAGCCAGGACACCATTTCTTCAAGGGCCGCTGCTGGCCTTCCAGGGACTACGGCGCGAAGTGCTCCCGGGATGAAGAGTGTCTCGGTGCCCTGCGGGACCCGCTCGCGCTGGCTTGCGACGGCGAGTGCGTCTGCGCTGACGGGTACTACCTGCGGCAGCGCGGGGAGTGCCGCAAGGCGGGGCTAGGTTAGTTAATTGTCCAATTAAAGAAGAAAAATAATTATACCGTTAAAAAATGTTTTTTTTTTTTAAAAAAGCTTTTTAAATCTTTTTTTTTATTTTCATGCATTGTCATCGGAACCAAATATGTGTGCCAAATTTCAGCTCGATAGCTTTAGTGGAAGTGGGTAAAATATTGATTGCAAGATTCCAGGACATACATACATGAAAATGAAAAAATGAAAAATAGTTTATTGCACAAAATACGATACATTTTGTTTACACAGTAGAGGCATCCTTTTAAGTAAATAATACCTGTGTCAGGATGCCCCGCTCTTTCTAAGTACTAGTTACATTTTTATCGTATTGTAGGAAATTACAGTGTTGAGTGTGTGTGTGTGTGTGTGTGTGTGTGTGTGTGTGTGTGTGTGTGTGTGTGTGTGTGTGTGTGTGTGTGTGTGTGTGTGTGTGTGTGTGTGTGTGTGTGTGTGTGTGTGTGTGTGTTTGTGTGTGTGTGTGTGTGTGTGTGTGTGTGTGTGTATCAAATGATAGGTACTATTTCTAAATTTTAACTCTTATAATTACATTCAATTATGTCATTTTTGTTTCTAACTACTTGTTTCCAATAGGTCCTCAGTCTCTAAATAACTCATTTTTTGTATCCATTGAGTAAGTTCCTGCTTCAGATTATGAGGATGTTTCCTAACGATATCTAGTATTTTGTTTACTTTATGGTATACATATGAAGATAATCTAATGCACTGATGCTTAGCAAAAAATGTTTTTGCACCTTCTATTTTAATTCTGTCTTTTCTTTTCGAGGTATTTGGGTCCCTATTTAAGTTTTTATGTTTATTTAAAATTAAATGTAAAATGTATATATACATACTTACTTACAAGTGTTAAACAGTAATAAAATACGATTGAAATATAAAAATGATCGTTTTATTACCTTTGTATTGCTGGTACAATATTAACACTTTCAATTAATTATTATATTAAACTATTACAACCTTTTATTTATTCCAACTCCCAATCCAGTCTCATCGACGCCATCTTGTCTGCCGGACCAGCGACAATCCATGTCTATCATTTTTTTACGTCATTGTAAAAGCGTTCGTCGGTGACAAAGTCAAGTAGACCAACCGAAAATAAGACACCACACAGTATCTTATGTTTCGGTATGGTGTAATTTAATTATTGTGTATGCTAACACAAGATACTCGTATATACGAGTGAAGTTAAATAAAAGCTTTTAACAAGTTATGGTTAATTGTATCAAGCGGAAATTTTTATAAAATTATTTTTATATACTTTTCAACTGCTGCTGCAACCCACAGACGTCCATGCTGGGCACGGGTCTCCCCCACAGACAGCTGGGAGGTCTAGAGCATACTCCACCACGCTGCTTCTAATTTGAGATTCCCATTAATAGCTGGGAACAAGGAGGTTTGCCCGGTCTACGGGAATAGGTTAACCCTTAAGGTTATATAAAAATAGTATAAAATCACTTTTATACTATTTTTATATATTTTTAAAAGCTTTTATTTAACTTCACTCGTATGTATTCATTCATTCATGTAAGTATGTATGTCCTGGAATCTTGCAATCAATATTTCACCCACTTCCACTGCAGCTATCGAGCTGAAATTTGGCACACTTATTAGGTTCCGATGACAATGCATGAAAATAAAAATAAAAGTTATAAAAGCTTTAAAAAAAAAAATTTTTAGCGTATAATTATTTATTCTTACTACCTTCATATATCTATGGGCTCATCTATTTACCACGGGACCTAAGCATATCTAAGTGTGCTACACACTACTGCCTACCATTTTGAAGAAATACGGGCATGATGTTGTTATTATTTCAGGTGTTGGGGACGGCTGTGTGCTGGACCAAGACTGCTTGTTCCTCAACGGAGCCTGCAACCACACCAGCTTTACCTGCTACGACATTACCGGTAACCTGAAGCTACAACCCATAGGCGTTCCACTGTTGGCCACAGTTATCCTCCACTGACACAGCTGCGGATTGGTGGATGGGTTAGTGGCCAACTCAGTGTCCTGCATTCGTAAGCCACCCGAAGTTCTTCGACAAGGCTTAACATTTGTTTTTACCATTGAAAGCAAACCGACTGAAAGCACGGTAACGCCCATGAAATTTTGCCACTAGCGGTCACCCATCCACAAATTGAGTACTAGTAAAAAATAAGTTTTGACTAAAAAATAAGTTTAAATGTCGATAAAAGTCAAGCCCTCTGAATAGCAATAATTCATGCTACAGCAGTGTCTGATTCATGAATTATTACTATTAGTAGGGGAGCCCAAGAGGGGATTTTGCGGGATACTCAAGCGCGTAAGTTTAATATACAGTGGGATACCTTGTACCCGGTTAAGTACCTACGGGGAGGGCTACAACTTTGTAGCCCATATTCCACTAATCTTACAATTTGAGAGTAGTTCCCCTTTCTTTACGTTACTCTCAAATTGTAAGATTAGTGGAATATACACTTTTTAGCATGTAATTAACTCACCCTACCTTAATCTAACGCGCTCAAGAATTTCTGATGACAATTTTTTTTTTTTTACTAATCTGATCCTTTATCCTTGACGGCCCCATTTATATATGGGGCTCATATTTGGTGGAGGTACTTAACCGGGTACAAGGTATCCCACTGTATATTAAACTTACGCGCTTGAGTATCCCGCAAAATCCCCTCTTGGGCTCCCCTACTATATTGGAGAGATAGACTACAAGATTTATAGCTGAAGATCATAAGCTATTTTTAACGCAGGCAATCTGATCTAAAATATAAGGTTTTATTGAACTACATCATAGGTTTTATATGAAAGCTAATTGGTTCCATATAGAGTTCGCCCGGGGCAGTACCACCGCCCGCCACGGTACCTAGTACCATTTCTGCCGTATAATAATTGTTTTTAAAGCAATTGTGGTCCGGTTGGAAAGGTGTGGATTCCGGTTACACTTCTTTAGAGGCGACCATCTTAGTCCTCAAGGGTAGCAACACATCTGTGACTGACTTAGAACGAGACTCCTACTAACAAGTACTAACTGGACTATTACTAACACCAACTAACAGGATTAACTATTACTAACAGTCCCCAGTCCTCATACCTACTAACGAACTGACCAACTAATGTTCTAATTAACTTTCTCAACTAATTGGACTAACCATCCCAGTCCCTAATTGAGTCTTGTTCAAAGTCAGTCACAGTTGTCATGGGCGGCAGCGGATGGGTGGTGCTGCAAGCTCGTTTGCTATCCTGTATCCATAAAAAAAAAAAAAACATCAACCTTCAACTCGGTGATTCTGAATAAGCTACTTAAAAATAATTATTCATTTCAGCGGTACCAGAACCAGAAGAGACTCACAAAATGATATCCGCGGAGTCTAAGATGGCCGCCACGGAACTTAAAATGGCGGGAAGGCAACATGGTGCCGCGTGCGGGGTCAACGACCCTTGCGCTAATCCGCTGCAGTGTTCCACTTTGGGGATATGCTTTTGCCCAATTGGGTATTATTATAACGACAATTATGACGCGAATAATGAAAACAGCACAATATGTTTAGCAGGTAAGAAAGTGACTATGAAATTATCGTTTTATTACTCTAACTAGTATTCCCCGCGTCTCCGCTCACGTCAAATCTTTCCGTGCAGAATAACTTCTATACAATACAATACAATACAATACAAAAGCCTTTATCTATTCCTTGTCATATCATTAATTATTAGAATAACTTCTACCATCCATTATTCCGTTGAGGAGGAGACGGAGGATAAACGAACAAACAAACAGACTTTCCCGTAAGGATGATGATGTTGATATTGATGGTTCCAGAGCTCAGGTCACCGTCGACGGAGGAGCAGTGCGTGGGCCTGCTCGCGGCGGCAGTCGGCGGCATCTGCTCCTGTCCCGCCAACTTCTTCTACGCGGAGAACATGAGGGATTGTGTCAAAGGTTCTTTCTCCATAATCTGTGCTTCTTTTTCCATAATCTGTGCGACAGCGTGAACCGGAGTGGAACATGAGGGATTGTGCCAAACTCAAAGGTTCTTTCTCCATAATCTGTGCGACAGCGTGAACCGGAGTGTTTGTCTAATTAAGGCGCGAAATGTGATCCGACTATTTTTGGCGGTGGCGCCCATCTTGCTACGTGCAGCCGTCTGATGGTTACTTAGGGATTTTACAACCAACTGTCACAGCCGTCTGTCCGTTCTGTTGATGGCGAATGAATTTGAGTTTCGCATACCTACTAAAACTCCAATTTCTTTGGTTGGTGAAATGGACAGTTTTTTTTTGTATCATAATATCATAATATTAATACGCGAAGCGAATAACTTTCAACCCCTTTTTACGAGTAGGTATTATGTGGACGGAGGTGTATGAAATTTTGCACAGTTAAAGTTTAAATATTTAGAGAAGCAGTGCAGAAAGCTTCTCTAGTGAAGACTCTAAATGGACGGCTGTTTTCATTCATGCAAGGCAATTAAATTTAAATCAATTTATCATCGATAGGTACTTACTTAGTTGAGTAATTTTATGTTATTTTACCCTGTTCCCAGTCGCTCGCACCATAACTGACGCGTGCGTCATGGATGAGAACTGCCACACGTTCGGGGCAGCGGCACGTTGCGGCGCCCCGCAGCCGCCGTGGGGCGTGCGCGCGTGCGAGTGTGTCCCGGAGCTGGCCGTGTGGGACCGGGCGAGGAGCATGTGCCGGCTGTTCGCTGGTAAGAGAGCTCTAGAACTGCCACACGTTCGGGGCAGCGGCACGTTGCGGCGCCCCGCAGCCGCCGTGGGGCGTGCGTGCGCGTTATGTATTATAATAACTGGGGGTATATTTATTAAATGACAAAATGATAATATAATAAGTAATATCTAACTATAATTACTTTAAAATTAACCTAAAACTAAATTTTATTATAATTATTTATACTACTACAAGTCGAGTAATTTAAGAGTCTTGTTCTAGAAAATTCGCTTCTAGAGAAGTACCTATAACCTCTCTCCTCAGGTATAGGCGAGGCGTGTGAAGTAGACAGCGACTGCCTGGCGGGCGAGCTGGAGATCCAGTGCCGCGCCGACGCGGAGGGAAACCGCGTCTGCGCGTGTCCTGACAGGCTCACGGAGTTCGAGGGGCTCTGCATTACCACTGGATTGGGTAAGACTATAAATAGTTTTAGTTACAGTAGGTGGTTTGTAGGTGGTAGAGCGTATAGGGAACCAAATAGGTTTTATATGAAAGCTAATTGGTTCCATATAGAGTTCGCCCGGGGCAGTACCACCACCCGCCACGGTACCTAGTACCATTTCTGCCGTGTAATAATTGTTTTTAAAGCAATTATGGTCCGGTTGGAAAGGTGTGGTTACCGGTTACACTTCTTTAGAGGCGACCATCTTAGTCCTCAAGGGTAGCAACACATCTGTGACTGACTTAGAACGAGACTCCTACTAACAAGTACTAACTGGACTATTACTAACACCAACTAACAGGACTAACTATCACTAACAGTCCCTAGTCCTCATACCTACTAACGAACTGACCAATTAATGTTCTAATTAACTTTCTCAACTAAGTAATTGGACTAACCATCCCAGTCAATTGAGTCTTGTTCAAAGTCAGTCACAGTTGTCATGGGCGGCAGCGGATGGGTGGTGCTGCAAGCTCATTTGCTATCCTGTATCCATAAAAAAAAAAAAATAGTCTTGGAGCTATTCTCGTGCCTTATGCCGCTTCATTATCGAGATTCGGTGAATATTCGAATTATTGCGATAAATGTGGCCTAGTAATTACTTACTTAGTCAAATCGTGATGTATTCGGGCGAACACGAATGCTTCGCGCATCGTAGAGTTTGTCGCGACATCAGTGGCACATATAAATAGCTGCCACCCATAGACGTCCCACTGCTGGGCACGGGTCTCCCCCACAGACATAGCTTCAGGAGGTCTAGAGCATACTCCACCACGCTGCTCCAATGCGGTTTGGTGGAGGGGTAACAGCCCGTTCACACATGGGAGTCCGTTTTACTGGTACGTTTTTAACGGATACGTCATAAATTTATACTCTGTTCACACATAGGCACCATATAACGTTCAACGGATCCGTCATTACTGGATGCGATGTGTGAACAGAAAACTCGCAGTATACCGCCGCTATTCTACCTCCTACACCCCGCACACACCGCCCGCCACGCACACAGTATCTATCCGTTAAAATTCTACGTATCCGTATATTTTTACTGTTCCGTCGTCCAGTATTCGATGACAAAACGGAATGTCATTTTTTTACGGAACGATATTTTTTACTGTATACAGAATACTGTGCCATGTGTGTAGTCGCTCATACAACTACATACGCCATCGACGAAAAAACAACGTACACGATAAAACGGAACAGTAAAACGGAGACATGTGTGAACGGGCCGTTAGTGGCCAACCCAGTGTCGAATGTTCTCAAGCCACCCGAAAGTCTTCGACAAGGCTTGACGACTGTTTCCACCATTGAAAACAACCGGGACCGACGGCTTTACGTGCCCTCCGAAGCACGGTAGCGTCTATGAAATTTTGCCACTAGCGGTCACCCATCCACAAACCGACAGCGCCCGTCGTTGCTTAACTCTTTCGATCACATTGAATCGACGAGAGCCATTGGGCTATGGACGCTACTCCCTACACATATACGATGTTTTTATCGCTATAACGCGACACGAATATTCACGCGAAGTGACTATTTAAAATTTTGATTTTCAGTGATATAATTTATGACAAAATTAAAGAATTGTAATAGTTCTTAAATAACAGGTTTCAAATTAATCCGACATTTTGAAGTTTTCGCCCGAAAATCAAGTTCAAAGATTCCTTTACATATACATAGATGGTACATACCAATATACATACATACCAAGCTAATAAATATGTGTTAAAAGCCCGCTCCGATCGCATTTGCGGAAACGAGCCTTAAAAATTATCTTGGTTCTGCATAAGTGCGCGCACATACACAGTATAGACACAATCGTACCTATAGCATCACCATCATACTCCAATTTCTTTGGTTTTACCCCTTCCAGAGTTGGGAGACCCCTGTCAGATCAGTCAGGAGTGTACCAGCGCAGACAATTCTGTGTGTTCTGCGGGCCGCTGCGCGTGCGCCGACGGCTACCAGGAGGTGGACGACTATTGCGCGCCCGGTGAGTCTTCATCACTACACCATGATCGATTTATCACCTTTTTTTGAAGTTATACTTCTTTTGGCGCGTTAGGGAAAAATGATGAGAGTAAATTTTTACGATGCGCGCGCACACCGTCACAAAAAACCGAGACCATGAAGTTAGCTATAGTCAACATTGTCAAAAAATGGTTTGACAGTGTACACTTTCAATTGTCAAAGTCTGCTAGTCAGGTGCTGTCAATGTAGAAATATTTTTTTTGTGATATTTAAATAAACTTTATTTAACTAGATAATGCGTTATAATAAAACTTTCAATGTAAATACCTTTTTTCTATTGTTAGTGTCGTTTTTTTACAAACGTAGAATAAGGCGAAAGATAAAATTTTTGAAAAGATTTTTATCTTGTTACGCCAATTTGGCGTCGCCAAAGAAGTATAACTTCTAACGCGTGTACAATAAGTACAAACTTAAAGACTTTTCACTGGGAAAGGCATATTATTCTATCTGCGAATTCCTGAATGAGAATGATAGTTTAGTAAGATGACATTATAAAACAATTATTTTTAAAAGTATTAACATTAAACATGTATTAACATTAAAACTTAGTACTTATTTAAATTAAGAGGTCTGATTTGATTTGATTATAATGTAAACATACCTACTTATAACATAACTTTGGTTATAGAATTAAATATTTTGCATACCTAAAATAGTTATGAATAAGCGTGCCTACTCAAAAGTAGGCACGCTTATTCTATAAATTAGTATTTAATTATTAGTATTTTTTTTGCAAATAAATTGATTTGATTTGATGTGATTTGATTTGAGATTTGATTTGATGTGATGTGATGTGATTTGATTTGATTTGATGTGATGTGATTTGATTTGATTTGATGTGATGTGATTTGATTTGATTTGATGTGATGTGATGTGATGTGATTTGATTTGATTTGATTTGATTTGATTTGATTTGATTTGATCTGTTGTTTCCAGTGATCGGCGGGTCATGCCAGGACGACAGCGACTGCGTGATCCAGGACACCGTGTGCCGGAACGACAGCGGCGTGCTGACGTGTCAATGCGGAGCTGACTTCGTGCAGCACGGTGACCTCTGCTGGCCGGGTGAGTCCAATCTCCTTACCTTACCTGGAAGCGACTGGGTATCTATGTCAAATCAGTTTAACCACCTTTTTTTTTCAGATTCTAACGACGGGTCCCGGGTTCGAATCCCGGGATTCAGGTTTCGGGTCATAGGTGTAAAATGGTGTTGTTTTCTGTGCCACCCACAACACAGGTACTTTTAACTCATAGAACGAATCATACCGCCAAATAGACCCAAAAAATCGCAGTAGGCACGAAAGCTTAGTTCTCAATAAAATCCGGAGGGGATAGCTGCGCCTGGCATGTAGGTGCGGGGGACATAAAACTAGGGTTGCAAACATTTTTTCGACTAAACTATAAAAATACTTAGTATTTTTCAAACTAAACTATTAAAATAAATAGTATAGCTACTCCTAAAACATACTAATAATAAATAAGGAAAAACCAAAAAAAGTCTGATTAATTTTTAAGCAAATCTATGTTTTTTTGCACTTCTTGAATTCGGATGGTTAACTTAAGTAGCGTTCGTAAATAGAAATGGAGGATTTATTCCATCTAATTGAAATATAGTAATTTTTGGACCATAATTGCTTTAAAAACAATTATTACACGGCAGAAAGGTACTAGGTACCGTGGCGGGCGGTGGTTGCTCAACTATACATTACATTGAATACCTTCCAGTTGCCACAGGCATTGGGGAGCCCTGCAACGTGACTGTCCAGTGTACGCCAGCGCTGGGCGACGCTGGCGCATGTGTCGCCAACCAGTGCGCCTGCCTTGCCCGCCACCACCACCGCGATGGACGATGCTGGCCCATTACAGGTAAAAATTTCTCGTCAAACTTTGTATTTTTGAGCAATCCGTGTCAATAATGCAAACTCCACCAATCTGCATTAGAGCAGCGTGGTGGAGTATGCTCTAGACCACCCGCAGCATAGTCTGTAGGGGGTAACCCGTGCCCAGCAGTGGGACGTCTATGGGTCGCATCGGAGCGTGTCAATAATCCTGTTCACGATATCAAATTGTATCAGGCGTTACTTTGCGGAACTCCATTAGGTATTACAAATCAAGGAAATAAAATCACCGGAATGAGCCCGCAGACTTTGACAATTGAAAGTGTACACTGTCAAACCATTTTTTGACAATGTTGACTATAGCTAACTTCATAGTGTCGGTTTTTCGTGACGGTGTGCGCGTGCATCGTAAAAATTTACTCTCATCATTTTTCCCTAACGCGCCAAAAGAAGTATAACTTCAAAAAATATAATTAATTGTAAATTATTAATTATTAATTAATGTAGTGGAAAGATTATATAAGATGACTGCCAGTCCGGTGAGCTCACTTTGCGATTAACCATCGTAGAGTCTACTTACCCTGAGGATGCCTTGTTTTGGGGCGAAACACGTGTTGGTGTGTGTATGTTGGCGTGGGTATTAATTTATCGCATGTGCATGTTTTCCTGCGTGGGAGGGAGGGAGGGAGGTGCTGCGTGCATGAAAGTGTACATACATCACCATATATGTTTTTGTTCGCGGATTGTTGCAAAGTAGATTAATTCTTGGTTTGTTTCAAAAAATATCGCTCGCTGCTCGCTGCGACCCATAGACGTTCCACTGCTGGGCACGGGTCTCTCCCACAGACACTTCTGCGGGAGGTCTAGAGCATACTCCACCACGCTGCTCCAATGCGGATTGGTGGAGGGGTTAGTGGCCAACCCAGTGTCGAATGTTCTCAAGCCACCCGAAGGTCTTCGACAAGGCTTAACGACTGTTTCCAGCATTGAAAACAACCGGGACCGACGGCATTACGTGCCCTCCGAAGCACGGTAGCGCCCATGAAATTTTTGCCACTAGCGGTCACCCATCCACAAACCGACCGCGCCCGTCGTTGCTCAAAAAATTGTTGTTCAAAAAATATAAATTTTTAATATAAATCTGTCCCCAGGACTATTTGAGGGCTGCGCGCGCAGTAGCCAGTGCTACCTGGGCGCGAACACAGACCGCGTGGTCTGCCGGAACAGCCTCTGCCAATGTGACTTTCAGTTCCCGTACTCGGAGGACCTGAACACTTGCAGTAAGAGAAACACCAATATAATCATCGATATACATAATGATAAATCCATGAAAAAGTTTTAATGTTTTTTTAAATTAAAAGCTTTTATTTAACTTCACTCCTATGTATGTATGTATGTCCTGGAATCTTGCAATCAATATTTCATCCACTTCCACTGAAGCTATCGAGCTGAAATTTGGCACACATATTTGGTTCCGATGACAATGCAAGAAAATAAAAAAAAGTTATATTTTTATTTTAAAAACAAATTTTTAACGTCATAATTTTTTGTTTTAAATATCATGGACATTCTCACACATGGCCATCCGATCCTAAACGAATGAAACGTGAGAGCATATTAACGAGCCTGCATTATGGATATCAGAGACTGATACATTCTTATATATTTTTAAATACATACTGAAATAGATAATATTAACATCCAGACACAGAACAAACACAAGTGTTCGTCACACGCATGTTTGTCCTGAGTGGGGTTCGAACCCACGACCCTTAAGCACGCGTAACCGGCAGGGTCTTTATTAATATATGAATAGACGTGTATCTTGGATGTGATTTTTTACAAAGATAGTATATGGCCTGGAGAGTGTCATAGGCTACTAAATACTTTGCCCGACCCGGGAATAGAACCCATAATTTCTAAATTCGGCAGTCGACCTTAAGGCCACTAGCCCAAAGAACAGTCTAGATCAGAGTTCCCCAAACTTTTTTGTGTCGTAGACCCCTTGCCATGTTTTTCCGTGTTGGGTAGACCCCCTACTTACCTGATATAGATTTCCTGTAAATTTCTAACTGTAGTGAAGTTTAGTGTTAAAAACTTAAAGTAAAAACACATGTTAATTTATACATTTATTAATTGAATTTAAATTAAAACTACTCAAAATAAAATTTTGTATGCCAGAGCATACATAAAAACCCGGTTTTTACTAGTTCAAAATGTATTGCGACCACAAAGCGAATACCAACATCCTACAACTTACACAACTTGTATATGTTTTGATATTATAAGATAGTATGATGTAAGTAAATAGGTACTATCAGTGTATGTGTTGAGATCCACTATCGTGGACCCCCATTTTCATTTCATGGACCCCCAATATTTTTTTCGCTGACGTAGACCCCTTGCAGGTCGTCATAGACCCCTAGGGGTCGATATAGACCACTTTGGGAATCACTGGTCTAGATAATCATGTACTATTTAAGTTTCTTACTTAGTTATTCCTTATTTTTCAGCTTCCGGGAGCACATCCTTTGCAGCAAGCGTCACACTGCTAGGAGCATCCTTGATTGTGTTTAATTTGTAAGATTAAATTAAAACCGCCCAAGTGCAAATCGGACACGCGCACGAAGGGTTCCGTACCATGATCTATAAAAACAACAAAAAATCATGTCTTGAATAATTTTTTTTTCTGTTTTTTTTTTTTTGTATTTGTTGTTTTATCAGCAACAGAAATACATCATCTGTCTAACTATCACGGGACATGATATACAGGCTGGTGACAGACGGACAGCGGAGCCTTAGTAATACGGTCCCGTTTTACCCTTTGTGTACGGAACACTAAAAAAGAGTAAGAATGAAATGTGCAATATAAAGATATCTATTTATTAATATTGTTGTTTTTTTTCAACAACTTATACCTATACATGACAATTCTTACACGATGTTCTTAAAACCCTTAATTTTGTCCCACTGTTGGGCTTGGGCCCGGGTCTCCTCTCGGAATGGGAGGGTTTAGGCCTTAGTTCACCACGCTGGTCAAGTGCGGTTTGCCAGACATGTCTTCGAGAACATGATGAAGAACTTTCAGGCATGCAGGTTTTCTCACGATGTTTCCATCACCGTTACAACAGGTGTCATTTGACTTGTTAGTTACGTTAGTTAGTGACGCTTGGATATCAACCCGGACCGCAGTTAAAGTCAGCCACAGTTATTAGGCGCAAGCTCGTTTGCTATTTTATATCATATTGAAAAAAATTGTGATATCGCTGCGACCCATAAATAAATAAATAAATAAATATCTTGGACATTCTCACACACGGCCATCTGACCCCAAAGTAGGCGCGAGCCTGTGATATGGGTGTCAGAGACTGATATACATACATAGATATTTTTAAATACATACTTAAATAGATAATATTGACATCCAGACACAGAACAAATACATGTGTTCGTCACACGAATATTTGTCCTGAGTGGGATTCGAACCCACGACCTTTGGCGCAACAGACAGGGTCACTACCGATTGCGCCAACGGGCATAGACGTCCCACTGCTGAGCACGGGTCGACACTGCTGCGGGAGGTCTAGAGCATACTCCATCACGCTGCTCCAATGCGGATGGTGATATAGTTATAGTATATTACCTTGGCGTCGTTTAGCAGAGGCCTATGTCCAGCAGTGGACCAATAAAGGCTGATGATGATGATGATGATATAACCTTGTAGGACCACGATGTGTCAGCAATCAACGCGCATTGTGTTAAATAATGTCATTTTACCCATTTCTATGGAATTAATATGTATTTACTAGGTACTAGAAAGTGCAGTGTCGCTGAAAACGCGAGCCGAAAGAGAGTGCAACTTTCGTAGATTTTAATTCCATGACCATTCCATTTGGCAGAACTGTCAAAGGAACAATAATTTTGCCTCGCTTTTGGCGGGAAAACTCACTTTTTACTAGCGCTTAAAAGTAATTTGGTATTGGATTGTGGAGCACATGTAGAAAGGAAACACGTTACACGTTACTCTTGTGAATTAATATATTGAGCACACACGACGTGTTTTTCATTGATGTAGTTTTTTCTATATTTTCTATATGACTTCCTAATGACAACCTAATCACTACGTTTTCTTTTTCAAGTATGTAGTGTATAGTTTGAGTTTACACTCTAACACCTGCCCTTAAACCAAACGTTACAGCACAACATCTCTATAAAAACAAAACATGCTACTCCTAGGTACAAACTTAACAAAAATAATTGACAGACAAAAAACACTACTCTAAAACTTTAAGTAAGCCTAACAGCGGAACAAATTTATCAAATTTGTCCTTCACTAAAGGTTTTGTCAGTATATCTGCCACCATTTCATTTGTGGAGAGATATTCAACATCAATCAGATTTTTACTCATAATATCTCTAATAAAATGATGTCGAACATCGATATGTTTCGTTCTTGAGTGAAACATCGAATTTTCACACAACCTCTGTGCTGACTGGTTGCGTAGTAACGGTATACATTTCAAGTTGAGACATTCATTAAAGAAGGTGCGCATAAACAAAGCCTCCTTTCATGCATCAGAAAGTGCCATATATTCTGCCTCGGTGCTGGACAGCGCGACAGTCCTCTGTTTCCGACTCTCCCAAGAGACAACTGAGGTACCTACTTTAAACACAAAGCCGCTGTACGATTTGCGATCGACTTCACACGACGCCCAATCTGCATCCACGTAGCCAAATATGCCGAGACCCGATTTTTCAAAGCTCAACCTATAATGAATTGTCCCCTTCAAATACCTTAGTACGCGCTTACTTCAGACCATAGATGGATTTGTTGGAACTTATATATCATACCTTCCTTCCCCTTTACAACAAATCCTTCTCGTTGCTGCATCACAACATCCTCGTGTAGATCGCCATTCAAAAATGCGGTTTTCACGTCTAACTACACCACTGCGCGATATAAGGCTAGGTAGGTTTTCTTTGGTATGAAATTGATTTTCAAAGAAAACTACGTTTCTGGCCTTAATGCATGTAGTTCTACATTCAGGGTCTATAAGTCTGTAACCCTTGGTTTTCTCACAATAACCGACGAATATGTACCGTTTGCTTTTAGCATCTAACTTTTTTCTTTGTGATACTAAAGCGTATGCCACACACCCAAAGATCTTGAAATGACTTACGTCAACCTTAATACCAGACCATTTCTCTTCAGGAGTCGATCCCAAGACAGCTTTCGAGGGAGATCTATTTTTAATAAAGACTGCTGTATTTACAGCCTCCGCCCAAAAACTCTTGTCTAGACCTGCATCCTGAAGCATGCATCTCGCTTTCTCCAAGATCGTCCGGTTAGCGCGCTCGCTGACTCCGTTCTGCGCCGGCGAGTGCGGGACCGTGGTTTGATGCACGATACCTGACTTCTTTAGGTATTCCTGAAAAGAGTCGTTAACATATTCACCTCCGTTATCAGTTCGCAATATTTTAATGCGCTTATCAGTCTGGTTTTCCACGAGAGCTTTGAAATTTCTAAAATGCTCGAAAACTTCAGACTTGCATTTCAGAAAATATACGAACGATTTCCTACTATAGTCATCGGTAAAGGTTAAAAAATACTTTTTACCTCCAATCGACGGCTGTGGTAGCGGTCCACACAAATCACTGTGTATAAGGCCTAAAACCTCACTGGACCTATTGAAAGATTTCTTGGGAAAAGGAAGTTTAGACTGCTTCCCCTCAACGCAAGCTACACATGACTGAAAATTAGTAACGTCATAGTCGATACCTGTTGCCAATCCGTTCTTCATGGCGTACATACTACGCGAGTTAAGATGAGCAAGACGTCGGTGCCATGTTTCTTGACTCACTTTTCCACCCGACGATATGCCAGTTCCGGATTCACACGAATTTTCATCAGCCTTTGCCACGTTCGAAACATCCAAGGGATCCTCAGCAGCCTCTGGGATAGTAGCCGCAATCTCTGAAATCGAACTCGAGGCAGAATCGGCACTTTCTAACGCTATATTACACGCCAAAGGTTTCACGTTGTCTAACTGGTAAACATTGTTTACAAGGCTAGCTGTGACTGACAATTCCTTTTTACTATTAAAAATTCTACAACCATTGCCAACAAATTTAGCCTCAAAACCTTTTCTAGCTAAAGCGCTTACCGAAACTAAATTCGTTGAAAGCTTAGGTACAAAATACACATCAGTAATAAATTTTATAGAGTCTTTTAACTGAAGTTTGATTTTTCCTTGACCGACAGCTGACAGCTTGTCACCATTCGCAACGTTCACTTCGACAGGCGTAATTCGAGAAAAATCACAGAAGAGGTTTCTATCGTGACACATATGATTCGTCGCTCCCGAATCAATGCACCATATGTCACTTCGCACAGCTACGGAGAGCGCCGCCAACAAGGTCTCAGTCTTCGCGGGCGATTTCTCCTTGCTCTTGCTACTCTTCTTCCGAGGACAATTTCTTAGTGTATGACCCTGCTCCTTACATCCAAAACATTTGATAGTCTTCCTTGTAACCAAAGCAGTAACTGTCTCGGTATTCTCGTCGCGTCGCTGGTGTTCCTGTAACAATTTACTTTTCACGATCTCACTTGATAATTTTGTGTTGCTGTGTTCCAAAGTCATAATTAAGGGATCATAGTCTGCTGGTAATCCACTTAAAATAATCACAGCAAGAAAATCATCTTCTAAAGCGGAATCGATGTCACACAATTGCTGAGCGATCTTCGATATCTTCGTCAAGTATGCGTCCATGCTTTCGCAATCAGTCATTTTCAATCCGAAGAGACTCCTTAAAAGGCTCAACCTCCGACACAAACCCCTATCTTCAAACGCCTTCTCCAAATTGTTCCACGCTTCGTAGGCGGTTTTTGCGCTCCTTACGTAAGGATACACTGAGGAATGAATACCTAAACAAATTTTGGCTAGCGCCTTCATTTGTTTCGCCTCTTCTTTGTCATCCATCTTCCCTTCTTTGGGTTCCGATTCCACGCAGCTCCATAGATTTTCATGCACCAACAACATGCGCATTGCAAATTTCCAGTTGTGGTAATCATTACTTCCCTTTAATTTTTCAACTGGGAACAAAGATGAATGTCCGTCAGCCATGTCGACGTTCGTGTTTCGAACAAAAAATATGCCAAATTTCTGTGCTTATTTTTGTTCCGAATTTCCCGATCTAAATGCTCCGCAGGAATATCTGGGTCCCATAACCTATTGGATTGTGGAGCACATGTAGAAAGGAAACACGTTACACGTTACTCTTGTGAATTAATATATTGAGCACACACGACGTGTTTTTCATTGATGTAGTTTTTTCTATATTTTCTATATGACTTCCTAATGACAACCTAATCACTACGTTTTCTTTTTCAAGTATGTAGTGTATAGTTTGAGTTTACACTCTAACATTTGGCCCGGTCCTTATTTATTTATTTATTCTCATATTCACAGCAAATAAAAACAATTTTAATATTTATGACAAAATCACTTTTGACTCGAAGCAATAATTTAGTTTTATACTACAGAGACGAGGTTCAACATTGCACCTGCTCAGCCTACCACGTAATTTACCAGAAACCGTAGCAGGAGTCCATTAAAAACAAATTATGTACTATTAATAACAAGTTTATCGCTAAGGACAAAGACCTAATAGGTACCTACTTATTTAAATTCTTGTAAAAAAGCTAATTTAATTCTTCGTGATCATTACTCCAAGTAAAGCTAATTGTTTTTGAATAATATTTATGGATGGTGCTTAGACATACATACTTACAGTCTACCATTATTATAAAATTGCTATTTTCAACATAGGTACTTAACTAGTTTTAAGGCCATCTGAAATCTATGAGGATTTAAAAAAATGACCAATGTTGGCGCCCACCATGGGACTTACACTTGTCGGCACCCAACTTGAAGTATATAATCATAAAAGTATGAATAAGTAAGTGTATGAGTTTTAGAGCACCTTGTCTAGCAGCTGTTTTCATAAAAATGTGTCATAAAAAAGATTTCACGCACTTTTTCTATTTAGTTACGTGACTCCACGTATAAGTTGGTTTTCAATAAATAATTATCGTCACGTATTCTAATATTTTAGGGATTTAAAATCAGTAGCAGTAAATCTGGTCCATTTAACGATATTACGACATAGAGTCGAAACACCGCTGTGCCTAACAACTATCCAACAAACGTGTGAAGCATCCCAAATGAACATATTTCCAGGATGAAAACTATCCTATGATCTAATCTAGGTTATGATGATAACCTAGGTAGATATACCTATGTGCCAAGTTAAATCCAAATCTGTTTTATAGTTTTTGCGTGACCGAGCAACAAACATCCATTTCAGATGTTGGCGCCCAACATGGGGCTTAACACACTTGCTGGCTCCCAAGGTGGACATTACATAGCAACCCAACATGAGGCATTAAACGATTGAAATAAATATCATTAAATGCCTTATAAAACAATGTTCTTTTTATTAAAACTACAAATAAGATCATTAAACTTAGAACCTAGTTTGTTAACCCGTTTTATAGTTTCAAATCATTGTTCAAATGTGACCGAATTGCTTACCTAGAACACATTAGATACAGCCGTCATAATAATTCAATAAACGTAAGATCGTAATCGTAATTTAATAAAAGCTGTTCAAAATAAAGAAATTACTTTTTTTTCTTTTTCCGAAGCATTGTTTAGTGAGATTGTACCCAAATTCTAATTCGAATTAACAGTCAAAGGGCACGCACGCACCGACTGCGAGGCCAGTAAGAAAAAAGCCATTTGTAGCTTTTAAAACGATATAACTTTATAATTGCTTAACGTAAATTATACCTTAAATACAAGAGGTTAAAGTACATTGAATTTGATTGCAGGTTAACATTGTTTCGTAAGGTAAGATTGATAGCAGTGTTATTTAAACTCTTTTACAATACAGTAAAGTTGAAAATGGCTTGAGTAAGTTATGTGCTTTTTGAAAACACTAAACGGTTTTAAACGGCAATAAGAAAATAATATATGCAAGCTAAAAACAGTTTTATTAACGTATGCATAGGGTAGAAAGTCGTGCACAAATTGATTTTAGTTTTATTTTTTAATATAAAACGATCTCAAAGAAACGGTCTCGTGTTATGCCAAAGGTCAGATGGCTAAGTTGCGCTTATTCGAACAATTTATCGAGTGGCGGCCCATGGGGTGTTATGGGGGCATCTCCTTACCTCGTAATTAGTCTTCCTTGTACTTTAATTTCTTTTTAAAATTTGAATTTTTATTACTTTTAAACATCGTTGGAATTGTGCTTGCGAATCTTTTGTTTCGCTACGACCCATAGACGTCTCACTGCTGGGCACGGGTCTCCCCCACAGACACTGCTGCGGGAGGTCTAGAGCATACTCCACCACGCTGCTCCAATGCGGATTGGTGGAGGGGTTAGTGGCCAACCCAGTGTCGAATGTTCTCAAGACACCCGAAGGTCTTCGACAAGGCTTAAAGACTATCTCCAGCATTGAAAACAACCGGGACCGACGGCGAATCTTTTGTTTGTACTGAGTTTTTTTAGTGACGAGATTGCAAACGATCACGCAGTTCTGGTGTATCGCTGTCGTCAGTAAATCTGGGAGACTAGTCGTAAATGGCGCAATAATTAGCAACCCTCTGTAGGCTAGGGGACAACTGGGTTGGCCTAGAGTACCTACTACGCTGCTCCAGACCGGATTGGATAACTGAACTGTCACCGCTATAATTGTATGTTTAGCCGAACTAAAATATGTGTACTACCTTCCTAATTTAAGTTTCTCATTTTAAGTTACTATTACTGTATTTATGTCTTATGAGAGATAAATTAATAGATATAATCGGCATACGTAGTGTGGGACGACCTCCTGCGAGGCGGCGGGGAGCAAGTGGATGAGGAGAGCCGAAGATAGGGCTCATTGGCGTGCCTTGGGAGAGGCCTATGTCCAACAGTGGACTAATGTGGGCTGAAGAGAAAGAGAGAGAAATAAAGTATCTTCAAACGGAAATGTTGCCACTAGCCGTCATCCCCGTAGGTACCAACCGGACCCGACGTTGCTTAACTCGGTTGATCGATCGAAGAGTCATTGGGCAATGGACGCTTTCCATCACATTATAACTGAAAATAACGATGATTTCCATTGTGAAAACAAATTTTCAAGTCATTCTACTGGCAGTAAACAACGTTTGACTATTGATAAAACCTACTTTATAGCATTGCAATTACTTTGAACGTAGACAATGCTCGCTTTTAACCAATACAGATGGTTCCCAGAACAATTAACACATTAAATGGAACCTATCTATACTTCTATACTAATACTTTATAGAGGAAACATTTGTTTGTAATGTTTTCACACAAAGACTACTGGACCGATTTTAAAAATTCTTTCACCATTAGAAAGCTGCATCTTCACTGAGTGACAAACTGTATAATATTACTGGTGTAAACGAAACTATTGTTGTCTAATTCCACGCGAGCGAAGCTGCGGGCTTCCACTAGTCTATACTAATAATATAAAGAGGAAAGATTTGATTGTTTGTTTGTTTTGAATAGGCTTCAAAACTACTGAACCGATTTGAAAAATTCTTTCACTGTTGGAAAGCTACACTATCCCCGGGTGACATAGGCTAAATTTTATTTTGGAAAAAAATAGGGTTCCGTAAGATATTTGGGTTTTTCGGACACAAGGTGTAAAAAAATCAACCAGAAAAGTTACTTATTTTGCGTACGCTGCCTAAACTATAAAAGATAGAACCATAAAATGTTCTAATTAATTGTAGATCTTATAAATATCTATAAAAAAGTCCGCGACACACTATACCTATCTATGTCGAGTGAGGCACAACAACCATTTTTTTATCTTGAATTTTTTTTTGACTACATTTACAGTTTATGTAGATAATATCTGGTCTTTGAATGATTAAAATTGGACGTTTGGTTTTGAAGTGTCTGTCTGTCTGTCTGTCTGTCTGTCTGTCTGTCTGTTTCGCTTTCACGCCAAAACTACTGCACCGATTTAAATGAAATTTGGTACACAGTCTAGAGCCTGACAAAGGACATAGACACTTTTTAATTGGAAAAAAGTGTTGTAATGGGTTGAAAAGGGAGATGAAAGGTTGTATGAAAGTATTGTCATTTTCATAACTAGAAGCATAAAACGTAAATTTTAGGCTGTTTATAAGGTATAATCCTTACTAATCCTATCCTACTAATATTATAAAGGGGAAAGTTTGTAAGTATGTATGTATGTATGGATGGATGTGTGTTACTTTTTCACGTAAAAAGTACTGAATGGATTTTAATGAAACTTTACAATAATATAGCTTATACATCAGAATAACACACAGGCTAAAATTTATAAAGATATTGTGTGAATTGTCCAAAATATGACGATAAGTGTCCAGTAGGTAAGTAGGAAAAAATCTACCATCTGCGAGCTATTCTGGCGTGCGCTGCCAAAACTACTGGACCGATTTCAAAAATTCTTTCACCATTAGAAAGCTGCATCTTCACTGAGTAACATAGGCTATATAATATGTATTACTAGGCGTAAACGAAACTATTGTTATAATCTATATACATATGTAAAATAAAGTCGTGTTAAATTTTTATTTTTTTTAGTAACCTGACGCAAATAGGATTTATGTGTGTGTATTACAATTTTGATTTTTACATAAAATACCCGTGCGAAGCCGGGGCGGACCACTTTCTATATAAAGTGGTGACGGCCATGTGGCTATCGTACCTACTCGCTTCTTACTCGAGGGGCCCGGGTTGAAATCCAAGCGACACGGAACAATGACTTTTCTAACTCCTTAATGTTCTCGAATGTATGTATAGTCTGCCAATCCGCACATGTCCAGCGTGGTGGACTATTGGCCTAACCCTTTCCATTCCGAGAGACTGGAGTCCAACACTGGGGCATTTAGAATTCGCCCGGGGCAGTAACACCGCCACTTCAATAACCAGTAGGTACCATTACTGCGGTGTAGTAATTGTTTTGAAAGCAAGTAATTTTGTTTTGGTTGCAATTATGCGTTTTCCGTACACACTTTTCCAAAGGCGATTTTAGTTCTTACCAACGATTCTGTGATAGACTTGAAAACTAAAATTTTTTTTAATATAATAAGAAACAGACAAGCAACCCCATTGGTGCTGCTGCAACCCATAGACGTCCCACTGCTGGGTACGTCTCCTATACAGACAAATCTGCGCGAGGTCTAGAGCATACTCCACCACGCTGCTCCGATGCGGATTGATGGAGGGGTTAGTGGTCAACCCAGTGTCGAATGTTCTCAAGCCACCCGAAGGTCTAAGACAAGGCTTAACGATTGTTTTCACCATTGAAACCAACCGGGACCGACGGCCTAACGTGCCCTCCGTAGCACATCCACAAACAGATCGCGCCCGTCGTTGTTAAACTCTGTCGATCACATTGAATCGACGCGAGCCATTAAGCTATGGAAATACAAGCATACAGTACCACCCAACCGGTGCCAATGACAACTAAAGACTGAACAATTAATCTTATTAATTCTATATCTATAAGAATCAAAACACCCGAATTCTAGAAAACTTAGAATAGAACCGCCTGTAACTTACACGAACTCACGTTCTATCTCTATATCTATATAATATTGTAAAGAATAACGTGCGAAGGTCACGTCGAAACGCCGCCATGTTGTCTGTACAGTGTAAACAAGATGGCGGCAGCTTGACATGATTAAATTCTACGCTAGGCTTTCGCGATATTAAAGACAAATATTAACCAGTTTTCATCGTCGTATATAGGTAAGTATTGTTCAATTATTGGACTATCCATTTATACCGGTTACCTTCTATGTAAACAACAGTCCATAAGAGTACTTACAGTATGTACGTACCTACACCAAGTGGTGTACATTTACATATATTTTTTTACTTTAAATAGGTACCTAATTATTTAATCACTCTACAAGTGCCTAATTTTAGCGTCCATTCCCAATGGCTCGCGTCAATTCAATGTGATCGAAAGAGTTAAGCAACGACGAATAGCACATAGAATTGACGCGAGCCATTGGGCTATGGATTTATGGCTATCTCAGATGGTGAAGCTAGATTTGATGAGTTATCTTTGGTGTAGCTTGCCGTTATATTTTAAACCATCTCTTGATGCTAGAAGTTATTCTGCACGGAAAACGATTTGACGCGGATGGAGCCGTAATTATTTAGTAATCTGTGGCCACAGAGAAAGCTAATAATTAAATAAAATATGCGAAATAACATACATGTGCAATGTGGAACCGCGCCTGATGTAGCTTACCTCGATCGCATGCGCTCGACGCGACCTATAGCGAAGATTAATATATATTAATGGAATTGTTCATTAATACAAATAGACATTGTAATTACATCGAAGGTTTTGTTCGAAATAACTAAACGTGATACCTTTACGCTTTCTATGGTGCTTTGTGCCCCCAACACAACGGTCTGATGCGTAGGGTGGCAAAGATACGGGCTGCCATAACGGACAAGTTTGACAAAATTGGGTAGGTACAGAAAATTGCCAGGCAAAGAGATTTGGTACGGGCATAGAGTAAGGATCAAAGAATAGTGACAATGCTCATACAAAAGTGCGTAGCCTCGAAAAAACTCCAAAATCACCGTTATTGCCAGATGGCGCTGTTCTGTGAGACAATTGTTTAGTAATGAAAAATTCCGCAAGCGCTTCCGTCGATGTTTATTGATGTAGTTCGTGGTACTGGTAAACACGATGAACTTCAGTACTTATCTATAATAATGTCTATGTTTATACCAGGGCTACGATTGAACTTTATTTAAACTTTTTAATGCGAAATTGTAAATGGGTACTTTTGAACTCCCCGAAATAAAAAAATATAAAACAAATACGTCTGGCCTGTTTGAAGTGTCATGAGCGTTTTTTAAATTTCCCCGCGAGCGAAGGTGCGAGCAAATGCTAGTAAATACGTAAATTGAAAATATTATGCTGTTATTCTTCGTAGGGATGATGCTGGCACAAACATTTAACAACCAGGCAGTATCAACTAGGGACTCAATAAAAAAAAACTTAGTTAAAACTGTTCTTGCGTGTCCTAACTCTATCCTACCGCGTGGGCATAGCCAGCGTAAATGCGACCCCCAATTTAATAGCTACATACAGGCTGTTCTATAAATAAATGAAATTACGTCATCGGTATGAAACTACGTACGTAGGTACGTAACGTCATACTACGTAGGTGGTTTGGAGAGGCTGAAATGAAAAATTTAACAAAATTAAAAAGCTTTTATATTGACTTTTACTGTTAATACGGTTCCAATTCCGGCCGAAGCAAACATTTTTTTTGGCATATAAATATTTGTACTTGCTTCAAGGAAGTAAAATAGTGTTTATGCGGTTATGTTCACATTGTCTTGAAATTAAGTAAATAATTACAATTTGCTATTTAAAATAAGTAGTTAGTTCGATTATTATTTATAAATAAAAATCATATTTAAAATAATGTTTCTGTTACTTGCATACAATGTTAACTTTAGTTTTCAAATTGTTCTTTTATAAATATGGTTGTTTCTACATACAATCATATTTACAATTAACAAAATAAAAAGTATTATATTATATACTAAATAGCACACCCTGTATACCAAGAAATGGCAGCCTTGCGTTCGAACCACGCGAGCTTCCTTAGTGGCGCGCAGCCTACAACCGAGACGACACGCAGTAACAGTAAATACATCCAGTCCTACTCCAGCCACCGTCAAGTCGTGACTAAAACTGAAATTAAAAACAAAACTAAATTTAAAAAAAGTTTGACAGCTCTAAATGTAACAGATAAAAAATGACTTTAAAAATACCGCTCACGCTTCGCACTCGCTGTTTTTGCTTGTTTAATCTTCTTTTATTTAAAGTGTTGATGTAATTTTATATTTTGTATACCCCTTTCTAGTATGATATTGGTTTGTAATTAATGTTTCTTAATTATTAAATTTTGTTGCAATAGTTTGAATTAAAATGTCGTGTTTCAGTTTAAGTGATTTTTGTTCAAATTCGTGTACTTTCAAGCTTAAATTTATTTTTACATACCAGTTAGTTGTTGGTTTTATATGACGTTCTTCGTGTTGAGAACGAATGGAAACCTACCTACTAGAAAATGTACAATTATAATTTCAATACTCAATACAAAGAATCCCAAATTGACAGGAAAAAAAATCAATTTTATTTATATTTTTTTTATTTTATTTAATGCATGGTAGACACGCGCAGCTCTTTGGCTTGGCACAATAATCATGGATTTCATTCTCCACGTTTGTTGCCTTTGTTTTTTTTACCCTTAAGTTAGCGATGTAATTTAAATATAACTCGAAGCATAATTCCACAAACGAATTTTGTGCATTTATGTTTTGAGGAGCTTCATAAAATAAATCAAATACGACAATCGATACGTGCAGTTATTCTACTAACGACATTGAATGAATTCTTTGACTAAATTAATCTTGATTCCCTTGATCTTGAGCATACATTAATTTATAGCAAGATATATAAACTTTTAGATAACCGTATGAGTGCTTACAATATTTTAAGAAAACATTGCAAGCACAATATTCATACTCAAAAAAAATTATAAGACAGGTATAGTACTATCGGTAAAGTTACTGATAGTACTATATAGTAAGGAACTACTTGATTAATTATCAAGTAGTTCCTTATTTGATAATTATAATTTAAATATATAATGCGAACAATATAAGTCTCGTTATAATTTTAACAATTATAAGCTTCGTTAGTAATCGTAAAAAAAATTAACTTAACTATATTTTTATGATGCAATGTTGTTAGTGGAATAACACCCAGTGATATAAAAAACTAGGCTATTACGAGAGTCTTATCGTTAGGGGTTATCAACGTGTACATAACAGTTCCATTTTAAACCAAAGTTATGTATGTACCTAAATGACTTTTGAACTTGGAAACTTGTCAGAGCTCATTGTGACTTTAAAGTCTTTGTTAGTACAATTTTGTTGTACTAGTTTCATGGTTCTTACAAAATAACTATATTAAACTGTAAATTTAAAAAAAATTGGATTCTTTACAGTTGAAAATCCCTATCAAATGTTTTCACATTACGCTACACTATTGTACTTAGGTATAATTGTATGAAAAATATGTGTTTTAAATATACCGATATTGGATATTGAAAGCAATAATTACAGAGCAAGAACTTTTATTGCTATGATGAGTTGAGATCTGATGATGCTCTCAAATTTAGTTTACAAAATCTGCATCGTTTTCTGGTGTAATTATAATACTTGAAAATACATTATCGCGCATATCGTGTGGATATATAGTAGTTGATGATCGGTATCCCCCTATTTCTCCATATAAATATAGTTTAGTGCAATGTGAAAACCCTGCGGAGCGTTTTTTAAAACTTGTGTTTCTTGAAAATATTTGTGATCTTATAGTGAAAAAATATCAAATCACACGTCTCGATCACTGGTCCGTCAGATGTTAAAAATGCAGACAATTTAATTATTTAGAAATTATATCCTATTATGTTTATAGTCAAGTAAATTGGAACTAGTTTTTGTAAATTATCTCTCAAGATAAATCTTTCGAATCGCCTTATTACAGAATTCACTAAAGTTTTAAACTTTACGTACTTACTTATCTAAATTTTAAATCTCAAAATAGTACATAATTTTATGAACAAAGAAAGGAATTATTTTGATAGACAATTGTTTTTTTCAAGACAATTTTATTTCATTTTACCGACACATTGGTTTTAAAAACGCTCCATGATTGAAGTTACCACCAATTAAAACTTAATTAAGTCTGTGAACGCGCTAAAAATGAATATAATATTTTTATCACATCTGTTTAGGCTGATAATCAGTTGGTGAGACAGTAAAAATTCTAATAAAATTATTTTGAATAACTTTCAGTTAAAAAGGTAAATTATATTAACTAAACATCTAACAACTATGAACGATTTCACGACATAATACGATATCATCAATGAATAAGCATTTTGTACCATGTTAGAAATGGTATTAAAAAAAAGTGTAGGTAGTAATAAAAATTAAACGTTATTCAGCTGTGAATGAAAAATATTAACAATATAAAATGTTAAAAGGTTGAAATGGAATTGGCACAATAGGAATTCAATTTCTTTTTTCAAGCTTTTTAAATATTTCTTTCAATACCCATCACAATCAGGAAAGCAACGGCCTGTTCGCTATGATATAATAGGGATTTTGTAACTTTGAATCAATTGACATTCATTATTGTAATTTCAATGAAATTTTACATTCGTTTGTAGAATCAGATGCTATGTTACATATAAACTTATAAATTTATTTATCATGTTTTTATTGTTTGAGTTACATTGGAAAAAACATATGTAGTGCAATTGTAGAGTTCTGTTTAATTTTAATTCATCTAAGTTCTCACTAAGTTTTGAAGCAAAATGTAAAATTTTACATTTAGTAAAAAATAAGATAAATTTTTTTTGTTATAGATATAAATTATGTTTATATATATGATGATATAAATTAGTTTTTTAATACATATAAATTATGTTTAATTTTTATTTGAAACATTGTAAACTACATTACATTTACGCTTGATATCTCTCATATTTATCAACATATGAACATTATATCATTATAGAACTCAGGGTTGCGCAGGTAATTTAAAGGACTGTATGTTAGGACAGGATAAAAATATGAAACATGGAAAAAATAATGTACCTACGTATTCAGGGCAATGAATTAATATTATTCCAATTTAATCTGTGACCTCGACGTTGTGCTCATTATAAATATAGGACTTACACTGAAACAAATGTTTACAGTTTTGTTTTAATAAAATTTGACATAAGTGATAGGTAAAAGCACGCACAGATAATATCATGCTTCGTTTTTCTCATAATTTCAGTCATCGTGGACGATAAAAAAACATGCTTTACTCGTGCCCAGTTTTACTTTTAATTTTAAGTGTGGTACATACTCGCATACATGTAATTCATATAAACCTCGTACCATGCATTTACTTACATAATTATCAAATTGGCGCATTGACCGCCTTCGCACGACACAACACAGCGAAATACATACAGTGAAAAACAAGAAAAGTCAAAATAAACAAACATTCAGCATATTTGTCGGCTCATATTTAGGCTTGTGTATATATAAGAACAAAGAATTTCGCTCATTCAACTTCTCTTCTTATTACCTATAGATCAAAGTAATAAAAATTTAAACTGATCGATTGAAAACTGTAACAAACCAGTTCCAACTAGTTAAAAGAACAGTGAAAAAGTAAAGCAGACACAATGTTTTACAAGCCAATTGCTGTGTTATTCCTGGCTGGATGGCTGGCTGTACACACCGATGCTTTCGGCATATCGTCGTTCGGCAAAGCACACACCGAACCGCCAAAACCGACACCAACAACTCCATCACCGGGTAAGATATTTGAAAATCGGTGTCGTTGCTTCTCATGCCCCGTTTAGATATTCGGCGAACAAATTCGCCGAGCTCGCCTTATAATTCGTGCACGTTTAAACGAGAAGACATTCGCGGCTCCATTCGGCGAATAATTCACCGAATAACTAGCTCTAATAATATACCGAATATCTAGCTAGCTAATAATTCGTGCACGAATAAAACTAAGACTTGATCTGTTAAATTAAACGTGGCGAATACCGTTTTGCTCGTATTCGTGCCTATTGGCCTGTACTAGGCGAGTATCTAAACGGGAATCCACGCAACCTAAATGTAATGCATGTTCGTCAAGCGCCTAATACGGTCCGCTGAATATTTTCCACGATTGCGAAAACTCGTCAGCATTTTGTTTCAGATTAAAATGAAAAATAATAGTATTTTTTTTTAAACTAATGTTTGTAGCATTGTAGTAATACAGCTTAGAGTACACTATACTATCGACAGAATCTACACCACATCTTGATCCGAAACTAAATCTAATTACAATACATTACCTACATGTAATTCACACATTTGAGATCCATTTAAAATACGAACGGTAATTAAATCTATTTTTAAAAAATTCAAGCTGATGTTGAAGTAAAAATATAAACCATTTTTAGCGCGTTGTTTTCCAAAATTATCTGATTATTTCAAAATTGTTTATGATTGTCTAAAATATTTTGAACGTATCTAGTCTAGATTTTTAATTTTCCCAAAATTGGCACTAACTGGAAAGATACGAGAGGTAACTAAACTCCCTCAAGTTTATAAAACTTTAGTCTCCTGCAGTGATGTTTTGTAAGATTACACTTTCATAGTTGTAAAAAAAAATTAAGTTAACGAAATATTTGAACGATTTATTGTAAACTTACTAAGCACCACGGCCACAAAGAAATTTGAGTGAGCTTAGAGTACAGATACAAATTTTTTTAAAAGAAAAATAGAAAAAAAAAATGCGTGTGTTTTGGCGTATCGAGATGTGGTGCAGACAACAAGCCGCGGCGGCCATTTTGCCGTTGCTCCTCGTCGGCTGGTTCACTGGCGAGTCATCGGAAGCATTGACCACCTTCGGGAAAAGTAACACGCAGCCTCCGAAAGAGGTCGCACCTACCGCACCGCCAGGTAAGTCACAGATTATATAAATATTGTCTATGTTTACGATGATGTGCGTTGTCTCTGTTATGCTGTTTTTAAACCTGTATAAAATTATATGTATTTTTAGGATGAGTGTAGATTATATTGTTAAGGGCCGATTTCCACAACGTAGTATGAATCTTATTCCCGGAATAAGTAGTTAATTACTCGCGAGTTAGCCCATTTTACGTTTCACCAACATTTAACCTAGGGATAAAATCTCTATACTAGTATTCATCTGAGACTAGAGTAAAACCATACTCCGCCGATTTCGGCCGGGTAAGCTGCTATTCGTAGAATAATAGTGTCGCTGCAGCATTGAACGCGCTCGGGATCACTGTCATCTCAACTGCCAAGTTAACGTATTATCCGAACAAATAAAAAAATACACAGCGCTATTGTGTAAGTTTAAGTCAAACTGTCTATTTTACTTTCGGAATTTTGCTGTATGGTCATACAGACCTTTACGGCGTCACCGAATAGGGATCCAACCTTTTGCGACTACTGATTACTCAACATAATCTACCACATTCTACATATCTTTATGATTCAATGGATTCGAGCAAGTACCAATTTGCTATTCGTAGTAGTTTTATACCACAATCGATAGCGGTCAGAAATACGCTCGACTACGCAACCATACCAGTCGATTTTCTCTTCGTAACTCAATTTATCATAACCGTTCGACTTTGATGGATGACCGACATACTGTAGGCAGAGGTTTTTCGTAGCTCCACACGAAATAATAGGTAGGTATACGTAGGTATTCATAAGTGGTTAATAGCCAAACTCTGTGCCATGAACAATGGAAATATTCACAAGAAAACAGCGTAAAACTCTAAAATCTTCACTAATCTATAACAAAGGAGAAGGTGACTGACTGACTGACTGACATATCAACGCAGGGCCTACTAAACGATAAGGGTTAGAAACTTGAAATTTTGCACAGGGGTTCCTTTTATAACGTAGGGGAGCACTTAGAAAGATTTTTTAAAAATTCACCCCCTAAGGGGGTAAAACGGGGGTGCAAAGTTAGTCGTTACTTGCATATGATTCAAGTGACATTTATTAAACAAAGTTTTACCTACCTACATAATTATGTCTAACTACCTACTTATTGCCTAATATAATTATATGATACATCACAGCTAGGTAGCGAAAAACACACAAAAACACACAAAAAAGATTCAGTCGAATTAATAATCCTTCTTTTTAAGTAAGATAAAAAAAACCGAGTTCTACAACCTTTTAAATCTTCAATAATGTTAATTTCACCTTTGCTCTTCACAATGCGTAGTGGCGTAACGCGAATATTTATATCCCTTGAATATATTACCAGTTGGTACCTACGTGAACCGCTCGATAACTTTTGAGGTTAAGGTTCTGCTGCGTTAATTACCACAGATTTAGGGGCTATGCGGCATTTTATATGTTCGTTACTTGACGTCTTTGTCTAAGTTAAAAGTTCAATTATTAGATTCACGTGGACTTGGGACTCTACTATCCTACTAACTAGATAATATTAAAAATGTTTAATGTATGTGTGTATGTTGGTTTGATCTTAAACCATCCCTTATATGTCATACTAGGTGTTGATAATTATTTATTGATAACCGACTTCTAAGCGGGAAAACCTAGTTAATCTTAATCTTATAAAGAGGAAATATTTGTTTGTAATGTTTTCACACAAAAACTACTGAACCGATTTTAAAAATTCTTACACCATTAGAATGCTGCATCGTCACGGACTGACATAGGTGTACCTAAACGAAACCATTGTTATGTATAATTCCACGCGAGCGAAGCTGCGGGCGTCCACTAGTTAATTAATAAAATAAGAACGAAGCGTAAGGTAAGCGTTAGGTACTTTGTTAGTCTTTTTTTCTAATATTTTCGACCTAATTTTCTTAGTTCTTATAATTTATTTTATTTATAGCATTTGTGTTTATAATTAATTATTTATTAAAATTATTATAATATAAATATTTAAGTTTTTTTTAAAACATTTTTTTCAAATAAATTTAAACATATTTTGGTTTTGTATCATTTAATTTACTTTTCTGCCGACTTTGCGCATATCTGCTTGGCCCAAAGGTCGACTGGTAGATAATGCTTTTAGCTTTAAGTCCGTCTTTTGAACCACAAGCTTTTTGGTATAATAAACGAGGATTATCGATCGAAGCCTTTAGCTTTAGCTTCTGATACCATCAGTCTAAATTATTCCACGTATCAGGTATAATCCATATCTCTCGGTATCACTGTTTCATCGAGAACATTCGAGAGCACGTTTATCTTTCACGTACCGTCTTGTGCCTGGCGTGTTCAGCCCCAACCCCAAGGTCAAACGACCAACATGAGTTTTTATTGATGTACGCACTTGGGTTTATTGTATTTAGTCTGTGGCTATAAAACATAAAAAATCATATTCTATGGGGGAGACCCGTGCCCAGCAGGACGTCTATGGGTTGCAGCTATATCTATACTTCTATACTGTATTATAATGAGGAAACATTTGTTTGTAATGTTTTCACACAAAAACTACTGGACCGATTTCAAAAATTCTTTCACCATTAGAAAGCTGCATCTTCACTGAATGTCATAGGTTGTATAATATTACTAGGTGTAAACGAAAGTTATGTTACTATTGTTATGTCTAATTCCAAGCGAGCGAAGCTGCGGGCGTCCACTTAGCTAAATAAAGTGTACCTATTCCGGTTTTTCCCATGAAAATTCTGCAATGCACAAATTGTATTCCTTACCGTTGATACAACCTACTTGTGTTAGATAATAAAATAAATTCAGGCAGAAACACATCGGTACAACTAGGGTTGCCAACTCTCCTGGAATTCCGGGATTCTCCCGTAAAAAAGCAAAAAGTTTTTATAATCTCCCGGCTCCAGAAACGCACCCAAAATCTCCCGGATATTTTCATCGCAAGTAATAAAATAAATAAAAAAGCTTATTACATTCACACTATCAATCCCTGTCGCAAATGCCGCCGCTGAACGTGTTTTCAGCGTAGTAAACGAACTGTGGTCGAAAAGTCGTAATCACGAAAGTCACGTGAAATCTGAAATACAGGTGTGCACAAATTTCAAATACACCTGTAAAGAATTTTACGATTTTATTATTTCTAATCAAAAGGCACTACAAGCTGTTCGAAAAAAAATACACTTTAAATAAAAAAAATGATTTTCATTGACTTTTTCATTTCACCTCCCGGATTTCTGATCCACACAGTTGGCAACCCTAGGTACAACCTCGCATGCAAGATTTGAAGGGGCTATCTAGCCCTGTCAGCTTGATACGCTGAAACTGGCAATTAAGTTGTTACTGCCCCACGCTCCACGCTCCACGTTACACCCTGTATACTTTCGACCTCCACATTTCAAAGTTAATACGCCTAACGTCTAATAGTAAAATTGATGTAAATTATGATAGTCTTCAAAAAACAGCTACTTTTATTTATCTAAATTGTATTGTAAAAAACATAAATAATTACACTGAACTTATATATATTTTTTTAAAAGCTTTTAAATCCTTTATTTTTATTTTCGTGCATTGTCATCGGTACCAATTATGTGTGCCGAATTTCAGCTCTGGGTGAAATATTGATTGCAATATTCTAGGACATACAAACATACTTAAATTCGAGTGAAGTTAAATCCCCTAATACCGAATTCCCTCAACGCAAGAGCGGAAGAGGAAAGGTCTGTTTCGGTCTCATGTAATAGGACAGTAGCATAATGTAAAAATATTCCTATTTCCATTCAAGAGATAATAAAATAATAAAACAAATAAATAAATAGGTAAGCCATTTAATCCTCTGTGACAATAATTTCATACAAAACATTACATTAAAAAATACCTAGTACCTAATGACCTAATATAAAAGTGAATTTATTGGCATTAGAATTGTGTTTTATTATTATATTATAGAGGCTGAGTGAAGGTTTCGCTTTTCACCCTTTGGGTACGGAAACTTAATACAAACTCCCGCCACGCCCGCCACGGTACCTAGTACCACGGACTACATACAATCCTTACTCTATGCTAGTACCATTTCTACCGTGTAATTGTTTTAGAGCAATTATGGTCCGTTTAGAATTGTGTGGTTTCCAGTTACACTTCATTGTACATTTTACATCTGTAACTTAGAAAGAGACTTACTAACAATTCCAAAACAAATGATTGATTGGTATGTGTTGTGTGTTGGTGGGTGTATTCATTGATCGCATGTGCATGTTTTCCTGTGTGGGAGGGAGGAAGGTGCTGCGTGCATGAAGGTATACAACAAAAGTACTCTGTGGTATACAAACATCACCATACATTATTGTTTGCAGATTAGTTGCAAAGTAGATTAATTTTTGGTTTGTAAAAATGGAATGTTGGTCTGTCCTTCTTCTCCTCCTAAAAGAAACGATGGATTGGTGTGATATTTTGCACAGATACACGTAGTTTAGGGTCAAAGGCTATTAATTTCTTTATGTACGTAAATTAAAATTGCAACGTTCAAATTCAATGTTGTACAATAATAACGGGAATGGCAGGCCTCTAAAAAAGAACATGTCGACTCAATTTAAATATCTTCAAGGAAAACTTTGAATTAGGAATGCAGAGGCATTCTTTATTCAAATTTTAAATTGAAATGCAGATTCATTTACCGCATTCTAAACTCAGATGCCCACATAGCTGCTATGACGCTTTAAACTTTTAAATATTTAACTGCTTGAATCGAAATTAATTTTATTACGACGTTTACACACCTAGGTCTGCCCAATAGTTTTCTGCTAACTGGACTAACCATCCCATTCTAGGGATACTCTGTTTATCGCAGTGAAAAAATCTATCTAGGTATACTAATGTTATAAAGAGGAAAGATTTGTATGTAATGTTTTCACACAAAAACTACTGGACCGATATCAACAATTCTTTCACCATTAGAAAGCTGCATCTTCACGGACTGAATAGGTGTAAACGAAACCATTGTTATCTTATTCCAGGCGAGCGAAGCTGCGGGCGTCCACTAGTATTAAATAAAGATAGGTACAGGAATACTCGTAGTACTAATAACTTTATTTTGACCTTTTTAATATTCGAACTAAAAATTGTCCTTATTTTAAATTTAAATTAGGTCGATTTTCCAATAAACAGTTTAGATAGCTGATGGAAATTTCAAAATAACGGAAAGGAAGCGGTGGCCGTTTCCGGCACGAACCCGGAAACGGGTGACCAGTTTACTCTGACCTCTCCACTATTTTATTACCTGCATTCCACTATTTCTGCATCTAAATGGAAATATGTACTTAAAATAGTTCTGACACAGATGACAATTATACCAGATCTCTAGCCAAGTTTAGTAAAGTACCTACTGCATATAGTACATCTATGTTAAACTAAAAATAATGTTATTTATTAGTAACTGTTTCAAAACTTTTGGCATGTATCAAATTAATAGCAAGTATATACAAGGCCAAGGAATACAGGGCATTGTACTACGATTTTAAAAGTAAATATGTGCAGTCTTTAGTTTTTAACTGAAATCAGTTACGGTAGGCACGCAATTTAAAATTTCATAATTTCAAATAGATTTTTAACTTTTCTGGTAAGTAAAGTTGTGTGAATGATTACTCGTACTTCCTTACAAAAGTGTAGTCACTTAGCATTTTTAACTTGCACTTACATTTTTATATGTTAGACACAGCACAGTGAATACCTGCTCACCGCGCGAGCGCGCCTACTATAGCGATAATAAAATAAAATGCGCGGCAAAACGGATGCAGAGCTCTGATTGGTCCTAATCATAGAGGAAGGATCATAGAGTATCGCACACTGCTTTCATAAATTAACAATAGAAAGAAATAGGACTGCGTTCACATTCATTATAAATAAGTTTTTCAAAACTTCTTACCTGAATTGTGTAGTTATTTTTTCTTTATGGCCGTTATAGGTATCATAGATTACTTGTCATGAGTTGTTACTTAGTAATGCGTATCGTGGAATATACCCATTCATTGTTTCATTTTTTTAATGTGATTGCGAAGCCTGACTCCTATTATTAACAAACTCGCCTCTCACTCGAACGGTCCGGGTTCAAATCTAAGCGGCACGCACCAATGATTTTTCTAGTTATGTGCAATTTAAAAAATTAAATGTTAAGGTGAAGCAAACCTGAGCACTCACCATAGTGTAAAAAGGCCAAAGAAAGGGTTGTGGGGAAACAAAAATGCAATAGTAACCTGAAATACTTTTTATAGCTCACGAATTACGTGGTTATACCAATTTACCTCGAAACACGTCTTTATTAACTGGCCCAACTGCAAGGGGTCAAGAAATAACGGACACCGGAAAGCGTAAATCTCTAACTGACCCCTGCTTCTGAACAGTATCTGCCAGCGCCATCTAGCGGGAAGTAGGTGAAGGTGACCTCGTTTCACCCCTTTACAACGATACGTAGGTATGTTAATGAGTGTGTTAGTACCAGTTTGATAGGTTTATTTTGTGATATATGCAAACACTAATCTCTATTACTCGTATCAGACGTACTATTTTACTCTGTGGTATAATGTGACCAGCAAAATCTCACGTTATTTTTAGCCCATCGCTACACTTAAGTGTTTTAAAATATGTACATTTATAGAGCCCCTGGTCAAAGGTCTAAAATTTGGTCAATAGGATTATTGACCGATATCCATCCGAACAAGGATGGAAACTATATCTCAATTCCCAGCACCTCGCCTTCCCTCATTTAAATGTCAAACACATTTACATGCATTAATAGTTTCGTTTAAACCTAGTAATATTATTAGCCTATGTCACCCAGTAAAGATGCAGCTTTTTATTGGTGAAAGAATTTTTGAAATCGGTCCAGTAGTTTATGTGTGAAAACATTACAAACAAATCTTTCCTCTTTACAATATGTATTAGCGTAGAGTACCTACCTAAACTTTAGTGTGTAGTCCGTGGTATTAGTATAGAAGTAGAGACTATTACCTAACCTACTATAGGTTCCTATGAAAGTAGGTGCCTACCTTAGTCCCTGTAGCTCGGGACCAGAATAGTGCTGCGGTAGCCCCTGCCTGTCGTAAGAGGTGACTAAAAGGGGGCTTCTGTGGTCGCGAGCGGTAAGAGTGGGAGCACGAATCGTCCATCATGTGACCCCGGGAAAGACGACGCTGTTTGTGGCTGCACAGCGTTGTGTACACCGGGATGAGCTCGTCTTGGGCGCAGCGCCGGGGGGACCGGCGCGTTCTACAAGAGATCCCGGAGCCCTCCTGTAGCGCCGGAGTAGGCCACCGAGCGGGTTTTAGTGGGTGAAAGTCCCACATAACCCGGCGTCGCTCCCACGACGTTCGGGTACCTTTTCAAGGATTCCCACTCGTTAAACATAAAAAAAAAGGTACCTACCATAACTCACCACTTTAATAAAATAAAGGCTCACTAATTACCGCGCTAGCTAAGAGGGGTAAGTACAATACAATACAATACAAAAACACTCCACTTGTACTTATAGCTCGGAACAGTGGCTAGTCAGTCGCGTGTCGGCTAATGCAAATTTCGGAGAGCGGCAATAATTGATAGTGTTGCTCAAAGGTTAGTAGGTACAGGGGCGAAATAAACGATGCGCGTTTCTTTAACTTATTTTTAGTAAGTACAGTAAAAGCTCTTTATTCGCGGGGTAATAGGTACGTTCCGTAAATATGCCGCGAATACGCAAAGGATACAAAATGCTTCTTAATAACATGTATTTAGGTACCGATGTACCAATTAAATCCGCGAATAAAGAAATCTTTACCCGCGAATATAGGAATTGGGTCGCATTTTTTTAATCCGCGATTAGTGAAAACGCGAATAAAGGAAGCGCCTTAGAATAATTACATTCTAAGGGAAGCGCGAATAAGGAGCTCTTACTTAGCTTTAGTAGTGTCACGTCTCAAGGGTTGCGCTGAAAATCAGCGGCACCACATGGCAGTATTTAGTAGTATGCTGTGTAAACCCTTTTTTTCACGCATGACACTGTATATAGCTTAAGTAGTTATAAGTTCATTGTTCTTTCTTACCTAAAATGTCGATTGGTATACTGGTATAGTGTTTTGTGTGAGAATAAATATATTCTTCTTCAAACTGTGGTGTCAAATAGGCAAAACAAGAAAACACAAGAATACATACCATCCCCAGTGAATTAAAGATGTTTTATTTTAACTAGTGGACGCCCGCATCTTCGCTCGCGTGGATTATGACAACAATAGTTTCGTTTACACCTAGTAATATTAAAAAGCCTAGTGAAGATACAGCTTTCTAATGGTGAGAGAATTTTTGAAATCGGTCCAGTAGTTTTTGTGTGAAAGCATTACAAACAAATCTTTCCTCTTTATAATATTAGCATAGAGTAAAGATCAAAAGTGTGTAGTCCGTGATATTAGTCTAAGTATATACTAGTGGACGCCCGCAGCTTCGCTCGCGTGGAATTAGACATTCACTTATTTTAAAAACGCACTTTGCACCCCCGTTTTACCCCCTTAGGGGGTGAATTTTCAAAAATCCTTTCTTAGTGCTCCCCTACGTTATAAAAGGAACCCCTGTGCAAAATTTCAAGTTTCTAACCCTTATAGTTTAGGCCCTGCGTTGATATGTCAGTCAGTCAGCTTCTCCTTTTATATATGTATACATTATAACGGTGAAATTACAAAATCAAGCCATAAGGTTGCGATCAGCCTAGATCCATGCCCAGCAGTGGGCCCTTAATAGGTTGCAGCTAGGTAGATTCCGGGTAGATCCTAGATAGATAGGTTTGGGCGTAAATAATGTTTTCATTCCATGTCTCTTACTTTGCTACTTAACAACAGATGGCGGCTTTATTCCTGACAACTTTCGAAATTGTTTTCTTTCTTCCAAGGCCAAGGCGAGTGCAGGGGATCTGCATCACAACATTGTGTTATACTTATATTAAGGCATAACAAACAGTATAGGTAAAAATATCCAACTCTTTAATGTGGCTGATTGATATTGGCATGTAAATGGATCGATTTATTTATTTATTATTAATTGTTCTACAGGGAAATCAATAAATAACTTACATCTAACATTTCAGGGATGTCCTTAATGCGCTAGAAAGGTTACAAAATGATCTAATCATATAAAATTTAAATTACATTAAATACAACCATCAAAAATAAGAATCAAATAATTATACAAGGCATGTCAAAAAGCAATTAAATTGAATACTCTTACCACGGACTACCTTACTCTATGCTCGTCTAAAAAAGCAATACACAATAGGCTAGTTTTGCAACACAACAACAGATAGCGCTGACCCTAATTCCCGGCAACTTCCTTCCAGCGCGCCCATGTTCCCGCCAAGGCGAGTGCGCGGGCATCAGCAGCTCGTCGTGCGTGCGCACGCACTACGACTCCGTCACGCGCTGCCTCTGCGGGGACAACCTGCCGCCTGTTAACGGGCAGTGCGAGGCGCAGACTAAAGGTTATTCTTAATTTAAACCTAGTTTAAGAGCTTAGAGGTTCCACGAAAGTTTTTTTTTCCTTCGCAGCGAAAGAGCTTAGCTACAAACCGTTGACGTCCTGCTGTTGTGCACGGGTCTCGCCACAGCTGCGGGAGTTCTAGAGCATTCTCCACCACGCTGCTCTAATGCGTATTAGTGGCGGGATTAGTGGCCAACCTACATGGTCGAATGTTCTCAAGCCACCCATAGATCTTCGAACAGGCATAACGATTGTTTTAACTATTGAAAACAATCGCAATAGACGGCTTAACGTGCTCTCAGAAGTACGTACGGCAGTTTGCCACGCCCGCTGAATATGCTCGTTTCTTATCTTACTAAAGTAAAACACATAATCCATAGCGTATAGTTGAATGCTAATGTACGAAGCGGCTCAAGGAAGTAATGTGTACGTCAATGTTAGCAGCCGAGCCGTGAGCGCTGTAAATACGAGTAGGTTTGATAATTAAATGTTTCGATTTCGACGGGGGAGGAAGGAAAGAGTTATTGACCTTTGAGGTAAAATGGTTTTAATATTAATAATATCAGCCTTATAAAACGTCTAAAATCTACCATATAACTGTTTATCAGAACTAGCATGACAGCAAATTAATTAAGTTCACTATTTGATAGCTGGCTACGTACTACTACGCAGTGCCATATAACAAAGGAATGATTAATGATTTTACCTAATGTAACTTGTTAATCTCTACATATCACTAACAAGCTTTTCCACGCAGCTTTGCCCGCGGTAGTCAGTGTGTGTCATTCGTTTCAGCGCCATCTGTTGACTGTGTGACAAACAACTTTCCAATAAACGTGGAAAGCATCTCACGGGAACAAGTAGGAAGGAAAAGTATCCTAAGTGCTAATCTAGATTATCGTTATATATATGTGCCATTGTGCCAAGTTTCATCTAAATCCATTTTCTGTGATTGAGTAACAACCCTCTAAAATCTAAACTTTTAATCTTAACATTCTGATCATCATATTATTATCTATTAACCTAAGTATATGCTACTCAACATAGTAAGTAGTCTTAAACAATCCTTTTTTAGGGTTAATTATTATATTACTATTACTAAGAATTTGCTGTCCGTCTGTCAGTCCGTCCGACTGTCACCAGGCTGTATCTCATGAGCCGTGATAGTATGACAGTCGAAATTTTCACAGATGATTCTATTGCCGCTATAACAACAAATACATACTAAAAAATAGAAAAAAAAAGAAATTTAACGGGGCTCCCATACAACAGGCATGGTTATTTGGCGTTTTTATAGAAAACTAGTGGACGCCCGCAGCTTCGCTCGCGTTACACATTCACTAACTTCAAAAACGGCAAAGCTTCATACTAACTTTGCACCCCCGTTTTACCCCCTTAGGGGATGAATTTTCAAATTTTTCTCGCCGTAAAAACCATCCTTGAACTTCAACGAACATTTAAAAAAAATAATTGGCCAAATTGGTCCAGGCGTTGTTGAGTTATGCGCTTACCAACACATTTTGTGATTCATTTTTATAATATAGATGGTACGGAATCCTTTGTGGGCGAGTTCGACTCGTACTTGGCCGGTAATTATTGTACCAACTACGTAAATAAAGCTACAAGTACATATGTATATTGATTATTTATTGAATTATTGAGTATAGATAGATCTGGCATATTTATTCAGTTAGCTATTTTTATACCACCGCTTATGTGGCTGCTCTGCGATTAGTCTGTCTACCGATAGTACCTAATAAATAAAATAAAAAAGCCTTTATTCCCCATATACGAAATTATCGATAAAACAAGCACATATGTAATAAATTGATTTAACTTAAATTAGGTATGACAGTTTTCTAAAACAACAACATACAAAATAATAACTGAAACATTAAAATTAAAACATTAAATTACCAATAGTAGTTTCATATAATGTCCATATAAATCCAGATATATAATCAATAAAACAAAATCGTCACGACATAAATCTAAAATCCAAATAAAAGAAACTACAACAAGTTTTTTATGTGCGACCGCACTTTTCTCCGACAATACTTAGTTTCGACATGTGCGTTCACGACAAGCTAGACTTTGGCGCCGCATGGTATACCTCACATAAACCGCCGCTTATATAGTGCCCTACGTGTCACTCCGGCATTTCCCTGAGGCGTGTTGACCTTTGCGCCACAGTCACCCGCCACCATTAATTATGGCGTTTAGTTAATTATGTACTGAAGTGCTTTTGATTTAAAACATAAATTGACTTACAAGAGTATGTAAATAAGTAGATTGTAAGTATATCATGCTACTTTGACTACAAAGAATAAGTAAAATTTATTGTCATTTAAAATATACATACATTGGCAGGCCCGTTGTCGCAATCGGTAGTGACCCTGTCCGTTGCGCCAGGGGTCGTGGGTTCGAATCCCACTCCGGACAAATATTCGTGTGACGAACACTTGTATTTGTTCTGTGTCTGGATGTTAATATTATCTAATTAAGTATATATAATTATTTAAAAACATCTATGTATGTATATCAGTCTCTGACACCCATATCACAGGCTCGCGCCTACTTTGGGGTCAGATGCCCGTGTGTGAGAATGTCCAAGATATTTATTTATACATCTCAATATAAGCTAGATTTAACAAAATGACACCAGGAGTTGTCTCAGCTTTTGCTACTGCGGGGCTAGAGACTCGTGTAGCGCTGGTTTTCAGACAGCCCCTATACCCTGAGGTGGATAGTGGGTATCATGGGTATGTGTCAGTTGTTCCCCCATGCCAGCCGATATATAGTAATAACAGAGTATCTATTTATTATGTGTAGTATAACTAAAATTAACTAAATTTATTAAAAACCTATTAAAATTAACTAATTTATTTTATTTATTATAGCGTAGGGAAAACATACAAAGCGATATATGAAGTTACTCTCCCATAATTCATTGTTATAAAGTTAGTTTAATGTCATCATCATATCATTTTGCTTGTCCCACTGTTGGGCTCGGGTCTTCTCACAGAATGGGAGGGATTAGGCCTTAGACGACTGGCCAAGTGTGGATTGGCAGACTTCACATGCCCTCGAGAACATTATGATGAACTCCTGCAGGTTTCCTCAGGATATGTCCTGCACCGGTATAGCAAGTGACATTTAATTTCTTAAATTGCACATAATTTGAAACCAAACCGCTCCAGTGAGAGGCGAGATCGACAGCCACTGGGCTGTCGCCGCTTTTTTAAAAGCTTTTATTTAACTTCACTCGTATGTGTCTATGTATATAGGTATGTCCTGGAATCTTGCAATTAATATTTCACCCACTTCCACTGAAGCTATCGAGCTGAAATTTGGCACACATGGCACACATGGCATGATAATGCTCGAAAATAAAATTAAAAAAAAGTTATAAGAAGCCTTTTTTTTTAATATTTTTAATTAATTATTGTAGTTTAATCTACTTTGCAACAACCGGCAAACAAGGCTTGATGATAGCGTATACTTTTATGCATTGCATACTTACTTCTTCAATCTTCAATTCCTAGTTGGTCTAGTTTGCAAGCACTGCTCCTTGTATTTTGTAAACCACGAGACCAAGATAACTGGGTACCCGTAGACCCCAAGTTTATCGCTTATTTATTTATGCTATAAAATACAATTACCAAATAACCAATGAGGTTCATCAGTATTGTATTTTAATCTGTATATTACACAGAATAATAACCATACTGTTTTTTGTTCTGATTGCGCTCTCCCTTGGTATAAATCTTCAAACAAAGACATCGTTATAATAATAATTACTAATTATAATTTTTCTAAATTTAGCTGTCCCATAATTTACATACATGACAGTGGATGACATTTATTTTTTCATGGTACATTATATTTGTATAAACGGATGTATCAAACGTAATCGGAAACCAAGATCTTTTTGAAAATACTCCTTAATCACGTGATTCAACCAGCCTTCGTGCTTCACTGAGATTTACACTTAGATTTGGGAGTTAAGGCACTAATTACAGTCGCAAGGCCGCGGTTTCGTGTTACGATCGCATGGGCGATAACCTTTAGCTTGTTAGAGCACAGATTAAAAAATTATTAGCACAAGTTCGGCGGGACAACTTTGCCGACATTATTAAGTCTAGTATGAAATTGATACTTTTATTAGTATCATTTGAGAAACTGTCTCGTTAGTGTAGCGGTCGCAAGCGTCACTGATACACTATAAAGGCCTTGGGCATAGTCATGAGTATTCCTTAAAACCTAGAACGTAAAACTGGTGAAATCTGGAGGGGTTACACAGACTTGAAACTTTTTTCCACTTTACACTGAAATGATTTAGGGTGATAAAATATCAAACGGGGATATAGATTTGGACTCATAATCTGTGACTAAAAATACTATACTACTATAAGTACCTAGAGCCTTTTCTATAGTTAGAAATATATTTTATATTAATAATAGATATCTTCATCCAATAAAACCCGTAAGCGGCTTAACCGATTACCTACGTTTTTTACTTTTCATGCTTTAAAGTAGCCGTTGCAGTGCTTGAACAATCCATCCACCCATCCATACAGTCCAAAAATATACTCGGCTATGGAAAATCTTATGGGACATTACCGATATATTACTTCAGTAGTTTAACCAATTTTTTTTCAATTTCAGCTCTGTACCATGTCTGTGCGAACAGTGATGAGTGCAATGACGGTCTGATCTGCGGCTCCCCAAATATCACCAGCACGACGCCTTCCCATCTGCGAGTTCATTCGCCCCAAGACAAGATCTGCCTCTGCGACACCGAGAATGGATATAGGGAGCGCGAACACACTTGCAGTGGTAATTAACTAAGTATTAGAAGCACGCGAGTTACAAGCAGTGTGGGCTGAAGGGCGGAGATACTCTCCCGCCGTCCGTATGCCTCGCCTCTTACGTCCACAGAGTGAGAAAGGAAGAGAATCCGTACGAGTGGTAATTTAATTATCATTAACTCATTACTAAGCTCAGCAATTACCACGTGAACCTACCACCACTTTTACCACCACCACCAATCAAAGTTTCTAATTTACCCTACCTTTGTTAGGCTGAGGTCAAAACAGCGTTAATTTTTCAGTTGTAAGTCGAGTCGTCACACCCGTGACAAACTTGGAATAAGATTCTTTTAAGTATTGTTAAGGGTCTGTCTGTCTGGACACAAAGGGTGACAATGTGGAGAGGCCCAAGCGGTAAACGCTACAGAGGAAGACCGCTTACGAGATGGGAAGATGAAATCAGCAAATCGGCTGGGCCACGCTGGATGCAAACAGCTCAAAACAGAGAAAACTGGGCATCTTTAGAGGAGGCCTTCACCTGCGGAGGGGTTCCTGCAGATTAATATATAATCTCACTACGCATTTTATTTTCTTCCAAATGTATATAATCTGTCAGGAAATAATAAAGGCTTTTTATTTTTATTTATTTATTTATAAGGGTCTGTCACGGATAGTAGCAATTTGCTATCCTGTAGCCATACATTTTTTTAATAATTAATACCTTTTACAGATGCCGACATCTTGAAGACGTCAGTATTCGCGTTGTTAGTAGTGTCGGTGCTGAGAAAGATAATCACTAACTAACGAAGCATACGCTACGTAAACGTTGATTACGAAACGCATTGTTAGGTTACGTCATAAATTGCTGATTTGCATATTCTTATTGTTGATAATTATCGCTTTTGTCCTTTCAAAATTGGTGCACACAAATAAACCATTGCATAAATCTATCAATGATTGAAAATTCTTGAATAGATTTGAAATATCTTTTTGTGGTGTGACGAGTTTGTGTGACCTCTAATTTTAAAATTAAGTTAAGTAACTAGTACTGAAAAAGTCATCTTCATTTGAACGCTGGTATTTTTCAAAATTTTATTTGCGTGCATCGTTTGTTTCTGATTTTAAAAAAAAAATAGTAAAAAACGATGCTTCAAAGTTAAAATACTTATTTTTATTAAGCTATATTTGTATATTACTCCTAATATATTCCTATAAATATGTAAGCGTTATTTTAGAATATTGCCTCGTATGTCGAAAGTGCCTCCAACTAAAATCATCCATTAAAAGATTGTAAATATTATAAAGTATACACATTAGTAGCATTCTGTTTTATTTACATTGTCATGGAGCTTTATCAGTAATACCTGACATTATCAGAAGATACAATGTATAATTTTGTATTCTAAAAGCAATGATTTTAAATTCATTTATTAAAAATTAATAAGTAATAATAATGTAAATTGTCCATTGAATTTGTATTTTCGGAGTTAAATGTGATTTTTATTGATTTGAAACGTTTAAAACATTTTTAAATACATATTCTTGAAACAACCTATATTACTGTTAAAAAAACGTAAAAGAAAATTATTTCCTTCTTTATTAGTAAAATAATAGTGTTGTTGTAGTCTTGTTGAGTGCGTGTGATATTTATTTAATATTTAAAAAGCACATATTTACTAACTATAGATAACCAAATAGGTGCCTTATGCAATATGTTTGCCAATGAAACTTAAATAATAATTATGTGGCAATTTGTATAAATAAACTTTAAATCCATATCTTTAGACTGCTTATTCTTTCCTAAATTGCGTTAGTCATACAAATTGCAAATTTTAAATTTAATAGTTGACAGACCAGTTGACAATCAAGTTTACTTATAGTTTTTTAAGATAATAAAAATATGTTGTATTAATAAAATGTTAAGCTTGTTAATAATTTGATACAAACCGCTAATGAGTAAATTAATTCTTACAAAGGAAATAAAATAGGTATAGTTCATGTGATTACTATTAAATTAATCATAGTTTTAAATAAATTTTATCTTACTGCACGCGTATACTCGTTTTATTTTCACCTATTTTTTTGAATTAGTATATTATGTAAGTCTTATAGTAGGTACAATACCAAAATCTGATTCTATCTACGGATCACATGTCCTTCCTTTATAAGTTTAACCCATTTACCATTTAATACTTGTTTAAAATGGTAAATGGGTTCTAAGCGCTATCAAAGTGGCACACGAAATTTAATTTGTCAATTTGTGACATATTCATATAGATTCTAATGTTAGCGAAATGTACAATTTGCGAGCACTGAGTAGTTAGTGGTTAAACTTTAAGCACAGCAACAATAATGCCGGACAAGGCGGACTTAATGCTAAAAACATTCTCTACCAGTCGTCCTTAGGGAGTGGAACAACACCGAATATTAATAATAAACATTATAAACATATATATACTAATGAATTTATATAAATTATATAAATAAATATTACCTATACCTACCTACTTTTTATATGTATGTATATCAATAGAATACAAAATTATGTCAGCATATAAGCATCCGTTCAGTAAAAAAAATATAATGCAATTTTATCTTAAGGAGTTTTTACTTTACGTTACATGTATTAAAGTAGCATTGCAAAGTAAAATCAAAATATTAGTGATAAGCCTTGTCTCGTAGACCCCATGGTTTAACATATTAGTAATCTGTGGTTTTAGGCTGTAGCCTGCAGTGCAAAGCGAGCGTGCGCGGTGCGATTTAAATGACATTGACATTTTTCTGAGTCTGTCAGTCAGTCAGGTCAGGACTGTCTTTTCCTCACCTAACCTAACCTCACTCATGTTGTGTTTAATGTAATACATAAAAACACACGTTTTAAAATTATAATGGCTAAGGAACCTCTTGATGAAATATTAGAGTTTTTAAAACCGGATTCAAGACTAGATTTAAAGCACATATCCTTGGCCCACCTTCTCGGCATATCTGCTAATGAAGACGGTTTAAACTTGTTGCTCATTAAAGAAGATTTGATACAAAGTGTGATCGAACTAAGTGATGATAGAGTTGAAGAAATTGCTAAAAATGCTCTGTTGTTACTAGTTAACATCTCGGCAAACGCTCATGGCGCTACAGAACTCCTTAAATATCGGCCTACAATTGCTAAAAACTTCATCGAATTAATTGTAGGTTATGTTTTGAACCAAGATAAAAAGGACGCTGACGCGGCTTGTATGATACTTACGAATATAACTAGAGTAGACGACAATCTCGAGACGTGCGTAAGCTCTCTCTTACCGCACTTAAATAACCTTTTAAATGCATTCGTTAATACTGAATTCAACAAAAAAGGGTCAAACTTAAACTATCTATCGCCTTTGTTTAGTAACTTGAGTTGCAGCTCAAGGATACGTAAATGGCTTACAGAAGAGAAACCGTACATTCCAATTTTGAAATTCCTGCCATTTTGTAACTACACACAATCAAATATACGTAGGGGTGGTGCTATTGGTACTATACGCAATCTATCGTTTGACATAGAATACCATGGGTTTCTTCTCCATTCAGATTTAGATCTGCTCACATACCTGTTGACACCCCTGATGGGGAACGAAGAGTACCCTGATGAGGAGATGGACAAATTACCAATTGCTGTACAATATTTACCAAAGGAGAAGCAGAGAGAACCGGATATAGATATACGAAAAATGGTGTTGGAGATATTAAACAGATTGTGTACAAAGCGCTTCGGTAGGGAATACTTGAGGGAGAATGGAGTGTACTATGTTTTAAGAGAGTACCACAAGTGGGAGAAAGATTTGTCTGTACGTTTAGCATGTGAGAATGTAGTTGATATTCTCATTCAAAAAGAAGATGAAGTCGGTGCTGAAGATTTATCAAAAGTTGAGATTCCAGAGGACATGGTAGATAAATTTAAGCAAATGGATGAAGTTTATTTAAATAATGTGCAATAAAATATATAATAATATTTATGAAATCTTTTTTTAAAAGCTTTTATTTAACTTCACTCGTATGTATCTTGTAAGTATGTACGTCCTGGAATCTTGCAATCAATATTTCACCCACTTCCACTGAAGCTATCAAGCTGAATTTGGTTCTGATGACAATGCATGAAAATAAAAAAAGTTTTAAAGCTTTTTTAAAAAAAAAAAGTTTAACTGTATAATTTAATCTATACCCAGCATGCAACTCTTTTCTATCAGTGATCATTTATTTCACTTATAGAGTGGAGTAGTTGTAAGACTATGCTTGACATGCAATTTTATTCCGACCTGTTAGTCGTGGTTCTGTGGGAAATGTTCTACTGATGGTGGTAAAGGGATTTTTTCATCTACACACAGCCCTATTTACAGTACCTAACTCGCTGCGACCCATAGACTTCCCACTGCTGGGTTCGGGTCTCCCCCACAGACACTGCTGCGGGAGGTCTAGAGCATACTCCACCACGCTGCTCCAATGCGGATTGGTTAGTGGCCAACCCAGTGTCAAATGTTCTCAAACCACCCGAAGGTCTTCGACAAGGCTTAACGACTGTTTCCAATTGAAAACAACCGGGACCGACGGCTTTACGTGCCCTCCGAAGCACGGTAGCGTCCATGAAATTTTGCCACTAGCGGTCACCCATCCACAAACCGATCGCGCCCGTCGTTGTTTAACTCTTTCGATCACATTGAATCGACGCGAGCCATTTGGCTATGGACGCTACAGTACCTACACCCAGCCCTATTTATGCGTTCAATACCCTCCAATTCCTCGTGCCTATTAAAAAAAAAACATATCACTGTGCCCCTAACACATGAGTACAAAAATGACATATCAAAGTGCCCACGATGCAAATATGAGTAATTAACTTTACTGTGCCAGTTGACACGTTCGTGGAACAATAGATTCGCTCAAGCTCCTGACTTGATAACGTTAATTGTAATGGTGCTGAAAAATATCACAAGGAAACTTGCATGCCTGAAACTACTGAGTTCTCCATATATTCTCAAGGGCATGAGGTCTACCAATCCACACTTGGCCAGATGGACTATGGCTTCATCCTTGCCCTTCCGAGAGGAGACCCGTGCCCAGCAGTGGACAAAAAGGGTCATGGTAATGGTGCATATAAGCTTTAATACTACATAAACAGAAAATGGTAAATGAAAACTATGTAAATTTACACATAGACCATTTATTACAAGACTAGATGTCATAATACAAATGAAATATATCGAAAATATAATGGTTCATATCAACCAATATCTACTACACATCAGAAGATAATTTGACAGTCATGTACAAAATATAACCTAGGTATAATTTTTTTATTCTTAAAGAGATTTTACACAGGTAAGTTGATCAGGATCCTACAAGCATATTTTATATGTTATATTATAATCCATGACACCTACGAGCGTAGATAGGAAAAACTGCAATAATTTGCTTTAAAACTCAATTTATGGATGTGCGTATTGATCGTTGTGTTAATTTAAAAAAAGTGGTTGAAAATAAAGCTCACTGCATAAGCGTTAAAATTGTGATCGTGCGAATGCACGGTAATTTAAAAACACTGAATATGTCATATCGCATTACAAAGTACCCGTATTTGGCGAATTTTAATTATTAACGTAGTATAGGGTCGATTATCAGAATCTACGTGCTAGTTGTTGGGGGTTACAAAATAACGATTAATCAAACATTATTAATTCTATTCAACAATATTAACGTGCATTTTTTGTTTCATAAGCCGTATACTAAATACATTTGTAACCTTGCTAATAATAAATGAGATTCTATTAGCAGTTCACAAACAACAAAACTAACAGAACACTTAATACAATGAAGGTATTAGTCGCGGCACGGAAAGTTTAGCTCTGAAAGAGATCCGGAGGGCATAACTGCTCACGGGGTATTAGTGCGGGGACATAATAAATGATAAATAAATAAATAAATACGGCTGGCGAATCAATCAGCGCTTCGACTTCTGCGCATTCAAGGTCACAGCTACACTTTCATGCCGGTATGTATACCATATCTATGTACATATTTTTATCTTAACAAATGAATGTACAAAGGATATACTAAATATCACACCACCTTAAGTTAAACAGAATTTACAATATAGTTAAATAATATCATAATAGAAACGCACGATGGACCGATTGATACAACGTTCGCTTCCGTGTCTCAGAGGGCACGTTAGGGCGTCGGTCTCGGTTGCTTTTTAATTGTGCAATAATCCTTAAGCCATGTCAGACACCTTCGACTCTGACTAACCCCTCCTCCTCTAGACCAGGGTTGGGAGTATGCTCTAGGCCAGGAGTCGCCAACCTACGGCTCGCGAGCCACATACGGCTCTTTGGATGTAAAGCTGCGGCTGATTAGTTTTTTTTTTTTTTTAATTATATGAATAGATATTTTCCTTATGAATAAATAGATTGGATTTTTTTCAAAAAACTATTTATAATATGCAAGTACTATTTATTATTGGCAAGAAATATTTTTGTGGCTCCTTAATAACTGTTTTTTTTTTAATTGTAATTTTTGACTCTTCCGACTCAAAATGTTGCCGACCCCTCTATGTTGCCTATGTATGTTGCCGATACTCTAGGCTTCCCTCAGCTGCGCCCAACAGTGGGACGCCTATGGAGTTGGTAGAATCCAGTATAGCTTGGATTGTCTATTCAAAAGATCTAGTTTAACAATAAATGTTTAATGATATGCATAAAAAGAATAACAGGTTACAGCTTACTGGCTATAAAACTGGAACTCTCATTCGAGAGGGCCCGGGTTCAAATCCAAGCCGCACGCGCCAATGACTGGAGTTATGTGCGGTTTAAAAAATAATAATACAGGCAGACTTATATTATAGAGAACTAACTAGAAGGAAGGAGTTTCATCACATTCTTTACCTTGATTGTATCAGCTTTTTTTTTAAACCGCACATAACTCCAGTCATTGGCGCGTGCCGCTTGTCAAAGTCAAAGTCAAATAATTTTTAGGCAATCCTTTGCAGCAAGGCCTATTTATAGACCGTCCAAAATGGTAACGAATGAAAAATATTTTACTTTAAAAACAAATTGGACACATGATTAACACCCCATGAACTAAGGCGTTCGCTTCTTAAATGCTAAAGTTATACCATAGATAGTTAAGTAAGTTTAGTCTAGTTGTTGGTTGGCTTGTAATTCTTCACGCACTCCATTCTATACTTCCGTCGTTCGGATGGCGTAGCCCCCTTGATCTTGGTCAGTAGGTGGGGGGCCTTCTTACTTAGATCCGGTACGTATGACGTGGGCACATCCTGAAATTAATTAGGGATCGTATATATTTTTTTAATAATTATAATACTTAGCACATTATTTAACTGCTGCTGCGACCCATAGACGTCCCACTGTTGGGGGTCTCCCCCAGACATAGCTGCGGGAGGTCTAGAGCATACACCACCAAGATGCTCCAATGCGGAATGGTGGAGGGGTTAGTGGCCAACCCAGACTAACCCAGTGTCAAATGTTCTTAAGCCACCCGAAGGTCTTCGACAAGGCTTACCACCGGGACCGACGGCGTTACGTGCCCTCCGAAGCACGGTAGCATCCATGAAATTTTGCCACTAGCGGTCACCCATCCACAAACCGACCGCGCCCGTCGTTGCTTAACTCTTTCGATCACATTGAATCGACACGAGCCATTGAGCTATGGACGCTACATAACCAATCAGCGTTGATTGACAACCCAATCGCCCCGCACCAGACGATACCTTAACTTCGACTTCTGCGCATTAAATCAGAGCTTGACTTTGATGCCGGTAAGTATACTACAGATAACGTTATAAATTTACCTCTTCCCAGTTCTCCTCGCAGGGTATCGTTGCTGGCGCGGCCTGCACCTCGACCGGCGGCCGGACCTCCTCGTCCGTAGAATACATCATCTTATCCAGCATGTCCCTCTTCAGGCACTTACTCATGTGGTACTGAAACATTAAATTACAAATAAAAATACTGGCCAGAGAAAAGTATATAAAAAAAAAAACAGATTTTCCCGTGCATCCTCCCGCGTCAAATCGTTCTATTTACAAATTAGTATTAAATTATTAAATTAAAAGTGGGTGTACGTACACACTTCTGACTACCTCTTCGGGAAATACAGGCGTGAAATTAGTTAAAAAAAAAAAACTAAATTGGCTTAAATGAAAACCAGAATCATCAGTAAAAGCTAATTTGTATGTATTCTATTTTTTTATGGATACAAGATAGCAAACGAGCTTGCAGCACCACCCATCCGCTGCCGCCCATGACAACTGTGACTGACTTTGAACAAGACTGAATTAGGGACTGGGATGGTTAGTCCAATTAGTTGAGAGAGTTAATTAAAACATTAGTTGGTCAGTTCGTTAGTAGGTTTCTGGACTGGGAACTGTTAGTGATAGTTAGCCCTGTTAGTTGGTGTTAGTAATAGGCAAGTTAGTACTTGTTAGTAGACTCGTTCTAAGTCAGTCACAGATGTGTTGCTACCCTTGAGGACTAAGATGGTCGCGTCTAAACCATAATTTCTTAAAAAACAATTCTGCATTGCACAGCAGATATGTACTAGGAACCGTACCATGGGCAGGCGGTGGTACTGCCTGGGGCGAACACTATATAGATTTTATTTTATTATATATGCAAGCAGTGATAAATTATATCATTAATATCCATATAAATTTTCAACTTTTCCCCACTCAAATTAGGGTTTGACTGGTAGAAAATGCCATAAGGCATTAAGTCCACCCATTGTATATCTCTTTAGAGGTGTCAATAAACTTGAATATATAAATAAAATAAATGATCTATATAGTCCTTATAATAGGAAATTATGCTGTTCTGTGTTTAGAACTGTATACCCATTGTAGCTGATGTGATAAGCTCAATGACAATGCATACATTATATGTCATTAACAAACCATATTAACCATATCCTGTTTAACAAGTGGGAGTAGAATGGCATAACAAAGTATTTCTTAGAAGTGCTATGGTATATCAGATGAAAGAATGTTGGTACTTTCAAGAGCCCTCTATTGTAAGGACTTTGCAGCAGCGATAAATTAAACAAGAAAATTTTCACTGATCCACAGTAAGAAACTGATGGAAAGAATTCTCGGGGGATTCACCCCTGTAAATGGAGCATTAAACATGCCCTACATCACTAGGGAACATTAGACATAACAATAGTTTCGTTTACACGTAGTAATATTATATACACCTAGCCTTGCCGGCCGCCGGATAAAGCCAGACATAGGTAGGCTTTTTGATTACGTGTCCGGCCAATTTTTGAAAGTGATCTAGTAGTTTTTGTGTGAAAACATTACAAGCATATGTTTAATCTTTATTTTAATAGTAAAGTATAGATATTTGTGTGCTTAAGCATATTATGTCATATCAAATAAATGCATGCCAATCTCCTGTATGTTGTATGATAAAATAACAAAAAACACTCACATCGAGTTCCACATCGTTGACAACATGAGTGGCATCGAAGGGGCACGTCACCTTGTTGCAGTTTGTGTGCTGCTTACGGCACTTCTGCAGGTGGATATGCATTCTGTAATGCTCTACTTGATGCGCTGCGTTGTACGGGCAAGTCATCATGTCATTAGGGTGAGGCTCCATTGTCCTGCAAAAATTGATAGAAAACTATAGAGCAAATAATAATAATCATGCGTACAACAAACGGATTAATCAATGGTTGCTTGATAAGCAAATGCCCGCGAAAATGGGTGGTATCATCTTAATACCCATTAAAGTAAGTAGGTCTTGCACATGAAATACTGTACGTAAAGACATTAGAGTTGGTAACTGGTTGTCTCAATGCTAGTATGGATGGGAATATTATTTTGTACCTTGAATTGAAATATGTGGAAAGTGTCTGTGCAACTCAGAAATGGATAAGCAGATGAAGGTACCTGAAACAAGCTGTTAAAAAATGATTAAAAACGACAATGAAATTTAACAAAAGTGTCCCAGTTTGTAGAAGTACACGTTAACAGAAGTACAGAACAACAATGATAAAATGTACTCTGTGCAACAATGTACAGAATGTCAACGATCTTTAACATTGCTATCTCTATGCAGAATGTACTCTGTCTGTGAGAACAACTGCTGAAGTGCTGTCTTGTTACCAGATCAAAATAATATAAAATTAATGGAAACCTTTGGTAGCACTAAAATAAAATTCGTCAGTAATTGTGTAGATTATTACCATATTTTGTTGAATTTCATAGAGATAGCAATATACAAGCAAGATAGCAAGATAGCAATATAGTGTTATTCATCAATTCACCAATCCAAGTCCGTGTTTGCATACATCCTAAATTTGGTCGGTTTTCCAAATATCTATTGTCTATGCTTACTAGTAGATTTTTTCTAACTGCAAACACCTGACGTGCTGAAACTACTACCACTGCAGCTTTGCCAACTTAACGGATTTCCCGTCATATCTAACGGATTTGGGTACGTTGAGAACGGGAAAAAATCTTTCTAACGGCTAACGTTAACGGAAAAAAAAACTACATATTTTTATCCAAAAACTAGCTAACCCCGCGAACTTTGTTCCGCGCTTAGAGGAAATAAATGAGTACATTTTCGATTTTTTTTTTATTAGATAGTAAATATAAATTAAAAAAAACAATTATTTTAATGATTCTTTACTGACCATATATTTTTGTGTATGGGATTCACTCTTCAGTGAAGCACCTTGTGATAGACGACATTTCTCGTTTTATCTTCGGGCGCAAGATCAAATAGTAATAATTATATTATATTATAATTAATTTTAATTAATTAATCTGGAGCGTTAAATGTGCGTTCGTGTGTTCCAGATGGTCGTTTATCCGCCCTGATCATCACTTTGTAGTCCTCATTTGTCATAGGCTCCAAAGCACTTTTCAACAACCTGACCAAGGCATGAAGTTCATGAAATAGTTGCTGCAGATCTTGTATGATTGCTCTTTTCATTGCTGCATTGCTCTCTTGACTTCGATCAAGTTGTTTTATATTTGTAAAAAAATATTTTGTGCATCTTCGAGAGGTTGTAATGATCCGATTCGATGGTGAATCTGTCCTTGTATCTACAAAATCAAAAGCAAAGTCAGTATTACTGTTTTATAAACACTTTTTTTTAGAATTAGCATACATAACATAGTAATTATTATAGTATGTTATTGTTCTACTTTATTCTTTGTACTTAAGTACAAAAATTAAATAAATAAATGAATACCTTTAATGTTGGATTAAATCCTCGTTCTTCCATAATGACTTCCCCAAATGAGGTCATTTGGAAACATTTATTATATTTTCGAATGTTTGCTAGAAAATGTCGTGATTCTGGTGTTTCGCCAAGAAGCAATGAATGTAATGGTTCAGGTGGCGGACAGTAGGTAATCAGTTCTGAAATCGTATTGAAACGTTGCTCGATTCAAATCAGTACTTGATAAATTTCTTCTTGTTCTTCTAAAATTATCTAGTTGTTGATCTCTGAGGTTTGATAGACGATTTCGCATTGCCAACCGAGCCGTTTCACTGGCTGCTTCGCTTTGCTCTTGTGATTAAGAAGCACGAAGTCTAGCCATACTAACACGGCGCTCTTTGATTCGCAATGTTTCGAATCCTAGGTGCATTACGGCTTTGTCGGAAAAGATTTTACCGTCTTGGTCCCGGCATGCTATTGTTAATGATAATATCGGCACAATAAGCTAATAGAAACTCGAAACTAACATTTAAAATGTACTCTGTAAAACAAACACATCAAATGGTCGACTTCAAAAATTTCAAAATGTCAAATTATCAACTGTCAGTAAAAAATAAAATGAAATGGAACGATGTAAAAAGTATCCTATAGCAGTCCCCCGGTTCTAAGGTACCTCCCTACAAATTTTCAGCCAAATCGGTTCGGCCATTCTTGAGTTATAAATGGTGTAACTAACACGACTTTCTTTTATATATATAGATATCAGTAATAGTAAGAGGTGAAAGAGTACAAAGATGCGACTGGCAATAACCCTTTCAAAGACTATATTGTGCTTTTTCATTTTTAATTTTGCCATATTCAAATGCTGAAGTGGAAAGTGATTTCAGTGTTAGGAATGGAGTGAAATCAAAACTGAGAAACAGAATGAAGGAAAACATGGTTAGTGCAATTTTGAATATCCGCTCAGAACGTAATGGTAAAAACTGTTATGTTTTGCCTTAAGCTGTATTAAGCATGGTTGGAACATTGCAAAGCCATCGATTTCTGCCATTTCTGCAATGGCAACAGAGCATGATGCTGAAAGTGACGACGATATTATAGATTTTTAATTTTTACGAAAATCAAGGCTTATTAAATAGGTTTCTATTTTTTTTATAATATAGACGGACAAACAGACATAATATAGGACAAGTAGGGATAAGATAATATAGATGGTTGTAAGTGCGTATGGTATTTTTAATTTAAATTGTAAAGAACCTGTTAATATAAACGTTTAGAAATTTAACGGTTGTTATTTATTGGCAGATAAAAAAATTTAACGGATTTTTGACGGAAATACACAACTAACTTGACGGAATTTTAAAAATCTTGTTGGCAACACTGACTAAGACTACTACGTTCGTTCGATCGATTCGATCACTGATCACCACTGATCACTGAGCAAGTAATTGATTCGATCGATAGAAAGAAAGAAAAGAACGTTTTCGTTGTTTGTTTGTGTATTTTGAACTTTTTTACAGTTTATTTTACTCCTCTTCTACACCATCATAATATTCATTAATCCCAATGGAAGAAGTGTTTAAAGATCCAGTGCCCTTAGCAAAGGGCATCAACATGAGGTTAGTTTCATATTACTTAATAAATAATATGTTGCAAAAGTTTTATTTGGCGAGTCGGTAATTTTAAACCAATACATAGGTGGTAGATTCTATGTATCTTTTTTAATTCGCCCGGGGCATTACCACCGTCCGACACAGTAAGCATTGCTTTCTTTAAAAACAATTGTTTTGATAAAGCAAAGCACTTGTGTTTTCACTCACTGGAAAGGTGTGGTCTCCGTCTCCGGTTACACTTATCTCGAGTAACGCTCATGAACGTCACCTAGTAACGATCTGACAAAGTAATAATGTATCACCCTTTGTTATCAGGACTGACCATCCCAGTCCCTATTTGAGTCTTGTTAACTCTTGTTCAAAGTCGGTCACAGACTCACAGTTCACAGTCGTCAGCGCGGCAGCGCTTGGGTGATGCTGCGTGCTCGTTTGTTATATCCATTAACTGCTCGCGTGACTTAATAGCTCGATTGCGAGTCATATTCGTTAAATAGAAACAATACAGTACTACTTAGTATATCTCTTGGCCCATTAATCGTGTTGGTATCTACATGTTACATTGTAGTGATTTAAAAAGTACAGAATTTTCTCAGTTTATCGAGATATGAGTCACAGTCGAGTAGTTCAAAATATTGTTTATAATGCAAGTAAAATGTGTTCACAGGGAATTAATGACCACCCCAACAGAGTTCCACATCGACATGGACTTTAAGAAAAAGAATAAGGACTCCATGTTTAATTGCGATGAGGATCTCTTCCCTGACTTAGGAGATGAGGATAGGTATGTACATACTTAAAATGTACAGACCATTACTGTTTATAGGTGGGTGACTGCTCGTGGGATAATTTCATGGGCGATTCCGGGATTCGTAGGGGGCACATAAAGCTGTTGGTCCCTGTTCTTTTTAATTAAAAGTAAAACATTAGTTCAGCCCTGTCAAAGACCTTCGGGTGGCCTGAGAACATTCGTTGACTACTATCCCCTTCACCAATTGTCATTGGAGCAGTGTGGTGGAGTATGCTCCAGTTAGACCTCCCGCAGCTGTGGCTGTGAGGGAGACACCTACCGAACAGTTGTTGTGTGTAGTTGTGTACCGAACAGGATGTTTATGGGTTGTAGTGTTTATGAGGAAATACAAAACCATAGATGTTACAGACACAAGAAAACAGTAAATTTTAGTCATTTTATTTAGTGGCAACTTACACTTGAGCAAAAAAAATATAAGTTAGTTTCCCAAGATGCTATGTATCATAATAAGATATGTATTTAATAAACACAGTTTCTGATTTCTGCATGCATTTATAAAAAAATATGAGATATAGAGATGCCAAAAGTTTTTACTTCAATAAAAACTCTGTATTAATTTTTCCAGTGATTCAGAAGATGTGCTCCGAAACTTAGAGGAATCAGCCAAGAGTATGATGCTGGAATCACCTGAATACCATTCCTTCTCAGAACTAGGTGCCCAGATGATAGACTGCGTGCCCAGTGGTGATGTTAAGATGTTGATTATTGAAGAAGGTACGTAGGTAGGCTTTACGTGCCCTCCGAAGCACGGTAGCGTCCATTAAATTTTACTAGCGGTCACCCATCCACAAACCGACCGCGCCCGTCGTTGCTTAACTCTTTCGATCACATTGAATCGACTCGATCCATTGGGCTATCGACGCTATATAGAGCTCATTCATAATGTAAATAGAACCTTGGTTTGACCAAAGTTACTACAGAAGTGTTACTAGATGGTGGGAATCATGTTACTATCTACTAGGGAAAATCTAGAAGATGTTGATGAGTACTCAGGTAACGGAGCACAGGTGCATTGAGGTGTGGTTGATTTTTCTATTTATTTTCAAAGGTAACGGACCAATAGTGCCAGTAGATGCAGAAGTGACTATACATTACACAGCATACTGGGAGAAAACCAAGATACCCTTTGATTCCACACTCACCATGAATGCTGGTAAACCTCTTGTATGTATTTCTTGTAACTCTAGTATCTTTGTATCCTTTTTCTAGATGACTTATTGGAATCCAGCAAGGCTGTTCCGTTCTGACTGTGCCCAATGGAAGGACATTGGGCATGTGTTAAGGGGCTATGTCTATAGTCCATAATGTTGGCCAAATGTGCATTGGCAGAATTAAGTGCCTTCGAGACCATTATGGAATACTCTCAGACATGCATGTTTCCTCCAATGTTTTCCTTGGTTACTGCAGGTGTATTCGTGACAGCCGTGTGGGTTCGAACCCAGGCCCTCATGAGTGAGAGGTGAGTTACACTTGAGAGTTGATAGTCAACAGTTTAATGTATTGATTTTCTGTGTTTTTCTCTCTGCATGGTCTTTTAATAATACAATCTAAAAATATCTTTATTCTAATCTACACAATAAATTAGGGATATTCCAGTAGACTTGAACCACTTTTTACTTCAAATATCGTATTTTCTTTTCTTTATAATCATAATTTACTTACATATTTGTAAGACTTTGTAATTTAATAACATACAAATTATAACAGTTGATGTTTTACGAGTAAATATTGTCAATGTTAAAGTTTTCAAATAGGTTTTAAAGATTTTAGTATATTTGTGTGCATTAGCATATTTAGGCCTACTTTAACTTGTTCAATATTATCACTAGTAAGACAGGAAAACTTACCTACCTACAAGATGGCGGCCGGTCAAATTACCTATATTAATATTTATTTAAGGTAAAGTCGATAATGCTCGACACTAATGAAAACACTATGTTTATATGAATAAATAAATAATTATATATTTATCAAACAAAACAATCACAGCTTTTTTATATGAATACACTGTATCTTAGAAAATTATCTTATGTAATAGGAGATGTTCACGAAATGTATGGGGGCTGGTACTAAATTTGTACATAAACAAAACTTGGATGTGGAGAAAGCGAAAATTATTCCGATTGTGACAAAGTTATGAAAATAAAAAAAAGTTCCACCCTTGTTTTTTTATTTGTGTTTGAATTTCAGTAGATAGATAAAAAGCTTGCCACACTGGGCACCTTAAACTTCTGGCAACTCTAACCTGACACTGACACTACTGACTGTAACTAGTAGTGACATTGAGTGATGAATTATCGTTGACATTTTGTTTTGGTTTTGATTTCATTTAAAAATAATTCAGACGACTTTCCGACTCCGTTCCGCGCTGTTCGTAATTTCGTTGTGCTCTGTGTTTTTACGCCGCCGTCGCCGCGCTACCGTGATCAATCCGTTTATAACAACCTCTGCTTGCCTACCGGACTCCGACCTTATCTCTCTATACGACAACCTGGCGCTTGCCTACCGGACTCCGACCTTATCTCTCTATACGACGACCTGGCGCTTGCTTACTGGACCTCCCGATTTGTTCTATCAAAATCTTTTGGAAAGAAAAGGTATGTAACAACGACATGTACCTATAATATGTAGCTATCTATTTTAGAAGATTAATATTTGTTTGCTTAATTCATCATATTAGTATAATTGCTTTGATTTACTATATGCTCTCATGCAGCCAAACAAGTCTTCCTTCACTAACAAACAAATAGGTGTATTCTGGGTATACATATCAAGTAAATTCATGTATGAATGTAGTACATGTAAGGATTTGCTCATAGTAAGTTAATCGTGATAAGTTTGTTACAATAAATACATTGCACTTGCTTCTTGTCCTGATTTGTTATATTTCAATTTCTAGATACCAACCTTACAATTACAATGGCTGTATGTATTAATTGCCATATTATTCTACGACCTAACCACCAGAGGAATGAATACCATGCTGTGGACTTCAGTGAAGACTTTGTCGCAATAATTGAAGAATGGTGTGGCCGTGAGGTATAGTTTTTTTTTGTTTTTATGTTTCCTCATTATAAGTTACAACAATCTATAAGTATTAAGATTATTATTAAGCCTTTTAAGTATGTAATATAGATCACATGTTTTATTGTTTCAGATTTCTGATAATGATCAGTTGTGCCCAGAGTGTGTGAATCTGGTAATTCAAGAAGCCAACAACCGCATTGCAGATCCTCATTGTACATCAAACAAACAACTAGGACATGCCTGTGTATGCATATCTTGTGGCATTTCTCTATCAAGCCGTACAGGGAGACGTCGGCACAGACTGCCCGAAAATTGTGTGGAAAGAAACTATTTAGAAAATCAAATATTTCCACGGCAGGTAATAAATTATTGAATTGCCATAAACTGTATAGAGTAGGAAACAAAAATTACTAAAATAGCTTTAATCATGATAATTTTATATTTTTCTAATTACATCTGTTTATATTTATAATTATAATATTGCAATTTTCAGATTCCAAATGAAGCTTGGGTATGTTATGCTTGTTGGATGAGAGCTCATCGAAATGCACCCCAGCCTCTGCCATTGGAACATGGTATATAGTATATATATACTAGGCATATATCAAATAAAACAAGCCCGATCTTATTATGGGGAACACATCCGAGAAAATGGAACATTCAAAATAGAAGTTGACTCCAATCTACACAGACATTCAGAAAATACATTGTTGTTAAGGGGAAGAATAAAGTCACGTCATCAAGGTAGCAAAGTGTATTATACATATATATTGTTGGATTTAGATGCTGACATCAATGATTGGAGTCAACGAATTACTCAATATTACTGTAATTGTATAGTAGGTATGCGTACAGTAGGGAGCTGTGCACATATAATGACCATTATATGGTATTTAGGATGGGCTCGGCATCAAAATAATATTCTACCACCAGCAAGATTTTTAGATGGCATTTGTGTGAGAGAAGATGTGGAAAACGAAGTTGAATAAAATGTAACTTTTCATAAAGTCTTTTATTATTGCCTATTCTCCATGTAATTGCACACATTTTATTTATGTATGATATCAGCTTTCTATTATTAAAACGTGATGCCTACAAAATCTATTTTCTTGGCTGTTTGTCTAAATGGCTTTCATAATATACAATGGGTTTGATAATAAAATACTATTGTGCCTAGGTTAAAATCCTAAGACATTATTACATATTAGTCATCATTATAGTCTTCATTCCGAATTATGCAGAAAGAGAATCCAGGTTGTGTGATATCCAGGCTAGAGCGAGTTACGAGCAATCGGCGGTTCAGGCCTGCGATTCTCGAGGAAACTGTGAAGCAGATCCTGGTCATCCTGGTCGTAATTACTGGTTTTTATAATGTAGTCCACCAATATTTTGCACTGATTCGCATGTTCAATTACTTATTAGTGTGTTGTAATAAAAAAATTGAATTATTAACTTAATGTTTAGCAATAAATGCACTTCGCAGAAACCAAACCAATAAATAGACCCATCAATATTGACAATTGACTTTGATTGATTGACAGTTGTCATTGACAGATAATAATATCAAACTAGGATCTATGTCGTTTCGTTTCTTCATGATTTTGGTTTACAATTCATATTATTATTTAGAACATTATAATTATATAATAATTACGTATTAAAAACATAATAATAATAAAGATGGACCTCAGTTAAGTTCATAATTCGTGAAAAGGACGTATGTACCTGTTAGAAAACAAACATTGCTTTCCATCGACGTTCTAATTATCCCGAACATACTTCATCGATTTTCCAAAATATGGAGGGACAAAAAAATATAAATCTTAAAATTTCAAGTAGATTACAAAATATGCTTTCAAATGAAACATAAATTACGGCTGTACAGAATATAGTACCACTTTTGAACATCTCCTTTCCAATAATCAACATACTTTTAATTATTATTAAAAAAAAATTATATTGTCATAAGTACTAATAGATAACATCACAAAAAAAGAAAATCACCCTAGGTAGACAGTCAAACATCACTTATAGTTGACATAATATTTAATTAATGCAGTTGCAGTTTTAAGGGCATCAGTGTGCTTGATATACTTAATTAACTTAGATAATAATTACTTATCCATCAACCTCTATGGCACTATCTAATTCTATCACCAGTTATAATCATATTTGGTACATCAAGGACTTTAATTATTTGAGATTCAGTTATAGCACTGATATCCCTATCATTTTCTTTTAAGTTTGTTTTTTATAATATTTTTACTTTTCTTTAACAACTTCTTAAGTTTTCGTGCTTTTTCAGTCTCTTCTTTCTTTTTCTTCCTTCAGCTCTTCTTTTTTTCTCATCCTCTAATTCAGTCTTTTTCATCTCTTTGTTTTCATGGTATCTTTGCCATTCGAAAGATGATACAACAGATGGCACTTTTTCTTTCCTTCTTCGTTGAGTTGGCCAAAACAATGCTCTTTTAAATGGACTAGATATTACCATATTATCTGAATTCTTTGAAAAACTTTCTTGTGGCCTATAATGAATTGATATAGGTGGTTCTATCAATGATCCTGTGTTTATTGTGCCTTCGAGGTTTTGAGTAGTGCTTTCTTGGACTTCTTTGCAGGGAGTTTTAGGGTCTAAATTTGAACGGAAAATCCAAAGTTGTAGCTTGTGATGTGGATGGCATTGTCAATGGATCGCTACTCGGGACTGTATTAATAAGCGGTGGTAATATTTGAGTTATACTGCCTTGTTCTGACGTAGAATTATTCAAGGTAGGGAGATTTTCAGTTGGTGGTAAGACTTCTTTAGTTTTTGTTAGTGTCTTCAAGCTTTTTATAAAATTGAAACAATCCAATATATTCGTCAATTTTTTCTGAAGCAATATATTTGTCCAGGAATTTAAGGCCCATTTCCAGTTCTTTAATTTTCTCGATTTTTTGTAATTCCATGAATTCATCTGTTGCTTGTTCTGATGCACAGCACACTTCAGCTGTCAGGATTCCAGGGTGAGAGTCCACACTTACGAAACCCGTTTTGAAACATCTCAGGCGTAATGTGTCTTTAAGTACTTTGTTTAGCAAAGTACAAAAATGAACTTTCCTCAAATGGGGGAATCAATGTGTTTCTTCAATATAATATATTACTAAGAAATTATATTTAATGCTACTAATGCCGCATTTTCCGTCGCCGCTGAAGGATCTGGACTCCGGGTGTGTTGATTCTGGAGGTTCTGCAACAAATGTGGAATGGGTTGTCTTATTCACTAATATTTTATCGAGTTAAAACACGATATATTTTTTGTAGGCAGATTAACGGTTACCTACTATATCGCGAAGTTTCGACTTGGTTGCACAAGTATACAGGAGAGGGTCAAAGAACACAATCATTGTTACGCCTTTAGAGTGCGTACTTAGCGGTGGGGTTTGTATTTTTGTTAAAATTGCAACTTGCTTTTAAAAGTATATTTATTAGCAGTTTTACAATTGGAATTACGCAGCAGTTTTTAGGAGGGAACCGAATGAAGAGCACGACACAGATTGTTAAGTTCACAGATAGATATAAAAAAAAGTCAAATCACTTTATCGTGTCTAAAGACAAGCGCAGACAAAACAACACCGAACCGTTGGCCGCTACGGCCTCAACAATCATCATCATCATCATCACAACCATTAATGCAAAAACTATTTTTTTCCTATTTGTCACAGCTCAGTCGCTGAACTGATTTTAATGAAATTAGATAAGGAGGAAGTTTAAAGAGAGAACTTACTTAAAGAGATGGAGGGTAAAAAAACTTTTCTTATAAATAGCACTGATACAAAAATGGATTAATCGATAATCGATAAAAAACTGCACTGCACTAGTGTTTGCGTAAAACATATTCCCTCATTTTTATTTATAAATATTGTCCTGAAATTCAATAAATGATAAGATACATTGATTTAGAGTATAGTTAAATTCGTAAAATATACTTACTTCTTATCATTACCTAGACGTATTTGTGATTGTAGAGTTTCCCATCTTTGAGTTGAAGCTGTAAAAAATGTGTAAATTGGCGACCAGTCCGATGATAGAAGATCTTTCCAGATGTGAGTGCAGTCGCTTAGAATGCATGTAGTAGTATCAAGAGTAATTGAAACTTTTTGAGTTTTTTAAGATATTACTCAACATTTTCTTTTAGTTCAACATCTTGAACATGCCTCACGATTGCTAAATCTAATAAAGCCCTGTGTTCACTGCATACTGCATAGGCATTGCCTAGCCAAACATTGGCTTTTGACATATAACTCAAGACAGTCAGCTAATTGATCAACTTAAATACATTCTTTATATTATTCTCGGTGGTAACTTGGTAGACTCGCATTTCTAAAGTGAATTTACTTTGCCACTCCCACACATTCTTTCCAGCTTTGAGGAATTTGTCCCTTAGAGAGGGTTTTCGTAGAAAAACTATTAGAATTGAGATCGATTTAAATAACTATGTACATCATGCCTTATGTCTCTAATCAGATTGACAGCTGCATGACGCTCTTCAGCAGCAATGCGTCGAGATTCAATTTCGTAGACTGCTACAGTAATGACCAAGACATTCGTCGTGGTGTCCAAATGCATGATTATACGAATTAGAAATATTAGTGTACAGTTTATTTATTTTTTCTCCCAATTCCAAAGCTTCTGATTAGTGTGTTTTTATAGCACAGCAAATGACTTTCCTAATAGCAAGTATTCTTTGCGTAGTAAGCATTTTTCTCATAGGCAGTGGGTACTTCGTATCTTTGCTAACTGAAACTAATTTGTTGCAAAGATTCCTTAAAATGTGGTTCCTGCATTTGATTTTTTCCACTGTTACATCTTTGTATGGCCTTTCTTCGAAGATCTTTGAGTAAGTTCTTGAATCGCCATCTGCGATCAGTCTTCCGTAGATAATATTGTACATCTCTACTGATTTTTTGAATCCCTCTGCTATAATTTCGGCCTCCATGCCAGATGAGCAACCTGTATAATTTTTAAAACATTTATGGTCGCTTGGAGCTATACCTTTATTCTGTGCACGGGCACAGATACAGCAGTACTTGTTCCTGACTCCTAAGAAAAGAACTTCTCTAAATTTTCTGCCGATTATGGCTGCTGCTCCCGCAAGTGCAGCATAGTTGCTCTTATACGAGCGTTTAGACCAGCACCCATCAGCAATGACTTCAATGATTGCTAATCCGTTTTTCACCTTTCCTTCTTCTATTGCGGCTAGTCTTTCACGTACTGCTGCCGCCTCCATAACTTTATCTGCTGTTTTTTCCCATCGATTTCAGATTTCTGTGTGTTTTTTCCGGTACATCTGTTGTGTCATTGTGGGAAGATTCATTGCTACACACAATCCTTGCAATTGCTCCAAGCCAATGCCTGCACTAGTTATGCCAGAAACTGCTGCTGTGTTTATGTCTAGGTTCTGGGTTGGCTGTGGATCTGACGTATTAATTATGAATTCACCTTGACACATATTACATGAAAGTTTCAGTTTAGAATATAAGCCCACTTTAGTTTCTCTAACGATGTTTAAGTTAGATAGTGTGCAGCCAAATTGAGGTTTTTAATTTTTCGAGAAAGTACACCTTATCTATAATCACTCTCTCTGCTGCATCATACAAATTTTCATCTCGAATTTTACTCTGAGTTCGCGGTCGAATCTTTCGAGTGGCTCGTGGCATCAATAAACTGTAATGAAAACGTTAAGCTTAATTTTAATTACCAAGTACTACAGGGTGGCGCAATAGAACGTGCATTTATTAAGTATAATGTTAGAGGGGTTTAATTAAATGACTTCGAGATCAGTTACTTATGTATATTTGGGCAGAGCTTCACCTTACAATGTACAAATGTTAAATGTGTCGTTACAAATTGCAGTCCTGGCTTTTATACAAAACTTTAAAATATCCAAAAAACGTATTTATTAAATATAGGTTGAATTAACAATACAAAAAGGTCTTTCAATAGTATAAAAGGATTTATCAAATACAATTTGGTATTATCCCAAGGATTATTCATCTAATAAACTCAGCAATTGACTCAGCATAAAAATACAATGGTTTATCAGAATTGTGACTATTTTAATATTTGAGTTATGAGTTGATAATTCATGATAAAAGTTTATTAAATATTCCAACATTATTTACGAAGTTAATACAAACCATGAATGATATGCATTTTGGAAAATGAGGTAAGAATGCCACTTAACACGTGGCACAGTTGGCACTCATAAAATGTTTTATTATTACAATTAAATAACGAATTCAAAATAATATTTTATGAGTACATCTAAATATGATTAATGTATGTATAATAATAATAACGTAAACAACGGATGTTATGGATCAAATTCTATTGAGTCAACAACTTTATGGTAACAAAATGAAAAGTAAAAATAAAGAAAGAAATTAATAATAAGTAATCGAATCTAACTTAAACAAAACAATTATTGAAACAATCATGATCAATATATAATCAAATAAATTTAATTTATGATATGTAATCATAAAATGTACTCTGTGATGTAATCTAGGTCTATGAATTATTTATGGACGTCGAAGCGATGTCACAGCCTCCTTGACGTTGACACTGACACTGCCGCTGCTTCTATCATCGCCCTTTGTTGTTAACAATAGGCTAAAAAAATAAATACAAAAGGTATAAAGTAAAATAACGTCATCTAAATGACGGCCCTCTCGAAGACGGCACTCCTCTAAACGCGAACACAGATTTGTGAAAACTCTTGTCAATAAATCTGGGGTGATTGCTGCCATTTCCCCACGGATATTTTCCTTTAGCTGACTGATGTTACTCGGATTGTTCATATAGACTTTATGTTTGAGGTATCCCCACAAAAAAAAGTCAAGAGGCTACGTGGGATATCACCAAGGGATATCACCTCTTTTGGAAATTAGTCTTGCAGGAAACATCTGTCTCACAACCGCCATACATTCATTTGATGTGTGACAAGTCGCTCCGTCTTGTTGGAACCAAGTCCTCGTATTCGCTATTCTTGATTTAGCAAGTTCTGGAGTCAAATATCCCTCTAACATCGCAACATAGCGGTCGGTGTTAACGGTGATGTTTCGTCCTCGTGAATCTTCAAAGAAGAAAGGACCAATAATTCCTTTGCTTGAGATTGCTGCCCATACCGTTACTTTCGGACTATGCAGTGGTTTTTGATGTTTTATTTTTGGATTTTCGTCGTTCCAATAACGACAATTTTGTCGGTTTACGAACCCATTTAAATGGAAATGAGCCTCGTCAGAAAAAAGGATATTGTCAAAAGTGGAAAATCGACTAAGCATTTCTTCAGCAAATGCCAACCTTGCTCCGAAGTCGGCCTCTTTTAATTCCTGTGTTAACTGGAGCTTATAAGGATGCAGTTTAAGATCCAACTTCAAAATTCACTGTAAACTTCGTCGCGACAAGTTTAAAGCCGCCGATCGCTTCCGAGTAGACACTTGCGGATTTTTTCGTACTGACTCCTTCACCGTCTCAATATTGTCTGTGGTTCTAGACGTTCTTGGACGACCTTTTGCTGGTGGTTTAAACGTGGAACCGGTCTCTTCAAAACGCTTTATCCATATTTTAATTAAATTTGCACTGGGAGCTTCATTAATGTGTGTTAATCCATATTCAGAACAATACAGTCGCCTCGTAAAGATGTATGAACGACCGTTCTCGTAAAACGTGCGAACACAAAAAGCGCGACGCTTCCCGTCAAAGTGACTCATGGCTACTAAAACTCCACGAGTGCCACTATCCTACCAGGCCAGGCTTCCCCTGCCTGCGCACAGTTTACTCCGCGAAAAAAGATGACGCAATATGCACGTTCTATTGCGCCACCCTGTATTAGGTGAGAGCAAAAATACAAACCAAACTGTATGATATATCATATTGATTATACATTACAAATTTGAGCTGGTACCTTTCTGGAGCATTATCTTCATTCCTTACGTAATCATAATGGTGAGTATTTTTTTCTGCCTGACAATAGTCCGTACCAGTTCTCCAGTTTACTTTAACCGATTGTGATTACTTTTGCGCTTGATTTTAAGCTTGAAAATATCCTATTTCCAATTTGCACTTGGCCAGCGTGGTGGACTAAGGCCTAATCCCTCGCATTCTGAAAGGAGACCCGTGCTCAACAGTGGGACAAAGAAATGTTTATGGTGATGTGGTTAAATAAAACATTGAATTTTATTTATCATTTTATTTATTTCTTATACGATACTTTTTTATGTATTATTTAATAGAGCGCGTTCACTCCTGAAGATGTCATCGTAATAGATCGAAACTAATGTGATTTCACAAATCACACGTGAGTAAGCCGGTAATTTCAACTATGAATATTATTAAATACAAATGAAAATATAGTTCATACTTATTGTACATGTTTAGCAGGACGAGTGTGTGAGAAGAGTGAAATCTTTGTCTAGCTAACACTAAGTACCAAACAATAGAAATTATGTGCGCACAGGAACCTACCGTGCGTCGTCCTGTTAAACATGTAAAAGTTTATTTCCGACTATTGTTAGTAGTTATGTGCATAAAAAAGAATGTTATTTGAACGCTATTGCGTATAGTCTGTTATTTTTGTCTGACGTCTTTTGCTGCACCAGTAATTTTGTTGTATTTTTTTACTTATTTTATTCATATCTAGCAATATTGAGGCATCTTGGTTATAAAGGAAGTATTTTTCCAATAATTTAGCTGCTTCCAGAGCTTCTTTAATGCTCGGCGGAGGCTCAGGCTCATCCGTCTCATCTTCTTCATCGCCTTGTTCTTGATCCTCAGTTTTTCTCACTGAATCCAAAATTTCTTCGTCTGTGAGTGAAGCCGTTGTAAGCAGGCGGTCGTCTACTTCGATGTAGGTTTGAAGATTTACCGTATTTCCTGTCATGTTGAACTGTTGAATCCACTCAGTTAATGGAAGGTCGTCGTCGCTTTCAAACTCAGGTTCTGTTTCCACCTCATCACTCGTAGAATTGGTACAAAGTCCAGCATGTCGAAAAGAGTGCTGTATAGTTGTGGGTGTCACTTCTTCCCAGGCTTTAGATAAAAATTTACTGCATGCAGCATTGATCTTTGATATTAAAAAAAAATCGATTATTATTTAAATTTTCATTGTTTATTTAATAAATGGTTATTTTTGCTCGGTAATTTTTTCAATTATGAATATAAAAAGTTAGAAAAAAAAATTCTCTCCAAGTTTATTAGCTTAAGCATCTTAGTAACTAAAAATTAATTAGAAATGTTATTTAATTTATGTAAGTTTATTTATAAAATATTGTTCACAAATAATATAATGTATTATTTTAATTATGTTTTACATTAGAGTTTTTTTTTGGGAACGTTTTTTAATTGGTGGCTCATAGTCTTCAGCATCATCCCCTTGATTTGTTTCAAGATCATCTACATTTTCTTCACTCCTCAAAGAAGTTTCGACAAGCTCTGAAACAAACAGTGAATATTCTTCACCAGCATTATCGTCATTATGCCCGTCGTTGGATTCGTCATTGTCTTCGACTGTGACCGTTTTGCAATTCCCACAATAACCCTGTCGTTATGGGTATAACAATGCTTCCTGTGACATATTTTTGTGCACTTACTTAGTTACTTCTTCACACGGTTTTAAAATTTTACAAATGCTTTCACATAGCTCCCAATCAATTTCAGTTAAAGATAAAGTATTAGCGTTTAAATTTGAGAACGCATTATTTACTTCTTCTTTCAATTCTACAAATCTCTGCAACATGTAGAATGTAGAATTCCACCTTGTGCTTACACATTGCAGAGGTCTTTTAGGATTTTTTCCAGCCTGCTCCTGTTATTTTCTTAATTTTTCCCAGGCTTGAGCGGATCTTTTAAAGTAAGCAACAGCAGATTTAACCTTATTAATTAAATTAACCAATTCTTCTGTCGCAGTCAATCCTTCTTGAACGGCTAAAAACAACCAAAATGCTTCCAGCCTAAATCTATCATGGATTTTTTAATATTGGCGCCGTTATCTGACATTGCTAACAAAAATTTTCCGGACACTTTCCATTGCTCTGTTATTCGTAACAGTTCGCTAAGTTGCCACTGGTATAAAATACCTCTAAAATACCCTCTAAATATACACAATATAACAAAGTCGATTTTAATGGGTGTAATCATTTTTATTAATATAATGACCAGTAATACCAATGTACGAGTCGTTTGTACTTGATGTCCATATATCTGCTGTGTACTGGTCGGACCACGATGAGACAAGTGAAACAACAGAATGCTGAGTAAATACTGATTTATTATAATGATTGCTTATTCTATAGGTTGTCACATGATATTATAGTAGGTAAGTATGTAGGGGTTTCATACAGTACAACAGATTAACACAACAGAACAACATCAGATTTTATTTGAAAAGAATACATTATTTATTTTATGAAAATCTTTGTTCTGTTTTTATGCACAATGTCCTCTTTGCCGTTTTTCATAATTTTAACATTACAATCTAAGTCTTCTAACACTAAATACGGTCCGAGATAAATGGTTTGCATTTTATCTCCAGAAGGGTTTCTTAATAATACATAGTCTCCCTTCTTATATGTTACTAGTGGACGCCCCGCAGCTTCGCTCGCGTAGAATTAGACCCATTAACGACGTCTGCCCGCGTTCGGGTTGTCCACTGGACTTCAAAAACGGCAAAGTTTCATACTAACTTTGCACCCCCGTATTACCCCCTTAGGGGGTGAATTTTCAAAAATCCTTTCTTAGAGCTCCCCTACGTTATGAAAGGAACCCCTGTGCAAAATTTCAAGTTTCTAACCCTTATACTTTCGGCCCTGCGTTGATATGTCAGTCAGTCAGTCAGTCAGTCAGTCAGTCAGTCAGTCAGTCAGTCCGCTTCTCCTTTTATATATATAGATTGGATTAATATTTCTATCATAATATAATTTTCTTTTTACCTTACTCTTATCTAAATTATTCCTAGCATCCCTTTGAGCTACTTGGAGCCTATATTTTAATTCATGTGGATAACTGTCGAGATTATATAAGGGACTTACTTCGCTTCCTGAGAAATTTGTAGGTATGTTGCATAATTTTCCGAACACTAATTCATGTGGCGTGTACTGGGTTTCTGAATGGACACTATTGTTGTAGGCAAAACACCAGTAAGGAATCCACTCGCTCCATGAATTAGTGTGGTTTTTACAATTTGAACGTAAATACGCACCTAAGTGTTTGTGTGAGTTCTCCAATGCGCCTATGCTCTCGTGGTGATAAGCAGTAGACGTAATGTGATCCACGTTCAATAGTTTACATACCTGCTTCATTGTGTCTGAGACAAATTCTGTGCCTCTGTCCGTAGCGATGACGCGCGGAATCCCGTAGCGCAATATAAAGTTGTCTACGAATGACCTTGCTACACTTACCGAATCTTTTGCTCGTAGCGGGTATGCTTCTACGAATTTCGACAGCTCACACTGCAAAGTTAATATATAAGCATTTTTTCTGTCAATGTGTGAAATATACAGAACCTGACAAGGAGTCTAGGATATCTGTTATGTTCGGTAATGGAAATTTATCGTCTTTTATTTTAGTGTTTAATTTTCTGTAATCAATTACAATGCGCCACTTTTTAGCTGTGGAATCCGACCTTTTCGGTACTAACAATAATGGACTAGACCAAGCACTTGTACTTTCCTCAATTATTCCATCCATGAGCATTTCCTGTATTTGTTTTTCTACCTCAATTTTTTGCGTTTGCGGTAAACGGTATGGTTTCGAATAAATAGGAGTACTATTAGGCTCTAGTTCGATAGTGTGTTCGTATATGGAAGTAATATTTAACTTGTCACCAGGTAAATGGAAAAAATCCGGAAATTTAGCACATATATTTTCCACCGATTTTCTTTCTTCATCGTTCAAGTTATCTAATTTTAAATGTGAAAATAATAACTTGACTCTATCCGCATTCATTTTTGGTTTACTGAACTGACAAATGTAATAATCATTTAATTTGGATTTATTGAACGAAATAATTTTCAACTTTACATCATTTTCGCTCGTGTTTAAAATTTTTATAGGAAATTTTCCATTTTCCGGTTTGACAATAGTACTAGCCACGAATATACCTTCGCATAATTCCTGACATTCTATAACGCATTCATCTTTTTCTTTGGTGTTAATGAAATGAATCGATTCGCTTCTTGCGGGAATAGTCAAATAGTTACACTTTTCCGGTTGAATATCTAATGGAATAGATACCTTTTTGTCAAATACAGTAGTCAAAGATAGAGTGTTATATTCAAAATTTAATATCGCGTTAAATGATCTCAAAAAATCTTGACCCAAAATACCATGTGTGTTTGAAGGTATTTGTTTCAAAACATAAAACTTGTGCAAGAAATAATTATTGTTATAACATAGTTGAATGTCAACATAGCCATCTGTAAAAACATTGCCACCAATTCCTCTAATTACAACTCTCCTTCTATGGAATGGAATTTGTAAATACGCCAGTAAGTCGCGCTTGACGACTGACACCGATGCCCCGGTATCAACTAGCCATCCATATATGTAGTTGCCTACCTGAAGCGACACTTTGTTTAGAGAGTTGCATGCATAAACATAGTTAGGCTCGAAAAAAGTGACTCAACTCTGAGCTGAGTGTGTGGTCCTCTGACTCAGCTGTACCTTGTTCTGTTGCCAAGGTATTTACATTCCTTGTCGAAAATCCCCTGCTTCGACCTCGACGTGGCCTACCTCTGTTGTTTCCTCGCCAATTATTCGCCTGATAAGAACCTTGCCTATTATAAGTATTATACCTATTCCGTGACGCGTTATTATTTCTCACGAAAAATCCGCGTTGCCATTTAATACGGCTTACCTGGGCCCTCGCGGGCCTATAATAACCAAATCTATTGTTCCTGTGATAACCCGAAGCAGCTCTGTACATACCAAAGACTTCCGAAGAGTTTGTCGATGTGGATACTTCCTCGTCCTGTGCAGCCTGTATGGCGTCCTTCAAAGTCGTGTAGTTACGCGCCGCTATAATCGTACTTAGTTTAGGGTTACGCAAGCCGTGAGCAAAACGCTTAATAGCGTATTTCTCGTTAATTGGTTTTAAAACTTTGTAGGCATTTGAATTGCCGTCGGCTTGCGATATGGTTAAATCAACAAATAACTCACATATATCCTTTCCGTAGTCCGCAACTGACCTGCCACTCTGTGCAGCCCGCTGCAGTTTGGTCTGGATCGCGGTGAAAGACTTCTGAGGAAGTAATTGTTTGCGCATATCCCTTAACAAATCCTCGACATTATCATAAGACGAATTTAATTTCAACTTTGCAGTTTCTGACAGCCTACTTTTCAATACAAAAGTAATTAATTGTTTCTTGCATTCCTGTTTACTCAAAGTAGACCCATAATATTCAACATTTTCGATAAGTTGTTTTGTAACGCCGTCGTCATCATTCATGACGGGCAGCAAGCTCAAAGCTATTTTTAAATCAAAAATACTAGCATTATCTGTGGCCATCGTGCGTACTTGTTCCTTACACTTTGCAACGGAACACAATTGTACAATTTCGTTGTATAAATTTAAGGAAAGTGAACAATTTTCATTTATTAAATTTACTGTACTACTCGATAAATTCTCACTTTTTATTTCCTTCTGTAAATTAGTAAATAAGATACTATATTGGCCATACAAAATATTTGCTTCACTTAACTTTGAAACAGAAATATTTCCTTGCCTTCTTTTTTCACCAATTTTTACTAAATATGTACGTATTTCTTTTAAATCATCTACTAACTTTTTTAATACTTCGGCCATAACAAAATGTACCTTAACTAAGACTAACCATGTCTTACCTTACATTCTATGAATACATGAGTCCAATAAAATAGATGAATACATTCTCTAGGAAAATCTGCGCGATTGATCCGTATTTTGCCGCGAACACTTACTTTTATTATTATTTATTTTAAAAGCTTTTATTTAACTTCACTCGTATGTATTCATTCATTCATGTATGTATGTCCTGGAATCTTTCAATCAATATTTCACCCACTTCCACTAAAGCTATCGAGCTGAAATTTGGCACACATATTTGGTTCCGATGACAATGCATGAAAATAAAAATAAAAGTTTTAAAAAGCTTTTTAAAAAAAAAAAATTTTTAACGGTATAATAATAATTATTATACAATACACTATATTACGCCGCGCACTTTACCGCACTGTAACCGCACTTATTTCCTGGCTTACACGGTTTCCTCCGGCTTCGCACCCAGCTGGCCCAGCGCTGCAGGCTGACGACGCAGGAGGCTGGCGTACCTCCTCACAGCGAACTCGTTGACTTCACGCCGCACCAGATTCCCGTGACACTTCTTATACATCTTGTACAGGATAAGCAGCGCCCCAATGGCCATTAGAGTAATAACTGCGATCAATATGCAGTTTGTCAGAGACACATGCTCGCCTATTGTCCTCATATGCTTTGAGGCGTCGATGCCCAAAGCTGTGTTGGTGTTGTACACAGTTTCTTCAGTTTTGCTCGTTTGGGAACCCATTTTTCGAAATTTCACAAAACTTTTCTTTCACAAGCGACGTCAAAAGTTCACGATTATTTAAAGTAGAATAATTCATCTTGTAAAACTTTACTTGCACCGAACGCGATAATGTTTATGAATTCCAGTCCTTATATGGGGAACGTCTAAGGTTACTGGCACGGGTCGCCATGTACTGGTCGGACCACGATGAGACAAGTGAAACAACAGAATGCTGAGTAAATACTGATTTATTATAATGATTGCTTATTCTATAGGTTGTCACATGATATTATAGTAGGTAAGTATGTAGGGGTTTCATACAATACAGCTGTGATGGAAATCGATTCAACATCATTTGCTACTTCCGTCATTTTTGAAGTTCGCAAACTTTCGTATCGACTTGGTAATAAATTATTTGCAAAATATTCGGTCCAGTAGTTGAGGGGATTACCCTCTATTCATCCATACTATACTATACTTAATATTATAAATGTGAAAGTGTATTTGTTTGTTGGTCCGGCTTTCACGTCGCAACGAAGCTATTATATGGAATGGTTTTTGTGTGTGGAGATAGTGAGGAGGGTGGAGAGTGACGTAGGCTACTTTTTACCGCGGTAATAATAATAATATTGTGGCTACGGGTTCGTATAAATTAAACGCTGGTATAGCCACTACTCAATTTAATGCGTAAGTATATTATGTACGAGTTAATACAACAATCGCGAGTGGCGTCGAGCGGAGCGCGGGTCGTCGGGCGGCATCTAAGGCACGGGTTTAGGGTAGCAGGCGGCTAGCTCGACTGGCGTGGCGAGGCGCGCGGCGTGCGGCGCGGGCGCAGGCCGCTGCTTCGATCGCCGGCTGGACGACAGTCGACGCCGATGATTGCCTTGTTGACATCGGCCACGGTGAAGCGCCATGTTTATGCGCGACGGAGGCCTAGATCCATCTCCAGCAATGTAGATCCGTACGTGGCGATAGGAGTGCCGTTGGCTGCGTATAGTTCGTAGGAGCTGCGTGGTCTCCGATGTTTAAGGGCCGTACGGGGGTAAACGCAAAGGTCGCTGCCTGTGTCGACGAGAAACTGTACTTTCGTTTTTTTGTCAGTAACGAAAAGGCGACCTGAACTAGGGCGATCCTCTGTCGCCATTAACGACCGCCCCGTGCGTTTTCCGACTTGAAGTCGCATGGCTTCGTGCACTTCGTCGCTTCGTCACCGAATTTACTATGGTAATAACAGATTGGGAACCTACGGTATGAAGATTGAGATCTGGTGCGGCTCCCGTGGCGGCTCCTGTTGCGCTGGGTCCTGTAGTCCCTGTTGCGAGGCCTGCCTGTATTCCTTGTAGACATTGCGTCGATACGGCGGGATAATTCTGCTACCTGCTGGGAAAGCTTCTCGATTTGGGAGCTGGTTCCGGCGTCCGCGGCTGCGACGATGGGTGCAGAGGGTACCAGGTCATGTACCTTGTCCGCGAGGTCAGCTAGGGCCTGAAGTGTAGACTGGGGTTGTGACGCGATGACCGTCTGCAGGCTTGTAGGTAGGCGGCTTGTCCATACTGTCCTAATAAAGTCGTCTGGTATGCTGGGGCCCGCTAGATGCTGAAGGTGGCGAAGGAATTGCGATGGTCGGCGGTCTCCGAGCTCCTCGTGCATCAACAGTTGCGTCAGTTCCTTCTCGCGTGACGCCGACAGACGTTTTATCAATTCTGTTTTTAATAGTTCGTTCGTACTTACCCTTTGCGGGTGGATTGACTAAGATATCTTTGACCTCGGCCGCGTATCTATGCTCGAGCTGTGCACTCACGTAATAGTATTTCGTGTCCTCGTCCCTTTTCCCGGAGAGCGCGAAGCTCCCCTCAATTTGAGCGAACCATACTGCCGGTTCTTCTGGCCAAAACGGAGGTAAACGTACACTGACGCGGTTTATGTCGGTTGCACTCGACGTTCCGGCGTCGTCCTTGTTATCGTTTTTGTTTTCGTTACTCATTGTCACTTTGTTCCGGTCGGGAAGTCACCAAGTGTGGCTACGGGTTCGTATAAATTAAACGCTGGTATAGCCACTACTCAATTTAATGCGTAAGTATATTATGTACGAGTTAATACAACAATCGCGAGTGGCGTCGAGCGGAGCGCGGGTCGTCGGGCGGCACGGGTCTAGTGTAGCAGGCGGCTAGCTCGACTGGCGTGGCGAGGCGCGCGGCGCGCGGCGCGGGCGCAGGCCGCTGCTTCGATCGCCGGCTGGACCGGTTTCTGGGCGGCGTCGATAGCGCTGGCGAACGACGCTCTGCGCTCGGGTTTGCTCGTTGATTAAATATAATTTAAGTATGGTGAGGTAATTATGTACTACATTATTTTATTGTTAAGTGTGAATGTTTTGTATGAATGTGTATGAGTGAATGCGTGTGTATGTGAGTGTATGCTTGCGTGTATGTGTATGTGATGTTATTATAAATACGTGTTATTAATATTGTGTATAATATATTACATATATAATTATTTATTGTGTTCTTTATTTTCAGATGAAGGAGACGCCACAATATCATTTATTTCAGGCATCAAGGCCCATAACATAAATACCTTAAAGACTAACATACATAAATATAACTTAATTCTATGTTGCGCCAGAAGGCGCGGGTCCGGTGACACCCGGAGGTCGCCGACGTCCGCGGTAAAACATCCCCATGGGAAGATATCGAAGTTTTGTTATTTGCTAGATATTTAGTTCCGGATGTTATTAATAGATAGCGTTAGTAAAATTCATTTGAAAGTTCTGAATCACGCTAACAAATCTAGTATGTATGAAACTGCCATTTTTTAAGTTATTCGAATGAAATTCAGTACCTTTGAAGGTTTTTCATTGGAAGTTTCGAAAATCATCCCTTAAGGGGGTAAAAGGGGGTGCAAAGTTTGTAGGTATAAAAGTATTTCGTATTTACCTACATTATTTCAATGAAATTTTGTATTTAGGTTATCAGTTCCTAATAATTATTATTGGCGATATTCTATTCGAGAGTTTAAAGTATCGGATTCGCGCGCAAGATGTCCCGCGTAGGGGGGCGGGACGTACTCGTACGTATTCGACAAGTGGGCAACCCGAACACGGGCAGACGTCGTTAATGCGTCTAATTCTATGCGAGCGAAGCTGCGGGCGACCACTATACACTATATAATATTACTAGATGTAAACGAATCGATTGTTGTGTCTAATTTCACGCAAGCGAAGCTGCGAGCGTCCACTAGTTTATTATATTAGTATAGATTATTTTTGACATTCTTTGAGCATGCTCAATCACCTTGCTACGAAATAAAATGTATGACTTTGTCGTGAATATGGAAACAATATACTTAGACGCGGGTAGTCAGTTGGCCTTATAATAAGATAGTTTCTTGTTTCAGCGTATCCGCCTCGGCAAGGGTAATGTGCTGCCCGGCATAGAGGTGGGTCTGACGAGCGTGCGGGGCCCCAAAGCGCGCCTGCTGTTGCTGCTGCAACCGGCGGCCGCGTGGGGCCCGCGCGGCGCGCTGCCTCGCGTGCGCCCCGAGCCCGCGCTGTTCAGCATCGCTCTCTACGAGGTTAGGGACGTGCAGGCGGCCGCTAGGTAGGTCTAGGAGATTTTATTTAATGTTAGGTTAAAGTCGGTCTGACGAGCGTGCGGGGCCCCTAAGTGCCCCTAAGTGCGCCTTCCACTGCTGCAGCTGGCTTATTTCATCGTGTTCTAGCAGTAGGCATTTTCTTGAATAAAAATGTTAAAAATGTAAAATTTTAACTAGGTCTGGTATCTCCGTAGTAAGTTTACCTTTACTTGATTTATATTATTATTTGCATACATGTCTGTGATTCATTCATTCAATTAATTTCATTGTGTAACTGACAGATTTTTTCCATCAAGGTATTCTTAAAGCTCTTTTTCATTTCAGATTCAACGACCTACCTCAGGAGGAACAAAAAAAGTTTGAAGTGACACTGAAAACCGTTAAATCGCTGAACACTGAAGCCAAAGACTTATACGTGAAGAATAAATACACCAAAGCCATAAAAAACTACCAACAGTCCATGTCGATACTTAGAGTCTCTCAGCCAGAAAATCAGTTGGAAGAAGAAGAAGTGAAAAAACTTAAAGTTCAAGCATATGTTAACTTGGCAGTGTGTTATTATAAAATAAATAAGCCAAAATACGTCATTCGCATGTGCGAGAACCTGGATATGATTATTGATATTGATAAGCATTGCAAAGCGTTATTTTACTACGGTCGGGGACACGAGTTATTAGGGAAGACCGTAGAAGCCGCTAAATATTATAAAAAAGCCTTGAAATTGGAGCCGAAGAACAAAGAAATTGGGGAGGCACTCGCCAACTTAGACCACTACAACAGAAAGGCCATTGTTACGGAGAAGACCATGTGGAAAGCTGCGTTTAAGACTGAACCGAGAAATACCGCTGGACATGGACACCAATTTAATGTAGATGACGATTTTCTGAATGGCGTCCGCGATATGTGTCAAAATTTGGCGGGAATAGACGAATATGCTAAGTTCGACTTGCCTTCGGGTTTAACGAATGATGAAGTCGCGTGTATTAAGGATTTGTGCATGGAATTCAATGATTTGGTGGTACAAGAAGATGTAGTGGGGTCTAGGAAGAAAGTGTCTATTGTTAAGAAATTGTAACTTTGAACCTTTTATACATTTTTTTATATTAGGTACCGGCGCTCTCAAATGATCGATAGTGTTAAGACGCACCGATCTCGGTGCGGACAACATTTTTGAGCGTTGATTTCGTTACGTTAGCTGTCGGTCCGGTTGTTAGTTGTCAAGCATTCTTGAAGAACTTCCACTAGTTAGTGGCAAACTAAAAGTCCGATGTTGAGGAGTTCCTCAACCACCGTGGTGGCGGCCTTCTTAGTTGTGACAAGAGCTCTGAAGACGGCTGCTATACCATATTACATGTAAGTTCTTTTTTCATTACTTTTGATTATTAGGTTCAATCCGTCGAACTATTGTTAATTTTAACTCATTTTTATTCATACCTGGTCATAACATAATGTGAAATGAATAACAGAACGCACCGATCTTGGGCCTCAAGTAGCTTTAAATTAATATCCTCACTACCTCTCTTTACCTCACCTACCTCAGTTTTAATGAATATAGTAGTATGTTTGGTAGTATAGTGTTAATTTTAATACATAATGTTAACAAAATATACAATGTGGATACGGGCTTATGACAATAAATGAAAACACAAGCCCTACTCCTTCCTTGGAACATGTTGCATCAATTAAAAAACACTTAACATCAAATTAAAAAAAAAAAAAATTTTCAAACAAACTAAATAGCAGAAAATAGGGTAAAAAATAGAACATCATGTATAAACATAGGTTTACTCACCTTTGATAAGAGCGGCAACAGCGCAGTTTCGTCACGTGATTCTGTTGCCGCCATCAATGCTGAATTCGTAAATACCTAGTCACTAATTAGTAGTAGTAGTAATAGTAATAGTACTGCTTGTGTAATTATGCGACCGTTGGTAGGACAAGAACGAGTATGTCCATACCTCTCTCGGTATTTCCTTATAGCTAAAGCAGCGTTCCCATGACATTCATCATAAATCAAAATCATATCAGCGTACTCAGAAGCTGTGTAATTAAAACGAGCCATCGTTCCTAATTCTAATTCGCACGCACTAAGTACCTACCACCACACTACTAACAATAAATATGCGTCTAATTTCGCGTAATCACTTAAAATAGGCGTCCATTAACACAATTATTTACACTTATTATATCGAAGTTCCGGTCCGGCGCTCTTCAAAGGCATGCATAAGCGCGAGATCGCACGCACACGAGATCGATCACAAACACACGAAATCGATCGACGATCGTAGCCTGCGGCCGACTAACCTAAATACCTAATTCCGCAGGAGTCGCAGGACGCAAAAGGACGCAAAAAGAAAGTTAACAGTAGTGACGTGGCACTACACCAGGACTCGATATCGAAACATTTTATCGTACTTAGTACGCAACAAAAAAGAAGTAAATTTAACAAGTAAATTACCTTTCTATTTAATGAAATCTTGTTTGGATTTATGATGTGAACTAATACTATTAAAGTAACGGCCTTAACTTATTGATACGAGGTACGGAAGTCAAAAGAAAAACATCTCATAAGCTTGTTTTAATACTACTGCTCATGCATGTAAAAAAATAAAAATGGCCAACATTTTAGCTTTTACTTAAAACTAAAAATTACGAAATAATAAATTGCGATAATTTTTTTATCGAAACGGAAACAAGTCTAATATCGATAAATAGTACAACTAGATTTAGTGCAGCACTAGTCGTGGGTGTGCTAGAGCTTCCTGGTTTTGTCTCTTTCGCACATACTAAATTTTCGTTAAAATTTTCACACGCAATGTGATTCTTATGACTTGCTAATAAGGTTCAATATGCATTTATTTAATTTTATAAATTTGCAACGTTGTAGTTTTTCCGTCTGGGTTTATTGAACTTTTATGATAGACTGTTAATAGATACAGCGTGTAGAAAATTTCAAAAATAAGGAAAAAAATCCTGTGCCTAAAGTATTAAAGATATTTGATTGAAAATTTGTCTGGAGACTTGGAAGATGGATAGGTACATGCAGTTAAATTTATTGTCGTAAGCCCGTATCCACATTTTATACATGATGTCCCGTAAGTAGTGGACGTTCTGTTGCAGCGTTGGTTCAGTTGGGACACTCTGTCTACATATCCGTAACCAACTTTGTTTATTGCTACACAATTTTACTAATGAATATTTCAAAGCTACATTCAGTGTTATTTTTACTTTGTAGTAGTTGCGAATTTATATAGTAAAAAATACGAAATTTGACACTGAATCCTTACTCAACAATATAATATTTTTCTGTAAAGGACACGTTTATCTTTCCATACAACTTGGGCCATGAGATGTACCTCGGGTACAAAAATAGATTTTTGGAGAAAAAAATGCGTTATTTTATTAAAAAAATACATTAGATTTTTTACTGCATTTGTACCACCTAATATTAACTTTAAAAGATAATTTATGTATTGCAACACTGCAATATGCAATATAGCATAACATGGCGTTTCGTAATTACTCTATACCCATATATAAAATATACAATAAGCGCATTGTATTAATAAACTACCTTAAGAAACAGAATTATAGTATCTTATATTGATTTAAATATTCTATTAATTACCATTAAAGGCAAATTTTTTCTTGAAATCGTTTTTAAACTAACAATAATTTGTAAATTGAATACAGGCTAATAGATCTATACGTAATACGTAACGTCTGTAACTAAAACAGAAGTTGGCAGATGACATAAACAGTGCAGAGTAGTTACTACTATGTGGAGTTTTGTCACAAAGTAGATATGTTTTGTGGTACGAACTGTTGCATTTTTTATTATTTTATTACAAGCTAACTATAAGGATTCTAAAAATAATTGATCGATCATTAGTTTTAGTATAATGTAAGGATTTTTTACCAATACTTTGTACCTCGGTACATCGTTTGGCCCAAAATTAATCGTCTCCTTTGTGTTTGTAAATGTCGTGTTGGAGAAGCCTTTGTCCGTGTTCAGATCATGTGTCAGTGATCCTCAAAAGGAGAATGTAAGGACGAATGGATGGAAACATTCCATTTAAAAGAACGTGTTAGAGTTTAAATCTCATTTATAGTACTTAGTCGGCCAGTTTTGTTGGCGTTTTAAGATAAATATTTAAACTAGTCAAATGTTTCGTATGAACCGATTGTGAATCATTTGACACTTGCGCGTGACTCCCATACACAATTACATCATTTTGAATAAAAAGCATCAATGAAAAAGCATCAATGCATTGATGCTTTTTCTTCGAAGTAAAATAATTGTCAATGAGAAAGCATCAATTTTATTCAAAGGAGGATATATTGGGATCACACGACACTGTCAGCGACGTAATATCCAAACTGCAGTAAATGAATATAGATATTAAAATAAATAGAGGTCTGATTCTTTTGAGATATTTTTTTAAGTCAAAACATATTTTTTTAAGTTATTACATGTTTGTTTGAAGTTACGTTCGAATGATATGGTTACAAGCTCAAATTTTTAAAATAAAAAAATTATTTCATTAATTGTTTTTCTTAACCCTTAAATTAGCAGACAAAACAAATTGAAATATTTATAGTATTCCATGAATGTTAATGGATTCTATAAATAGAATAGGATACAATAACTTTTATTCGTATACAGCAGTGGTTCTCTTGTTTGGTAATAGAATGTAATAAGAACCCTTTTGGACATCGATATTTGACGGATCACTAAAATAAACCTCAGATAGTGGGGAAGCCAAAATGATGACACACACACACCCCTACACGCAGACACACACCCCTAAATTAAAAGTCTTAAGAATACCTTGTAGGTCCATTCTTAATTCTTTGCTCCGATAATTAAATCAATACATCGTCTATGATGTTGCACTCAGGACAATCGGGGAGTTTGAAATACTCATTAAGTTTTTAAAGTTGTTTGATGGAATGTGTCCAGAGCGAAGCCTCTGCAAGGATACGAAATCTTCTCTAATATGGTTTATGAAAATATGATGCCTGGCAAACTATGGATACTGAGGAGGCTGGCATGGGATGGTTTTGTACCGTATATGCCTTTTGTACGAGATCTCGCGCTTTGGTTTCTCCTTAAAATTATAAATGTTACTTGAGGCTATGATGTCATCACGCATAGACTCCTTCTTAACTGTTTCAACAAATTTCATTATATTTTTTTTATAAATTATCGCGTAGGTGTTAATAGCTATTATTAAACTTTTACCTGATAATTGGATTTTACAAATACATATATTTAACTCGTCGTTTATATTCTGAAATGAGAGAAGCTTTAAGTTTTGTGTAGTACAGACCTTTTGATTGGTGATAGCCTAGATATTTATATACCTCGTTAGATTCCATACCTATAATCCTATCTTCACAATTAACTACATAATCCCCCGGTCGTACCTTGCCTTTAATGATAGAACGCCCAAGCCCTGGTCCTGCTGGAAGGAGCTTCTGGAAGGACAATCATAAGGACGTGCGTCCTGCCAGCAGTACACAATATTTGGTGGACTTATTATGGATATCAGAGGCTGTCTTTATAGCAGTACTTAACTTTCATGGGTAATAAAATGAGGCAGGGGTGACAAACATTGTGTATTATAGTATAGGTATCTAGAAATAGACGCGGGCGCTTCTTGAGATTACGCGGTAGAAAAATCCATATACTATATACTTATACTAATATTATAAATGTGAAAGTGTGTTTGTTTGTCCGGCTTTCACGTCGCAACGAAGCTATTATATGGTATGATTTTTGTGTGTGGAGATAGTGAGGAGGGTGGAGAGTGACGTAGGCTACGGTAGGCTTTTTAGCGCGGTAAAACATCCTCATGGGAAGATATCGATGTTTTGTTATTTGCTAGATATTTAGTTCCGTATGTTGTTAATAGATGGCGTTGTCATGTATGATAAGCAACTCATTGTTAATTCCCTTTGACCACGCGGGCGGAGCCGCGGGTAAAAGCTAGTAAACAATAATATGAAAGTGACATGAACTTAGTGAAAATTGTATTTATTAAAAAAATCATTATGCAGGAATTCCGTTAGTGATGTGGTAGGTGAAGCAATTTCTTCCTGTCTGCGGAGAGCATAAAACACATCGTGGACCACATGTCTTGCAAAAATAGCTCGCTTTATGCTGCTTCTTGTGGACTCTGGAACAAACTATACATTTGCGTTGGTACTCTCTTTCCGTCATCTGATTTTGACAAGGCTTCAAGAATGTGTTCTCCGTTATGAGCGATGTTATAATGTAGTGGCGGCGCATTTTCTTGTAGGTTATCAGCGTAATTGTTTGTCAGAGCTAATACCAGGTTGGTAATAAACCACCTGTGAGACACCTGGTCATGTTCGGCGCGGAAGAAATGATTAAAAACCAAATACGCATTTGTTTCTATTATGCCCAGAACTGAGGCATATATTCTGTGTTCCCATTTATGAGTGCCAAGCTTTCTCTATTGCCAATCCGTCCTGCCTGATGTGGTTGTGAATATCGATAGCTGCAGCACCATCAAAATATTGCTGGATTAAATTTAGGCCTAGCAACTTCTCTGAAAAACAAATTTCCTTCATCATCGCATCTTCTTTTGCGTGATAGCAGGCCTGGCAGTGTCGTTTCACAAGTGGCAACAAATGTATGAATTTTTTGTCTTTCCAGGCACAGGCAACGAGCTGCACTGAGTCTTTTTCCGCTGTACTTACAACAGATGCCCCCTTGTGCGTCAGACACGTTGCAGCCATCTGCGACACGGGATAGAAACTGTGTGCCGTCTTTACCAGTCCAATGAAATACAACCCAACTTTGATTATCAACAATATCTTGGTAGGAGCTAGGGAACCGTTTGCATTTTCAGTTACCAACACAGTTAATTCCTTGTCGTCGGTATTTACCTGCTGATACACACTTTTTTCACCTTTCCTTGCAAGCACTTTAGGTCCTTTTGGTGCTAAAAAAAATGCTGTCTCATCGCAATTAAATATTTGCGATACATCATTCAATATATCAGCATGGCCACTATCTTCCAACTCCTTATACACACGTTTATACCACTCTGATAGTTGAGCACATGTTACCTTGGCTCTCGATGCCGTCAAATTTTGTGATATAACTGGTAGAAATGTTTGGATTCCTCCGAATGAATTCCTTTACCCATGTTTTCCTTACCCTTATTTAAAAACGGAAGACCAGGTAGAAACCTGGTCTTCCGTTTTTAAATAAGGCACATGGACGTTTTATATCCTTCAAGTATTTTTCTACACTCACGATTAACTGTTCGGTTGTCACTTCATTCAAACAGATCATTGTTGACTTGATCCATCCTTTCAAATTTATGCAAGATATCCTCCGATAACGAAGCTTTATACTTATCCCATAGTTGAAGAGGACTGGATAAACCGCAAGTGCATAGAAGCATTAAACATAGCCTGGTCGCTGCCTTTGTTTATATATTTACAAATATATTTTATCGCCTGTACAGTATTGCAGAACTCTACATTTTTTTTTTTTTTATGGGAAAAAGATAGCAAACGAGCCTGCAGCACCACCCATCCGCTGCCGCCCATGACAACTGTGACTGACTTTGAACAAGACTCAATAAGGGACTGGGATGGTTAGTCCAATTAGTTGAGAGAGTTGATTAGAACATTAGTTGGTCAGTTCGTTAGTAGGTATGAGGACTGGGGACTGTTAGTGATAGTTAGTCCTGTTAGTTGTTGTTAGTAATAGTCCAGTTAGTACTTGTTAGTAGGAGTCTCGTTCTAAGTCAGTCACAGATGTGTTGCTACCCTTGAGGACTAAGATGGTCGCCTCTAAAGAAGTGTAACCGGAATCCACACCTTTCCAACCGGACCACAATTGCTTTAAAAACAATTATTACACGGCAGAAATGGTACTAGGTACCGTGGCGGGCGGTGGTACTGCCCCGGGCGAACTATTTATATAACAAACTATTTATATAACAATTAAAAATTTTAAAGAGAAGAGGAGAATATGGGGCAATCCAGCTATTGTCAACCAACACCTCCTGTGTTCCACCTCGGGTTTTTAGAGTTATCGTGCGGCCGCCATTTCCTGTGGTGTTCTACGCCTGTACAGAGCCTTTGACGTTAGTTAGAGTATCTTCTAAAAGCGCCCTTGGATACTTTTTGGTACATTTTCCTTCCTTCATGCATGGTGATGACGAATTTAGTGCACCACAGGGACCGTGAATCATATTTTTGGTTACAGTATCGTAGAGTTTTCGATCACTTTCTGGGTTTGGGATCTTCGCACTTATGATTTCGTCAATTTGGTTAGGGCGTAATTTTTCCGTCAACCACAGCAGTAAGTGCACGTGAGGCAGACCTCTTTTTTGCCACTCGATCGAGTATATGAAGCACTTAATGTCTCCAAATATTTAACCTTTTGTAAGCAGAGCAACCAATTTTTGTACGTTTATTTTAAATAATCTGGCTGTTAAGTCATGTCTGTCCGTTGAATTTTGACCTGGAATTAGCTCTTTAGTAATTTCTGGCCAAGCGGGATTACATGTCATTGTACTAATCAGATCAGGCCTCCCGTAGTTACGCACGTATGTGAACGCATCCTGCGTGTACTCATGAAGATATTCGGGCTATTTACAAATGACGACGGGAGTATTACCATTTGACCCAAATTGTTTGGATAATTCCTGATCGCATCTTGTAAATGTATATAATTTTCTGCTCGCAGTTTTGTTTGGTTTAAAGCAATAAACCTTAAGCGCTCACTCTCCGCTTTGACATACATGTCCACCAAAAACTGAAGAAGGAGAAGTCTACATGGAAGCGATAAATTAAAATTGTTGCGACGTACCATCATATGATACGCATAAAAGTCTTTGCACGACACTTTTTTGTTCGGTATGGGTTGTTTTGTAACTGAGTTTGAGTAATATCAAAACTGTACCCCTCTTGTCCTTTCCAAAAAATTATCGGGTACTCGAAAGCATCATAAAATCTATGAGTGTCCGGAACTCTAGTGAGCCTGCATCATGCGCCTGAATAACAATGTCCCGAGATGCAGTTTGTTCACTACTGACTACTACGGCAGCTATTTCGTTTGTGGTCGGGGCATTGAATCGTCGTTCGTGTTCACCACGTGGTACACGATCTAGGTGTATCACAACCTTGTAATTATCGCTAGTCACTCTATCTTTAGCCATTTAAAATTCATGCACTAAAACGTTGTGTCGTGACGACCGCTAGGTGTCACGAAAATAACCAAAATACCATAATATTTCAATGTAGTAACACCAATTCAAAGCTTGTAATATTGTCTATGACTCAATTCTGTCAAACCACTTGAAACTTTGCTAACTGTTTTATAGTATTGCGAACAACAAAGTTAATTACAATCCAATGCCACTATTCACTGTGTGAAACAACTACGAGATCGCCACTGTACTGTGTACTGTACGGTGGTAATTTGAAAGGTCCACCCTCATGTTTGATGCATCTTGTACATTTCCTCAGAATCCTTTGAACATAAGATCTTCCTTGTGGGATCCAATAATTCTGACGTACGAGGCTCAATGTATGGTTCACACCTACATGAAAGTTTTCTTTATGTGTTGCTTTCAGCATTCTCAATGCGGTAAAGTGCTGAATAATGAGCATCAATTATATGGCTTTCTTTCCCAATTCATACCCAACACCTTTACATGAATATCATTACAGGTATCCAAAGGTGGAATATGCTGCATAAGCTCTTCTGAATTGGAACTCCATTGTCTTATATTCATGAAAATGTCTTGAAATGTCTTCTTTAAAGTATTGTATAAAGCTATTGCTTCCCGATTTGACTTTGTACTTGTAACTAGATGTGATCATGTAGAACTTTTTGTATTTTTTGAACTGTGTTTCTTTTCACACCTGGTACGAATTCAGAACGCCTGTCAACTTGTGCTTCCTTCCCATGAAATAAACTTGCAAAAATTTAGGTTGCGTATTAGTAGCAGGAAGCAAAGAGCCAATTGTGTGGTATATTTGCCCTTGGATTGTGAAAGTCGGGCAAAATCCTGGCATCGACACAATGTTATCAGCTACAAAAGTTGTCATATGAAAGCATGTTTTGTATTTCCTTATGTTTTTTAGAAAACGGCGAGACTCATCTGTTTCGTTTGAAAAAAGTGAAGTAACTTGATAATATATAGTTTTTTAATAAATATAAATATTCTTCAATTATAAAAGGATCCGTCATTTGGCGTCTGACATATTCAACCGCCTGATCCTGGTCTACCGTTCCTAAACGGTGTAGTGATTTTATTGCTTGATAAATTCTTCGACTAGGTTCAATACTTCGACCCTGGATAGACCAAAGGCCCATATTTATAAAGTTGTGAGAGCATTTGCTAATCTAGTTTCTACTTTATAAGGAATGGCAGTTGGTCTACCTAGGGTTTGGCGTTTTACTCTAGTTTTAACCTTGAACCTGTCATTGAGCTGGTATATTGTAGTGTTTCGCTGCGGCATACTGGCTTTTTCCCCCTTTGAAACACTTTCAAGGGCAGCTTCTCAATTTTCCTGTAGGTAATTAGTTGCACGAAGTGTGTTTCTGTAATATTTCCGTGGCATGGCGAAGCTGTAACAAATTTATAGCATACATTATTATTTATAGAAACCGGGACCCGCGGTTGGGCAGACAGGATCACTCACCACCACAGAGTCGTCAAAATGATATGCATACATTTTGCTCCATATTTCTCGTTTTAAATCTTAAAATATTTTATACCTATATTATTATATTAGTTAAAATCGATTTTAAAAAAAGTACAGGCAGAGCGGCACGAAAGTACTTTTGTAAAAATGTGCTAAAAATACTTTAAATGAACTTACATAATGATTTATTTAGTTTTACTAATCTAACCTTTGAGAACCCATGCACTTTTATATGAGTTTCTTTTTGGGTCTCTGCCTAGCTTTTGTAGTCGGCTTTTGTTGGTATTTCAGTACATTATTGATCGAAGGTTATTCTTGTCGACGAGTCTCATTTCTGTTTTGGTTACTGTATTTTCATTGTCTACTTTTTAACTGTAACATTTTAACTGTAATTTGCTTTGATGCCTTCATCCGTAGAACAGTAGCACCACAGCAAGTAAAGGATGATGGATAAAAATGTATGGAATCTGGTACCGGCAACAATCGAAATGCATGAAACATCCAGTATCCAGTACCAACTAAAATACATATTTCTTACATGCTATACACAATACATATTACTGCCACAAAATCCAATAGTATTTATCATTGTGTGACCGTTTTGAGATTCAGAAATATACCAACATTATTCTGTTGCCAATACTAAAAAATACTAAAAGAAAAATTAAATTATACAAAAATTCTACTAAGTTTTTAATGCAAGAAGTATTAAAAATAAAACACATATTTTAATCAAAAATATTTATTGTAAATCAACCATGTTATCGTTATTACTTAATTTATTACATTTAAGCATCTCCATCGAGGGTTCAAATGAAGTACAACTGTCAGTCAAACCTTATTTTACGTGTATTATGAAAGAAATATTATTAGATAAAAATCTGTTTCTATATTTGGTTTTGATCATATTTACTTGAGATATCGTTCAAGTGCAGGTATCGTTACACATTTTCGTGCACAACGGATCGTGTCCGAATGACGATCGCAATGTAGTCGCAGGCGCTAGTAAAGCATCAATTTGCGCTTTGGTTGAAAAGTATTTTTCTTCCAAATCAGTACGTTCTTGCTCATGAGCTTCAGCTCGTTCTGGATCAGCGTCCAACAGTTCGATCGCGTTTTATAAGTCCTCTGCAGACGATATTTTCCATCTCTTGGGGGTTGTTTACTTGGGGATTGTAGTTTTGCACGAAGTTGAATACGCGTGTTAGTTTTCCCTTCACTGTGCTTCTTTGCGTCTTCAGAGCAAGATGCTGCCTGTTCCTGGTCCGGCGTAGGCATCGTGGCAAAAGTACGCTGGTGGAGCTTCGAAGTAACGATGAAATATTCGTGGATTTCACTAATCCAACTATGTTTATGAGATTTCCTGTGTGCAGCTTAGCAATTTTGGTGTGTACACCGAGATTAAATAGGATTTTATTATATTTTGAGCGTCGAAAAGATGCGGTGTTCCGCCATGTTACACAAGTAAAAAAGAGAGAGTGGTAGGGTTGCAACGATATATCGGAAGACCGATTTTAATCACTAAATAACAATCTCGGGTACGTTAAGTATCTAAATCAATATTTCTAACACGTTATTTTAATTACTGAATTGCAAAAACAAATTTTAATAGGGAGACGTTACTACAAGTCTGACAGCTGACAGCTGTACATTGGGTTCATTTCCTACGAGCGTAATTTTGTGAGTTGTCAGTCGCGTAATTTCGGTCGCAGAAATTCTGCCTAGCAGAAATTCTGTTGGGCTGCCAAACGGGCGCATTTTATTCAGTTGCTATCCAACGTTTATAGCGGATGTTTGTGTCGTGCAATGGAACCGTTGCAAATTTTGTGTATTTACGAAGCATATCTAGAAGACACGGAAGATAATGCCAGAAAAAGAAGCTGGGTAAATCCACTTAATAGTGAAAGATTAATGCTTGGACAGTTCCACACCTTATATGAACGTTTGTGTGCACTACATGTTTGTCAAGAATTATTACAACTCTTAAAACCTTTTATAACTAAATCAAACACAAACATGAGACTTGCCATCAGTCCAGAGGAAAGACTAATAATTACACTCAAGTAAGTTTTTAAAAGTTTTAATTAATATTTTAAGTTTTACAAACGTTGTATTACTAAACATAATTTAATGCGGTTCATACACTGAGTTAAATATACTAGAGAAGCAAACCTCATCAGAATGCCTCAAATAAAGCGTAACCACTTTTTAAACGCGACGACGTAGCTTTGAAATCACTAAACATTTGAATCTAAACATATATCTGTCTCATTTACACAAGTCACAATAACAATACCGTCGCGTAGATTAGACAAAGATCGCAATATTAACATGCAATGACGGGAATTGGCGGGACAGGGTTGCCTACCCATGCGAAGTTTTACCCAAAAAGTTTTGTATACAATTGCCTTTTAGACTCTTTTTTGTAAGTTTGAGTAAATAATTTGCTTTCGTAATAAAATCTTATTTTTAAATATTTAGGATAGGAGGGATCTTAATAAAAATGCAATAATCTTACCCAAGGTGTGAAAATTACCTAAAATATTCTTTACATCGCGTCCGCTGCGAAAATTATTGATGATAGAATAAAATAATGTAAGTACCTACTGCGACTTTGCAGAAGACATCATTATTTACAAAAAGTGTCGGTCCAACTACTGAAGTTATGTCACTATAAATACTTTTTTACATTTTAAAAGTTGATAAAAGTGCCGACAATAATCAAACCATTATTATTCAACGTAAACGAAACTAAAGTAAACGAAACTATTGTATGTCTAATTCCACGCGAGCGAAGCTGCGGGCGTCCTCTAGTTTACTAATAAAAGGGAATTTTCAACTAGTATTGAGGATATGTGATCTCCCGGGTGTATCGCTAATTCTTTAAATATTTTGTAGGTAGCCAGTCTGTCTCTTTTCTCAATAATCGAATTATTTCCACCCATTTATCACGGCGTGCTGCATCTTTAGGCACACTGCAACGTTGTTATTATTTAAAAAAAAAATTATTCACTTATTCCTTAAATTACAAATTCTCCCAGTTTTGTGGGGATCTAAAACTAAGTTTTTAGTGGTCACACTGAACCTATTTTTCAAAATTGTACGATTTATTTATTTTATTGCGTTTTTACGTTGATGTAAATACAGAAACAATAAAATTACGTGTGGAAAGTAATTCCAGTGGACTTATTATGTTTTTGTGATTTTGAATCGCACTACATATTTCACTGTGCATTTGTCCATTTTGAAGATATTTTTTGACAGTTCAACTCGGCCGGCGTCACATAGAGTACTGAACTGACGTTAGCTACGATTATGGCTGTGGCCTTAATTCCAGTGGCAAGGCTTTGGCGCGGTGATTACTAATCTAGTGGTAACATATATATCAATGGGTTCATATGTTTCATCATATGTATTCATTTCATTAGAATGAATGGTGTTATGTTCATATGTGGTGAATTCTCTGTTTATTGGTGACTGGATGTATTGATTGCTGCTGTGTGACTCAGAAAAAGGTGATGAAAATCGGGGCCAGTTTGTTTGTGTGGGCTGATCTGGAATTTGATACTTCACTTTATTTAAAGCTTTCATCATTTCCATGCGAAATTCAAAATTTTGTCTCTCTGTCATTTTTGACATCTCCGGCAATTTACTGACTTCATTTGATCGACAAATATTAGTCACTTTATCTAGTGTCAATCCTTCAATACGGAGTAAACTTTCCTGAAGAGATTTGTCATGCATGCCATGTACTATTCTGTCTCGAAGTAGCTGGTCTTCCAATGATTCGTGTTTAGATGTCCCATGATGAAATCAACTGTCTTAGAGACGTATGAAAATTTTCAAAGTTCTCACCATTTATTTGTTTTCTTTTATTGAATTTGAATCTTTCAAAAACTTTATTATATTTCGAGTTCACGTATGTATCAATTGATTGAATTACTTTTTCATACACTAAAAATTCTTCTTTATTAGTAGTTATAACTTTCGTTGATTCTGGACCCATCATATAATATTTCGCAACAGAGACAGCTTTACCTTGTTCGAAGCCTCATCCTGTCCTATACTTACTAAATAGTCTTCAAAAAGACATTTCCAAACCGAAGCGGCGGACTGGGCACGTATGTTGAAATTTGGCGGCAATTTTTCCGAGTTCTCCATGTTCACTACTATCACGACTGCGCCACGTATTATTGTATTATGATGGGTACATATATAACCTAACCTAACCTATACATCTATAAGGTATTTGTTTTATGGGCTTTGTGCCTGAAATAAAAGATTATTATTATTATGTATCTCTTTAAATTTCACGGGTCCAGATGTGGACCCGGTAATTTGGAAGGCTTGCGTGGAGACACAGGTCCAACACGTAGAGGCCCCTTCGAGACATTTTAATGAGTTGTGATGTGGCACACGTGGCGGATACCATCCTCGATCGACTGCACCATCAATTGGTACACCCGAAGGTGGGCCCCGCCAGATGTACAGGAACTATTGCAAAGGAATGGAAACTATATTGGGTCTATTTTGGTGGATTTAGAGGGACTGATACATGGGCTATGGAGAACTATGACACCTGCCATTCAGATCGTCAGACAAATCTAAAAAGCGGCAGGTGGTGACTCGCCACTCACTGTATGGGCTACCCAAACATGCCGACACGCTTATTATTATAAACTTATCTTGCATAATTAATATCTTCTTGATTATTACCTCGGACATGTTTCATTTTTTTCTTGTTTCTCTTATTGTACACTGTCTGTTTTGTGGTTTCTTTGGGTGTAGCATTATTTTCTTTTGCATGGGCGGTGGGACGCTGATGCCGCTGGAGCATAAGTGGGTATCTCCTGGCTTGACAAGTTAGAATAAACAATTTGAGGTGGCGCTAATCGTGTAACTAGAGCGTAGATTGGTGTCAGCTCTTACGGAAGAGCGCGGAAGCTCATAGATGGGTGCCTGTGGAGGGACATACATGGTCACCGCTTTCCGGTACGAGACTTCAGCTATTATTTCACGTATTTTTTCCCCCCACATTTCGGACAAAATATTTTAGACGGGCACATTCTAACAGTGTGTCCGAATCGCCAACATCTTGAGCACTGTGTAACAGGAAATACGACAATACGACGGTAGGGATGAGCCACCAAATCCGATCGTTACCTATCTGTCCAGCTAACACCACCTTCACTCCTAACATTTAGAACTGCGCTCGAACTCGTGATGGATTCTATTAACTCTTTTTCCGATAAATCCAACTCAATATTTTTAGTGACTCCGTAGGATAAACCTACTTCCAGCGGGCGTTGAAACCTCCAACACAATCGTAACAAGTGTTCACAATTAACTAAAAACTCGGCATTCTCTTCCCCCTTCAATTCTACAACTAACTTTTATGGATTAATGTAACTCACTCTAGTTATTTGGGTAATATTATGATCCCTGAACAACTTGGCTAGAGCGAACAGTTTCGGAAACTTTTCCTGGCATGTCACGCTAATTTCAACCGTTTCACGTATTTCTCTCAATCTCTCTTTCCTACTTCTAACTTGGGACCATTCTTCGTCATCCACTTCTCGAACTCTTTTACTAACCCTTCTGGTTTTGCTAACCTCACTTATGGAGTCTTCTTCCTGAATCGTCGGTACTTCGATCTCTTCTATTATGTTTATAATATTTTCTTACAAGACCTCCTTAGATACTTTATCTGTAGCCATATTGAAATACGGTTCAAATTCAATTGATCGGGACGGCCCAGCCGGGCCGGCCTCCGTCGTAAACAACTGATAATGCACGGACTATGAACGATTCGTTCGAATGAACTAGGAATGTCTGATAGATTTTGAAAAGTCATCGGAGGGGAAGAGCGAGGTGGATTGGAGTGAATTGGAGCAGTAATCGGAACGGGGGTAATAGATGGTTAGTGTTGAGGGTTAGTGTTGAGGGGTACATTGGATCGTTATAAGATGAAGCATGAGTGCTAGGACGTTGCATTGCATAGAGCTACTAGCATAGCTTTGTGTATTAGCCATTTTGTTGATAAGCTCCTGTGTCAGTTTGAAATATTATTCCGTTGTTTGGCGATTCCGTAAGTGATTCGTGTGCATGGTTCCCCTTTGGCACCTACAACTTTTGTCCTAGTGGGTCAAGAGAAAGAGACGTTTCGTCTAAATTCCATATACGTTTCGAATCGCATGTAAGACTCTAATCTAAATTCTAAGCTAATAGCCATCTCATCCATGGATACGGTGCAATACAATAGCTTATCATTGGTACGTTTCACTGGTAACGAAATGCAATCTAAAGATTCTTTAGTGAAGCCTGGGCTTCCGTCAAAGCTTTTGTACCACGCCGTAAGAGTGGATGGGTGCGGCAGACAAGAATTGAATTGATTTCTAACATATTTATATGCCCACTGGCTAGTAAAATTTAAACTTAACGCAAATTTGCGCAAAGCTGGAGAATATTTTCTACCTGCTGCTGCGGGATTGAAAAATTTTATTAAAAAATCTTTGTTCACTGGGTCAATACTTCCCAATAACTCTCCATCTTCTTCAGTTACCAAAGACTTTGCTTTAAGATCCCCGTTTCATTCGTATATCCGTATCACAGTTTCTAACTGAGCAACCCTTTTGGTTAAGCGACAACTTTTTTCACGAAGAACCTTCAATGTTTTAAATCTTTTATTAGACTTTTGTTGAGTATTCTTCCATTTCCTTCGCATTGTCCGTGGTGTGTAGTTTGGTGACTGAAAGAACATGAAAAAAATAAAATAAAAAATAGCTTAGCTTGTCTCGCTCAAATGGATCTGTAATTTTTTTCCTGAGATATTCCACCAGATAACCAGGCTGTGGTTTTTTAATTGACTACTCAAGTTATTTGTCTTGATAAATTCTTCAGTAATATCCAGAACTTCACCTCTAGTCAATCCCCATCCCCATTTTTCGAGTACACGAAGACATTTAGCGAGTCTGTTTTCGTATTCTTTTGTCCCTAATTTTTTGTACAACTATATCCAGGTCTTTCTCTTTGTATGAATCAGCTCGCGTTGTTATTCTACCGTAATTACGCGCATCGATACTAAGTAAATACCATAAATAATAAAATAAATATAAACAGTTTTAATTATTCAGTTTTCTGAGCTCAATTCTGTACAAGGTGTACGGATCATTTTCCACTAAACCACATATTGTGTTAGATGCGTAGAGCAGATTAAAAAAATATTTAAATATGAGTCAGTTCCAAAAAATATTTGATTTGTTCGATGTACATCACTAACACAATACATGTTTTAAAGAATAATGAGACTTTCCCTAACACCCTGTATATCGTCGTTGTAGTGCGAGAAATCATTAAGTACAAAAAGCTGATTTCGAGATAACCACGTTTTAAAGTTTCTTTGTTCTTATAATCGGTATAACACATGAACGCTTATAGTTACAAGAATGTTTTTTATGAAGAAAATATTGATATTTTTACTCTGCACTCTAATATTCACTAAATTATGTAAATATATTTACTGTTACTGAGAAATATTATTAAAGGTAATTTGGGTTAATTAATTAAATTTTTGTGTTACTTAATTAATTCTTGGGTACAGCTTTTATCAGGTAGTAAAAAGTTGCTCAAAAGTTAGAAAAAAAATCACAATTTCAAACTAAAAATCAGTTATTTAAAACAAACAAACACAGCATACACAAGAAACTATTCTTAATAATTAACAAATATATATTATAAGTCATTATAACGGGTCTAAGTCGCGAACTGTTTATAATATGGTTTAATTTACAAGTATCTTTGACTTTCCGACGTTTCTGTCAAATTACACCGGACCATGTCAGTCAGCAAATAAAAATACCGTAGTAACACCACGGTATTTATTAAATTAACTATGAGTACAAATCGTAAGTTTAATTTTTTTTAAAACATAATCAACATAATCATGCTTTGATTCATAACCAAATCATTAAGAAGTATCTACTCCATCAGTATTTTCGAAGGTGTCTGGTTCTGGCAGCCTGTCCGGTTGATACAGCTGTGTTTTTTTCTCAATGTTTTTCTTCCATTTCGATAGATCAGACTTTTTCCAACGGCTAACTGGGTCCTTTGGTATTGCAGAAGTCTGAGGATCATCTAAATTTTGTGTTGAGCTTGTGACAATATTTTCTGTCGAATGAGCTATGTCTGAAATCTTGTCATTTCTTATCAAAGATGCACTGGATGCTTCGGAAGAGTTTATCGATTCATTGATAACTGTAAAGCTAACTATTGTGGAATCTGAATCTGGAATCCTACAAAACCCTTGGCGGCCGGAGTTCAGTGCCGGGCTGATCTAGGAAGCTCTCCAAATATAGCGGGTCGTTCGTTGCGGGGTGACGCCGTCTTTGATAGGTGCTTTCCCTATCGACCCTTTTCTATTTGTATACAATTCGGCTTGTTCACTTCCAACATGACTCCAGAGAGGCACAAATGACAACTTTATGTGTGTGCAATCAATGGCCCCAATTACTCGAGGAAATCGTGCAATTTGATAAAATTTCTCCTGTACTTTCTTTATCTCTTGCGGACTAGCAGGAAATTTTATATATTCTTGATGTAGTGCAGCAATACAGGCACTGACTCTGTGGATTATTTTATTAACAGTCCTACACACTCCAACCACAGATGTCACAAATACCCATTTGTGAATAGAATTAGTGGCATAAAATCTCAGTGCTCCTAGCAACTGGTTTATTAGTGTTCTTCTCTTCTCTTCTCCTCGAGGTATATTGCCGTGCCCTACAGGGTTCATATTAAAATATTGTAAAAACAGATTTTAATTATGATTGCAATAAATAAATGAAATGAAATGATATGGAGAAGTTTCTGAAAAAGAAGAATCGTTATTAATAAAAAAAGTTTGTCTGTAAAGTCGGTTTACAGACGAAATTTTTAAGTCAATAAATACCTTATATACATGTACCTACCAACATAGTTAACACCTATTGTACACTATTATGTTGGTATCTACGAAAATAATAATGTATTCTTACCGGTCGGAAACATATACCAAGTTATGTTCAATTTTCGTTAGCAAAGATAAAGTTGCCTCTTTGTTCAAACGAAACCTGGTTGCGAAGTCCTTCAAGTTTATTCAAATTTCAAGTTTATTTATTTGCTTTGAATACATAGGTACATTAGTGGTCCTAATAATAAAGTAACAGTCATTTGTATTCAGCTAACTACATTAGCATGCAAATATTGTATCACGTTATAGGTAACATAATCAGGTTATAAGGTAAATTAACATCAATAAAGAGTAAGTCAAAAAAAAAAAGTGAGATGCCTATTTTATTTCATGATTTAGAAATTCTTGAACTGTATAGAAATTTTTGTCCAGTAGCCAGTTTCTTAAATTTTTCCTAAAAATATTTGTAGGTAATGATTTAAGCTCGTCAGGTACCTTATTAGTAACTTTAACACACATTCCATAGGCGTTATTGTGTAAAAGATTTGCCCGTGTCAATTTTGCCAGTATTAATCTATTAGGCCGCCTAGTGTTTCTTGGGTATACATCAGCAGCAGTATTAAAGAGTGTTTTTTCCTTTCCTTTCCTTATCATCATAAAAGTCAAAGAAATCAATTTTTTCCTTTATCCCCCTTGGACGTCGAACTGTGACTTCATCATCACTATCCTCAATCAAATTTCTTAAGCGCGGCATTATGCTGCTGCTAGAATTTTGTAATTATGGACATCTTAACTATTGTATTTTGACTAGTTGGTTATAATAAGAACAATATTACTTTACTAACATTAGATATAAGATGTCACATACTAACACAATATGGATACCTACCTTCTGAAATAAACGATATTATTATTATTTATATTTTCTCTATTATTCTCGGTTTTCACCGGTATTCTAAATTACACGGGCCTAAGCCAAGTGAAATTTAGGTTAATATTCATAAGGACACTAATAAATATATAAGTTTAACGTAATCTAATGTTATTTAACGTTAAGATGTTTGTGTGGTTATAGCTAAAGTCTGTGTATTTGTTGCTGTGTATTCGTTTTGACTATCGGTTTGAAGAAATTTTCTAACTAGTCGGCAGGTGTTAAGGATTACAGCTTTCTGTAAAGTGATGTAGGTGTTAGGTTGCAGGTTAAGTCTTTAGGGATATATGTAGCTGTTTGGGTATAATACCCGTGGTAGATAATACTATTGGCACTATGGTCACTTTTTTGAGGTGCCAGATTCGACTAATCTCATCCTTTAAGGGCGGATTCGACCAAACATAGACTTACACGCGCGTAACTATACCAGGGATAATTTTATTCAATGATTTTATACTCCGAGTAACTGAAAGTCGTTTTTCGACGCAATTTGAAGTTTAACTATACTTGGAATAACTAAACGGGAATAGCAGAATTAATGATTAATGATATATTATCCGGCAAATCAATGTTGCACTGAAACGGTATGCTGTGGAGGCTTAAATCCTGTCAACTGAACATTGTCGTATTATAGCGTAGAATAGTGAAAGTAGCGAGCTGAAAGCTGTCAATCAATGTGTTAATTTTGCTTTGACATGACAGCTTCTACTGACGTATGACAGAATCAAAAAATCGCGTAGGCGATCATATGGCGAGCGGGCGCCATTAAAATATTCTTGGATTAGCTGTTATTCCATGCCATAGGGTGGGTATAAGAATTACGCCTGAATAAGCGCGCTATTCCTAGAATAGTAGATGGTAAAACGCAAAATGGATTTACTCTCGGATAACTAGCGATTTATCCTAAGGATAAAATTTATTCTCGTTTGGTCGAATCCGCCCTAAGTCTGTGTATTTGGTAAGTTTTTCCGAAATAGTGCTTTGTATGTTGTGTGTGTTTGGTACTGCAATGTCAATGATGTATCCAGTTTGGTTAGTTTTGTCAATAAGTGTGATATCTGGTCTGTTATAGTGTATTGTACGGTCAGTCAAGATGGCTCTATCGAAATATATTTTAGTCGAAGGATTATCTAACACAGGTTCAGGGCAGTATTTATAATATGGTTCGATGGTTTTGACAAAATTATAATTATGCGCTAATTTTTGGTGAATAACATTGGTTACTTGATCGTGTCTGAATTTATAATCTGTCTGGGCTATGGATTTACACGCACCTGTGATATGTTGGATGGTTTCCGGTGCGCTGTTACATTTCCTACAGGTATCTGAAGCTAATTTTTTAATAATGTATTTTTGATAGTTTCTAGTCTCGACCACTTGATCCTGTATGGCCATTAGAAAACCTTCTGTCTCAGGGAAGAGTTCACCGCGATGGAGCCATGCGTTCGACGCATCCTTGTCGACATTAGGTTGGCTCAAATCTTGGCGATGTCTTATTATTATTATTAATCAGGGTTCACAATAATTCCAAACGAAGTAACGACCAAAACCAAAACAATGAATGACATGACAGCTTCTACTGACGTATGACAGAACCTAAAATAACATGGCGAGCGGGCGCCATCAAAATATTCTTGGAATAGCTGTTATTCCACGCATTAAGGTGGGTATAAGAATTACTTCCGAATAAGCGCGCTATTCTTAGAACAGTCGATGGTGAAACGCAAAATGGATTTACTCTCGGATAACTAGCGATTTATTCTGAGGATAACATTTATTCTCGTTTGGTCGAATCTGCCCGTAGTGATAAATCTGATTTAAGATTAGTTCGTTTAGTTTAAAGATTAATGGCGAACTCCCATACAAGATTTTAGTTGAGATGTAATTTCGACGTCTGGGTCGTTCTCTCATTTCGAGCCAAAAGGTGGTGTTCTCGCAAAAAGTGATTTTTTAAAATAAATCAGTAATTTTATTTCAAAATGTGAATAAGGTCTAGTTCGCACGAGAGTTAAAAAAACGTTGCGTTTAATCCTGGCGTTGGCGCTTTTATAACGTTCTCGATGTGACTGTTCATACGAACGCTTTTAAATCACTGTTGTCTCGTCTCTCGCTACAGTAAGGCGTAGAAATGGTTTCTGCTAAATTGCTAGCAATAGCGGTTTGCGTTGCTAGAAGACGAAAAAGGAAACAATCTTCCCATGGGGATGTTTTACCGCGGTAAAAAGTAGCCTACGTCACTCTCCACCCTCCTCACTATCTCCACACACAAAAACCATACCATACAATAGCTTCGTTGCGACGTGAAAGCCGGACAAACAAACAAACACACTTTCACATTTATAATATTAGTATGGATTATATATGTTATTCCATGGTGTGGTATTCAGCTATATCTTAATAATAGCATGCAAATATTAGTTAATTCAATTAACATTATCAATTTACATTTATGAATAATGTCAACTAATACAATAACAAATTGAAAATTACAAAGAATGTCAAAGATAAAAATAAAAATAAATTAAAATTAGTCATTATTTCATTTCTAAATTAAGTTCTATGTCATAAATAAAATTAAGAACAGCGGCAAATGTCACAATCTTCATTTTATGCACTATGTAACGTCCTTGGCACTATGTATTAACAATAGATTTATTAAAGTAATGATAAATCTATGGTATTAACTATTATTTAAAAATTCTTTAACTGTGTAGAAGTTACCCTCTAGTAGCCATTTTCTTAACCTTATTTTAAATAAGTTAGTAGGTAGTGTTTTAAACATTTCTGTTACTTTGTTATAGATTTCAATACACATCACATATGCATTGTTATGAATTGTTATGAACTAGACGGGTATTTGAAATCTTTCCTAGCACTAGTCTCTGGGCATTTCTGGTACACCTAGGATATATATCTGCAGCTGTTTTGAATAGATGCCTGTGTTTAGTTACAAATATAGATGCTTCTAGTATATACATCGAAGCTAGAGTAAGTACACCTAATTTTTTGGACAGTGGCTTGCATGAATGATAAGGAGGCACCCCAATTATTGCGCGTATACACCTTTTTTGCGCAATAAATGCTCTTATGGCTGCTTTCGAGTTGCATTCGAATGAACTTAGATATTTAAAAGGGCAGTTTGTGACACTGTACGAAGATTTAAGGCAATACCCCGTTAAATTTTTTAATTATTTTCGAATGTCTAAAACAACATTTGACGAATTGTTGGAAATAGTGGGGCCTCAAATAATACTTCAAGATACCAACATGCGTTTAGCTGTACCACCTGTACAACGACTGGCTGTTACACTAAGGTAAGTAAAACAATAATAACAAAGTGATCATATATATAAACATACTAATATTAACAATTGACATAACTAAAGAACTTAAAACTAAAAAAAAAAAAAAAACCTTAAAAATAAACCTAAAAAAAAAAAATTACTAAAATACATCATTAAAAGGAGTCCCTTTAGGCAAGGTTCCAAAGATACTGGCAGCGTTCCCCCTTTGAATAGCTATACTAATTCTCTGTCCTAGGTAGCTGCCAGCTCTTCGGTCTCCTGTGATGTCGACTAACCTTTTTGCTATTTCCTTATAAAGCCTCATAGCGTTAGGACCCCACGGACCAAGGGTCTCGACACCGAATGGGACAAAATCATATTCGGTGCCTAGACCCCTGTATTTGCATGCTTTAGCTTTTTCAGCCGCTTCACAAGCCGCACCAACTCTGTTGTTGGTTCCATGTAGATGGGAAGGGGCCAGTGTGTCTGAACAGGTTGCATCCCATACCAGCACCCGGCCCATCTTCCATGGAATCAAACTCATACCATCCGGTCTCTTGCCATCGTCTCTTGCAATACCAGTCGGCTCAAGTAGACTTGGCACGTTGACGGTGGCAAGGGACCGGCGTATGATATCGTTAAGTGCAGCATGTCTCGAGAAGCGGCCTGCACTTTTTTGGCATGACAGTCCGTGATGTCCTAGCTTGTCGACATCACTGCCACAGGGACATCTATGAGGAGCGCAGACCGGAACCCCGAGCCGTAGACAGGTTGCGATACGGAGCGTGTCAGGCTCAAGAAATGTGCCTGTATTTGGCGAAGGGTACGCGTGAAGCCAGTAGCCGGACTCATGCGCACCCACGGCCAAAGGCCTAGCACGCGCCGAACCTGTACTACAGCTCAAAAGATTTTCAAAAGTAGACTTACAGATTATGTCATCCCAGCTCCTCTGTGAATTAGTAGAAACTGGAAAATTTTGACCTGGGCATGCAATTAAGAAAGCGTTTCTAGCTTCTTCCAAGCCAGCAATCTCAAAGTTTGAAGGGGTTGCCCTTAAAATTTTACTTATGAGATTTGCTGAACTATGGACGGAAGATAGGAATGCTGGTAAAGCGACACTTGAAATTTTGCGAATCCCTAAACCACCATAACGGATGGGTAGGGATGCTTGGGTCCAAGATTGCTCGTTCAGCTGCATATTAAGAATCGATTCTAAGCTAATTTTGATTAAGTCGTCTATTTGTGTCATAAGATCTGGGCGATTCCAAAAGGAGCAGCAACGGAGCACGTACGTAAATTTTGGGACAAAAAGACAGAATTTTAATATGCAAAGTGCATAATGTGGACTAATTTCAAGGAGACGGTTAGCAGAATTTTGAAATTTTGTAATTGAATTATTAATATATTCAGAAATAGATTCGTCAAAAATTGGAGAACCTAAAAGGTAAAGGGAATTACTGTTAACTATTTTGATATTTGGAGCCAAAATATTAAATTTTTCTTTTACTTCATTTAAATTTAAGTCGCAGTTATTTATAAAAAGTTCGCATTTGCTAAAATTAAGCTCCAAACCAATTGCTTCAAATTTATTTTTGATTAAAAAAAGGTCCGAAAACACAGTATCCACATCACCTCCTAGGGTTCCGTCGTCCAAATACCAAACGTTGAATTTAGAATTTAAATTTTTGATTATCGGATTTATAGCCAAACTAAAAATTGCAGGCCCAAGGGGATCACCCTGCTGACAACCTACTTCCGAGGACAGTTCATTAGAACGATATAACAATTTTGTTGGGTCAGCGTAACTGAGAAGAAGATAATTGTATATTTCCGGTATATGTTGTTTTATTTCCGTCAGCAGAGTATCCCTATTTACCGAATTGAATGCATTTTTGACATCAATTTTGAGCAACACGTCAGGCTGTCCGTAAGATAGGAAAGAGCGTAGGGCATGGACGGCTGCCTCACACCCTCCTTTTACACCGAAGCCTAACTGTACTGGTTCAAATTCTGAATTTAATTTTGGTAAAATATGACGAACTGCAATTTTGGAGGCCAGACGTCGTAGTGTTGATCCAACAGCAATTGGTCTCACCCCTCCGTCCTTTTTGGTTAGGGCAATGAGGTTCGCGCCGAAAAGAATGGGAACAATTTCTGGATTGACATTACCTGAATACATAAAGTTGATTAATTTAGTGATCGAATTTAGAAGTTGCTCGCCTGCATCACCCACAGAATGCGATGTTAAGTCTTTCAAATGTTGGGGTGAGATTCCATCCAAACCTGCAGCCGAACCTGGTTTAAATGATAAAATGGCATCCGTAACAACTTTGTTTTGAATTTGTAGGCATGCTTGCCCTGCTGTTGGTGGGTCGAGAAAATATGGGTTTACTGGAGCTGGAGGATGTTTTGTCCGTAAGGCCTGAAGGGTGTCAGGGGTATCTGGTGATAGCACGTCGTTGGAGAACAAAAGGCGAGCGGCACCTTTGAGATCTCCGTCACAGATTTTGTTCTCGATGAGTTTGTTGTGATTACGTGGGGCATCATGTTTGATTAGAGGTGCGGGAGAAGGCAATGAGCTTACAGTACAGTTATTCTTAATCTTTTGTGTCAGTGATAAATTTGGTTCCTCAGTTTTTATTATATGTAGTGTCCTGTATGAAAATAAAAATAGGTTCTGCCAGTCTTGAGTACAATTGTTTATGTAACATTTCTGGATTAATTGTGTCAAATGGGTAGCAACGGTTATTCGAGCTCCTCGAGGGATTCTTTTAACTATAGGCATTGATATACTATTTTTCAAATGGCTAAGATATGTATGGAAAGGAGTTGGATCGTTGGCTACATAATTAGGTGCACTCTGAATAATGGGATGGATGTCTAAAGGTGAACTGTTTTGGCTAATACATTTCCTGTGTGTTTTTGTAATGTGAATGTTGAGGCCTTTCAAAGATTTGAAAGACTTGTTGCACTGTGTACATGTATGGGTCGCGTTCGACGTGCCATCACAAGATTGGGTCACGGTCTGCATTCACAACAGTTAATTAAATTAACAAAAACTAATATTAATTAAATTAACAAAAACTAATATAAATTAATAAAAACACAATAAAGTTACTTAAAATGTACACTAAAAACATGAAAAAGAAGTCAAAATATGAATGCTGCTTGTTTTGGTAAGACGCTCCAGTCACAAAGTAGACATGCTGCAGTGGAAAAGACCTAGCGACGCATGTCGTCGCTAGGACAACCGATGGCGGCCTTAGCAACCGCGTAACCTCGTCGTCCTTTTCTTTGGTCACGGGATGGCGCAGTTCGAGCTAGCACTGCTGCCGCCAACAACAACACATTTGCGACAACACCATGCTCCTGCGAAGAATCTTGTAGAAGAATGTCTGTTTTCGGTATTCAGTTAAGGTACACATTTTATCACAAATTAAAACATTGGATGTCAAGTCCAGATATTAATGCGCATTAAATTTAACCAATTTCAGTCCTAATTTATTCATTTTGGTATCTTTTAACAATAAATTTTAAATTTTTCAATAAAAATCACAATTTTTAGCATGACACTTGACAACATCATTTTTTCTTTTTTTTTAACAAAGTATTTTTATTTATTAAAAACTTATTACATTTAACAATCATCTGGAGACAAGTAACATTCGTCTGGTGAACTTATATTCATCATGGGGCTTTGAACCGTTGTTGAGCTTAATGTGTCGGTATTCGATGGAGATGGGCAAATATTTGGGTTGTAAGTGGTAAAAAAGCTTTGTGCGGAGTGTGACCTAGAACTTTGTGCAGTTGATATAGAGTTCCTCGACTGTGCGTGCTGTTGTTGTGTGGCCTGAGTATAGATAGGTGTTGATTGAAGCGAAAGGTTAGAATTTGGTCTATTAAAATGTGATTGGTTAAGCTCACTGATATAATGTGTCTTATTTGAGAAAGTGCGAATTAAATTTAATATTTCGATTTTGGCTAACATTTTGTTATCATCGTCCATCTTTTTAAGTGATTGAACAAGTGATAAACAGAATGTTTTATCCTCGTCCATTCCAGATATTTCATTGTTGATGGCCTTTAGAATTGCATCCTCAAAAGATGATGTAGTTTTGTTTTTCTTCTTTGGGGTCTCTGATACATAACGAGTGGCAGTCGATGGTCCAGCAGCTGAATTTTCAATATTCAATAATGACGGGCATTCAGTATTTTGCTCTGATACATTATTTGGAGTGCTGTAGTTTCCAGAAGTTTTAGCATCTTTGACGTGTGGAACTAGAAATAGTAATTCGTCGTAATATCTGTATTTTTTTTTCTTTTTTGCACCTTGTCCTGAAGTAACATCTCTTTGAGCTTGATACTCACGCCGGAAGTTGTCCCTTAAATATTTCCATTTCGCTTGTATGTCTTAACCTAAAAATAAGAACATCTTTAATGTACCAAATTTCATTTGTTACAGATTTCTAGCATCAGGCAATAATTTTCATGATTTACATTACCAATTTCTACTTGGAGTATCTACCATACATTTCATTATTAAACAAGTATGTGACGCAATATGGAATTGTTTAAGACCTATGTATATGCCAGAAAAAGCAAAGGATGACTTTAAGAAAATATCAGACAAAGGAGGATGGCCATTTTGGTACCCATGTCCAATCAAGATGAATCACGCACCATTGGATAGCTCTTCTCAAGTGTATAAAAAAATACTATGACGGCATGTCCGAAATAGCTGTCCGTTTTGAAATATACGCTACAGAAGATACTGGATTTTTACCTCCAAATAGATAAAGATTTAAATCTCCAGTTTATTTTAACCGATTGTGATTACTTTTGCGCTTGATTTTAAACTTGAAAATATCCTATTTCCAATTTGCACTTGGCCAGCGTGGTGGACTAAGGCCTAATCGCATTCTGAAAGGAGACCCGTGCTCAACAGTGGGACAAAGAAATGTTTGGGGTGATGTGGTAAATAAAACATTGAATTTTATTTATCATTTTATTTATTTCTTATACGATACTTTTTTTATGTATTATTTAATAGAGCGCGTTCAGTCCTGAATATGATCATCGTAATAGATCGAAACTAATGTGATTTCACAAATCACACGTGAGTAAGCCGGTAAATTCAACTATGAATATTATACAAATGAAAATATAGTTCATACTTATTGTACATGTTTAGCAGGACGAGTGTGTGAGAAGAGTGAAATCTTTGTGTCTAGCGAACACTAAGTACCAAACAATAGAAATTATGTGCGCACAGGCACCTACCGTGCGTCGTCCTGTTAAACATGTACCTACAATAAGTATGAACTATAGTTTTATTTGTATTTAATAATACATAAAAAAAGTATTGTATAAGAAATAAATAAAATGATAATTAAAATTCAATGTTTCATTTAACCACATCACCACAAGTCACAACCCTTTCTTTGTCCCACTGTTGAACATGGGTCTCCTTTCAGAATGCGAGGGATTAGGCCTTAGTCCACCACGCTGGCCAAGTGCGAATTGGCAGACTTCACATGCCTTAGAGAATGATATGAAGAACCCTCAGACATGCAGGTTTCCTCACGATGTGTACTTAGTTAGAGTTAGATAGCCACTGGGCTGTCACCGCTTATTATTTAACCTCATAATAAAAAATAAACATGAATACTATGGCGAAATGGAGAAGAAATTGACGTGATTGAAATACGTTATTAGGAAACATTAATAATTTTCAAGGAGTGATTACTCCGATCGGACAGCAAACTGGGACTGGCGCCTTGGTTATTGTTATTCTACACTAAAAGACCTTTCCAACGGTGTATCATACATTTCGATTGGTGCCGGTACCAGGTTCCATACATTTTTGTCCATCGTCCTTTTATCACCGTACTAATTTTCCCAATGTGATTGGGGCTGTCGATGGCAAACATATTGAAATAGCAAAGCCCGATCAAAGTGGTTCACTGTACTATAATTATAAAAATTACTTTTCTATAATTTTAATGGCAATTTGTGATGCAAACTATTGTTTTACTGGCATTGAAGTAGGAGCATACGGCGGTTCCACTGACTCAAACGTATTTAAAAATACATCATTTAACAGGCAATTAGAATCGGGCCAAATCGATTTACCAGAACCGAAAACATTACCGAATGATCCGAATGGGAAACTTATGCCGTTTGTATTAATCGGTGATGAAGCCTTTGCCCTATCTAAACATGTTTAACGACCATATCCGAACCGTAACTTGACTGTACAACAACGTGTTTATAATTATCGACTAACACGAGCACGAAGAATGATTGAATGCAGTTTTGGTATTCTATCAAACAAGTGGAGGATTTTAACAAGAGCAATAGATCTTCAACCTAATCGCACGATATCAGTAGTTAAAGCATGTTGCGTTCTACACAATTTTGTAAGAAATAAAGATGGATTTCAATTTGATGAAACTTTATTTGACAGTACAATGCAAGGTCTACGACCGACAGGTCTAAGAAGTAACCACAGAAGTGTTATGTGACATGAAGTAGACAACACTGCTCGATAAAAAAGCGTTGCGTTTTAAAAGCGCTGCCGTATGAACATATATTTGGATATGTATTTGTTCTATTCAAACGCTTTTTCAACGGACGTTAAAAAACCTCTCGTGCGAATGGAGCTTAAGGGCTCCAAATGTATTACTAATCAGTTTGAGGCACCTTTCTATTGCAATTATTTAATGTACAAACATGTCACCAAACTGGTAATGACACCTGGGATGGTAATGAAATTGGCAAGGATGGGAATGATACTTGATGGAGAGGAAATGAAAATATCCTGGAACATAATATAAGTAAAATATAGTAATGAAAATTATAAGAGGTTTTATTAAATAATATGTATAAAAATCAATATCTAAAATAGGGAACAAACGTAATAATGGCATACAAATCAATAAATTATTTAATATCAAAAACAACATTTGTTTTTGCTTTTGACAGTCTTCTCAAATACAACGGGTAACACGGGACTAGGGATGTAGGCGTTTCACCTAGTAACTCGATAACGCCATGACAGACGGCGGTGGGATCTAAGCTCGCAAACGACCAGAACTCCTCGACCTCTCCAAGGGGAAAGCAGCCCTTGGCGTAGTCTTCGAGCTCGAGTAAGCGGTGGACATCTAAGATCTTCCATATTGTTAGACAGTAGCATCGCAGTGGTGCCGGGAGCGTTGTAGTCTAAAGGTCCTCCGACCATCTTTGGAAGGTGTTTCTCTACGAAGTGGAGAACGTTGGTCATGGCAGCAATATCCTTAAACAGATCAGATAAGTTTTGTTGCAGAGTTGATATAATACAGAACACCCGTGTGAAGTGATATTTGTCCTCTACTACCACCAAAGTGAAATTACTGAATTTCAGTATTATGTTTCAAACAGTAATTTTCACTAAAATCAATATGAATCAAGACTTCGTCCTGCCTCATGTTTTCTTTCAGTTCCTTGATTGACGAATACTGCACAGAGATATTTTTTGTATGAACCAAGAATTTAGGTAGGATCGACTCTTCAAAGTTTATTATAATGTTCCGCGGGTAATCTTCCATCTTCTTTTTAATGGTAATTGTAGTTATCTTCTTTTTACCATCTTTTCTTTGTACGTTTACTTTTTTTGTTGTCCACTGATAGTAAGTAATTTTTTCAATGTTGCTAAATTCAAAATTCAAAATCATCTGACCGAAAGGCGTTATAAAATCACATAAAAATAAGTATTAAATGATAATCTACGAACGATACTTACTGTTTAACGCGACGGATGGTAATTAGTACTAATCATGACAAACACGAAAGAACTTAAATATTTTTTTATACGCTTTGCACAGATGTTCCCGACTAGAAGTCTCGCAAACGACTGATCAAGCGTTTTGATCTGTAGCTGCCGCAAACCGAAGCGTTAATGTTGTTTATTCCTTGCGGACATTTTTCGCGCGCGTAATAAGAGAATTTATGTTGACACGTTCAAATACGGATATTTTCGCTTATACATGACTTGAGGCGATACCATTCTCTCCTTGATGTTTAAATATGTGTTATAAATATCAAATTTCTTTTAATCTATCTCGCTCAGTTTATATGTAAATTACGTAGGAATATAGACTTTCAGCATTTTACGCAGAGTGGAATGAAATAATTGTATGTTTTTTAAAGATAATGTAAAAAAAGACTATTACGAGAGCCCTAGTTTTTAATGCAACGTTTTACTAAATCCCATGTGGACATTCTTGCATTAAAACTATTATATAAAAATAAATACTTTTCTTGATATTTGAGAAAAGGCTTTGGGCTCGAAATGAGAGAACGACCCGTCTATGAATGAAAAAATTTCAAAAAATTATGTATTCATTTCTGAGTTCAATTCAATAAGAATTTTTATTTTTCTTTATGGAGAATTTGAGATATTAAAGTTTAAACATTTTCAGATTATGTTTGTCGCGTACTGGGACATACTTGAAACAAACTTGTACTTCTTGAAATTGATTTATTGAAAGTAGACAAATTGACAATGCTTGACTTGGATTTTAACTAGTTGGCTTGCAAATACCTATTTGCAAGCACAAAAATGGTGTGCAGAGTTTTTGAATCTAGACAATTATAATGCGCAATGCTCGCGTCACAGAGTAGAGAGCGCATTGCACAGACCGCGCAAGATAGCCACAGACTGTGAAGCGCCGAACATGGAACTTAAACGTAGAGGGGGCGCGCACAATGTTAATATGTTGAAATGTTTGTTTTTGACATTTTGTGAAATAAATTATGTAGGCACCTATCAGTTTATATTTAACTCAGACATTTTATCACTGTTGAAAATCTCATGAAAGTAATCACAAGATCATACAATGGTTAGGTATAAATAAAACAAGGTTCTTTAAATTAATTAATTTAATCTTCATAATCTTCTCTTATCATGATATTATCTAAAAATTCTGCAGGTGTTGGTATATTTTGTTCATATCTGACCCATCCTGGATACCAAACCAATGTCATTACATGTGCGCAGCAGCCTACAGTGCGCCGACCAACTAAGCAACTAGAGCAATACTCAGTAATTCCGGTCCAGCCAGGAATATTACTTTCTATTAAAATATAAAAATAATACTGCTTCCTCGAAATGTGGCGTGATTTTATTTTGCCTCATATTAATGTTGTAGGGCTACTGCCTCTAAAATTATACTCTGATGAATCGATGGGTTCACTGCACACCTCGATACTGTACTGTCCCTGGAAACGTATATGTTCTCCATAATAGGAGCGAGCTTGCTTAATATGGTATGTTCCCAAAGCAAATAGTATACAGTATACAGTGGTCTCTGTACTCCAGGGTAGGGAAGCATAAAGTATGATATTAATTAAACGATTGAATGTATGGCTGCAATTAACTAACTGTTAAACGCTGGTATGTGTACTTGGGCAGAGTAACCCCTTACTCGTCTAGGTTTCACACAGATCACTGCCCCGCCTACTCGAAACATGCGCTTATATTGGGAAAATCTGAGTCAAGTCTCACCAAAGAACATCTAACAATTAAAATAATGAATTAATAATATTAGAAATAAGTCTATAAATTAATAAATGATTAATAATGATGTGTTCCTTAACATACAGTCATTTTAATATTAAATTAATAAAACTAGTAATTAAGGTAGGTAGATAATGATGCTTTCTAATTGGCAGTGCGTAACATTCGGCCATCCTGCTGTAGCCGCGACCCGCGGCTATCCACGCTACCCTCAGTCAGTGTAGTGGAGATGACACACTAAAACAAAACAAAACCACGGCAGTACCTTCACAATACAATATAAAATACTAACATTATTATCTGAACTTGATCACATAGAAATTTTGTTTTCGTATTAACGATTGAATAATTTTCCTATTTTCATTTTAATATTGAACATGATTTAGCAAGTGTCTATTAACTATGACACACAGTTTATTCCTTTTTCTTAAGAATATTAATGGAGTTGATCATACATAAAAATGTTGTTTTCGGATTAACAATTGCATATACTTCCTACTTTCATTTATAATATGATTGTCAGGTCTCTTTTAGCTATTACACACAGTTTATTCCTTTTCCTTAGGAATATCAATGGACTTGATCACACAGCCGCCGCAATAATATTCACATAGTCGTCTTATGATTTATATAAATGGATCACACAGCCAACTCACTAGAATTCACACAGCCGTCTTAAAGGTATTATTTTCATAGTTGAACTTGGTCACACAGCACACTACAGACGTAGGTTCAAGAAATATTTGATACATTCACGCAGTAAAGTATTTTCTATTAACATATTAAGTCATTGGTTATAAAATCTGTCAATCCTATTTAGTGTTAAGTTTTAACACAAATATTTCGTAAGTAACACTTTAAACTTTTTTTTTTTGACTTACCCCTTTTTTTAAAATATATCCAACCTCCGCATCAGTGGGTCTCACAAGTTTTTCTTCAATTCTGTACGTTTACCCAAACCGTCACGATATGGCCCAGACACTTAGACATTTACGTATCCCACTTCTGAGATATTAATTAAACGATTGAATGTATGGCTGCAATTAACTAACTGTTAAACGCTGGTATGTGTACTTGGGCAGAGTAACCCCTTACTCGTCTAGGTTTCACACAGATCACTGCCCCGCCTACTCGAAACATGCGCATATATTGGGAAAATCTGAGTCAAGTCTCACCAAAGAACATCTAACAATTAAAATAATGAATTAATAATATTAGACATAAGTCTATAAATTAATAAATGATTAATAATGATGTGTTCCTTAACACACAGTCATTTTAATATTAAATTAATAAAACTAGTAATTAAGGTAGGTAGATAATGATGCTTTCTAATTGGCAGTGCGTAACAATTAATAATATCTGCAGTGATATTTTGAAAAGCGTATGATCGTCTATTAATATTTAAAGCATCAACCATATTTGCCAGATTGTTTTCTAAAGCCATTTTTTGATTGATAATTTCTAATATTTCGTTTGCATATACATACATATTATCCTGGAAGCGAACTCCAAACTTATTTAACAGAGCTGCTGCTATTTTAAAGTTTTGCATCATGTGTGGTAGAGCGCGGTGAAAATATTGTTGCCTAAATAATTTAAAATCTTTTTTTTAAATGTCCATTAACTGCCTCTACCACCCATCTGCTTATTGTAACACAGCGACTTCGATTAGCTTGGGCTGTCGTTAATTGCTTTTCACCTTGTAATAGTGATTCTGGCATATATGGTCGATAACCACATCCTTCTAACATATGCATACTGTCCCTGAAAGCCCTGTCTAAAATGAACAGATCATTATTTCTGAAGTAAGATCTTAAAGCAGAGCCCTCACGAAACAGACCAGACATTATCTGAGCATCAGACTAAGTTGCTTCATATGGGCCAAAACAATCAACAATATATCCATCACATGCAACTATCATGAAAGGTTTTATCAAGTTTCTATACTTATGCAAAGAATACTTTGCTTTTGAAACATGTAGTTTGAGCTCTTATGTAAATATATGTAAGTGCCATCACAAATGACAATAGCATTGTTCCCATTTCCATATAGCCCCGTAAGTATCAACAAATTATGTTGGAATAAGTCATCCCTACTTAAATGATTAATTCCAATTCCTACCATTCACATCCTTTACTGACGCTGACGGTAACTCTGGTGACACGCATTTCTGTAAGAAAACTTTTACATTATTTTCTATTTCAGAGGCCTGCAACGCAAAGTGAATGGGAAGACAATGCTAAAATTTTTGAAGAGAGGTGGAACTTTAATCACTGTGTTGGTGCAATAGATGGAAAACACATATCTATAGAAAAACCAACAGGGAGTGGCTCATCTTTTTAAAAGCTTTTATTTAACTTCAATCGTATGTATTCATTCATTCATGTAAGTATGTATGTCCTGGAATCTTGCAATCAATATTTCACCCACTACCACTGAAGCTATATAAGCTGAAAGGCACACATATTTGGTTCCGATGACAATCACATGAAAATAAAATAAAAAATTCAAAGAGCTTTTTAAAAAAAAAAAAATTTAACGGTATAATTATTATAATTAAAAAGGCTTTTTAGTATAGTTTTGCTCGGCATCGTAAATGCGAATTATGAGTTTATGTACGTACTAGCTTTTACCCGCGGCTCCGCCCGCGTGGGAAAAGGGAATTAACAATGCCATCTGTTAACAACATCCGGAACTAAATATCTAGCAAATAAAAAAACATCGATATCTTCCCATGGGGATGTTTTACCGCGGTAAAAAGTAGCCTACGTCACTCTCCACCCTCCTCACTATCACCACACACAAAAACCATACCATTTAATAGCTTCGTTGCGACGTGAAAGCCGGACAAACAAACAAATAAACAAACAAACACACTTTCACATTTATAATATTAGTATGGATTTTCGCTTTCTTCGGACGTAATTTCAGCGTGCTCACTTTCTTGTAAACTGTTTGTTTTGTCGGGTCTATCTTCTATTATTGCCTTTAAAAAAAGACATCTGCTGATAATATGCATATGGCCGAATGTTGAGGGCTGCTGAACCACTCTTTGGTTTAATTTTTTTAGCGTATCTGGTGTACCCATCTCTTAATGTTTTCCATTTTTTCTGTATTAACATGGCTGTAACAACAAAAAAAAATATTAGTACAATTGATTGATTAAAAAATATGTTTTTACAGGTATATGGCAACTGGATGTACATTTATGGATTTGCAATATAGTTTTAGAATAGCATCAACAACAATAGGTAAGATAGTGAGGGATGTTTGCAGAAATATATAAATTGCTATAATTGCATTGCTAGGATTGAGTCCAGCCTATTTATCGATTTCTGAATTATTTTAAAGATATGATTGTTTCTTAATAAAAACTTCATAATCAGGAATTCTAAATCCTTTGAGATCTTCTAAGATCTCTCAGGTTTTATTTTTATATGTAAAATATTTATTTTTAGTTTTGATTTATAAATATATTGTGTTTTATTGTATTTATGCTTGTATTTAATGTTTATAAGTATATGACGAGCCCCGTTAGGCCACGTTATCCGTTACGTTATTCCGTTATCGATCCTCGATAGGCCACCCACCTTCCATAAGTTGTATGATTGTATTTATTTAATGTTTATGTCTAAAATGCCCCTACAAGTACATTGTCTAATTTGAACCTATAACCGCAAGCAATCACCGAGAGAGATCTCGCTGTCTGTGAACACTTGAGCGACTTGAGAAAATACCTTAAATACAACGGAGCGAAGCCATGAATACTAATTGGTCAAGACAACTGGCATTTACTTCTCGCATCCGAAGTTAGAAGAGGACAGAAGCATCAACCCGTCGCATCGCTCACGCCGCTCGGATGGGTACTTCACGGTGCAAGATCGCGCCCTGCTCTGCGAAAACAACGAGAACGAGTCAACTTCGTCAATAAACAATCAAACGACGAAAACATGGATGAGCAACTATGGGATTACTTCGCTCTGGAGTCGACTTTCATACAGGAAAAGTTACCTACGAACAACCCAGAGCACAGAGCGCTTGAGAATTTAGAAAATGAAGAGAGACAAATAGATGGAAGATATGAAGCCCCTCTGCTGTGGAAGCGAGACGACGATATATTGCCCAATAACTACGAGAACACACTCAAGAGACTTCATAATATAGAAAGAAAACTTGATAGAGATGAAAATTTGAAGAAAAAATAAACAGAATACATGAAAGGGCTTATAGAACGACCACCTACTAAAAAGACCGGACCTCATACAGTTACTACCCGGAGTTCTCATGAGATTCCGACAGAAAGTGGCGGGCACGTTCTTAAGCCCAAAAGGCATCCTTACGAAACTATAAGCCCCAGAGGCGAGGTAAAGGCAGTTTTGTCACGGTCACTAGGTGAGATACTGACTTACCAATATCCTGCTCTAAGATCGATGGTACTTATGTAGACTTCTCTTCCCATCGAATGTAGTAGGTCCTCGATGACTGGTAGTGGATAGGTATCACCTTTAGTGATGGTAATGCCATCACTAAGGGTGATTTCCTATAGTCAACACAAAATCTGTAGGTCCTACCTTTTTTGGACACCAGGAGGGCAGGAGCGGCCCATGAAACTCACACTCTTCGATCACTCCATCCTTCAGCATACTGTTGATCTCGGCCTCCATTATTGCACGTTTAGCAGGTGTAGTAGGTGGCGGTATGGAGGTACGGCTATGGGAGCATGATCTCCCGTGTCGATAAAATGCTCAGCAAATGGAGTGGCCTCTCCTAGATGGAAAATATCTTCATGCTGCTGAAGGAGAGAGTTAAGTTGCTGGCGTTGTTGTGGGGAGAGTATCAGGCCTTAATTAGGCCTCAGTGAAACGGACGACACCGCAAGCGAATCATGCGGAGGTTGTTCACCTAGAGTACGAGGTCTAGGGGGTAAGTCTGCTCTCGGAGATTATGACATCTACACACGCAACTAAGACATCACGTAACTGGACTACTGCACCATCTGCCAGTTTCACAAGCATCTGTTTAGGGCAAAGGGTGAGATTCTTTTCCTTAAATATATCATAAAGCTTATGAGCAGCCATAGAGCACCTGGCAGCTGTATCAATCAAAGCCATGCCTCGTTGTCCCAGAATCTTAATTGAAAGCACAGTCCTAAGCTGCTTTAAACCTAAAGTCGTCTTCTTCAAAACACTAGACACTAATTGATGAGAAAGACATGTTGTTACATTTTACACATTGTGTCCTTACCACACCACACGCACCGCAACTATAGCAATATACATTAGAGGACACGTTATTACTAGGTATACTAGATTTAGTTTCAGTAGGTCTAGCACTAGATTTTAACTTTTTACATTCATCCCGGACATGACCAAATTGTTTAGAGTAAACACAACGCGGTTTCACTTTCACTACACTTGCACTTTGGGTGGTGCTCGCACGTAGAACAGTGGCCCTCGTGGCCACAGGTGCTGGTACCTTCTCCGGGGCAAGAGATTTGGTAGTGTTACGGAGTGGTTGGGGCTGTGTGCCAGAACCACTCAGGCGGGTGTTGCACGTTCCATTCCCTGCTTCACTTTATTCTATACTGTGTGCAAGGCGAAGTAAAGTTGAGAAGTCATGAAACTCCTCTCTTCTGAGATTCTGACGGATACGGGGATGTAAGAGGTCAAATACCATGTCCATCTTAGCCTTTTCAGTAATGTCTCCTGTTGGGATCTTTGCTAGCAAGGGGCCTTTGCCTTTAAGGGCGTTTTCGTCAGAGACTGACGCGCCGTCTTTGTAGCTCAGGTTAGTAAATGTGCCGGGACCGACGGCTGGTGATGTGCTACCCATAACCTTATCCAAAAGAAGGAAAACGCGTCGGTTTATGTCTGTTGTATAGCGGCCATCATGGCGGCGACTTGGTTATGTCTAAAGCTTGTATCCCTATCCTTGCCGGTGTCATCATTCGTTTCTTCCATGCTGGCGTAATTCTCTTCATCGCCGGCGTTATCGGCGTCATCGCCGGTCTCCTGACGGCGCGGGCTCGTTCGCGGCATGATACAATACGAACTCACTTCGCGACTAGCGAGTACACAACACTTCAAATTGTTTTATGTTTGCTAAACGTTGAGCAGCCAAATTGTAGGGTTCGGGAGACTAATTAAAGATAAAATATTGATACTAGACACATTACACCAGTCGCAAGCGATAAAAATAAGGCAGTTCAGTACAGTATTTTATATTTGACAACTGTCAACACACAGTATTAATGTATGGTCCGGGCGCGTGGGCGGCATTCTATTCCATTGGCCGATTAACCACAGATTAGAGAATGGGTGCCCTACAATGTGTATTATAATCTATTATGTATATTATTTTGTTTTCAGCTCTTCATTATAAAAGAGAATATAAGTACAGAAATGAATGAAAAATACACTTCGCACGTCTTTCAAATTGAGGTCGAATTTGAAAGAGAGGTATGTAGTACCTACTAGTTTTTATTTTTCACACAAGGCTCAGTTTTTTTACATATCCTAAAACATGTAAGATAGTATCACTATCCTATTATAAACGAACATCAAGTAAAGAATTAAATCAAAATTCTCTACGAAATACTTATTATTATACTAGCTTTTACCCGCGGCTCCGCCCGCGTGGGAAAAGGGAATTAACAATGCCATCTGTTAACAACATCCGGAACTAAATATCTAGCAAATAACAAAACATCGATATCTTCCCATGGGGATGTTTTACCGCGGTAAAAAGTAGCCTACGTCACTCTCCACCCTCCTCACTATCTCCACACACAAAAAACATACCATATAATAGCTTCGTTGCGACGTGAAAGCCGGACAAACAAACAAACACACTTTCACATTTATAATATTAGTATGGATCATGTAAATAACTTTTAATTAATAATTCAAACAAATTAGTAACATCTCAGAACACTGAAGATAATGATGATGAAATAATTAATGTGTTTGATACTGCAAACCCACCACTTGATAAGACTGCAAAAAAACAGACAATGAGAATTTTTTGGAAACTGAAAAATTGCACTGTCAACAAGAAATTACTGCAACCGATACTGAAAACCTGAAAATCGATAGGACACAAAATAGAGAAGACACCGAAAATCTTTCCAGAAATGAATAAGTACACTGCCGACAAAAAATTGATAGGACACAAAACAAAGAAGATACAGAAAATCTTTCTAAAACTGAAGTAGTGCTTTGTGAACAAGAAGAAAAATTACATAGTGAACTCAGTCAAGAAAAAGAAAGAGAAAAAGATGACTCTTTAGAAAAAGGGAACATCTCACACCTACGATATTGGAAATTATTCCTGATAAAGATATTATGGATATTATTAGAAAGTCTTTATAAGAAGGAAATGCACAAGATGAAGACCAAGTTTTCCTGACGATGAAGAACCACAACCTAAAAAAAAATAGGCTATGATGAAGAAAAGTTATGTGGATTTTTTATCTGAACAGGATGATTTCGTATGGGATTCCTCGTCGTGGAAAGAGACTGGTGACCAATCTTCTAGCGAATGGGAACTTGATGAATCCAACGAAAAGACAGAAGAATAATAAGAAAAGATAACAAGAGACAACAGTTGGTTGGACAAAAGATGGTGTAAGAAAAAAGAGACAGAACAAAAAAAAACTATCTGGCCAGCAATATACAAAAAAAGATGGATCAATCGTTCAGGAAAAGAGAGTACATGAAAACCCTTACGTTGGAAAAATGTGGGAATAATTGTGCCGAGGGGACTGCAAAAATGTGATTTTGTGGCTGGATAACTGCGCGGCCCAAAACAAAAATTTAAGCCTTTTTTCCTACTTAGTAAATATACTAAGTAGGATCAAAGTCAATTCCAAGGGTGTAAATATTGAAAGTGTTGTGTTGCGTTATCTGGAAGTAAGTCATACTATTATGGCTGCCGATGAATTTCACCATAGAGTTGAGCAATCACTTAAGAAGAACAAGCGAGTGTATGACTTTAAAGATTTTTGCAAAGCTGTCGCTGATACTGGTTGAAACACTATACTTACCTACTATATCAAGTAACAACCTATAGAATAAGCTATCGTTATAATAAATCAATAACTACTCAGCATTCTGTTGTTTCATTTGTCTCATCGCTGTCCGACCAGTACATGGCGACCCGAGCCAGTAACGTTAGACGTTTCCCATAAAAGGACTGGAATTCGTAAACATTATCGCGTTCGGCGCAAGTAAAGTCTTAGCAAGATGAATTATTCCAATTTAAATCATCGTGAATTTTTGACTTCGCTTGTGAAATAAAAGCTTTGTGGACGTGGAATTCCGAAAAATGGGCTCCCAAACTAGCAAAACAGTGTACAATACCAACACAGCTTTGGGCATCGACGCCTCAAAGCACATGAGGAAAATCGGCGAGCATGTGTCTCTGACAAACTGCATATTGATCGCAGTTATTACTCTCATGACCATTGGGGCACCTGCTTATCCTGTATAAGATGTATAAGAAGTACGTACCTACAGTAAATTTAATAAATGAAAATTGTGCACTTTTCTTAAATTTATACAACGAAATTGTACAATTGTGTTCCGTTGCAAGGTGTAAGAAATAAGTACGCACGATGTCCACAGAAAATGTAGTACTTTTGATTTAAAAATAGCTTTGAGCTTGCTGCCCGTCATGAATGATGACGATGGCGTTACAAAACAACTTATTGGAAATGTTGAATATTATAGTCTACTTTGAGTAAACAGGAATGCAGGAAAACAATTAATTACTTTTGTATTGAAAAGTAGACTATCAGAATCTACGAAGTTGAAATTAAATCCGTCTTATGATAATGTCGAGGATTTGATAAGGGATATGCGTAAACTATTACTTCCTCAGAAATCTTTCACCGCGATCCAGACCAAACTGCAGGGGGCTGCACAGAATGGCAGTTCAGTTGCGGACTACGGAAAGGAAATATGTGAGTGGAAATTATAAATAGACATGTAGACACTCCCCTTCTACTTAGTTGCATTAATTTTAAATGACCCTATGTAAATAAACGTGCAAATTCACGTCGCAGAATCATTTTCTCTACTTCTTGTGCTCGAAGAGACTATGTAAAAAATACCTTCGTGTACCTACTACTCCAGTGACTTTTATAATCAACGTTTGCAAAATGTAGATATTTTTAGCAGCTCAATTGGACAATTGTCAAAATAGGAGTTTTGGCAAGTTAAAAATTATAAATGGCACGTTTAATAACTAGTTCAGCAATTAAAACTAAGCAGTAAAGTAAACAAAAATGAGTAATAAAAAATAATGAAATGGATCAGTGAATATTATAATTGAGCAAGAAAATAATTAAATGGGCGGCAAAAATTATTGAACGAGCGGTTACGTGTGGGCAGTAATAAATCGGAATTTGTCGGTAAGAAATCTCATTCTATAAACAATGAGGTGATAAAATAAAATAAAAAAACAGAACTTAAATAGTTGCTTTGACTGAAGGAATTAAATAAAACAAATTGTATAATAATAATAGGAACTTTTAAAATGAAATAGAATTTTCTTAGTAGCAGCTAAAATAAACTTATTGTACAATAAGAGCAGGTTTGGCTTTCGACGGTCTGCCTCTCTTCCTTTTTTGTCCGAGTGGAATGTATTTTTTTCAACTGGAGGTACGGCGTACTTCAAGCGTATGGACAGGCCAATTATATGTTTATTACAATTTTGGACAATAATTGGACTGCTCAATTATTTTTAGAATTGACATTGGATGATAAAATAACCGACTATTTGATTTTTTATTACTGCCCATGTTCTACTATCGCAATAATTAATCAACCGCCATTAAATTAAATAACTGCTCAATATGTTTTTCAACTGATCATAATAACATCTTGAATATTTAAATAACAGTCCCAGAAGTCACAGAAGTGTCCGTTGTTTAAGGCATGTTATACAGCGATATCGCGAAAGGCGGGGTGTGAAGCAGGGACGCAGCACCGCGCGCCCCGCACACCCCCGCACGTATACATCGCGCGACCCATTAGTCCAGTCACCGGCTGCCCTACCATGAACTCTTAAAACAGGCCAATTATAGTCGATATTTGAGCTGCCCTGCTATATCGTACCATGAGCTAGCTAAAACACAGGCCAGCCAGCGACCACGTGACCCCGGCAGGTCAGTGGTCACGTGACTACAAAAATGCTCTTCGCAGGGCTGCAATAGCCGTACCATGAAGTGATTTGTGACATAAACACGTCGGAAATTGGCCTGCGTTAGTGTCAAAATATTACAGTCCAATAAAAGCAACTTTTTTTGGGCTGTTTTGTTTAATATTTTTGTTCTAAAGGTAAGTTATTGTAAAAATACAAGTTAAATATTAATGTTTGGTATAAAAGTACGTTATTTGTTCATTATTTTCTTCGTAATGTGTAAAACAATAATATTTTCATTGTTTCTTTTAGATGTGTGACGAAGATGAAATTTTTGAGTTCTTAGAGGAAGACAACAGCAAGCAAGTAGCTAAACTTAGCCGTCGAGGGATAAGAAATAGCATAAAGCCATTCGACATGCCCGACGACATGTTCGTCAAACGATATAGGTTGACGAAGGAACTTGTCGTCGAGTTGTGCAGTGAGCTACGCCCCTTCTTGCCAGTCCCTAAGAAATCAACAGATTTATCAATTAAGGTCAAGGTTAGTATGTAATTATGGGTATTAACTATATATACATATAACTCTTAAATTAATAGGTTTGGTTCATCATCATCGATTAATGTCTACTAAAATTATGTTTTCACTGTTTCAGGTTTTAATAGCACTGTCGTTTTTTGCCACTGGATCTTACCAAAGACCCACAGGAGATATTGCTGCCCATTCAGTCGCCCAACAGACTACGTCAGCTGTGGTGAAGCAGGTGACCCAATGTCTCAACCTACCACACTTCCGACGGAAATATATTAAATTTCCAATGAATGCTAATGAATACAGAGCAAATATTATGGGGTAAGTGTCATGTACTCGTATGTATTAGTAACTACTACGGTCAATTTAAATTAGATTTAAATGTCAGTGAGTAGGTATGCGAAGTATACTACCGACACGCATTGGCCAAGGAGACCGTGGCTAAGGACCCTCGCGGTATACGGAAGGCCTGTGTCCAGCGGTGGACCTCTGAAAGCTGATGGATGGATTTAACTACAGAAAAAAATATTTTAACTAGAATTTAATTTTCTATTTCTCTGTATTAAAAACATATGTTTTTGCAGCTAGATGTACCATAGTTTGTAATGAAAGTAAATATTTTAGTTAAAGTCTTTTAACTTGTGTATTACAGATTTTACAACAAGTTTGGGATGCCTGGAGTGATAGGTTGCATAGATGGGACACATGTAGCAATTAAACGGCCAGTGGTACATGAGGAACGTTTTTATTGCAGAAAGCAGTATCATTCCTTAAACGTACAAATAGTAAGAAACATGTTTTAATTAAACACAATTTATTACTAATTTTAATGACTTAACATAACATCAATCACATTTCAATAAATAATTAGAAAATGGAACCCACAGCTAGTCAGTCAGGGTTACTGACCAAAGAGTACGGAGTCGTCGTCATTAATCTGAAACAGTAAAAATAAATTAAATTCCTAATAATAATGTTCTTTTTGTTTTTTTCTTTCAGATTTGCGATAGTGACATGGAAATATTAAGTGTGGACGCTAGTCATGGTGGAGCCACACATGATGCATTCATATGGGCCAACCACCCATTGAAACCTTTCATTGAAAATTTGACTAATATATGGCTGCTAGGTTCGTCCTTTAAAATTGATCTTAAAAGTTTCATCATAAGGAATATTTTAATCAATTATTTATAACAATAGGTCTCTTGCAGGTGATTCTGGATATCCTTTAAGGAAAGGGATGATGACACCTATTGTAAATGCCCAACCAAATACACCTGAGGCATACTACACTCAGGTCCATGTGAGGACCCGCAACACCATCGAACGGACTATTGGGCTTCTCAAAGCACGGTTTAGATGTCTGCTCGTGCACAGGGTGCTACATTACGAGCCCATAGTAGCAGCATCTATTGTAAATGCTTGTGTTGTATTACATAACATTTGCAATAGAGCTAAAATTCCTGTGCAAGAAATGTCACCTGAAGAAGTGTCACAAGAAGCCCAATTACAGCCAACTCCGCACCAAATCCTAGACCAATCCAATCCGTTTGAAGGGCAATCTACGAGTCGATCAATAAATACTGACCTACAAGAAGGTGTTCTTGTGCGAAGGCAGCTCATTGCTCATTTGTGGTCAACCTATAATAGTTAGTATTAGGTGATTATTATTAGTGTAGAAAATAATTTTTCGGTTTAAGGTAATTTTAATAGTCTTGTTATTTTGTAAACAATTTATAAATGTATTTAGTAATGAAGTTATTCAAATTATTGTGTATTATTTTATTATCAGTTTCCTGTAATAGTTATATTAAAAAAAGTACACAAACTACTTATTTAATTTACCTATTTTCTCGTCTTTCCATTAAAGCCGCTATTTGAGAGAGTACATTCAAAATACTTCCCAGATTCTGATTAATATTTTGTAATGCCTCTACTCGTGAGCGACTCGATTCCACAAGGCCTCTTCGCGCGTCTTGTTGCGACATAGGCGTAGCCCTCCTTTGTCTTCTAGGACGAGAAGCGTTTCCCTCTGCCACCGCCGGCGCCGGCCGGATAGATGGTGGCCTAGCAGTAGACTGTGACTGCTCAATTTCCATCTCCGGGGCCTGAGAAAAATCTGCTGGAGATAATCTACTGACAATAATTTCCTCAGCCACTTCTGTTGGTACCATTTCCAATATTGATTGAGAAATGGTTGACGGCGCCTATAAATAAATAGTAAATTAATGTTAACATATTATCATTGGTTATAACTAAACTATGATAGAAAACAACACATTTTGACACCCTTGTCCCAGGGAGCAATTTATCTGCCAATAAATATCTGCCTTGGCCGAACTGTGGCAGTGAAGATTACATCACAATGATATTTTAAGAAAATGATGATCAATATAACATTAATACCATCAAACTTACATGTGTGCTATCGGTATCCAAAGGATTGACTTGAATACCTGGGAGACCTATACCATAGTCCTCACCCAGTATATACAAATACTTTTTTTCGATGTCATTCATGACTATGCTTTCGTTAGGTCCCCCACCTGTGCGGGATTGAGACAGGCGTATAGCCGCACTTTTTCTTTTAATTTTACCCTTGTAATCCACCCAATACTAAGAAAAAAAAGGATAATTATGTTTTTAAATGTGCACAATAATCAATAATCAAAATAATCAATCACATAAATCAAAACATTTCAAACATACTCACAGCTGACCAGCCTTTAGGATGTTTTACCGCACCGCCAACTACACTATTTAGATTTTGGGCTACCTCCGCCCACAATCTGCGAGACATTTCTCGAGCTAGAGCACTTTTATTATAGCCCATCGCGATATCCCTATGAGAATTTAGAAATTCCCATAAAATTTCTAATTGCTCATATGTAACTCTTCGTGATTGAGCCATAACGAATGAACTTAAAACGCGTATGCGCAATTAAAATATCCACGAAAAAATTCCCTTCAGCATTTAAATTTTCGCTCTTAAATCACTCATTTTATTTGACATGTCAAGTGGCTACGTTCAACAATGTAGGACTTAGTGATTATTTTTTGCGACATATTTGGGTCTAAAACTTTTTACAAATCACGAATATTACGCTTTTCTAAGAAGTCTCACAATTTTAGATTATGATCATAATTTTAAACTATCGTTTCACATTTAATTTTGAAAACCGGAAAACCGCTATAAACTTTATTTTAGAACGCAACTTTAAGAAATCAAATACCTTGCAAGTCATAGACATTGATGCCGGACAGAAGTAGAAGCATTGCAGGTCACCGGGCGTACGTTCATGGTACAAAATACAAACCTGTCAGGTTTTATCTATAAGTTGAACTGTCCTGTACATGACAAGTTTTGATAGAGTTCATGGTAAGCCTGCGGGAACAAAATGTTGCAATCACAAATGTATATGAAAAAGAATAGTTATAATAGTTTATTATTAATAGTTTATTATTAATAATTTTTATTATCCAATTCTAACAAGTTAACATATATACAGGTCGAATTGATAGCCTCCTTTTTATTCTTATTATTTTATTTAAAAAACAGATAAGATCCATAAAAATTCGGTTAAAAATCAATAAAATTAAGGACACGTGAGCTTGTGGTCAGTGGTGAGATAGTCAAGGGCTGATGATGGTGATGGCGATGGTGAGATGGCGATTGATGGGATGGTGATGTATACAATAATTCAGGATCTGAGTTTTCTTTTTCGTCATCCATCTCAACTGTAAGTGTGGTTGCGGTCTGTTGTACGATTGATTTTGGTTGAACAAGTAATTCTGACGCGCATAATTTGGGAGTCAGGTTCTCTTCATTACCTTCCAATGTTAGATTTCTTACAGGCATTCCACGTGAATGTCGGCTGTCAATTATTTCTGGTAACAAACATTTATTGAAAAATCGTAATAACTTTGGTTCCATTTTAGTTTGCCAGAAATTTTCATCTCTCTCTATCCTTACCGTGAAAACAGGTTCTTTTTCTCCAGCCCAGATTCCAAGGAGGCACGTTCGCCGTTCAGTAACATGTAATTGGCCTTGAATCTGGTAACGCAAAGGCACCGAATTCCGACCGCTTATCGGCGTTTTATGTTTGTATCCCAAAAAGATAACAAAATTCAATTTATGAAGTTTAAAAATTAATACGTTTTTGTGGTCATATATTTTTTTTAACTAAAATATTAAGACAAAGTAGTCTAAGTGGTACATTTTATATCAAAATCTTGACTTTTCAATGCAGATCAAATGAAATACTAAGATCCCCGTTTTCCGACCGCCCAGTGGTGTTTTGCTTGAATCCGACCGCTTAGGCGCCGAATTCCGACCGGTCCGTGACGTTTTGACTAAAATGAACTTAATTGTCTACCAATACGGTGTGAATTTGTTTAAAAATAACAAGATTTTATAGTTGTAATTTGTTTTTTGTTTAACGTTCTTAGATTACGTTTTTACATTACATTTTAATTATCAGATAACTATCAATGAACATCTTGATAATTTCAAACCCTGGGCAAGGGGATGTTATCTCCCCAAAGCTTTTCACCGCTGCATTGGAAGATGTGTTCAAGCTGATGGAGTGGAAAGGTCGCGGCATCAACATCAACGGAGAACGCCTCACACACCTTCAATTTGCCGATGATATATACAGTCATGTTGGTGGAATCGCTGGACGACCTCAACACCATGCTAGGAGACCTGAACAGCGCCTCGCAACGGGTGGGTTTGGAAATGAACATGGACAAAACTAAGATCATGTGCATGTCAAACCTATACCGGTTGTTGTTGACGGCGCTGCTCTCGAAGTTGTTGACGAGTACGTTTACCTGGGACAAGTGGTCCAGTTGGGTAAGTCCAACTTCGAGAAAGAGGTCACTCGCAGAATCCAGCTCGGGTGGGCAGCGTTAGGGAAGCTACGACATATCTTCACATCCAAATTACCTCAGTGCCTGAAGACGAGAGTTTTCGAGCAATCTGTGTTGCCAGTAATGACATATGGATCCGAGACGTGGTCCTTTACCGTCGGTCTGATCCGCAAGCTCATAGTCGCTCAGCGCGCTATGGAGAGAGCTATGCTCGGTATTTCTCTACGGGACCGGATTCGCAACGATGAAATCCGTAGACGAACGGAGGTCACCGACATAGCTCGCAGGATTAGCGAACTGAAGTGGCAATGGGCAGGCCACGTCGCTCGACGGACTGATAACCGTTGGGTAGTAAAAGTCCTCGAGTGGAGACCGCGTCTCGGGAAACGAAGTATTGGGCGCCCCCCGACGAAGTGGACTGACGACCTGAAGAAGACAGCGGGAAACCGTTGGATTCAGAGGGCGCAGGATCGGGAGGAGTGGCGACGATTGAGGGAGGCCTATGTCCGGCAGCCTATGGACCCAAAAAGGCTGATGAATGGATGGTCGCAATCAAGTACATTGAAAACGTGATTGCGACCGGCACGGACGGAAACAGGGAAGAGGCAAATAAAGTGTACCGTATTTCCGACCATTATTAAAGTTTGTCTATTATTCAACTAAAACAATGTATGTGGTTTGTGTTTAGTCAAAAAAATGTCATGTAAACCTTAAAACGCTGAATATCATCAAAGAACACCCCAAAAACTTGATATGTTAAGTAAAATATTTATTTATAACAGCACAGATACTTTGTAAAAAATCAAGAAAGTCTTGAAAAATCTTTATGTTTCGAGTCAAATAACATTGAATGTAATGATTTTAGAGTAGGTCGTATACAGGTTCCCTAAAGTATCACAAAATTTACTTAAACAATCGAACGTGAAAAATAAGTTTTTAGTGAAAACAAAGCTAATAATTAACTTTCAGTGCGAAGTACAAAAATCTTGTTTCCGTCCAACCGGTCGGATTTCGGAACTTACGATTTTTAGAGAGACCTCATTCCGTCCAATCTTAATAACTTGATAAACCTATCAATTTACTAAAATTCGGAGTTTAAACTTTGTAATTAAGATCACTGTAAGTGTATTTATACGATAAAAACACAAAATACTTACTGGTAGGCTCACTTCCGCAAAAATCGAGATTAGTATGATTCTCTACTTTTAACTTTTTTGACATTATGAAACAATCAAAATGCACCCTTTCGCAGTTTTGAACCAACTGACGTTTTGTTTGTTACGATTTTAAAACCGTTTTTTGTCAATTGACACACGAATATTGAATGAATAAAATGCGTTAAATTTCGTGAGTCTTAGGTGTGAAATTTAAAAGTTTTAACGACTTTTTCGAAACGGTCGGATAGAGGAGGCCGGTCGGAGACCGGTGCCGTTGCGTTAGTACCAATTGCTCGTCTTATTTATTTCGTTAGTGTTTGTTTTTATTGTTGTGTTTCAATATTTGTATTTTGTTTTCTTTAATTGCCTGTGACAATCCTTTTTTTACAGCCGTAATGGGGCATTTGACTTCTACAATAGTATCGTCTTGAATGAGCCCATCGGGTGTTGCTCCGATAAATGGATGTGTCTTATCGATAAATAACCCACAAGGTAATATCTGTTCATTTTCTTGTGTTTGCAGCTGTTGCAAAGCCTGTTCTTCATGTTCGATCCCATGAGCTATTGATGCTACACGAGCCAAGTTTTTTTTGTACAAAATGTTTTTTACAAGTGGTGCAGTACTCGTTGTCGTTTTTCTTTTGCACACAAGACCAAAGTTAGAGGCTGTGATCATATGTTTACGCATTTCAAGCCATTCACTACTGTCCCTCTGTAAAATAGTCGATCGCTCTATGGCATGTCTGTCAGCCGTAAGCTTTTTCAAATTTGCCATGAATTCCACTTTTGCTATTTCTAATTGTTCTTGAGTCATGTCAGGTGCTGTGCTGGTCGGACCATAGTCGGGTTGCTTTAGGTTTACTTGTTTCAATCTTCTCTTTTTTATGGTTGGATGCTCCGTATTTAGTTTTCGTTTCTGTGCTCGTTGTCTTTCTACTTTTACAACTTCTCCTCTGTGATTTATGTTTGTTATAGCTCTTTGAACTGATGACAAAGCTGTTTTGGTGTTGAAGGAAACAACAGCCGCTGAACACCTCCCTTGATAACCTCGTTTTGAAGCAAAGTTCACTCTTTTACCACCTACGTATTTGGCTATCACGCTATTGAAGCATTCAACTGTATTCGTATCCACATCCTCGATCAAACTTCGTGACTTTCCGGCTACATTTGAAATGATCGCCTTCATTCTGAACAAAAATGTTGAATTTTCTATCTTCTTTAAATCGCCGTTATCATTTTTATCTTTGTCACAGTAGTGACTCTGGCACATCCTGTGGTCACCATAAGCATGTGACACCGAGTTAACAATATCTTTGTGGAGTGCTGATATAGCATCTTTCCGTGACCTTTCTGAATTCTTGTGGTGTTTTATTGATTTCACAATAACTTTTCGCATTGTCATGATTTTCACATTATTCAACGTTTTTCGATGTCCTAATGCGTATTTTGTCTCTGTTGTGAGCGCACGCATTTTTTTGCAGAAGCAACGCAATATGTGATTTCGACATTCAATCTTTTCAACCGTCATTTTTTGAATTTTGTATGGGTTGGCATTCAAGACCTTTGCGTATGTTGACGCATCTCCATCTCCAATCATTCTACCATATATGAGTCCATGCTTTGGAATTGATGATTGAAAACCTTCAACGATTATTTCTCCTTCCATCGAAGTTCTTAAAACAGACATGTGTTTTAGGCGGTACATTTTTAGTTTGAGCTCGAGCACACATTTGACAAAATTTGTTTTTTACGCCAATGAAAAGTACCTGGCCTGTCTCTCTGCCAATTATGGCTGCAGCACCCGACAATGCTCTGAAATTTATGCCGTATGATCGAGCACACCACGCTCCATCAACATACACATCGATGACTGGATATCCATTTTTAATGCGGCCTTTGGATAATGCTATTTCCTTTTCTTTTTCAGCAGCTGCTGCCATGGACTCTATTGCAGCCTCTTCCCATTTTTCATAAACTTGATCTTGCAATTTTGCATAGTAAGCTGGAGAAAAAATTTGAATGTCCATAGCAGAGCACAGCTCTTGAAATTGTGTGTAGCCATTTCCTGACGCTATTATACCTGTTGTGGCGGCTATGTTCAAATTTATATGTTAATACACATGGTGGGTGTCTTCGGACTGAATTATGAAAATTTCTTTGCACATGTCACATTCAAATTTAAATTTTGACGTAAGGCCGGTACGTTTCTCCCCTACCAACCGAAAACTCATTCTACAATCAAATAATTGGTTGTGGCGTGCTTTTTGTTGGATTTCTTGAAAAATATAATTAACATCAACGATACGGCGCCCTGTGCATTTTATTGGTTCATATTCGTCTTGAGCGTCTTCTGTGACTAAATTCCTCTTCTTCTGATAATCCGTTGTTGCATGCAGTGTTTAATTAATTCTTCAATAATTTTCATCAATGGATGCGCGCTTAGGTCTGTTTCCTTAGGACGAGAAGTGGCAGCAGTGGCACTGAAACATAATACAATCGAAATTAAACTTTGTCATTTGCTCGCGCACACACACACACACACTTACGCACGCACGCAAAATCACACGCACGCACACGCGCGCAGTTAAAAAAATGACTTACCTATTCTGTAAGACCTTTGGTGTAAGTGGAACAGATTCGACTTCTGTAAGAGTAAGTAGTTCCAGTATCCAAGTTTTGTTCGCCATTTATTGCTTTGGATCTAAGAGAAAAAAAATTAATAAAAATAATTTCATAGATAATGGTACGGGGAACCCTTCATTTGCGAGTGAGACTCGCACTTGGCCGTGTTTTTGAGTCTATTATTCTATTTCAAAATAGATATAATAAGTTAGTATAAAGGAAGTAAAGGGTTACTGGTTTGTGGGTCAAACTAACAAAGTTGGGAACTTTGTATTCCCCCCACCACTCTGGCTCACCTCCTAGGTGTCGGAACTTTTAGTATATTACCATCCCAAGTACACTGAACAAGTTTCAGAAAGAATTGTTTAGTTTACTGCTAATGCACTTTAATTTATTTATTAGCCATTCACATTGACCGGACTATAACATACTACAACAAAATATTTCTTGCAAACGCACACGGTTGCCTTTCACTCCATAGAATGCCGATAGTCCACGGCATAAAGCTGACTATCGCGTGAAGGAGTCGAGCGTAATTTGACTCGGAATGAAACGACGTATGTCTCAAAACGAAATTCGTTAATTTATGAGAATGACTATAACATTATCATAAATGTGTGCTAATCAAACGATAATAAACTATATTGTCTCTTTGTCAGTAGAATTTCAGATATAAAAGTGAAGTGGTTTAGCAGACAAAAGTGAAAAAGACATGATTTTCAAAAAATAAAAATGTGTTATGAAACTACTTCGATTTCAAAAATTATTTAACAGCGTAAAAGTAGAAGGTCTAATAAACATTATATTTAAGTTTGACATCGATCACATTAGTACTTTCCTAAGAATTTTTGTTCAAAATTGATGAAAATATGGATAACCTCGTCTTAAATCTACTTTCAAGAGTATAAAGGATCTATTTGGATCCGATATAGTATGTTTTATGAGTGTTGCTGGTCAATGTCCTTTTACAATACAATATCATTTATTGCACCAGAAAAAGAATACACGAGAACACAGTAAAGAAAAGAAGTTTTGCAAAAGGCTGTCTTATTGCTTTGAGCAATTTCTTCCAGACAGCCTGGCAAACAAGAGAGGATACAAGTATAAAATAAAACGGTAGGGTGCACAAACAAAGACAGGTAAACAAATAACAATAATTACAAACATCAACATAATACTAAAGGAACAAAAATTTGACATATAGAATATAGAGCAATATATATAGAACATGACATACATAACAACAACAGGAACCACTGAATACAAAGACTAAAATTACTACTAGACATGAGAAAAATTTAAAGTGACATATAATATAATTTTATTTGGCTTTTAAAGGAATGCAGGGACGGGGCACTTCTGATGGATAGAGGCAAGGAATTCCAAAGTTTCATAGAAAGGACAGAGAAGGATTTCTGGTAGAAGGAAGTTGAGTGGACAGGACAACTAAGGGCAAGGCTGTTTTTGGACCGAAGGGGGCGATCATGAGAAGACCCCAGATATTCAAAACGCTCTTTCAAATAGGAGGGACTAGAGGGATTGAACAAGATACAGTAGAGAGCAGAAAGAATATGGGTATTCCTGCGAAGTCGGATTGGGAGCCACTTGAGTTTACGGCGAAATTCGGAGACATGGTCATATTTTCGAAGTCCAAATATGAACCTTATACAGAGATTTTGAAGTCTCTCAAGTTTATTTAGTTGCTCCTCAGTTAAGTCGGGGTAACATATGTCAGCATAATCAAGGATGGGGTGCATTAAAGATTGTGCCAGCGCAATTTTAGTGGCAATGGGTAGGAAGTTTCTCAACCGTCGTAAAGCTTGACATGTCCCATACATCTTACGGCATACAGAATTAATTTGCGGGGTCCAAGAAAGACTCGAATCTATTGTTATTCCTAAATTTTTAACCGTGTCACTATATGGGATTTTGGTGCCGTTAAAGATTACGGGATTCAATTGAGCTTTATTTAATTTTGATATCAATTTGGAACTTCCAATAACTATAGCTTGGCATTTAACAGGGTTAACAGTTAAGCCATAAAATCGACTCCAGTCATTAATACGATTGAGATCTTTGTTAATCATATCTATACCTTTAGGAAGATCCTCCAAGCTGGTTTGTGTGTATATTTGGAGATCATCTGCATATAAGTGAAAGAGAGAAGATATATAAGGAGTAATAGTGTTGATGAAAATTGAAAATAGAAGAGGAGATAGCACGCCACCTTGTGGGACACCAACCTTAGTATCAAGCCACGATGAAACTTTGTCTTGAAGCTTAATACGCTGCCGGCGATCACACAAGTAACTATGAAACCAAGCAATTGAGGTAGGAGATATGTTAAGGGAACGAAGTACGCCTATGAGTATATCATAATCTACAGTATTAAAAGCATTGCTGAAATCCAGCAATACTAGAATAGTAACTCTCCGATTATCCATGCCAGCGCGAATATCATCCGTTATTTTTAGCAATGCCGTAGTCGTACTATGAGCTGGCCTAAAACCGGATTGTAAGGGGTTTAGGATGTTATGGAAGGAGAAAAATGAGTATATTTGCTGGTGGACAAGTCGCTCAAGGATTTTGGAGAGAAAAGGAAGGATGGAAATAGGTCGGTACTCAGAGAAATACTTAGGATTAATTTTTTTGGGTACTGGGATGATCTGAGCGTCTTTCCATTGCGAAGGAAAGGCATTTGTAAAAATAGAAAAATTCAAAATATGGGTAATAATTGGCAATAAAAGATCTAGAAGAGGGATTATCATTTTACGGCTCACTTCGTCACTTCCAACAGCGTTTGACTTGATGGACAGTATAATTCTCCTAACATCACTATCCGCAAAATGCTTAAAAGAAAAAGCTGGAAAGTCAGGAGTGGGTAATAACGAAAGTTGATTGAGCGTAGCTAGCTTGGCATTATTATCTATGCAGGATGAAGAGGAGAAGTGTTGATTGAGTGAATTTAAATCTATGTTGCTTGGAATATTATTTGTGCTTGTTTTACCAACCCCTAAAGACTTTAAGAATTTCCAAACTCGTTTTGGATCTTCATTTTCAACTGATTTGTGAATATGGCGACGCTGTAAATCCCTACACATCTTGTTGCAGTGATTCCGTTGCATTCTGTACTTTTCCCTGATTTTGCTATCGTCTGGGTTTGCCTTGAACTTGGATTTCGCCTTATTTTTCTTAGCTAATTTATTTTTTAATTCCTCTGTAAGCCAAGGAGCAGGTAGATGTCGTAAACGTGTAGGGCGAACAGGGGCATGAACATCATACAGCTGTATCAGTAAAGAATTAAAGAGAGCTACTTTATCGTCTACGTTATTGGAGTTAACTACAACATTCCAATCAATTTTTGTCGCATCATCTCGAAGTCTTTCCACGTCCATGCCAGCAAAATTGCGCTGCAGAAGTACCTTTGATTTGGCTTTAGGAGGTTTTATTTTATAAGAAAGAAAGATTAAGTCATGGTAAGAGAAGGCATCAGCAGCACATTGACCATGTTTTTCAACATGGTCAAGAGAGGAGACAATAGCCAGGTCAAGGAGAGAAGGGGTACAATTGGGAAAGAAATGAGTTTCAGAGAGTGGAAGAATGTTTAAGTTTGCCGCTTCTATTATCGATTTAAGCCGGCGAGAACGAGCATCATCTTTCAATAAGCATGTGTTAAAATCGCCCAACAATATTGTGTGAGTGTATAAGGGAGTAAGCTCTTCCAAAAGTGTATCTAATGTGGAAAAATAGTCTACTGTCAGAGACGGGCTATAGAATACACCAAGAAGTAATTTGGAGTGCGACAGAAGCACCTCAATAAATAAATATTCAGCTTCGTTCCCGGTCTCAGAATAAGAAGAGCGGACAATTGAGTACGGGATGTGAGAGCGTAGGTACACCGCAGTTCCCCCACCTCCCTTGATAGTCCTATCATTACGAATTAAATGGAATCCAGGAATAGAATACGAAGTAGAAGGAAGACATGGTTTCAACCACGACTCTGAAATCAGGATAGCGTGAAGGTTTTTACATTCAAAGCTTGCTAACATATCAGGATAATGAGCAGGAATACTTTGCGCATTAATATGTACTACATTGAAGTTTTTAGAAACATCGGAAAAATTGGAGTCAAGGGTTTCACTTAAGGAAGGTATGCTTACAAAACTGTCATCACTGCTCAATCCCTCGGATGAAGAAATTAAGGAGGTAGATATCGGACTGTTGTTATTGTCACTGTTATTAAACATTCGTCTTTGCTAATATATATACTACAATATAGTTTTTCCTAAAAACTAACAATTACTTTTATCTATCTGTTTCTTATAAAGTCCACCACACCAGCAATTATCATTAAGAGATTCAGAAGATACAAAAATAAAAATAAAAACAATCATTCACTACAATAACATATGCAGTTTTCAATCAAGACAACTTATTCTCTTAGCATAGATTTGTAAAAAGAAAACAAAAACAAAACAAACAAAAAACCGGTAAAATAAATATATAAATGCACCCAAAGTATTGCTCTGCATTGTACAGGGTATTAACTGTGTAATAAACACATCTACAGTGTATTAAACTGTGTGGTACAATATCACGTTACTCTGTAGTAATATCACGATATCGCGATATTATTGTGCAATGATATCGTGATGTTGTTGTACCTACCACACGGCACGACTTTTTACCGGACGTTTTGTACAGTATTTCATTACACGGCTTAATAATAAGCTACGTACTCTGTGGTTAACAAAAGTTTTAGTCTATGATTAATATTGTCTTGTTTGTTTTTTCTTTGTCTGTGATACTAATTACTTTAACAAAAAGAGGTTAATAAACAATTTTTGCAGAGTGTAATACATTGCACTAGTATTAGTAATGTTTACAATAAGATAATTAAGCCAAAGGAAAAAATAAAATAAAATTAATAATAACAACTTACTGATTTGCTAACTCCTATGGGAACACTGCAATTGATTACATACAAAAAATAATAATGACAATGAGAATTGTGAAGACAATTGGAACACACTACTTCCTACTTCCTAGCAGATCGCTTTGACCGCGGGTTAGCTATGATCTCGGGTGCCTGCTTTGCGGCGCCGGTGCAGACAGCAGGCTGCACAGTGGAAGTGGTGGCAGGCCCATTGGGGATGTCATTGAGCTCAGCCAAGGTCTCCACCTGATAGTGCTCATTCGCCGCCAGCACATGGATTACTCCGTCTCGGGTCCAGCAGTTAGTCACACCGAACCGCTGCCTGGCTTGCAAGAAGACGACGTGCCGATTTTTCGTCAGAAATTCCGACTGAGTGACACCACTGCCCTTAAGCTTGGTTTTGGCAAACCATACTTTGTCACGGATGGATGCCTCTCGAAACTTTACAATCAGCGGCCTCATTCTATTATCAGCAGGGCGCCCCAGCCGATGGGAGCGGCTTATAAACTCACCAGAAAACCCAGGCACTTCCATCTTATTGGTTATAAGCTTGGTGACGACGGCTACGGTATTTTCACCTTTCTCCTCTGGGACACCGTGCAGCATAATCATTTTACGCCTTCCTCTCATGTCCATCCGATCTAGTTGAAGCCATAATAGTTCCATCTGCTTCCGCATGGTCTCTAGCGCAGACATGATGAAGAGGCGAAATGCACAAAAATCAGCCTCCAGAGCAGATGACGTAGAGGACGAAGATGAAGCTGCACCTTGGGACAGTTGTTTCTGGAACTCTTCCATTTTCGATGCGAACAAATTCGACATGGCAGCTAGTGAATTCTGCATAGATTCCATTCTGCAGTTTTGAAGTGTAGTGTTGCAAATCTCTTGAAGATTTCTTGAAATGTTGTAGTGGAAATCAGTGCTGGGTGGTTATTTTATGTCACAGACTCATAGGATCGTTAAATATTATAGTTTAGTTAATTTTTATTAATTAAATTTTACAGAACAATATAAAAGCGTGTTTACTTTTTGGCACCTACCCACTTTCCTTTTAGTGTTGCTTTATTGTAATTTGTTACTATTTTATCTTTTAGTCCGGCTCCAAATCACTGTAATGTATATATTGTACGCGCCTAAGATTTCTTTATGATTTTTAGAGTGAGATGTGTCAGAGATTTAAAAAGGTTTTCTCTGGCATCTGTCTTGTTACTTTTAACTAATTTTGTGTACTAAAAGTTGTGTTTAAATAATGTTGAAATACATGCTTGGCTTTGTGAAATAAATGTATTAATAAGCAAGCAAACATTATTTTATGATTTGTCAAAGTATTAGACAAATTTTGGCGACCGTGACAGGACCGATGGCGTCGGGAGTTTGTGGCAGAGCTACAGCAAAAAACTAAGTGGCGTACAAGACAACAGGATCTTAAGGTCGGAGACTTAATTATACTCAAAGAGGACAACTTACCTCCGCTTCAGTGGCGGTTGGCGCGTGTCAGTCGCCTGTACCCCGCACCAGATGGAGTCAGTAGAGTTGCTGATGTCCTTACGGATAAAGGAACGCTAAGAAGGGCAATAAATAAGATGTGTATCTTACCGGCTAATGATGACAACCCGGAAACAGCTTCACCTTAGTAAGATGAGGGATGATCGATGTTGAAATCAGCGTTTTCAACGCCCCGGAGGATTTACGCGCCTAAGAACTCTTTATGATTTTTAGAGTGAGATGTGTCAGAGATTTAAAAAGGTTTTCTCTGGCATCTGTCTTTCTTGTTACTTTTAACTAATTTTGTGTACTAAAAGTTGTGTTTAAATAATGTTGAAATACATGCTTGGCTTTGTGAAATAAATGTATTAATAAAGCAGGCAAACATTATTTTATGATTTGTCAAAGTATTAGACATATATTAATGTATGTTTTTATCAGTGGAAAATTTTGCTGATTTGTGCACTATATTGTAAGCTGTTGTTATAAAAATAAATAAATAATTAAAATATCTTGGACATTTTCACACACGGCCATCTGACCCCAAAGTAGGCATATACATACATAGATATTTTTAAATACATACTATAAATAGATAATTATTACCGGCGGTATTGACGGTACACGTCTTAATCAGTGCTCCGTACAATTTGTGTTGTTTCATCAGTATTTATGGAAGTATATTAATTTGTGTTCAAATTGAATATTGTGCCCTAAATTTAACGTAGGTACCAGTGCAGCAGTGTTATCACCAGTGAATTCCAGTGGTTTAATAAATTAAAACCTCACTAACCCGGCGGCTCAACTGACGTTTGTGTACAAGAAAAAATCGTGACATTCTCAATGGGATAGGGCTCCCGCACACGGGCCACCGGCCACAACCACAAAACGCCGCCACTGGCATATTTCCTGTAATTTTCGTACATTTTATATGGACTCGCCGCACACGGTTGGCGCCGGTGGCGGCCACACGCTACAAATCGTCGCAGCTTGCTTCTTGTGGCCCGCACTGGCCACTAAACGCCGCCACACGCCACTCGCGCGATTCCGCGCCCCTCTACCTCAGTAAACCTGTTAATAACGCACGCACGTACTCTGTGGTTCATATAGGTAGATAAAAATGGATGTAGAATTATTTATATCAGAGATACAATCCCGTCCTGCGATTTGGGATTCAAAAAGTGATAGTTATAGTAATAGAGGAGAAAAAGTGAAGGCCTGGGAAGAAATCTGCGACTTGTTTGTAGGAAATTTTTCGAATAAAACTGCCAAAGAAAAGACCATTGCAGGTAAGTTTAATAAAATAATATAAAACCATATATTTATATTCTATTTTCTTGCCACGGTATTGCTCCTTCATTCATAAAATAATCTTTTAACGTATCTCTTGCAGTAGACGCCCGTGTATTTTGTATATTTTCGAGTCCCACTATTTTCAAAGTGTGACGAAATTGAAACCATCCCTTTTGCGAATAAAGTTGTGCAAAATGCAACAAGCTTTCACAATGTCTTCTGAGAAATGAACAGAAGTGTTTAATGGGCGATGTAATATTCTCCATTTGTTTGCTAGTACGCCGAAGGTACACTCAATGCAACGTCTGGCACGGCTTAACCTATAATTGAAAACTTTTTTGTCTAAGTCCAAATATTCTCCAGCACATGGCCTCATCATATTTTCACTGAGGCCAAATGCTTCATCACCAACAAATGTATAGTTCAATGGTTGTCGATTACCGACCTGTCGTGGTGAGGGGATATTTAATGTCTTTCTGTGTATTTTATTACACTTCACTTTCTCTAAATATTGTAGAATCGGATGTTTTACCGTATGCCCCAACATCCACGAACGTACTAATGATGCGGATACACCTCGCCCGAAAATAAACAGAAAAATTAATATAAAAAGGGCCGAAAAATCAGAAAATGAAATTCTCAGAACACTTACGGAAAATTTAAAACGTAAACATGATCAAATAAGCGACCAAAATGACCCCGATAAGCGATTTCTGATGTCGCTGCTTCCACATGTAAAAAAAATTGACAAAAATTGCAAACTTGATTTTCAATCAGAAATATTACAGTTAGAAAGTACACGCATAATCAAAATTATGAAACCTATTCGGCACAATATTATGGTTATTCTTCAGGAAATGTGATATGTATGTACCTACTGTATATCGACAGTGCAGCGCACGCGCCGCTCCGGTCAGCGGCGTAATGACACTTTAACCTTCAGTAATAAACTACTGCTTACGCGAGATACCCGTGTTTCCTTTCGTTCGTCTCGTTACCGTACCCACCCGTTATTAGATATCTCAAAATGCCAACATACACTCTACACAAAAAGCTTCCACATCTGCCCAGCCTTCTCCACTTCATTCCGACAAGTCTATGCTTGACATGTCATACTCTACCTACACAAAACGCTTCTACATCTATCCCGTCTTCACCTATAATTCAGCCTTCTCCCACTCATTCATATTATTCTGACCAGTCTATGGACAACAGTTCTGTTATCGAAAATCGAAGACATGTTCCGTGATGATGACGAGTGATAACAAATTATAATAAACACACAATAAATAAATACAAAGACCTACGTGTTTTATTTGTTAACTAGCTATTCTCTAGTAGAATAAACAATGCAATTGTGCCCCATGGGTGAACTATCAGAAATCCTTTATTAAAATCGGATCAGCGCGCGGTATAGGCGTGTAACAGACAGACAGACAAATAGGCCTAGATTTTAATACGTAGTTATAATAATATTATAAGTAGTGATTATAAATAAAGTATAGATTATTTTATTATAGTGTTCTGTGGAGTTATACGCTAGTGATTATTTCCACTTACCTTAATGTGATAGCTAGTCTTTTCGCAGGTGCGATGCTTTTCCACATGTTGGTGTCGTGGTGCTTTAATCCAGCATATAATAGAGCATGTAGTTCCCAAAACGAAAATGTTTGAAAAACTGTTTTGGATGGTTTAGAAGATTATCGAAATGTTCGTTGCGTTTGTGTACATTCGTTAAAATTGGATGTATCCAATAACTACGGTTTCGTCTACTACGACGACGTCTTTTTACCAAAAGTAGCGCAATATAACCTTCTTCGTCCGAGTCCATTATGATACTGCATGCATGGGTTAAAAAAAGTAGCAGCCACCGGCCACATGTGGCTGTAGCCAGCTTCAGCTACCTTTGCGGCCGCTTCTAGCTTCTCGTGGCGGCGTTTGTGGCTGTGGCCGGTGGCCCGTGTGCGGCGAGACTTGTCTTAATTCGCATATCAGCTATGGAGAACATCGCGTCTCTCATGGTGGCCCAACAGAGTCTGAAAGCAGCCCTAATCCAAAAAATGACCGAAATTGACAACCGGCTCAAAGAGGCAATGGCGCCTCCGCAGAACATAACCACTATTTCGCATATTCAAGAGGAGTTCACAACCTTCAATACTCAGGTTTGGTCTACCTTAAAGCTGCTGAGTAATCAGATCTCGGAGTGCTATATAACTATTGACGCTATCGAAATGAGACACCGCAGAAAATATCTACTCGTTTGTGGCATACCAGAAGACGTTATAGAAAATCTAGCAGCCCATATCGTCAAACTGTTCCACGATAAGCTGAACCTTAAAGATATTACAGCTGATAAAGTCCAGGTTAGCCATCGACTGGGTGGACTAGTTGAAGGCCGCGTACTGCTGCGACTTTGTGACTTGACCTTCAAATCTGCAGTGTGGAGGAAAAAGGCTGCCTACAAAAGGGACAGCCTGCGTGGTCTCCGAATTCTTTACGCGTCGTCGACAATCTATATTTATGCTAGCTCGTAAGCGGTTTGGTATGCGTAATTGCTGGACCCTGGATGGAAATATCTTCGTCAAGCTGGTGGACGGCTCCCGAGTTCGTGTAGCTTCCGAAGCTGAGGTGGCTGCCATCCCTGCAGCCTCCTGCCCACCATCCATTACACCTAGCCATTAAATGGCGTACAAATTTATTAATTATTATTATATACATTAGTTTAGGAAACGCATTACACAATCATTACCTTACACACACATATTATATAATATATATATCTAAACTATATTAGTACTAAATTATGTATTGAAAAAATTATTAATTGTTATTATTATATTATTAAATTAATAAAAGTAAAAAATAAATAAAAAAATATTTCGAAATTTATATAGAATAGGGATAATTCTATATGACATCTTAAATTTCTTGTATGGAATAATAACATTTTTCTTTTAATATTTGACCTAATTTTTTTGTGAATAGCCTATACCGGACATCTTTTATTTTTTTAGGAATATTATTATAGATTATGCCGCACATATTTTCATAACTCGCTGCGACCCATAGACGTCCCACTGTTGGGCACGGGTCTCCTCTCAGAATGGGAGGGATGAAGCCTTAGTCCACCACGCTGTCTTTCATAACTATTCAGGTACAATTTTGTTCTAGGTCTTTTATTTAAAACTATTTTATTGGGGTTTCTAGTGTTTCTTGAATATACATCTAATGCCTTTTTAAAAAACTCGGGATGCAGTTTTACAAGACATGCACCCTCTAAAATATACATGAAGGGCAAAGTGAGTACACCCAAGTTTTTGAAGAGTGGCCTGCATGAGTCAAGTGGTGCTGCTCCACAAATAGTCCTAATACATTTTTTTTGAATTAAAAATACATTTTTTTTAAATTAAAAATACATTTTTTACGTGACAAGAATTGCCCCACAGCAAAAGGCCGTATCTTAAAATTGATGCTACGCATCCGTAATAAGCTGTTAATGCAGTTTCTAGTGTAGCTGTTTTGCGAAGTTTAGCTAGAACGCATACAAATCTGTTTATCTTATTGCAGACAGCCTCAATGTGTCCCTTCCAGTTAATATATTCCTCTATGGTTATCCCTAGAAATTTAGTTTGTTTCAGTTTTGTAATTAATATATTAGAATATATTAATATATAATTCTTCTATGATATCTTGTTTTATGTAAGTTTTCTGGGATCCACTGTCAAAAAGAGCTCTTACTTTTATTTTCTTCTCTTTATGTTGTATTTTTATCCCAGTTTGCAGAAGTGTAGTAGGTACCTCGAGTAGAAGATGTTGCTGCAGTGGTTTTCTTTTCAGGTAGTGGTTGTTCATAAGTCTGATCTGGTTTGATTGCTTGTGACGCAGTACATATCACTGTAGAATGACGTTTGGTACATATCAAGCACCTGACTGAGGCTCTGCAGTTCTCGTGGCTCTCTGCCATGTCTTCAAAATTTTTTGAGGAAGAAAAGATTCCACTAGTTGAAGTAAAAATGCAGCGTGCTTCTTCGTTACACCCAATGCTTCCAAAGCTCATAAGTGGGCACTTCTAAAGATTTTGCTTCGGAGTCCACGGAAACTGACTGAACTAGATAAATGAATTTATCTTCTTCATCTACATATATCACTCTCATGAATTTTTTTAAATTAATTCCAGAGTGGTAACCAGTTATTTAATTCTCCATTGAATTTCGGGATATCGATTTTTGGTAGATTTATTTGTTTTAGATTTACATTTTTCACTTCCGATGATGAATTACAATGATTGAACTCGGTCTTTATTGTCAGCCATTTTATTGTGTAGTATTCGGCTTCTAAATCCGTTTCAATCATAGTCTGTTGGAAATCTGGTCTTTCCAATATTAAGGATTGGACCTCCGCATTTGCTTTATCAAGTATTTCGTGGATATTCTTTAGGTTGTCATATATTATTTTCCTATCCACCCCTTCTTCTTGAAGCTTGTTTACGTTTTTAGTGAATTGCGTCCGCCATACGGCTCGCAGTCTGAGTTGCTTTTGCTCAATTTGTGCACTGTCCACGGTCGCCATATGAAAAGGATATGGGGTATTGTTCTTTTCGGTTATTATTTTCACTCCTAACAACATCAGACACACCAGTTAAATTGAAGGGGACTCTATTATTTAATTAAACTCATTTGTTCCGACCTTCCGTGTTTTATTTCTTATTTGACAACTGACAGTTCTTTTACAGTGTTGCTAGTCTAAATATAAATTTGAATGCGTTCATTAACATCGAGGCTCAGCGTGCCTCCACCATTCGACGCATATCCTGGAAGATGAACGTACCAACGGCAGCTTGGTGGGGAGGCTATTGGGAACGCCTTATAAGGATCATGAAAGATCTTCTAAGGCGTATATTAGGTAAATCGTCAGTATCATATGAGGAGCTTGTTACTCTATTATGTGAATGTGAAGCTATAATGAACAGCCGTCCACTTACATACATTAATGAGGATAAAAATAATAGTTTAGAACCAACCACTCACCCCGGCACATTTCATACAACCCTCATGTAATACTGAAATGACAGATTTTGATAAAATAGACAAAGAAAGCTTAAATAGAAGACTTAAATATTTACAAGAACTCAAGGAAAAATTCAGAATTAGATTCAAAAACGAATATCTTACTCTATTAGTTCAGAAAGGAAAATAATTTAAGGATAGTATAAACAAAGGGGATATAGTGTTGATAGAAACAGAGGAGAAACGTATAAAATGGCCTATGGGCATTGTTTTAGATATGTTCACAGGTAGAGACGGAATCGACCGCACAGCCAGGGTAAAGACGGCCACCGGCCCGAAAGTCCGTCCAGTACAAAGACTTTATAAACTGGAAGTGTCCAGTTTTACAGGTGACAATATTCCTTTAAGTCAAACTCCGATTTCTTTACGTCTGGAGGAGAATTCTTATGAACTCATTCTAAGTCCTCAGAAATCTCTAGCTCCCGTATGTACTAAAAAATTGTGTGTCATGGACTCATGAAGACTGGGATTGGGTATTGTTTTCCGATGAAGCCAGGATATCACTGCATGGTGAAGACCGACGCCGGAGAGTGCTACGTAGACGAGGAGAAACTCTTCGATTCTGTAAATGGAAGCTATGGGAAGAGAAAGCGGTATGGCAAGCCCCTTTTAGGACATGTGACACCTACTTTCATACACCATAAAACATGGGCAGAGGCCAAACAACTTCTAAAGGATATGAAATTTATAAATCCAGTAACATTGAATAATGAATATGTTCCCACATTAAATAACTGGGTGTGGACACTAGAAGGTATTCAATTATTATTAAATAACCTTTCAACTAAATATGGTGTAACATCAGTTTGGTTGCGGCACTTGAATCAGGATCCAATTCAATCCAAAAGCTTTTGCCACTTTGTTGATTAATAGCCTTTCTAGTGTCCACGCCCCTGGGGCAAATTGTGAAGAAGACAATTGTTACGCTTTGCATGAAGTACTCTTCACAGATGGGGGCCGCAAAGACCAACTCAGTGCCAATATAACGAATATTCCCGATATCACATTCACACCCCTTGAAGAAAAAAATACCCTCGAAAAATAGGAGGCTTACAGTATGTCAGCGGATATTTTATTAAAAACGCCAAGAAAAAAGTCTTCAAGGGGTGTGATGAATGTAACAAAAATTTAACATCAAATGATGAGCCCGAATATAAGATATAGGGAATATGCTAACAAAAAATGGCTTTGCAGTCCCAGCGACTCTCTCTTAAATTGTATTTCGAATCTGCAGGATATAAGTTACATAATATTAAAAGAAAATTTAAAACAAAAGTATCTTAAAGATTTCATGAAAACAATTATAATGATTCACGTAGATTTTGATAACATAAAATGTATGTTACACAAAGAAAATTTAATTGATTTTTTAATTAAAATATCCTGCAGATTCTTCATATATAACTATTGCAATGAAATAAATAAAATACTAACAAATAAGAGAGAGTGTGATGATGATAAGGATATGCATAAAGTAAAAGCTAAGAAATTGTTTAAGAAGTGTTTTAAAAGAAAGAAGTAAATAATTAAATAAAAGGTTATCGTTGTTTTATTTATTTGTAAACTTTAGTTTAACAGTTGTTTTTAATAACCTATAAAAAACAAAAATTTATATTGTAACAGAAAAGGGTATCATTCACTGAATGTTCAAATGGTAAGTTATATGAATACTAATTATTCATAAGTAGGTAAAATGTCTACATTTCTGTTTTAAATAATCACATATACCTACTTACCTAGGCACTTCACATTGTTATAGGTATGTGATAATATTATGAAAATATTAAATGTCAATGCGAAATTTGAAGGGGCAACCCATGATTCTTTTATTTGAGCTTCCAGCAAAGTGGAACCTTACTTGTCTGAATTACATCGAAATGGAGAACAAGTATGGTTATTAGATAAGATCTTTAGTCATTGCATGCTGTTAGTTATGAATTTAGAAAACAAATAAATGGTAACCCCTAACTTTTAATGTCAATGTAATGATTTTGGTTTTGGTTCACTTCTTCTTCCTTTGGCTTAAAATAATAATTATTTTTGAGGAATAGTTAGTTGGTACTTTAGTTAATTTATGAGTTTTATAAACATTTTGTATTGTAGATTTGTTTAATTTTTTGTGTAATTAGAATTTGCTTTATTTTTTACTTTAAATAGTTAGTTAGTACTTTAATTAGTTAGTAGTAGTTATTACTTAGTAGTACGTAATTACTTTAGATACATTTTTTTTTAAATGGATTTTGAGTTGTAATTGTATATTTAGACTGCTTTATATTTTTCCTATAAGAAGTCTTTAGTTAGTAGTAGTTAGTAAGTTAGCAGTAGTAGGTAGTTATTAGTGTTTCTGTATTGCTGTTTTTCTGTATTATATTTGATTTATAATGCCTCGCAAACGTAAGTCCAGCCTTCAATGAGTGTCCTCTGAATATTATACGGCATAAATTATTGTGGAAGTGGTACTTCTCTAGGTGAACTGTATTTTTTTCATAGCAACAACATGACGAATAATATAAAATGTAATGACGTTTATTAAAAGTGTAACAACACAATTTGGTGTCTTTAAATAAATATTTTAGCTTTATAAAATGCGTTTTATTAAGTATTTATACAAGAAACAAACAAAAAACAACAAAAAGAAACTCAACTCAAGAAACACAACAAACATAAATACATAGTTTATATCAGTTAAAAATGTGGATGTGCACTACTTTGTCTTGACCCTCCAAAAACGCCAAAAAACGCATTCCTGAACTAACTGTGGTATTAGTAATCCTGTAACTTTAGATTAAGTTTATCTAAATTAAGTCAGAACTTTGTGAGGTTAGGTTATTCATTTTGGAGGAAACCCATATTATATATGTATTTTTGGTGTTACATTAAAGAATGAGACCTATTTGCCATTGTGGTCAACAATATGGGAACTAGGAAATAAGTATATTTAAGTAACTTAGTTCAATGTGGTATGAATAATAAATGATTTGTTCAATTTAACCCTCTTTAATTTGGTTGGATGTTTGTGTTTTCCTAGAGTTGGCGCCCAATTATTTTTTGTTTAGTTCACTCACACTGGAAAATCTCTAGGTAAACCTCAGGCCAGAACGAACCACACACCCAAACACCTCATGCTCTACCGACCCTAGCCAGTTCGAACTGTTACAACGCAGTAACAGTTAAAAAGTGTCATTAACATAATGCTTGGCTTATTTATCGAGACCGACATGGGCCTGGAAGTAAAATTTCCCTAAAGGTATTTAGACATCAGGTATATGAAAACCTACTTTTGGTCAATCGAAATGACAAAAGAATCAATAGAGAACACTCAAAAATAAACAAACCTTACGCGGCAAGACCTACAAGCCCTGTAAAATATGATGATGTAGGTCATTTCCCGTCAATTATGGATAAAGGACGTTGCAGATATTGCCAGAAAAAAACAGTTGTTTATTGAAAAAATGCCAAAAACTGTTTCCTTAATTTTCATACTAAATAAATGTGTAAATGTCATAACTAAATTATTTTTTTATTATTTTGAAACAAGCTTGCCGGCGGCTTGCGCCCGCGCGTTTCCCGGCGGCACAGCCCGCCGGCTTTCGAGGAATAGTGACGTGATGATCGAAGGTGCTTAAAACGCAAGAATTGCGAAAAATACCAGCAGAATCGCATCACATTGCAGTTTATGCGATTTTAACAGTTTTGGTAGTATCTATGCTGGGATACATTGCTTTTAAATGCAGAAGACGCTGGATGTGCCTTGAGAGCTGTAACTACTTAGGTACTACTTAGTTTTAACTGCTGAACTAGTTATTAAACGTGCCATTTATAATTTTTAACTTACCAAAAATGCTATTTACAACTGCCTATTTAAATAGGTGCCGAAAAATAATACCCTTGACGAAATGGACACTTTTTATCTGTCGATATCAAAAAGTGTAAAAATAAAAAATCTTTCTTACTATATGGAGGTACAGGCTAAACGTAGAATTTTCAATGTTCTCTTAGAATTGGAAGAACTTGAGCTACAAACGGGTATAACAGAAATAAAAATAATTGGTATTCCCCCGGTTACACTTCAGCACCGGGTCCAAGTTTGACACCGGGTCCTAGCTCAACACAGGCACCGATTCTTACATCAACATAGGCCGGTGGTCCTAGCTCAACACAGACACCGACCGCGCCCGTCGTTGCTTAACTCTTTCGATCACATTGAATCAACGCGAGCCATTGGGCTATGGACGCTACGAAGAAGCATTCAGAAACGAAGAAGACACATATGATAATTTGTAATTATATGGAAAAGAAAACAATATATCTTATGTGATTTACTGTTATAACTTTTTTGTACGTTATGTTTCTAATAACATTACGTTTTTTTGCTACTCCCAGAACGGCAGTTGATTTTTTTGTTTTCTTTCTTACAAAAACCTGAAATAAAATATTATATAATTGTTACAGAAAAACAATTATGTAAGAAATGGAAGAACCTGCGCGATCAGTTATGGAAAGAAAAAAAGAAATTCCCTACGCCCCGCTCTGGTGACGGTGGCGATGAAATAGAGAGAACGTGGCCATACTTTCAATTTATGCAATTCATAAATGATGACATTACACCTGAAGTCATGACGGGAAATCTACATGACAGTGATTCGGAATCCCTCAACGAGTCTAGTCAAACTGAGCAATCTAACATCGCTGACGTGATGAGTCCAGGTACATCAACCTGCAGCACGTCAAAGCGCAACAAATCAGCTTAGAGAGATGAACTTATAGAATGTGAAAGAAAAAAAAATTCGCTAATTGAACAGAAAATGGCGTCAAATAGTGACCAGTCGGAGAAATGTGATGATTATCATTTCTTTATGAGAAATTTTATGAATAATATGATTTTTAAGATAAGATGCTGTTTTTTCCTAATCGAGATATGAGGAAAATTATGGTGTTTATTCTACTGGTAACTATCCTCATTATTAATTTTATTAATACAACTTGTTACTTACCTTCTTGTTTGATTACTACTTATCTACATATAAATACAAAACATAATAAATTCTTGTTTTATTCTTACCTCAGAGTTATAAACAATTTCTCCTCCTTTTGCGAAAGTTCGTATACTGTGTACACTTACACCCACGCTACGCCAGTGGTGCAAGTCTGTATGTATATGTTCGACCCGTAGCCAGGAATCTAAAAAAAATGTTTGTGTCATTACAGATTAAAATACTTCAGCAAAGATGGAGAACAGCGAGAGATGCATTCTTCAAAACAAAGGCTGCAATGAAAAATCAACCTTCTGGAAGTTCTGCTAAGAAGTATAAAAAGTATATTTATTATGATGAAAATAATGTTCCTAAATCCTTCAGCTGAAAATTATTTTGACGAGTCAATGATATCATCGCCCCAAGTTAATTTTGCATCTCCAGAAAACGAGTCTGACTAACCAGACACCTGATCTTGCCGCTGATGACCTGGCTTTTTTTTCCTCCATGGGTCCAATTTTACGCAGTTTTGATATTGAAAAAGTTAGAAGTTATCTTACTACCTATTTAGAGAAATTTGTATTATGATGTACATACCGTTTTCTCTAAGTTGTTAGGTTTAATGAGTTAAATGGACGACATCGACAACTCAGTCAACTTAAAATACAATGGAATACCCGAAATACATACTTTAACTTCAAAAATAATATAAATAAAACAGGTGGTGGGACAAGTCCAAATACTCCAGATGATGCAGTGATTGAAATTAAAGATTATAACGCGCCTTTAGAAACAATAATTTCGCCAATCGAAATCGCGCCTAATATTCGCAACCGTCGCGAACGAACAGGGAAGTATCCCTCCGCGCCCCGCCGATGGACGCTAGTCTAGTCGCTTTGCTCAAGTACCGCGCGCGCACGCTTTCAGCTCTCTCGAATATTCGTATAAATCAGTGTTTTATCATATAAATTTCAGTGAATAAACTATTTACTTAGTAATCTGGCGTGTTTCCTTTAACAAAACGTTAAAAGATTTATTAAACATTGATTGAAATTTTCCAATTTTGTTGTGAAGCCTCGAAGTAAACATCTAAATCTGGACTTCCATACTCCAAAACATCTTATTACATTATTCTGCTCCGAATCAGACTGTGACATATTTAACCATTGGGCCCGGTACAAGTGATATTGTTGTCTGACTGAGAACCAGAACCTACGAATTTATCAAAGTTTCTACATAAATATCAATGAAGTTTAGAAGGCGTCAAGTCAACGTCAATGTCGTCAATGCACGTCTAATAGTCTAGTCAACAAGTGCCTTTTAGGTCAAAATTTTTGCGCCTTCTCCGAAAATTATGATTGAGGTGTCATTCGATTCGGAATGGCATGTAGTTTTTGAGAAAATGCGAAGCCCGCTCGCAAAAATTGCAATAGTTATAAACAATTAAGGCCCTATAATTCGGCGTTCGAGCCGATTTGAGGGGGTGAGGTGCGGGGCAATCCGCGGGGAGCTGTCAATGTGTTACACGCCAAAAGTTCGGCAGGCGGCCGTAGCACAGATGTCACAGTACAGTGATATCAATATGACTACAGTATTCTAACAGAAGGAAAGATAATACAAATGCAAAAATATTTATTTGTAAAAAAGTGTTTTTACTTCAAATGGTACAATTTTATAATATCTAATATTCTTAATCTTAATATTCTATACCTTTATTTTATTACATTGTATGTATTTATATGTTTGACGGCCAACACGCAAGGAAGGGTTCCCGGGTTCGAATCCCGCCTTGGACAAGACATTTGTTTCTATAATATAAAATTTCTTACATTTATTTCCGTCTGATACCCGTATTACAAGTTCTTACGAGCTTACCACGGGACTAGGTTAACGTGGTGGGATTGTTCATAAATATTTATTTATTTATGTACGTGGAACATAAAGAAAGTTTAGAGAAACTAAAAAACTAACTTCTATGGATAAAATATTTTAATTAAATCTTTTCAAAGAACCCTCCACCATCCTCTATACAAATATTCATGGGTCTGAACCAATTTTCAAACATTTTTTCCAGTCGCCGCAGACACCCCTTCCACTGCTTTCGCGAACGCTGCTAGCGCGTCTTCCAGCGATAAAAACTGTATCCCTTTCAGTAGATTTTTATTTTAGAGAAATATAATATAGGATAGGATTAAATAGGAAATTTATTATACGAAACAAAATTAGTCATACGGTGCCAGATCAGGGCTCTTACTCTTGAAAACAACATCAATTATTGTCCAACATCAATGTGATTCCAATCACATCTTGAGTGTTATTTGGTTTTACTCTTGAATACAATTGCGTTTGAAATTAGAATTGACGTTACATTGTCCAATAATTGCGTCGTAACAAGGTATCTTGCTAAGCAAAATGCCATTTCTCACCTTCTTTTAATAGGGTTTACTTCTTGGGCACATTGTGGAAACTTAATCCACTGTGATTGAGAACTTTTTGAGCCATACTACAACAAGCTTTCTTCACGAACAATTTGTTGTTCTTCTTCAGTCCTTTGATTCGCAATGTTTCGAATCCTATTTGCATTGCGTCTTTGTCAGTAAAGATTTGACCGTCTTGGTCGCAGCATGGTATTGTTAATGATAATATCGGCTCAATTATTAGCCTATAGAAACTCGAAACAAACACACCTGTCGACTTCAGAAATTCAAATTGTCAAATTTTCAACTGACATAAAAAAAAATCAAACGGAACGTGATAAAAAGTATCCTGGTTCTAAGCTACCTCCCCACAAATTTTCAGCCAAATCGGTTCAGCCGTTTTCAGTTATAAATAGTGTAACTAACACGACTTTCTTTTATATATATATATATATAGATTTAAATATGTTTAGTTTCATTTTGATTTTTAGTATAATACAATTTATTTATTCTAGAATTCCTCGAGATGTTGTTAGGTTTCATAAACATTAATATTTTTAAAGAAATCCATCAACGTTCTCTAGAGTAACCAGCCATATTTAACCACAGAGTAAGTTTTCTGAAAGCTGTGATTGAAAAATATGAATACGTGAGAATGCACTATATTGGAAAGAAGAAAGATAAAAAAAAGAAATCAAAACGTCAACTATATAATAAATTAAGAATTGAAGTATTATAGTGTAAAAAATTTAGCTATAGTCAACATTGTCAAAAAATGGTTTGACAGTGTACACTTTCAATTGTCAAAGTCTGCGGGCTCATTCCGGTGATTTTTTGTGATATTTAAATAAACTTTATTTAACTAGATAATGCGTTATAATAAAACTTTCAATGTATTAAATACCTTTTAGGTATCGCCTAGTTTCCACCTCGAAAATTATTTATTTTCAGTTGTTCTTCTTGTGACAACGTCAATGTCATGGTGATTGAAATAAGACATCGACAGTGCAGGTTGTTCTTGCAAAGGTTATACAAAGAAGTATAAATTCTAACACGTGTACATAAGTACACACAATTTTTTTTTAATGGATACAGGATAGCAAACGAGCTTGCAGCACCACCCTTCCACTGCCGCATATGACAACTGTGACTGTACCCTTGATAAGAAGATGGTCGCCTCTAAAGAAGTGTAACCGGAAACCACACCTTTCCAACCGGACCATAATTGCTTTAAAAACAATTATTACACGGCAGAAATGGTACTAGGTACCGTGGCGGGCGGTGGTACTGCCCCGGGCGAACTCTATATGGAACCAATTAGTTTTCATATAAAACCTATTTGGTTCCCTATAGGCTCTACCACCTACCAACTACTGTTTTACTTTTACTGTGGCATTTTAATGACATGAGCTATGAGCTGTATTTGATGAATTAAATATATGATTGCGCGGAAAAAACTGACACAGGTCCACCGTCTAAGAGCGCCGACGCGCGACTGAAGTATGACTCGCGATTGGGCTGCCTGGATTTCTCGCGCATTTGATAGATATTTCAACATAGTAATTATTTTAATCATTTTATCTAGATAAAATCTACGACTAGATCTAGACAATCTTACTATCTTTTCATTCATATAAAAATAAAAATTAAACGTTTGTTTTGTAGCTGATAAGATAAATTAAACATTAGAAAAAGGGGTAGCTTTGGGATTTTTTTATATCGAGTAAAGTTAATCTAATTGTGTTACTGAACCCGACTAGATGTTCGACAGATTCTTAAATAAGACATATATTATTTTTAGAATTTTAAATCACTGTTTTTTATGTTTCCCATGGATTCAAAAAACTAGTAAGCGCGGTCTCGGCGGGTCTACAGCGTCTTAAGCAATTATAATTAATTAATTGCGCAAGCCGGAGTACCCGTTTTCGAGCGTATTTTCAACCCTCTGGGAAAATTATAAACATTAGTCCGACAATTTCGGGAGTCGAGACTTTTTTTAGGAAATTTCTTCCCCTTTTTGAATCTTTTTTCAAATTTAAATTTACTCAAATAGTTTTTGAGATATTAACGAAATACCAAACCCCCTTTTTTTCACTTAATTGTTTATAACTGATGATTGATTGATACACATACGAATAGCAAAATTGGTGGAGATGTTGGAAAAGGATATAGTTCAATAAATGTACAAGTTTCCTTTTTTATTTAAAAATATTTATTTATTACCTACGTGGACATACGAGGAGGGATCAAAAAGTAGTGAGTAGTGACTTCGAAGAAGTTTCGTGCCGTGGCATCGGCTGGCAAGGCCTCAATATTTTGGGACTTAGAAGGGATATTGTTGATTGATTACCTGGAGCGTGGAACCACTATTACAGGCCAATATTATGCAGCTTTAATTCCCAAGTTGAGGAATGCTATCAAAGAGAAAAGGAGAGGGAAACTTCGAAGGGGCATGCTGTTTTAACACGACAACGCACCCGCGCACAGGTCGGCAGTTGCGATGGCTGCCATTCAGCAAGCTGGCTTCGAATTGGTTGACCACCCCCCTTATTCACCAGATCTGGCGATTTTTATCTGTTCCCCAAATTGAAAGAATACTTAAGGGGAAATAGGTACGAAGACGATAACGAGGTGATGGATGCCGTGGAGAGCTTTTTGCAGAACCAAGACAAAACTTTTTTTTTAAAGGGATTGAAGCCTTGGAAAAGCGCTGGACTCGATGTGTAGAGAGACTCGGAGACTATGAAGAAAAATAAATTATTAAGTTAAATTTTACTTTTTAATCCATATAGTAGTGGCCCATTGGCGAGGCAGTAGACATGATTCCAGAATATTTAACAATTTTCGCCTATAGCAAAGATTTGAGCAATTTAAAGGTAGATTTTTGGGAGATTCTGGATATCCCTGTATTCCGTATTTATTTACGCCTATTCAGCGTACTTCAGAAAAGGAAGAAATGTATAACCGTAATGTAGTTGAAAGATGCTTTCAAGTATGGAAGCAACGGTTTCGGTGTTTGCTAAAAGGTTTCAAAACAAAGTTGGAAAATACTAAACTATATATTGTTGCATTAGCAGTACTGCACAATATTGCCGTGCACAATCAAGATCTAATTGAGGATGTTGAGGAAAATTATATTGTCTTAGTAACACCAGCAATAGACAACTCCCTCAGAGGGAACTCTGTATGGTCCAAGAGCTGGCATCAATTTTTCGGTAGGTATTAGTAGTAAGGGATGCATTCAAAAATGATTTTGAAGTGAAACTTCTTTAGGCGCATGAGGGTACCCTCATGTAGGGCTCACTCTTATGTAACTTTTCCATTATAATATATGCTTAATATTTAAGTTAATTAAGTACATATGTAAATTCTAGAGATCCCAATAAAACATTCTTATTCTTATTCTTATTTTACATACGCAAAGTGTCACTTTAACTGACACAGCATACTTGGAATTTATATGAAGATATAAATATATATAGTGTTGGTTGGCTGGTCAGATGACGAAGTTAACAGTAGGACACCAGGTCATGAGCATTGCTCAGGGGGCTCATAAAATAACGCGAAAGATGGCAAATGGCAGGATGAGCTCACATCCTTACCTAACTTTGAACGCTACGATAACTTTAGGAGGAGCAGACCACACCATAACGTACAAAGAAGTAGTTGACTTCATGAGACCTCTCGCAGAAAAGTATTCTTTGAAATACACTCCTTTCAACAGGCAGGACAACACACATTGGTTTGGCATTGCCAACCCGTTGGTCAATATCTTATCAGCATTCAAAATGAGGTATGACGAAATAACTTGGGGTGTCAAAAATACCTGTTGCTAAAAGGAATAACATCACAGACTATGTAGACATCACACAATACGGTCTAACCCCAGCCCACCACGTTTTGCTGGAGGGTACCACGTATAAGCCGGAAAGCCGCTCTTTAGGTCCCCTGACTGCGGTGTTGGCAACGTACAAATCAAAGGATCCCTACAGAACTAAATGGGTTGAAGCAATTGTATCTGTTGGTTTGGTGAATAAATCATTTTTCCTTTTTTTTTTCATTTTCAATAAAAAGGGATTTTTTTCCACATACCCAATGCTATTAACCTTTGCAATGGCAAGAGATAGGAGGAAATAGCATCTGCACTGAGCACCTTCGCGGATGTGATACTGATAGCGGGTGCCAGGAATGCCCAAAGAGCATTTTTCCAGAACGGGCGTATTCGCAGGGCGGAGGGCAGTGACATACATCGATTCATTCTATAAACACATGAGTTCAGACACCCCACAGGCACTACAAGGAGGAATGACTCTACATGCTTTGGCTTCTTACTACAGAAGCCTCAAGGTAGATCTACTAGCAAGAAAGGATGATCACAGCATACACGGAACGGTTGATTGGCGAAGAATAGAAACTTTAACTGCAACTGCGCTGTAGTGACACTCTTCCACGCTTCTGGAAGAATCCTTCGCGCTGTTGGATGCTCTCGCCCGCGCCATCCACACCGTAACGCTGAAACCTAGATCTAGACGCGCTTCATAACGTCTCTTTACCCGTCTGTGGCTCGCACACTGCGCAGCCCGTAGCCGCCGCGTGCCACGCGTGTCTCTCCGCGCCGCAAATCGCGTCGCCGGTAGATATTAGGTCTAACTTGGTTTCAAGATGAAGACGTATTTCAGTTGTCTATTTCTTGTAGTGACAATAAATGTACAAAACGCACTATATTTGTATGTATGTATGTATTTATGTATTTTTATATATTTGTATGTATATATTTGTTTATATGTTATTTATGTATTTGTTATGTAGCTCAGTAACTTAATGTGTGTACACAATATTTATACTATCCTCCTGGATCAAGATTTCTCACTCGATAGGTTAGCTGGAAGAGATCTCTTATAGAGATAAGCTCGCCCTTGTAATGTCTTTTCTATAAAATAAGTTGTGTTTTTTTTTTGTGTGTACAATAAATAATTAATATATTTTCCTTTGTCGCTTGCCTTTTTGATGTTTTGGGTCTGGTATCTCCAGTTATAGTATATGCGAAACTGCTTATCAAGCATATAGCAAAGATCTGTGGATTAGTAAGGTGGATTGGGATGATACGCTTCCAGAGGACATAATAAGATCTTTTTGATTGCATTATTATCTGAAATAAAAATACCGCGCTATATTAGTTTTTCTAATAACTGTAGGGTGGACATTGTTGCATTATTTATTATGCAAAAAAAGAACATAATACTAAAAAATACCTAATAAAAAAAGAAGAACAACGGGAAAAGAAAACATCTAAAAATATACAGAGAAAAAGGAAACAAGTATTGTATAGCGCGACGGAAAGCTCTTGAATATGATGATTCTGAGTATAATAATATGGAAGAATTTATTGACAAATGCTTAAAAGAACAACACGAAAATCAGGAAAATATAAATCCCTCGCCAAATACACCATTCGGGCTAGGTGCGCTGCGCTGTTCATGTCCTGTTCCGCCTCAACTTTGATGGATGGTTTTTTAATCTGTCCTGCCTGCACGTGCTTTGACGTTGTGTTGTCTGTAGCAAGCGATACTTCACTATCGGCCGTTGAGCGAACGAAGCACAAACGAAAATCTCTAGAAAACCCCTAATCAATTGGTGGAACGCCAACCGTTTGTGAAATCTGAATTGGAAGATCATCGCGACCATCGAAGACAGACCAGGTATTGTGGTCGTGCCAGTATTTGCCTGATTTGTTGTGGTTGATCTTGTGCGAACAGCGATTAATATCGCTTATAGTCTGACCGTGGTCCATTGCCACGGTCTGTCCCAGTGTATCTGGAAACCATCCGCCCCGGCAGGCGATGCGTATGACACGGTACTTCTGCAGAGTTATTGGCAGATAGCTGCAAATCTCAGCAGAAAAATGAAAACAGAAATTTGAAAAAGATCGAAATCATTACCGAACGCGACGTCTTAATTGAAGTTCTTCAAGTATATAAAGATTATCCATGTTTGTGGGATTCATCTCACGAATTTTATTGTAACCGAGATGCTCGAAAGCATGCATTTGCATTGCTTAAAGAGTGTTACTCTAAATTTGAAAAGGACGCCACCGTTAAACATGTATTAAAAAAACATGTATTAAAGAAAATTACAAAACGAGGGATTTCTGATATCTGATCTGATTCTGGGATCAGAAGTACTGCCATTTGTGCCAGCATTGACATAAATAAATTCATAATTGGCATTGATAATTCCAAGTAAAATTATGCTGAACGTCCCCTTCTAGTTGTAATACAATGATCAAAATTTTGGGGGTTTTTCAATCATAATGTCATCAATGGTAAAATTGCCATTTTCTTTCAAATTGTTTCGCTTTTTGCAACCATTATTGTTCTGTTGCAGATGAATTTAATTGATGCCACAAAAAATCTAATTACTAGCCCTAAATGGTATCAAAGTTTTATCTGATACCATTACAAGAGCCAAATCCATTGTAGAATACTTTAAAAAAAGTTCCAACGCTCAAACAAAGCTAGAATCCACTTTGAAATTAAATTTTAAAATTAAAACAGGAATGCCCAACGCGTTGGAATTCCTGATATGTTAGACGGAATATTAAAGCTATAGGACGCTGTTACCATCACCTTGGCACTGATAAAAGTGACCTCAGCCTACAAAACGTAGATTGGGAAACAATTGGAAGTACTCGTATGGTTGCCATTTTAAAACCATTTTACGAAATAACTGTCAAAATTTGTAGCGAAAAATACGTAACTCTTTCAAAAGTTTTAATTTTTACGCAAATTATGTCAAAGAATATTATCAAAGATCTAGGTTCTAATAACGAACACCCCATCATAATTTGATTTTTAAATAAATTACAAACGGAGATAAAAGCAAGATTCCATGATTTGGAATCAAACTTATTATATGCTGATACAACTATTTTGGATCCAAGATTTAAACGGAAAGGGTTTCGTACAGATAGGCATATGAAAACGCTGTTGAGGGAGAATAAATTTTACGTCTTAGACCCGCGTGCAATACGCTTAAACGTACCAAATGAAGAATGTACCCACATAAATATATGACAATGAAGAATGTATAAGTACACGCCCCACAGCAGAAGTACCGACAGCAGACTAGCAGTATTTGGGCTGAATTTGACAGTGAAATGTTACAGGTGATTCTCAGTCAGAAAACTCTTTCGCAGCTGGTATCAGAGAGGTCAACATATATCTGAATGAAGAGTACCTGCAAAGAAAAGATCCTTTGCAGTGGTGGCATATCTATCCACGTGTATACAGATTAGTATTAAAAAGGTTATGCATCCAGGCTACATCAATATCGTGTGAGAGAGTATTTTCAAGAGCAGGCCTAGGTATTACAAACAGGCGTAAATTACTCAAGGCAACAAAAGTGTCACAGGTGCTATTTCTACACAGTAATAGGTATCTAAAAAAAAATAACAAACCGATAGTCGGTAACAACCGGTGATGTTTTTGAGATACGAAGTCTGTGGGTGCTGACTGGACGAAACGCGATGCGTTCACCGCTTCGCGCCAGCAGCCCCCCCGCTCAGTCAGTCTCGGTAAGACATGGCACGGGTCACACGTAAGGTTCAAGTAAATTCATTTGTAATTGCATAACACTAATTTGTCCAAGTAACGTAACATAAATAATATAAAAGTAAATTCGATTCATTCCGCATAATATCAATTCTATGTAAACTATCCATATATATTTCTTTCCTCGTGTGTGTGTTTCCTTTGTGTGAATGTTAAATATATCCTGTCTAAACTTTCTTGTTTTTTATATTATATTCTCCTGACGGACATAGACACCCCAAACTACCGAGACTCAATAGTGGTGACCCCGACGTGATTTGAACACGCAACCTACTGATTTGATTTTGATTTGATGACAATGGAAATTAAAGGCCTACGTGGAGAAGTGAACAGCATCCGAGGACGACAATCGTTTCGTGGTTTTAGAAGATGGAACCGCTGCAGATCTCGTTCTGGCAGCGCCGGACCAAGGCGCCCAAGCCGATCACCTCAGCACAACAACCGATCACCTCATCGCAGTGACCGTTTATGCTGGTATCATCACAAGTTCCGAAACGAGGCAAGGAAGTGTCAATCGCCGTGCGCCTGGAAACCCAGCTCGGAAAACTAGGAATGGTGCAGACTATTGCGGTGGAAGACTGTACCGTCAATCTAAATGTGAACCATCGCTTGTGTAGCCTGGACTCAAAAACTGGTATGACTTTCCTCATCGACACAGGTGCTAATATATCAGTTGTACCCGTAAGTAAAGTGAGCCGTAAACAATGTCGCGCATGTAATTATAAACTTTTTGCCGCCAATGGCACAGAAATAACTACGTGTGTTAAACTTAGGATTACGCTGTAGCTACAAATGGCCTTTTATTATTTGTAACGTAGATAAACCAATAATCGGAGCAGATTTTCTTAAAACACAAATTAACTGTAGATTTGTTTAATAGAAGATTAATAGACAGTGTAACTGAATTATGCACGAAAGGTACCATCATAAATTTTAATCAACCTTCAATTAAAAGTATACAGAACGATAATCCTTTTCGCGAATTATTAGAACAATTTGTAGATATAACTAAACCTTTTAAGGATAAGATACCTCACACTCTGTTAAGCATCATATAGAAACTACAGGACCGCCGTTACACTCTCGAGCGAGACCTCTCACACCGGAAATGTATCGTAAGGTAAGAGATGAATTCCGTTATGGGGACTCAGCATCATCCATTTCCATGGTAAATATATTGGCGGAAGGAAAAGACTCTAAATTTAAATCTCCGTATAAAATTAAAGACCGCAAAAAACGTGCAAAGAAATTGGAATTAGACAATTTTAATGTTGATTTTATATGTTCAACTATTCAAAATTATCATTTAGAACATCACTAGTTGCCTACCTCGCTGTTAAAAAGAATATTTCAAGAGAAACTTAACTATGGTGGAAGTATTTCGACTCTGCGTACAGTTTTACTAAAGTTGGGATACAAATGGCGAAAAACGGTGGATAACAGACGTGTAATTATAGAGAGGCATGACATTCAAAAGTTACGATTCAGTTACCTGAAAAAATTAAGAAGAAGAATACTATCGATATTTTGATATGGAATCTGAATTTATAATTAACCTTGGAGAGAGCAGCGAATCCGAAAATTCTTCATTTTATTCTTCTTGTAGCGATACACAGTAATATGTCAATAAACATACATTTCACACATTAAGTTTTTATTTTTTATTTTGGTTGAAATAAGTGTTGATTGTATTTTGTACTTCACTGTACCTCTTGTCACGCACACAAAGTCACTGTGTATATACAAGGTTTATTTTATTTTATTTATTTATTTATTTATTTACCCACACATAGCGCCGCGCGCACATATGAGTTGAACTATTTTTATTAGGATTAAAACCCCCAGGGCCATTACAAACACATACTGCCGAAGCGTTTAACCGATGGAAAACCAGTTTCATTAATTACAGAATTGCTTCAGGAGTTTCGAAGTTGCCGGAGTAGCAACAAATAGTTTCGAAGTTGCCGGAGTAGCAACGGAGTAGCAACACTCTGCATCGGAGAGTCGTACAGTGAGATATATTCGACGTTTGAATTAAAAGAAGATAAAACTTATGTAAAAGTCCTGAGTAAATTTGAGGAATACTTTGTTTCCAAGTAAACGTTGTCTACCACAAGATACTAAGGCGGGTCAATAAGTCCGTGACTTTTTGCGAGTTCATATAATCAATATTTCCCGTCTTTTAATTGAAATGGCAACACTGCTCCTGTGATCAGGCAACTGTCAGTTGACTCCTGTCAAAATTTAAACAAGCTGCGTCATTTAGTTTTAGACCAGTGCAGAAGCCTTTAAAAATAATAAAAAGTGAAAAAAAATAATAGTAGAATATAACCTATTAGAAAAGGAGGAGAATATTATAAACATTAAAGGAAAACCGGCGATCTGAGTTCGGGAACGGGAACGGTATTATATTGTATAGTAATTAGAGTCAAGTAATTACGTATACTTAATCGTAAAATTAGTGATGTATTGAGTAGGTACCTAATCGATATTAAAATCGATTAAGCATATTGGAATTTCTACTATAGACATCCGGACACGCGGAAGCTGATTAATCACATACCTAATTGTTTCCAATATCAATATCGATTGGCCATCTGACCCCAAAGTAGGCGCGAGCTTGTACTATGGATGTCAGATACTGATATATTACATACATACGATATTTGTAAATACATTGGTACTTAAATAGATAATATTAACATCCAGACACAGAACAAACAAGTCAGTTAGTCACGCGATTGTTTGTCCTGAGTTAGATTCGAACCCACAACCTGGCGCAACAGGCAGGGTCACTACCGATTGCGCCAACGGGCCCGTCAAATAATGATAATGAATCAAGTCGTTCCACTTGCAGGTTCGTCAGGTAGCTGGTCTTATACGCGGCGACGGTTCCGGTCGAGGAGTGTCTCTCCTCTGCTGGAACTGTGGGGTGGATCCCACAGATGATCCCGAGGTGAGATCTTCTACTGTAAATGTCACCATATCTACTGAACTATCACTATAAGAGACAATGTCATTATAAGTGACAGTTCTCCTTCACATTATATTTTGTTTATGCCACAGATTTAAAAGTATAGTATGGTTTATGGATTCTAGATAGCAAATTCGGAAAAAAACCATCACTCAAACCAAGGCTAAGCTTGATAAATATTATGGGGACTCAGCATCATCCATTTACATGGTAAAGAAGAGGTCTACTGAATTTCGATGTGGCCGTAAAAGCACCGAAATTGCCCAACGTTCTGGACGCCCAGTTCAGGTCTCTACATCCGAAACAATCGAAAAAATTCACGATACGGTTTTTGTTGTAATCATATCAAAATAATTATCTGTTGCTTTGATCTATGATCTGTAATCCAATTCATATCCTATGTGTTTGTCTATGAAGTAAATTCTCCCTCTTTGGTTCGAAGTGCTGCGCAAGCTACACGTTGTTCATTATCCCAGTTAAAAATTAAAGTAAATAACGAATTATAATAGTTTTAGCCGATCGGAGATTGAAAGAGAGAGATTGCGGAAGTCATAGGCATTTCACATGGCTCAGTGGTTTCAATTTTGAATGATCATTTGGGTATGAGAAAGCTTTCCGCATGATGGGTGCCGCGCTTGCTCACAATCGACCACAAACGCAACTGTGTGACAATTTCGCAGGAATGTTTGGCGTTGTTCAACAGCAATACGGACGAGTTTTTGCGCCGTTTCGTAACCGTGGACGAAACGTGGATCCACCTCAACACACTGGAGACCAAACAGCAGTCAAAACAGTGGGTTTCTCGGGGTGGATCGGCGCCAAAGAAGGTAAAGGTGGGTTTGTCAGTCATGGCGACCCTTTTTTGGGATGCACGTGGTATAATTCACATTGACTACCTTCAAAAGGGGAAAACAATCAATGTCGAATATTATACCAAGCTATTGGGTCGATTCAATGAGGAATTGCAAAAAAAAACGACCTCGTTTGGCCAAGAAAAGTTCTTTTCCACCAGGACAATGCAAGTGTGCACACATGTGCAGTTTCCATGGCTAAAATCCATGAATTGGGTTACGAATTGCTCCCTCATCCACCCTATTCTCCAGATTTAGCCCCGAGTGACTATTTCTTGTTCCCAAACTTGAAGAAATGGCTCGGCGGAAAGAGATTTGACTCCAACGACGAAATCATCTCACAAACAAATGTCTAATTTGATGACAAATCATATTTTTCGGAAGGGATAAAAAAATTGGAGAAACGTTGGACTAAGTGTATAGAACTCATAGGGAGACTATGTTGAAAAATAAAATAACTTTTTATCTAAAAACCTGTTTCATTCAAAAAGTCACGGACTTATTGACCCGCCCTCGTATGATGATAACGATCACTGGATTGTACCCATTGTCTAATAACTTGACAAATCATAAAATAATGTTTGCTTGCTTATTAATACATTTATTTCACAAAGCCAAGCATGTATTTCAACATTATTTAAACACAACTTTCAGTACAAAAAATTAGATAAAAGTAACAAGAATGACAGATGACAAAGAAAACCTTTTTAAATCTCTGACACATCTATCATAAAGTTCTTAGGCGCGTACACCCATAAACACCGGTGTGCAAGTCAGTGTGGAGGAAAAGGGAAATTCAAGTGTATAAAGTGCGATGTAGATTTTTTACGGGCTATCACGTGATGGGAATGTAATTTTTTTAGTTTTACTTTAACTTTTTCCAGTAAAATTTGATTTTATAACAACAATTAAATATATTATTAAAGAAATATGTAACACACACTTTGATCAAATAACCTGGTGCTTTGATGAAATGCAAACTTTAACAAATTTTACCTACTATCAAGGAATACCAGATTTAAGTATGATTGATGGAAAAAATCCTCAGCTTATTATAATTGATGATTTAATGAGAGTCAGATGGTCGCATTGTTGATATATGTATTTACAAAAGGAAGTCATCATAGAAAATTTAAGTGTATTTTATATATCACAAAATTTGTTCCACCAAGGTAAAGGTCAAAGGGATATAATAATATCTTTGAATTCAGGTTATACAATTTATTTTAAAAATCCTCGTGATTAAATACAAATTAAATACTTAGAACGACAAGTGTCACCAGAAAATACAAAGTTCATGGAAGATGCTTACAAAGACGCAACGAATGAACCACATAGATATTTACGAGAATCGACAACAGTTCTTGCTTGTGTTTCAGCTGAAGGTCATGTTTTACCTCCTTTAATTGTATTTAAAGGAGCAGCAGTTCAAGCTCGTTGGACATCAGAAAAATCTTATCCAGGTACACTATATGCAGCCACGAAAAATGGTTGGATGGAAGAATCAGTATTTTTCAATTGGCTCTCAGTCTTTTTTCCATATGTTAATAAATTACGAAAAGACCGAAATGAACCGAATCAAAAAGCTTTATTAATCTATGATGGACATGCTAGTCATATAAGTCTAAGAATAATTGAAGAAGCCGAAAAAGCTAACATTATCTTGCTGAAATTTCCAAGCCATTCAACAGACAGGATCCAACCACTTGACAAATGCGTATTTGGACCAGTCAAGAAAGCTTGGGATAAAAAATTTGTTGAAAATGGGATCAAACAAATGGGTTTGGGCTCCAAACCCATTTGTTCAGCGTTAGCCTTCCTGTCCCGAAACTTTGGGGACAGAAAGGCTATCGCGGTCTCAGTTTACTGAATTATTGGCGGAAGTATATAAATTGGCTATGAAAACGGAAAAGATTAAGTCTGGTTTTAGTACCTACAACTGGCTTGTATCCAGTTGACCCATCCAAATTTCCTAAACATCTTTTTAATCCTGAGGACTTACAACTTTACACAGATATTATTAAAGATAAGACTATGGATAACCCAATTATACAATTTAACTATCCTGAAATTCAACAAGAGACAGAGCATATTCTTTCCGAGCAAACAAAAAGAGTAAACGAACCAACAGCTAATATAATTGAAATACCAAACCAAACACTATTTTGCCCTCTACATCTAAAAGCTATAAGAGGTTTCAAGACGATAATAACAATAGTTCTCCTTTGATTAGTCAAATACTTAAACTTATAACTTTAGATACTACAACAGCACATTAAAAGAAAAATAAGCAGTGCTTTTATCAATTCTGTAAAATTAGACGAAGAAATAAAATCACCAAGTAAAGTGCAATTAGAGAACATTTTTAATATTGTTAAGGCATTGAAGAAACCGGTAATATCCGGAGTGAAAGGTGGACGCGAATTACTACACCGAATTTATAAAACGTCCACTTTGCGTCCGCAATGGACGCAAACTATACCTACAGGGAATAATATCGCGTCAATTTTTAATTAATTTCCCTACAATTGATTATTGAAAATAAAATGTACAATAGCTACATTTTTTATTATGACTACAAGTTACGAGTAAATACTTATTCTACTTTGAATGAAATGAGTAATTTCTTTAATTTTTATCTTTTTCTGTTTAAGATGAGTTCTTCAGAGATGAGAAAGAAGAAGGAAAAAAGAACATACACAGAAGAAGATTTAAGGAAAGCGTTGAATGAAATTCGAGAGAAGGAGAAATCGGTAAGACAAATATGCAAAGAATATTCTATTCCCAAGACCACAATATTGGACAAAATCAGTGGGCGCACACCAGATGGAGTACAGAAACCGGGCCCAGAACCTGCGCTAGGAGTAGATGGTGAAAAAAAGTTAGTTCAATGGCTCTTTAACATTTTCAAATGTGGATTTCCAGTGAAAAAACAGGAATTGCTCGATACTGTTCAGAAAGTAATACGAGATAGTGGGTTTAAAATAAAATTTAAAGATGATCGCCCAGATCAAAAATGGTTTGAAGTTTTTGGCCAAAAATAAAGAAATCTCACTTAACCCGGCGAGGCTGTGGTGGGGTGTGACATACCCCACGCATTACTCCAACGATCGTTTTGTTTTAAATTTTTGCTGTAACGGTTTGTCGCGCCACATAGCTGAAGCTAAGGAGCTGCGGGAGGGAATAGTGGCGTGATCGCAGTGTTGCGCTAACCGGCGCCTGAGATATACGTGTGCAAACTCATGTCGGGTACGTAATACCCCGCCACATAGTTGGTGTGTGGTTATTTCGGTAAAATTGAAAATTGTTTTTTTGGTTTATTAGCTTATTATTATTTTTTTGTTTTAGTTTTTGAACGAAAATGAGTTTCGAAAGATATCAAAGGCGTCTTGAGTCCATGCTAGAGGAGGTTTTCCAAGAATGTTCGGACGAATCAAGCTCCGAACCCGAATCTGATCATTGCAGCGAACATAACCTAGGATCTCATACAGAACAGGAGATTAGTGATCGAGAACAAGGGGTCAGTGAACTTCCACTAGATTTTAATGATTCTGACGATGATATCCCGCTGTCAGTTTTGAAAAATCGACGTTGTTCTTCTGTTCAAGTTCCTTATTATAAGTCCAAAGATGGTCAGAAATGGCTCAAAAAACCACCGCCGACTAATGTACGTACTCGCAGCGAGAACATCATTTTCGAACGGCCTGGCGTAAAAGGAATTGCAAAGTTAGCTAAAACGGAAGTTGAATGTTGGAATATTTTTTTTACTGAACAAATGAAAACTTCTGTTTTGACATACACAAATAAAGAAATTATTAACCGGCAAACAAAGTGTAATGATCCAAAAAAAATGTACTATATGAAAGAGACAACAGCTTCGGAATTCGATGCTTTTGTTGGTTTGCTATATATTGCTGGACTCAATAGATCTAATCGCCAGAGCCTCAGAGATTTGTGGAGAACGGATGGTACAGGTGTTGATATTTTTCGCACAACCATGTCCCTACAACGATTTTACTTCTTGCAAAACTGTATACGTTTTGATGATAAATCGACAAGGGACGAGCGAAAGAAAACTGATAACTTAACTCATATCAGAATGCTTTTTGACCAATTTGTTGATTGCTGCCAGCAAGCTTATATTCCTCATGAATATATGACCATTGACGAAATGTTGTTCGCCTTTAGAGGGAAGTGTGGATTTCGTGTATACATTCCGAGCAAACCTGCTAAGTATGGAATAAAAATCCAAGCTCTTGTAGATGCAAAATCTTTCTACACATTCAATTTAGAAGTTTATGCAGGGAAACAACCCAGTGGACCTTATGAACTTAGCAACAAACCGTTTGATCTTGTGGAAAGACTTGTTCAGCCCATATCACAGTCCAACCGCAACCTGACATTCGACAACTGGTTTACTAGTCACGAATTAATGCTACATCTACTGGCTAACCATAGGCTTACATCTACAGGAACAGTTCGAAAGAACAAAAAATGCATTCCGTCCGCTTTATTGAAAACTGGAAAAGAACCAGGAAGCTCATTGTTCTGTTTCCAGAAGGACATTACATTAGTGTCCTACGCCCCGAAAAAGAATAAAGTGGTTATAGCTATGTCCACTTTACACCATGATGATAGAATTGATGAGACCACGGGAGATAAAAAGAAGCCCGAAATTATAACATTTTATAATGGTACAAAAGCAGGAGTAGATGTTGTCGATGAACTCTGCGCTACTTACGATGTTTCGCGTAACAGCAAGCGGTGGCCTATGACCATCTTTTATGGGATACTAAATATAGCTGCTTCAAACGCAAATATTATTTTTCGGGAAAACAAAAATGAAAACATAAAGCGAACAGTTATCCGTAATCTAGGGTTAGCTCTGGTGTATGAACATTTACGATTACGGAAAGACCAAAAAAACATTCCAGTCTATATTCGAAAGAGGATCTGTTCGCAAATTAATGAAGAACCAAGTCGTTCACTCCTGAATAGTACTGGGCGATATACGAGATGTGCTGATTGTCCAAGGAAAAAAGATCGAAAGACAAAGCACTCTTGCTCAACATGTGGGAAGGTCATATGTATAGAGCATGCAATATTTTCCTGCAAAAATTGTTGTGATGATGACCCTAGTTCCTAAGCTGTTGCACGAGGAACTGCCTCTCCCGGATTACACTAGTCTGCGCTCTATAGGCGCAACAGTGACCATGGCCGGTCGAGAGCTTAGGCTGTTTGCGGCCTACCGCCCTCCCGGTCCTCAATTCTATCCGCAGGACGTTGAGAATATTATGTCGAGTAGGCGTGCGTCTGACGCGACCCTGATAGCCGGGGACCTCAATGCCAAACATACGGCTTGGGGCTCCCGAGTGGTCACGCCAGTAGGTCGCCGCCTCTTCGACGACGCGGAGACCAAGGGGTATGAGGTGCTTGGGCCCGAAGCACCCACCCACTTGCCGTCTAACCCCCGCCATTCTCCCGACGTCCTGGACATAGTGTTGTGTAAGAACATACACTGCCCGGTTAATGTGGAGGTGCTGTATGACCTCGACACACAGCACCTTCCCATACTTGTTACGCTTGGCCTTGGGGTAGAGTGTACGAGCCTCCCTCGCCAGACGCGGGTAACCGACTGGCGTGCTTACCAAGCCGCCTTGACCGACTTCCGGTATAGTGAGCCACTCACCACGCCGGGAGGAATAGAGACCGCTGCCCGGGCCATTACGAACGAGATTCGTACGGCCCTGACGGCGGCCACGACCGAAAAACCTCGTGTGTGGGTGCGAGAACCATTGCCTCACTATATCGAGGAGATGAAACGGAAGAAGAGGCGGCTTCATAAGCTATGGGCGGAAACACGCTGCCCCAGGGTCAAGCGTAGGCTGAACGCCCAGGCTGCGAAGGTGTCGGCTGTAGTGGAGGAGCATCGCGGGACCGCGTGGGAGGCGAGAGTCGACCAGGCCAGCGAGTCCGAAGCGTCACTCCACCATCTCAACCGTGCACTTACCCGCGCTAGGCCTGCCGTTAGCCCGCTCTACGATAGGGCGGGCGACCGGCACTTTTCAGCACAAGGCCGGGCGGATGTACTTGCACAGCACCTGAAAGAGCAATTCGCTCCAAACCCCGTCGGCACCGCTGCAGCGGCTGAACACTGCGTGCGTGTGGAGACGCGTGTAGCGGACTTCATCAGTGGCCCGACACCGCAGCCCGAGGGATACGAGTTCATCTCGCCCTCGGAGGCTCGGAAGGTCGCGAGGCGTTTACATAAACGCAAAGCGCCAGGCACTGATGGAGTTTCGAACATGGCGCTGACCATGCTCCCCCAAAGGGCTCTAGTCAGTCTGACTAGACTCTATAACGGCATCCTGCGCACGGGACACTTCCCGGCTGCGTGGAAGGAGGGAAAGGTGATTGTTCTCCCGAAGCCGGGTAAAGATCCACGTTACCCGGTTAACTACCGCCCCATCACGTTGCTGTCCTCACTGGCAAGGTTGTTCGAGAGGCTGGCACTGATTCGCATTCGGCCATTCCTTAAACTAAGGGATGAGCAGTTTGGGTTTCGGGCCGGTCACTCGACAACACTACAGCTGACAAGGGTGCTCCACCACTTGGCTTTCGAGGCCAACTGCGGGCGGCACACGGTTGGTGTCTTTCTCGATATAGAGAAAGCATTCGACCGTGTGTGGCACGCAGGCCTGTTGTACAAGCTGTTGGAGTCGCCCTTGCCAGCGATGCTGGTGTGGTTGATAGCTTCGTATCTGGAGGGGCGGGAGTTCATTGTGTCGGTTGAGGACAGCACCTCTGCCCCCCGTCCCATACGCGCAGGTGTGCCGCAGGGGAGCTGTTTCGCGCCACTCCTATACGCGTACTACACTAACGACATCCCCACTCTCGACGGGCACCTCGCGGAGTGGGAACGTGATGTAGTCCTCGCTTTGTTCGCTGACGACAGCGCGTTCTTCGCATCGTCGCGTGATCCGGAACTGGCGGTCAGAAGAATGCAGCGCTTGCTTGACCGCTTGTCAGACTGGCTGTATAAGTGGAGGATCGCCGTCAACGCCGGAAAGACGGTCCCAATACTTTTCAGCCGGAAGCGTAAAATGCCGACGCCGCTGCGTCTGCATGGAGAAGATCTAGCGTGGCAGCAGACCGTTCGGTATCTGGGATGTCACATGGATCGTAAACTCACGATGAGTGCCATGGTGGTGCATGCGCACCGCCAGGCACGAGCCGCGAGAGCGATGCTCCGGCCCGTGTTGACATCCCGATTACCACTGCGCACTAAACTTGGCATATACAAGTGCTATATCCGATCTAGGCTTACGTACGCGGCGCCAGCATGGTATGCTCTGGCGGCGGCCACGCAGCGCAAGCGTCTTCAGGCCCAGCAAAACCTCGCCCTGCGAGAAATCACAGGAGCGGGGCGCTACGTCCGGAACGCGGTGATTGCGCGCGACTGCAGGCTGGAGTCGCTAGATGAGTTTGTGATCCGGTTGGCGCGTGTTATGTATAACCGCGCCGACAATGGGCCACATCCTCATCTAAGGGGGATAGCGCCGCTGCACGCGCGCCCCCCTGAAGGCCGACCGCTCCCTAGAGAGCTGTTGGACCTTCTTCCCCCCGACCATCTGGGGGGAACTAGCGACTAACGGCTAGTAGAACCGCGCGCGCGTACCGCGTGCGCGACGATCGACTGGCTCCCACGCTCAACAGCGGGGAAGTCACCGACGGGGTTTACCCCTGGAGCAATTGCCCGGATAGAGGGGATCTCCCCTAACTCCGAATTCCCTCAGCGCAGGAGCGCCTACGGCGCCGCGTGAGAGGAGGAAAGGTCTGTCTGTCCAAAGTATTATGATAGTTTTTTTATTTCTAATTCTAAGACTAATGTTTTGTTCTTAATTTAGTAGTTGTTGTTTAAAGTAAAATTTTGTTTTTGTTAATTTTAGAGGTTTATGAAGATAATGCCTATTTGTGTTTAAAAAAAACTCAGTCTCTTTTATTTTCCTAAATAATACTAAAAAAATTATTAAAATATTAAAGTTTTTTCATTAAAAGCTGTTTATTGTTTATATTAATATCACAAAACATAAGATTAGAACTCAATTTCTAGATATTATGATATTTATGGCCAATTTAATAAGTGGGTATGTCAAACCCCACCACATACTCATTGTTACATTTTGCCACCACAGCCTCGCCGGGTTAAAAATGCGGAGGGAATTAATAAAGCAAGAGCCCAAGTCACAGAGGAGTCAATCAGATTGTGGTTTAAAGAATTAGATGAATATTTGGACAATATACAGCAAAAAGATATTTTGAGTGATCCGAAAAGAATCAATGGGGACGAAAGTGGTTTTGCTCTTCGTCCAAAGACAGGAAAAGTTTTAGGCCCAAGAGGATTCAAAAACTTACACCAAATAAAACCAAGTAACGAAAAAGAAAACATAACAGTATTATTAACATTTAATGCGAATGGAGATCACCTTGTATTGTGTTTCCTTACATTAGACCACCAAAAGCTGTAGTGAATAGTATGCCGCAAGATTGGTGCTTAGGCAGATCAGAGACCGGTTGGATGAGAGAAGTATTCTTTGAATACATCACCAACAACTTTCACAACTGGATAGTGGAAAATAACGTTAAAAAACCTGTACTTCTGCTGGTAGATGGGCATAAATCGCATATGTCCTTAACACTAAGTACGATATGAGAACAAATGCAAATTATTTTGTATGCCCTTAAGCCCAACACTACCCATATTTTACAGCCAGCTGACGTTAGCGTATTTGCACCGCTAAAAACATATTGGAAATATACAGTCCGCACATTCCTATCAAATCCAGAAAATTATAACTCTACCGTCACAAAAACAAACTTTTGCGCAATGTTAAATGATGCATTATAACATCTTAACATGTCCGACAACATCAAAAATGGGTTTAAGCGATGTGGTCTATACCCATTCGATGCAAATAGTCCAGATTACACTAAATGTTTGTCTTTTTAAAAAATTGGCTCTAGTTTGTTTAACTATTCCCAATTTCTTGTTTTTATATTGACAGAAGCTCCAAAGCAGAGTATGCATGTTATAAACCTTAATTTTAAAATATAGGCAATAAACAACTTGTTGCACCTAGTGTACAATATAGAAACAGGGAAATCTGTCTCTGGTCTCCATCATGCCTTTGAGTTCATCAGACTATGAGTTTATTATACTCAAAAATGTTCATTAGAATTAAAAAAACAGGACAGCTGTTTCTAAACAGGAAAAGAAAGAAATATAGATTTTATTTATATAAGACAAAGATTAAAAAACACAAGATTTATGATTATACTGGTTTTAAGGTGCAAAATGAAAGTAATTTGTAACAAATTATCACTTTGAAAGATTGATACACAACACAATACAATATTTAGGTACAACAAAAATCAAATCTATGAAAAATAGTAATTAATTTAAGTGATCCAGAAAATAAAATTAGGTTTTTGACAAGGATGGTTATAAAAAGGACACAAACGTAGTTCCTCCATGTTAAGCTAGATACGAGTATATTGCTTTCCAAACACTTGAGCACAATAAGTCCTATGCAGAACGACATCCATCATTATGTACCATTAATTAAACACGTCACTTCGCTTACCTACAAATATATTATACCTGCACAACGCATTTGTCATCACATCACTTTTCGGCTTTGTTTTTGGTTTTAGGCTAGGGGCGTAGGGCGTCTGCTCTGCCACCCTTTCAAAGCAATTTATTAAAAGATCGAAACGAAAAGAAAGCTTCGCTAAGCGGAAAAGACCGGACGACAAAACTACTACTTACTTTATATAAATTAGTGTAAAATATAGTAGTACTATTTCCCAATCCAAAAACATTAAATCCACTAAATTGAAAAGAAAAGCAAAAAACTAAGACCTGAACACAAACGAAAAACAAAATAATGATGTAGAATATACTGTCACGGCTGTTAATCTTCATTGAAATTGTTTGGGCCTTATGTCTATGGGTCGAGAATAGAATCCGACGTATTCTTTTTTTTTAATTCAATTTGGCCGTCTCCCGTCAAATTTTCGAAGTAACATTTGACACAGCCACAGAGTACTTTGTTATATACAGAAAGACACAGCTTTATTTTGAAGTTTAATTTAGCTAGCTACCATTTGACACAGCCACAGAGTACTTTGTTATATACAGAAAGACACAGCTTTAGTTTGAAGTTTAATTTAGCTAGCTACTAATATATTAATCTGTGGTTTCATTAATCATTATTTTGATCGAGTGAATTTATGTTAAGTTGATTTTTATCCGAGCTTATCCTCTCAGCTAAACCAGTAATTCGTTGTACCTTGTTGTATTTATCACCATGTACAACAAGTGTTGTAAGAGAAACCTTTGCGATTAAACGACAGGACGTTAAAATGCATCAGTTTCCCAAATCTAAGATAGGACTCCAAAAGTGGTTACAGTGCATTGGTAGTGTTCACCTTCGTAGCCGTAGTTTGCAGACTTCGGAAGATGTTTGTGTGTCACAAGCATTTTGAAACGAGGTTCATTATAACCACGTCTCGTTTGCGTTATGGTGCATACGGTGCATACCCAACACTATTTTCGGAAAATGAGATAGAAAGCGGCGTACCAGCAGTAGTTTCCGAGACCAAAAGTAAGTAAATATTAAAATCCTGAAATTTTCCTTCCTGAAAAACAAGTAACAATTATTTTTATATACCTAATTATTTATATCTATATATATAAAAGGAGAAGGTGACTGACTGACTGACTGACTGACTGACTGATATATCAACGCAGGGCCTAAACTATAAGGGTTAGAAACTTGAAATTTTGCACAGGGGTTCCTTTTATAACGTAGGGGAGCACTAAGAAAGGATGTATGAAAATTTTACCGTTTTTGAAGTTAGTGAATGTCTAATTCCACGCGAGCGAAGCTGCGGGCGTCCACTAGTTATTTTATAAGCCTGGTATAGATATTTTATAATTTAGTGTTAATTAAGTGAATACCAAAACGATATCTGTATAATACCTACTTCATTAGGTCAGTAATTAAATAGTAGAGACCAGATTATATGCAACATTAAATATCTTGAAATATGCATGCAAATATGATATTATGTTAGAAATGTGTATGAAAAATGTCAATATATGCAACTCTGAATTTACCTATCTACCTTACGCTACCCTGTATATAATCTGATTAGACTTTAAAAGATAATTTAAAAAAAATATTTTTGCTTAAAGTAGACATAAAAATACCAAAGTTGCAGATCCCTCATCAACGCGTATACACAAATTTTAATATAATTATACAATTAACATAGCATTATTCATTTTTATTTTCAGTGGACATATACACTGAGCACTGCTATTCCAAAAAGGAACTACATGAAGACCATTCATACCAGGGTTGTTGCGAATATCAGCATCAGCATCAGCATCAGCTGATTATCAGCATTGATTTCAACATCAGCATCAGCATCAGCATCCGCATTAATCGATGCTGATTTTATTGCTGATATTCCAGTCGTGACATGACCGTTGAAGGCGGGGCTTAGCTATGACGGCGTGGGTTTTTGACCAATTAAAGGTCGTAAAATTGTCAGTCGTTCTTCGAGCGAACTTCACTTGTTCGTTCGAATGTTAGTAAACGTACACAAATTTGACTCATTTTAACGCATTTTTTCACAGTATTAATATAATTTCCCTTTTATTTAAAATGCCTAAGGTAAAGTCACCTAATTCCGCGGTATTTTCACGATAACTAGAAAGAACATAAAATATTAACCATTTATATTTCCTTTCTGTTGTAATTAATAGTTTTATCCAAAGTATTAGTTATCTTATTTTTGAAATATGTTCAATGTTTCACAATAAAAGTTGATTAAAAATGTAAAATTAAATAAAAACGAGAAAAAGTGCGAAGCGCCTAATTCCGAGGTAAAACTCCTAATTCCGAGGCATTTGGGTCCTAATTCCGAGTGTACAAAATACAAAGGAAAAGGTGGGTGAGAATGTCATGTCAATTCAAAAGTCAATCTATCTATAAAAATCTATTTATTTCAGTCTGTTCTTTGTGATGATTAATAAAATGGTCACGGTTTTTAATTGTAAATAAAATCACATAACTTATAAGAACGTAATATAAAAAATATCAAAATCAACATAGAAATTACCAACAATAATTATCACATAAGATTATTTAAGTTACTAAAACCTTACATAATATGTTTCCTAATAAGCTGTGTAAAATACTGAACACTCACACTCTCTATTTAACGTATACCGATACCGCGGACTTAGGGTTTCATATAACCTTATTCCGACTTAAATACATCGGAATAGCTTTTTAATTACTAAATCAAGTTTTCTAATTCTGAGTACTAAAAAGTAATACATTTTTTCATATTAAATAAATCAACTCAAAATTGATTGCATTAGATCAGATCTAAAATCTTAAGAACGTAATCATAAAACTGCTTTCGAAATTTGAAAAATATGTGACATTTATGAAATCATTTTTCCGTGGTATGCCTCGGTAATTAGGAACTACCTAAAATATTTGGAATCTAATGCCGCGGTATTTTAAAATCTCATTTTCTCCTCAATTAGTAAATAAAATACTAAAATGATAAGTATTTTCAATACAAAATATATCCCTTCAAATATTTTAACCAAAACAAACACTCGCACAGTGTAAAACTACAATGTAAAACACTATTTAGAAAAACGTATAATTCACGTGCGTAAGGTCCAGAATGTATGAAGCAAGCATTCGAGTCGGCTGCTTGCGAAAAACTTATCGTTTATTTTAAAATGTTCTCATACTAAAGCAATTTTTTGCATGTACAAATATGAAGAGATAAATTATTTATTGAATAATGTTAGTTGCAAGCAAAATGAACTTGTAATTTGGCCGAAAACACGGATTTTGTAAATACCTCGGAATATGGTGCCACTTTTGGAACCCCGCGGAATTAGGTGACTTTACCTTAATAAAGTTATCACTTTTACCAACAACTTCATAGTTTCAATTTCATGTTTCAATAAAATCAGCATCAGCATCAGCATCAGCTGATATTAATTTAAAAAATCAGCATCAGCATCAGCATCAGCTGATATTGAAAAAACCTACATCAGCAACAACCCTGATTCATACTATAAGTCTGCCGGTAAGTTATAGTACTAATATCTTTTAAATAGTAAGGCTTATGCTGACTAAATAGAGATTGTGAACATCACGATTTATGTGCCGAGTCCTTTCAACTCAATACATAAATCACAAAGCTGAACTCATTACGATGGAACTATTTTCAACAGGACTTGACACCAAACCAGTTTTGGGAACATAGCAAGCGGGGAAACAATATTGTAGCTAGTTATTTTTTTACTTTTGTGTACAGAGTGGTACTCAAGTTGTTTTATCATTTCAGTAGTAATACTTACATCAGCAAGACATCAGAAATTTATTTAGTATGTGTTTAGTTTAGAAAAAAATAAATACAATGGAATCAGCATTATCAGCAATATTACTTTTGGATTAAAAATACTTTCATGTAAGGTTTGCTGTTCCCCATGATTGACCGTGCTATGTTAGCTGGTTCTGGTTGTTTCTGGCGGGTCGCTGAAAAACTTAAGAAAAACCCTTTTTAAGTTTTTTACCTGTGATGTAACATGCATTACTTGACTTTTTATTTCATCCATAAACCTATCCTTTTCATTTCAGATTTGGCGCATGAAAATCGTTACAAAATATAGTTTTGCAACAAATGCAACAAAATCATTAAAAAAGTATGACAAGAAGAAATTAATAATAATAAAAATATATAATAATGAATTTTTGTTTTATTTAAAAATTTCTTTAATGAATAAACTAGGTGTATGCCAAGTATTCCTACCAATTAGTAGGAATACTGGGAATAAACCATTAAACAATATAGGTTAAGGTGCTTCGTACAAATTGGCTGTTAAATACTGCTCCTTTGCCTGTATATCCCATTAGTAATTTAAAAAAAAAGAACTGTCAAAGTCTATTCCAGGCATTCCTGGCTAGTTTGAATGTAGGGAAGTGGGTCGTCTGATACGTAGTATCCCTTAATAGTTTGTGAATACTGTTATCAATCTTGCAGAAAGTGACGGGGACGGGACGGATGAGAAATAAATGAGAAATGAGAATGAATAGAACGAACGATTATAAATTTAATTAATCATGGATGACTGACGTAACGGAAGTCTATTGTAGTAGCGTCATTGTTTTTTTTTGGGATTTTATATAATAGCGTCAGCGTCGTTCGGAGAGTCCACAGATTATTTATAGATAGATACTACGTAATAACACATAAAGGGCCCCACACAAAGCCCTGCAAGCAGGTTGCGTCCACAGACTAGGTAGAGATATTATGTTCTGTGGTAGAGATCTTGCGTCGTTTGAGTCACGCCATTATTTGAAAGAATTACAACCTGATGACTTTATGATCTCTATAAGAATGAATGAGTCACAGTTTGAAGATTTATTGACAATGGTGAACCCAAAAATTGAAAAAAAGAATATATTGATGAGAGATGCTGTAACTAAAAAAGCAATTAAAAAATCGGCTCTGCAAGCACACACACGATACGATTGGCAGGGGCACTGCAAGCAGGCCTGCCTGAGATCTTGCGCCGTTTGAGTCACGCCATTATATTGAAAGAATTACAACCTGATGACTTTATGAACTTTTTAAGAATGAATGAGTCACAGTTTTAAGATATATTGACAATGGTGACACCATTAATTGAAAAAAAGAATATATTGATGAGAGATACTCTGTTATTTTTGCAGTGCAGTGCCCCTGCCAATCGTATCGTGTGTGTGCTTGCAGGGCCGATTTTTTAATTGCTTAACCTGCCGCTGGGCGGCAGGGTCATCCTGCCAGCCCGACGCACGATCTCCCCACTCCAAACCCTGCAAGCAGGGCAATGTGTGGTACGGTCGGACCGATTTTGTTTCAATTACAGATTGATAAGTATAGTATATAATAATACTAGCTTTTACCCGCGGCTCCGCCCGCGTGGTCAAAGGGGATTAACAATTAGTTGTTTATCATATTTGTGGTGGATGAATAATGACAGTTAAAGATACTTAGAGGAACCAGAGGTAATGCTGACCGCAGATAAAGGGTACCTACGTAAGGTACGCCATCTATTAACAACATCCGGAACTTAATATCTAGCAAATAACAAAACATCAATATCTTCCCACGGGGATGTTTTACCGCGGTAAAAAGTAGCCTACGTCACTCTCCACCCTCCTCACTATCTCCACACACAAAAACCATACCATTCGTTGCGACGTGAAAGCCGGACAAACAAACAAACAAACACACTTTCACATTTATAATATATTAGTATGGATGGTGTATATCTAATCTGTGGTTTCTACTTTTCAGCAATAAATGTTTGGTTTTCTTCGTACGCCGTCTTAGTTTGTTTTCATTTTGTTGTACTATGTATTGTTTGTGCAATAATTTTAAAGGATAGTTACCTATATTAATGTTACAGTATTTCTCATCAATATATTCTTTTTTTCAATGAATGGTGTCACCATTGTCAATAAATCTTCAAACTGTGACTCATTCATTCTTAAAAAGTTCATAAAGTTATCAGGTTGTAATTTTCAATTTAATGGCGTGACCCAAACGACGCAAGATCTCTACCACAGAATATAATATCTCTACCTAGTCTGTTGACGCAACCTGCTTGCAGGGCTTTGTGTGGTAACATTCTCTGCGGCAGGCCCTGCAAGCAGGGCTTTGTGTGGGGCACTTACGGCAGGCTGCTCCTGCAAAAACTTGTAGAACCGGTCGAGTCCATCCGTTTATCTGGGCTGATCTGCGGCGCTATTGGCCTGGGGGTCATTACTGTACGCTGCAAGCTCGGTAGACCCCATGGTCTTGTCCTCAGCTAGTTCTCCACCGTCAAGTCAACGTCAAGTTAAATGACAAGTTACGTCAAGTTAAGTTATGACGACTGACGTGTAGGTTTTACGTAGGTATTTCGAAACGTCGGCAAAATCAAATCTTTTATTACTTATTATTCGCATTATTAACAGGTTTAATTCGTTCGGCTGTTTTATCTCAACTCCACGTATTGCTTACGCCAGGTGAATTTGTTTATAACACGTAACTGAAAGTGCGTGCGTTATAGCTTATGAATCCCTTTTATTTAATAGTTTTTGTATTGAAAGTTATTATTGCTTGGTTTTAAATGCTGTTTATGTTTTGTACTTAATATTGACTATATTGTTGTTGTTTTTAGGTGAAAGATGCATTGGTTAATCCCTTTTACGGTGCTCCTGCAATTGTCTCTATGTCAGCAATACCAGCAAAAAGTAGCGCCAGGTGTACCACCTCAGAACTATCAGGTAAGGTTAATTTAGTCCAAAACATAATAATATTTTCACAACTCTATTTCCTCGAAGGGGTAAGCGTCGTGAGGAAACCCGCATGCTTGAGGATTCTCCATAAAGTTGTCATAGGCATTTGAATTATGCCTTACCTTAGTCCGAAGTGGTGAATTAGAGCCTAACCCATTTCATGGGGAGACCCAAACCCCACGGTAGAACAAATAAAGGGCTGTGAAATTTGCCAATTTGCACTTGGCTAGCGAGGTAGATGGCCATTGTCTGCTCTTGCCCCTTTCCGAGTGAGTGGGACTGAAAGATTTTTTATGGTTATTTTTAAAAGCTTTTATTTAACTTCACTCGTATGTATGTATGTCCTGGAATCTTGCAATCAATATTTCACCCACTTCCACTGTAGCTATCGAGCTGAAATTTGGCACACATATTTGGTTCTGATGACAATGCATGAAAATAAAAAAAAAAGTTTTAAAAAGATTATTTAAAAAAAAAAAAAATTTTTAACGGTATAATTATTTCCTTTCAGAACTACCAACAACCTCCGCCTCCACCGCCCCCTCAACAAGTATGAACAGATTTTAACCAATTAATAACTGCTATAACTCAATGATATCGACAGGATGGGTCCTGACCTATCCTTGGCTGAACATTTTACATGTTTCTCATACTTCTCATACAAGCATAATGTAGCAGTGTCTCATACAACTCATAATTGCTGTAGTCTAAGATGTATGGTACAGAATACAGAATAGCAGTTACCATAGTAATATTATTGCTTTAAAATGCATTTAAATAAGTAACAATAAAAATAAATGTATGCTTACTTACCAATGATATGATATTCCAAGAAACCTTTGCAGTTAAATTGTTGCAGCCTCTTAATACTATACTAGATTTTACAACTACACACTCTCTTTTGTATTGACAACACAAAATCTATACTTATAACATTACAATAACAGCAGCAGTACCAGCCGCCCCCACCGCAGCAGCAGCAGTACCAGCCTCCGCCGCAGCAACAGCAGCAATACCAGCCTCCACCGCAGCAGCAACAGCAGATGCCGCCGCAGCAACAGCAGATGCCGCCGCAGCAACAGCAGATGCCGCCGCAGCAACAGCAGATGCCGCCGCAGCAACAACAGATGCCACCGCAGCAAGGTGGTCACGGCGGACACAGCCATCAAGGTGGTAGGTTAAAATTCTCTATTTGGTAGATTAGCAGCAGTACCAGCAATAAGATATGAGATACTTTACAAAAAAGGGAGATTCAATGCTTGACTGTTTGTATTTTTTTAAATACATATATATGCACTTCGATATTTTCGTTGTTTATTGATAAAATTTGATGATTCTATAAGTATTTTGTAGAACATACATGGTCCCATATAAATTTCATTAAAAAATTCTACTCCTAAGAGTGTTATACAAGCGTAATAAGGGTAGCAATGTTAGTAATAGTTGTGTTAATTGCCCTGTAATTGCAGTCATTGTCTATGGATTTTCATGATTCTTCTTTAATTTGAAAGATCTCAGTCAGAAGTTGGCCACTTTCATGTTGATATAAAATAAACTGCCAGTCTGACTGAAAAATATGACGTGAATAAATGAATTGATCCGCATTGGAGCAGTAGTCGGTTTTTTGATATTTCAATATTAAAGTAAAAAAAATTGTGAGCCGTCACGGGACGCCTGGCAGATGTGAAACATCGAAATTATTTTGTACAAGTAATATGCACAAAAGTACAGATTATGACAGGAACTAAAACATAGACCTAAGAAAAATAAAACAAAAATTTAATTATTATATTTTACTAGTGGACGCCCGCAGCTTCGCTCGCGTAGAATTAGACCCATTAACGACGTCTACCCGCCTAACGACTTCAAAAACGGCAAATTTTCATACTAACTTTGCACCCCCGTTTTACCCCCTTAGGGGGTGAATTTTCAAAAATCCTTTCTTAGTGCTCCCCTAAGTTATAAAAGGAACCCCTGTGCAAAATTTCAAGTTTCTAGCCCTTATGGTTTAGGCCCTGCGTTGATATGTCAGTCAGTCAGTCAGTCAGTCAGTCACCTTCTCCTTTTATATATATAGATTAATAAAATAATTTTCGATCGTCATTTGTCGGAACTGTATAATATATTCCATATTCTCCACGCTCGCCACGCTCGCCACGCCACAAATTTGGTTTGCCCTCCGCCTAAAGATGTTTCACATCAAAAGTTTTAAGTTTCAATAAAAAGCATTTTTTTATTTTATTTATTTAATATTTATGCACATACACGATAAGACATACAAAACACAATATTACATGAAATTATGCACAAAGGAACTGCTTATTTCCTGTAGAAATTTCTTCCAGCAGCCCTGTGAATGGAGACGTGCAAATAGATGGCAGATGTATGTACACTGCTATGATGGCTTATTATAAAATAAAGAATGATGATAGTTTGGAGGGTGATTTGTCTCTGCCTTCACAATAATCTAGTTAGAATAACCTAATCTATATTCTTGTTTATTTGTCTTGTGTTACTGAGTTTTTTACATTCGAAATGCTTTCTGTTTCAGTTTTGAATAAAAACCTTTGGATTTGACTTCAGATTTTGTGAAATTTTCGAGCGCATTTAACATAACATTATCTACACTTTTTTATACTTCATATATTGTACATAAACTTATTTCTAAAACAAATAACGTCATAACGTTCATAATAATATACCTCGGTACTGTGTTTCTGTTGTGTATTTAAGTGTACCTATGAGTTAATGCAATGTTTTTTCTTCTTCTCAGATCCCCAACTCTTAAACCCAGTTAACATTGCACAGGAAAGAGAGTGAGTTATATATTTTCATGTTACTATCGCAATCGCTTTACTTATAATTACTAACTGGACCATGGGACTGGGAGTACCGAGGAGGGACACTTGCCCTCCCTGGACTTTGAATGCCACCATTTGATCCGAGGGCCTCTTGGTGTGTCAAATAACAACATACAATAAATTATACTACCTAATATAGGTACCTTATACAAGCGGTGACAGCCCAGTGGCTATCAAACTTGCCTCTCACTTGAGCGGCCCCGGTTCAAACCCCAGCGGCATGCACCAATGACTTTTCTGTTATATGCTATTTAAGAAATAAAATGTCACTTGCTTTAATGGTGAAGGACACATCGTGAGGAAACCTGCATGCCTGAGATTTCTTCATAATGTTCTAGAAGGAAAATTGTATCCTGAAATAATAGTTCTTTTTTTAATCTGTAATTGACCACCGATCAATTTTTAATTCATAGTTGAAGTTACGGGCTTACTCACGTGTGATTTAAGTCGAAAATAGTCCGACTAGTTTCGATCTATTACGATGATCATCTTCAGGAGTGAAGTGAGTGTGACTTAAATCACACGTTAGTAAGCCGGTAACTTCCACTATGAATATAGACACTCACGAATCGTTCAGTAATTAAACAATTTTTATTTGATTGATAGCTATCTCGGGTTATGATCAGCCGAACTGCGGGTGAAGCTACAATTTGATTAGTGGCTCTTTGGTGGAGCTTGTCGTTGATTAAAGGCTATAGGTACTTTCTATGGGTGATATTATAATATTTTAAACCATCCAATGATGATAGAGGTAATTTGTAGAATCGATGCAAACCTTTAAAAAAAATCTTTTTTTTATCTATATCTATATATATAAAAGGAGAAGGTGACTGACTGACTGACTGACATATCAACGCAGGGCCTAAACTATAAGGGTTAGAAACTTGAAATTTTGCACAGGGGTTCCTTTTATAACGTAGGGGAGCACTAAGAAAGGATTTTTGAAAATTCACCCCCTAAGGGGGTAAAACGGGGGTGCAAAGTTAGTATGAAACTTTGCCGTTTTCGAAGTCAAGTGGGCAACCCGAACGGGCAGACGTCGTTAGTGGGTCTAATTATACGCGAGCGAAGCTGCGGGCGTCCACTAGTTTAACATGTGTACCATTCTCATTTCAGCCACATCCAAGAGCACATCGAAGTACCAATAGACACGTCAAAGATGTCAGAACAAGAACTTCAGTTCCACTACTTTAAAATGCACGACGCTGACAACAACAATAAGTTGGATGGATGCGAACTCATAAAGTCTCTTATCCACTGGCACGGTAAGTTTTTCAAAGAAGTTGTATTGTGTTAGTAGTTAGTACATCAAAAGCTGTACTAAAATGGCATTCGATCTTGTTACAGTTGTCACACTGACATGTTTAAGCTATTCGAGTGTGTTATGGTTGTCAATTGCGTAAAATTTTTCACTATGTTTGGCAGCTAAATCTTACGAATGTTAATGGCGAAGCGACCAATTTTCTATTGATCTGTCATAGTGTTGACATTAGTTTCATTTCATCAACAAATTTTACACAATTGTCTGGTGTGTGCGCGTCTGAGTGTGTATGCGAGTGAGGTGGTTTACCTGCCCTGTTCACTTTAATGGTGTCTTCTTTTCTTTTCACTAACCAACTATTTAATTAATTTTTCTCCAATTTTTCTCTATAGCAATAAATATTTCTTATTTCCTATACGTAATAAAATACATACATACAGTAGGTATCAAGTATTTATGTATTCGGTTAAAAGATGTACCCGATCCACATCTATCTATATATATAAAAGGAGGAGCTGACTGATTGACTGACTGACTGACTGACATATCAACGCAGGGCCTAAACTATAAGGGTTAGAAACTTGAAATTTTGCACAGGGGTTCCTTTTATAACGTAGGGGAGCACTAAGAAAGGATTTTTGAAAATTCATCCCCTAAGGAGGTAAAACGGGGGTGCAAAGTTAGTATGAAACTTTGCCGTTTTTGAAGTCAAGTGGGCAACCCGAACGCGGGCAGACGTCGTTAATGGGTCTAATTCTACGCGAGCGAAGCTGCGGGCGTCCACTAGTCGAAAATAAATCGTAAATTGCAGTTGATTGACGTTATATTAAGCGTAGCGAACGTTAGGTTTGAGCCGATCTGATTACCCTACTGTACTTTACACATAGATTTAACTAACCCCTTTACTCATAACAAAATAATGTAGGTACATTATTTAATTATTTTAATAGGTAAATTAAAGTGCATATCACTTTCTTTCGAATTCCGGATTGAGATTGAATAAAGTACAACAATAAGTATATTATTATGGCTAAAATATATAAATAGTATTTTTGTGAATAACACTTAAAAACATAAATAGTTTTCGCGCTAAAATATGCCACCAACGGATTTTATTTAGTCTGTGACGTCATTAAAAATGGACGACAGTAAAGTTCTAAACGACAAGTGTCGATTAATTTTGGTATCCTTTTTTTTTACTTATTCCCCGTTGGGGAATGGACTCGAACATCTTGTGCATTTTTTTAAATTCTTGTTCGCAATTCTTTATTTAAAAACACTTTTTTTTTCTTTTGCTTGTTTTCTATTTTTTTAAACCTCATCATTATTCATTAATAAGATATGTGAGCTCATGATCTTATTTATTTACTTATAATTTTTAAAAGGGATTCCCTTCTAAGTACCTTTCACCTTTTTAGCCTGTATACAATGTTTTATAATTTCATTTGATTTATTTATTTAATTTTATGATGTGTGTACGATTGGTAAGTTTATGTGTGAAATATTGTGCGGGAGTGTGTGTGTTGATTTGTTGACTCTGTGGCAAAGTGGTCAGCTCCTGGGTTCGATTCCCGGGTGGAGCTGATATAAATTTGGGTATAAATATTGGTATGGGTTCGTGCCATGAATTTTATATGTTGTGTTATTTGTTTGCAACCATTGATATATCAAGTAATAAGAGGTAGTTAACGTCATAGTATTCAGTGTTGCCAAAAGTAATAAGAGGTATGTTGTTCACTTCATAGTATTCAGTGGCCAAATGGCACATTTCACTGGCATTGACGGGAAACTGAGAAAAGTGGTCTACTTGTATTCGATTCACTTAATACATTGATAAATTTCAAGTCTAAGCTAGAGTTTGCCGGTTCGATCCCCTGTTCAGGCAAAGTTCTATTGAGATATTCTAACTTGAAATTCTCAGTATTAGTTCAGAATCTGGAAATTTTAATATGCCTGGTGTATTGCAGTAGGCTTCACACTTATAATGAACCTAAACATTACTGGTAATAAGTGGTTACTACACAACTCTATTGTTATATGAACGAAGCAAATTGTACTTAAATAGCTATCTTTATTTACGTGATAAACCAATGGTTTTGGGAAATGTTTATTTTTGTTGTATTTGATGTTTGTCGTTTTATGTTTTGTTGTAATATGTGTGTGTTGGGTTCAATAGAGCAAGGACACAAACAAGAACAGACGCAGCCGGGGTCGCCTCCTGTGGGAGAGAAGATATTCCAGGATGAAGAGTTAATTAACCTTATTGATCCCATATTAAACATGGACGATCACAACAGAGACGGTTATATAGATTACCCCGAGTTCATCCAGGCTCAACAAAAAAATCAGAATAAGGATGGCAATTAATATGATAAATTTATTGTTTGAAGGTTTAATGTGTTTAGTAGTTTTTGATAGTAAACAAGTATGTGTAATAGGTGGTAGAGCCTATAAGACACTAAATAGGTTTTATATGAAACCTATTTAGTTCCTTATAGCGTTCGCTTGGAGCATTTTTAACGGTACCTAGTACCATTTCTACCGTGTAATAATTGTTTTTAAAACATTTTTTGTAAGGTGTGGTTTCTTACACTTCTTTAGAATTGACCATCTTGTAATCTTGTTAGGTGAATAAAGATTTAGATTTTTTTTTTTGACGATTTGCGTCTCAGTTCTCAATTAATTATTTTATTATTAGCATTTCTCGCGGCTCCGCCTGTATAATTTGTGTATAAGTTGGTTTTCAATTCATACTTATCCCATAAATGTGAGAATAGGTGTATTCTCACATTACGAGTATAAAGTTCAGAATTCGTGTCAGCGCCACCTGTTGTCGCAGTGCAAAACAACTTTCCAATTAAAGGGCGAAGCATCCCAAGGGAACATATTTCCGGGATGAAAAGTATCCTATTTTCTAACCTATGTGCCAAGTTTAATCCAAATCCGATATTAGTTTTTAAGCGATTGATCAACAATAATAATAATAATAAATAAATATCTTGGACATTCTCACATACGGCCACCTGCCCCCAAAGCAGGCGCGAGCCTATGATATGGGTGTCAGAGACTGATATACATAGATACATAGATATTTTTAAATACATACTTAAATAGATAATATTAACATGTTGTTGATTGTTAGGATAACTAAAACTAAACACATTAAACCTGAACTAATATACAACTTATCTACAATAGTTATAGGGAACTAGAATCTATTACGATTATGGTAACCATCTTGAAATATTTAGATTTGTTTGTTGGGCCCACAAAAGACATGGATGGTCCCGTGTTCGATGACCAGGTTGGGCTAAGCTTTTCTTCCATTCTTTTTTCTTGAAATTCCTAGTCGTTCTGCTGCGTAAGATATACACGGACACCGGACAGAAATCCAGACTCAGAGATACTACTAGGAAATTCAAGTTAAACTTCAAGACTTCTAGACCAGGGATCGTTTTTGATGTTCGCTAGTACATATTAATTCTATGGTGGGTCACACTGAATATGTCAATAGGGTATGATTAAAGAAAATTGGTGATGTTAATTGTATAAACTTAGGTAAATGATGGAACAATTTCCTTTAGAACCATTTAACTTTTTTTGAAAGAAGTATTTATATCTGTTTATTGATTTATTTTCTTCAAAAAAATCTTCCGAACAATACGGTGTCACAATAATACAAGTAATAATGAATCAATGAAATGTCACAGTGTATTGTATGTAAATGGGTAAAATTAATAATGTAGATTATATTTATTTTGTGTTATATAGGTATATACAGGATGTTTTGTTTATAATGTGTATTTTTCGTGTCACTTGTAAAGTCCGTTATTCTGAACACCATGTTCAGTTGTTTGTTTACGAGAATTTTGCATTTTTTACAATACTTCAAAGAACAAAATAAAAATTACTCATTTGCTCAGTGGTTCGAGTCTAATACGCAATTCGACAATGTGTAAGTTTCCAAAAACGACCAACTTGTAACCCATTCAGCTGATAATCAATGACAGCCGAATGTTAAATGCTTAAAAAATAGAGCAGGTTCTATGTAAAACTGGCGATATGTCTGCACATGATTTTGTGTTCTGTTCGGAATGACGGATGGTCGGTACTTCAAACTGTGTTTGATATTTACGAAACAGCCTGTATATATAATATACGCACCATAGATTATCTAGCTAAAAGACATAAATGACTTGCTTTTACTATTCTAATACTTAAATGAGATTAAGCATGCTGTTTTCGCTGCTGATAAAAGTGTTTTCTATACAAGTATATTTTTGATACTCACTGTAATGTCTTATCATTTGAAAGGTGGGTGTATTTTGAAAAAAACGGAAGAAGAAACGGTTGCTATGATTTAAATCTTGTTGATTTTAGATATTTGGAAAACTAGGATCTTGTAAGTAAAACTGAACTATCAAATCAATTCAAGGCTTTGCCTTAAATTCCCAGATTTTTTTATATACCTTTGGAAGGTAATAATGTATAATCCGAATACGCTATTGTGAGTATGCATTTATATTATGCCCACCAGATTACATGTTATACTTACTCAGATGTTATAACCAACCAGTTAGGTATAACATGTGTGTATATTGTTATATTGCAATTAAACTAGCATTGTAATAATCTCGGAATATCTCGAATTTTCTATTTTCTTAACTAGTTATATTATAATAATATGTATTTATGTAATAGTTTTAAATAATGAATTATATGATCTGTCATTCACTTTCTATGACCATAAATAAATGTATTGTCCGAGTTAAAAGCAACTTTATTCATTTTCATTTAATTTGATACAGAGCTTTAGTTTTATTTAGATTTAAATACTTTAATATTTCATTTTATAATAGCCAGTAGGTGTCTTAGTAGTTATAAACATTTGAAAAATAATAGTAAGATACATAGTTTGAATCTTTTATTGAATCATAAGTAAATATTTATTGATGTGAATTATGTATATGTATTCTGTATAAGTATTTAGTGGGGGTTTGTAAGTTCACTGATTTGTATATTTTGAGTTTTTATTATAGGTATGTTATATTTAAATTAGGTGTCATTATAAAGATTAAAAAAAAGAGATTAAGGCAAATTTGCCAAAATTTTCGTTTGTGATGATTAGTGCTAAATATTCTATTTAGCATAAATATATGCAAAAATATTCGGATAATATCTGCGACAGTTTATATAAAAAGTTGTGCATTATATAAATATATTCATGGTAGTATTTTAATATAAACACAAAGGTTTGTGGCCCGGTAATCATCGTTGGAATTTGCTTTGCTTGCACTTTGCTTTATTTGTTCAACTGCCAGACACTGGGTCAAATAAATTTGTTATATCAATGTTTATAAAAGTAAGATTGAAAAAAAATGAAAATATTTGTTTTTTATGCTGACGGCGCCATCTTGGTTGTGTGTATATAAATGTTGGTATTGTTTAGAATAAACTTTTATGAATCATGTGGTTTTTATTTATTTAAAAGATTGTTTCGTGGGTTTTTTTCTGTATGGTTGATCGCACATTATAATCAGTCCAATATGTTTAGTACTCAACACTATAATTACATACGTCATATATTGACGTAACATAGCTAGCGATATAGCTATACGCTATCGACCGGTCGATGCCCGTGTTCGAAATAGTGCAGTTTTGACAGGTAAAATTCCAATTTCTTCGAGTTGCATATTGCCCTGTCACTAGACCATGTTGATGTCACCAGCCTGTTGAAAGCAAAGAAATTGGAGCCTGTAGTAGACTCTCAATATCTTTGATTGAAAGCCAACTTCCCATAGGACAAGCCTGGCTAAGATGCAGTTTTTTTTAGTTTTATAGGGCTTCAAAGTCATGTTATCGAATTAAATGTTTAATGCGCGGTCAACCTATACAAAATAAAATTATGGAAATCAATTACTTGAGCAGGGGGAATTTAAATGGTTGTGTTGTTTAGTAATGTATAATTTTACTTTGGTGTCAGGCAAAATGTGTGTCTGCGGGGTTTAAATTGAAAGTATTATGGCAGAGACACACTGGTGCGTGGTCGTGACGCGAGCATATCGATTTCATACATTTATTATAGTTAGGAATTAGTATAAACACATTGCGCTGCATATGAAATACACTACACTAGGTATAGTTAAGTATTTCCAACTAGGTAATAGTATGAAACCGATGGCAGCACTACTCACCATCCCGCAATAGTGTGTCTCCGGCGTAACGGCCTGCCCACAGTCTCTGGCGGTGCGGCGTGCGGTGCGACGAGAGGCGCGGCAGGCGGCGCGTATTGCGGTGGTATGCCACAGCTACATAGATGCGACCGCGGCGGCGTCAGCGGGGGACGTATTTAGAGAACGGTTAAACTATTAAAATGCCTCCATCAAAAGTGGCTTAGTATTGCGTTGAAACAAGTGCGTTCTTAGCTCAAGATATCATTCAGTCAAGAATAGGACCCATTTTCCTTTAGGAGAATTCACCACTCTTTATTATGAATATAGGAACTATCCCGATAGTATTTTTAAATATACTAGGGCAAGCATAGAAAATTTTTGATTATATAATCGCCCACATACTCGAAGACTTGGAAGAGTCAATTATTTTAGGAGGCTCAACGCGCGATAAAACCAAAATTATTTGTTTCGGTCGCGCGGTGCTGAATGCGTCCACCGCTGCCGCCGCGCGCGCCGCTCCGAGCTGTGGCCGCCTCCATACTGGCTAGTAGGTACATTTGTTTCTCTCGCAAACCGCGCAGCCCGTCGCCGCCGCGTGCCGCGCGTCTCTCACTGCGCCGCAAATCGCGCCGCAGGTCGCGTCGCCGGTAGCTGTGGCATACTTCATACGTTCTCTACTATTTGTTTTCGCCGCTTAACCGCCGGGCCACAGCCCAGAGCGGCGCGGATTGCGGCGCGGCGTGAGGCGCGGCGAGCGATGAGCGGCGAAAACAAATAGTAGAAAATATATGAAGTATGCCACAGCTACCGGCGACGCGACTTGCGGCGCGATGTGAGACGCGCGGCACGCGGCCGCGACGGGCTGCGCGGTGTGCAAGAGAAACAAAATGTACTAGCCAGTATGGAGGCGGCCACAGCTCGGAGCGGCGCGCGCGGCGGCAGCGGTGGACGCATTCAGCACCGCGCGACCGAAACAAATAATTTTATTTTTATCGTGCGTTGAGGCCTCCTAAAATAATGGATTCTTCCAAGTCTTCGACTATGTGGGCGATTATATAATCAAAAGTTTTTATGCTTGCCCTCGTATATTCAAAAATACTATCGGAATAGTTCCTATATTCATAATAAAGAGTGGTAAATTCTCCTAAAGGAAAATGGGTCCTATTCTTGACTGAATGATATCTTGAGTTAAGAACGCACTTGTTTCAAGGCAATACCGAGCCACTTTTGATAGAGGCATTTTAATAGTTAAGCCGTTCTCTAAATACGCCCTCGCTGACGCCGCCGCGGTCGCACCTAGTGTAGCTGTGGCATACCACCGCAAATCGCGCCGGCCGCCGCGCCTCTCGTCGCACCGCGCGCCGCACCGCCAGAAACTGTGGCCAGGCCGTACCGCTTGCCGCGCCTCACGCCGCGCCGCAATCCGCGCCGCGCTTGGCTGTGGCCCGGCGGTAAGTGTTGCATATGTAAAGTGTGCAGTGTACTGTGAAGGTCTATGGTGCATTTTCAGACTGTCATACCGCGCATTATAAGGAAATAATTTTGCGTGGTTTTGGCCGCTACAACGTTTATCGCGAGGAGAGAAAATTAGTTAAATTTGAATATTGGCTGAAATAACTGATAAACAATTACCGATAATAGTAGCGTCGGCTGGAAATTGGATGAAAGGTGGATGTAACAGAACTTTTGGGAGTGTTACAAAATTTGGCTGCTCCATCCATCCATTCATTCACATTTTTAGGTCCACTGCTTTACTGCTATATACGATGCCACCGAATGGTCTTATGAGTTCATTTTCAAATACATAATTGCTCACCGCGCGTAAGCATTTTCGTTTGATAGAATTCGTACATACTGTTAAACTGTTTAGACTTTCGCTTGCTTTGTCAGACGAGTGTTGCGAATCTCACTATATTCGATTGATTTAAAAAAAAAATGAATTGTTGCTAGCGGTCGACGTACGGTGAGTAATTCCTTTTTTTTCGGATGGACTTTTGCTGTATGTTCATAAAGACCTTTACGGCGTTACCGAATAAGAGTACCTAATTCAAAAACAGAGCTGTCACATCTTTATCCAACAATTTAGAGGTACCGCTGTCTTTTACAGCGGTCCACCTCTACGAAAGGCGAGTTTTTGCCTAACCGTTCAAGGACGTATAAAAAAGAAGGACAACGCTTCCCTACACCGAATGTGAAGCACCCTACCGATTGTTTGTATATAAGTTTAGAGGGATGTGAAACAGTACTTACACAGATATCACGCCGCGTATTGGCCATTGGTGGTCGGAAGACATGCTACGACGTAAATTGCGAGGAACGTACGGCGTGCATGGTGCTTCTAGTTGGATATAGATGGCGCGGAGTCCTTTTATTTATAGGTCCGTGTAACTGTTATTAAAATAGTGTTAAAAATATGTAAATTAAATAAATAAATAAATAAATAAAATAAAAATTGCCTTTATTCACTGACCTTTACAAATTAAATTACACTTATAACTTAAAATATGTAAATAAATTACAACAATTAATTTCAGTTGAAACTAAAGATGTTAAAATATTCTCAGACGAAACTCTTGAAATGGCTATCAATAAGGTTTTGAAGGAAGCCGATTTTAACAACGACGGTTATGTCGATTATGTTGAAATGAACATTGTGCGCAGTGTGTCAATCGCGGAAGTCCCAGGAATTGGTGTCTCATGAAAATTGTACACGTGACATTATTTTTTATGAAGATTTTCGGCTCTAAATTATTTATTATTAATATTAAATATTAAAATAACTTCAATAATTAGGTAAAACATCGTGTACAACTTGCTTGTAATGAATCTCAGTTCAAATTTTTTATCACTTTTATCATAATAGATATCTATTAAAATTAAATAACCAACACATTGTGATGTTTTATTTTAACTTACATTTTGACATATAACATTCTGTCGTTCTTTTGTGCAGGCAGGCCTTTTTGACATCGGATGAGTTTCGCAATGTAGAGGGATTATATAGGTATTGGGCAGTTGTTTCTTAATTAATATCCCGGTTGCTGGGGAAACCAACAAATCCGTGAAGCCAAGCCTATGTTCTTCGTCTAAGATAATGATTATAATGCATGATTTGAATGAAAATTGATTAATTGTGTAACTAAATCGTAGATCGGGTATTTTCGACAATTAAAACAGTGTCAAATTAATATAAAACTGTCACTTTGAAAAAGCTAATTTAAACGTAAATTAGGTCCACCTCATAGTCATTTGTTAGCTGTGCAACATTATTTAATAGCCGTGGTTATATAGAGTAAAAGGTTTCGGAGCCTCTCGTGTGGTCGACTTTAGCCACTGTTTAACATGTTTATTATTGCTATAAATATTTTACATACAGTTGTTTAAATCTATTTTGCAAATAACTTTCAGGCTTTATTTTGCGCGAAAGTACCTACGGCCAATCCCGCTCTAAAAAGCGTGCGAAAAAACTTGTTTAATGCATCATTTTTGTGGCATATTCTGTAAAGTATTCTGTAATTTTCATCCATTGTCTTACGTTTAAATGTTAATCATTACTGTGGTTGGAATAGGTACATGTCATCTATACTCCCCATATGAAAATGCGGTGAGTGCGTTTCAGTTTCGGTAGGTACTTTTTTTGTACTTATCATTAATAACCATGTCGGTAAGAATATATAATAAATTCCAATTTAAAATGATATAGGTAAATGATTAGTTTAAATTACGAATGATCAGTCTTTATACATTATCCATCCATCAACCGTTTGTGGTCTACTGCTGGACATAGACCTCCCTCAATCTGAGCAAAAGATGGCGTTAAATTAATTATGTTTTTCATTCATGATATTTTTATTATTTTATGGGAAACTTCATAATGCTGGTAATTTGTAGGCATGTAAAAAGCATCAAATCGCTACATTGATACATATTATTTCCCCAATTCTCGTCTTCAGGTGATGGTGTACCTAACGTACAAAAAAGTCACCGCAAAGTCACCACATTTCAGAGTCATCAGGTACATAGTGAAAGTATGTACCTACCTATCTGTCATTAATATCAGTGCCGTGATTTTCTTTGTTTTATGTCCATATACATTCCATTGGAAATAATGCCCTACTTATGACTGGGGTTTAGTGAGGGTAAGTGTTTTTGTTATTGTTTATATAATTTCATATTTTATGATGGTTAAAAAAAACGTTTTACAGATTTTTTTTTTTTTTATGGATATAGAATAGCAAACGAGCTTGCAAGCACCACCCATCCGCTGCCGCCCATGACAACTGTGACTGACTTTGAACAAGACTCAATTAGGGACTGGGATGGTTAGTCCAATTTGTTGAGAAAGTTAATTAGAACATTAGTTGGTCAGTTCGTTAGTAGGTATGAGGACTGGGGACTGTTAGTAATAGTTAGTCCTGTTAGTTGGTGTTAGTAATAGTCCAGTTAGTACTTGTTAGTAGGAGTCTCGTTCTAAGTCAGTCACAGATGTGTTGCTACCCTTGAGGACTAAGATGGTCGCCTCTAAAGAAGTGTAACCGGAATCCACACCTTTCCAACCGGACCACAATTGCTTTAAAAACAATTATTACACGGCAGAAATGGTACTAGGTACCGTGGCGGGCGGTGGTACTGCCCCGGGCGAACTCTATATGGAACCAATTAGCTTTCATATAAAACCTATTTGGTTCCCTATAGGCTCTACCACCTATGAATCCACGCAATCGGGCATTGAGAAATACCTACGTCTGTTTCTTTTTTCGAGAACCATAGACATAATTTGTTTCAGGCCACAGACATCACATTCTTAATACCTACTTATTCACTTTTTTTCAGGTCAGGTAGACCAAGGCCGTGATGTGTACTCTGACGACCAGCTACAGATTTTAACAGACCACGCTCTTAAGCATACAGACTTCAATGACGACGGTTTCGTGGACTATTTGGAGTACAGAATCAATATGTACAAAGCAAGGGCCAAAGCTAACGAAGAGAAAAAGAAAAAAAATAATAAATAAAATATTACTACAATGAAATAATCGTACATATAGATACCTACCTATGTTACCTACTAACTAAACCCAATAAATTATTGACATAAAGTTAGTTAAATCTACTTTTGTAATAATCCGCGAAAAAGGCGTACCTACGAATACCTACGATGACGGGTACTTTCATACATGTATATATCAACATTACGTTGTTGCGAAGCGTCATTTTTCGAAATCTTCTAAAATTGCCTGAAGATTTGTAAGATTTCAGGAATTCTTCCTTAGAAATGGAAACTTTCTTGGCAGTTTTTATTTCAAATCTATCATATTGGCTGGGTTTCGCAGGAGAAATCCTTTTTCAGCACCAGTTTTTATTTAAATAAATCTACTTATGTAGAAAAATATTGTTTAATTTTACCTTCTAATCCACGCAGAACCTTAAGATATCTTTCCCAAATTTATTAAGTTATGAAAGCGCCACACTGCGTGTATCGATATCAGAGATGCAACGGATAGTTGTTTGGCCGGATACCAGATACCGGATATTCGGCCTGACCACTAGCCGAATATCCGGTATCCGGCCGCCGATTATTCGGCCTGCGGTATGATACCTATATTTACATTTACATACTACATTACATAACCCTTACGCATGGTGGGCAGCAAACGCCAAACAATTCCCGATTTTGGTTAAATTTGCCAAAATATATCTCTCTTCTCCATCTAGCAGTGTGTACAGTGAGAGACTGTTTTCAGAGGCCGGGCTTATATATGAAAACAAGAGGAATCGTTTGCTTCCTAAAAATGCAGAAAATCTTGTTTTTATACATCATAATTTACCTTTAGTGGTTTTCCAATACTAAATTATTTAATATTACTTACTAGTTACAAATAAGTAACTTTTTAAAATATCAATAATATTACCAAATTAAGTAAAATAATTGATTTATTATAAAAGTTGTTTAAAATAATAAAAAGCTTGGATTACAAGTACAACTGTTAACTTACTAATTACAAATAAATAATTTTGTTAACTATCAATATTATCACCAAATAACTTAAAATAATTGATTTATAAAAGTTGTTTAAAATAATAAAAAACTTGGATTACAACTTTACAACTGTTTTTTTTATGTAGATTCCAAATCTAACAAGTTTACTACCTATCCGGTATCCGGCCGGATAGTAAAAAATGGGCCGGATAAGCCGGATACCGGATAGTAACCGAATATTCGGTGCATCTCTAATCGATATACATTAAAAAGGTACCTCTATTTATTTAATTCTCAGAGCAATAACCTTTAAAAAATTTAATGTAATTATGTAATGTAGTTTTCTCAACACTAGATGGCGATAAACTCATAATTAGAGCCATTTATTGCGTCTGGCGGTCGCCGAGTGGTATACATTTAACATTTAACTTATTATTTCCTTTATAACCTCACCGCTAGATGTAAATGTTTCTCATAAATATTAAACGGTAATTTAATGTATCTTTAACTGCGAAAACAGTTCAAATTTGTATCTTACAATGTTACACTTCGTGTGTTAGATAGTAAGTAGTCGTGTATCTTATATATATAAAAATGTTATGTTGGTTTGTGTACGCTTCAAAAACTCAAAAAGTTCTACACCGATCGAGCTGAAATTTTAGCATGGAATATAATCCGCATCAAGGATTGTTTTTATCTAATTTTTGCATCAGTCTTCATCCCCTAAGGGGGTAAAACGGGGGTGCAAAGTTAGAATGAAACTTTGCCGTTTTTGAAGTGATGTGAGCAACCCGAACGCGGGCAGACGTCGTTAATGGGTCTAATTCTACGCGAGCGAAGCTGCGGGCATCCACTAGTATCATATAAATATACATATCTATATAAATATACAGGTACATGTAAAGTCTGTCCGTACGTGTACATTCTGAGCCCGATCACATATTTGTTTTTTTTAACGCAAATTTTGTGGTCCATACAAAAATTATTATGTTCAATTTTCAAAATTTTAAGATATCACTTTAAATCAACCGTCAGCGTAGGGCAACAGTTGAATCAAACCATTTATTGATTTTATCCGTTGAATCGATCACAAGTTTAATGCGTTCGACCTTACGGATACGCTTCGTATTAAGTACCTATGACAGAAAAAATAATATACTACCATAGAGGAAGGACCATATAGCCCAATGGCTCGCGTCGGTTCAATGTGATCAAGAGAGTTAAGCAACGACGGGCACGGTCAGTTTGTAGATGGGTGACCGCTAGTGGCTAAATTTCATGGACGCTACCGTGCTTCGGAGGGTACGTAAAGCCGTCGGTCCCGGTTATTTTCAATGCTGGAAACAGTCGTTAAGCCTTGTCGAAGACCTTCGGGTGGCTTGAAAACATTCGACACTGGGTTGGCCACTAACCCATCCACCAATACGCATTGGAGCAGCGTGGTGGAGTATGCTCTAGACCTCCCGCAGCAGTGTCTGTGGGGGAGACCCGTGCCCAGCAGTGGAACGTCTATGGGTCGCAGCGAGGAAGAACAATGGGTAAAGTGACAATGCTCATACAGCCTCGAAACTCCAAAATTTCGGTTATATTCAGGTAGTTCCACTGTACGACGCCGGTAAATAATAAACGTCACATCCGTCCAAAAATAAACGTCACTTCCGCCAGAAAAATCTGAGTTACTCCCTAGTCGCGCATAAAGAAGTTTTACTTCAATAACGCATAATTCCGCATGCGCTGCCATCAATGTTTATTTAATTAATCTCATAAGAAAACAGAATAAAATAAAATTGCTGTTAGATATATAGAGGTGGCGCTGTCTCAAGACGCAGATATACAGGTATTCCGTAGGTACATATATTCGTATATATTCCGTACATATATATCGTACACATTTCCGTATATGTATATAGGTATTCCGTACACAGAGTACCTACATTATTCAAACTGAAACTACTGTACTACGTGCCGCAGACGTTGTCAAAGAACAAAGGCGTAACTTTTATTTTGTGTTTTTTGGGGTTTTGAAAAAACATTCAAGATTCTCGTAACTACCTACCTATGGCATGATGTTCCGAACTGATGACTGTGCAAGTACCTCTAAGGAATTATTATGAACGTAATACCTGTAATAATAGCTATGGTGTACTTATGTAGTGTATGCGCCGGGGCCGGCGTCAGTCACGCGCTCAGCGTTGCCAGAATGTAACTTTTGTTACATTTTACGTTACTTTTGACCCTCTCATGTAACTTCCATGTAACACGACTCAAAATGTAACTTTTACGTTACTTTTAGGACTTATTAAAATATTTAAATATTTTCCTATATTTTAGCTTTTGAAATACTTTTCTAAATTTGTTGGTGTATATCTTTCACATTATTAATTATATGTTTTTCTTTTTTAGGATTATCAGTCAATTATTTGATCAAAAAATATCACGATTCTTTCGAAGCTTTATTAATGGGACAGAAAACATTTTAAGTTTTTTGTAATAAAGTGTCATAATATAGTATTAGTGTTGTTTTCCACATAAAATGGAAATGTAACTTTTGTCGTGAAAATGTAACTTTTTGAGGTGTCTCATGTTACATTTGACTATCTGCCACTGGCAACACTGCACGCGCTAGCGGTGAGCCACTAAGGACGTGAGCCGGACGCATTACCTACTTCACCTATTGAGTGATCAAAGGCGTGTTTTATTTACTATAATGGACACCCAAACACTACAGTGTATTATTTATATTGTCTGATATTTACAGATGCCGATGGTAAGAAAATTGACGTACCAGTTGAATATAAAGATCAAGATTTATCGGAAATTGTAGAGGGCGCTTTGAAGCAAGCGGATTTGAACAACGATGGATACATTGATTACGCAGAGTATAAAGCTGTGAATCCTTTATAAATTATGTTTTTTTTTACAACGAATAGTTTTAAAAAGTGTTGGATGTATGCAAAATATTTCCTAAAAATTCTTCATACTAAATGACGTAGGTTATAAATTGAGGTTATGAATATGGTCTTTGTTATTCACGTATATTAAATTGCCTTAAAAAATTGTTAGTATTTATTTTAATCCTTGGATATCTGTTCCAAGTAGGTAGATTGTTATACGTCGATCGTATGTGATCGACCGAGCTAAGACACGACGGGTGGGGGTTTGTGAATAGGTTGACCGCTAAAGGTAAAATTTCGTGGGCGTTAACGTGCTTCGGAGGGCACGTTAAGCCGGCGGTCCCGGTTGTTTTCAATTATAAAAACAATAGAAGACAATTAGGTGGTTTGAAAACTGGGTTGTCCTCTAACCCCTCCACCAATTGGTACTGGAGCAGTGTGGCGGAGTGCTCTAGATGGTAGCATCAGATTTTTAATAATCAGCATGGTTTGTACTACTCTGTACCATTAATATACCCGTACTGCCTGTACTCTAGCTTGACTTAAGTGTCATCATCACAACCCTTTCTTTGTCCCACTGTTGGGCACGGGTCTCCTCTCAGAATGGGAGGGATTAGGCCTTAGTCCACCAAACTAGCCAAGTGCGGATTGGCAGACTTCACATAGGTACCTTCGAGAACATTATGATGAACTGAAGAAATGTAGGTTTCCTGACGACGTGTCCTTCACCGTTACAGCAGGTGACATTTAATTTCTTAAATCGCACAACTTAGCAAAAGTTATTGGTGCGTGCCGCTGGGGTTTGAACCCGGACCGCTCGAGTGAAAGGCGAGTTCAATAGCCACTGGGCTGTCACCCGGCGCTTACCCGTACCATAGAGAGTATGTAGTCCGTGCCCGTACCTATTGCCTGACTTAACAAAGTGTAAATTCTACTTTGAACTTATAGTTACTTATAACTAGATTCGTGTACACATTTAGCAATGTGCAGTAGGTAATGCAGTTTAAGGCTCTAAGTAATTTAAACAAGGCCTTTGGTTATATCATATAAACTCTTCTTCATCATCATTGAGCCTAACAGTGATTTTAAAACAAGGCAGTTGCAGACTTTTGTGCAGAACCAATAACATGAATTTATAAATAAATAAATAACATATACAATTTAATGTACATGTTATTTATTTATCGTGTACCTACATGAATATATAACTAAATAACTAATATTTATAACTAGTGGACACCCGCAGCTTCGCTCGCGTGCAATTAAACATTCACTAACTTCAAAAACGGCAGTTTCATACTAACTTTGCACCCCCGTTTCAAGAATCCTTTCTTAGTACTCCCCTACGTTATAAAAGGAACCCCTGTGCAAAACTTCAAGTTTCTAACCCTTATAGTTTAGGCCCTGCGTTGATATGTCAGTCAGTCAGTCAGCTTCTCCTTTTATATTACATAGATTTAATGTTGACTGATAAAATTCATATTACAGATTCAGACGGTAAGTCTAAAGATATACCAGTAGAATACAAAGATGAGGACCTATCGCAAGCTGTAGAGGGAGCACTTAAACGGGCGGATCTCGACAACGACGGATACATCAGTTATGCGGAATATAGAGAGCTTTTATAAATACAATTAATTTAAAAAAAAAGCTTTATTTTTATTTTTTAAAATTTTTATTTATTTTCACACATTGTCTTCGGAACCAAATATGTGTGCCAAATTTCAGCTCGATAGCTTCAGTGGAAGTGGGTTAAATATTGATTGCAAGATTCCAGGACATACAAACATACATACATACATACATATATTTATAATTTAATTAAAAGCTTTTAAAAAGAAATGACAGATAGTAAAACGTATATATATATATTCACCTCTGGTTTCGATTTAATTTCATACACGTTTACATACAGGTTATGGGAAGAAAGTGTAACTCTGAAATAAAATTTGGAGGGGATAGCTGCGCACTGACGAACCAATCAGTGCTTACGACTGACAACCCGCTCACCCCACGCGATACCTTTCGAATTGTGTGCATTCATGTTCAGAGCTACACTTCCGTGCCGCCTTGTATACTTTCTGTTATGTAAAAAGTAGTAAATAGTCTTCTGTTTTGTAATGAAGTATAGAAATATAAAAAAAGCTGCAGTCCTTAGAAGTCCCACTGCTGGGCACGGTACTTCCCGACAGAAGCAGACCTTCCCGCATGCGGGAGGTCTAGAGCATACTCCACCACGCTACTCCAATGCGGATTGGTGGAGGGGTTAGTGGCCAACCATTGACTTCGAAAAGGCTTGGCGACTGTTTTCATTATTGAAAACAACCGGGACCGACGGCTTAACGTGCCCTCCGAAGCACGGTAGCGCCCATGAAACTTTGCCACCAGCGGTCACCCATCCACAAACGAAATAAAATATATTCCTACGTTAAATATATACCTACCTATAAACATATTAGGTATGTTTGTTTATTATGATTCCATCAGGAGTTATACTTAAATACCTATCTGAAGTTTCCAAGTTTGTGTAAACAATTCGTAACCTACCTTTGTCCCCCTCTGTCTCTCTCTATTACTATGCTTACTTAAATTTACTTTTATTGCATAGCGTTAGATAGCTGAAAAGTTGGACATACATATTTTTTAAATGTTCTGTCGACAAAGCACCTCAGCCTTTGTTTTCATAAGTAGAAATAGTGGAATGGGGTTACTTTGAATCGCGGGGTGAGTTTGATAAAAACTTTATTATTTTTAAAATTGGATATAGTTTGATTTCTGAACGCAACTTTACGATTTTGTTAGTTATTTTGGCAGCACTGATTATCACTCCTTATAAATGCTCAAGCGCCGCACGTGCAGACGGATTGATGTCGAAGATTTTAATAAAAAACTGTAAGCTCTACATTTCGACTATTTAACAAGCTCAAATAACTTTCAGGGCACCAAATTGCATATAATCTAAGCATTAAAAAATGTTAGTTTATGCTATTAAGTGCTCTCTCAGCTTGAGAACAAAGTTTTGTTTTGTGTTCTAACCTCAATAATTTCATTTAGGCGACGGCTTTTATTTTACGGGGTGTCTTTGATCAGTGGCATGGGGTTTCTTTGATCATTGATCAATCTCACCCCCAGACCTACAGATTTTAATTTTATCGTCATTTAGAACAAATTTAAAGTACTCAACTCAACTAAATGATAATGACCTTGACGATGATGTAGTAGAACGTGAAGATGACCAGACGGAGTGTACCATCGGAAGATTTATATTAGCAAAATTCTTCACTAGACGTGGCAAAAATACCTATAAATATGTTTGCCAAATTACTGAAATAGATCCTTTACTGGTAGAAGGTTACAAGTCAGCAGGAAACAGACAAAAATTCAAAAGAATTAAAGATGACATTTCTGAAGTAGATTACAACGATATTGTATCTTTTTTACCAAAACCTGTAGAGGAAGGGGAATTTGTTACTTTTCCATTTGATATTAATATTTAAGAATTATAGGTTAAGATAATGTCTGATTTTAAGTTACTAATACAATGAAAATTGCAGATCTCAAAAAAGATTTGATTAATATTTAGATGTTTGTTTTATCTTTCTAGAAGTTTTATTTGCTTGTAAGTTAGAGTAAAATATAATGAACGAAGTTGATTTTTGAAAAAGTATTTTTATTGTCTTGATCAAAGTCACCCCAAATAAATTAAAAATGTAATAACTTTTTTCTCACTTGACCGATTTTTTTCGTTCTTTACAAAAAATGTTCCTTTCAGGGGTTACTTTTCATTTTCATGAAAAAAATATGGGGTTTCAAAGTAACCCCACTCACGGTATAACATTGATCACGCACATTTAATTTTTTTCTCAGTCCGTCACTGATTCAAAAAATTTCAAATTAATCGTATCGATTCTACAGTAAAAACCGATATTCTATTTTTTTTTTCATTCACATTACCCTCATTTTTTAGAAAATACGGCCATTTGAATTTTAAAATTGATCAATGTCACCCCATTCCACGTAATAGAAATAGAAAAAACTTTATTTCACATTTAAACCGCAGCAGAGTACAAACACACAACAATAAGGTTTAAAATTACATAAGTATAAGGTTACTGCAGTAGCAATGTGAAAAACGTAGCGCACTCAGCTTTGCTACGGCATTAATGGCGCAACGCTGGTTTTCAGGGCGTCCGTTTTTTTGTGCTAGACGTGCTAGACAGCCCATTGGCTATCGAACTCGCCTCTCACTCGAGCGGTCCGGGTTCAAATCCAAGCGGCACCAATCCAAGTGCGATTTATGAAATTAACCACAGACCCAAATCTAAATAGGTCTGTGAATTTAAATGTCACTCGCTGTAACGGTGAAAGAAACATCGTGAAGAAACCTCCATGCCTGAGAGTCGTATGAAGTCTGCCAAACCACACTTGGCCAGCGAAGACTAACCACTTTACACACAGCATCGAGAATGTTTTTTTATTATTATTAAAACAGCTTACATCTCACTTATTTGTTTTATTTTGTAACAAACCAATCATTACATACCTATAAATAAATCAGATAAAACATACCTAACTACTTACGTATGTACCTACATGTAAATTTAAATTATAATTATGTATTTACATAAAAATAGATTACAACATTTAACTGTAACAAAAACTATAAGTATAAAACACAAGTTGAGGTGCGGCAATATAGGGGAAAATAACCAAATATGGAGCAGTGCCCCAAATACGGAATCTAACCTGCCATTGCGGTAGGACATACGACAAAATTCCATATTAGGGGTACTAGGTATGCCATATTTGGTTATTTTCCTGTACACATTTCTGTTCAAATTTACTTTGTCTGTTAAAGATTCAGATTCATTTATTTTTCATTTTATGGTACTGTATTTGTATACGTCTAGTGAACATTTTTTTATCTACCGCCGGTTCACAAAGTTGATGCTACCGAGAAGAACTCGGCATGAAACTAGTTAGATACTCTAATTTGATACCTATGTATACCTATATATGCGGCAAGGCACATTGTTCGGTTGTAAAACTAGCGTGTTTATGTAGTCATGCATTTTATAGAAGACTTTACACAGTTTCCCCATAAAAGATTTTGATATTTTACTTATTCTAGAGCTAGGTACAATCAATTTATCCTTATTTCTTGTATTCAAGTTATGTACACTATTTTTTTTGAACAAAAAAAAAACAATATTTTTTCGTATACGTAGGTATACATAATATTTCCATAAATATATTGGCATGGGACAGTTAAAATATTTATAGACATCAACAGTTCACGCAGAGTATCATTGTAGAGCGGAGCGACTCTTTATTCTATGGTATCACGCTTTTGTTTTGTAGGCCGTTTATGACTCTTTGGCTCGTTTTATCAAACAAACAAGAACTGCGTTGGGTAACCGACATAGTAAAATATGATACGAGTAGAAAGGTGTAGGTTAAAAAATGTATCTAAAAATTTTAGTCTTACCTTAACCATACTACACTACAATCTATATACTAAGTAAAATGTTTACTTCAAAAAAAATACTTACGCCTCCGAATTAATTCTTAATTCTGACATCACAAATTTTAACCATGCCATGCCGTGCGAAATGTATTATAGAGACCATAGATAGATTTTTCATAGGAACACACACACCTGTCATCACATATAGGACTATGTACCAATAGAAACAGTCGTTCACAGTTTGTGATCATATAACTAGGTAATTGTAAAATTATTTTCAAAATGTTACATACTAACATTCAATGACTGACTCGCACAAAATGTGCTCATGTAGCACAGCGCCATCTATCACTGAGAAGTCGAATCTCATTCCCCTACGCGCCCTACCAATCCAATTTATTTTGCAGCGCTTCTCTCAACGGAACACTGTGTTCCGTGTAGAACTGCGAAAACCAGGCTCTGAAGCTCCTTATAGACTTGTCAGATTTGACGTAGGCCGGAGAACTGACGTACTGCTTGCTGTTCCAAATGGCAACGTCGCGTTGAAACTGCGAAGGATTTTTTTTTTAATTGTAAATAGGTAGGTTTATAAGTGGCCTTGTAGCTTACCTTAGATAGAACATTATTATTTATAGAACCTTTTTTTTATGGGTATAACCTTATTTTGTTAGCAAACGAGTTAGAGTTACTTATGTTTATTTTACACCCTTATTGAGTAAAATTTTTACAAACTTTGAATGTCATAGTATTTATTTAAATCTAATCAATAGCCTAAAATATAAATTTTATGCTTCTAGTTCTGAAATACTACAATACTTCCATGCAACCTTTCATCCCCCTTTTCAACTCTTTACAACACTAAGTAGCCTATGTCCTTTCTCAGGCTCTAGCTAGACTATCTGTGTACCAAATTTCATTTAAATTGGTTCAATAGTTTTGGCGTGAAAGCGAGACAGACAGACAGAGAGTTACTATCGCATTTATAATATTAGTATGGAAAAATAAGCACAGACCTGATAAGCTTCTCCGCAGACCAAGTAGGCTGCAAACATTGCGTTGCGCGCCGGCGAGTATACTCTGTGGACCACGCGCTGCAGCAACGGCGCCAGGGGTGTTACCGATTGAACCACCATCATGGGACCCAGCGCCGTCCTGAACGTCAGCCTCACGTGAGCCGGCCCGATCTGGAATAAATAATAAATAAATAAATATCTTGGACATTCTCACACACGGCCATCTGACCCCAAAGTATGCCCAAGCGATATGGGTGTCAGAGACTGATACATAGATATTTTAAATACATACATAAATAGATAATATTAACATCCAGACACAGAACAAATACAAGTGTTCGTCACACGAATATTTGTCCTGAGTGGGATTCAAACTGGCGCAACAGGATTTGACTAAGATTTCAAGACGTCCCAGGCTGTATCTCACACAGAACAGATAATCTGTTCTATGGTATCTCATGAACCGTGATAGTAAGACTGTTGAAATTTTCACAGAGTATGTATATCTGTTGCAGCTTTAACAACAAATACTAATATATTATTAAAAAAAATTAAAAAAAAAAAGCTTTTTATAACTTTTTTCATTTTCGTGCATTGTCATCGGAACCAAATATGCGTGTCAAATTTCAGCTCGATAGCTTCAGTGGAAGTGGGTGAAATATTGATTGCAAGATTTCAGGACATAAATACGTACATACATACATACGAGTGAAGTTAAATAAAAGCTTTTAATAAAAAGCAGAAAATTATTTGCCGTTGTGCGCACCCACTCACACTTGGCCGGTAATTTATATCGTTTAAAAAACCTGGCAATAAAATATTTTATCCGAGTTACCTGGTTAACTGAGACGTCGATGGGAAACACGTTATATTTCATCACGACATATTTCTGGGCGATCTTCATCTGAGCTGTGTGCTGCTCCGCGCCCGGCGCCCACTCCGCTGACCACACGTGGTTACCTGACGACATGGTTACGAATGTCCTTATCTTAATATATATATTTCTTGTGTACGTGTGTATGACAGTGAACTCCTCCTAAACGGCTTGATAGATGTTGATGACATTTTTTGTGTGTGTGATTCGAGGATGGTTTAGAATTTAGATTCACAATTTTGTCCACTGGAAAATGATTTTTAAACACCAGTTTAGTATTTTTATTTTTAACGTTGTTCATTTTCGTGAAGCGTCGCGTCTCTTTGACATTTCATATTATTATTAATAGGGCAGAACAACGTTTCGGGGTCAGCTAGTATTATTTTATAAATATGAAAGTGTGTTTGTTGGTTTGTCCTTCTTCTCCTACTTAACGAAATGCTGGATCGATGTGATCCTTTGCAAAGATGTAGTACAGGGCCTCGAGAGTAACATTTACTAAATGGCAAAGTGTGTTTGTTGGTTTTTCCTTTTTATCCTCCTCAATGGAATGATGGATCGATGTAATCCTTTGCAAAGATGTAGGTAGTACAGGACCTGGAGAGTAACATTTACTAAATGGCAAAGTGTATTTGTTGGTTTTTCCTTTTTCTCTTACTCAAATAAGCTTGATGGATCGATCCAGCATATAATAAATGGGAAATCGGAAAGTGTGTTTGTTGTGTTTGCATGTTTGCATGAACAATATCCAAATAATTTAACCGTCGCTCATTAACGCGAAGTCAACAACGTTTGCTGGGTCAGCTAGTTAGTATTCACAAATAATTTTGTTGATGGATCATGTAATAAATAAATAACTTGTGTTTCTATCTACATATACCATTCCTGGTTTTCCCATACCCGTCCTGATCTATACTAGTATTATAAAGAGGAAACATTTCTCTGTAATATTTTCACACAAAAATAACTGGACCGATTTCAAAAATTCTTTCACCATTAGAAAGCTGCATGTTCACTGAGCGACATAGGCTATATAATATTAGTAGGTGTAAACGAAACTATTGTTATGGCTAATTCCACGCGAGCGAAGCTGCGGACGTCCACTATCTATATATATAAAAGGAGAAGCTCACTGACTGACTGACTGACTGACTGACTGACATATCAACGCAGGGCCCTATAAGGGCTAGAATCTTGAAATTTTGCACAGGGGTTTTATATTAGTAGGTATATTAGTTTTATAACGTAGGGGAGAACTATGAAAGGATTTTTGAAAATTCACCCCCTAAGGTTGTTAAGTCTTATTCCACGCGAGCGAAGTTGCGGGCGTCCACTACTTAGACTCACCAATAAAATTGTTAAGCAAGGGGAATTTACTGCCGATGTCGGTGAGGGACGATGTTGTGTGCACGGCGTTGAGGTGAGCCACGTCAGCGCCATTTTCTGGTATCTCCTGTAATAAATTAATACTTTAATTAATATAATTAATTGTATCAGGCGTTACTTTGCGGAACTCCATTATTACAACCAAAGATTAATCTACTTTGCAATAATCCGCAAACAAAATTATATGATGGTGTATACAATGTATACCTTCAAGCACGCAGAACCTCCCTCCCACACGCAATCAATGAATACCTAGACCAACACACAACCGACACACAAACCAACACGTGTTTTGCCCCATTTACTTTATTTTATTATTTTTATATTTATTACTTTAATTAATATCCATTAATCCATTAGTGTGAGTTGGTGTGTGTATTCATTGATCGCATGTGCATGTTTCCTGTGTGGGATGGAGGGAGGTGCTGCGTGCATGAAGGTATACATACATCACCATACATGTTTGTTCACGGATTGTTGCAAAGTAGATTAATCTTTGGTTTGTAATAAATTAATCCTTTATTTATAACTATTTACTTCGTACTATTACACCACAACCCTTTCCTCTGTTGGGCACGGGTCTCCTCTCAGAATGGGAGGGATTAGGCCTTAGCCTACCACGCTGGCCAAGTGCGGATCGGCAGACTTCACATGCCTTCGAGAACATTATGAAGAACTCAGGCATGCGGGTTTCTACACGATGTGTCCTTCACCGTTACAGCAACTGATATTTAATTTCTTAAATCGCACATAACTAGAAAAGTCGTCAAAGCGTGCCGCTTGGGTTTGAATTCGGACCGCTCGAGTGAGAGGCGAGTTCGCTAGCTACTGGGCTGTCACCGATTCTGTATTAGTACTGCAAAAATTATTCAGTTGTACCTGTCAGCGATAGAAATTTCTACAGCGGTCCTTTCAACAGGACAAACCCAACTGTACCACGGGAAAATTGCGTACATTAAAAAAACGCAAATTTGTATATAACCAAAAAAAAATCATTAAAAAAAAAAATATTGCATCGTCATCGTTCAAATTAATCCGACGGATTAATGTAGTTAAAAATTTCCACCCTGTATAATCTATAAAGGAAACTTGACACATATCTACCTGTATATGAGCGCTGACAAGAAAGTCATTACGTCCTCTGTACCCCCAAGAGGCCAGTTCGGGTGTCTCGGGGACCGTCCACTGGGGAGCCCGGCCCTGCGCGTCGTACCACACCCACACCGCACCGTCCACTTCCATCGCTGGCCACGTCTTGATGCCTATCCCTTTGGGTACTGTGGGACACGGAAGGTAACATTGTGAAGTAATTTGCGAAATTGAAAACACCACGTATTTTAAAAGCTTTTATATAACTTCACTCGTATGTACGTTTGTATGTATGGAATCTTGCAATCAATATTTCACCCACTTCCACTGAAGCTATTCGGCACACATATTTGGTTCCTATGACAATGCACGAAAATAAAAAAGAAGTTATAAAAAGTATTTTAATTAGTTTTTCTAATAGTCTAAGATCCCGCTATACAACGACCTTCACCGAGATGTTTATTTAATAAAACGTATTTTATATTCAATTTAATATGTCAATAAATATATTACATATGGGTTGGCTAACTAATTTCAGTCCAGGATATGATTAATTAATAATTTAAAAAAATATGGTGTGACCGGAAAAGAATAAACAACCTAACGTTTGCATAATCTGTGGGCTTCATACTTTCGATTGGTATAGAAATCAAACCGGTTAAATGTTTAAAAAATGTTTTTTTTTTAATTTTTAATTAATCATATCCTGGACTGAAATTAGTTAGCCAACCCATATGTAATATATTTATCTATATATATAAAAGGAGAAGGTGACTGACTGACTGACTGACTGACTGACTGACTGACCGACTGACTGACATATCAACGCAGGTCCTAAACTATAAGGGCTAGAAACTTGAAATTTTGCACAGGGGTTCCTTTTATAACGTAGGGGAGCACTAAGAAAGGATTTTTGAAAATTCACCCCCTAAGGGGGTAAAACGGGGGTGCAAAGTTAGTATGAAACTTTGCCGTTTTTGAAGTCAAGTGGGCAACCCGAACGCGGGCAGACGTCGTAAATGGGTCTAATTCTACGCGAGCGAAGCTGCGGGCGTCCACTAGTTAGTGTATAAAAAACATTTTCCAGTGGACCAAATTGTAGATTTAAACCATTCTCGAATCCCCTTGAACACACACAAAATATTTCATCAACATCTATCCAGCTGTTTAGGAGGAGTTCACTGTCATACACACGTACACAAGAAATATATATATATATATATTAAGATAGGTATGTATTCCACCAATCCGCATTGGAGCAGCGTGGTGGAGTATGCTCTAGACCTCCCGCAGCAGTGTCTGTGGGGGGTGGACTCGTGCCCAGCAGTGGGACGTCTATGGGTCGCAGCGAAGTATGTATTTAAAAATATCTATGTATGTATATCAGTCTCTGACACCCATATCACAGGCTCTACTTTGGGGTCAGGTGGCCTTGTGTGAGAATGTCCAAGATATTTATATTTATATAATTTATAGATATTTTTTTACTAATGTTCTTACCATTCTCAACCCCCGGAACGCTGACCAAGCTCCCGTCATCCCCGAACCTCCACTGGTGGAAGGGGCACTGTATACAGTTGCCGCACACAGTGCCCCCTACAGCCAGGTTAGCCCCCAGGTGGGGGCAATACGCGTCCACGATGCGCGCGACGCCGTCATCACCGCGATATACGCAGAAGTTTTGACCTGGAAATGCAAACACAACTGACTAGTGGACGCCAGCAGCTTTGCTCGCGTGGAATTAGACATACAATAGTTTCGTTTACCTAGTATTATATAGCCTATGTCACTCAGTGATGATGCAGCTTTCTAATGGTGAAAGAATTTTTGAAATCGGTCCAGTAGTTTTTGTGTGAAAACATTAAAAACATACATACAAAATAACAAATGCAGCTGGGGCGGACCGCTAGTCTATATATATAAAAGGAGAAGGTGACTGACTGACTGACTGACTGACATATCAACGCAGGGCCTAAACTATAAGGGCTAGAAACTTGAAATTTTGCACAGGGGTTCCTTTTATAATGTAGGGGAGCACTAAGAAAGGATTTCTGAAAATTCACCCCCTAAGGGGGTAAAACGGGGGTGCAAAGTTAGTATGAAACTTTGCCGTTTTTGAAGTCTTTAGACGGGTAGACGTCGTTAATGGGTCTAATTATCGTTCTTTTATTCGTTTTATTTTCTAACCACTATTGATAGCTAAATATTTACAAATAATCGAGGTCACAGGAGGAGGATGCTGTTACAAAGTGCATTTTATAAGGTCCAGTAGTGTGGGTACCCAACAAACAATCTAGGCTTATAAAATTAAGTCTATAAGGTCTAAATTTGACAAATTAAAACTGCTCGTGCAAACAATCAATCACAGCATTGTGCGTTGAGGTGATAATTTTGCAACTATAGTATACATATTTGTACGCTGACTATACGTAATTAAATAATAAATAACATTCAAAACAGTTCTTAAATCTTATTACTTATTCAGTCCAGTCGGTCGAGCATAAAAGCATAATTTTGTTTACACTGTTCCCCTTTAGATATTTTATTTACTTGGTATGTATGTATGTAGCGTCCATAGTCGATTCAAAGTGATAGACAGAGTTAAGCAGCGACGGGCGCGGTCGGTTTGTGGATGGGTGACCGCTGGTGGCAAAATTTCATGGGCGCTCCCGTGCTTCAGAGGACACGTTAAGCCGTCGGTAACATTAATATTATATCCGCAATGTTAATGAAATGAAGAACAACAAATGAAAATTAATTAATAAAAGCTAATAAGTAAATGAGTACCTATTTTTTTAAATAAACATTGTTTGTAGGTAGATGTAAAGTTGGTTATGTTGAACATTAATTACGCAATAAATACATTTATATATTTTACAAGTTGGTTTATTCTCTTTGAAGACGAATAACTAAATTAAGACTACTCCCCGCTAGATGGCGTTAAAAGTAATTTCTCACCTAACGCATCAACAGGAACTACGCCACCGATTTTCAAATCTCTGCTCTCGACTAAAGCGAACCACCCATTAGGGTAGGGTGGAGGTAGTTTATTGCCAATCTTCCTCGCATTTTGTACTCTTTGGATGTGTTTTTCGCGCTCAGGCCCAGCCGGTATGTGACTGAAGCCTATGTCTGTTAATTCCTGAAAAATATTACCTTGTTATTCATAACATAACCGAAGGAATGTTCTCGAACGGATAGGCAGAGGTGAGTACTACACACCCACCCACTTATCACTAGTCTATATAAATATAGTGGACGCCCCAGCTTCGCTCGCGTAGAATTAGACCCCCATTAACGACGTCTGCCCGCGTTCGGGTTGCCCGCTTGACTTCAAAAACGGCAAAGTTTCATACTAACTTTGCACCCCCGTTTTACCCCCTTAGTGGGTGAATTTTATTACTGAACGATTCGTGAGTGTCTATATTCATAGTTGAAGTTACCGGCTTACTCACGTGTGATTTAAGTCGAAAATAGTCCGACTAGTTTCGATCTATTACGATGATCATCTTCAGGAGTGAATGTGCTCGCGGCGGGCACGGCGTTCACATTCACTCCTGAAGATGATCATCGTAATAGATCGAAACTAGTCGGACTATTTTCGACTTAGTGGGTGAATTTTCAAAAATCCTTTCTTAGTGCTCTCCTACGTTATAAAAGGAACCCCTGTGCAAAATTTCAAGTTTCTAACCCTTATAGTTTAGGCCCTGCGTCGATATGTCAGTCAGTCAGTCAGTCAGTCAGTCAGTCAGTCAGCTTCTCCTTTTATATATATAGATAGATGTTTGTTTGATTGTTGGAGGCTGTTACTATGTTGCAGTTATTACTGTTACTCGCAGCCCAGTGAATCTCCAGCAAAGTCAAGGAAGGCATAACGATTGTTTTACAATTGAAAACAACCGGGACCGACTGCTTAACGTGCCCTCCGAAGGGCGCTAGCATGAAATGTTGCCACTAGCGGGGCCATCCATAAGCTGACCGTGCCCGACGTTGCTTAACTCGATCGTCTCGGTCGATCGCATCCATGGACGCTTACCTACCTAATGCATATTTATTTTCATATTTTTCTTACCTTAAAATAGTAAATGGGACTCAAATAGCTTTTATATATGACATACAAAATTAAGCAAACTATAGTTGATATTAAAACGTAGTTAAAATTCTTGTATACAAAGTCAACTAATGCTCGAACTAAAGTTAGTAAGAATCCTATTGTGAATATTATTACGTCGTCTGAGTTATTTTTACAGACTTCGTTGCATTGTCTGTTTAGAATGTCCTTTGGCAATGAATCCATGTCTTCCCAAGTATTTTACGTCATCTGAAAAAGATAATTATGATGAGTAGGTACAATTTATATGAACAGCTTCCAGGACTAACTCATATTTATCTACTAACGAATTGACCAACTCGGTCTATCTTAGCTTAGCCTAGTGTTAGGTTAGCCTTCGGTGATAGCCCAATGGCTATTGAACTCGCCTCTATCCATAGGAAAACTGTTGAGTGTTTGTAAAGGGTGACAATTATTGCCGGAATTTTTAAATTAGGCAAAAGATATCTAACACATTTTATTTGTTGGGATTGAGTACCTACAAGATTATTGGCATTAAACCAGTAATTGATTATATTCAGTGTTTTATTTAAGTTTTCTCTGACTTCAGAATTGTGATTAGCTCTAAATATAAGAGATATGTCATCGGCAAATAAAACGATATTCGAAAAAAATTCCACAGTAAAGGGTAGATCATTTATGTAATCTAAAAATAAACGGGCCTAAGATAGCACCTTGCGGAACCCCTTTTCAATAGACCCATAGGATTGACACCCATTTGCAGTACAGATTAAAATTTATTAACTCTATGGCTACAGTACATCCATGCACATTAAAATTGCTAGTAATCTATTGAATTATGTATGCATATTGAAATATAATATATTGCCGTGTCTTTTTTGCTTCAAAATATCTAATTTTCTATTCTATCTATATTTATAAAAGGAGAAGCTGACTGACTGACTGACTGACGGGAAGATAAGGGTTAGAAACTTGAAATTTTGCACAGGGGTTCCATTTATAACGTAGGGGAGCACTAAGAAAGGATTTTTGAAAATTCACCTCCTAAGGGGTTAAAACGGGGGTGCAAAGTTAATATGAAACTTTGCCGATTTTGAAGTCAAGTGTGCAACCCGAACGCGGGCAGACGTCGTTAATGGGTCTAATTCTACGCGAGCGAAACTGCGGGCGTCCACTAGTGTAGATATATGGCTTTGCCGGATCAGCACGCGGCCCTTGTTGGAGAAATCAAATAAATATATAAATATCATGAACATTCTCACAAACGGCCATCTGACCCCAAATTAGGCGCGAGCCTGTACTATGGATGCCAGAGACTGATATATACATACATAGATATTATTAAATACATACTTAAATAGATAATATTATAGTCATAGTCATAGTTATTTATTGGTAATATCATGTTTTACACGTCAAAAATCTTATAATGTTAACATCCAGACACAGAACAAACACAAGTGTTCGTCACGAATATTTGTCCTGAGTGGGATTCGAACCCACGACCCCTGGCGCAACGGACAGGGTCACTACCGATTGCGCCAATGAGCCCGTCAATATATATACAAAACGGCCATCTGACCCCAAATTAGGCGCGAGCCTGTACTATGGATGCCAGAGACTGATATATACATACATAGATATTATTAAATACATACTTAAATAGATAATATTATAGTCATAGTCATAGTTATTTATTGGTAATATCATGTTTTACACGTCAAAAATCTTATAATGTTAACATCCAGACACAGAACAAACACAAGTGTTCGTCACGAATATTTGTCCTGAGTGGGATTCGAACCCACGACCCCTGGCGCAACGGACAGGGTCACTACCGATTGCGCCAATGAGCCCGTCAATATATATACAAAATCATTACCTAAACGATTTAACAGCTTTAGCAATTAACAGCATTCGAAATTTAAAATTTGAAATTAGAACTCACCTAAAAGACGTTATCGAATAGTCCTTCCCGCACAGTTTTATATCGTTTTAAATATGTTATCTATAAACATGTCTACAATTACCCAGTCATAACTTACTATGATTAATTAATTCCAAGAATTAGAGCCATAATTCGCGGTAAGACTTGAAAATGCAAGCACGGCGTCACATTTCACGCGGTGGCATTTCTTGCCTAACATTTCCTTAATCCTATTTCAACCTTGTATTAAACCATGTCAGCGAAAAATTTTAATAGGCTTATTTACCTAATAATTTATAGTAACTATGCAACTCATATTACTCTCCAAATTCTTAGTCATCATCATCACAAACCTTTCTTTGTCCCACTGTTGGGCACGGATCTCCTTTCAGAACGGGAGGGATTAGGCCTAGGCCTAGTCCTCTTAATTTTTTTAAAAATTGAACATAATAATTTTTGTATGGACCACAAAGCTTAAAACAAATATGTGATCGGCCTTAGTCCGCCACGCTGGCCAAGTGCGGATTGGCAGACTTCACTTGCCTTGGAGAACATTATGATGTACATAGACATGCAGGTTTCCTCATGATGTGTCCTTCACCGTTATAGCAAGTGACATTTAGTTTCTTAAATCGCACATAACTTAGAAAAGTCATTGGTGCGTGCCGCTGGGGTTTGAACCTGGACCGCTTGAGTGAGAGGCGAGTCCGATAGCCACTGGGCTGTCACTGCTTAATTCTTCGCTGCTACCCATAAACGTCCCACTATACTATTACTAGTGGACGCCCGCAGCTTCGCTCGCGTGGAATTATACATACACTAACTTCAAAAACGGCAAAGTTTCATACTAACTTGGCACCCCCGTTTTACCCCCTTAGGGGGTGAATTTCCAAAAATCCTTTCTTAGTGCTCCCCTACGTTATAAAAGGAACGCCTGTGCAAAATTTCAAGTTTCTAGCCCTTATAGTTTAGGCCCTTCGTTGATATGTCAGTCAGTCAGTCAGTCAGTAAGTCAGTCAGTCAGTCAGTCAGTCAGCTTCTCCTTTTATATATATAAGAAGATATACATATTAAGGACATTTTCACACACGGCCATCTGACCCCAATCTAGGCAGAGCCTGTAGGTACTATGGGTGTCGGAGACTGATAAGCACATAGATATTTTTAAATACATACTAAAATAGATAACATTGGATAACATACATACTTAAATAGACAACTGGTCACCGATGGTGACCACTCTCGACCGAATTATTCTGGATGGAAAATCACTATACTATTTGTACTCGTATTACGTCATAAATGTCATAATATCTATGAAGGGTAGATACTGTATTTGTGACCTACACTTTTCCCTTGCAGTGTATGAGCCTATGAGCCAAATTCGATAAAATGTTGTCACCATGCAGGTTTGTATAGGTTTTTATTACACGAATCATTTCATGTGATTTCGCGCCATTTTGAAGCATTTCAAACTGAAATACGGGATATCCTGCAGGGCGCCCACATGTATTACTACAAACACACACTTTTTTAAAATTGATTTATAGCAAACTAGATTGCAGCACCACCGATCACTTGTTGCCTGTCTCTTAAGAGTCAATAAAACATGGAGCACACTGCATTTTAATGTTTTTTAATTTAATCTAAACTTACTTAGTTCTTATGGTAAAAAGGTTTAAAAATGCCATTTTTAAAAGCTTTTATTTAACTTCACTCGTATGTATGTGCTGGAATCTTGCAATCAATATTTCACCCACTTCCACTAAAGCTATCGAGCTGAAATTTGGCACACATATTAGGTTGCGATGACAATGCATGAAAATAAAAATAAAAGTTATAAAAACTTTAAAAAAAATAAAAATTACAGTTTAATTTTATCATTCACTCACTAACATATTAACAACCTGTACCACTTCTCGATGACATACATTTGAAGGGCATGAAGAAATGCTTGAAGACCAAGATGTTCAGTATAAGAAAAGAAAGAAAGGACATTATCACACACAACACACTAGAGTTGTATACAACTGAATATACTTTATTTGAGAAATAGTTCCAAAAATCTTTTAAAGCGCAGATGAGATCAAACATTGTTACTGTTAGGCAGGTTATTCGCAATGAAAGGTGGAATGTACTGAGACTATTTATTGCTAATTATATTAATTACAAATAGAACGGATTAATGAGGCGCGTACATAGGTAGCAAGCGGAGAGCCAAGAGAGACGGCACGGACACAGACTACAGAGTCATAGATAGTTAATCAGCCGCACAGACTATGTAAAGAATGTAGAATGGGTATGCAATTCTATAATCCAACAGTTACCAAACTTGACCCTCTTTTTAACATTTTTGGTTTAAACTATGTAGTTCAACGGCTCATCAAATTATTAAATGCTTAGTACTTACCAATATAACAACCTGTAACATTATTGAACTTGAATCTTGGACTTCGCAAACCGGGATATAGGACGCGTGCGATCCCGCTAAAGGATGCTGGTATACTAACAATGTACCGCCCTATCTTATATCCCGAATGATATCCAAATGTAACGAATTCATGATTTGAATAACAAATCCTATTTTTCCATGAATTGTGCGGCATTCAGCATATTAAGATGATTACTTCGATCCGTGGCGAGATATTGAAATAATTTTTTTTTATTGAAGTGAAACTTCTTTAGGCGCATGAAAGTAAAATTTTTTACGGATGAAACGGAAATGCGTCACGTAGCATGCAACGTTCGATGAAACGGAAATGCGTCACGCAGCATGCAACAAAGACGAAGGAGAGGATGGGCGATAGAGAAAGTGAGATAGAGCGATAGTTTGTAATAAAACAACAAGACTTTCAAATGAATATTTATATTTATTCTTTTTTTGTGTATATTTGAATATTTCGCCAAAGAAGTTTCACTTCTGACATGTGTACTTTGTACGCACGCACTTTTTTGTTGTTTTCAATTGGTTAGAATGTACAAATTGATATTATTTTTAAAAGCTTTTATTTAACTTCACTCGTATGTATGTATGTCCTGGAATCTTGCAATCAATATTACACCCACTTTCACTGAAGCTATCGAGCTGAAATTCGGCACACATATTTGGTTCCGATGACAATACACGAAAATAAAAATAGAATTTACAAAAAGGTTTAAAAAAAAATTAACATGCACACGTGCATATTTCAATGTATCATTTCGGATCTGAAGTTAACCCGTATTTCAATATTGCTCCATGAACCATAAAAACCGTCAAAATTGTGTTGTTTCTATATTCACATTTGGCTTAACTTTACAACTAAAATGATACATTAAATAATACAATGCTAGTCGGTACGTGCGCAAAAAAAAGTATGTTTTAACTAGTTGAAAAAAATAAAAATAATTTTCCGCCACGGATTGTTGCAAGCATCTTAAAGCCATTTTTTTATTCCTTGCGCCGATGTATGTATGTATCTGACAATGTATGTATGTTGTTTGACGGGCCCGTTGGCGCAACCGGTAGTAACCTGCCTGTTACGCCAGGGGTCGTGGGTTCGAATCCCACTCAGGACGAACATTCGTGTGAAGAACACTTGTGTTTGTTCTGTGTGTGGATGTTAATATTATCTATCTATGTATGTATTTAAAAAATATATATTATGTATGTATAGCAGTGTCTGACACCCATGGCATAGTATAATGAAGTCGCTCCGCTCTACCCATAGTACAGGCTCGCGCCTAATTTGGGGTCAGATGGCCGTGTGTGAGAATGTCCGTGATATTTATTTATTTAGGTATTTATATTTATGTACAAACTTGTCCCGCGGCTCCGACCACGTATGAGTCGGTTTTCAATAAATATTCGTTGGTCTATTACTCTGCTGAGCTGCTATAGTCCTGGGTTCGATGTGCCGTAGGTATACCGGGCATAAATCCAGACTCCAAGCTGCTCCGGGCATTTCAAGTTAGAAAAATCAAATGGTTTTAAAAATATTACCGACATAAAATAGTAGGTATTTGGTACATGTCCCGTGGCTGGTGAGTTTCACAAAAATATTTCTACTACCACCTACAGTTGTGTCGTCGAGGGACGACTGAACCAATCGACCAATTGGGTCGATCACATACAAATATACGATCAACGGCTATGGATGCTTCAATGGTATCAAATAATTATAATATAATAAGCTATATTATATACCTACTAATATAGCTTAATATAGCAGTGGACTGCAAAAGTTTGGACGGGTAAATATGAAACAGACCGGACCTCTCGCTACCCTGAAATATTAATTTTTGCTGAGCAACTTTGCTCAGCAAAAATTTAATACATAACAAGCCTCTTGATCTTCTTTTAAAATAGTTGATATAAATCTGAATAGTTGTTAGTTCTGGAGACTAGTCCGTAATAAGTAATGACGGACAATGTAGAGGGCATCTATAGTGCCTAGGTACATTGAGAGCTATAGAAAAGAATGATCTAATTCGTAACAGTATCTGAATTTCTAAGCGGCAAAAAGTAGTACCCACCCAAGTGACGTTTACAATTTAAATGTTTAAAATCAGAACAGACACAGATTACGAATAGATCACGTAGGCACACAATACTTTGGCGCCGTTTCGCGTTATTTCTCTGTGCTTCGACGGAATAGATTATGGTGTCTCGCTGTAAACAAGTCGGTAACAGAGTACAGTTATCTGCCACTGAGATGTCGTATAAATCAACAAATAAATGAATTTCATGCAAATGTCAGATTTGACACTGTTTTCAACCGTTACTATAGCCTAGAGTGGCGCCATGTTGGTTTCGCGTTCTGTTACTCGCACTAAATTTATTTTTGTTATTAAATTTAAAAAAAACTTTACAATATAGAAAATTAGTAAAAAACAAACAAATTGAATCAAATAACAAAAAATTCTACACACATCTTGACACACACACACACATCATGACCTAAGTATGTATAAATAATACATATATTTTATCAGCTAATTAAATATCTCCCCGGACGCATTTCGAACCCGGAAAACCATGGTTAAAAGTAATAAGGCGAATGTTTGTGAGTATGTATGTTTGTTACTTCTTCACACTCAAACGGCTAGACCAATTTTTATAAAATTTGTTATGGAGGTAGCTGACAGCCCATGACAATAGCGACGGAAACTCAAATAGGGATGAGGATGGTTACTCCGATAAATAAGAACATTAGTTGGTCAGTTAGTGGGTCTGAGGACTGGGGTAGGACTGTTACTTATTCTTAATCATGTTAATTGATGTTAGTAATAATGCGCTTACTAATTATTAGTCAGAGTATGATCACACATCAAGTTAGTCACAGAGCGTTGGTACCCTTTAGGGAAGTCAATTTTAGATCTTGTATATGCGTAATTTATGTGTTAGTTATAAGAAACATAACTACTTACAATTTAATTTATAAATGCAGTGCATTCAACGAATATGACCCTGCTAAGCTTATGCTAAAAAGCGTTCTACCTAGCCAGGTAGCTATCCTTTTGATTGCATGTCCTTTGCCGTAAGTTTTTCACGGTCCAATGTTCTAATAAAGGATTAGACAATCCATCGATCAGTCTCCTAAGTCCACTGGTGGACAGAAGCCTCCTCTAGCTGGCGCCACTCCATCCTATCCTGTTCTCTAAGAATCAGAATTTCCCGCTGTCTCCATCATCATCTCTCTCCAAGAACATCGGTCATAGATGTGAGACACAGACACAGTGTTCTCGGTTTCGCGGTGTTCAATCAAGGACTTTTCTTGCACGCGGAACGTCTGGCGAACTAATGAAAAATTATGAATATTCCTTCATTTTTGTGGTAGGTATATAGGAATTCATAAAATATCAAATATGTATGTAGGTAGAAAATAATTATTTACCTATGTAGGTAGATCTCGATATACAATGTAACGCCACTTGCATTAAACGCCAAGTAACGGACAGCAGCTTTTCATTGTGTTCCCTAAAATACTCCCTCAGGACTATCACCAGGTGCTTGTCAGGTATATAACAATTTTCACAAAGAAGCATCTCCCCGAGCTAGAGTACCGGGGTGTAAGTACCGAACTACATAGCATCGGTTCAATGATATCGTTCAATGACAACAAAGGTCCTCTGAAATGCTAGGACTAACTATCGGGATTCGGCGAATATTCGCATCATCCCGATAAAGTAGTTCGTCGAATCGTGATGTATATTCGGCGAACACGAATGCTTCGCGCATCAATGAGTTAGCGACACGAGTGGCTACACTACAATGTTTTCATCGCTTCACTGCGACACGAATATTCGCGCGATTATAGCATATTGTAGTTCCTGTGTGGTTTTGCACAAAATGCAAATTAATACTAGTAGTGTCTTCTGGTTTCTCCTGTGTTCTAAGTTTCTAGGTTAAGCTATGGAATTTCTATGGGTTGCATTGCAACCACAAAAATGAATCGAGATAGAACGACGATCACGTATTATTTTGATACAAACGATGCGTGCACTGTGTATCACTTTTTTAGACATAGACATACATAGATATCTAAATTAGAAACAATACAATATCTAAATTCCGACGGGTGTATCCGAGTGTGGACGCCATTTTCCCCTGAATACAATATGCATGGCTCGCATGTGCGTCACTCACTGAATATATTACGAACCTTGCGTTTCAGTGACTTTGATCTGGTCTTGCAATCCTACTAATATACATATGTAGGTACTATATGTACATTAAAAAAACATTCGTTTTGCAAGTTAATCAATTAAAATTTAAAATCAATCAGTGAATGATTTTAATAAAATTCGAAATCATTCACTACACGATAAATAGTGCGTTTTGTTGGCACGCTGTTTCTCCCAAAAATTTCACGTAACTTTCTCATCGTCACAGTAATCGATGATTAATTTTGATAAAATGTTTTAACGATTAAAACACGTTGGTGTATCGAATATTTTTCCATAATAAATTTGCCGCGTGTCTACTTCACGACTGCCAAATATGAACTGTCAAGACTACTACTACAATAGTAGGGGAGCCCAAGAGGGGATTTTGCGGGATACTCAAGCGCGTAAGTTTAATATACAGTGGGATACCTTGTACCCGGTTAAGTACCTCCACCAAATATGAGCCCCATATATAAATGGGGCCGTCAAGGATAAAGGATCAGATTAGTAAAAAAAAAAAATTTGTCATCAGAAATTCTTGAGCGCGTTAGATTAAGGTAGGGTGAGTTAATTACATGCTAAAAAGTGTATATTCCACTAATCTTACAATTTGAGAGTAACGTAAAGAAAGGGGAGGGCTACAAAGTTACTCTCAAATTGTAAGATTAGTGGAATATGGGCTACAAAGTTGTAGCCCTCCCCTTTCTTTACGTTACTCTCAAATTGTAAGATTAGTGGAATATACACTTTTTAGCATGTAATTAACTCACCCTACCTTAATCTAACGCGCTCAAGAATTTCTGATGACAAATTTTTTTTTTTTACTAATCTGATCCTTTATCCTTGACGGCCCCATTTATATATGGGGCTCATATTTGGTGGAGGTACTTAACCGGGTACAAGGTATCCCACTGTATATTAAACTTACGCGCTTGAGTATCCCGCAAAATCCCCTCTTGGGCTCCCCTACTACAACTACTGTTAACCAAAATGGCGGCAAAACAAAGTAGTATACCGTCCCGGCGGACACCCTGTAGTTAGGGCTATATTGCCTGATTAAATAAATAAATAAATATTTTTATTAAGCACTTTTTTTAGTGGAATACTTTGTAAAGACTGCCTCGTTGGCCTAGTCGTAAGCGCAACTGCTAAGTAGAGGTCGGGGTTCGAACCTCGGGTCGGACAAAGTATTATTGGGTTTTTCTAACTTTTTCGTTAGCTATCATACATCCATAAACCATCTCTAACAGTAGAAGCTAAGTTTCTACTGTAGAGTATAATGATACCACCACAATAGACCTCTGTGGTAATAATTATATTCTGCACGAAAAGCGGCTTATCGCCGTTTAAAATGATACCTACGAGTATTAATAGTAATAATACACACGACCCGACTTTTTTGTCTCATAGAACTGTGTCCAATTGTTAGTACCTATGGTAAACCCGAAAAAATTACTATCAGAATTTTTCCATGTCCGACCTGACCGAATAGACAAAAATTTCATGAAATAAAGTTAAATGTTAGATCTATGATACTATTACACTTACGTATTACATTTATTTGAATAAAACAAAAATGAGAAAAATAAAAAATAAATATAGCAAACCGTCTGAAAATCCGATTTTTTCCGAGTGAATTTGTAAATTTCTGAAAACGAACAATTTTGTCATAAAATGGCAAAATCTATAATCTAAAATATTCTTTTCGACAACAGAAATGGGCGCGCACAGCTGCCACGTTTCTACCATTTACTGCCCACGATTTTGTACGTTTTTGACCGTACGATGGTAGGTACATGTCGTGGGCTCTCTAACTATATCAAGGAGTTGTTTAAGTTGGTTTTTCTATGCAGGAAGATGAAAGCCCGTATATTTTTTCATACCGAATTTGACCTGTAGAAATTGCTGTGACGCAGTTGTAACAACTGAGAAACAACGAGAAACACAGGCTCTGCCATCTTATTTCGCTCTATTTTCCCATTCTATAGTTTCGACCATCCAGCGTTTGAACCGAATTTAGAATTCTTAGAATATTAAAGGAGTAGGTAACGATCAAATTATTTATGAAAAACTAAATTATTCGTACCGGGCATTGAATGAATATGATTTCATAAAAAAAGACGTATTTTACATTATATAGAAGATAGATAATATATAAAATAATTACATAATCAACACGTGCAGATTATAAAAATGGAATACATTAAATAAACGAATAATAATAATGGAATTTGAATTTATGTACATAGGTATTATAGAATTTATGTATTTTTTACACACTTTTATTAGCGTAAGTATTCATATATGCGTAGCGTATTCTATGTATCAATGTATCTTTAACCGTGAATCTTTGAACGTGTCGCCCACTTCAATTCGTCGGATTAATTTTAAACTTTGCACAAGGACCGATGACAATGCAATAATTGAAAAAATAAATATTTTAAAAAACAATGTTTAACTGTTTGGTTGTCTACAAAAGCGTATTTAAAAAAAAAAACTACTAAATTATAAAAGGAGAAGCTGACTGACTGACTGACTGACTGACATATCAATGCAGGGCCTAAACTATAAGGGTTAGAAACTTGAAATTTTGCACAGGGGTTCCTTTTATAACGCAGGGGAGCACTAAGAAAGGATTTTTGAAAATTCAATCCCTAAGGGGGTAAAATGGGGGTGCAAAGTTAGTATGAAACTTTGCCGTTTTTGAAGTCAAGTGGGCAACCCGAACGCGGGCAGACGTCGTTATTGGGTCTAATTCTACGCGAGCGTAGCTGCGGGCGTGCACTAGTTTTTTATATTTGATAAGGTGGGGTAAGTACTAACACACCCTCAGATTACAGAAGGAAAGGCTGACGATGCTCGTGGAACACAAAAGTGAAACCACAAAAGCAAATACAAAATCAGAAGTGAAAATCCTTTCTTTGTCCCACAGTAGGGCACGGGTCTCCTCCCAGAATGGGAGGGATTAAGCCTTAGTGATGGGTGACCGCTAGTGGCAAAATTTCATAGACGCTACCGTGCTTCGGAGGACACGTAAAGCCGTCGGTCCCGGTTGTCTTCAATGCGGGAAACAGTCGTTAAGCCTTGTCGAAGACCTTCGGGTGGCTTGAGAACATTCGACACTGGGTTGGCCACTAACCCCTCCATCAATCCGCATTGGAGCAGCGTGGAGGAGTATGCTCTAGACCTCCCGCAGCTATGTCTGTGGGAGAGACCCGTGCCCAGCAGTGGAACGGTTATGGGTCGCAGCGAGGCCTTAGTCCACCACGCAGGCCAAGTTATTTGTTTATAGTTCGGATTGGCAGACTTCACATGCCTTCGAGAACATTATTAAGAGCTCTCAGGCATGCAGGTTTCCTCAAGATGTGTTCTTCACCGTTGTAGCTAGTGACATTTAATTTCATAAAATTTTCCGTCAATTTCGTAAATTCCCGTTAGTACTAATCAACATTTATATGTCACACGTGCTGCATTTAAAAATTAAATCTTACATTTAAATACTACAAAAGTTGCTTCTCAAAAGAGCGCGGATTATTTACGACTGACAATCCGCTGATTGGTTCGCCAGACGTATTTTGTTCAGAGTTCGTGCCGCAAGGAATGCGCAAGAGATGATTTAAGTACTGGTTATTCCAGGGTATTCCGATATCGGCGAGTCTGTTACGGTTGGGATAGGGTCACCACCTATATCATGAACATCACTGCCTACCTCTTCACCACCTTAAAAATAAACACCACTGCCTACCTCTTCCAGAAAATGTAGGCGTAAATTTTATTTTAAAAGCTTTTATTTATCTTCACTCGTATGTATCTATGTCCTGGAATCTTGCAATCAATATTTCATCCACTTCCACTGAAGCTATCGAGCTGAAATTTGGCACACGTATTTGGTTCCGATGACAATGCACGAACATGAAAAAAAAGTTATAAAAAGCTTTTTTTTTAATTTTTTTAATACCTAATTCATTATTCCCAATATTTTCCGCACTGAAGTAGCGTATTTAAATCCACAGCCGGCGAATTTTGGCTGATATTCTCATCAAAAACTTCTCGCCGAATAAATATTAGAGGAGTATTTTTTACATTGTATACATCATCCAGAAGGTCAATCCTTATTGCATATTTATCTTGTCGTTTCCGTGTTTCGCTAGGGTTGCTACAAAATCCTCGTAGCTAAATAAAAAATGACCAGAAAAGATAATTTTAGGAAGATTTATGTTTTGTGTATTTTATTTTGTTCTACTAACAAATACAATGGTATAAAATTTAATTTAAAAAAATAATAATAGTTATCTGGAAAGTCGGTTTACGGACGATAATTTTACGTGATAACGTCATGAAAAGAACTTTTAACTATACTGATAGATAAAATAAAGTGAATTATTAAGGTACCAAATGCTTTAAATAATAATTTAAAGACTGGTACAACATATTGTGTCTTGTTGGAATCCCACTGCAAATTTCAGCCGCCGTAAACAAAGAAGGCCGCGCAAAAATATCGCTAGCGCCATCTATGCTCTGCCGGGTGAATCAGTTCCTCGATATCTCGTTTGTTACTACTGAACTGATTCACTAATTGGCGTTGCAAAATTGTAGTCTGAAACACGCAGTTGAGAATTCTTGTAGAATACGTAAATGTTTGGGGTTTTATAACTAAACATGAAATTTAATTCTTAACTGTAGCCCGAGTCTGGATTAGAGCCCTTTGTATTGAAATAGGCTCACCTATTACATAAGACCTAAATATAGCTGAAAAGTTGGTGTATAATGTGTACACTACTTCTGCCTATGCCTTCGGGGAAATAGGCGTGATGTTATTATGTTATGACAAAGAAAGGTGTGTTTTCCAGTCACACCTGTACCGTAGCAACGCACCTGACATTATTACACTCACTATCGTCAACATTTATACAAGCACCTAAACCTTTCTTAATAATCACTCTATCTCAAAACCGCATGGAAATCCGTTCAGTAGTTTTTGAGTTGATAGGCGAGCAGACAAACGGACGCGGCGGGGTATTTAGGTTTAATCTATCTATATATATAAAAGGAGAAGCTGACTGACTGACTGACTGACTGACTGACTGACATATCAACGCAGGGCCTAAACTATAAGGGTTAGAAACTTGAAATTTTGCACAGGGGTTCCTTTTATAACGTAGGGGAGCACTAAGATTTCTGAAAATTCATCCCCTAAGGGGGTAAAACGGAGGTGCAAAGTCAGTATGAAACTTTGCCGTTTTTAAAGTCAAGTGGGCAACCCGAACGCAGGCAGACGTCGTTGATGGGTCTAATTCTACGCGATCGAAGCTGCGGGCGTCCACTAGTAACTATTTATAAATAATAATAATTGATTGAGTGTTTTCATAAGAAATCTACACCAAAGCATGTACCTATTACTTATGTGTTACTCATATTAAATCCACAAGTAATAAGATAAATACTGTTCGGAGCTGTACACGTACCTTTTCGTCGCTCACCGGTACCAACCCTGATACCGTCTTGTTTTTTTGGTAAATTTGGTAAATTTGGCGTTTCTGAATAAATTGGGTCAGTTCAGGTCGCATAAAAAATTAATGTAAGCTTCCGGCGAATTGGTGTGTTTCGATTTGATTCGGTTATTGTAATAAATATTGCGATTTTATAAACGGTCGACCCAAAAATGAAGTTAAAACGTCTTTTTACCGAAGAAACGGGGAAGTAAATGTTATTTATTTACATTGTTATGGGTGTGATGGAGAAGCGGTGACAACCAAGTGGCTATCGAACTCACCTCTCAGTCGAGCGGTCCAGGTTCAAACGCAAGCGTGGTGGTGCGTGCACCAAGGGGATGGGTTACCGTCGGTCCCGGTTATTTTCAATGGTTAAACAATCGTTAAGCCTTGTCGAAGACCTTTGAGTGTCTTGAGAACATTCGACACTGGGTTGGCCACTAAGCCAATCCGCATTTTAGCATCGTGGTATCCTCTAGACCTCTCCCAGATTTGTCTGTAGTGGAGACCTGTGCCCAGCAGTGGGACGTCTGTGGGTTACATATTTTTACTTGCAATGTCTTACAAGGCGAAATCATCTTCAGAAAATAACTTTCATCCTTCTCTGAAAAATCGTTTATGCCTTGAGCTCTTCACCATAGGAAAATCGCTTTCCACAGTGCTACTTTTCGGGTTCCGTATCCAAAGGGTAAAACGGGACCCTATTATTAAGGCTCCGCTGTCCCTCGGTCCGTCTGTCACCAGGCCGTATCTGATGAGCCGTGATAGTTAGAAAGATGAAATTTTCACAGATGACAGAGGACTCCCATACAACAGACAAGACTTTCGCCGTTTTTATAGATAATGGTCGTGCGCGACTCCGACTCGCACTTGGCCGGTAGTTGTTTAATATGCTCATATTATTATTTTATTCAAAAGGAAATTAAAAACTAAGGTTTTTCATTTTTCACAGTTCAAAATAACTGTCGTTTTCACTTAAATTTTCAGGTTTAAACATATTCTTCATCTGAATACGCTTAGGTACCTATTGCTTGATAGCTGGGCAGTTCATTACCGCCACCCCGCGCACCCACCATTACTCGTGTGCTCATGTTCGACAGCAGATTGCAACTCGCGCCTATTCTCAACAGCGGGTAAGTCACGGGGCTTACCCCTGGAGCAATTGCCCGGATTGAGGGAATCTCCCCTAACTCCGGAAGAGGAAAGGTCCGTCTAAATCTGTCCGTCTAGGTCTGTTCGCGAGGTTCAGGGCTTAGCCGTAGGCTGGACCCTCGCTCTGCACTACTTGGAGTCTCTCCAAGCAGATTCTGCAAGGAGGACGATAAGACACCCTTGCTTCTCCTCCTCAACTGTTGTGCTCTGGTGCACAAACGGAATGTTCATCTCGGAATGTATATATTGCATCCGGATGAATTTAAGGACATCGCCGTCCAAAAAGTCCTAGCTTACTTCAAAGCCATTGGACTGGATGGCGAACTTTAATGGGCTGGGCACAAACGAACAGTTATGGTCGACGTAGGAGCCGTATAGCTCAAGCTCCAACTCCTCAAATAAAATAAAATAAAAAGAAATTGCTCTAGGATGAGCTAAAGGCTTTCCGCAAGGGAGGCACCGGTGCGTTCCGTAGGAGATCCCGGAGCCTCCCTAGATGTGCTGGAAGGCTGGCGAGGGGGTTTTAGTGAGTAGAAATCTCACATACCCCGGCCTCTTCCCCTAGAGTGGTCGTTGATCTTTCGAAGATTTCCCCCTCGAATAAAAAAAAGAAAAGAAAGGTCTATGGCTGTGTAATATAAAGCTGCACGTTGCATGTTTATCTGAAATTCTAGATAGATCTAGTTCGAAGGTTTCACGTGTTTACCTATGAGGTACACATGACTGTAGTCTCGTGTCCCGTGGCCCAATTCCATGTGCCACTTTCAAATGGAGGTCATAATCTGAATCTATTATGGTTGGACAAAGGAATTACGTTGAAGAAAAACATGTTTATATTCCTTAATACTTACCCATGGAAGCGGCGAGCGAAGAGAAGAGTGAGAATTTGGGTGGTAGAAGCAGAGTAAAGCTGTTCTCTTCTGTTTCTGTTTAAAGTTCGCTCGCGTACGACCGCCACCCAAGGTATACGGACCGGCACGAAAGTGTGTTCCTGAGGACACACTTTCATGCCGGTCATTCCTTCGAGAGCATTGTGGTGATCAGGCATGCAAGTGTCCTCACGATATTTCCGTCTCCGTTACAGCAGGTGACATTTATGTTTTTAAATCGCACATTACTTCAAAAATTCATTGGTGTCGCTTGTAGGTATATGAACCCGGACCGCCTTAATGTTATAGATATAGAATAGCAAACGAGCATGCAGCACCACTCATCCGCTGCCCATGACAACTACGACTGACGTTGAACAAGAGTCAAATAGGGACTGGGATGGTTACTCCAATTAGCAGAGAGAGTTAATTAGAACATTAGTTGGTCCGTTCGCCAGTGGGAATGAGGACTGCGAACTGTTGGTGATAGTTAATATTGTTAACTAGTGTTTGCTAGGATTTTTTTCAACGTGCTTCCGAGGGCACGTAAAGCCGTCGGTCCCAGTTGTTCTCAATGCTGGAAACAGTCGTTAAGCCTTGTCGAAGACCTTCGGGTGGCTTGAGAACATACGACACTGGGTTGGCCACTAACCCCTCCACCAATCCGCGAGCAGCGTGGTGGAGTATGCTCTAGACCTCCCGCAGCAGTGTCTGTGGGGGAGACCCGTGCCCAGCAGTGTTACGTCGATGGGTCGCAGCGAGCGAGGAATTTTTTAAGAAGAGTCGTTCCAAGTCAGTCTCAAATGTGTTGCTACCCTAAGACGGTCCCCTCTACAGAAGCGTATTTGTGTTGTGTCCTTCTATTCTACACTATTTACCACAAAAGATAACATATTATATCACTCTTAAAACATTGAATAATGTATGAAATGAGAATGCTTCCTTGTCCCAGAAACTGGGCCATATTGCGCAGCACCAAATCTGGGACGACAAACAAGCTATTTCTCGGAATCTAATGGGATTAGAGCATGGCTACGGCTGTGTTGCAACAGCTTGCTTGGAAATCACCTGTTGCGCTCGGAAATAATAGATGGCGCTACGGCTGCAGCTGAAACGCGGTATTGAAGTTCTTAACTACCACTCCACACGATTTTTAAAAGCTTTTATTTAACTTCACTCGTATGTACTTAAGTATGTCCTGGAATCTTGCAATCAATATTTCACCTGCTTCCACTGAAGCTATCGAGCTGAAATTCGACACACATATTTGGTTCCGATGACAATGCACGGATATAAAAAAAAGTTATAAAAAGCTATTTAAAAATAAAAAAAAATTAACAGTATAAATCAAAGTTATTTGAAAACTAGCGGACGCCCAGCAGCTTCGCTCGTCTGAAATTAGACTTAACAATAGTTTCGTTTACACCTAGTAATATATAGCTTACGTCAATCAGTGAAGATGCAGCTTTCTAATGGTGAAAGATTTTTTTAAATCGGTTCAGTAGTTTTTGTGTGAAAACATTACAAACAAATCTTTCGTAGGTAGGTAATTAGTAGGAATGTATAGACAAAGCGATTTATAATAATAATAATAATAATAATCTTTTATTTCAGGCACGAGGCCCATAAAACAAATACCTTATAGACTAACATACATAATTAAAACTTAATTCTAAGTCGCGCCAGCAGGCGCGGGTCCGGTGACACTCGGAGGCCTATGAGGAGGATTTATGAAATTAAATATCACCTGCTATGATGGTGAAAGAAAACACCGTGAGTATTCCAAGGAAACCTGCATGCCTGAGAGTTTCCCATAATGTTAAACATTACACACTCACACCTAGATCACCAATTTTTGTTTTAATAAATCCATACTTATAAATGCGAAAGTAACTCTGTCTATCTGTCTCGCTTTCACGCCAAAACTACTGAACAGATAGTCTAGAGCCTGAGAAAGGATATAGGCTACTTTTTAATTGGAAAAAAGTGTTGTAAACGGTTGAAAAGGGGGATGAAAGGTTGTATGAAAATATTGTCATTTTCAGCACTAGAAGCATAAAATTTATGGTGTGAAATAAATATAGGGGATAACACATTTACGGATTCATTACAAATTTGTGGAGCTAAAATTAATCTGTCTAATACCACGCGAGCGAAGCTGCGGGCGTCCACTAGTTATAAAAAAATGCGTTTTTAACACCCCCGCAATAAGCCTAACCCTGTTGCGGGTCACGTACAAAAACAGACACAATTCAGCATCCACATACAATTTATCTGCGAAATAGCTATCTGCCTCGACCGGGAACCGAACCCGCGACACACAGCTCGGCAGGGTTCACCCCGCGCCACAGAGTCGTCAATAGTCCTCGGACATATGATGTCTGAACCGCAATTGGCTTAAAAGTAGAATAGAGGTACTGCGATCTACTCTTGCCTCAAAGATAACTTAATAAGCAAAAAATTTGTCAACAAAAATATCACTCAAAATGAAAACATGCAAGATATAAAAATACGTGTATTTGACCTACTTGAAGAGTAGGCATTTATGAATGAGAAACAGAAATAATGTGAATCAAATGTAGTATTAACACGTGCTATATAAGTGTTGTAGCGTCCATAGCCCAGTGGCTCGCGTCGATTGAATGTGATCGAAAGAGTTAAGCAACGACGGGTGCGATCGGTGACCGCTAGTGGCAAAATTTCATGGACGCTACCGTGCTTCGGAGGGCACGCAAAGCCGTCGGGCCCGGTTGTTTTCAATGGTGGAAACAATCGTTAAGTCTTGTCGAAGACCTTCGGGTGGCTTAAGAACATTCGACACTGTGTTGGCCACTAACCCCTCCCTGGTTGGTTGTATTTAAATCGAGATTGTCATAAAAACCTTTCTAAACATTGTCGTTTATTAAGCTTAAAGTAAGCTTTATAAAAATTTATTTAAAACTAGTGGACGCCGCTTCGCTCGCGTGGAATTAGACGTAACATAACCTAAATACAAAATTTCATTGAAATAATGTAGGTATATACGAAAAACTTTTATATCTACTAACTTTACACCCCCCTTTTACCCCCCCTTAAGAGATGATTTTCGAAACTCAATAAAAAACCTTCATAGGTACCTACTGAATTTCACGTAATAACATCAAAAATATTATATTTATGTATGTTAGTCTTTAAGGTATTTATGTTATGGGCCTTGATGCCTGAAATAAATGATATTATTATTATTATGTATCTCTTTAAATTTCACGGGTCCAGATGTGGACCCGGTAATTTGGAAGGCTTGCGTGGGGACACAGGTCCAACACGTAGAGGCCCCTTCGAGACATTTTAATGAGTTGTGATGTGGCACACGTGGCGGATACCACCCTCGATCGACTGCACCATCAATTGGTACACCCGAAGGTGGGCCCCGCCAGATGTACAGGAACTATTGCAAAGGAATGGAAACTATATTGGGTCTATTTGGGTGGATTTAGAGGGACTGATACATGGGCTATGGAGAGCTATGACACCTGCCATTCAGATCGTCAGACAAATCTAAAAATTATTATTATTATTATTATTAAAAACGGCAAAGTTTCATACTAACTTTGCACCCCGTTTTACCCCCTTAGGGGGTGAATTTTCAAAAATCCTTTCTTAGTGCTCCCCTACGTTATAAAAGGAACCCCTGTGCAAAATTTCAAGTTTCTAGCCCTTATAGTTTAGGCCCTGCGTTGATATGTCAGTCAGTCAGTCAGTCAGTCAGTCAGTCAGTCAGTCAGTCACCTTCTCCTTTTATATATATAGATTTAATTTATAAAATTTTTAGGAGAGGCCTATGTCCAGAGGCAGTGGACCTCAAAAGGCTGATGGATGGATGGAAGCTTTATAATAAGCTCTGTAGCGTCCATAGCCTAACGGCTCCCGTCGATTCAATGTGATCGACAGAGACCTTCTGGCTGCTTGAGAACATTCGACACTGGGTTGGCCAAGTAAACACTTATATGCCTACGCTGGCCGGATTGGCAGACTTCACATGCCTTCAAGAACATTATGAAGAACTCTCAGGCATGCAGGTTTCCTTGTGTCCTTCACCGTTATAGCAAGAGACATTTAATTTCTTAAAACGCACATAACTTAGAAAGTCATTGGTGCGTGCCGCTGGGGTTTGAACCAGGACCACTCGAGTGAGAGGTGAATTCGATAGCCACTGGGCTGTCACCGCATTCTACACAAAAATTACTTGACCGATATCAAAAATTCTCACATTCTCATTTTACCATTAGAAAGCTCACTGAGTGAATAGAAGATGCAGCTTTCTAGGTCTTGTTAGGGCCAAAGTCACTCAGTGAGGCTGGTATACACCTAGTAATATAAATAGCCTAAGTCTTAGGCTTAGTAATATTATATAGCCTAAGACTTAGGAAATAATATTACTAGGTGTAAACAAAACTATTGTTATTTCTAACTCCACGCTAGCGAAACTGCGGCGTCCATTTTTTTGTAATAAAAGTCACTATTTGGGTGTTTTCGTCAATTTTCTCAATGACACCTGCTATCTCAACATCATTCCGGTAGCTTTCCTGTTCCTTGGTGTTAAAGTATTTTTCACGACTATTTTTTTATTGTTATTTTATCCTGCGAGGCGCAACACGATGTCTCTGTCATGAGTTTTTCAAGAGTGGCAACATTTCCGGCAACATTAGGTATTAATCCGGTTATTTTATTCCTCCATAGTATCTTACTCTATGGTATTACTAAATTTAATTTGACTAATTCTTGTTTGGCTGCGACCCATAGACGTCCCACTGCTGGGCACGGCCTCCCCCACAGACACTGCTGCGGGAGGTCTAGAGCATACTCCAACACGCTGCTCCAATGCGGATTGGTGGAGGAGTTAGTGGCACCAGTGTCGAATGTTCTCCACCCGAAGGTCTTCGACAAGGCTTAACGACTGTTGCCAGCATCGAAAACAACCGGGACCGACGGCTTTACTTGCCCTCCGAAGCACGATAGCGTCCATGAAATTTTGCCACTAGCGGTCACCCATCCACAAACCGACCGCGCCCGTCGTTGCTTAACTCTTTCGATCACATTGAATCGATGCGAGCCATTGGGCTATGGACGCTACAAATTACTTAATTCTTGTTTAAACCCAACCATTTCATTGTCTGCAACGACCGCTCCACTATCGCTGTCCTGATTTCCTGAGCTGGAACACTGTGGACTTATATTATTTGATGTCCCTGACAAATCAGATTTACAATACCTAGTACATTATGATATAAGTGCGGTGTGTTGAAAATTACAGCCGAGGCGATATTGCTAGCCCGAGCTGTAGGCGAGGGCTACAAGAAAGCAGAGGCTGTAATTATCAAAGCGCACACGTATGTCATACGACGTTTTATAACATATTTGTGAGGAAATAAATAAAACAATACATCGAAAAGAAAAAGCGCGGGGAATAATTTTACTTGTTCACAAATTAGCGATGCGCTTTTTTTTTTAAAGGCAAAAGGCACACAAACAGCCAGGCCAGTATTACTAATAAAGTAAATTAATATTTTTTTGTTTTTGTTACAGATAAATGATTGTAATTTATTGTCAAAATTAATTAAATAAATAATTAAATGTTTATTTTTTATAATTTATCTCCCAAAGTTAATTTTATTCATAAAAATGTTGACCACTTTTCTGACATAAGAACTCTTTGCTAAGATTGAAAAAAGTACCGTTCATTTTAGACGGAGCATCTTGATAAACCGTGCGTTTTACATTACAATAACGGACAAGTACGTAATGAGATACATTACGATATTGAAATTGGTGAAATAAGAGACCCTTTACGAGCAAATGTGTTATAAATACATATTACAATTCCACATTAGCGGTAAGCGTTCTTCAGGTCTCAAATTTATACAGCGGTGGTGTTAGATTACTAGGATTCGTCGATATAAAATCGATTTTCAATCATTATCCTTCCTCATAATCGTTTTGTTTTTTCGTAATAATTCGCGCAATGACAGAAATCTTTCACGAAAATATTGAATAATTCAAACCGGCCTAAAATATCGTCTGCTCTACTTTTCTCCGGTAGAGAGGGAGTGAGACAGACATAGTTCACAGGGCTGCTCAAAACGTTTTGTTCTAGGTACTCTATTTTTGTTAACAAATAAGCATGCAGAATAGCTTATCCGTTGCTGCCTATGATAATTGTGACAAACTTTGAAAAAAAACTGGTTGTCTGTAAAGTCGGTTTACGGATGATAGATTTACGTGATAACGTCATAATCATTATTTTATACAATACAAAAAAGGAGAATTGAAAATAAAAAGATAACAGACAACAGACAAGTCTATACATTTATATATTTATGTCTGTATATTTATTTTGACAGTTCCCTATTTCGGAGCCATGGAACCGCCAATGTTGTCGTGTGTAAAATTAATTTAATAAAATTAAAAATTAATTTAATAAAAACACTCAACGGAAACGGAAGCGGAACGGGATACTTTTTCATATTATGCGCTGTTCATCAATTTATAAGACGTTATCACGTCAAAATCTTACAAAACACAGACAGAGTTATGTAATCAAATTATTAAAGGATGTCTAAAGGAACATTAGTCGATCACAATAGTAGGTGTGAGGACTATAATAGTAGATTTTAAGTAACAAATCAGTCCTATTAGTTGGCGATACGTGTTAAGTGATAGGTAAAAAATGTTTTATACAAAATAATATATTTATTTTTGAACGCAGTCTTCGTTAACTAAATGCAGTTTATGAAAACTTTTATGTCGCTTTAAGGTGATTTAATACAGCTCAATCAATGCCTTTGTAGATTATACAAATAACTAAGAAATAAATTGGTAAACAGACTTAGCTACTAATATTACTCCACCACAACCCTTTCTTTGTCCCACTGTTGGCCACGAGTGGACGAGAGTCCTCTCAGAATGATCTTAGTCCACCACGCTGGTCAAGTGCGTATTGGCAGACTGCATATGCCTCCGAGAACATCATGAAGAACTCTCAGGCATGCCGGTTTCCTCAGACGTATCGTTCACCGTTACAGCAAGTGACATTTAATTTCATAAATCGCACATAACTTAGAAAAGTCATTGGTGCCGCTTGAGTTTGAACCCTGACCGCTCGTTTAAGACGCGGGTTCGGTAGCTACTGTGCTCTCGCCGCTTAACTAACTACTAATATTAACTAATAATGTACATATATACTTTAGTATGTTTTCATGTTAATTAAGTTTTATTTTTTCTTTGTCCACCTACCGCAACTTTTCCCCACTCAACCAGGGTTTGACTGGAGAAAATGCCATAAGGCGTTAAGTCCACCCATTGTATCTATATCTCTTTGAGGTGTCAATAATGTTGAATAAAATAAAAAATAATACTAATTCTTGCAAACTGATTGTGACAGCCCTACGTGTAGCCTCTGGAATAAGCTTTCCAGAGACCAATACCGATACGCCGCGCGATTCGAAGTGATGTGCATATTGGTATGAATAATACATTTTTATAGCTTGTGATTTTGTTCTTGAATTCGAAATATTGGAACTGTCTTATACACTTCGAATCCACTTATGGACTGTTAGAAGTCAATAATACAGCGGCAAACTTACTTTTTTTAACTATTTTTTTTATGGATATAAGATGGCAAACGAGCTTGCTCCACCCATCCGCTGCCGCCCATGACAACTGTGACTGACTTTGAACAAGACTCAACTAGGGACTGGGATGCTTAGTCCGGGCTGAGAGAGTTAATTAGAACATTAGTTGATAGTTGGTGTTAGCAATTGTCCAGTCAGTAATTTTTAGTAATAGTCTCGTTCCAAGGTACCTACTAGGTACCGTGGCGGACTTACTGCCCCGGGCGAACTCTACATAGGACAAAATAGGTTTCATGTAAAACCTATTTGTTTCCATAAAGCCTTTACCACCTATATTTTTAATGGATGTATATTTTATTTAATTATTAATTTATTTAATTCCGATATAATTTATATGTAAATATACGAAATACTTCGAGCCAATCGTTTTTATCGTTTAAATCTCTTAATTATTCTTATTTTATAATTAATAATAAATATAATAATTATAATAAATTATTATTCTTATTTATAATTGTACATGCGTTTTTGTTTAATGTAAATTTTATATTTATTATCTGCGGAATAAGTCATATTTTCAGGTATTTTATAGTAGAAAACACAGTTTCCGATAAGACTTTGATACTTTACTTAGTCTACTATTAATCATTTTGGTTGCATTGAACCTACACTATTTCTTTTTACTAACAAACCATGATTTTTGCGCTCTTGTTAGGATCCACGCTTTTGTAAAATAAAGATATCAATGTCATAGCTCGTTTTTGTAAAATAAAGATATCAATGTCAAGCAACACTTCCCCACAGTAAGATGCCATAAGACATGATGCTGTGAAAGTAGCTTATATAAACTATTCGAGCTGTTATAATATCAGCTGCCTGATCTTATTGACAGCGTAAGCAGCAGAACTTAGTTTCATTATCAATGTGGGGCGCCTGCGGACCGCAGAATGCTTGTTTGCTATGTTATATGTATAAAAACTGGCCAAGTGTGAGTCGGACTCGCGTAAAAAGGGTTCCGTCCCATTATGTTTAAAAACGGCAAATAAAATCAAGTCTGTTGTATGTGATACCCTCTTAAATATTTTTTAAATTTTTTAGTATTTGTTGTTATAGCGGCATCAGAAATACATCATCTGTGATAATTTCAACTGTCTAACTATCACGGTTCATGAGATACAGCCTGGTGACATACGGACAGACGGAAAGCGGAACGGAAGCGGTTAATACTAGGCAGTTAATCTAAACTGAAAATTATTTCAGATATTCTAGATAATCTGCAGACGAATCATTATGTGAAAGTTAACGTATAGGTACTCCAAATCTCAGAGTCCTGGCCGAGCAGATATTTATGTCGCAGATAAATTATTGTACTCGTTAAATGGAACATCCATGACATGGAGTGCATTCATACACAGAAAGCAGCCCAGGGTTGCAACACATGTCCCTGTAGCTCGGGACCAGAATAGTGCTACGGTAGCCCCTGTCTGTCGTAAAAGCGACTAAAAGGGGACTTCTGGGGTTGCGGGCGGTGAGAGGGGGAGCTCGAACCGTCCATCATGTGACCCCGGGAAAGACGACGCTGCTTATGCTGCACAACGTTGTGGGAAACCGGGAAGAGCCCGTCTTGGGCGCAGGCAGGGACCGGCGCGTTCTACAAGAGATCCCGGAGCCCTCCTGTAGCGCCGGAGTAGGCCACCGAGCGGGTTTTATTGGGTGAAAGTCCCACATAACCCGGCGTCGCTCCCACGACGTTCGGGTACCGTTTCAAGGTCTCCCACTCGTTAAACAAAAAAAAAAGGTTTATTGTCTCGCCCAACCCGTACCACGCAGGTACTCTGCACCCCGATTCAACAATAATTTTACTAGATAAGTCATCATAAGTAAGATAGTAAGATAGTTATACCCGTACTATATTACGTGATAAAATCCTTAGGAAAATAATTATATACCGGCTTTAACCATCTCACTGCCTACCTTTTAAACCTTTATAATATGGCCGTTAAGATTACTTATATATTAGAGAGCTAAGCCCATTCCCACGGCAGGTGCTGGGTTTATACTCCTAGACCAACTGGGGGATAACAGTGCCTAGCTTCATGCGTTCGCGCGGTGGTGCACGACGTTCTGTTGACTTGTGACTTTCTCCCCCTCAAAAGGAAGGATTATATAAAAAGGTTTTGTACCCCTGTAGCAACCCGGTAGAACTTCTCAAAATCCGATATCAACTACCCGATCCGACTACGTAGGTTCTACATTCTAAATTCTTTTTTTAAATATGAATACGCCACGTGTCACCGAGTCACGCCCAAGGCGACAACATCGCTGCGAAATAGGATGTAGAGACCAGTTCAGTAAACAACCTAAAATTTATAACCGCTAGAAGACCTTAATAAATAATAAAAATGGATGAAATAATCGGCGTGCGATTTTATTTATAATCTGTGTCGCATAATGGGTACTTGTCACGCTTTATATTACACGCGTCTACGTCAAGACGCTTATTAGGAATGGACGCTTGAATTTCAAATTTTGGACAACAGGACTGGCTTGTCGCCACCGAAAAAAAGTTACGCTGTTGTCACCTTGGGCGTGACACGTGGCGTTTTCATATTTAAAAAAAGAATGTAGAATGTAGAACCTACAATCAGCCAGTACAACCGCCCCCAAGGTACAGTAATACTATTTCTACACTACCTTTCCGTGCCGCTCCGCTCGCGTTAATCTTTCTACGTGCAGAATAACCTCTACCACTAAGGGATGTTTCAAAATAATAATAATAATAAATAAATATCTTACACATTCTCACACACGGCCATCTGACCCCAAAGTAGGCGCGAGCCTGTAATATGGGTGTCAGAGACTTATATACATACATAGATGTTTTTAAATACATACATAAATAGATAATATTAACATCCAGACACAGAACTATTTATATTTGTCCTGAGTGGGATTAGAACCCACGACCCCTGGCGCAACAGACAGGGTCACTATCGATTGCGCCAACGGGCCCGTCATGTCAATAATAAGTATAGCCTTTATCATGAGCGTATATTATTGGTGTATATTACACCAATAATTACCACTAGTCAAAATCTACAGCGGTGGCAGCCCAGTGGCTATCGAACTCGCCTCTCACTCGAGCGGTCCGGGTTCAAACCAGCGGCACGGACCAATGACTTTTCTAAGTTATGTGCAGTTTAAGAAATTAAATGTCACTTGCTGTAACGGTGAAGGACACATCTGAGGAAACCTGCATGCCTGAGAGTACTTCATAATGTTCTCGAAGGCATGTGAAGTCTGCCAATCCGCACATGGCCAGCGTGGTGGACTAAGGCCTAATCCCTCCCATTCTGAGAAGAGACCCGTGGGAAAAAAGAAAGGGTTGTGATGATGAATCAAAATCTAGCTTCACCTGCAGTCCATTATATACCAAGATAACCATAAATCAATTAAAAATAGATCGATTGTTAATACCGATTAAAAAACGAACGATTATTTTTCAATGTTTTGTCTATTTCACGGGAACCGTGCAATTTTCCGAGATAAAAAGCCTATTTCACTCTACAGGCCCTACACTACATCTATGCAAAAAGAAAAAATCACGTTTATTCATCATTCCGTTGAGGCGAAGAAGGACAAACCGACGAACACATTTTCCAATTTATATATTAGTAAGAATAACATGTAGCGTCCAAAGCCCAGTGACTCGTGCGATTCAAAGTAATCGAGGGATTAAAGCAACGACGGGCGCAGTTTGTTGATAGGTGACCGCTAGTGGCAAAATTTCATGGCCGCTACCGTGCTTCGGAGGGCACGTTAAGCCGTCGGTTCCAGTTGTTTACATCGGTGGAAACAGTCGTTTAGCCTTGTCGAAGACCTTCGGGTGGCTTGAGAACATGCAACACTGGGTTTGCCACCGACCCTTCGATTTCTGCATTGGAGCAACGTGGTGGAGTATGCTCTGTACCTCCCGTAACAGTGTCTGTGGGGGAGACCCATGGCCAGCAGTGGGACGTATATGGGTTAGGGTCTATAGGGGTCTATAGGGGTTAGGGGATGAGAGGTCTAGAGCATACTCCACCACACTGCTCCAATGCGGATTGGTGGAGGGGTTAGTGGCCAACCCAGTGTCTTATCTTCTCAAGCCACCCGAAGGTTATCGAAAATTCTTAACGACTGTTTCCAGCATTGAAAACAACCGGGACCGACGGCTTTACGTGCCCTGCGAAGCACGGTAGCGGCCATGAAATTTTGCCACTAGCATTCACCCACCCACCGACCGCGCTCTTCGTTGCCAATGGATCAAATTACATATTATATAATTACCTATATAACCTATGTTTCTGGATGACATATTTATTTTGTAATTATTTCTTGTTTAGTTTTAGTTTTATTAATTTATCTGTACTTATAATTTTATCTAATAAATTCAATACTTTCAGATATTCATCTAGCCTATACAACTAGTGAAATTAGACATTAACAATAGTTTCGTCTACACTTAGTAACATTATATAGCCTATGCACTCAGTGAAGATGCAGGAGCACATGCAATTTTTGAAATCGGTGCAGTAGTTTTTGTGTGAAAACATTACAAACAAACTTTTCCAATCTTTCTGTGGTGTAGTTTATAATTTATAAATAATATCAAATATGTATGTAGGTAGATTCATATTATATCAAGCTATGTACCGTGTAATGTCACTTGCAATATACGCCAAGTAACGATCAGCTGCTTTTATTGTGTTTCTCCCAAGTATCCCTCAGGACTTACCAAGTGTGTTTATCCAAGTACGTAACACTTTCTTTATAATATTAATATAGATTAATCGAAAATGTTAGACTATTAGATAGAGTAATAGTGTTTATTTGACATAAATGTCAGTTTCGATAATTTTGGTAAATGGGTAATTATTAATTATTAGGTAACCCAAAAGTTTCTACAATTACTAGTTCATATTCTTCTATTATTTATTCGTTTCTACAAACTGTAAAGCTCTGCGTTTCAATTCAATCTTCACACGCACCAACTTAAAAATGACTTGACAACACGCTTATTTCGTTGGATTAAAACCATTTATGCCTTGTCTGAATCGTACGATTGTTATTCTGTGTAAGTGCATTAAAGCGACCATTTATTTTGCTAGTCTCATGTGGTTTATTCCTTGGTCTCTAAGTCGGTTTTTGTATGATTTAATGATAGAAAACATTGGCTGAATATGAACACTGAATGCAAATATGATGGTATATAAAATGGCGGGCGCGCTCTAGCTGGCGCAGTGCCGGCCGGAACGCTACGAGTTCCCGCCAAATCTCCTGTCAGCCGGTGTTGTCACTCGAAAATTTCTTTTTAGAAAATAAAAATGAGTGCGCTCCTTTTAATAGCAATATGCGGCCTGGTCGCTTATAAATATTTTTCCAAAAAAACTGTCAGATGGGAGAAGATTACAAAGTATGGCGAGTGTAGGGTTGAAAATTTAAAACAGGCGCCGGGGCCGATACCTTTGCCTTTAATAGGGAGTTTACATCTTTTGGGGAAGCGAGAGTCCCCGTTTCAGGCATTTACTGACTTGAAAAAGGAATACGGGGACATATTTAGTATGAAGCTAGGGTCGGCGCAGTGCGTAGTAGTAAATAGTCTGGAACTAATAAGGGAAGTTTTGAACCAGAACGGGAAGTTCTTCGGCGGAAGGCCCGACTTCCTGAGATTTCACAAACTCTTCGCTGGAGACAGAAATAATTGTAAGTATTTTTTTACTCTCTGCTTGAGCTTTATGTAACCTTTTACAGCTTTTGTGTAATCCTTACAGACACAATATTTGTTTTACTTCATTTGTTTTTCGTATAAATATTTAAAAAAATTAACCTTAAGATATTCAAGAGCTGTTTTTTATAAATATTAATAAAAATAAAAATAAATAGTAGGAGACAGTAAAACCTCTTATATTGAAGCAAATGTAAAAGTATGAATTTTAACGTTTTTTTTACATTTTCAAGTAAAACTTAGACACAAATTCCTATTTAAGTAGGATACTAAAAGTGTATCAAGAAATTAGTTATTTTGAAAACATCGTTTTCATTTATTTGTCTATCAAATTAAATAACTAAACAATATAAAAAAAACTCACCTAATTATTCACATTTTTAATAGCTTTTTACAAATCACTCTTATCTCCCCCTATCGAATATTTTGATTTCGACTCACAATTTTTTTTATAAGTCACGTCTAATGATTTTAGTTACACAACTTTTTTACACTTCGTTCTGAATACCGTACAGATTTACTGAGGGTTCAGTAGTAACTAGGCCACAAAAACTAGTGTTCCTATCAAAGCTTACAACACAAGTACTGAGTAACCAATAATACATACGTAGCTTGGCATTCAGCTCTGTCTATCTGAGTTCATATTGAGTATACCTGGCTCTTTCCTTTTTAGGGTTCCGTAAATTTTTTTAATGTCGATTCTTTTTAAAAGCTTTTATTTAACTTCACTCGTATGTATCTATGTATGTATGTATGTCCTGGAATCTTGCAATCAATATTTCACCCACTTCCACTGAAGCTATCGAGCTGAAATTTGGCACACATATTAGGTTCCGATGACAATGCAATAATATGGTACTGTCGAACTGATCTGATGATGGAGCCGGAAGATATTAACTGGAACTTCATGATGGAATATCGTATCATAGTCGTGTTTGCACTTGTGGTAAAGTCTTGTAATGAACTTTGACCACGATTAGGTTTCAAGGTCAAGTTATAAAAGCTTTTTAAAAAAAAATTTTTTTTACAGTATAATTATTATTAAAAGCTTTTATTTAACTTCACTCGTATGTATGTATGTCCTGGAATCTTGCAATCAATATTTCACCCACTTCCACTGAAGCTATCGAACTGAAATTTGGCACACATATCTAGTTCCGATGACAATGCACGAAAATAAAAAAAAGTTATAAAAAGGTTTTTTTTTTAAACTTTTTTATTAATTTTAGTCAAAAAGTTGTACGTAGGCATAATGTGTAAAAAAGGTACATATAATTATAATTATAAGATAATAGTGGACGCCCGAAGCCTCGCTCGCGTGGAATTAGACTTGTAAATAATTTCGTTTACATATAATATTATATAGCCTGTCACCAGTGAAGATGCAGCTTTCTAATGGTGAAAGAATTTTTGAAATCGGTCCAGTAGTTTCTGTGCGAAAACATTACAAACAAATCTTTCCTCTTTATAATATTAGTTTAAATGAATAATAATAAGGTAAATATTTTATAATACCTAATAATATTTACCTTTTTTTTATAAAATCACGCCTTTTTTTCCCGAAGGGGTAGGCAAATATGTGTTGTAAACCCACTTTTCACCAGTTATTTTAAGGTCCCATGTGGTAAGCCTATTGCCACCAGGCACAGATCCAGCCCTCTACCGGGTATTTCAAGTTAGAAAAACCCATTAGTCATTGCACGACCCGGGTATCGAACCGAAAACCTCTAGCAGTCGCGCTTTATTTACTGTGAAGCGCTTACTATCATCATCATCATAATCACAACCCTTTCTTTGTCCCACTGTTGGGTACGGGTCTCCTCTGAGAGGAGGGATTAGGCCTTTAGTCCACCACGCTGGCCAAGTCCGGATTGGCAGACTTCACATGCCTTCGAGAACATTAGAAGAACTCTCAGGCATTCAGGTTTCCTCACGATGTGTCCTTCACCGTTACAAAGTCACATTTAATTTCTTAAATCGCACATAACTCAGAAATGTCATTTGAACCCGGACCGCTCGAGTGAGAGGCGTGTTCGATAGCCACTGGGCTGTCACCGCTGTAAGCTGTAAGAGCTTCTTTAACCAATCAAAAAGATAAGATATTTTTTTTTATTTACTTATTAAAGGACGCCCGCAGCTTCGCTCGCGTGGAATTAGACATAATAATATATGTTTATTTTACACCCTTACAACATTTTTACAAACTTTGAATGCCATATTTATTTATATCTAATCAACAGCCTATAACATAAATTTTATGCTTCTAGTTCTGAAAATGAGAAAACTTTCATAGAACCTTTCAACCCCCTTTTCGACCCCTTACAACACTTTTTTCCAATTAAAAAGTCTATCTAGCCTATGTCCTTTCTCAGGCTCTAGACTATCTGTGTACCAAATTTCATTTAAATCGGTTCAGTAGGTTTGGCGTGAAAGCCACACAGACAGACAAACAGAGTTACTTTCGCATTTATAATATTAGTATGGATAAAGATTTTATTTATTTGCTCTCACAAAAGTATTCTTAACTTCAACAATGACCACCTCCTTACAACAACCTACTTTTAAACCAAAAGTTCTGCTCAATGTACGGGTCCTCTGCGCAAGAAACAATTCGCACTTGGCTAGTTTCACTGCGATTACCGATTACGTGCATTCCGCTGGGCTCGCTAATTCAAGGCCACAGGGGATTTGTCTACCACAACCCTTTCTTTGTCCCACTGTTGGGCTCGGCTCTTGAATGGGATAGGTCAAGCCCCAGCCCACCACGCTGGCCAAGTGCGGATTGGCAGACTTTCTTCCGACAACCTTATGACTGACATGCGGGTTTCCTCACGTTTTCCTTCACCGTTACGTAAGGTAACATTTAATTTCATAAATCGCACATAAACTTAAAAATTGCTCCTTGGATTTTAACCCGTACTTTCGAGTGAGACGCGAGTTCGATGTAGGAAACAAAAAAATAAACGAAATTTTATTTCTTATTACTGACAAACCTACTAACCTATATTCGAAAGCTACAATGCTTTTGACAAAAAAAAAAAACAAATTAATCTTTATTGCTGCTACAAAATATTTTTACGATTGAAATTAGTTTTCATAATTGTGAAAGTTTTTAACACAATTTTAAAAAATACATAATGTTAAAATTAACTTTACTGCATCACAAATGCACATTTTTTTTACAGTTTTGTTATTATAAGATTTTAATTTTGACATTTTATTAGGATAGTATCGGTCAGTTTATACCGATTAATAGTCATTAATATAATTTTATACATGAATACTAATATAAAAATACATTTTACATTTACAAAATAATTTGGAATGCGTATTAAATTATTGTGGAGTATGCTCTAGACCTCCCGCCGAAGTGTCTGTGGGGGAGACCCGTGCCCAGCAGTGGGACGTCTATGGGTCACAGCGATTCAATTATTGACATTATAATACCTTAATTCTGAGAGGAGACCAGTGCCCAGCAGTGAGACAAAGAAAGGGTTGTGATGATGAATACCTTATAGTAGGTCTGTAAATATGGATATCGAGAAATGACCCACATTGACCCACATTGACCCACATTGACCGCCATGCCCTTGTATTATGATACGATCCACCTGAATCACCATGACATGGTACCAAAAACCATTACTTGCCAAGCATTTAGATAAAGCGCGCTCGATCTTATTCAGTGACACACGAAGTGGATTGACATGTAAACAGAACATGTACTAAAACCACAGATTTTCGTGTTAATTTGCTATCTCATTCACAAAAATATTGCAGTCCGTAAGCTATTACGCAAATCTATCAATCAATATATTCTTTTGCCTTATAATACCTAATAATGTTAACGTCAGCTATATTTTGATATTTTGATGATGATTGAATGACATTTTATAATTATTGAAGGTCTTAAAAATAATATACGTTACGAAAATTACCATCTTTTGATAGATAATTTTGAAGGTAAATTAACATTATATAGCAACACATTCTTCGTACCAAAACTAAAAGCTCATTAACAACAAGGTTTTGTTGTAGACTTTTAACAATGCTCGTTTAGCATATCATAACTGGTGAAAAATAATACAATACAATATCATCTAATGCACCAGAAAAAGAACACAGGAAAACACAGTAAAGAAAAGAAGTTTTGCAAAATAAAAATAAAATAAATACATAAATATCAAGGACATTCACACACGGCCATCTGACCCCAATTTAGGCGAGCCTGTACTATGGGTGCCAGAGACTGATATACATACATAGATACTTAAATATTGGTATAATATTGACATCCAGACACAGAACAAACACAAGTGTTCGTCACGAATATTTGTCCTGAGCGGGATTCGAACCCACGACCCCTGGCGCAACAGGTAGGGTCACTACCGATTGCGCCAACGGGCCCGTCAAAATGGGTGTATACACACCTCTGAAGATGCACGCGTAATAAATAAAATGGTCTTGAAATATGTCAATAAAATGATGTGCTCCAAAAATGTCAGAACCTATGTGACATTTTCCAAAAGATGACAGATTCTAATGTCAAACGAATTAAGTGCCGTTTACAGCCACTGAAGGAACACACTATCTCATTTGAACTTGATGAATCAATGATTTAAATCATGATAATTATCATGTAAAATCGCTTAACATTATCATTTTACACCAGACATGTAACCCTACACGGTATGTTAATGGTGGCGCCATGTAACTCACTCTATACGACACTACCTATAGAATTATGGACGACAGTGTACGTATGAAGTGGTAGAGCCGTGTGGCTTAAAACATTTTGAAAGAGGAAACGTTTGTAATGTTGACGGACCCGTTGGCGCAATCGGTAGTGACCCTGTCTGTTGCGCCAGGGTTCGTGGGTTCGAATCCCACTCAGAACAAATACTCGTGTGACGAACACTTGTATTTGTTCTGTGTCTGGATGTTTATATTATCTATTTAAGTGTATAATTAAAAACATATATGTATGTATATCAGTCTCTGACACCCATAACACAGGCTCGCGTCTACTTTGGGGTCAGGTGGCCGTGTGTGAGAATGTCCAAGATATTTATTATTATTATTTAAGTTTTCACACAAAAACAACTGGACCGATTTGAAAAATTCTTTCACCATTAGAAAGCTGCATCTTCACTGAGTGACATAGGCTATATAATATTACTATGTGTAAACGAAACTATTGTCATGTCTAAATCCACGCGAGCGAAGCTGTCGTAGAGTGTGGTACAAAAGTCATTGTTACAAAATTATATTAAACCCATCACCTTAAACGACCGTGTTTGCAAATGTCAATGACGATTGTTGTGTTGCATGCTCGTTTGCTAAGTTCGCATCAGATATAATGCGTAACTATTTACCTATTTGTGTACTAAGCAATTTATGTGTGTCAGGAGAATAAACAATGAAGCTGTTTGCACCTCGTGCGGTGTCCAATTACCATACCTTTAATTACCTAATTGGAATTTTTGTTTTGCCTAAATGATAAAAGGCGCTTTTAGAGTCGCGCCATGGTTTTGTGCTATAGATAGATGATACTAGTGGTCGCCCGCAGCTTCGCTCCCGTGGAATTAGACATAATAATATATGTTTATTTTACACCCTTACAAAATTTTTACAAACTTTGAATGCCATATTTATTTATATCTAATCAACAGCCTATAATATAAATTTTATGCTTCTAGTTCTGAAAATGACAAAACTTTCATAGAACCTTTCAACCCCCTTTTCAACCCATTACAACACTTTTTTCCAAATAAAAAGTAGCCTATGTCCTTTCTTAGGCTCTAGACTATGTGTGTACCAAATTTCATTTAAATCGGTTCAGTAGTTTTGGCGTGAAAGCGACACAGACAGACAGACAGACAGAGTTACTTTCGCATTTATAATATTATTAGTATATTAGTATATTAGTATATTAGTATATTAGTAAACTAGCTTTTACCCGCGGCTCCGCCCGCATGGTCAAAGGGAATTAACAAAGAGTTGTTTATCATACATGACACATTTGTGGTGGATAAATAGTGACAGTTTCACGATTAAAAGATACTTAGAGGAACCAGAGGTAATGCTGACCGCAGATAAAATGTAGGTACGTAAACTGAGTTACTGGAGCTTTAAGCTAACTTCAATAGAAGTGTGCTGGTGAAGATTGATGCAGGATCCACCGATCCTGCTTACGTGTACAGGCAATACTAACGCGGAGAGCACATATAAGTGTGATTTGTTTTCCAAATGGTGTGATTTTTTTTCTTTTGATGTGTTTCCAGCCATACACGGCTTGGGACACAGAACAGAGCACTATTTTAATACGCTACTGTAGACGATATTATATGTCTTTCCATTTGGGGATAGAATGCTAGATATAGATATAATAATAGATTCTGGGCATTGGACACGACATGCTTCAGAGGACACTCTTTGAAGGCTGGACTTACGTTTGCGAGGCATTATAAATCAAATACAATACAGAAAAACAGCAATACAGAAACACTTAATAACTAACTACTGCGAACTTACTAACTACTGCTAACTTACTACTACTAACTAACCAACTACTACTAAATAAAAACTACTTTAAAGAAAAATATAAAGCAGTCTAAATATACAAATACAACTCAAAATCCATTTAAAAAAATTATATCTTAAGTAATTACGTACTACTAAGTAATAACTACTACTAAATAATTAAAGTACTAACTAACTATTCAAAGTAAAAAATAAAACAAATTCTAATTACCTACACAAAAAATTTAACAAAAAAAAACCACAATACAAAATGTTTATAAAACTCATAAAATATGTAAATTACTAACTATTCCTTAAACATAATTATTATTTTAAGCCAAAACAACAACAGTCGACAATACCAATTCAAGAAGCGAATCAAAACCAAAATCAAAGCGTACCTATGTCTTATTCCTTTACCATATTAATTTTAAACCAAAACAACAATTTATCCAGCGCGAATTCAAAATTAAATACAATTTATTAGTTGCCTATGACTTAATTAATTTACATGTATAATTTGTTAGCGAAATTCAGAACTTGGAAATGAATTGTACTAACGCCATCTGTTATCAACATCCGGAATCCGGATTTCTAGCAAATAACAAAACATCGATATCTTCCCATGGGGATGTTTTACCGCGGTAAAAAGTAGCCTACGTCACTCTCCAGCCTCCTCACTATCTCCACACACAAAAACCATACCATATAATAGCTTCGTTGCGACGTGAAAGCCGGACAAACAAACAAACAAACACACTTTCCCATTTATAATATTAGTATGGATAGTATGGATTAGTATAATTAGTATATTAGTATATTAGTATTAGTATATTAGTATAATTAGTATATTAGTATATTAGTATATTAGTATGGACATTTGTCTGGTTTAACAATTGCTGACTAAATTACTTTTCCCACTCAACCAGGGTTTGACTGGTAGAAAATGCCATAAGGTATTAAGTCCGCCCATTGTATATCTCTATTTAGAGGTGTCAATAAAGTTGAATAAATAAATAAATAAATAAATATATAAATAAATAAATAAGTAAGTAAATAAATGTTATATTATATGGAGGCATATAATTCCGTGCCTATATATATGTTGTTGTTTACAACTTCTTATATTTATTGCCTCGTGGCCATACCAGATATCGAATCGGACAAATTATACACCAACTACCTCTTTATTAATTGATAAATCAATTAATTTATTAGTTTAGCAAAATAATAGGAACAAATTAATGGGGATGTTACCAGGTCATTATGTCGCACATCCTTGACTAGCTAGGCTAACTAACTAGGCTAGCAGAATATTTTTGATGTGGATCAAAACAAAAACAAATTGGATTTGAAATAAAAAGTAATTTCAATGTTATTAAAACACATGCGATTCCTTGCAAAACGGTCAAGAGCAAATGGTAGAATTAAATTCAGGTTCCGTTTTTTTGGTAAGAATATATAGCACTGTGTGTGTGCAGCGGTATCGATCGGTTAGTAAGAGACCGCGCGACGACAAGCGCGTCCAATGAGTAAATCTATATCTATATATGTATATAAAAGGAGAATCTGACTGACTGACTGACTGACTGTCATATCAACGCAGGGTCTAAACTATAGTGTTAGAAAGTTGAAATTTTGCACAGGGGTTCCTTTTATAACGTACGGGAGCACTAAGAAGGGATTTTTGAAAATTCATCCCCTATGGGGGTAAAACTGGGGTGCAAAGTTAGTATGAAACTTTGCCGTTTTTAAAGTCAAGTGGGCCGAACGCGGGCAGACGTCGTTAATGGGTCTTATTCTACGCGAGCGAAGCTGCGGACGTCCACTAGTAATAAATAAAAGGTTTCACATTAGGCCGCGCAACCCTGAAATTTCTTTAACCTTGCATCGAATAAAACAGTAAATCATCCTACACGGTCTGGTTGGTACACTCGCGTTATTAAATTTCCATTTCAAAGGTAAATTACGCCATATTGTGGTCGTAATTGGCATTTTTTCTCTCGGACTCAAACACGTAACGCAGTGTAAGTGCGGCGGTGCTCACGCGATCTTCGCTAGGGTTGTCAGATGTCAGATCTTCGCTTACTTTGCTTTTCACGGTCTTGTCTGGGCAGTTTTTCTAAACTAATATTTTAATGAAAAATTTGTGTTTTTGTATGTATGATTGTAATGTTTTCACACAAAAACTACTGGACCGATTTCAAAAATTCTTTCACCATTAGAAAGCTGTATGTTCAATGAGGGATAGGCTATATTAAATTTTCAACAAAAATAGGGATCCCTAATAAAAATGCAATAATATAACCCAAGGTGTGAAAAATTCTGTTGGGGTTAGAATTTGTTCATGAATTTTTTAGAGAACTTACTCTGTAATCAGACCTGTCAAATAAAAGTAGAATCAATCAAATCCATAGACAAACACCGACGCTACAGGTCAATTAAAACTAATAATACAGTGAAACCTGGTTAATTGGGATCTCAAGCGACCAAGACATATGTACCAATTATTGAGGGTTTTCAATAAACCAGTTTTCCAATTAAACATTGTCTCATTTACAGAGGTCCCCCGCTTACAGAGGTCGAAATGTGCCGTTATTCCATTTTTAGAGGTGGAAATGTTAATAAAAATGCGTATTTTTGATGTTATGAATTTAATGTAGGTATGAATGTACATACATAATGTATTGCGTCGAAAAAAAAATTGCTTGCTAGTAGATACTAGATTGCTAGTTGCTGAAACCTGTTTCAACACGTCAAAACGTGTTGAAACCTGATTAATTTGTCTCACTTATACAGGTAATTGAGCTACAGAGTCTCAATTATAGAGGTAAATATCGAAAAAGTCTTAGAATTCAAATCTTATTTAACCAGGTTCAAAAAGTCCCAATAACAGAGGTAATTTAATGAAAAAGAACCGGGACTTCGTTGCAACTCTCAATAATAGAGGTTTCTCATTTATCCATGTCCCACTTAACCAGGTTTCACTGTACTAACATAGCTACTCTTAGTATGCTTTTACTACTCTTAGGGGTAGAATTATTTCATGAAATTTATAATAAACGACGATGTTATCGCTGTACATACATAGAAACAGTCACAAAAGAAAATACAACCTCTTCCTTTTTTCGAAGTCCGTTAAAAAGATAATAGAATTATGAATATTTATTTACCTTCAAATTAAATACATTTATGCTTAATTTTTATAAGCATTACTTATCATCACACCTGTAATTTCTCCAAATGGGTAGGCAGAGGTATATGCACCTACTCTTCACCATAATTTGGCCCATGTAAGGCTCATACAACAGACATGTTTTTTTTTTGCCGTTTTTATAGTAAATTGTACGGAACCCTTGGAGCTCCAACTCGCACTTGGCCGGTAATTTATGTTCGTATTCCTCTACCATAAAACTTTACTGTATTCTAAGACTTAGATCGATGAAAAATTCACGGGCGCTTTGGAAGATACGTTATGTTTTTATTTGCAAAAAACCAAATAGCCTTGTCGAAGAGCGACGGCTTGAGAACATTCGACACTGGGTTGGCCACTAACCCCTCCACCAATCCGCATTGGAGCAGCGTGGGTGTGTTTGTCCTAAACCTGTCGCAGGCATTTCTAAGATTTATTCACCATCGTTGAAACAAATACATTTTGCTAGATGGATTTTCTACAAATGCATTTCTGACATGCAATAGGTTAAAAACTTTGCATGAATATTTAATAAGCTGATACGAAGCAAACAACACAGAACTAAAATGTTTTATTCATCCTTATATCCCTATAGTAGGTCATCCATCTGTTGTTTAACTGAATTTTTTGTAAGTCGATTCGCTTTGTAAGCAGCATTTACTATTTACCCACTCTCTCTCTTCAGCCTACAATAGTTTACCTTTTTTTTGTTTTACGAAACTTTTATATGGTACCCGGTGGTTAAATGTTACAGGGTACTTAGTTCCAATAGGAAAAGTGTATATGTATCTTCTTCTAACTCTACTTTTTCTATTGTCGACAGCCCTAGCTCTGTGCGACTGGTCGAACCTGCAACTGCGTCGCCGCAACCTGGCCCGCCGCCACTGCGGCCCCAAGCAGCACACAGACAACTTCACCAGGATCGGAGACGTCGCCACCTTCGAAGCCATCGACCTCGTACAAAACCTAAAAACCATGACCAGGAGAAACTCCCAGCCTATCAACCTCAAACCCCATCTAATGACGACCGCCATGAACATGTTCTCCCACTACATGTGCAACATACGCTTCGATGCTGACACCGATATGGAGTTTAAGAAGGTCGTTGATCATTTCGATGAGATTTTCTGGGAAATTAACCAAGGATACGCCGTCGATTTTCTCCCGTTCCTCGCGCCGTTCTATAAGAATCACATGGAGAAGCTGTCAAACTGGTCTCAGGACATTCGCAGTTTCATTCTATCCAGGATTGTTGAGCAGCGCGAAGTGAATTTAGACACCGAAGGCCCAGAAAAAGACTTTCTTGACGGATTACTACGCGTCCTGCATGATGACCCAACCGTGGACAGAAACACGATTATATTCATGCTCGAAGACTTCTTGGGTGGTCACTCATCTGTAGGAAACTTGGTAATGCTTTGCATGGCAGCCGTGGCTAGGGATCCGGACGTAGGAAGGAGAATCAGGAACGAGATCGATGCCGTGACAAAAGGAAAGCGAGCTGTAACACTTTCTGACAGAAGCAATCTACCTTACACCGAAGCAACTATCCTGGAGTGTCTGAGATACTCGTCCTCGCCGATCGTACCACACGTGGCTACAGAGAACGCAGCTGTGGCCGGTTATGGAGTGGAGAAAGGAACGATAGTTTTCATCAACAATTACGAATTGAACACATCGGAGAAGTACTGGGATCATCCCGAAAAGTTTGACCCCACGAGATTCATGGAGCGTAGCAAAATACGCGTGCGCAGGAACTCCCAATGTGATTCAGGAATGGAATCTGATGGAGAACGGTCCGGACCAATTAACAGGGTCACGGAAACTGAGAAGGAGGTCTGGTCAGTCAAGAAGAACATCCCACATTTCCTTCCCTTCAGCATTGGCAAACGGACTTGCGTGGGCCAGATCCTAGTAACCACTATGAGTTTTGTGATGTTCGCGAATATCATGCAAGAATTTGACGTCGCTGCTGTCAATCCAGAAGACGTGAGACAAAAGCCTGCATGTGTAGCGTTACCCAAAGACACTTTCAATCTTTACCTCTTACCGAGAAAGCACTGAACACCTTTTAATACTAGACTCTAGATAATAACCTTAGCGGCTGTGATATGTCCTTACTTGACCAGTGATTTTCTATAATTTCCTTTTTTTCTCTTCCTTTTTTTTCACGGAATTCCAACATTTAATTCTTTTGTATGTTCTATATAATTTACTTTGTGTATGTTTGGTTCTGTATCATTATTAGATACCTATTATTATGATAAGTTATCAAATTCTCTCTAACGAGCTTATAATCATTTTTTATTTAGTTATTTTTTCTATAATCCAACTGGTATCATCATTTAATGTGTAGGTACTTGTTAATATTTTTTTGTCTTTTAACTTATCTTTTGTTCTTATGATAGTTACGACATTCTCAGTGTGTTTAGGAATTAATTTCTTATAAAGTATTTAGTCTTCAATTTAACTTATCTACATACTATTCTGCTTCTGTTATCTTTTCTGTTTGTAACTTACTAGTAAATAAAAATTCTTCGACACGAAGTCAAACTTCTATATTAAATATAGGAATTATAGTATGTTGAATTTCTTCTAGAATAGATGTTGTTTTCGTAGGTGGTGGTGTCTGTACATAAGATATAGCTCCTTCTTTTGAAGAATTGGTGATACTAATTTTGGAAATTCCTAATTGAAGGAATTTTTGGTACATATATGTTTGACAACCTTTTTAATCCATAGTTAAACTACTTGTCATCTTCATTTTTCATATTAATTGATAATTAATGTACGTTTCCACACAATATTCGTACAGTTAGTAGTCGTAATATATGTATACATTACATATCTTTGTTTTTAGCATCCTTTCTTTATTCTTTTATCGCTTAAGGTTTTTCGTTTAAATTTACTGGAATATTTCTGGTGAGATTTGAAATCTTTACTGTTTAGTGTTGACGTTAGATTTAGTGTTTCTTTGACAGCTATTACGTTTATTTATTTTGGTTCGCCATAGAGGACATAGCGCGGCCCCAAAGGATCGCTCAAAGCTATTTATTACAAAATATAAACTCTCTAGGTTACAATGCTTCAGTGGGTCGTAGACATGTCAAAATTATATTTTTGGGTTAACGCAGTGTTTTAAGTTTATAAAACTAATGGATAATATAATGGATTATCGGTGGTTTAAAATAACATAACAACTAAAATATTACTATGTTCTTTGTGCTCATTTGAATTGAAAGTTGCTAATTAAATTAAATTTAAATAAAATTATTTAAACACTCAAGTGACTGTAACTTCAAATCAGGGTTAAAGTTAAATCCAAAGTTAGATAAGTAGGTATTGTGTGCTACATTGTCCTGTAAATTTGGCAAATATATTAAGGGTATTAGTATAGTAACTTCTTATTATATTTATTTATATAATTGTTATATAATTTTCATCTTAATGGATACTTTTCAAAGTAAGTAAAGAGTGTTGATATTTTTATAATACACATTATTTTATTTATTTTCACATTATAATACCTAATTATGAACGGTGAAATTTATGTCTGATGACATTTTCTGTTAATTATTACCGTACGTTGAGAACAATTTGCTAATTTTACAAGGACTTTTTAATGTTAATTTTAAGTGGTTTATGGAGATAAAAATGACTGTATTTTGTATAGAGGATTTCGATTTGTAGGTATGTGTTACATAAAAGAATGAATGTTATATAACTCAAGAACTGAATTTTGAAATGTGATAAAATGGAGTAGGTAACATTTTACTCATCTGTCATTTTAGGATGTAACTGGTACAAAATATTTTTTCTTACTACAATCTATGTATATTCTAGTAATCTTCTTGCAATATTTTGTCCATTTGTCCATTTCTCCAATATTTCTAAAAAGATTATTTTAAAATTACTATTGCATAGATTTATGACAAACCAAATGCTATCGTAATGAATGTCTAAATTAGTAATTTTAATTATGATTTCTAACATTTTATTCTAGACAAACTTAACTAAACTAGGTACCTTTATATTATTAACATTTTATTTAACTAGCCATATATATTTAACACTGACATTTTTGTATAAGTCCTAACTGAAATTAATATAATATTTTACTTTAGATATATTTATAAAAGTCTTAAAGAATGTCTGTGTAATACCTCGAGTAGTGTAAGAATGCATTTAAGTAGATTTAGAAAAATGTGATTTGTAGTCATGGAATGGATGTTGAAATTATAGAATTTGCAATTTAACTACTGGTTTTTTAATAATAATCATTTTGCCCCATTCCCCACTCCTACTAACGTTGACAAACTTATTTTCATAATCTATCTTATAGATCTATCCTATATGCTAAGTAATGCTAACTGGACTGATCATTGCATCGAGGGTTGGGCTTTATGCAATTCCCAGTATTAGTAGTTTCCTACTTGTTTAGATTTGTGCCCAGAGTGTGACAATGGGATCACCACCTACTCATTACATGGAACCTTCTACAAACTTGTAGTAGCCACAATCAAGTACCTACTGTACAAACACAGCATTGACCTAACCCTTAGATCACACCCACACACTTGAAGGAGTAATCCTTTACCTTTTGGTTTGTGCTCTTTAAAGCTTACCACCCTTTTCGGTGACGCAGTAAAGGTCCGTATGACCATACAGCTGATACAGCAAAAGTCCATTAGAGAAAAAAATGGCCACGTCTTGCGTACACACGTGGCTCTGATATGGCGGCGCGGGCGGCGCGCGGCACGCATGAAAACAAAGAAACAAGCATATACAACACAACATAGCCTACTATTATTTATGTAGGTACGTTTGTCTAGGTTACTACAGACTACAAAGAGAAAAAGAGATATGATGCTATTCTTATTTGACCAATATAAAACAACTAATAATTTATTTATTTTTATACGCTCTAACATGTTATATAGGACTAGTGGACGCCCGCAGCTTCGCTTGCGTAGAATTAGACCCAATAACGACGTCTGCCCGCGTTCGGGTTGCCCACTTGACTTCAAAAACGGCAAAGTTTCATACTAACTTTGCACCCCTTAGGGGATGAATTTTCAAAAATCCTTTCTTAGTGCTCCCCAACGTTATAAAAGGAACCCCTGTGCAAAATTTCAACTTTCAAACCCTTATAGTTTAGGCCCTGCGTTGATATGTCAGTCAGTCAGTCAGCTTCTCCTTTTATATAGGTACCTATATAGATTAGCTATTGATCATTGCATGAATACCTAATGAATAGACATTACCTAATTAATAAATTTATTACGAGTATATAGCCGCACCGAACTGCGGATTTTATTTAGACTCCTCACTGGACACTAGGTTGAATAAACACTTACCCACATACGATAGGAAAAGTCAGCACTGGAGCCTGTTGGTTCTGTTGAGGCGGCAGAATCACCCGTCCACATCCTCTGCGACTGCCCTGCAGACTCATGACAGAAGTCGCAAGCTGGGCGGAAGCCTAGTTCTCACCTTGTACAATCAAGGAGCTTGACCCCAAAGGCATCCTGGGATTTATCCGAGTGATTGGCCATTGGGATTAGGTTTGAACTTTTTGGGAGCTACAATAGATCTTTTTAGGTCACAAGGTGGCTTGTGTGCATTATGGCCCACACCACTTTAAACAGCCTTTATCAACTTAAAATAAAAGCTAAAATTACCAGATCGGATTTACATTCGATACTAAAGTAACACACATTGATTCCAACTTCCTTCTACCAGAAATCCTTCTCTGTTCTTTCCGTGAAACTTTGGAATTCCTTGCCTCTATCCATCAGAAGTACCCCATCCTTGTATTCTTTTGAAAGGCAAATAAAATCATATTATATGTACTACACTTTAAATTTTTGTCATGTTTTAGTAGTAAGTTTAGTCCTTGTATCTAGTTGTTCTTGTTGTTGTTATATATGTTCTATATATATTGCTCTATATTCTATATGTCTAATATTTGTTTCTTCAGTATTATGTTGATGTTTGTAAATTATTGTTATTCGTTTTTCTGTCATTGTTTGTGCACCCTACCGTTTTATCTTATACTTGTATCCTCTCTTGTTTGCCAGGCTGTCTGGAAGAAATTGCTCAAAGCAATAACACAGACAGACAGCCTTTTGCAAAACCTCTTTTTCTGTATTGTTTTTTTTCTGTTCTTTTTCTGGTGCAATAAATTATATTGTATTGTATTGATTCCGTCTCAAATGTTAGGTCCGATCTGCGATGTTTTGCAGTATTTGATAGAACAAAGTTAACTATCTTCAACAGCTTTATGTATAGACCGAATACAGAAAATATTTTTGAGGCATTTAGCGTTGTTGGTAGGCAGATACTACAACTGGAAAGTGATAATGATACTTTAGAAGCAGTTTTATAACTAATAACTACTAGCTGTAGTCCGCAGCGCCGCCCGCGTGTAATTTATATAATATATAATGAAAAAATATATAAACACACACAGATACACAAACTTTCGCCTTTATAATATTAGTGTGATAAAATTTAAATTAAAAATGTGTTTGATAAATGTTTGGTGAAAACTTTTGTAAAACTAATTTAGATTTATATCGAACGAGTGTAAAGCCATCAGCGATTTGATTGTCGCTGCCACCGGGATATCTACGATCGACTTCGGACTGACATTTCTTCTACACACCGAAAACTATCGATCACCTTGTGTTCTTGAACAAATAAGTAATGCAGCTAAGTACCTAAAGATGAATAGCGCCATCTAGTGTTGAGTGGACTAAGTCAAAAGCAGAATGAATTTTTCTTTATCTATCTATATCTGGAAAGTGTACACTCACATAAAACGCGAGCCCAAAGAAAGGCTCTGAAACTTCGCGCTGACCTAGGGTGACCATGTTATAGCTAGTTAATGAGAGACTATTAAGATTGTGGACTGTTTCCTATTGCTCTTTTGAAGTATGTACAATAAATCAGTAAGTAAGACTAAGATCTATTTAAAAATCAGTATTAAGTTATTAAAAATAGAATTCGTTTTTGTTTATCACGAATTTTGCAGTTCACTATCCAGCTAGTCTACTCATTAGATACATGGTATGGTACCTAGTTGAAAATGTTGACATTATTGTATTGAAATTTTTTAATTACATGTAATTATATGTATTAAATTAATGTAATATGTCATCTCTACACCAATATTATAAAGAGGAAAGATTTGTTTGTAATGTTTTCACACAAAAACTACTGGACCAATTTCAAAAATTCTTTCACCATTAGAAAGCTGCATCTTCATTGAGTGACATAGGCTATATAATATTACCAGGCGTAAGCGAGCGAAGCTGCGGGTATCCACTAGTTTTCTAATATAATTCTGATATATAATATATTTACGGTTATAACTATAAGTGTTCGAAAAATATTTCCTATCTACCTTTGAGGACTAAGGTGACTTTCCAACAAAAACAAACCGTTGGTGATACATGGTGGTGTTTTAAATGAATATGTGTTGACACCACCCACAAAGCCCACCCGTGGCGGCTATTCAAGCACAGTTCCGTATAAGATATTTAAATTCATTTTTTGCGTGACTCCGACCGCCTTTGAGTTATGGTAATAAATAAAAAATTGTTTTCACCCTGGCGACCTTTACGTAAATATGATGAGCTTTTTGTCATTGAATGGGGACATTTCATAAACACCTTTTTTAGTTTACCGTACCACCATACAGTAAGCTTGAGATCATCGAAGTATTGTACTAAGTAGTGTTTTGTACGAGTAGTTCGAAGTCGAATGGATTTTCCATCTGCCTAAGCCTCTCAGGTCCACTGCTGGACATAGGCTTCTACTAAAGGATAACTAATTGTATCAGGCGTTACTTTGTGGTCCATAGCCCAATGGCTCACGTCGATTCAATGTGATCGAAAGAGTTAAGCAACGACGGGCGCGGTCGGTTTGTGGATGGGTGACCGCTAGTGGCACTTCATGGACACTACCGTGCTTCGGAGGGCACGTAAAGCCGTCGGTCGCGGTTGTGGTGGAAACAGTCGTTAAGCCTTGTCGAAGACCTGCGGGTGGCTTGAGAACATTCGTCACTGGGTTGGCCACTAACCCCTCCACCAATCCGCATTGGAGCAGCGTGGTGGAGTATGCTCTAGACCTCCTGCTGCTGCGTCTGTGGGGGAGACCCGTGCCCAGGACGTCTATGGGTCGCAGCGTTACTTTGCGGAACTCCATTATTACAAACCAAGAAATCTACTTTGCAACAATCCGCGAACAAAAATGTATGGTGGTGTATACCTTCTACTAAATGACCCTATTTCGACCGATCCTGTGCCTTCTGAATCCAACGGATCGCTACCTTTTCCGGTCGTCTGTCCACCTAGTCGAAGGGCGGCCTGTGCTGCGTTTTTCTATCCGTAGTCTTCATTCGAGGACTTTTCTTCCCCTGCGGTTAACAGTCCTAAGAACGACGGGGCCTACCCGTTGCCACTTCAACTTGCTAACTCTGCGAACTATATGCCTTGTTGCGCGGATTTTGTCATTTCATCGCGCAGAGGAATACCCGGTATAGTTCTCGTCCTTAGATTACAGAAAAAACGAGAAGGAGCTACTGTTAGGTACTCCTATTGCACTACGCAATTTGTAACCAAAACTACATCTCGCATGGCCCAAGTCTATTTTCGATAATCTATTAATTAAATTTTGCTAGTTCGGAGAGATCGTATGGCTAAATTGTTACTCTTTTTATGTATATGTGTTCTGGTTGTTTCTGTATCCTGACTTCTCCCCATAGAGCGAGGTGGTTTTAGTGTATGAAAATTTCACACGACAATGACATCTCGATTACCACTGCGCACTAAACTTGGCATATACAAGTGCCAATCTAGGCTTACGAACGTGGCGCCAGCATGGTATGCTCTGGCGGCGGCCACGCAGCGCAAGCGTCTTCAGGCCCAGCAAAACCTCGCCTGCGAGAAATCACAGGAGCGGGGCGCTACGTCCGGAACGCGGTGATAGCACGCGACTGCAGGCTGGAGTCGCTGGATGAGTTTGTGATCCGGTTGGCGCGTGTTATGTATAACCGCGCCGACAATGGACCACATCCTCATCTAAGGGGATAGCGCCGACCGCTCCCTAGAGAGCTGTTGGACCTTCTTCCCCCCAACCATCTAGGGGGAATTAGCGACTAACGGGTTGTGGAACCGCGCGCGCGTACCGCGTGCGCGACGATCGACTGGCTCCCACGCTCAACAGCGGGGAAGTCACCGACGGGGTTTACCCCTGGAGCAATTGCCCGGATAGAGGGGATCTCCCCTACTCCGAATTCCCTCAGCGCAGGAGCGTCTACAGCGCCGCGCAAGAGGAGGAAGGGTCTGTCTGTGTGTGTGCTATACGACCGGTCACACGTCACTCCCACAATCTCCCAGATACCTTTAATAGGTATTCGTATAGCAAAAAATAACTTTAGACCCTACTCGCGTTCAGGTGTTAAGTCTAGACTTAATAAATTATACATTCCCGGACCTACCTCAATGTCAGTTTTGAAAACAGGAATGAAATTCATGCTGTTTTTTATGCTTCACCACGTCACCTCGTGTTGGAGAGCACCGTTGGTCCTTGAGGGCGATTTAAAATTGAAAGTAGTTGTCATGTTGACTTCCGTTCAAGAAAATTTAAAATCATGGGTATTTTTATCATGCACTTTCTTAACATGCCTTCTCATGCAAGTTGAGCAACGACGGGCGCGGTCGGTTTGTGGATTATGACGCTAATCGCAAAAAAGAAACATGGGCGCTACTGTGCTTTGGGCACGTTAAGTCGTCGGTTCGGTTGTTCTCAATAGTGGAAACAGTCGCTAAGCCTTGTCGAAAACCTTCGGGTGAATTGAGAACATTGAACACTGGGCCACTAACCCCTCCACCAATCCGCATTCGAGCAGCGTGGAGAACCGTGCCCAGCAGTGGGACGGCTATGCAGTCAAGACGGTTATGTTACGGCTCGGAATCTGGATTCGTGCGCGGTATATGGCAACAAAGCGGTGACAGCCCAGTGACTATCAAACTCGCACGCAACAAAGACTTTTCTAAGTTATGTGCGATTTAAGAAATTAAATGTCACTTGCTATAACGGTGAACGACACATCTGAGGAAACCTGCATGCCTGAGAGTTCATGATAACGCACTTGGCCAGCGTGGTGGACTAAAGCCTAATCCCTCCCATTCTGAGAGGAGACCCGTGCCCAACATTGGGCCAAAAAAGGGTTGTGATGATGATGATGATGTACGGCAACAGCCTCACCACTAATTACATGGGGCCTAAACCTGTACCTAGACCTCTGCTTACCCCATTGGTTAAATACTTCTTCTTCTCCGCTACTTCCAGTCGTCATTTTGGCTAGGTTTGTGTATTTTTAGTACATTATTGATCGAAGATTTTTATATTATTTTCGTGAATATCTAGTTTTGGTAAATGTATACTGCTACTCGACAAGAGATGGCGCTGAAATCATATCACGGCTAAAGGACTTGGGTCTGCGGCTAATGATGATTATTAAATATGGTTATTTAAAACATAATGGATTTTTTTGGATATAAAAAAGTAACCACTATCCCCAGTGTAACCTATCATCACGCCTGCAAATCCTCAAAGGGATAGGCAAAGTTGTATATAGGTACACCTCTACACCGGACACAATTACAGATTCCAAGCTGCTACTAGGAATTTCAAGTTTGTAAAAATAAATAGCCATTTTATTCAATGCACTTATACCTAATCACAGCGTAAGTAGCGTCCATAGCCTAATGGCTCGCGTCGATTCAATGTGATCGTAAGAGTTAAGCAACGTCGGGTGCGGACGGTTTCTGGATGGGTGACCGCTTGTGGCAAAATTTCATGGACGCTACCGTGCTTCGGACGGCACGTAAAGCCGTCGGTCCCGGTTGTTTTCAATGGTGGAAACAGTCGTTAAGCCTTGTCGAAGACCTTCGGGTGGCTTGAGAACATTCGACACTGGGTTGGCCTCTAACCCCTCCACCAATCCGCATTAGAGCAGCGTGGTGGATGCTCTAGATCTCTCGCAGCAGTGTCTCCATCGTGGGTCCATCTGTTGTCAGCAATCCTCTCGACATGGCCAGCCAAGTTAGTAATTCAAGTTAGTAAAACCCAATAATTATTTCCCTTACCTGGGGTGTGAACCCAGTACTAATTGAGCAGTCGCACTTGATACTAATAGAACAACAAGGCAGTGTCAATACTACTTGAGTGAATGATTCGTGATTAGGTACATTCATAGTTGAAATTACCGGCTTTTTCACGTGTACCTAATAGAAGTCAAAAATAGGCCGACTAGTTTCGGTCAATTACGATGACCATCTTCAGGAGTGAACGCCTCGCGGTGGGCTCGGTACACTCACGGTATCATCTATGAATACTTCACTATGAATACTGCTATCATAATCTCAACTATGTATGCTTGAGAGCTAATTATTATCTGGAAATTATCGTTGTTAGTACAATGTCTGCATTTTTAAGTGGGTATGTAAGTAGTTCCAGTTAGCATAGTTTAGAGACGGTGAATAATGTACGCGTCACGGTTGCACAATAACATATGAGTAAACATACTAAGCGTCCATAGCCCATTGGCTCGCGTCGATTCAATGTGATCCGAGAGTTAAGCAACGACGGGCGCGGTCGGCTTGTGGATGGGTGACCGCTAGTGGCAAAAATTTCATGGACGCTACCGTACTTCGGAGGGCACGTAAAGCCGTCGGTCCCGGTTGTTTTGAATGCTGGAAACAGTCGTTTAGCCTTGTCGAACATCTTCGGGTGGCTTGAGAACATTCGACACTGGGTTGGCCACTAACCCCTCCACCAATCTACATTGGTGCAGCGTGGTGGAATATGCTCTAGACCTCCCGCAGATTTGTCTGAGCTCTGTCGATCACATTGAATCGACGCGGGCCATTGGGCTATGGACGCTACAAAGCAATGTAGCACTGTATATGTATGTATATGCTTAATGTATATGTATGTATATGCTTAATGTTGTCTGTAACAAGGACATAAGTCTAAATATAGATTTCAAGGGTAATTCCTGACGTGTTCGGACCTTTTGACCGGCTGCGACCGGTTTCAAGGACAACGAGACGCTTTGTGAACAGGGTTGCCATGGCCGCTTAACATTAGGGCTGCCAATGCAACTAAAAAATAAATTTTCCATTATAATAGAATCTAGGACCTATTTTAGTGTACGCCCGGTGCATTATCAGCTCTACCAAGGGTCCGATGTGTATGTATATTTTTTGACGTGATAACGTCTTATAAATTGATGAACAGCGCATATAAAAAAGTGTATCCCGTTCCGCTTCCGTTTCCGTTGGGTGATTTTATTAAATTAATTTTTAATTTTTTTATAAATTAATTTTACACACGACAGCATTGGCGTTTCCATGGCTTCGAAATAGGGAACAGTCAAAATAAATATACAGGGTTATTGGTAATTCGACGTATTCCCGTTAGGAGGTGATAGGGGTGACTGTTTGTGATAATTTTAACCCCCATATGCATTATGCAAAAGTGAACCATTTTTGAGTTATCATGGTTTTTAACTTTTTTCAAAATAAGTCGAAAATGCAACATAAAAAATTTATTTAAAAAAAAGTATCAAGTTAAATCTAATTTTTTCTTTGGATTTATAAAAACGATTAAACAATGCTTATTTATCAATATTGAAACAACAGTTATCGGTCCAACTTTAAAAATGCGAGACGACTAACGATATAATTTCAATATTTTTTGAGATTTTCGTCCACTAAAATGCCTTAAAAACCAAAAAAAATTATATCAAACTTGGCTTGCAGATTGTTTTAAAAACATACCCGTTTTCTTAGCTCTCCAGCAAGGCATAACAACTAGGAACTTATTTTAAAAAAACTGGAAAAAAACCGATCACAAAGGAAGCAAGCGGAAATTTGTATTCGAAATAAACTTAAGGTCGTTCTTTAAAATTTCCATAAAATTAATTAAAAACAATGCCCAATGTAAATAAAACAAAAAATACAAATTTAAAATTAAATTTAGAAGCAATAAAAGTTTAGTAAGTCAAACCTGGGTAAGTGAGAACTGGATAAGTGAGAAAACTCTATAAGTGAGAGTAATAGCCAGAACCCGTCATTTTAAGCTCCCAAAACCTCTATTAGCGAGAAACAGAAACCTCTGTAAGAGAGAGTCGTTTTTCCCTCATGGACCTCTGTAAGTGAGACTGCTACTTATCTACACCTCTATAAGCGACAGTCGAGCTTTATTTATTTTATTATTTAGGAGGAACTATAGCTACAATAAAAATACATACATACATAAAAGATACACACATACAGTAACAAATGACAAAACAAATTACAAATTTAACATCTGCTATTTTATGACTCATTCTTAACTTTCGTGGAACTTCCTACCGTTTTTTTAAGTGTAAATAAGTTCTAAATAAAATAAAATAATATTGTTATTGCTGCGTACCTCTTTAAGAGAGAAACGCTACCCATGTACCTGCATTAGCGAGAAACTCGGGTTAGTGAGAAACCTCTATAAGCGAGAATGAGATTGTGCTCCCTTGAACTCTCGCTTACCCAGGTTTGACTGTACCTAATAACAATTAATAATAAGTAACAATTAAGACATTTTGTAATTTAGCCTAATTAAAGTTCTTGCTCGAAGGGACTTCCCCTATGACGCAAAACGGATGTCCTGCACATTTTGGTGTCAATGTTAGGCGATGACTTGATAGCCATTTTCCTAATAGTTGGATTGCGCGAGGACCCATTCCGTGGCCTGCGAGGAGTCCGGACTTAACGCCGGTTGATTTCTATGTCTGGGGTCACATGAAATCCCTAGTTTACGACGTCTCGCCCTGTGTCATTCGCGGAAGAACTCAAAACAAGAATTATAAACGCAGCAAATTTGATGCGGAATAATTTGACTACTTCGGTAGTTATGTTACACCTCAGAAAAAGAATGAAACTTTGCGTACGCAATAGGGGAAGTCCCTTTGCAAGAACTTTAATTAGGCTAAATTACAAAATGTCTTAATTGTTACTTATTATTAATTGTTATTAGGTATTAATAAACTTTTACTGCTTCTAAATTTTATTTTAAATTTGTATTTTTTGTTTTATTTACATTGGGCATTGTTTTTAATTAATTTTATGGAAATTTTAAAGAACGACCTTAAGTTTATTTCGAATACAAATTTCCGCCTGCTTCCTTTGTGATCGGTTTTTTTCCAGTTTTTTTAAAATAAGTTCCTAGTTTTTATGCCTTGTTGGAGAGCTAAGTAAACGGGTATGTTTTTAAAACAATCTGCAAGCCAAGTTTAATATATTTTTTTTTGGTTTTTAAGGCATTTTAGTGGACGAAAATCTCAAAAAATATTGAAATAATATCGTTAGTCGTCTCGCATTTTTAAAGTTGGACCGATAAGTGTTGTTTCAATATTGATAAATAAGCATTGTTTAATCGTTTTTATAAATCCAAAGAAAAAATTAGATTTAACTTGATACTTTTTTTTAAATAAATTTTTTATGTTGCATTTTCGACTTATTTTGAAAAAGTTAAAAACCATGATAACTCAAAAATGGTTCACTTTTGCATAATGCATATGGGGGTTAAAATTATCACAAACAGTCACCCCTATCACCTCCTAACGGGAATACGTCGAATTACCAATAACCCTGTATAGACTTGTCTGTTGTCTGTTATCTTTGTATTTTCAATTCTCCTTTTTTGTATTGTATAAAATAATGATTATTACGTTATCACGTAAATCTATCGTCCGTAAACCGACATTACAGACAACCATTTTTTTTAACTTTAATGTTAATTAAAATTTGACATTTTAATACAATTTTTGTAAAATACCCGTGCGAAGCCGGGGCGGACGCTAGTAAAAAAAAAATAAAAAAAAATATATCAATCCCTATCATTCAGACTTATGGACCAGACCACAGAATCTGTTCTGTGGACCAGGACAACTTAATGATTATATTATGTATGATATGCATGAAAGCCATATAAATAATTAAATAAAATAGGTATGTACATATAAAAACAAATAATATTATATTACATATCAAACGAACATGCAGATCCAGCACATTATAAGTGTGAAGAGTAACGAACATAGAACAAGACATAAGGACACCTAGCATAGATTTTTTTTTGATATATTCACGCGCGGCCATTTGACCCCAAACTGGGCGCGAGCCAGTACTATGTGTCAGAGACTGATATAGTAGTACATACATAGATACTTTTAAATAATAGAGAAATATAAATATATGGTCGCTTATAGTGAATCACACTTTTCCAATCCAAACACATTTCTAACAGACTAAAGCCCGGTTTCTGAAAGGCTGATCAACAGAAAAATTAACTAATCGGCTGTCAAATCTCTTTTGATATGTAACACTAGTGGACGCCCGCAGCTTCGCTCGCGTAGAATTAGACCCATTAACGACGTCTACCCGTCTAAAGACTTCAAAAACGGCAAAGTTTCATACTAACTTTGCAACCCTGTTTTACCCCCTTAGGGGGTGAATTTTCAGAAATCCTTTCTTAGTGCTCCCCTACGTTATAAAAGGAACCCCTGTGCAAAATTTCAAGTTTCTAGCCCTTATAGTTTAGGCCCTGCGTTGATATGTCAGTCAGTCAGTCAGTCAGTCAGTCAGTCAGTCACCTTCTCCTTTTATATATATAGATTTGAGTTGCTAGAAGCTTAATCATAGATTTGATTTGATCGGATTGTCAGTTGACAAGACAGTCAAATCATGCGGCAGAATCCTATGTCAACCGCAATTTTGAGTTTCTGAAACGCTTGTTACGCGATAAAAGTCAACCGAATGTCAAATCAAATTAATAATAGATTAGTAAAGGAGACGATCAATTTTGGGCCAAACGATGTACCGAGGTACAAAGTATTGGTAAAAAATCCTTACCTACATTATACTAAAACGAATGGTCGATCAATTATTTTTATAATCCTTATAGTTAGCTTGTAATAAAATAATAAAAAATGCAACATTCGTACCACAAAACTCCATATACTATAGTAGTAACTACTCTGCACTGTTTATGTCATCTGCCAACTTCTGTTTTAGTGACAGACGTTACGTATTACGTTTATTAACCTGTATTCAATTTACAAATAATTATTAGTTTAAAAACGATTTCAAGAAAAAATTAGCCTTTAATGGTAATTAATAGAATATTTAAATCAATATAAGATACTATGATTCTGTTTCTTATGGTAGTTTATTAATACAATGCGCTTATTGTATATTTTACTATACATATATGGTATAGAGTAATTACAGATTTAGTAACAACCGAAACGCAATGTTATACTATATTGCATATTGCAGTGTTGCAATACATAAATTATCAATACATAAGTTAATTTTAGGTGGTACAAATGCAGTAAAAAATCTAATGTATTTTTTTAATAAAATAACGCATTTTTTTCTTCAAAAATCAATTTTTGTACCCGAGGTACATCTCATGGCCCAAGTTGTATGGAAAGATAAACGTGTCCTTTATCTCTGATCAAAGTTTCAGAAACCGAAATTGATTTGACAGCGGTGTTATGTTAACAGAGCTGTTAGTTGATTTGAATTTTGATCAGCCTTTCAGAAACCGGGCATAAATCTTTGGCAACATCTCCATTTATAATTAAATATTGACAAGCAACAAAAGTCAAGGTTAAATAATCATAAAATTAATTATGTATTATTATCTCGTAAAAGTTCAATGAACGAAAATGAGGTTAGGACATTTACAATTCAAATATGAGAAAAATGTAAATGAATTAATTATTCTTATTAGAAACTAGTGGACGCCCGCAGCTTTTCTCGCGTGGAATTAGACATACACTAACTTCAAAAACGGCAAAGTTTCATACTAGCTTTGCACCCCCGTTTTACCCCCTTAGGGGGTGAATTTTCAAAAATCCTTTCTTAGTGCTCCCCTACGTTATAAAAGGAACCCCTGTACAAAATTTCAAGTTTCTGACCCTTATAGTTTAGGCCCTGCGTTGATATGTCAGTCAGTCAGTCAGCTTATCCTTTTAAATATATAGATATCAAGAGTGCCCTCCAGCGCTGCCCATGACAGGCTCGTCTCGGACGAGACGTCCAAAGACGTCGACACCCATCTACAACGTCTTCTTTCCCGGGTCACCGGATGGACGGTTCAAGCTCCCACTCTTGCCGCCCGTGACCCCAGAAGTCCCCTATTAGTCGCCTCCTACGGCAGAGGATACCGTATCACTATTCCGGTCCCGAGATACAGGGACAAATAGATATACCTAGGTTCAATTTTCTGACGGATACTTTCGTATACGAAAACCGCCAATTCGTCTACGTATTCTCTACGGCGTCATATCGAACCAACTAGTGATCCTTGTCAGTCGAATTCTTATTTCGAATTGCGAGAGAATGTGTTCTATACGAAGTATCTTCAACTTCCTAGTAATCATTATTATAACGAAATGAGTTAAACCCTTATAAAGAAACGAAAGATCTTAATAAAAAAGAAAGAGCAAATGTGTTTCGTAAATACATATTAAATGAAGTATCTATAGAGACATGTGTTTTGTAAATATTAATGAGTGAACTGTCGAATTCAATAATAGAGTTTGGTCAACTCCAGTGTAAAGGTTTCATTTTTACTGTTTGGATGCTTACAGTTAACTCTTTACGAAATTCGCGGACTAAACCTTCAAGTAAATATGACAAAAACAAAATACATACAATTTTACAATAAAATATCTTCGAAACGCAAAATTGAAATATGCTACAACAATAAAAAAATATGTGAATCTGACACTGCAATCTTTTTAGGAATAGCACTGGACAGTAAATGTACGTGGAAGTCCCATATACAGATGATATGTAACAAAATTAATAAATTCGCATACGCATTATGGCGACTATCAAAACTAACGAACCAACATTCAGTATTAATAGCATATCACGGATATGTGGCATCCATTTTAAGATATGGAATTATAACATGGGGAAATTCATGCCACATAAATCAAGCGTTTGTTGCACAAAAACAGTGTATTCGCAGCATCTGCAACGTATCCCAGTTAACTAGTTGCAGACCACTTTTTAAGAAATTAAAAATACTAACACTGCCATGCATATATATTTTTGAAATTTGTATTTTTGTAAGATCTCGACAGGATATGTTTAAAAAGAGAATTTATAGCACTGACCGCCTTAAATAATAAGAATTTTAGTAATAATCTAGCACTGCCACCAGGAAATACAGTAAAATATAGAAAAAATTGCTACTGCATGGCTGTCACAATATACAATAAGCAACTTAAAGACTTATCAACATTATCATCAGACAAGTTGTTTAACAAAAAATTGGTAAATGGCTAATGGAAAAATGTTTTTATTCCATAAATGAATATTTAAATTTCAAATAACATTCGACATGCCATTATATAGATGACATCTTATATTTTGTATTTCTGACATTTCTTTACTAGAACATATTTTTATTAATTATTTATTGACGTCATGTATTAATAATTAGAAACTATAATTGTAATTACCTTAAAAATATTTGCATGCTAATTTTAGCTGAATACCATGTACAGCTCGATATGTTGTTTTGTATATGCGTTTTTTCAAAGCAAATAAATGACTATGACTATGACTATAAAATGTTTCATACCTATAATCATAATCATAACCATATTCACAATTTTTATTGCCTCAAGTGTACCTACCTAACATTACAAGTTCTCAGTCATAATATTACATAGTTCCCCTATGTTAGAGCGTTGCAATTTGCAATCCATAATAACATTATAAATGCGAAAGTAACTTTGTCTGTCTGTCTGTCTCGATTTCACGCCAAAACTACTGAACCGATCTAAATGAAATTTGGGACACAGATAGTCTAGCTCTAGAGCCTGAGAAAGGACATAGGCTACTTTTTAATTGGAAAAAAGTGTTGTAAAGGGTTGAAAAGGGGGATGACATGTTGTATGAAAGTATTGTCATTTTAAAAGCTTTTATTTAGAACTAGAAGCATAAAATTGATATTTTAGGCTGTTGATTAGATATAAATAAATACGGCATTCTACGTTCGTAAAAATTTTACCCTTAAGGGTGTAAAATAGAGGGTATAACACATTTACGGATTCATTACAAATTTGTGGTGCTAATATTAACGCGTTACGAAGAATCTATTAATTCTACGCGAGCGAAGCTACGGGCGTCCACTAGTTATCAATAATTACAAATATCAATAGTGATGAAAATGAAATTCTAATGTCGTTAGATTTTTTTAATCTCAAACCCTAATCAAATCAAATTATTTATTGCAAGCAAAATCAGCAAATACGTTATTGCAAGGTATTTCCTATACGAAATATTCGATTTCGTATTTCCTATACGATATTCTATCCTGAAAATCGTCAATGCTTTCACGAATTTCATTTTATTACGCTTTTATTAGCTTGGTATGTACCTATGTATGTATGTAAGTATTTATTTATTTATTTATTTATTGTAAAAAACAAAAAGTTTTTACAAAGGGCGGACTTAATGCCTAGCAGCATGTATGCATAGTTGAAATTAACAGCTTACTCACGTGTGATTTAAGCCGGAAATAGGACGAGTAGTTTCGATCGGCCTATTTCCGACTCACACACGTGAGTAAGCCGGTAATTTCAACTATGAATATAGACACTCACGAATCATTCAGTAATAAAATATGTATGTATGTATGTAACTTTGTAACAGAATCTTTGAACGTGATTTTCGCCCACTTCAAAACGTTGGATTAATTTGGAAGTTTGCACACATATCAAGGACCGATGTTATTGCTTAATTAAAAAAAACTACGTTTTAGTTTGGTTAACTACAAAAGCGTGTTTTTTAGTTTTTTAATTAAATTTTACTCGGGCGAATTATCTAATTGGTCCTTATTTCCTTGTCACTATAATTCAATAAAAATTTAATTTTGACTCGAGAAAATGTGTTTAATAAAACATGTCAATTTGTTTCGTTATATTTATTTGTCATTTACAAAATAGTTAGTTTTATAAACTAATTTAGAAATTGGCATGAAAAAAATACTTCACATACACATCAAATTAAAAAGAACCCACTTAACCTTGGCCACTAGTTCAGTAATTGTAAAGAAAAAATAAATAATTAAGATGTTACTAGATCAACAAAAATTTACTCCACAATGACTAACATCCGCGACGGCCTTGGCCATTCGCTAGATCTTTTCCTGCCGCTGAGATAGCTGTGTGGCAGTCCAACTTGACTTTCTGACTGTTTCTAGTATGTCCGTCCACGTCATTCACTTACTATAACTGTAAGAAAGGATTGTACCACCACAACCCTTTGTCCCGCTGTTGGGCACGGGTCTTCTCTCATAATGGGAGGAATTAGGCTGGCCTAATTTGTCACGCTGGCCAAGTGCGGATTGGCAGGCAGTTACCGATATATCTCATGTAAGCGTTATGAGCTTGTAAGGTAGGCCACGTCGCTCGCAGGACCGATAACCGATGGGTGAGAAAGGTCCTCGAACGGAGATCACGACTCGAGAAACTCACAGGTCGCCCTCAAACAAGGTGGACTGAAGAATGATGACAAGAAGACAGCGGGTAACCGCCGGATTCAAAGCTGGATAGAAAAAAGCACGATACTGTCCATGTTATTTTGGCACTAGCCGACACACTAGCACCCATTCAAACTGACCGCGCCCGACGTTGCTTACCTCTGTTGATCATATTGAATCAACGCGAGCCATTTGGATGCTAAATCCATAGACGGCACGTTAACTACGAGTATATAGTATCTCAAATGGTTACAGCAGTACCATATCAAAACAATCAATGCGTCATTGTAATGAAGTGCGATGTACCGTGAAGTGGTTGCGATCGATAACCTTCATCCAAGGCGTATTGCTGAATGAATAGTTAGGATATGTTTATAACCCATACCAACTTATGCAAGCGATAGCGATTCGATTCAATGTGATCAAAGAGTTGAGCAACGACGGGCGCGGTCGGTCTGTGGATGGGTGACCGCTAGTGGCAAAATTTCATGCACGCTACCGTGCTTCGGAGGGCACGTAAAACTGTCGGTCCCGGTTGTTTTCAATGCTGAAAACAGTCGTTAAGCTTCGTCGAAGACCTTCGGGTGGCTTGAGAACATTTGATACTGGGTTGGCCACTAACCCCTCCACCAATCCGCATTGGAGCAGCGTGGTGGAGTATGCTCTAGACCTCCCGCAGCAGTGTCTGTGGGGGAGACCCGTGCCCAGCAGTGGGACGTCTATGGGTCGCAGCGAGCGAACTTATGCAATCGTGCTTCTTATACATTGCGACCAAATTAACAACTTTTCCCCGCTCAATCAGGGTTTGACTGGTAGAAAATGCCATAAGGCATTATATCCGCCCATTGTATATGTCGCCGCGATAGCTATTCTACATACCTCCTGCATTCTACGTACCATGATTTGATTATTATTATTATGATAAATCATGTGTAAAATCAATCTTAATTACAATAATTCTTATGACACACTGGTAATTTGTAAATGTCATAATTGTGCAAACTTCCGGTAGGCTTAAATGCTATTTGTCGCCGCGATTACTATTACCTACTATGATTGGATTATTATTATTATAATAAATCAAGTGTAAAAACTAAATTACAATAATTATTATAACACACTGATAATTTGTAGATGTCATAATTGTACAAACTTAATTAAGCCTAACTTCCGTTAGGCTTAATTAACGTGTTTTAAAATTTAGTTTTTATAGAAAAATAACATCGTTAATTTACGATAGTGATTTGTAATAATTAAACGATGTATAAAAACGTTTGATGATTTTATAGCCATCTGTTAGTTTTCTTAATGCATTGCATCCGACCGGTAGAACGAGTGACATAAGGCTCAGCCTATATAAAGGCAAACATTTCGATATGGGACTCACTTTGCATCGGCGCTTCGAATCGAGAGCAACTCCGTAAGTGCTATTCATCGAACATTGTTTTTAAATAAATAATGTTGCTATGCTTGCAGGATTACTTTATAAAACGTTATTATAAAATTATGATAATAAACTCGAGGTTGTTATGAATAAGTGACTCTCGAATATGTTCTCGTTACTACTTTTATTTGTAATTCAAGTAAATTAAAATATGTAATTAGATGACGTCTTTATCAATAAATACTGTGGAAAAATATTGAAAAGAATTACTACCGAGTTTCTTGCCGTGTTCTTCTCGGTAGTATCAACTTTGTGAACCGGCGGTAGATAAACAAATAATAATAAATGAATCGTAAACTGAATTCTGCATATTTCATTAATACGACACTCATTGGTCTGGAATAGCCAAAGACAAGAGAATACTTATTCTCTTGTGATAATAGACTTCTACTATTACCTGCAGTAAATTACTAAATTATTGTAAAGGCTTTCAACTTAAACAAACATACATCATGACATCTTTTATAATTGCTTCTTGACAGTAATTCAATTTATAAATACACAAACATTCTTTCTGATAACTTCTATTATGCTAATATCTTTATTATTATCGCTCTTATATGAAGGCTATATGCGACATCAGAAGTGGGATACCTACTTACAGCTACTGTCGGACTTTAGTTATGTTTCAGGTCCGTCCACCAGTGCCAGATTCTACGTATCACCATGACAGTTGTTCAAGCAATTAAGCATTTTCGGCACTTTCTTTAGGGGCGTCGGTTTAAGGTGATAACCGACTGCAATGCGCCCAAAGCCTCTGGTCATAAAAATGACCTATTACCTCGCATTCATAGGTGGTGCGCTTATTTACAAAACGTTGAATTTGACATAGTCAGGAAGGGCGAGCGGATGCAGCATGCGGACTACCTAAGCAGAAACCCAGATCCATTGTCGGTCAACGTAATCACCAAAAATATGGATTGGAAGCTGATCGTCGTACTAAAACTTTTTTTTTTTAGAGCCTCATTAATACCTTCCATAACGCTCTAAAGTATCCAGGCTGGGAGAAGACCCTTTACAAGATAAGGGAAACCTACTATTTTGATAAAACTAGCACCACTGTAAGGGACTTCATGGACAACTGCTTCATATGCCGAACGTCTACGCAAACATCCGGAGCTACCCAGGTTCAACTGCATCCTAATTGCTAAACCTACAATTCTATTCGAGGTAATACACAGTGGCGGCGCCATGCTTCCATGGCTGACCATGTTTATGAGTTATGACTTGCCCATGAGTACTTGGGGCTCGTTTGGGCGGTACCATTTTCTTGCCTGTTGAGTGCAACAGTTGCCAAGAAATAAATGACTTGCATCGTCTGAACAACACGTCACATTCTTGCTAGTAGAGCAAGCAAGAGGCAAGTTTTCCATTCAAAACTGTTCTTGGTTTAAACAGCACATACAATTATTTCTTATGCAGATTTTGCATTCAACTGGATTTCGGTTTTCATTTGCATTTTTTTATTTATTTTATTTTATTGGTAATATTTTTCGGTCCGAAACCTTCTACTCCGAATTCCTGCTCAAATGCTGCCAGTACAGCATTACGGGCATCGCGATTTTTGTAGTTCGGGTTTTCAGTATCCGATAAACACAATAAATAAAGCTATAAATTTCTATAAACTCGATTACGTCAGCAGATCCGAATTTTAATACTTTGAGTCATTTTGAAATCAAATAACTTTCTTCTCCAACCATCAAAAATTGAATGAAATATTTGCAAACGCAAATGTGTGCAATACTTGAAGCAACCCGCCAGTAAATGGTACAGGAACATACAAGTCTGTGTTTAGACACGTCAAGACTTGACAGGCAATAATCTCCTAAAACATAATTGTACTGGTGTAAACAAAAGACACTGGCAATTATTTCTTATCAAGATTGGCGTGCAATAGTTGCGTTCAATTTTACAATTTCAATCTGTGTGTAAACAGTTGCTTACAGTTCTTGAGTGCAATTGTTGAGCTTCATTAATTGCATTCAATTATTGATCTTGAGCGTGCGGGGGAGTGGTGTCGTCTAAATGAGCCTTTATCCGAATTTAAAAAATAAAAAATAAAATAAAAAAATTTTTTTATGTTGTTCCGACATTACGGTTAGATACGAGCTGCAGATAGAGGTGGTGATTATTACAATAACACATTACTTAATGCGATATTTAAACGCAATGAACAACACTGCTTTTGATATTTGAAAGATCCTGTCATCCTGTTATTAAACCAGCAACAGCGCGCGCGTCGTTCGTGTCGTGCGTGCGTTCTTGCCTGTTATCCGGTTGTTGAAACTGAAACAGCGCGCGCGTCGTGTCACGCCGTCGTGTGATACTGGATTGAAATTATAACTCTGACAGTCCTAAGCCTGTGAAAAGTATGAAGGATAACAGTTTACAATAACAGTTGTTGTAAAATAACACAAAAGTGTTACTCATTATTTGAAAATAGCCGTTATGCCCGCCTCCGGCTGCAGAGAGCGAGAATACATGTTCACAAAACTTTGACATCCATGACCTGAGTACAAAATATCTGTCCACAATGGGCACGGGTCTCTTCACCTTCACTTGGAGTGAGACAGTCCACTCCACTATCTTATCCAAAACATCTCACATGAATGAACTCTGTTCCATACAATAGTGACATCTATATAGTGAAAAATTCTATTAGTCCGAATACCTATCGACTGCGTTTATACCATTCTAGTAAAGACACACAGATGGCGTAACAGGTGACGAATATTTAAAACAAAATAAAAATACGAATAATTTACAATTACACTTTCTCTCTACTGCTAATATGACATCATAACAAACTTCAAACATTGTTACACTGAAACCACCAATACATATTGAGCTAACTTGGATGCAAACTTATACCTGATACAAATATTTTACCTTTTGCTCCAAGTTAGTACTGGAATAATTTTCAAATCCTCTCAATGAACAATAGTCTCCATCATAGCACTAAAATGTCACATTTTCAATTATACGTTCACTTTCACATTTAAGAAGCTACAAAAATTTAATTAAGCAAACTTTTAGGTTCGTTATGCGTGTCCAATCACTTTATACCGAAATAAATTATTTGACTTTGACAACTTTGACTATGAAAAGTTTTGACATTGGTTGGCGTTTGCGCAGCGTGGGCTTGCCATGTCTTACGACTAGATTTATCCCGTAGTTTTTCAAATAAATAGTATGGCCTTATAGAACTTTGAAATCCAAGATAAACTATGTGTCCAATATGTACCACTAATAAGATTTTAAAACTTCTGAATACATATTTACTAACAAATCTAAATGTACCTACCGTACTTAGAATCTTATCATGTTTAGTACGGGTGAATGAAAATATATTTATGCTTAACCATTTAGATTGTGCTTTCCGGGTTATTTTAAAATAAAAACGCAAATTACATCAAGATAAATTATATTTATTGTCCTTGTTGTGTACCAACAAACTGCCCGACATTTTTAAAATTTTACCCTAAAAATAGACAGCGCATTTACACTCTGGCAATCAAAATCAAGGGTTCTATACGAAGTTTTCGGTCATGACGTTCTGAGTACGTTAAACAGATGTATATGCCTACCTATTTACATCTTTTCACCAACGCCCATGGTTGACTGGTAGACAATGCCATTAGGCATTAAGTCCGCCATATTGTAATACACAATAAAAGGTTAAATAAATAAATATGCTGATGCTAGGCCTATATGTATATAGGCTGCGAACCCGAGCTTCGTAGCTTGGGGTTTGCGCTGCCGCTAGTTAAAGGTTGCGCGCGATTGCGCGACGCGTTGGGCTGTGAGCCGCGCGGTTTATAGGTGATGAATCAGTGATGTAATTCTTTTGCCTTTAGTAACGTTACTAAGTGGGTTTGGTGTTAGGCATTCCTGTTTTTTCTTTTTGATTCTATGGTGAATACACATGGCCATAACCGGCAAATTGGGATCACCCAATGAACAGAAATCTGTCGGTGACGGTGGATACATACACTAAGTATATGCTACTGCGCTACACTAATAAATCTGTCGGTGTCGGTGGATACATACGCTAAGTATATGCTACTGCGCTACACTAATAAAAATCAAGCTGACCACTTCAACTTATTCGGAACTCCGAGGCAATTGTTGTCGCAAAGGGCGGTCGAGAATTCCTAGATTGATTTCTAAGCATTGGAACGTCACGCACAGCAAATAATAACACAAATATCTGCGAAAGATAAAGTAAGATTTGACCAAGGCAGGGCAAAAATTCAATTTTTCAGCGAGGAGTCTTCGTTCTGATTAAAAACAATCCCAGAAATCAGACTTCCTTCGATTTAATATTCTGCGTTCCTTACGAAGTTCACAGCGTGCTTCATAATGACTGCTACCTTGTCAAGAAGGTAGTAGGATATCACGGAAAGCCTCGTAAGGTCGCACATGATCAATTACGGCGCGCCCCACAACCGGGAAGTAGTGTTACTACAGCGGCCGTGTCGCCTCCAGTTGACCAACAAGCTGGACTTTCCAACGTATCACGTATAAATCAACAGGCCGGTCGGCCAACGTCGCAACGCAGGATTTACCACCAACTGATGACATATCACAATGATAATGCATCAATTGTTTCTAACCTTCATACCCTTACTTATGTTTGTTAAACACGCTACGACGACATTGACAACGCCGGCCTTATTGACACGTGGAGTGTTCAATAAGCCACAAACATTAAGATTTTATTGACACGTGGAGTGTACAATAAATCACAAATACTAAATATGCTATTGACACGTGGAGTGTTCAATAAGCCACAAACATTAAGATTTTATTGACACGTGGAGTGTACAATAAATCACAAATACTAAATATGCTATTGACACGTGGAGTGTTCAATAAGCCACAAATACTAAGATGTTATTGACACGTGGAGTGTTCAATAAGTACTTAAAGATCCTATCCTGAAAGAATAAAAGTCCCCTGTGTACCACGGCGTAAAGGACCGCCCAGAGCACAGCATCAACCTACCTAATAATCCTTAGGACCTCTGTTTTTACAGCATCAACCTTTCACTCACCCATCCTACCCTTATTAATGTTAGTGCAACATGGAAATGAAACAATAACTAATGCTGTAGTCACGCGTGTGAGCAGGTCGAATTACCACTAATATTAAGCTAAGTGGATCACAACGTATGCACTAATAACAGAACAGTTGGGATTTCCCCTAATTCCGAATTCCCTCAACGCAAAAGCGCCCACGGCGCCGCGGAAGAGGAGGAAAGGTCTGTCTGTCTGTCAGAACAGAACATAACATAATTATATTGTTGATTTATTTACAGAGAAGCGATGCTGAGCACGCATCGCATGTCAGTATGGCCGTGTCGCCGCGATAGCTATTCTACATACCTCCTGCATTCTACGTACCATGATTTGATTATTATTATTATGATAAATCATGTGTAAAATCAATCTTAATTACAATAATTCTTATGACACACTGGTAATTTGTAAATGTCATAATTGTGCAAACTTCCGGTAGGCTTAAATGCTATTTGTCGCCGCGATTACTATTACCTACTATGATTGGATTATTATTATTATAATAAATCAAGTGTAAAAACTAAATTACAATAATTATTATAACACACTGATAATTTGTAGATGTCATAATTGTACAAACTTAATTAAGCCTAACTTCCGTTAGGCTTAATTAACGTGTTTTAAAATTTAGTTTTTATAGAAAAATAACATCGTTAATTTACGATAGTGATTTGTAATAATTAAACGATGTATAAAAACGTTTGATGATTTTATAGCCATCTGTTAGTTTTCTTAATGCATTGCATCCGACCGGTAGAACGAGTGACATAAGGCTCAGCCTATATAAAGGCAAACATTTCGATATGGGACTCACTTTGCATCGGCGCTTCGAATCGAGAGCAACTCCGTAAGTGCTATTCATCGAACATTGTTTTTAAATAAATAATGTTGCTATGCTTGCAGGATTACTTTATAAAACGTTATTATAAAATTATGATAATAAACTCGAGGTTGTTATGAATAAGTGACTCTCGAATATGTTCTCGTTACTACTTTTATTTGTAATTCAAGTAAATTAAAATATGTAATTAGATGACGTCTTTATCAATAAATACTGTGGAAAAATATTGAAAAGAATTACTACCGAGTTTCTTGCCGTGTTCTTCTCGGTAGTATCAACTTTGTGAACCGGCGGTAGATAAACAAATAATAATAAATGAATCGTAAACTGAATTCTGCATATTTCATTAATACGACACTCATTGGTCTGGAATAGCCAAAGACAAGAGAATACTTATTCTCTTGTGATAATAGACTTCTACTATTACCTGCAGTAAATTACTAAATTATTGTAAAGGCTTTCAACTTAAACAAACATACATCATGACATCTTTTATAATTGCTTCTTGACAGTAATTCAATTTATAAATACACAAACATTCTTTCTGATAACTTCTATTATGCTAATATCTTTATTATTATCGCTCTTATATGAAGGCTATATGCGACATATATCTTTAGAGGTGTCATTAAAGTTGAATAAATAAAATAAATAAAATAAAATGGGTCACACTAAAAACCAGTGAGAGTTTACAACGATCAACGCTGAATGCGAACCCTTTTCATCAATACTTTCACGTTTTTTTGTCTTTTGTTAATAAGTTGTACCTAGAATCTAACAACGACATATTTTTTTTATCGTGGGGAAATCCTCATGGATATCCTTTCCATGGCTGGGGGGCCACGGGGGATTATGTCGGACTCCTACCGCCTAAAACCCCACGGTGCTCCTTTCTCTATTAAGTTGGATTACAGGTACGCTTTCGCATTCTTCCGCAATCCCAACTGCGTTGGTCTCTTTTAGGACCTCTTCCCTAGCGTACAATCTATCAACGTATCTAACAAAGACTAAAAAAGACTAAAAAGATCAATCTTAGCAGTCGTAAACTTTTAAAGCAACTTGTAACCCGATTCCATTAGTTGTTTCACAAAATGCCAGAATTCTAACACGGCTAGCAACATGTGGCCCGCGGCTGTTCACGGTCTGTGCCTTCGCGGCTCAGTTTGTCAGTGGCTGCCGGCGTCAGTGACGAGTAAACGTACACAAACAAGTGAGTCTTTGTTTGTTTGTTTATTTATTTTTATCTGTATCACTTTTGTACATGTAGCAATGTTTGTTCAGTTTGTGTAGCTAATACACAGATAATAATAATAGATAGAGTGAAAGTTAAGTACTATGTACGTAGGTACAATTACAGAATTAGACTAGTAGGTATTTAGTTTATGGTTTTGTGATTTCCATGTAAAAAAGAGGCAGATACTGTCTGTATTCTGGGTAATCTGTGTCCAGATTTATACATCTACGTATTCAGTGTACGCAAATGACATTTTGTTGACATTACATTCTGCAGGAATACATCACGTTCTGATACGAAATTAAGAAGAAAGAGAATTTTAGTGGTCCGTTTGAGATTGCCTATATGAGAATTTTTAATTGAATTACATAATTACAATAACTATAGTAAATTTTTAATTATTTAATTAATTAATTAATAAGAAAAATAATTTAAAATTTACAATTAATAATTAATAAAAATAAAAATAAAATTTAAGGCTACTTTTTACCGCGGTAAAACATCCCCATGGGAAGATATCGATGTATTGTTATTTGCTAGATACATATTTAGTTCCGGATGTTGTTATTAGATGGTAATTAATTAGGTAGCGTTGTAGCGTCCATAGCCCAATGGCTCGCTTCGATTCAATGTGATCGAAAGTGTTAAGCAACGACGGGCGCGGTCGGTTTGTGGATGGTTGACCGCTAGTGGCAAAATCTCATGGACGCTACCGTGCTTCGGAGGGCACGTAAAGCCGTCGGTCCCGGTTGTTTTCAATGCTGGAAACAGTCGTTAAGCCTTGTCGAAGACCTTCGGGTGGATTGAGAACTTTCGACACTTGGTTGGCCACTAACCCCTCCACCAATCCGCATTGGAGCAGCGTGGTGGAGTATGCTCTAGACCTCCCGCAGAAGTGTCTGTGGGGGAGACCCGTGCCCAGCAGTGGGACGTCTATGGGTCGCAGCGACGAATTAATTAGGTACGTACTACTAATAACTACTACTAACTAATTAAAGTACTAACTATTCAAAGTAAAAAATAAAGCAAATTCTAAGTACACTAAAAATTAAACAAAACTACAATACAAAATGTTTATAAAACTCATAAAATATCTAAAGTAGGTACTAACTATTCCTTAAATGTAATTATTATTTTAAGCCAAAACATAGTCAAAACAACAACAGTCGACAATAGGACTGTAGGTGGTAGAGCCTATAGGAAACCAAATAGGTTTTATATGAAAGCTAATTGGTTCCATATAGAGTTCGCCCGGGGCAGTACCACCGCCCGCCACGGTACCTAGTACCATTTCTGCCGTGTAATAATTGTTTTTAAAGCAATTGTGGTCCGGTTGGAAAGGTGTGGATTCCGGTTACACTTCTTTAGAGGCGACCATCTTAGTCCTCAAGGGTAGCAACACATCTGTGACTGACTTAGAACGAGACTCCTACTAACAAGTACTAACTGGACTATTACTAACACCAACTAACAGGACTAACTATCACTAACAGTCCCCAGTCCTCATACCTACTAACGAACTGACCAACTAATGTTCTAATTAACTCTCTCAACTAATTGGACTAACCATCCCAGTCCCTAATTGAGTCTTGTTCAAAGTCAGTCACAGTTGTCATGGGCGGCAGCGGATGGGTGGTGCTGCAAGCTCGTTTGCTATCTTTTTTCCATAAAATAAATAAAATAAATACCAATTCAAGAAGCGAACCAAAACCAAAATCAAATCGTATGTTTTATTCCTTACCATATTAATTTTAAACCAAACCAAAACAACAATTTATCCAGCGCGAATTCTAAATTCAATTCAATTTATTAGTTTATAGTTATTAGTTTATAGTATATAGTATACAGTATGGAAGTATGGATACTTATTATAATATTATATAAAATGACCACAGGCGAAAAAAAAACCACATAAAAAACCATAGACCGACATTACCTATATCTTTCATAACATTCAAGTAAGTCCACCGCACCATAAAGCACGGTGATGTCATGGGGTGTGCCACCCTTATTGACCTTTACAGTATTGATCTGTGTGTGTAGGAAAATAAAGGCATCTGTGCGGTAACTTATGAAGTTAAAATGCTGGATAGGATAGCATTAAAAAAAGATAAATAATAAATAGATATAGATCTGACATCTCACACATAGATCTTGGACATTCTCACACACGGCCATCTGACCCCAAAGTAGGCGCGAGCCTGTGATATGGGTGTCAGAGACTGATATACATACATAGATATTTTAAATACATACTTAAATAGATAATATTAACATCCAGACACAGCACAAATACAAGTGTTCGTCACACGAATATTTGTCCTGAGTGGGATTCGAACCCACGACCCCTGGCGCAACAGACAGGTTCACTACCGATTGCGCCAACGGGCCCGTCAAGTAAGATTCCTGTTGCATTTAATTTATTCGTGCAATCAAGCTGAAAATGTTTTGTCAAGCAAACAGGCAAGATGGTACGAGTAGAGCCTGTAGGGAACCAAATAGGTTTTACATGAAACCTATTTTGTTCCATAAAGAGTTCGCCCGGGGCAGTACCACCGCCCGCCACGGTACCTAGTACCATTTCTGCCGTGTAATAATTGTGTTTAAAACAATTATGGTCCGGTTGGAAAGGTGTGGTTTCCGTTTACACTTCTTTAAAGGCAAGACATCACACATCTGTGACTGACTTGGAACGAGACTTACTAACAATTACTAACTGTACTATTACCAACTAACACATATCTTGAAAAAGACATTTTTAATCGCACATATCTTGAAAAAGTCATTGGTGAGTGCCGCTTGGGTTTGAACCCGGAGCGCTCGAGTGAGAGGCGAGTTCGATAGCCGCTGGGCTGTCACCGCTGGCTGATGATGAATCATACACTGTAAAGCTGGATTTCTGCTAGCAGTACATTTCTCATCAAACACCCACCTTGATCTTGGGATGGATAGGATTGTGTGTGGAATTGAGATTTAATGCTTTGGATAACTGCCAGAATCATTTGAAAAGCATGTTCATAAGCTTTTGCTTTGACTCTTTTAATACCTATTGTGCACGCTATAATACGCATTATAATACGCATCGCCTGCCGGGGCGGATGGCTTTCTGACACACAGGGACAGACCGTGGCGCTGGACCACGGTCAGACGATATGCGATATTAAGCGCTGTTCGCACTAGATCGACCACAACAAATCAGGCAAATACTGGCACGTACCTGGTCTGTCTTTGGTGGTCGCGATGATCTTCCACTTCAGGTTTGTGGTGTTTGAATAGGTTTTCTCGATATTGGTGTTTGCTTCGTTCCTCAACGACCGATAGTTATGTTAATGATGTGAAGTTTTGCTCACAGACAACACAACGTTCAAAAGTACGTGCCGGCAGGACAGATTAAAAAATCTGCCATCCGTCAAAGTTGTGGCGGAACAGGATGCGAACAGCGATAAAGGAAACGGTGACGATACACCTACGTATGTAGTAAGGTGATTTGTAAATGCGTGACCGCTACAGGTAGGTACTATTGGGCTTAAACCATCAGCACAAAGTAGATATTAGGTACAGAGATTAAGTTTCATAGGAACGTGCAAATCGGTTGCACTCCTACAAGCACGCGGGACATCTATGTGTGGCCACTGGCCGCTTGTCGCGTACGCGGCGAGAGTGGAAAAAACCGGTTGACGCTGTCACATCAAGTTGAAAATCGCAGGGTAATCGCTACGCACATTGTTGGTTTTGTTAGTTGCAAGTTTGAATATCTATACAGGGTTATTGGTAATTCGACGTATTCCCGTTAGGAGGTGATAGGGGTGACTATTTGTGATAATTTTAACCCCCATATGCATTATGCAAAAGTGAACCATTTTCGAGTTATCAAGCTTTTCAGCTTTTTTCAAAATAGGTCAGAAATGCAACATCAAAAATTTATTAAAAAAAAAGTATCAATTAAAATCTATTTTTTTCTTCTGATTTATAAAAACGATTAAACAATGGTTATTTATCAACATTAAAACTACAATTATCGGTCCAACTTTAAAAATGCGAGACGATTAACGATATTACTTCAATATTTTTTGAGATTTTTGTCCACTAAAATGCCTTAAAAACAAAAAAAACTTATATCAAACTTGGCTTGCAGATTATTTTAAAAACATAACCGTTTTCTTAGCTTTCCAACAAGGCATAACAACTATGAACTTATATTTAAAAAAAACTGAGAAAAACCGATCACAAAGGAAGCAGGCGGAAATTTGTATTCGAACTAAACTTAAGGTCGTTCTTCAAAATTTCAAAAAAAGTAATTAAAAACAATGCCCAATGTAAATAAAACAAAAAATATAAATATAAAATTAAATTTAGAACCAGTAAAAGTTTAGTAATAATAACAATTAAGACATTTTTTAATTTAGCCTAATTAAGGTTCTTGCTCGAAGGGACTTCGCCTATTGCGTACGCAGTCTTATTCTTTTTATGAGGTGTAACTTAACTACCGAAGTGTTCAAATTATTCCGAATCACATTTGCAGGACATCCGCCTTGCTAGTATATCATGTTTTGCCTTATAGCCATAGGCACGTCTTCAAGCATTTCATTTGTTAAAAAAATTCGTAAGCGACCAAAATTGGTTCATCGATAAATTCTTGCACATCGCTGCGACCCATAGACGTCCCACTGTTGGGCACGGGTCTCCTCTCAGAATGGGAGGGATTAGGCCTTAGTCCACCACGCTGGCCAAGTGCGGATTGGCAGACTTCACATACCTTCGAGAACGTTGTGAGGAACTCTCAGGCATGCAGGTTTCCTCACGATGTGTCCTTCACCGTTATAGCAAGTGACATTTAATTTCTTAAAACGCACATAACTTAGAAAAGTCATTGGTGCGTGCCACTGGGGTTTGAACCCGGACCGCTCGAGTGAGAGGCGAGTTCGATAGCCACTGGGCTGTCACCGCTTTTACTGGTTCTAAATTTAATTTTATATTTATATTTTTTGTTTTATTTACATTGGGCATTGTTTTTAATTACTTTTTTTGAAATTTTGAAGAACGACCTTAAGTTTAGTTCGAATACAAATTTCCGCCTGCTTCCTTTGTGATCGGTTTTTCTCAGTTTTTTTTAAATATAAGTTCATAGTTGTTATGCCTTGTTGGAAAGCTAAGAAAACGGTTATGTTTTTAAAATAATCTGCAAGCCAAGTTTGATATAAGTTTTTTTTGTTTTTAAGGCATTTTAGTGGACAAAAATCTCAAAAAATATTGAAGTAATATCGTTAATCGTCTCGCATTTTTAAAGTTGGACCGATAATTGTAGTTTTAATGTTGATAAATAACCATTGTTTAATCGTTTTTATAAATCAGAAGAAAAAAATAGATTTTAATTGATACTTTTTTTTTAATAAATTTTTGATGTTGCATTTCTGACCTATTTTGAAAAAAGCTGAAAAGCTTGATAACTCGAAAATGGTTCACTTTTGCATAATGCATATGGGGGTTAAAATTATCACAAATAGTCACCCCTATCACCTCCTAACGGGAATACGTCGAATTACCAATAACCCTGTATAATAAAAATGAATCGCAAAATGTGTTGGTAAGCGCATAACTCAACAACGCCTGGACCAATTTGGCCTATTCTTTTTTTTAAATGTTCGTTGAAGTTCAAGGATGGTTTTTACGGCGAGAAAAATTTGAAAATTCATCCCCTAAGGGGGTAAAACGGGGGTGCAAAGTTAGTATGAAGCTTTGCCGTTTTTGAAGTTAGTGAATGTGTAACGCGAGCGAAGCTGCGGACGTCCACTAGATATAAATATAAAAATAAATATAAGTATGTATAAGTATAAGTACAAGTACAAGTACAAGTACAAGTACAAGTACAAGTACAAGTACAAGTACAAGTACAAGTACAAGTACAAGGACAAGGACAAGGACAAGGACAAGTACAAGTACAAGTACAAGTACAAGTACAAGTACAAGTACAAGTACAAGGACAAGGACAAGTACAAGGACAAGGACAAGGACAAGGACAAGGACAATTACAAGTACAAGTACAAGTACAAGTACAAGTACAAGGACAAGGACAAGGACAAGGACAAGGACAAGTACAAGTACAAGTACAAGTACAAGTACAAGTACAAGTACAAGGACAAGGAAAAGGACAAGGACAAGGACAAGTACAAGTACAAGGACAAGGACAAGGACAAGGACAAGGACAAGGACAAGGACAAGGACAAGGACAAGTACAAGTACAAGTACAAGTACAAGTACAAGTACAAGGACAAGGACAAGGACAAGTACAAGTACAAGTACAAGGACAAGGACAAGGACAAGGACAAGTACAGGTACAAGTACAAGTACAAGTATAAGTATAAGTATAAGTATAAGTATAAGTATAAGTATAAGTATAAGTATAAGTATAAGTATAAATATATATACTCTAATATAATAGACTAGCTTTTACCCGGGGCTCCGCCCGCGTGGTCAAAGGGAATTAACAATGACTTGTGTATCATATACGTGATTCAGAACTTGAAAATGAATTTTACTAACGCCATCTATTAATAACATTCGGAACTAAATATCTATCAAATAACAAAACATCGATATCTTCCCATGGGGATGTTTTACCGCGGTAAAAAGTAGCCTACGTCACTCTCCACCCTCCTCACTATGTCGACACACAAAAACAATACCATATACATAATAGCTTCCTTGCGACGTGAAAGCCGGACAAACAAACAAATAAACAAACAAACAAACACACTTTCGCATTTATAATATTAGTATGGATATAAGATAAAGATATAGATATAAATCTAATATATAAAATTTCCATGTCACAATGTGTTGTTTGTTGCAGTACTCCTCCGAAACGGCCTTACCAATTTTTACCAAATTTTATATGCGTATTCAGTAGGTCTGAGAATCGACTAACATCTATTTTTCATCCCCCTAAATGTTAAGGGTAGTCCACCCCAAATTTGTTTTAAAAATTTTTAGATAATTTTTTTTTTTATGATACAGCATTAGAAAATACATACAACCCTGAATTTTCAACCCTCTACGATCAACCCCTATTTTTCCATCGCGATTTTTATTTTTAATAATTTCCTACTTTTATTGAACGTTTTCGATTATAAGTAATGGTAGTCGTAGTGGTAGTGGTAGGGGTAGTGGTAGGGGTAGTGGTTGTAATAGTGGTAGTGGTAGGGGTAGTGGTAGGGGTATTGGTAGGGGTAGTTGTAGTCCACACACTTACATGAAGTTCTCCCAAAATATTCAGTAAAAATTATTTATATGGCAAAACAACGTTTGCCGGGTCAGCTAGTCTTATATATAAAACTAGTGGACGCCCGCAGCTTCGCTCGCGTAGAATTAGACCCATTAACGACGTCTACCCGTCTAACGACTTCAAAAACGGCAGTTTCATACTAACTTTGCACCCCCGTTTTACCCCCTTAGGGGGTGAATTTTCAAAAATCCTTTCTTAGTGCTCCCCTACGTTATAAAAGGAACCCCTGTGCAAAATTTCAAGTTTCTAGCCCTTATAGTTTAGGCCCTGCGTTGATATGTCAGTCAGTCAGTCAGTCAGTCAGTCAGTCAGTCACCTTCTCCTTTTATATATATAGATTTCCGTGTCACAATGTTTGTTGCAGTACTCCTCCGAAACGGCTTTACTGATTTTTACCAAATTTTATATGCGTATTCAGTAGGTCTGAGAATCGACTAACATCTATTTTTCATCCCCCTAAATGTTAAGGGTAGTCCATCCCTAATTTTTTTTTTTTAATTTTTAGACAAATTTTTATTTTTGTATTTTTTTATGATACAACATTAGAAAATACATACAACCCTGAATTTTCAACCCTCTACGATCAACTAAAAATTATTTATATGGCAAAACAACGTTTGCCGGGTCAGCTGGTCTAATATAAAAACGTGGTATTAATAATAATGGTTGTATATTGTACTGTGTGTATGAATAATGCTAGAAAAAATAAAAATATATCATACTTTAACCACACTTTAACTATCCCAAGGAGTGCAATAGGTAAGTAAATATTTGATTATTACTTTTTCAAGTAAGTACCTTTATTTTACGGAATTATCCTTTTTTTAATAAGAAATGTGTACTACACGGTGTGTTTTTACCTTTTTATTATTATTACAAGGTTTTACTAAACATTTGTAGGTATGTGGGTGGGTTGGTACGTACTATGTGTTTTAAATTTAAGTATTGCAAGTGAGATTTGAACCACATCCAGATGTCTTATTGAACTGAAATTTTTCCTGCGTAACTTCGGTGACAGTACAATAATATGATAGATTATAACCTGACGCTGCAGCTAGGATTTGATATGCCATGTGAGTGTTTCCTGATACATTACTTGAAAAAACTATATATTAGATTTAGAATTTTCCATACCATAAAAATAAATAATAAAATATTAAAAAATAAAAATTATAAAAATAAAATTATTAGAGTAAGAAATTTGTAAAGTATGTTATTTTCTATTTTCTATTCTGTATTGGTTCTTATTGTAGTATTCTTTTTATATTCTGAATAATAAAACTATTTAACAAATGATTTCTTTAATTTCTCTTAACCTGTTGTGACAACCCTACCAAAATAGGTAACAATTTTGCATGTTCTTAAGAAGCTTAATCTCTGTACCTAATATCTACTTTGTGCCATCAGTCCCGAATATTAACTCCGAAATTACTCCGAATTAAAGAGGAAAGACTTGGTTGTAATAGAAAGAAAGAAAGAAAGAAAGAAAAAGTTTTATTTCTACAAAATGCAGCATACAAAAACATTTAAAAGATATACAGAGACTTAAAACAAAGAAAGAAAAAAAAAGCTACATTAAGAGAAAAACGAACGCACTCAGCTTTGCCGCGGCGGTGTTAAAGCCGCGACGCTGGTTTTCAGTGCGTCCGTCAGTGTCACGTAGTTCGGGTGGTGGTGAAGCTAAACACGGTTAATTGATACTTAAATCTATTACAAAAAAAGAAAAACGAAAGACTGAATGTAATGTTTACATGTTAAAAACTACTGCATCTTCACTGAGTGACATAGGCTATATAATATTACTAGGTGTGGACGAAACTATTGTTGTCTTATACCACGCGAGCGAAGCTGCGGGCGTCCACTAGTTACATCAAAAATATATTTGTTCCAGAATATGCCTGAAGTTCATCCAGCCTTCGCCAACTCCGGGAAGAAGCAGGGCATTGAAATATGGAGAGTTGAGGTAAGCAACGACCAAGGCTCGAGTTTACCAAACAAAACCAACATTATCCATACTAATATTATAAATGCGAAAGTACTCGTAACTCTGTCTGCCTGTCTAGAGAGTCTAGATTATCTGTGTACCAAATTTCATTTAAATCGGTTCAGTAGTTTTGGCGTGAAAGCGAGACAGACATCTAGAGCCTGAGAAAGGACATAGGCTACTTTTTAATTGGTATAAAGTGTTGTAAAGGGTTGAAAAGGGGGATGAAAGGTTGTATGAAAGTATTGTCATTTTCAGAACTAGAAGCATAAAATTTATATTTTTAGGCTGTTGATTAGATATAAATAAATATGGCATTCAAAGTTTGTAAATATATTTTAAACCCCTTAGGGGTGGAAAATAAACAAAGGGGATAACACATTTACGGATTCGTTAACGCGTTAAGAAGAAACTATTATTATTTTTAATTCCACGCGAGCGAAGCTGCGGGCGTCCAGTAGTATTGAATATTGGCAATAGCACGGATCCCAACCACACTGTAAGGCTTCGCTGCTCGCTGCGACCCATAGACGTCCCACTGCTGGGGACGGGTCTCCACAGACAATGCTGCGGGAGGTCTAGAGCATACTCCACCACGCTGCTCCAATGCGGATTGGTGGAGGGGTTAGTGGCCAACCCAGTGTCGAATGTTCTTAAGCCACCCGAAGGTCTTCGACAAGGATTAACGACTGTTTCCAGCATTGAAAAACAACCGGGACCGACGGCTTTACGTGCCCTTCGAAGCCCTCCGAAGCGTGCCTCCACAAACCGACCGCGCCCGTCGTTGCTTAACTCTTTCGATCACATTGAATCGACGCGAGCCATTGGGCTATGGACGCTACACGCTTGACCCTTACAGTGTCACTGTAAGGGTCATTTCATTTACGCGGCATTTCACCAGTACAGTTTCTAGTATGTTTAGGTTCCATGTAATAGGTGTAATAGTAGAATTTCAAGTTAAATAAAACTAATAATACTATGACTGACTAATAATAGGCTGACCCGGGAATCGAATCCAAGACCTGTAGGTAGTTAGCAGTCGCACTTGCTACCACTAAAAAAGATTGAAAATAAAACAACAAAACTTTATCTAATTTATATGTACCTACATTTAAACCACATTCAGCCTAATTAAAATTTATCAATCACTTCATTAGTTCAATGTTATAAATTTGCATAAAGTTAAAATTTACTCCGGTATATTGATAACTAACAAATACAAATAGGTAACTAAGTACTAATAAACGCCCGCGGCCTCGCGTGGAATTCGTTCTTCCTATTTTCGCTTGGTGCAACTCGAAAAAATGAATATTCTTTCAGCAACTTTAAATAGTCCTTATTTTTACACAATTTCAATGTTGTTATTCTGGTTACACACTGTACACTACAAGGAAGCACTACAACGAACACCAACCAAATAGGTTTTATTTTGTGGAACCCCATATCAAATGATTACAATCCAACACTTTTAAAAACTTTTATTTAACTTCAATCGTATGTATCTTGTATGTATGTCCTGGAATCTTGCAATCAATATTTCACCCACTTCCACTGAAGCTATCGAGCTGAAATTTGGCACACATATTAGGTTCCGATGACAATGCATGAAAATAAAATAAAAAGTTATTTATATTAGATTTTTTTTGAGAAATCTATATATATAAAAGGAGAAGGTGACTGACTGACTGACTGACTGACTGACTGACTGACTGACTGACATATCAACGCAGGGCCTAAACTATAAGAGTTAGAAACTTGAATTTTTGCACAGGGGTTCCTTTTATAGCGTAGGGGAGCACTAAGAAAGGATTTTTGAAAATTCACCCCCTAAGGGGGTAAAACGGGGGTGCAAAGTTAGTATGAAACTTTGCCGTTATTTAAGTCAAGTGGGCAACCAAAACGCGGGCAGACGTCGTTAATAGGTCTAATTCTGCGCGAGCGAAGCTGCGGGCGTCCACTAGTGTGTAATATAATTGAAACATATTATTCTTAACTTAAAGTTTTAATGTGAAGAATGAAACAGTTTTATGAATAACTAGTGGACACCCGCAGCTTCGCTCGCGTGGAATTAGACATTCACTAACTTCAAAAACGGCAAAGTTTCATACTAACTTTGCACCCCCGTTTTACCCCCTTAGGGGGTAAATTTTCAAAAATCCTTTCTTAGTGCTCCCCTACGTTATAAAAGGAACCCCTGTGCAAAAATTCAAGTTTCTAGCCCTTATAGCTTAGGCCCTGCGTTGATATGTCAGTCAGTCAGTCAGTCAGTCAGTCAGTCAGTCAGTCACCTTCTCCTTTTATATATTCAGTTTATTCAGTTTATTCATAATAATACAAGTATATATATAAACATTACAGGTAAATCTCCTATTGCATTTATATATTTTTTTCAGTCTGTACATACCTACTAGCCGTTCTGCGAAATAAAGCAGGCGAACAACAAAACAAATCCAGACCTGGATCCCATGCCAGGAGGCCATTAAGCAGGGTCAAGGCACGAACCAACGGAGACGCTCGGGTCAACGCTAGCCTGCATCCGGATATTGAAAATAATTTTTGCTTATTTGGCCTGACATTGCATCGGTTAGGAACATTTAGTGATATTAACTCTAACACTGACGGATTCGTAATTTCACCTCTAATCAGACGGAAGAAATAATCTATCAGTGCTACTTTACGTCTGACCTCTAGGGATTCATATCCCAGCATTCCTAATAGAAATAAGCTGGGATAGACATGAGGAAAGCCTACGAAGTAGCCATACTTCTTGTAATACAGCCATCTTAAAAATTTCTTTTGGAGTTTCTCCACCATGAGTATATATTTTTCTTCATGTGGACTCCAGATAACTGCATTATTTTCTAAAGTGCTTCTTACGAAGCTGTTATATAATATTTTGATCGCCGCAACACTCTCAAGGTCTTTTGCCTGCCGTAACACAAATCCTAATGATCTGTAGGCCCGTGTGGACATTTTACAAATATGGTTGGCAAAACTTAGATTAGAAGTCATCAGGACTCCTAAATCTTTCACTGACGATTGTCTATCAATGATATCTTTACCTAACCTGTATTTGTACTGCGATGGATTGACAGCTGTCGTAAACGATACTACAGAGCACTTTGTTTTGTTGAACATAAGCCGGTTCTTCTCGCTCCATTCCATGACATTATTAATATCTATTTGCAAGCGATCACAATCCGATGGTTTCTCAATCCTCAAGAACAATTTCAAGTCATCTGCAAATAACAGACAACGAGCATAACTAACTGTATTAGGCAAATCATTAACAAAAATCAAAAATTCCAAAGGTCCGAGATTTGAACCCTGGCTAATACCAGAAAAAGTATAATAAGGTTCCGAAACGTATCCATTATACTGCACATACTGCCTCCGGTTTCGGAGGTAGCAGGAGAAGAATCGAAGTAATGTAGGGGAAAATCCAGCAGCTGCAAATTTACGGCGAAGAATGTCATTGTCTACCGTGTCAAAAGCTTTTTGGAAATCAAGATAGACAGAGTCTACTTGATAGCCACGGTCCACTGCTTCAGCGGCATACGTATAGAAAGATAACAAATTGCTAGTGGTAGAGTGTCCGACTCGAAATCCATGCTGTGCGACGGAGAGTTGACACTCCACTTGAACACTAATCAATTTGTGTAAGATAAATTCGAATAATTTGCTAAATACAGATAGTACTGCTATCGGTCTAAAATTACTTGCCTCTAACCCGGAATTATTCTTGGGGACTGGGACAACACGTGACGTTTTCCACACTTCAGGATAACTGCAAGTGTCGATACACATATTATATATGTGTTGCAGCGGTTTTGCAAATACAGCCCGGCAATCTTTAATTACATAAGGTGGAATACCGTCCGGTCCGGCTGATTTCTTCGGTTTGAGGGATCTAAGGGCTAGTTCCACCTCTTCCAGACTAATGCAGTCAATATGAATATTCCTACTACATGAATTTCCAAAGGACATTGCGTTTTTAATATCGAGGTTTGGCGCACGACTTGTGTACACAGACTTAAAATACTGAGCCAATAAGTGTGCACCTTCAGCATCAGTAACTGGTTTGCCATTACTTACGATATGCTTTTTACATTTTTTGCGCTTAGAATTAATGTAATGCCAAAAAGTAGAAGGATCCCGCTTAACATCCTTAATCATTATACGTCTGTATAAACGAAGATCAGACTTGATGTTCAACTTCACAAGAGCCCTGTAGTATGAAAACTTTATCCGGTACGTTCCTGCTAGCGTTTTCTTATATAAACGATGAAAGTGCGCTTTGAACCTTATGTAGCGCCTTGTTGCACGACTGTACCACACGGGGTAAGAGTACCGAGGTGGGACAGTTACACGCTGTTTTTTGGGAACGCAGTTATCCAAACAACTATAAATTAATAAATAAAATTGAGACACAGCCTTGTCCAGCTCTGATATGCTGTACAGGGACTGCCAGTCTACATTTTTAAAACTGTCATAAAGTGCAAAGAAGTCAGCTTTTTTAAAATCCCATTCAGTGTTAGAATTAACAGCTGGAAAGCCTCCATCAATAATGAATGGGGCACTGTCGCGCTCAATGAGAATGTCAAGCGGAGGATGGTACGCGTCGGGGATGACCAGAGCGTCTACTGCTCGCCGCACCCCGACCCCGCCCAGCGACGAACCGGCTAGGACCAGGTCTAGCATTGTACCGTTACTGTTGAAGACAGTATTTACCTGCTGTAATTCGCAGAACTCTAGGAAGTATTCATAGCTTCTATTACAGTCCTTGCTAGCTGAATTCAGGTTGAAATCACCTCCAATTAAAACCTTTTGATTTTTTCCACAAACACATTCAATTTCACTAAATATAAAGGAATACATAAGTTCAGTAGCGTTTGGCGGGACGTACACACACACTAGAGTGACTATAAAGTTATTATGTAAGTATAGTCCTGCACAGACATATTCACACCCCGTGTTCTCATACGACTTGTACAACTGCTGTCGCAATTGATATCGAGGCGCGGCGATTATGGCCACTCCACCGCCTCGCCGGGCGCCTGGCCTATCTGCCCTTAGAATTGTGTATCCAGTGGGAACAACCTCCGCGTCTTCGATGCCTGTCGTCAACCAAGTCTCAGATAGTAAGAGGACATGGGCTTGTAGAGCTGCTATCTCCGTTGTTAAAGACTGGAGTTTAGTCCGAAGTCCTCGTACATTTTGGTAGTATACCAACAGACTGGAAGAGAATTGCATTCTATTTGCTTTGTGGATTTGTTGTTCGCTTACGAAACCACTCATTTAATCGTGCGTTCGGCGGCCAGTTCTCCGCAGCCATGAAAAATTGGAAGCTGCTCTCCGGTACCAATAAAACAAACGAGGCATAGTCGTTATGTTTCAGTTCATTTTTTCGAACAGTGTACGGTGTTGTAGAATATTTTTTCTTAAGCATATACTTCAGAACGCTTTCTACGGTTGTATCGGAACGTAATGACCACAGGTGAATCATTCTAGTCTTTTCAATGCATTTCAAATCTTCATCTGCTTCCCCCGATCCGGTTACAACGGTACGTTTTTGTTTGCGTCGTCTAACCGTTGTCCATTGCTCCATTTTACCGTCGTCGCTATCAATGACTGCAGCTTGGCTCATCGATGGACGCGCAACGTCGGTTAGCACATTCGGAGCTGCGATGTATCGGGGACGATCAGTAGATCGCGCGCTCGAAGCGGCCGGTGCGTGTTGCTGCAGGGGGTGCGGGGCCGGGGCGGGCCACGCACGCGGTGTCTGTAGCGCGGTCGGCGCGGGCTGCGGGGCCGGTGCGGTGGGCGCGGAGGGTGGACACGGCGCGGGCTGCGCGGGAGGGGCGAGCTGCGCGGGCGGCGCAGGCACCGCTCGAGCGCGATCGTTTGCACTCGTCCCGGTTCGTTCTCCATCGGCAGTCGCTTTCGTGCGGGCTCGTTGCTTGCGAGTTAGGATCATCGTCTCACCTTTTTGCACCTGTTCAGCTTCCTTTTGGGCACCAGTAGATGCTTGCTGCTTCTCGCTCACACTTTGCGACCGTTGCCTGCTAGGTTTAAAATTATGTTGCGTCATACCTGTTGCCGCTACTTGTTGCTCTTCGCTTTTTGATGTTACCAAGAGGTCAACTTTCGTCTCTAGAGATCGTAAAATATCCACCAGTGAGTTTATTTTTAGTTCTATTGGAAGAATGAATCCGTGCATTATCTTCTTTAGCTCAGAAGTGTCGTTTGAAACCATTTTGCGATTTAAATAACAAAAAGTGTCACGGAGCTCAAACTAAGACGTTCGACTCGGATGAGCGAGCGAGACGGAGATATATATATAGATTGTTTTATAGTTTGGTAAATTGTCCGACAATTTTACCTATGCGTATATCTGGGGTAGCATCAAATCTTGAACTGTATTTGTTTTGTATAAACGCAGGATGAGAAGCCTGTTTCACAACGATACGTACGGAATAATTTTGGCGTAAGTAACCCTGATGACTATTCTCGGTGCGACCCATAGACGTCCCACTGCTGGGCACGGGTCTCCCCCACAGACACTGCTGCTGAGGTCTAGAGTTTACTCCACCACGCTGCTCCAACGCGGATTGGTGGAGATGATGACTATTCTACGGAACCCCTAGGTTCCTCGGAACCGAGTTTGGGAATCCCTTGTCTAATATATATAAAAAATTCTTCGATTATGAGCTACAATAGTGAAAACTGTTAAAATATTCATTATTACACATTCCTACGATGAACACTTGAAACTCGAAGTATTGACCCCCGACGAGGTGGACTGACGACCTGAAGAAGACAGTGATCAGACAGATCGTCAAACTTAGACTCGGTGATAAGATAACTAATCAAAATTAATCCGAATTATTAATTCGGCGCACATAAAAATTGATTGAATAAATTGTAACGCTGTTACTACACACGAGTAGTACACAACATCCCATAATATAATGAATATAATCAGATGCGGGCACAGCGCCAACACCATAAAATTATAATGATGTAACCCCATGGCTAATAATAGTATGTCATAGATAATATTTTTCGTACCGGACAAGTTTGAGCTTGCTAGGATTAAATTGTTGTTAGGTAGTAAAATATTTCATGACAAGATTCACAGTTTGAAAACTAAATGTTTACGTAATAACTGTTGATGTGTCCGCGTCCGCTATACAAAAACAACAAAAAGAGACAGGAATGGAAATACAAATTCAAGATTGTCTATAGAGTTACTGCTTTACTTCTCTAAATTTTCGTACCATACAGCAAAAGTCCATTCGAAAAAATTATTGGTTGTCTGTAAAGTCGGTTTACGGACGATAATTTTACGTGATAATTTACGTGCCTCTCTATCGCTTGTTCCGCGCTCTCGCTAGCTTGAGTCACGCTTTTTCGAACGACGAAACCTTTCCTCCTCTTTCGCGGCGCTGTGAGCGCTCCTGCGTGAGGGAATTCCATCCGAATTCCCTCACGCCCTTCTAAGGATGGTCCTTCTATCCGGGCAATTGCTCCAGGTGTGAACCCCGTCGGTGACCTCCCCGCTGTTTAGCGTGGGAGACGGTGTGTCATCGCGCACGCGTACCGCGCGCGCGGAACTGCAGCCGTTAGTCGCTATTTCCCCCCTGATGGTCGGGGGGGAAAAGGTCCAACAGCTCTCTAGGGAGCGGTCGGCCTTCAGGGGGCGTGCATGCAGCGGCGCTATCCCCCTTAGATGAGGATGCTGCCCTTGTCGGCGCGGTTATATATAACACGCGCCAATCAGACCACAAACTCACTCAGCGACTCCAGCTTGCAGTCGCGCGCGATCACCGCGTTCCGGCCGGACATAGCGCCCCGCACCTGTGATTGCTCGCAGGGCGAGGTTTTGCTGGGCCTGAAGACGCTTGCGCCTCGAGGCCGCTGCCAGAGCGTACCATGCTGGCGCACGCTTTTTCTTGCGTGCAGCCGGCGTTCATCGATTTATAATATTTATAAGGCGTTATCACGTCAAAAATCAAACCCCCAGAAAGATTACCTCTAGCACGGACAACTCTATGCCTCTAGATTAGATTAGCTAGTTCAAGAAAATTCCCGTAAGAAGTCTCTTAGCTATTGCAACTATCTAATGAAATGTAAGTGAAAATGAGAGATCAATAAAAGAGTGCCACAGTTTCTTGATAAACATTTTTGTTTTTGAAATAAATAGTGTTTCTGCAATAAAACATTAACATCTCGTGCCACGTTGTTTGCGGTCGCACACTTCCAAAACGGCTCTACCGATTTTAATGATTTTTTTTTTTTGATGTCTAGAAATATAGAGAATATGTATTCCTATCCACATTATGTAATCACGATTTTATTTATGTATGAACAATATCCAACTAATTTAACTGTCGTTCATTGACGTGAAGTCATTTATGAAGTGTCGTGTAATTGTATAAGTGTTAGAAGTAAAATACGATTGAAATATAAAAATGATTCTTTTATTATCTTTGTATTGCTGGTACAATATTATCACCTCTTAATTATTAAAATAAACTATTACAAACTTTTAATTAGGCTATTCTTAATTTTTCACATTCCAACATCTTAATCTAACTCCGAATCCAGTATCATCGACGCCATCTTGTCCGGGGGACCAGCGACAATCCATGTAGGTATATCATTTTTTCACGTCATTGTAAAAGCGTTCGTCGTTTGGTCACAAAGTGAAGGAGACCAACCGGAAATAAGACACCATGCAGTACCTATCCTTTGTTTCGGTATGGTGTAATGAAATTATTGTGTATGCTAACAATAGTAAATTTATTATTATCTAGGATAGTTCTCTCGTGATGTCAGTAAATACAAAACACATGTCAACAAACGCATGAGCACAAACAATGTCGAAGTGAATCGAATGAAACTATCTGTGCAATGTTTATTTCGGAGCCGGCACACGCCTGGGACGCTGTTTACCCGGATAACTGCCAAAATGACTCAACAGATGCCTATATGTTCTGTAGAAATGCAGTAAAAGCTGTCATATACCTACCTGTATTTATGTATATACTGAGAAATTTCCACCATTCCGCAGCAGTGGTGGAGTATGCTCCGATGCGGATTGGTGGAGAGTAGTTCTTTAGTAGATATACCTAGTTTTAATCCAATTCCAGATTTTTAACTAATAAAAAAAACTTATTAAGTACCTACCACTTCTGTATTGAAATAGACGCGGCACTTACTCGCCGAAATGTTTGCGAGCGGCATAAATCTCGTTCGGTATTCAACTTGAATATTCACAGATAAAAAAAGATTTAGAAATAGCGTGGGTTGTTTTGATGAATGTACTCACAACAAATTAAACATTCGTTAATTGAAATGTTGCCAAATACTAATAACCGTCCATACATCATGACAATTCCTTTGCGCGGTGGTGAGTGACTTTACTTATACGTAATAACGTCGTATTGTATGTATGTACATGTGTAGATGTTTAGGTATGTATTTGTATTTAGGGCGGATTCGACCAAACGAGAATAAATTTTATCCTTAGGATAAATCGCTAGTTATCCGAGAGTAAATCCATTTTGCGTTTTACCATCTACTATTCTAGGAATAGCGCGCTTATTCAGGCGTAATTCTTATACCCACCCTATGGCATGGAATAACAGCTAATCCAAGAATATTTTAATGGCGCCCGCTCGCCATATGATCGCCTACGCGATTTTTTGATTCTGTCATACGTCAGTAGAAGTTGTCATGTCAAAGCAAAATTAACACATTGATTGACAGCTTTCAGCTCGCTACTTTCACTATTCTACGCTATAATACGACAATGTTCAGTTGACAGGATTTAAGCCTCCACAGCATACCGTTTCAGTGCAACATTGATTTGCCGGATAATATATCATTAATCATTAATTCTGCTATTCCCGTTTAGTTATTCCAAGTATAGTTAAACTTCAAATTGCGTCGAAAAACGACTTTCAGTTACTCGGAGTATAAAATCATTGAATAAAATTATCCCTGGTATAGTTACGCGCGTGTAAGTCTATGTTTGGTCGAATCCGCCCTTATACAAATAAACTATTGTTAACTGTTTTAATTTTAATATTTATATTTTTTCTCACCTGCAGCATTTTTTTTCCACTCAACCAGGGTTTGACTGGTAGAAAATGCCGTGAGGAGTAAGGTCGATTATTGTACACATAATTAGAAGTGTTAATAAAGGTGTTAGAAGTGTTAATGAAGGTGTATAAATAAACATTAATTAAGGTTTCCTTCTTTATCATAAAGTATCTGTTTTAAAGTTGGTATGTAATGTACATAACCCTGCCTATCCCTAGATCCGGAGATATACATACAGTTGTGATGTTATATTTATATTTATTTTGACATTTTTTCAGGACTTCGAACCGGTGGCAGTTCCACCACATCAACATGGAAACTTCTATTCCGGAGATTCTTACATTGTTCTCAAGGTAAGATATTTTTGTAATATTATCAATAAATATGCCCATAGACGTCCCACTGCTGGGCACGGGTCTCCCCCACAGACACTACTGCGGGAGGTCTGGAGCATACTCCACCACGCTGCTCCAATGCGGATTGGTGGAGGGGTTAGTGGCCAACCCAGTGTCGAATGTTCTCAACCCATCCGAAGGTCTTCGACAAGGCTTAACGACTGTTTCCAGCATTGAAAATAACCGGGACCGACGGCTTTACGTGCCCTCCTTCAGCGTCCATGAAATTTTTGCCACAAGCGGTCACACATCCACAAACCGATCGCGCCCGTCGTTGCTTAACTTTTTTGATCACATTGAATCGACACGAGCCATTGGGCTATGGACGTTAAAGGACAGAACTAACTAATATTCCAGCTAGCTGGACTAACCATCCCATATTTAAGTCTTGTTCAAAGTCAGTCACAATTGCCGTGCTGCAAGCTCGTTTTCTATCTTGTATACATAATAAAAATGTGGAATTAAAATTAAACACTTATGAGCATAAGAAAAATATACAAGCTTATCAAAAAACAACTAATATTTATTCTAGATTAATGGAGCTTCTCTGATTGATTGCGTTCTGTTTCATTCGAATATTACTTTGGCCAGCTGCCAACGAGTCCGCTGACGTGATAAGTAAAGCAGACGAACTATTCTAATCAGAATAAAGTGCGTCTGTCCTGTTAGTCAAGCTGTAATATCTGATTTTCTAGGATTCTGTAACCAAAGGAAGGGTGGGAGAAAGGAGAAACCTGGCGGCATATCAATAGGGTATTATTATGCCTCCAGCTACAGTAGATGTTCTTAGGCTTTAGGCCCACACCCTTTCCTTCGAATAAATAATTATGTAGAAGTAGAAAAACTTAGTAAATTAAAATAAAATCTATATGCTCAGAATCGATGCGATGCTGGCTTCAATCTTCTAAACCACCCAACATATTCTCCGGACTTCCCCTAATGATTATCACATATTCACAAAATTAAAAGAATGCAGAAAATTAAATAATATTTTTTAGAGGGAGACTATGCAGAAAAATAAAATATTATTGTTTTATATTTTGTATTTTTTGCATTCTAAAAGTCAGTCTTATAGTACGTTTTAGTGATAATTTACTCTCGGAGTTATAGGTGTGGGGTGTTACAGTTGTAGGGGAAATAATGAGAAAGGTAACGCTGATAAAAATAGGTAACTAAATAAGTAAATCCACGCAGAAGTCTCAAGCAGCTATTTTAACAGCTAGTTCACAATATAAATAGAAAAAACTAACCCTGTCTCCAGACCACCGGTTCGTCCACCCTGAGCTGGGACATCCACTTCTGGCTGGGCTCCAGGACCAGCCAGGACGAGGCTGGCGCCGCAGCTATCCTCAGCGTCAACCTGGACGACGAGCAATTCCACGGCGACGCCGTCCAGCACCGCGAGACCCAGGGGCATGAATCCAGGCAGTTCCTGGGCTACTTCGAGCCGGGTAAGGATCAACCATCCATCCATCAGCGTTTTGTCCACGCCTCCCGATATTGAGCCCTCTGATTCCAGCGATTCCCTGCTGGCAGATCACAGGTGTAAAATTCAACACTGGCACCACACACTTCTCGAATTTAAAGCCTCTTTAATGATAGTTTCCCAACTACCATTGAATTGGTACCTAATTGCTTGAGGTAAAGTGATCTTCCGCAAAATCAGACTTAAGAAATGACATTCAAACCCCCACCGAAAGCCTGTGTGGCGTGTGGTGGACACCGTTAAACCCACGGAATACAGCCCTGTGTTCCGTGGATAAAACGACACAATTTAACACCCATGCGTAGTACAAATATTTATCTACGAACTGTCTGCTATTAGCAATGTCATAAGGGTTAGTCACAAATATAATATTGTTGTGATATATTTCGCGTATGATTCTGTCAGTTTTCATTGTACTTAGTTGTGGTTTCATTTATTAGTATCCAGGGAGCAAAATGTAATTTATTGTTTGATTTAAAATGATTATTTATTCTTTGTTTTTATCATAGGTACTTCATTAAGTTGCGTTTTTTATAATACCTTCTGAAATCTAAATTTTCGTTTAGGTTTCGTTTGCGATTATAATTGCTGGATCAGCAAAGGTACTATGTATATGTCTTTATTTTTCTTTGTCTTTATCTTTGTTTTATGAAAAGCAAAAAATAACATTCAATCTTGATACCTCTGACAATGTTTAATCGTGCTTCTATTAGTAGGTTGTCCCGAATTTGTTTGTTCCAGCCATACGCTACTTGGACGGTGGCCACGCGTCCGGGTTCAACCACGTCACCGTCAACGCTGGCGCGGAGAAGCGGCTCTTCCAGATTAAGGGCAGGAGGAACGTCAGAGTCCGACAGGTGATTATCTCCAGGATTCAGGTTGAACGACATCGCGGTAGTCTAGTGGCAAAATGTTATGGACGCTACCGTGCTTCGGAGGGGACCGCTAGTGGCAAAATTTTATGGACGCTACCGTGAATCGGAGGGCACGTTAAGCAGTCGGTCCCGGTTGTTTTCAATGGTGGAAACAGTCGTTAAGCCTTGTCGAAGACTTTCGGGTGGCTTGAGAACATTCGACACTGGGTTGGCCACTAACCCCTCGACCAATCCGCATTGGAGCAGCGTGGTGGAGTATGCTCTAGACCTCCCGCAACAGTGTCTGTGAGGGAGACCCGTGCCCAGCAGTGGGACGTCTATGGGTCGCAGCGAAAGATAAATAAAGAAGAAAAGCAAAGATTACACAAATTAAATACTAATCTTTTTATACAAAAAAAATATACAAAAATCTTTATTAACTTACCTATTGTAAATATGTGTACAATATGAAGAGTTGGGATCCCCTACCCTCCATTTTAGCTTGCACATTTTAGCTCGCAAAAAGAAATCTAAATCAAAAAAAAAATAACAAACTTTTTTTTTACTTAGTGTTAAGTTTCAATCACTTGGCTTCAGGTGGAAGCAAACGTATCATCAATGAACAAGGGCGACTGCTTCATCCTGGACGTAGACCACGAGATCCTGGTGTATGTGGGGGAGAAGGCCAAGAGCGTGGAGCGGCTGAAGGCCATCACCGTGGCCAACCAGATCCGGGACCAGGACCACAGCGGCAGGGCGAACATCGACATCATCGGTGAGTCCCACCACAGACCTTTCTTTGTCCCACTAGGCACTCTCCTCTCGGAATGGGGGTTAGGCCTTAGTCCACCACGCCGGCCAACTGCTGATTGGCAGACTTCACATGCCTTTGAGAACATTATGAAGAAACCAAAGATTAATCTACTTTGCAATAATCCGCGAACAAACTTGTATGATGGTGTATGTATACGATCATATATATATCAAGCACGCAGCACCTCCCTCCCTCCCACACGCAATCAATGAATACATACACCAACACACAAACCAACACACATACAAGTTTGTTCGCGGATTATTGCAAAGTAGATTAATCTTTGGTTTGTAATAATGGAGTTCCGCAAAGTAACGCCTGATACAATTAATTATATTATGAAGAACTCTCAGACATACAGGTTTCCTCACGATGTTTCCTTCACCGTTACAGCAGTTGAAATTTAATTTATTAAATCGCATATAACTTAGACAGTCATCGGTTGCCGCTTGCATTTGAACCTGGAACTCTTGAGTGAGAGGCAAGTTCGAGGCTGTCACTGCTGAGATCGCTTTTTTAGTGATAAGACCGCCATATCTATGTATGTATGTCCTGGAATCTTGCAATCAATAATTCACCCACTTCCACTGAAGCTATCGAGCTGAAATTTGGCACACATATTATTTGGTTCCGATGACAATGCACGAAAATAAAATAAAAAGTTATAAAAAGCTTCTTTTTTTTTAATTTTTTTAATATCTTTATTTTCACTTATCACCAGACCCGTACTCCAACGAAGGCGACGTGGGGAAGTTTTTCGCGGCGCTGGGCTCCGGAGACCAGGCCGCGGTGGCAGACCCCGAGGATGGAGGGGATGATGAGGTTAGTGTCTCAAACCAAGCATTAATCTACTTTGCTACATTCCGCGAACAAAAATGTATGATGGTTATATGTACCTTCATGCACGCAGCACCTCCCTCCCACACGCAATCAATGAATACATAGGTACACCAACACACAAACCAACACACAACCAACACGTATTTCGCCCCAAAACATAGCATCCTCATGGTAAGTAGACTCCACGACGTTAATCAAAGTCAATATGCTTGGTTTGTACTAATGGAGTTCCGCAAAGTTACGCCTGATACAATTAGTTAGTGTCTCAATTATAACATAATATTATTATGCTAATTATTCACGTAATATTTTTCACACAGGCAGTCAGTTTATTTCATCTACCTGAAAGTTGGCCTGACTTCAAAATATTAGCTGCCCACGAATTACTATTACTTCTGAATTTTTAGTTTTAAAGTCGGTTTTTAGTTCGAAGATGTTGTAAAAATTTCCAGTAAGTTATACCTACCAACTAAAAACTGTCCGGGAAAATAGACTGGGATTGGAAACTACTCCCAACTCGGCACCTAGGTTTTTAGGATTCAGCCTCGGAATTATCTCTTTAGTTTACCTACATTTAATTTACAGGACTTCGAAAAGGGCGCTGCTAAGGATGTGGTCTTGAACGAAATCTCGGATGCAAGCGGAAGTATGGAGGTGAAGAAACTCTCCGCGCCGTACACTAAGGACATGTTGAATACAAACGTAAGTTGTTGCTTCTAGCTACTCGATAACAGATGGCAGCACAGCAAGGTTAAAGAAGCCAATACCAAAATTACCAAATGCTTTCTACAAATTTATTTGGTAAAGAGGGACAAATAACCCAGTTTATTGGAAAGAGGCTGTTCTTGCTTTTTTAAAAAGATTTAAGATAGCAAACGAGCTTGCAGCCCACCCATCCGCTGCCACCCATGACTTTGAACTAGACTTGAGTTGGGACGTCCTATATTGGACTATATTGGTTAGTCCAGTTAGCAGAGACAGTAAATAAGAACATTAGTTGGTCAGTTCGGTAGTAGGTATGAGGACTGGGGCAGGGACCGTTAGTGTTAGTCCTTTTAGCAGGTGTTAGTAAGTCTAGTTAGTATTTGTTAGTAAGAGTCTCGTTCTTGATGCAAGTACAGCGAAAATAATATTAGCTACAACCCATAGATATCCCACTGTTCGCCACGGGCCTCTCCCCATACAGCTGCGGGAGGTCCAGAGTTTATTAACTTTTGTCAAATTGCTTAAAATTAAAATTGCTTTAAAATTAAAAATTTTAATTTTTATGCATCTTCGAGATGATAAGTTTGCAAAAATGTTATTTAATATTCTAATGGTTGTAATTGAATTTATTATATTGCAATTGCTAATATTTATACGCATGAATTGGTTATATCTATATATATAAAAGGAGAAGGTGACTGACTGACTGACTGACTGACTGACTGACTGACATATCAACGCAGGGCCTAAACTATAAGGGCTAGAAACTTGAAATTTTGCACAGGGGTTCCTTTTATAACGTAGGGGAGCACTAAGAAAGGATTTTTGAAAATTCACCCCCTATGGGGGTAAAACGGGGGTGCAAAGTTAGTATGAAACTTTGCCGTTTTTGAAGTCGTTAGACGGGTAGACGTCGTTAATGGGTCTAATTCTACGCGAGCGAAGCTGCGGGCGTCCACTAGTCACTCATATGTACTTAAGACAAATAAATAATTTGAATTTCAATTCATTTAATAAACATTATTCATATTTGCTTTAAACGGTAAACGGTGTTTTTTTCAGGAATGCTACATCCTGGATTCAGGAAGCAGCATCTTCATCTGGGTCGGAAGGCAGTCTAATGGAAAGGTGAGAAAAGCACGCCTTGCCTACATTTAACTCGAAACACTGACTTACGTTTTAGATATCTTTTTTGCTCAATACAATCACCATATACATATATCTGCTCTGGGTATCTGCAACAGCCAGAGCTGAGGGAGATCTAGAGCACACACCACCACGCTGCAATGCGTTTCGGTGGAGGGGTTAGTGGCCAACCCTACTGTCTAATGTTCTCAACAGATGTTCTTACAGATTCTTTTATAATTATAAATAAGCGGGAACTACGGCTTAACGTGCCCTACGCTTCTAGCTCAAAAGTATGATTAGATTATGTATTTTGATAAATTAAGGAACAGTTTTTTGAGACGTGATAACGTCTTATAAATCGATTAACGCCAGCTGCACGCACGAAAAAGCGTGACTCATGTTCACGTTCCGCCTAAACCGAGCGTGCAAGCGAGAGCGCGGAACATGCGATAGAGAGGCACGATCGGCCTAAGCGTTCGGCTTCTGACGCATCCATCACTTTATCACGTAAAATTATCATCCGTAAACTGACTTTACAGATAACCATTAATTTTTTACAGGAGAAACAAGCAGCTATGGACAAAGCCAAGCAGTACCTCAAAGCAAACAACTATCCGGATTGGGTAAGTTTCACTGTAAAACAGCGCCATCTAGTAGATTTTCATTGGTAGTAGACGGAAATGAAAAAAATTTGAAGATTAGAACTAGCTATGGAAATTTGCGTTGCGGCTGAGTTCCAACCACGAATTCAAATACTTATGAGCATTGTGAATACATATCTATTATAAATTATGCCCTTTTAATAGCGATTAGCGTTTAAGGCCGCCCTGCGATTGTTATACTACTTTCTCGATAGATGGCATGTTTAGTGTTTAGGTTATTGTATACTAGATGGCACTACTCTACCATAAGTATACAACCGTTAAAACTACGAAGTATTTGTTGTTACCTTCGGTTGTTACTTATATAATTTAAAATAATAAACATTATTATTTCCAGGTACACATTGCGAAAGTCACCGAGGGAGCTGAACCTACTGCATTTAAACAGTTGTTTGAAGACTGGAACTAAACTTAAATGCATTAATTTGCAATTCATTCGTAAACAAAACCTTATCCAAAAATCAAATTAACATTAAAGGGCTATGAAAAATGTTTTAACCTAACTTGAATTAGAATCATTATTTTTTAAATTGGCAACGAAGAAAATGTACCTATATTTATTTGGAAACTCAAATGACAATAAGAAATTAACCTCATTAAAATAAAATCTGACAGGAAACCTCGCCTTACTTACTTATAAGCCAATATGTTTTACGCCATCAAGGAATAGTATATTTCGCTACAAGTGCGGAAAGCCTGTCATTGCAAAGAGTTCCGACAAATGTCTACCCGAGCCGAAGACGAGGGTTGACAGTCGGAACAAGTTGCAATGACGGTTCCGCACGTGTACTGAACAACTATTTTTAATACAGTTGCGAAAAAATGAAGCAATTTAATAAAATAATAAAAACACAAACTAAACTCGCAAAGAACATTTTTGGAAAATGGCGCCAACCGTAAAAGAATACAGAGTATTGCAGAGATTTTTTTTTGTTTTCTTCACCCATTCTGGGTAGGCAAAGGGAACTATGCCCATACAGCCAAGTCTTCAGTAGAATTTTTTTATTGACATGAAATTTAATGAGATGAAATGAAGTGAAACATAACCTAACTCATTGAATCAAATCATTAAATCTGATATTGAAACAAATTAGTAGCTTCTTTTTAGAAATATTGCATGAATCATAAAAACTTCTATGAATTTTTTTTTAGTAAAAACTTCGTGGTTGGTTTTTTCTTTTTAATAGACATTATTTTGACAGTTGGGAAAGAGAACGCACGAGTTCGGAAAAGGTAAAGAAAAAGCACGAGTGTGTAATAGCTCACTTCCCGAACGCTAGACGTCCCTGTAATACGCCACTTTTTGAGCAACTGTATTAAAAAATAAGGTTTATATTGATAATGACATAAGACAAGGATTTTTCATAAATAAATTACGCATAATACGCGTTAAATTTGTGGAATAGATTTTCTGTAGGTCGTCCGTTTCGACAACTCAATGTACTTAATAGGTACCTACCTATAGTGTGACAGTTTCATTACACACTTTTACTGTTTAATATTCTTTGTGGTACCTCATGATAAGTTTTATCATATATGTCATGCAATTCTCTTGACATGTTATAGGACAAAAACATTGTACTTACATCCTACATTATGTAAGTAAGCATTTAATTACAAGCACAAATATAATCAAGACTCTCTTCTTAGATGTTATACATAATTTATTAATAAACGTTTATTACTCTCTACAAAATCTTCTTTATTTTAATCTATAGGTCCTTTCCCTATGAAATCTATCTGTGTGTTGTCAATGATGACTAATGGATCCGAGACGTGGTCCTTTACTGTCGGCCTCATTCGCAAGCTCAAAGTCGCTCAGCGTTTTTCGCTACGAGACCGGATTCGAAATGACGAACGAGGGCTACCGACATAGCTCGTCGAGTAAGCAAGCTGAAATGGCAATGGGCAGGCCACGTCGCTCGTAGGACAGACAACCGATTGGTTAGAATGATTCTCGAGTGGAGACCACGGCTCGGGAAACGTAGCACAAGTAGGTAGGTACGAGGGCTGGGGTAGTGACTGTTGGAGTATGACCTGATGTCCTCGTGTTAGGCCTGTGAATCTCGTTCGAAGTCGTTCCCCTTGATGACCTTGATGAATGAGATGGTATCCTCTAGAGAAGTGAAAATGAGGAAAATATTTTTTAATAAAAAGTACTTAGTTCTTGTTTTTATAAAATAGTGAAAATTTCGCAGAACCAATAATTGGATGCTGAGAAACGAATTATAAGTGGTAAATATTTATCTCGTCGTCGGGTTATTCTTTATTGATGTGAAACGTCTTTAGGCGGAGGGCAAACCAAATTTTTGGCGTGGCGAGCGTGGCGGATATGGAATAGGTAATAAAATATAATAATTAATTATTTCTTTTTTGTTTTTTTTTTTGTTTTGTTTTGATTTTTGTTTTTTTTTTGTTTTTTTCTTATAAATATGTTTTAGTTCCTGTCATAATCTGTACTTTTGTGCATATTACTTGTACAAAATAATTTCGATGTTTCACATCTGCCAGGTGTCCCGTGACCGCTCACAATTTTTGAGTTGAATGAAATTGAAATTTATAAGAAAGAGAAAAGTAACGATAAAATCCTAATAATATGAAAGATTGTATGTTTGGATGTTTGTTACTCAATCACGCAAAAACTATAAAACGGATTTGGATGAAACTTGGCATATAAGTAGGTAGACGATAGGTAACTTACATTAGCACATAGGATGCTTTTCATCCCTAAAATATGTTCCCTTGGCATTTTGTATGTTAGTTGGAAAGTTGTCTGGCACACCGTCAATATATGGCGCTGACACTAATTCTCAACTTGATTACACTTTTCCCGCGGGCGAAGTACGTAACTTACTCTCTCATTGGCACGTGTTCTTTGGTAATTTTATAAGTACCTATTATTCTTCATAATATTTATTCTATTTATTTTTGAGAACAATTTCTTTGTCCAAAAGTACCTACATACTCATTCATTTTTGGTTAAGAGGCCCTGCACGAAATTTCGTAAAACGACGTATTTTAAAATCACTGTGGTACTGTAGCACTGTGTAGGTAAACATTGACAAATTATAACAGAGACATAAACAAGGTGACCCCTTTTTGGAATTGATCACAATAAATTATGTAAGTAGTTAAATGGTTATACCTGAAATAATGGTAATGGAATGTTAAAATGTATGTTTAGTACCAATTCTCACACAAAACTGTTTCTTTTCAATGTAAGTACCACGTTCTAGTTTTTTTGGAGTGAAGGATGTGTAACCAGAACAAGAAAAATGCACATTAAGGACTCAAGCCTACAGCGGTGAGAGCTTTAGAAAAAAAACCCTTTAATTGGCCCGCGAGATTGAATCCCCGCTGCACGCACCAATTACTTATCCATCTCCACCAATTACTTTTCCATCCAGGGGTCGTGGGTTCGAATCCCACTCAGGACAAATATTCGTGTGACGAACACTTGTATTTGTTCTGTGTGTGGATGTTAATATTATCTATTTAAGTATGTATTTAAAAATATCTATGTATGTATATCAGTCTCTGACACCCATATTACAGGCTCGCGCCTGAGTATTTTGGGGTCAGATGGCCGTGTGTGAGAATGTCCAAAATATTGATTATCTATAAGTGCGTTTTAAGAAAATAAATGTCAGATAAAAATAATAAAGTTCTTTGGTTTATTTAATTGTTTCATGTAAAAACTTAATTGAAAATCCTGCGCACCAGGAGCTGAGAATCACCCTACCGTACACAAGATAACCATTTGAACTATTTTACTCAGTTTCTGATTTCGTTTATTTACATAAGTATTAATTATTCTACTTAATTAATAATTACATATCAATTGGTATGTCTGTTTGTTCATTAAAGATTTTATAGAAAAACATTTTAAAAAGGGTCGAAATTCTACGTATTTCTTTTAATATCGTACGTATCGTAATATCGTACGTATTTCTTTATAAATAAAAAAAAGCGGTGACAGCCCAGTGGCTATCGAACTCGCCACCTCGAGCGGTCCGGGTTCAAACCCAAGCGGCACGCACCAATAAGTTATGTGCGATTTAAGATGTCAGCTACAACGGTGAAGGACACATCGTGACGAAACCTGAGATTTCATCATAATGTTCTCGAAGGCATGTGAAGTCTGCCAATCCGTACTTGGCCAGCGTGGTGGACTAAGGCTTAATCCCTCGCATTCTGAGAGGAGGCCCGTGTCCAACAGTGAGACAAAGAAAGGGTTGTGATGATGAAATAAATAAAAAATACGCTTGAAATGAAATGATATTCTTTTGCCTGACCGTTGATACCTAAGTACAATGTTCTTTTTATGTTTGGTTAGTAAATTAACACGTTCGCTGCGTTACGGGAAGTATTTTGTCGTATTTGAGTTCCGGACTGTGCGGCAGCTAATTTTCCTTGTCTTACCCCTGGTGCGGCGGTGGTTAAACTAAGATGCCATACACGTACAAAAGAGATAACTATATTTCTGACATCCTTGCTTCATATGTAATCAGTTTTTAATAAAAAAATGTACGGGAAGTATTTTTGCGTAACGCACAGAAAAAAATTATTTTACTCAGATGCGGCATGGGAACTATTTGGTCGTACCCCTCGACCCCGTACCGCACCGGCGGACGGGTACGCGGCGCTTCAAATTGCACTAGTGTTGTGCGTAAAAACGATGTTTTTAAAACTCACCATATATTTTTGTCCAATTAAGCAAGACTTAAAATGAAATAAAGAAAATAAGGTTGTTTTTTTTTTTGTTACGTACTTAATATTATTTGAGGAGGTGAAGAACAAAAGGTGACATTTTCATATTTGGGCTATGTGTAAATTGGGCTTTTGTTCCTAATTTTCTCAATTGTATTGTTTTTATTTTTATTTAATTTGTTAACTTGCTCTCGTTTAATAGTTTCTCTATTATATTTTTTGATTTAGCATGCCAATGATTAGTAAATTGATCTCATTAACTAAGTCTGATCTTGAAGTTCCTATTATATTTGTTTAAAAAAAGAGGAATGTGTAATTCTGTTTTTATTTTCTTTTTGTTTTTAAAGATTATTATTTAGTTGATAATCCATGTTGACATATTAATAAATATTATTTCAAGTTTCTGTCGCATTTTCATATTTTACGAGTGTACCTCATCACTAGCGTTATATCTATTCTATGCGGCACGGGAAGTAATTTCCCGTAAAATCACCGTTTTTGAAAAATGCCTATAACTTTTGATATATCGTTCAGAACCCCGGGCGACGCCAGCTGTATATACACAAGGATGTAACCGATCGATTTGTTCAAAAATTTTGTACTGGCGATGAGTTTCCATGTCTCCAAGGACCTTTGAAGTCAGGACCTGATACGGGAAAATGAAGGTCGTAACGCAAATCTGGCATTCTTGTTACGAGAAATATATGACTCGTATAGCAAATGAGGCAAGTTTAAGTTTAGCGTTGACGCAGCGAACGTGTTAAATGAAACCGCTGTTCCTGACTATCTGGTTAGCCCAATGGTTGGCTGGTAGAGAATGCTTTATGCATTAAGCTCGCCATTTGTACCCTGTACTTTTGTATGTGGTTCAATAACGATAAATAAATTTTTAAAAAATTATACCCTGTATTCATTTGTTGCAAATATCGCAAGCAAACCCGTACGATAAAGTGATTATTGGACGAATGATAATTTGCTGACATCTGACTCGACCCGCTCGACTAACGGATCTCCCTGTGCGTCTATTAATCAAGTCAGTAGTTGTACTTGACTACTTGTCAGTAGTTCGCGGTGTTCAGTTAACTAAGCACGTATCTAGTAGTTTATGTCCAGTTTTTGTGATTAAAAGGTAAGTTGTTGATCTAAGGCTTGTCAAACACATTTCCCTCGCAGCTCGGAAGCTTTGATGTTGTTTTGGCTTATAATTATCCAGATTATAATTAGCGTGGAAATGCTGTCTGTGTTTTGGTCACAGTGCCAGTAGGAATTTTGTAATATTAAAAATAATTATTATTATACTATTAAATTGTAAATAATATATTTCCTTGTAAACTTAGTTTAGTTAAAGTTTTGTTAAAACTAATAACACCATAATTTAAGCTTCCATACTTTATCATTATGTTTTTGAGTTTTTGTTGCTCAGTGTTAATATTTAGCAAATTAATTGTTTCTTTCTTATAGTTTAGTTTGGCCTAATCTATACTAATACTAGTGGACGCCCGCAGCTTCGCTCGCGTTACACATTCACTAACTTCAAAAACGGCAAAGCTTCATACTAACTTTGCACCCCCGTTTTACCCCCTTAGGGGATGAATTTTCAAATTTTTCTCGCCGTAAAAACCATCCTTGAACTTCAACGAACATTTAAAAAAAAGAATTGGCCAAATTGGTCCAGGCGTTGTTGAGTTATGCGCTTACCAACACATTTTGCGATTCATTTTTATTATATAGATTAAAAAGAGGAAAGATTTGTTTGTAATGTTCTCACACAAAATCTACCGAACCGATTTCAAAAATTCTTTCACCATTAGAAAGCTGCATCTTCACTGAGTTACATAGGCACAGGATCGGTCGGGGTGGCGTCGTTAAGAAGCGGCCTATGTCCAGCAGTGGACCACTAAAGGCTGATGATGATGATGATGAAGTAAGTACGTAGTAGGTTCATAGTTATTAATCTGTTCTTGTTAAACTATATCACACATTCGTCTTTATCTTGGTGATAAAATATTGTAGTAACTAGCTTTTGCCCGCGGCTCCGCCCGCGTGGTCAAAGGGAATTAACAATGAGTTGTTTATCATACATGACATATTTGTGGTGGATGAATAGTGACAGTTCCACAATTAAAAGATACTAACTACTTAACCACTATACTAACTACTTCTAAATTGTTCTAACGCCATCTATTAACAATATCCGGAACTAAATATCTAGCAAATAACAAAACATCGATATCTTCCCATGGGGATGTTTTACCGCGGTAAAAAGTAGCCTACGTCACTCTCCACCCTCCTCACTATCTCCACACACAAAAACCATACCATATAATAGCTTCGTTGCGACGTGAAAGCCGGACAAACAAACAAACAAACAAACAAATAAATAAATAAACAAACACACTTTCACATTTATAATATTAGTATGGATGTTTTCATTATTTGACCCTCAACCTATCATAGATATGCTCACTTTATTATGCGAAATGAAATCTTCACGTCAGTTCAATTGTCAAATTTATTTATTTATTATTTACATAGATTATTTATATCAGTACTTGTATTTATATCAAACTAGCTGACCCGGCAAACGTTGTTTTGCCATATAAATATTTTTTTTTTTTGCTTTGCTATAAACCTCACGGAGCCAGAGACCTTTCCAACGAATGCAAAACCGTGGAAATCGGTTCGTGCGTTCTGGAGTTATAGCGTCAGGAAGGAAAACCCGACTTATTTTTATATAGTAGATGTCTCCAGCACGGGAGTAGCATCAACTAATCATGTAGTACATACCTAGTTATGAAATAATGCGCCTGGAATCGTACACATAATCTTTGTTAGATAATGTGTATGATTCCAGGCTAGCACTTTCACTTAATATCACGCATGTAATCCTGAAAGGAGTAGCAGAAGTGTAGTTCACCCACTTTTCACCAGTTATCTAGGCACAATTCCAGACTCCGTACACCTTGTGGGAATTTCAAGATAAAAAACAATAATCAAAGCTTCCTTCGACCTCACATACGCAAACCCAGTCCCCTAGATATCTCATTTCCGACCATGCCTCTCGCCACAGCCAACAGGCGATCGACCTAGAAGAGCATAGAGAAGGACCACAGATTCCTGTGTCCTTCTCACAGCCACAATGTTGGCACTCAGAACCTTTAACCATCACCCTTACATCAAACTTTTTCCTTCCAGAATGAAAGTCATATGCGTGTTGTTGCTCGCGCTGGCTGCGTGTGCGCAGGCACGGTCCACCGTCAAGCAGCAGCCCATATCACCGCAGATCACAGGCCTCAACGATAAGGTAGGCCTCCAATCATATTACCATGGGCGTAGCCGGGACGACGGCAGGCGAATGAAGCCAAGGTTAAAAGTACATGCTGCAGATACGTTTATTAATTAGAGAAATGATTGCCCAATCATGGGGCAGAGATAATACAAAGTAATATACTGTTATTTTTTTTTTAAATAGCTTTTTATAACAGTTTTTCTATTTTCGTACATTGTCATCGGAACCAAATACGTGTGCCGAATTGCAGCTCGATAGCTTCAGTGGAAATGGGTGAAATATTGATACGAGTGAAGTTAATTATAAGCTTTTAAATTAAAAAACGTTTCAATACTTTACCCTCAATTTTTATTTAAGTATTACGGAACGCAGCGGATGAGTGGTTTTGTAAATTAAATGTGAAATAAACGTATTATTATTATAATAGTTTATTTCAAGACCAATTAAAATCTCATACACATCGGTAGGTACAACAAATTTATAAGGACAATTACCTCTGAATCATGCTGAGTGAAGGCTACTTCCTAACTAGGCTCTGAACGCGGAAAAACCTCTGTTATGAAGACAATATAAACTGTACCATTGAGAACTTACCATTCCCACACAATGTTAGTACTATGTTAGTAAACCTGTTATCAAAATGCAATCGGCTTAAACGACGTAACACTACGAGCGTCTTGGGAAGTATGCCAGAATAGAGCATTGAATATTTCAATGGATTAAATTACCTACTTATTAATAATTAGGTTGATCATATTTTGATTATAATTGTCATTATATTATTATTATAAAATCAATTTTTATCATTATATTATCAATATTATATTTATAAAATCAATTGTCTCAAGCCTACTCAGGCAAGCATTAAGTCTCAGGCAGTCAAATCATTTATTTCGCTATGAGGTTAACAAAAGTCTAGGTAACTACAAACTACTAAAAGAAAAGAGACATAATGCTATTCTAAATTGACTATGTTAGATTCCCTTACATTGTGAGTTACATACAAGTGGACCTAATAAAAGCATGTTAAAAAGCAACTAATAATTTATTTACTTATAAATACTGTTAGATTAACTACCTACTTGTGGCTTGGTTTTATAAATAAAAGTTATATTAAATTGGTATTATCGGGTATTTTAAGTAAAAACTAACAATCGCTTAAAAAACCTAAAAAACCGAAATAAAGTAGATATAAAAAAAAAAAAAATTTTAATTATTGCATTGTCATCGGTCCTTGTTAAGTAATGCAAAGTTTCAAATAATCCGACGTTTTGAAGTGGGCGAAAATTACGTATAAAGATTCTGTAACAAACATAGCTTATAAAAAGTTTTGTTAATAAGGATACACAGCAGTAAATAACTAGTTATATACCTAATAAAAAATCCTGCTTTTGTCTGTAGGTTTGTTTTGTACATAATTCGTATCGTAGGCATGCCTATTAAACAAACAATTAAGTTGATTCACGCAGGAAAATGTGTGGTGAATCAGTTAGATTCAATTAGATCATCAATAAAAGGCACCACGCTAACAAACGATTTTTTTCTCTCTATCTATAGGTATGAGACATTCATACGTAAACAATTACAAACCTATTCTATGACTATGTACCATTTTTTGTTTTACGGAACTCGGACATCGTGGGAGCAACGCGAGTTGGGATTTATAAATAAATCACACGATTTATTTATAAATCCCATGTAATATAACTAATATATAAATATATTATATAACTTATATTATATAGCTTAAAAAATTGTGGCAGATGTGAAACATCGAAATTATTTTGTACAAGTAATATGCACAAAAGTACAGATTATGACAGGAACTAAAACATATAAGAAAAAAAAAATTAATTATTATATTTTATTAATAAAATAATTTCCGACCGTCATTTGTCGGAACTGTATAATAATCCATATTCGCCACGCTCGCCACGCCAAAAATTTGGTTTGCCCTCCGCCTAAAGATGTTTCACATCAATATATCGACACCTGCAAGGAAGAACATCGTAACTCATTTTTAGTAACTTTACAGGAGAGCGCGTTAAAGTTTAAAAAAATTCTTAGTCAGTTCTGTTATGTCCTAACGCCATTCACACTAGAAAGTTGTAGTCAAAAAGGGATAATTTATATTACTGTATGATTAATATGCTATTACTACGTTCATTTTACTACCTTTTATGAGTTACAATGAGTTTGCACGTTATAAACTTTATAAAATGACATTGTAACTCAGATTTACAATTCAAAATTGTACGCCTATGTTTGCTTCATAGAAAAAAAAAATTGTAAGTCTGACATACAATGCGCAACATGTATTTTAATTTGATTTGAAGTTACCATATAAGTAAAACAAGTGAAATAATTTAATTATTCTTTATTAATTCCAAAGTGTTTGCTCGAGATCAATGCATTGGGCAAACGGCAAAGCCAGTTATCAAGGTTGAAGACAGATTCCGGTACCATAGTCTCGTCCAAACCTGAAGTTTTGATAGAAATTGAGAAGTATTACGGACAACTGTACACTTCCTCGCAAGCCCCAGCTCCAGCTGGCGCTCACGATAAGCGAGCTAGATTAACCCGGCACTATACCGAAGATATCCCGGACGTCAGCCTGTACGAGATTAGGGAGGCTCTCAAACAACTGAAAAACAACAAAGCACCGGGTGATGACGGAATCACAGCAGAGCTGCTAAGAGCTGGTGGGAAACCTGTCCTAGTGGCGCTCCAGAAGCTGTTCGATACTGTCATCAATAGCGGAACCACCCCAGAGGCGTGGCGCGCGAGCGAGGTTGTGTTGTTCTTCAAGAAGGACGACAAAACCCTTCTTAAGAACTACAGGCCCCTTGCGCTCCTGAGCCACGTCTACAAGTTGTTTTCGAGAGTCCTTACTAATCGCATTGCGCGCAGGCTTGACGACTTCCAGCCTCCCGAACAAGCCGGTTTCCGAAAAGGCTACAGCACCATGGACCACATACAGACACTGCGGCAAGTTATACAAAAGACCGAGGAGTATAACCAGCCGTTGTGTGTCGCGTTTGTGGACTATGAGAAAGCCTTCGATTCTATCGAGACCTGGGCAGTGTTGGCGTCTCTGCAGCGGTGCCAGATTGACTATAGGTACATCGAGGTGTTGAAGTGGATATATGAAGCCGCCACAATGACAGTCCGAGTACACGACAGAAGCACGAACCCCATTCAATTGCAGAGAGGTGTTAGGCAAGGGGACGTTATCTCCCCGAAGCTTTTCACCGCTGCATTGGAAGGCGTGTTTAAGCTGATGGAGTGGAAAGGACTAGGCATCAACGTCAATGGCTAACGCCTCACACACCTTCGATTTGCCGATGATATAGTTATCTTGGCAGAATCGCTGGACGACCTCAACACTATGCTAGGGGACCTCAACAGTGCCTCACAATGGGTGGGTTTGAAGATGAACATGGACAAGACTAAGATCATGTCCAATGTGCATGTCAAACCTATACCAGTTGTTGTTGATGGCGCTGCCATAATATATGTATATGTATATTTACCTGGGACAAGTGGTCCAGATGGGTAAGTCCAACTTCGAGAAAGAGGTCACTTGAAGAATCCAACTCGGCTGGGCAGCGTTCGGGAAGCTACGACATATCTTTTCATCGAGATTACCTCAGTGCCTGAAGACGAAAGTTTTCGAACAGTGTGTGTTGCCAGTGATGACATATGGATCCGAGACGTGGTCCTTTACCGTCGGCGTCATTCGCAAGCTCAAAGTCGCTCAGTGTCGCTATGGAAAGAGCTATGCTCGGTATTTCGCTACGAGACCGGATTCGAAACGATGAAATCCGTAGACGAACGAGGGTTACCGACATAGCTCGTCGACTAAGCACGCTGAAATGGCAATGAGCAGGCCACGTCGCTCGTAGGACGGACAACCGATGGGTTAGAAAGGTCTTCGAGTGGAGACCAGGGCTCGAGAAACGGAGCACAGGCCGCCCTCCAACCAGATGGACTGATGACCTGAAAAAGTCAGCGGGAAATCGCTGGATTCAGAAGGCACAGGATCGGGAGGAGTGGCACCTATTAAGGGAGGCCTATGTCCAGCAGTGGACTCTGAAAGGCTGATGGATGGATGGATGCCCATATCATAGATCGTAAAATTATATGTAGCAAGTTTTCTTTTATAATAAAACAGAGATACTTCCGACTGTGGAGTATTCAAGATCTTTTGTAAGTCGAAACAAGCTGCTACAACAGAATCAGAGTGCTTGGCTCGGTGTTTAGCGCTATCTTTTAAAATGTTACAATTTTGGAATCGAAAATATTAATCTTCGTTTGAGAATGAAAACATTGTAACTAAGATTGCAATGAAAGATTGTTTAACGTTCACGTTCACGTTCACAACATCTTGCGAAAGACAAGAGGGTATCTCGTATTGCAATTTTTTCTTAGTAATATTATCAATTACTGGCAAATTATCAATAAGTAACTAAATATACATTTTTATCATTTTCTGTAAACGTTGACTTACAATGCTTTCATACTGGCTAAAAACTTAATTAGAAATAATTCAGATATGGGAGTAAGTGCAAAAAATAGAGCTTTTTTTTTTAATAAAGAATATGATTGTAACTCAAATTCATCAAAAAGTGAGTTACGATGTTCTTCCTTGCAGGTGTCGATATAGAGGCAAATGTTTGTGTGTGTGTGTGTGTGTTTGTATGTTTGTTACTTATTCGCGCTCAAACGGACCACTTTTAACGCGACCATAATGGGACATAAAATTTGGTATGAAGGTAGCTGACACCCTGGATCAACATAAAATTGATTTTGATTGAAATAAACTTTATCGGGATAAATATCCTAAGATAAGTATCCTATATTAGGATACTTTTTATCCCGATAAAGTTTTCCCTTGGGATAAAAAAATGACATTTTGATATAATATACCGGAATATAAAGAGATTTCCTAGGGTAACGAGACGCAAGTTTGTTATAATATTATTTAAAATTGGAAAATGAAAAAGTTGAATTGCTTTATATTTCGAACAAGTGTTTACGTTTAGGCTCGGTCAAGTTCTTTGAGATGGATGACAATATCTGTCGCCGATGATTATGTAAATGATATTTTTACACGCGAGCGAAGCTATCCACTTCTACTCCACTAGATTAATATATGAGGAGAGGTAACTAAGGGTGGATGTCTGGTATACATATAACATTTTACCAATTAAAACTCCCTCAACAGCTTATATAGAGGCTCAAAGTATGTACAGATAAATTATGTTTTAATGTCATTTGAATCTTTTTTTTTTTCAGGATGCCAGACAGAAAGCAAAAGTGCACCCAGCATTCAGCAACGCTGGGAGACAGGCTGGAGTCGAGATCTGGAGGATTGAGGTAAGCACGAGCAATGTAATTCAAAGTCAAATGATTTATTTCATAACAGAGTGCTTAACGAAACGCTTAACGAAATTTTGAGTAACTACAAAAAAAGGAGATATTCTTTTCTAAGGGCGGATTCGACCAAACATAGATTTACACGCGCGTAACTATAGGGATAATTTTATTCAATGATTTTATACTCCGAGTAACTGAAAGTCGTTTTTCGACGCAAATTGAAGTTTAACTATACTTGGAATAACTAAACGGGAATAGCAGAATTAATGATTAATGATATATTATCCGGCAAATCAATGTTGCACTAAAACGGTATGCTGTGAAGGCTTAAATCCTGTCAACTCAACATTGTCGTATTCTAGCGTAGAATAATGAAAGTAGCGAGCTGAAAGCTGTCAATCAATGTGTTAATTTTACTTTGACTTGACAGCTTCTACAGACGTATGACAGAACCTAAAAATCGCGTAGGGAATCATATGGCGAGCGGGCGCCATTAAAATATTCTTGGATTAGCTGTTATTCCACGCCATAGGGTGGGTATAAGAATTACCTCCGAATAAGCACGCTATTCTTAGAACAGTAGATGGTAAAACGCAAAATGGATTTACGCTCGGATAACTAGCGATTTATTCTAAGGTTAAAATTTATTCTCGTTTTGTCGAATCCGCCCTAACTAATATAAAGCAGCAACTAAAATAAAGGATTGGCTATTGATCATAATCCTATAATAATATTAACTTTATATGATGCAGTATTGCAAACATTATGGAAAATTCGTTTACATATTTTTTTGTACTAAAGATGTTTAATTAATGAATATTTAATTATATTTTTATTGCTACTTACTTAGCTACTTTCAGTATGTAAAATGTAGGTACTCTGTGTTATATAGCTACTCTTTCCTTCATCATGACAACGTTGACATTTGATTGTGTTTTTTCCTTCTAATGGCATTGGCGCATGGTAAGCTCAGCCAACACTTTGATTGTTTAAAATACATATAGTTAATTGTACCAGGCGTTACTTTGCGGAAATGTATTGCTATTAAGTTAGATCAAGACGTACGACAGTGTATACTCTCATGCATACAGCACCTCCCTCTCTTACACTTAAATAAAATAAAGAAACAATAAAGCTTGCACATAAAGTTAAAAAAAGCTAAGCTGAAACCAATAGACGTCCCACTACTGGGCACGGGTCACCCCTACATGTAAATGCGGGAGCTCTAGAGCCTACTCCAACACGCTGCTCCAATGCGGATTGGTGGATGGGTTAGTGGCCAACCCAGTTCTTCAAACCTTCTAAAAGGCTTACATACATATATAACAAGCTATTAAAAGCGTGTTAAAATAAACGCTAACATCGCTAGTCACCAGTTCCTAAGCAAAGTTGATTGCCTGCAGATAAGAATTTATAAGGTCAAAAATAGGTTCAAGGCTCCAAAATAATATTTTAGCTTTACATACATATAATATATCAAACTATTAAAAGCGTGTTAAAATAAAAGCTAACATCGCTAGTCAACCAGTTCCTAAGCAAAGTTGACTGTCTGCAGATAAGAATTTATAAGGTCAAAATCGGGTTCAAGGCTCCAAAATAAAATTGTATAAACACGTTCATACTGTAACATTACGATATACGCACCGGCATCAATGTAGCCCTGAACTTGATGCGTAAGCCCTGTTTGGTCGCTGTATTATATCCCCCGCACTGATATTATAATAAAATCAATATAATATCATGGACATTCTCACACACGGCCATCTGACCCCATATTAGGCGCGAGCCTGTACTATGGGTGTCAGAGACTGATATACATACTTATATATTTTTAAATACATACTAAATAGATAATATTAAGACACAATCCAGACACAGAACAAACACAAGTGTTCGTCACACGAATGTTTGTCCTGAGTGGGATTCGAACCCCTGGCGTAACAGGCAGAGTCACTACTAATCCCTCCAATTCTAAGAGGAGACACGTGCCCAGCAGTGGGGCAATGAAAGGTTTGTTGTCGTGGTATGTTATGTTACAAAGATATTTCAAGATTGTTTTCTTTGTTTCAGAACTTCAATCCAGTTGCAGTGTCTCAAAAAGATTTCGGAAAGTTCTACAAGGGCGATTCTTACATCGTTTTAAAGGTACGATAAGTTACTTCAACCCACTGTTGGGCACTGGGGTACTATTTTTGAACCGCTCGGCTCCCTGCGACCCATAGACGTCCCATTGCTGGGCACGGGTCTCCCCCACAGACACTGCTGCGGGAGGTAGAGCATACTCCACCACGCTGCTCCAATGCGGATTGGTGGAGGGGTTAGTGGCCAACCCAGTGTTCTCAAGACCGACTTCTTTACGTGCCCTCCGAAGCATGGTAGCGTCCGTGAAATTTTACCAATAGCGGTCACCCATCCACAAATCGACCGCGCCCGTCGTTTCTTAACTCTATCGATCACTATTTTATTACTGAACGATTCGTGAGTGTCTATATTCATAGTTGAAGTTACCGGCTTACTCACGTGTGAGTTGATTGAGAGCGTTCACTCCTGAAGATGATCATCGTAATAGATCGAAACTAGTCGAACTATTTTCGACTTAAATCACACGTGAGTAAGCCGGTAACTTCTTTCGATCACATTGATTCATTTATTTTTTCATTATATGGTATTTTGTATACGCTAAATGAACGACATAACATTTTTTATCTACCGCCGGTTCACAAAGTTGATGCTACCGAGAAGAACACGGCAAGAAACTCGTAGTTACTCTTTTCAAAATTTACAATTTTTATAATTTGATCACATTACATTAATATTGAACAAGTGGAGCTAGAGATACATCGCACCAAGCATTTCTATCGTTCAAGTAGTCATTAATTTTATAGAAAGCTTTATTAAGGAGGTTTTGTTTAATGTAAGACTTAAAGACTTATTCTCTGAGAGACAAGTAATATTTCCGGGTATTTTATTGTAGAAGCGAACACAGTTCCCCATAAAAGATTTTGATACTTTACTAGTCTAAAGCTAGGTACAATCAATTTATCCTTATTTCTTGTACTAAAGTTATGTACACTGCTTTTTTTGTCAAAGAAATTAATATTTTTTCGTACAATATAATAATTAATAGATTGTTAATTGAATCGACGCGATCCATTGGGCTATGGACGCTATACACTTAATACCTTATACGATTCCAGACAACATCGGACAAGCGCAACAATCTTTCCTGGGATATACACTATTGGATCGGCAGCGAGACGTCGCAGGATGAGGCGGGTGCAGCTGCCATACTGACCGTGGGACTAGACGACAAGTACGATGGGAAGGCAGTCCAGCATCGGGAGACCATGGGTTATGAGAGCCAGCAGTTCCTGAGCTACTTCCCCACAGGTAATCTTTTCTACTCGCATGTCGTCGCGCTTTCCACCACCCTGGGAATAGATTTCCGATTTTTCTCTCCGATTGTCGGATCCGATAGTCTGATCAGACAATCTGAAGGCACTCGGACATACTGCATAAGTAAAGTTTAAAGTTATTAAAAGCTTTTATTTAACTTCACTCGTATGTATGTAAGTATGTATGTCCTGGAATCTTGCAATCAATATTTCACCCACTTCCACTAAAGCTATCGAGCTGAAATTTGGCACACATATTTGGTTCCGATGACAATGCACGATTCAATAATTATTACTATTCATTCAATGATCAAAAGCTAATCCTACTTGACATTTCAAAATGAAAAATGAAAATGAAAATTAAATTTATTTCGCTCATTTCACGATAGAGCATTTCTAAGTAAATAAATGCTTTGTTGCTTTATAATAATCAATTTAGAATAGCATTAAGTATATTATCTCTCTCTCTCTCTCTTACAATCTTCTTTTTATTACACTCTTCTTGAAGCGCTCCATGTCACAGCTAAAAGGAAATACATACCTCGGCTGCAAGCCCAGTAATTCCAGCGTGTGACTTGCTCGAATAACTATATCATAATCTCCAGCGATCAGATACATGGACGGCGGCGTGGCTTCAGGGTTCAACCACGTGACCACCAACCCAGGGGCAGAGAAGCGGTTCTTCCAGGTCAAGGGCAAGAAGAACATTCGGGTCCGACAGGTGAGTCTTCCAACCCGACCTGGGGTTCTATTTTTGAACCACTCGCGTGACATAATCGCTCGACAAAAACTTTGTAGATTCCCCTTTTACGAAAATTGCGTGGACGGAGGTCGGAGGTGTATTAAATTTGGCATAGTTAAAGTTTATATGGAGAAAAATTTCATTGCATTAGAAATACTTACAGTTAAATAATAAAATAAAACATTACACACATTACTCCATTGGTTTGACACTTGAGGTTTAATTTTGGTCACCTAGATAAATATGATGACATGTTAACTATGGACAAATTACTATGGTCAAATTTCGATCACTCGACCACTTATGTGCGGTGACAGCCCAGTAGCTATCGCACTCGCCTCTCACTCGAGTCATAGATAATATTAACATCCAGACACAGAACAAATACAAGTGTTCGTTACACGAATATTTGTCCTGAGTGGGATTCGAGCCCAAGACCCCTGGCGCAACAGACAGGGTCACTACCGATTGCGCCAACGGGCCCGTCAAACCTATAAAACCTGAAAAAGCATAGTCAAATTCCTCCTATTTCAGGTAGACCCTCTCATCTCGTCAATGAACAAGGGGGACGTGTTTATCCTGGACGTGAACCAGGATATCCTGGTGTACGTGGGAGACCGCGCCAAGAACGTGGAGAAGTTGAAGGCCATCTCGGTAGCCAACCAGATCAGGGACCAGGATCACAATGGGAGAGGCAAAGTCGAAATCATTGGTGAGTTATACCATTGGCATTACTGCTAAGCTAAGCTGAACTACAAACCCAACGTCCCACAGCTGGGCACGGGTCTCCCCCACTAACAACTGCGGGAGATCTAGAGTATACTCCACCACGCTTTAAGGCGAATCGGTGGAGGGGTCAGTAGCCAACCCTGTGTTGAATATAATGAAAAAATAAATTAATCTGAATCTGAATTCTGAATTCATTGATTAACTAAACTTGTTAATTGTATACAGATAACCTTTCTTCGGACACGTATATGTCTTCTAGCGTCTTTGAGAACTCCGTGGCGTAGTGATGAGTGACCCTGTCTGCAGACCCACGGTTCTCGGGTATGATTCCCAGCCAGGGCAGATTCATTTCACAGATTAATATTTGTAAACTCGGGTAATTTTCTGTGTGTACACCACCCACAACATAGGTATAGGCTTACCGCGGAGATAAGTTATTTCTTTCTTTCACATTTCTTCAGGTTATGACTTATAAATTGGTCATAATTTGTTACAGACCAGTACTCAAATGAGGTGGATGTTCAGAAATTCTTCACCGCCCTGGGATCAGGCAGCAAGGACCTCGTGCCTGAAGAGAGCGCGGGGGGCGATGACCAGGTGAGGCTGACCTGATGTTAGGTTCATGCGCGACGCGACTTGCGATACGTAACCGATTAAAAACAATATTTAATATTCACGTTTATAGCGACACTGTACGCCAATATTGCTAGCAATCTTTGATTTGTATGCGACAGGAACAAAATTACCACGGCATTGGCTACATTTATCACCAAAACTGAAACGAATTTATCAGAAGCATTGTCTCTTACCCGACAAGATCACTTGTGCAACAAAATTGTGAGTAGCTATAGTGAATTCTGTTGTAGTCGCCGTTGCCGGTGATGCTGGAGAGACTGGTAGCGTTCATGCTTGATGGGCGGCAGTTCTTTGTATCGATGGAGAACTGTGCTTCAGACCCTCGTCCTGAACGCGCAGGTGTTCCGCAGGGTCGCTTTCTCTCGCCTATACTATACGCGTACTACACCAATCTACATCCCTACTCTCGACGGGCACCTCGCTGAGTGGACGTGATGTGTTCTTCACATTTGTCGCCGACGATAGCTCGTATTTCACCTCGAACTACGGGTAGTGAGACTTCCCAAAATCCGAATTCATAAGGCGACAACATCGTTATAAAAGAGGAGAGGAGAGGTATAGTTCAGTTACAGCAATTGATGATTTGATCGCATGAAGCATGTGTTTAATGTGTCCCGTCATCGACAGATTTTCACCAATTTTTCGCTTGTAATGTAGCCATACCATGTTTATGTCATTTCGGTCTTCTGTAGCCTCCTATGGAAGAAAGCGTATATACGGTGTGCGCTTTGAGTACTGCCCTGAACAACCATTTTTATTTCGCTCTTCTGTAGCCACATATGGAAGAAACCGTATATACGGTGTGCCCGTTGAGTACTGAACAACCATTTCTGCCGTGTAATTAAGCTTATTCCTTCTGATTCCAGGGCTTCGAGAGGAGTGAGGAGCAAGCTGTTGTCCTCTCAGAGGTGTCAGACAGCTCAGGGTCGATCAAGGTGACTCCTCTCAGCAAGCCGTTCAAACAGGAGCAGCTCAAACCACAGGTAATATTATAGCTTTCAATGAGGTATACTTTTTTTTTCGAATAGACTTTTACTGTATGGTCATGACCTTTACGGCGTCACCGAATAGGGAGGTATACAAAGATATATCATTTTCAAAGACTGCATTATTGGTCTATGGTATTTTTTTTTCTTACATTGTTGTTATTAATCATTCGCAAAGATTCGTTTTACATTTAATAAGAAGCGCATAAAGGTAGTTAGTTAGATACTCCTACGAGGTAAGTTATTGGCTGTGGTTATAATATCTGTTTCTTTTTCAGGATGTCTACATTCTTGACACAGTAAGCGGAAGCATCTATGTGTGGGTTGGCAAGCAGGCTACAAAACGGGTAAGCCGTTACCGTTTATAATCGGTTAATTGGCAATCTAGACGATTATAATTATAATTATAATTATAATTATAATGTAAACGTAATTATAATTATAATGTAAACGTAATTATAATTATAATCGTCTAGATAATTATAATTATAATCGTCTACCAGTCGTCGCCAGGGATTCCCAAGTATATGTATAAATAACATTTTAATGCCCATTTTCGAGACAAAAAAACAAACGCACGTTATTTTAACAATTTAACGATTTCGCCGCTTAGTTTTTATTAAAACCAGAGCTGAAAATCTCTCTTACACAAGTACGAGTATAAGTACGAGGAAAACGGAACAAGTGTTCGCAAAGCAAGAGATTTGTCTCTCTTGTAATCGATACCCTATAAATTGGCCTAGCGAGATTCAGATTAATTTATTTTGCATCCTACTGAAAAGAGCACAGCAAGAAACTCGGTAGTTATTCTTTTCAAAAATTACAATTTAATAATTTGATACACGTAAATTATTATTGAACTTATAGTGGAGCGTGAGATACTACGCACCAATGGTTTTTACATGGTATTTGTGTACCCTTAATGAACGTCATTTTTTATCTGCCGCCGTCTCGCAAACATGCTGTGCCCTAAAAGGCTAAAGGATGAATGAAAAATTATAATGTGTCAATGAGGTAACTCGCTGGCATCTCAGACGATTAAGTTCCAGCATTTCTTATTATAAATCATTGCATATTTATATGTCACCCTGTTGTATCCATTGCAGTCTGCCCTTTCAAATGTCCATTTTTTAATTTTCAGGAAAAATCCGAAGCCATGACAAAGGCACAGCAGTACCTAAGTTCCAAGAACTATCCTTCGTGGGTAAGGATTTTGATGTACCTAGAAGTAGCGTTAACATTGAGGGGTTAGCTTCGACGAGGTGGACTGACGACCTGAAAATAGCGGGAAACCATAGATTCAGAGGGCGCAGGATCAGGGGGAGTGACGACGATTGAGATAGGCCTATGTTCAGCAGTTGACCCAAAAAGGCTGCAGCTCCGTGCGCGCGGTATGCGTGCGGGAGGACACACCGTCTCCCACGTACAACCGACGGGGTTCGCCCCTGGAGCAATTGCACGGATAGAACTTTGGATCGGAACTTTTTACACCGTCTTAAGGCCAACATGGCTTAGTTATTGATCTTAAAATAACAGCCGGGACCGAATCATGTTTAATTCCAACACTCCAATTTATTTGTGAAAAACTACCTGCCTTTACTTTAAGTCAATTTGCTACATTGCACATAATAAAATGCCAGTAATTTAACCATTTTTAAAAAATATTCTAAGATGTCACATTTGAATTTGGAACATTGGAACGTAAGATTACGTAGAGTAGTTTATGCACAGAGATATTATTGCATTTTATACTAAAGCTTTCACCTTAGCAACGTCGTCACAATTAAGGTTTTTTTGTTTATTTCCAGGTGCACATTGCCAGGATTCCTCAGGGCACGGAGCCAGCGGTGTTCAAGCAGTACTTCAGCACCTGGCGGGACGTGGGCATGTCACACAACCGCCTGGTCAGATCCATCGGCGGTCGGTAACTCTCATAACTCTGTATTGCATGGAGAATGCTGTATATTTTTATGAGGAATATAAATATGTTATGGTCACAAATATTTTTTATGGATGGAGAATATAATTAAGAGAATAAATAATTACTTATATAATTTATACATTTATTTTGCGTAATAAATACAGTTAAGGATTTTTTACACAGGCATACTTTTTGCATAATTTAATTTTTTTAAGAAGAAATAAAAATAAAAATAAAACTTGAGTTTTTTTTCTGCTCAGGCAGTTCCTACCTCCTATTTAATATACAATATATATATATATATATATATACAGTTAGAAATCTTATTTTGTTTCTCAACAAGCATGGCAAATAATAATAAAATATCTTCTAAATCCTGATTGTTTGCATGTATCACTTTGATGATTTTATATCATGGTTTTCATGATTTTTCGCTCACAATAATTTTAAGGCATAAGATTGCTCTTGGTTCTGCCCACATGTATAATTAAATTTGCACCTGGTACACAATAAGTTTTACTAAGTATTTATCGTATTTAAGACCTGCCCACCTGCTGGGAATCTGGAGTGGTCAGTGGTGACATTTCTATCCATCTGTAAGCACGAAATATGTAGATGTGGCGTAGATTGAGGGAGGAATTTGTGCTATGGACCTTTTTTTTTTGTTTAACGAATGGGAAACCTTGAAAAGGTACCCGGACGTCGTGGGAGCGACGCCGGGTTATGTGGGACTTTCACCCACTAAAACCCGCTCGGTGGCCTACTCCGGCGCTGCAGGAGGGCTCCGGGATCTCTTGTAGAATATTATAAAGAGAAAACATTTGTTTGTAATGTCATTACATAATTGTCATGTAATGTCAATTTGTCATAAATAACACAAAACTACTGGACCGATTTCAAAAATTCTTTCACCGTTGGAAAGCTGCATCTTCACCGAGTGACATAAGCTATATAATATTACTAGGTGTAAACGAAACTATTGTTATGTCTTCCACGCGAGTGAAGCTGCGCGTCCACTAGTTATTAAATTAATATATAGATAGATGTAGGTACTTACGGTTAGTACGGAACTTGTCTTTAATCAAATCAATGAAACTGGAGTTCGGCGAACCAATTTCTTCGGGTTAAATACTCTGCATGTTTATCATATCTAAGATGGCGTATCTACATATCCTCAAGAAAAAGGCATGCCTCGATTTTGGGTAAACAACAATAACCTACGACCTAATCTGGCGACAAAACGAGCGCACTGAAAATCAGCGCTACTGCTTAACCGCTGCGGCAAATGCTGAATATGTTGCGTTTTTCGCCTAGACACCTGGATTTATTTGCTTACTATGAAGTTAGTTACTTTTAAGATTCCTACCTCCTATTAATATTATAAATGTGAATGTTTGTATGTTTGTTACTCATTCACGCAAAAACTACAGAATGGAATTGGACGAAACATGTCACATAGGTAGATGACAACCTAGATTAACACATAGGATACTTTTTATCCCGGAAATATGTTCCCATGGGATGCTACGCACGTTTATTTGAAAGCTGTCTGGCACAGCGTCGAGCGCTGAGAGAAATAATTAACCATCACAAACTTACAGGGTCGTCATCGTCCAGTGAAGCCTCATCATCAGAAGAGAAACGCTCAGAGATGTTCCAAGTGATTGCTGCTGACGACAAATTCACTTTTGAATCAAAAGGCATGAAACAAAAGGTAATAGCGCTACCGTGCTTCAGAGCTCGCTCGCTGCGACCCATAGACGTCTCACTGCTGGGCACGGGTCTCCCCCACAGACACTTCTGCGGGAGGTCTAGAGCATACTCCACCACGCTGCTCCAATGCGAATTGGTGGAGGGGTTAGTGGCCAACCCAGTGTCGAATGTTCTAAAGCCACCCGAAGGTCTTCGACAAGGCTTAACGACTGTTTCCAGCATTGAAAACAACCAGGACCGACGGCTTTACGTGCCCTCCGAAGCACTGTAGTGTCCATGAAATTTTGCCACTAGCGGTCACCCATCCACAAACCAACCGCGCCCGTCGTTTGCTTAACTTTTTCGATCACATTGAATCCAAGCGTGCCATTGGGCTATGAACGCTACATTAAGTCCTCGGCCCCGGTTAATTTCAATGGTAAAAACAATCTTCAACCAACCTTCGGGTGATTTGATAACATTCGACAATGGATTGGCCACAAGCCCCTCCACCAATCCGCAATGGTGCAGCGTGGTGGAGTATCCTCCAGACCTCCCGCAGCTATCGGTGTGGGAGACCCGTGCCCAGCAGTGGGACGTCTATGGGTTGTAGTATTGCTATCGAAGGGCGCCTACTATGGGTGTCAGAGACGGATATATATGTATTTTAAATACATACTTAAATAGATAATATTATCTAACATCCAGACACAGAACAAACACAAGTGTTCGTCACACGAATGTTTGTCCTGAGTGGGATTGGATCGAACTCGCCTCTCACTCGAGCAGTCCGGGTTCAAACCCAAGCGGCACGCACCAATGACTTATCTATTTTATGTGCGATTTAAGCAATTAAGTGTCACTTGTTGTAACAGTGAACGACACATCGGAGGCTACCTGCCGAAGAGATCTTCATAATGTTCTCGAAGCCATGTGAAGTCTACCAATCCGCACTTGGCTAGTGTGGTGGACTGATCCCATCCATTCTGAGAGGAGACCCATAACCAACAGGGGACAAAGAAAGGATTGTGGTGACTTGAACCTGTGACCAACTTCTAAAAACATTGAGACAGCTGAAAATTGTTTGTTTTCCCAGAACCTGAAGTCAACTGAGGCGTATTTAGTCGACGATGGAAAGTACATCTACGTTTGGTATGGAAAGGATGTGGCGACCGAATCAGTTCAGTCTTTGTTCAACATCGCAGATGTAAGTATTTCCGGGGACAGAAGACGCTGTTCATTCTCCCCCGTCATAGACGAGAGCACAAAAAAGGGAGGAACCGTAAGGCATTGCAGGGCCGGATTTAGGGGAGGGTAACCGGGGCTACAGCCTCGGGTCTCCACAAAAGAGGGACCCCCACATTAGACTTCGGAAAAAAATGTTACGACTAGTACGAGTAACCACTAGTAAACAACTTTTCTTTTGTTTTCTTTCTCGCTGTTTTACCTTCACCTTACCTTTGTACAAACATGATTAAATTGTTCTTAAATATTAACAGAAATCATTTATCTATATTTTTATGTTTGTTAAATACTAAAATAATCTACTCGGTTTCACAATAAATTATTTATTGAAAAACTCGAATGAAAAAAATTTGTTCATCTCATTTGGAAAATAATTTGGGGCCAGGGGGCCTCCACTCCTTTGTTGCCCGGGGCCTCCACACCTCTAAATCCGGCCCTGGACATATGAGGCGTCACGGTAGAAATGCGCAAGCGATCCCGTGGCGCTTCATCTGAAGCGGTGATGGTGCTTCTGGGTTTTAGTGGGTATTCTGGTTTTAAGCGAGTCCCATATACCTGTAAAACCAGGCCTTAGTCCACCACGCTGGACAAGTGCGGATTGGCAGACTTCACATGCCTTCGAGAATATTATAAAGAACTCTCAGGCATGCAGGTTTCCTCACTATATGTCCTTCACCGTTACAGCAAGTGACATTCAATTTATTAAAACGCACATAACTTAGAAAAGTCATTGGTGCGTGCCGCTTGGTTATACCGATACAGCACAGCAGGTGAAATTTTAGTTATTTGCCGTGTAGTAAGTAATTGATTTTTTAACTGACGCGTGCCACTGAGATTTGAACACGGACCCTCTGAAATGATAGTCGAATTCGAGCACTGTATGGCATACTGTAATACTATAATACTGCTTCCCAGCAATACAAGGCGCAAGCAGGGAACAAAAGCAGCACGAAGACAGTTCTGGGGTTGAAGCAGGGATTCGAACCCAACCTGTTCAAGTCGCTGTTCGCCCGCTGGGACAACGACCCCTTCCAGGTACTTGATACTTTGTTATGTCATCCTGTGCGCTCAAATTGCTGAAAAAAAAAAAACAGAAACCACGCCGGAAAGTGTAGCCATAAAATGCCACAACTACACTAAAACTTAAAATAACACAGCTTTCGAATGCAATTTATTTGAATTTCGAATTGCGCGCCAATCCACAGATAGGTAATTAAATCTGAAAATGCTGGTTACAAAATGTCCAAATTCATAGGTAAAGACTGTGTGGTATAACAGTAAACATGTTTATTAAACTAATTTAAATATGAATACCTTTAATTACATATTATTCAAAGATGAATTGTTTATTTCAGGCACAGCTGGACAAATAGTCTAGTCAACAAGTGCCTTTCAGGTCAAAATTTTTGCGCCTTCTCCGAAAATTATGATTGAGGTGTCATTCGATTCGGAATGGCATGTAGATAGTTTTTGAGAAAATTCGAAGCCCGCTCGCAAAAATTGCAATAGTTATAAACAATTAAGTGAAATAAAAAAAGGGGGTTTGGTATTTCGTTAATATCTCAAAAACTATTTGAGAAAATTTAAATTTGAAAAAAGATTCAAAAAGAGGAAGAAATTTCCTAAAAAAGTCTCGACTCCCAAAATTGTCGGACTAATGTTTATAATGTTCCCAGAGGGTTGAAAATACGCTCGAAAACGGGTACTCCGGCTTGCGTAAGCCACGGCCCCATCGGACCTGTAATGAATAAATATTATTTAAACTTATTAAATATGAAAATTAAAAATTGAAAAAATTCAGGCGCCTGTAGGATAGATCAATGAACAATAATCCGTAATCAAAAAATTTTTATCGCGATTTTTCAAAAAGTTATCCATTAATTAATTAACAATTTTTTGTAGCATGAACATTAACATTGCAAGTGCGATAATTGTTAAACTATTAATCTGAGATTTTTTTCCTTTCGTGGAGCTATTTTTCAAAGGTCTTAGAATAGATTCCCGTTGGAAAAATTCAAAAATTGTTAATTTTCGTTTTGTTATTAACAATTTACTGAGGGAAAAAATTATAAAGCTTAATTAAACATTGAAAAAAATTCTTTTTTTGTAATATTATTATTGGTCCATTTTCTTATGATCAGAAGCTACTTAAAAATGATTTTTAATATTTTTTATCTCCTATTGTTTAAAAAATTGTTATAAACAAATGCGTTGTTTATGAGATAATTAAATTTTTTTTTTTATATCATAATCTTTGATGAAAACTATGATTTTTTTTTAAAAAATCGTTTCTCTAAAAAAATTTTTTATTGCTTAAAAACGCATTTGTTGAATAACAATTTTTTTTTACCACTTATTACGAAAATTAAGGAACCATTTTTAAAAAAAAAATCATTGTTTATCTTGATCTTTGATAGTAAAAAAGAAAAATCGATTATTATTTAAATTTTCATTGTTTATTTAATACACAATTTGTTATTAACAAATTAATTATTTCTTTGTATTTTTTTTCTTTTTCTACTTAAAAAAACAAAAACAACCATGTATTATTTTTTGGAAAAAAAAATTTATTTATATTTCGTTCAATAAAAAATATAAACAATTTTTTTTTCAAAAAATAATACATGGTTGTTTTTGTTTTTTTAAGTAGAAAAAGAAAAAAAATACAAAGAAATAATTAATTTGTTAATAACAAATTGTGTATTAAATAAACAATGAAAATTTAAATAATAATCGATTTTTCTTTTTTACTGTCAAAGATCAAGATAAACAATGATTTTTTTAAAAAAATGGTTCCTTAATTTTCATAATAAGTGGTAAAAAAAAATTGTTATTCAACAAATGCGTTTTTAAGCAATAAAAAATTTTTTTAGAGAAACGATTTTTTAAAAAAAAATCATAGTTATCATCAAAGATTATGATATCAAAAAAAAAAATTTAAGTATCTCATAAACAACGCATTTGTTTATAACAATTTTTTAAACAATAGGAGATAAAAATTATTAAAAATCATTTTTAAGTAGCTTCTGATCATAAGAAAATGGACCAATAATAATATTACAAAAAAAGAATTTTTTTCAATGTTTAATTAAGCTTTATAATTTTTTCCCTCAGTAAATTGTTAATAACAAAACGAAAATTAACAATTTTTGAATTTTTCCAACGGGAATCTATTCTAAGACCTTTGAAAAATAGCTCCACGAAAGGAAAAAAATCTCAGATTAATAGTTTAACAATTATCGCACTTGCAATGTTAATGTTCATGCTACAAAAAATTGTTAATTAATTAATGGATAACTTTTTGAAAAATCGCGATAAAAATTTTTTGATTACGGATTATTGTTCATTGATCTATCCTACAGGCGCCTGAATTTTTTCAATTTTTAATTTTCATATTTAATAAGTTTAAATAATATTTATTCATTACAGGTCCGATGGGGCCGTGGCTTACGCAAGCCGGAGTACCCGTTTTCGAGCGTATTTTCAACCCTCTGGGAACATTATAAACATTAGTCCGACAATTTTGGGAGTCGAGACTTTTTTAGGAAATTTCTTCCTCTTTTTGAATCTTTTTTCAAATTTAAATTTTCTCAAATAGTTTTTGAGATATTAACGAAATACCAAACCCCCTTTTTTTATTTCACTTAATTGTTTATAACTATTGCAATTTTTGCGAGCGGGCTTCGAATTTTCTCAAAAACTATCTACATGCCATTCCGAATCGAATGACACCTCAATCATAATTTTCGGAGAAGGCGCAAAAATTTTGACCTAAAAGGCACTTGTTGACTAGACTAAAAGAAGACATGTTAAGGACAAATGAATTACAATAGTCAAGAAAATGAAAATTTACCATATTTTAATGTCTTGTAATTTTAGCCTGTTTTAAATTGAAATATATTCTGAAATATTTCAGTATTATTAGTTTTATTCCTGTCACATACATCACATACATCATGTCTACTTCCATACCTGTTATGTAAAATTGGAAAAAGTAAAAAAGCGCTCATAGCCCAAAGGCTCGCGTTGATCGTATTATAGTAGCATTGTGATCAACCTAGTTATTGCCTTGGGCGCGGTCGGTATGCGTACCCTCTAGGTGACCGTTAGTGGAAAATCATGAACACTTTCGTGTTTTGGTACGTTAAGCCGTTCCTCCCAATTATTTTCAACTAGTGGACGCCCGCAGCTTCGCTCGCGTGGAATTAGACATTCACTAACTTCAAAAACGGCAACGTTTCATACTAACTTTGCACCCCCGTTTTACCCCCTAAGGGGGTGAATTTTCAAAAATCCTTTCTTAGTGCTCCCCTACGTTATAAAAGGAACCCCTGTGCAAAATTTCAAGTTTCTAGCCCTTATATTTAGTTTAGGCCCTGCGTTGATATGTCAGTCAGTCAGTCAGTCAGTCAGTCAGTGAGTCAGTCAGCTTCTCTTTTTATATACCTATGTATATAGATTGTTGAGCCTTGTCAAAGACTTTCGGGTGGCTTGAACACATTTATCACTGGGTTGGCCACACTCCACCAATCTGCATTAGAGCAGCGTGGTGGAGTTTGCCCTAGAACTCCTTCAGACAGACAGAACTTTCCTCCTCATCCGCAGCGCTGTGGGCACTCTTGCACTGAGGGAATTCGGAATTAAATTAATATTTATAAACAACTAGTGGACGCCCGCAGCTTCGCTCGCGTGGAATTACACATAATAGATTCTTCTTAACGCGTTAACTTTAGCTCCACAAATTTGTAATGAATCCATAAATGTGTTATCCCCTATGAAAATAAAAATAAAAGTTATAAAAGCTTTTTAAAAAAAATAAATTTTATTACACCCTTAAGGGTAACATTTTTACAAACTTTGAATGCCATATTTATTTATAACTGCCTAAAATATACATTTTTTGCTTCTAGTTCTGAAAATGACAATACTTTCATACAATTTTTATCCCCCTTTTCAACCTTTTACAATACTTTTTCCAATTATAAACTAGCCTAAACGAACGCAACTTCGCTCGCGTGTATTAGAATTCTAGTTCTGAAAATTACAATACTTTCATACAACCTTTCATTCCCCTTTTCAACCCTTTACAATACTTTTTCCAATTATAAAGTAGCCTATGTCCTTTCTCAGGCTCTAGACCAGTGGTGGGCAAACTTTTTTAATGGCGGGCCACAAAGTTTTAGAAATTCTAGAGGAGGGCCAGAATTATAGAAAAAATGCATTTTGTGTTATGATATTATAAAAACATTACAGCATTACACACAAATTCACTGTCCGCGCCTCTCATTTCACCACGCTTTGACCCTCGGAGGGCCGGATTAAATACTTTCGCGGGCCGGAGTTGGCCCGCGGGCCGTAGTTTGCCCATCACTGCTCTAGACTATCTGTGTACCGAATTTCATTTAAATCGGTTCAGTAGTTTTGGCGTGAAAGCGAGACAGACAGACAGAGTTACTTTCGCATTTATAATATTAGTATGGATAGTATGGATATGGATTAGACACAATGAACTTGAATGTAAATAAACAATTTGGACCAATCAACGGTCATATCATTGATGAATAAATGGAACATGTCGCATTACTTCCCCGAAGCGGAACACCCAAATTCTATAAATAAACTAGTTGACGCCCGCAGCTTCGCTCGCGTGGAATTAGACGTAACATAACCTAAATACAAAATTTCATTGAAATAATGTAGGTATATGAAAAACTTTTATACCTACTAACTTTGCACCCCCCTTTTACACCCCCTTAAGAGATGGTTTTCGAAACTCAATAATAAACCTTCATAGGTACTGAATTTCATTCGAATAACATCAAAAACGGCAAAGTTTCATACTAACTTTGCACCCCCGTTTTACCCCCTTAGGGGGTGAATTTTCAAAAATCCTTTCTTAGTGCTCCCCTACGTTATAAAAGGAACCCCTGTGCAAAATTTCAAGTTTCTAGCCCTTATAGTTTAGGCCCTGCGTTGATATGTCAGTCAGTCAGTCAGTCAGTCAGTCAGTCAGTCAGTCAGTCACCTTCTCCTTTTATATATATAGATTTAAAAAAACATTGGAGTATAAGAATTGTTGGCAGAAAGAATTGATAAATATAATATTATTATCTATGCATACAGGGATAATGATGTTAAAAGTAATAAGTTTTGCGATAACTTATTATTCCCAGTATAAAAGTAATAAGATAATTACACCGTACTATATTCCGTTCCTACACCAAGCTATAAAAGATCTTTATTATTTCTGGCTGTGATGCATTCGATATACATACATATGATTTTTATTTTGTCATCGAACGATACCTCCTGACTGCGTTTGTGATCATTGTCAACCATGATACTTCAAATTAAAAAAAAAAAATTAATTATTCAACTTATTTCTATCATTTCAGTTCATTTATTAAGTTTGAAAATATTTTTTCAGTTAACGTCGTCGAGTTTTCTGTTTTTGTCATTAATCTTTGTGTGTACACAAGTTCTTCTAAAAATAATCTTTTGTTTAATCAACGATCGAATCGTTACGAGCTGCTACCAGGCACTTCAAGATCAAACCCAGTCGAACGTAGCAGTCGTGGTTACGACCAATAGAGGCCGCCTCTACTTTAATATAGCTTATAGCTTTCAGTCAAACAATGTACTAAAGTATGCAGATACTCGTGAACGCTTTCCGTAAACCGGTAATAGCAAATGTGTACGCGACTGGAAGAGTTCGATGCGGGTTATATTATATTTTGTTTTATAACAATGATATTTAAATATACAGCGCTGTTTTTCGCTTGTGTCATACTAGGTTTTCATGGCTGTTATGGAAGTTTGCGCGTATATAGCAAGCTGACCCAAGTTTTCGCGTGGAAGCAGCTGTCTTACAACATCGATGGCGTTAAATGTAAGTATTTTTATAAGTATTTTGTGCTAATTTATTAAACAAGAACGCGCGATCCGAATTATAAATGACCCCGAAATACGAAATGGATATGAATTTCAAATCCTTGTTTAATTTCTTTAATTTGTACTTACTTAGTTACCATTTACATAGACTTGCCTAATAATATATTGTTACATAGAAAAAAAACATTTTTTCTATTGCATATAACATTTATTACTTATTATTTACCTAACAATTTGATTGCAAATTGGGAAGCTTCCCTGGAGCTTTGACCATAAAAACGATCATTTTGTTTGTTAACATATTGTATAACATTATTGCAAACATTTTCTCATCCGTAAACAAAATTGTTCAGTGACCTCCCTTTGCGTACCGCGTAGTTCTTTTGATTGCAAATTGAAATGCGATGCGGAATAATTTGACTACTTCGATAGTTAAGTCACAACTCAGAAAAAGAATGCGACTTTGCGTACGCAATAGGGGAAGTCCCATCAAGCAAGAACTAGAATTAGGCTAAATTACAAAATGTCTTAATTGTTACTTATTATTAATTGTTATTATTACTAAACTTTTACTGGTTCTAAATTATAATTTAAATTTCTATTTTTTGTTTTATTTACATTAGGCATTGTTTTTAATTAATTTTATGGAAATTTTAAAGAACGACCTTAGGTAAGTTTAGTTCGAATGCAAATTTCCGCCTGCTTCCCTTGTGATCATTTTTATTTCAGTTTTTTTAAAATAAGTTCCTAGTTGTTATGCATAGTTGGAGAGCTAAGAAAACGGTTATGTTTTTAAAACAATCTATAAGCCAAGTTTGATTTAAGTAAGTGTTTTTATTGTTTAAGGCATTTTAGTGGACGAAACTCTCAAAAAGTATTTAAATAATATCGTTAGTCGTCTCACATTTCTAAAGTTGGACCGATAATTGTTGTTTTAATATTGATAAATAACCATTGTTTAATCGTTTTTATATTAAAATAAAAATATTGATTTAAATTGATAATTATTTTTTAATAAATTGTTGATGTTGCATTTTCGACTTATTTTGAAAAAAGCTAGAAATGTTTTCTAGCTTTTTTCAACTCAAAAACTGTTCACTTTTGCATAATACATATGGGGGTTGAAATTATCACAAATAGTCACCTCTATCACCTCCTGACGGGACCTGACCAATAATCCTGTATAATATAACACAAAATGACAGATTCCAAATTCAAATATAATATGTATTTTGTTTATATTTAATTGTAACAGTATTTATGGCCAGTTAGCTGCAACCCATAGATGTCACGGGCACGGCACCAGTCATCCCCGCAGACAAACCTGCGGGATGTCTAGAGCATACTCCACCACGCTGCTCCAGTGGAAGGATGCTATGATATTTGTATGTTAAGTTTAGCAGTAAGTCCACCTGTGCTGTGTGTGTGTTTTTGTGTGTGTCTGTTGCGCCAGGGGTGGTGGGTTCGAATCCCACTCAGGACAAATATTCGTGTAACGAACACTTGTATTTGTTCTGTGTCTGGATGTTAATATTTTCTTTTAAATATGTATTTAAAATATCTATGTATGTATGTATATCAGTCTCTGACACCCATAGTACAGGCTCGCGCCTACTTTGGGGTCAGATGGCCGTGTGTGAGAATGTCCAAGATATTTATTTATTTATTAATTATTATTAATTAATTCTTTATTGTACGCAAAAAACAGAATACACAATATGACGAAAAGCTATTACAAAGGCGAGTTCTGTACCAGTTAGTGATAATTTTTTTCTCTGCACCTGATTCCAGATGCCCAGGACTCCGACTACGAAAGGCGACCCAACGGTATTATCTACGACCAGATACTGGAAGAACAGGAGAAATTCTTCATTCAATACAATAACGTCCCCATCGGTGTTGAGGTGTATCAGGATAGGGTGTTCGTCACCGTGCCACGGAGAAGCCATGGTAAGCACAGGGGAACTCCTTACGGTAGAATAGGCATGATGGCAGATATTGAAAATTCCTTTTGTAATGTAGGTACACATCCTATGTTTCGAAAAAAAACATTATTTCAGCAATAATTTGAGTTCTAACCCAAGTTATTGCAGATTTTCCTATCTACTTTGAATATAGCGCGAAAACGTTCCTATGTGTCATGGCGTCCACTTGACGTTACGCCTAGGTAAATATGCCGCTGTATTCAACAGAAGCCCAAACGAAAGGTGAATTTTTATTTAGCGGTGACGTCATCCGCTCTAATTGGCATTTCAGTCAGCAACATGTATTTTATACTTTCATTTTAATGAAAATCTTATTAATCTCAATGTTTGTAGGTACTAAAACTTGACCATTTTTTAGAAATTATTCAACATACTTTGTGCCTTTAATGCAGAAACTGTAAGTTACAAATGTTCGCTAAAATTTTGGATGTGACCTCTTCTAGCATTGTTTTGTCCCCTAAGAGTGCGTTGTTAATTTTGTCCAATTTTCTAATGTGGTGCATGCTCCTTTCCCAAACCTCTTTTCAAAAAAAAAAACAAAGAAGTGGGAATGTTCTTTAAAAGAAAACTTTTTAATACAAGTATCTTGCCAGTACTAACATACGGTTGTCAAACCAGGGCCGTCATTTGTGACGAAAGCTCAGAACAAAAAGTTAGAGGTATTTTAGAGACTTACAGCGCCTTGATTCCAGGCATACCCTCAACCTTGAACTACGTGTTGAAGTCCGGCGGTGCTTCCCCGTATTTGAGGCCGTACCCGGACATAGCTGGCACCCGGGATCTGGTCTCCGTGTACCGGCCGCGGGTGGACGCATGCCACCGGCTGTGGATGGTTGACACCGGGCTGCTAGAGGTCCCAGGTTCGCTGAACAATTTATGTTGATGCAATATAGTCTAGTATATTAGGTGGCTTGAGAACATTCGACACTGGGTTGGCCACTAACCCCTCAATCAATCCGCATTGAAGCAGCGTGGTGGCGTATGCTCTAGACCTCCCGCAGATTTTTCTATGGACAACATTGCCAATCAGTGGAGTGTGACGTCTATGTGTAGTAGTAATTAAATGGCTGTTCCGTCCACAGGTCAAAAAGTGCAAGTGCAGAAACCGGCAATAATCATATATGATTTGAAAACGAACAAGAGACTACTGAAGTATGAACTAAAAGACACGGACTTAGTGAATGAACGAACACCAGGAGGTGAGGTTTCACCAGTATGTTTGTTACTCAGGCGCTGCACCTTATAGTTTTTCAAGATAGGATAGCATGCTAGTATTAGGAAGTTAGCAATCATAACTATCAAATGAGAATACGAATGAAATCTATATATAAAAGGAGAAGCTGACTGACTGACTGACTGACTGACTGACTGACTGACTGACTGACTGACTGACTGACTGACTGAGTGAGTGACATATCAACGCAGGGCCTAAACTATAAGGGTTAGAAACTTGAAATTTTGTACAGGGGTTCCTTTTATAACGTAGGGGAGCACTAAGAAAGGATTTTTGAAAATTCACCCCCTAAGAGGGTAAAACGGGGGTGCAAAGTTAGTATGAAACTTTGCCGTTTTTGAATGTAGTGAATGTCTGATTCCACGCGAGCGAAGCTGCGGGCGTCCACTAGTATTCGCATACGTGGATGACATCGCCGTATGCGGGAAACACTGAAGAACATAACGAGAAGTTAAAACAGTTTCTCGATATAGCCACTCGCTATAAAATTTCGTAACAACCTATTTAACAAATAATTGGTTTCTGTACTTTGAAATTTACACTTGTGTTCGGGGAAATACAGTCTGCTGTTATTATCAACATCACTATCACTACATATTATAAAACAAAGTCGCTTCCGTACGCTTAAGTAGATCTTTAAATATACGCAACTAGTGGACGCCCGCAGCTTCGCTCGCGTAGAATTAGACCCATTAACGACGTCTACCCGTCTAATGACTTCAAAAACGTCAAAGTTTCATACTAACTTTGCACCCCCGTTTTACCCCCTTATCACTATCACTACCTACATATTATAAAACAAATTCGCTTCCCTATACTTAAGTAGATCTTTAAATATACGCAATGGATGGCGTTGAGTGTTTTTCACATGGCCAATTATATTCGTCGTTCTTTCAAGAGTAACCTCTTAACTTAGATTAGTAAACATATTACTAATCTAAGCCTTTATAGAACACATGTTTGACATGTTTGTATTGTCTAATGACAAAAAAGTTGTGAACTTTGTGTATAAAGAAATTCTGTAGTATTTTTGGTATCAGTATTTCACCCGTGCGATGCTGGGGCGGGTCGCTAGTATTATTATATTTAAACAATGCCCTTGCGTTTATTTATTTCATTTATTTGTTTCCAGGACTAACTTCAATAACGGTAGACGTGACGAAAAACGCGTGTGACGACGCTTACGCGTACATCAACGACCTGGCCACTGATGGTCTGGTTGGCTTCTCGCTGAAACGGCTGGACAGCTGGCGGATAGAAGACAACAGCTTCAGACACGACCCGCAAGCTCTTAACTTCACAGCTGCAGGTAGCCCTCTAAATCTATGACGTCAATTAATCGTAGCGTAGCGTCCATTAGGCGATATGTTTTGCAGCCAGTTTTGCCACTTAAGGGTCTTGAGGCTGATGACCCTCAAGACAGATCACCCTCCTGATGAATAATAATAATAACCTATCGTCGCTGGCTGATTTTTGCGTGAAGTTGATTGAGAATTATCTATACTAATAATTATAAAGAGGAAAGATGTTTGTAATGTTTTCACACAAAAACGAATGGACCGATTTCAAAAATTCTTTGTCACCATTAGAAAGCTGCATCTTCACTGAGTAACATAGGCTTTATAATATTACTAGGTGTAAACGAAACTATTGTTATGTCTAATTCCACGCGAGCGAAGCTGCGGGCGTCCTAGTGAACGCCCAATTGAACGGTATCAGACACTAGTCTGGTATATTTGATGGCGATACCTTAAATTTCGACTTCTCCGAGTTTGCAGGTCAGCTGATAACCTGGAAGGATGGCCTCTTCAGCATTGCTCTGACAGACCCCGATCACGCTGGTCGTAGGACAGCGTACTACCACCCTCTGGTCTCCACGCAGGAGTTCGCTGTAGACGTTGAATCTCTGAGGAACCGTGGATGCTTCCAGAACACTGTAAGTCAGCGGTAAACGCGGTGACGCCCCTGCGGCTATGGCGGCAACTCCAGGGGACCGGTTCAAAACCAAGCGGCATGCACTTTACTATATTAAGTTTACATTTTAAAAATAAAATGTCACCTGCTGTTGTTGCAGGAAAACATCATGAGGAAGGAATCTCCTGTAGGTTCCCTCCTGGGAGTTTTCCATAATATTATCCAAGGTATGTGATTTCGAATGCATCGATCTCGTGAGGCATTTGACAGGCTTGGGAGAGATGCGAATTCGATTTCTCCATATTAACATAAACATGCCAAATTTCATATACAAACCAAGGATTAATCCATTTTGCAACAATCCGCGAACAAAAATGTATGGTGTACCTACACCTTCATGCACGCAGCACCTCCCCCTCCCACACAGGAAACAAGCACACGCGATCAATTGTTGCAAAGTATAATCCACAGAACAGATAAAGGAGGTTAGAAAAGAAAGGCCATCGAGTCAGTTTTGAAACAAAACCACTGTCGCCAGTTACCCACACTTAGATACACGTTATTATTACCTTTACATAAAATATTCATCAGCCATTGGTCAAATTGCACGAGAATCGCAACTTTTAAAAACTAACCTTAGCATTAAATCAATAAGGATACTTTTTGCTCGCGTCAAGCTGTAGAATTGTGCAAGTTTTGACCTTGTCGACACTTAATGTTGCCAGTAAGTGTTTTGCACAAATTTCGTGCAATAATAAGATTTTAGAGGTTCTTCATAGGATTCATAATGAAACTCGTGATCTGTCCGATTGTCGAATGAATAATTTATTTGTAAAATCACCTATTTATATTTACATTTTCTTTCATACATACTACACTATTTAAAACACTATTTTGACGACCGCGTATATGTTTCATATTAACAACGTAGGTAACTGGTAACTGGTTCGAAGGTATGAGGTATCCGTGTGAGGTATTCTTGAGGTATTCGGAGGTATTCGGAGGTAAGGTAACTGGTAGGTACTGAACCACTACAAGATTAGTAAAATAGAGTATATTTTATTTTACTGTATTATTTATTTATTTATTTAACCTTTATTGAGCCAAAAGATGCCTAACGGCGGTGAAATTAATAAATAAAAGTTAAGAAACAAAATTTACTGCATATTTGAGAAAATTGATCGTGCAATTTTATATGTTACTAGCTGACCCGGCAAACGTTGTTTTGCCATATAAATAATTTTTACTGAATATTTTGGGAGAACTTCATGTAAGTGTGTGGACTACAACTACCACTACCAATACCACTACACCTACTACTACCACTACCCCTACCACTAACACTACCCCTACCACTACCCCTACCACTACCCCTACCACTACTCCTACCACTACCCCTACCTCTACCACTACCCCTACCCCTACCATTACCAATACCACTACCCCTACCCCTACCACTAACACTACACCTACCAATACCCCTACCACTACCCCTACCACTACCCCTACCACTACCCCTACCACTACCCCTACCCCTACCACTACCATTACCAATACCACTACCACTACCCCTACCACTACCCCTACCACTACCACTACCCCTACCACTACACCTACCACTAACACTACCCCTACCACTACCCCTACATCTACCCCTACCACTACCTATCACGCACCGGCGCCATCTACTTAAAATATTGGTTTGTAGTACATGCTATGTATCAGAGATGGCGCTGTATGTGAAAAAAGATTTTTCCCGCTTTTCTGTTGAAATTTTTCCTAAATTTTCTTTGCTATAAACCTCACCGAGCCCGAGACCTTTCCAACGAATGCAAAACCGTGGAAATCGGTTCGTGCGTTCTGGAGTTATAGCGTCAGGAAGGAAAACCCGACTTATTTTTATATAGTAGATTACATAGCTGTCATTATACGTCAATTACATAGCTGTCATTTGCGTTTTGTTATTCCGAGTCTGATTCTTTTTTGTTATACCACGTTTTATAGTGACTGACGTTTCATGTCAAGTCACACGGGAACGCTGTCGAACGGGATAAAAAGTATCCTATGTCCGTCTCCTGGCTCTAAGCTACCCCCCTACCAATTTTCAGCCAAATCTGTTCTGCCGTTCTTGAGTTATAAGTGGTGTAACTAACACGACTTTCTTTTATATACAGGGTTATTGGTAATTCGACGTATTCCCGTTAGGAGGTGATAGGGGTGACTATTTGTGATAATTTTAACCCCCATATGCATTATGCAAAAGTGAACCATTTTCGAGTTATCAAGCTTTTCAGCTTTTTTCAAAATAAGTCAGAAATTCAACATCAAAAATTTATTAAAAAAAAAGTATCAATTAAAATCTATTTTTTTCTTCTGATTTATAAAAACGATTAAACAATGCTTATTTATCAACATTAAAACTACAATTATCGGTCCAACTTTAAAAATGCGAGACGATTAACGATATTACTTCAATATTTTTTGAGATTTATGTCCTCTAAAATGCCTTAAAAACAAAAAAAAATTATATCAAACTTGGCTTGCAGATTTTTTTAAAAACATAACCGTTTTCTTAGCTTTCCAACAAGGCATAACAACTATGAACTTATTTTAAAAAAAGCTGAATAATAACGATCACATAGGAAGCAGGCGGAAATTTGTATTCGAACTAAACTTAAGTTCTTTCTTTAAAATTTTCAAAAAATTAATTAAAAACAATGCCCAATGTAAATAAAACAAAAAGTTTATATAACCAGTAAAATTTTAGTAATAATAATAATTAATAATAAGTAAGAATTAAGACATTTAGTAATTTTGCCTAATTAAAGTTCTTGCTCGAACGGACTTCCACTATTGTGAGACAATACGAGAAATAGAAATCAACCGGCGTTAAGACCGGACTCCTCGTAGGCCACGGAATTGGTCCTGGTTAATGCCGGAAAACCACCAGTCCGTTTTTAGTTATTAATTACAAAGATATGTGCAAGAATTTATCGATGAACCAATTTTGCTCGCTTACGAATTTTTTTTAACAAATGAAATGCTTGAAAACTTGCCTTTGGCTATAAGGCAAAACATGATATACTAGCAAGACGGATGTCACACATTTTGGTGTCAATTAGGCGATGACTTGATAGCCATTTTCCTAATCGTTGGATAGGGAGAGGACCCATTCCATGGCCTACGAGGAGTCCGGTCTTAACGCCGGTTGATTTCTATGTCTGTGTGTTGATTTCTATGTCTATGCGTTCACATGAAATCCTTAGTTTACGACGTCTCGCCTGTGTCATCCGCGTTAGAACTCAAAACAAAAATTATAAACGCAGCTAATGTGATTCGAAATAATTTGACCACTTCAGCAGTTAAGTTACACCTCAGAAAAAGAATGAGACTTTGCGTACGCAATAGGGGAAGTCCCTTCGAGCAAAAACTCTAATTAGGCTAAATTACAAAATGTCTTAATTGTTACTTATTATTAATTGTTATTATTACTAAACTGGTTCTAAATTTAATTTTTAATTAATATTTTTTGTTTTATTTACATTGGGCATTGTTTTTAATTATTTTTTTTTGAAATTTTAAAGAACGACCACAAGTTTAGTTTGAATACAAATTTCCGCCTGCTTCCTTTGTGATCGGTTTTTCTCAGTTTTTTTAAAATAAGTTCATAGTTGTTATGCCTTTTTGGAAAGCTAAGAAAACGGTTATGTTTTTAAAATAATCTGCAAGCCAAGTTTGGTATAAGTTTTTTTTGTTTTTAAGGCATTTTAGTGGACAAAAATCTCAAAAAATATTGAATTAATATCGTTAATCGTCTCGCATTTTTAAAGTTGGACCTATAATTGTAGTTTTAATGTTGATAAATAAGCATTGTTTAATCGTTTTTATAAATCAGAAGAAAAAAATAGAGTTTAATTGATACTTTTTTTTTAATAAATTTTTGATGTTGCATTTCTGACTTATTTTGAAAAAAGCTGAAAAGCTTGATAACTCGAAAATGGTTCACTTTTGCATAATGCATATGGGGGTTAAAATTATCACAAATAGTCACCCCTATCACCTCCTAACGGGAATACGTCGAATTACCAATAACCCTGTATATAGATTTACTGGTAACCCAACTAGAGATGTAAACATATTTATCGATAAATATATTTTGAAACTTCTTTAGAGTTATGTAGGTACCTATAATGCTACATCCGCATAAATGACTCTTTTAAAACTAACACTGAAAACATATGCAACTTGAGTTTTGCTTCCTTTAGGTGTTGCACCTGTTCCATACATCTTATTAACATGCATTTTTTTTATTATCTTCACATGAAAAATTACATTATAATTATTTATTTTATTAAAAAGTTTCAGAGTGAGTGTACGTACTTAAATAAATACACAGGTACAGTTTTAATATATACAGTTGCGCGACGAATGTACTTGTGCAGAGCAAAGATGGGGACTCTTTTGTATTCGAATTTTTTACAATAAATTAATGCAATCTTATATTTAAATTATTTTTCTTTAATAGCTTTGGTAAAGTCTGTAATATGCTTCTCAGTAGAATATAATACAATCTGATGATAAGTAATGTTGCTAAATAATTGAGTTCCGACAAAGTTGCGCAAAATCGAGTACAGTTGTTCCAAAGTGGTACATTGTTTTTTAGGGATCTTTCTACCCGTTACATTTATCCAATGCTGGTTATTAGGATCCTTTGGAAACCTAAAATAAATACATAATATAAATTAGTACTAAATTACTTATTTAGTACTACACCTACTCCTTGAAATTAAGTATTTACACCTGAAACTACTTTAATTACGTACTCAAGATCAAGACTTATCGAAAAATTTATCTTATACTTTCACAACACTATCTCGCTGCGAACGAACTCGACAGAACATCGTGACGTCATCGCATTCTGTAGGACAGAATACATTGCGCACGAACTATGTGTTCACGTGGATTACTTGCGTACTTTACCGGCAATGTATATTTTTCGTGCAGCTCTTCGCACCACCGCAGTCCGAAAGCGACTAAAAGTATGCACGCGTGATTTCAGTTGAAGTATGATTGTTTAATCATACTTGTTGGCGCGCCTGTCACGCCCACATTTCCATTCTATCCTCCTTTAACTGTTCTGTGGTATAATCCTTCCAAATTGTTATAAAGTAGATGATAATGGAGTTCCGCAAAGTAACGCCTGATACAATTAAATTTCATATAATTCTGTCCACGAATATTCGTAAAAAGGAGTAGGTACAAAGTTTTTGCTTCACGTTATAATATAATGAGGATAATTTGATGATTATTTCAGTTAGTCGGAACAAGGGGCAGCAATACACAGAGTGGCTCAAGCGCATACCACTCGAAGAGTCGAAACATTTTCTACGCAAACGTAGCGCAGGACGCCATCTTGTGTTGGAACGTGGACAAAAAGATGGCGCCGGGAAACGTTGCCATAGTAGCACAAGACCACGACCTCCTGGCTTATATCTCTGGTAGCGTTGTTAATTATTCTATAGCGTCCATAGCCACCGTGTTAAGCAACGACGGGCGCAGTCGGTTCATGGATGGTTGACTGCTAGTGGCAAAAATTTACGGGCACTACAGTGCTTCAGGGGCACGTTAAACCGTCAGTTCCGGTTGTTTTCGACGGTAAAAACAATCATAAAGCCTTATAGAAGCCTTGGCCCCTTCACCATTCCACATTTGAGCAACGTGGTGGAGTATGCTCCACACCTCCCATAACCGTGTCTGTGGGGGAGACCCGTGCCCATCAGTGGGACGTCTATTACGTGGGTTGTAGCTTTGTGGATAAATTTGTTAATACCGATACTTGCTTGACTTCAGAGCCTAAATATTGATATACATAATTTATTTTATTTTCAGATTTGAAAATAGTCGGTGATGAAGTATGGGTGCTTGTGAACCAGATTCCCAGATTTGTTCTTTCGACTTTGAACGTTGATGAATTCAACTTTTATATCCATAAGTTGGTATCTATTTCCAAATTTTTCCGTGCTAATTCTATATTAACTAATGTTAGTGTTATGCCATTAATATACGCTTTTCTAGAGGCCACCCTCTTAGTCCACGTGTCCACAAGGGAGCAACGACACTGTGAACACCTATGACCGACTTTCAACAATACTCTTACGAGTCTTGTTTGGGGTCTGTTACGAATGAATCCAAAACCAAACCACCAAAAACTTCCGTCATGGATTGCCCTAACCTTTGCACTTGGGCAGTCTGGGAGGCCCTCTTAAGGGTGTGCAGGTTAATTAAATTAAATCATGGGTTGATTTAATTTTATTTATAAGCGTAACCAAATTGTTATTGTTACAGATTTAACATACAAGAGTTAATCCAAGGAACTGTGTGTGAATGTGAACCAAAGAAAAAACAGGGAAACTTTGTATATTAATAAACTTATAAATAAATGATGTTATCTAGTTATTGCTTAAGTATTTGTTTTATTTTAAAAGTGCACAAAAAAATAGAGTCTAATCCACGTACACCGGTGTGCGTAGAACATGGTAGAACCTTTTGATTAATATATAGTGAATTTTATTTAATTATAGTATGTATGTATATTATATTCTATTTTATGTATAATCATTTGTTTATATGTATTGAAGATTCACATGCATTAATGTACATGCTTAGATCTACCGTCTGTTACCTGTCTCGGGTCTAGTGGAAAAAAAATTCAGATGAAATAATTTGTACCTTGTACTATTTTCTTCCTGTGTTATATATTGTAACTATTTCCTAACTAAAGTGTGTACATAATTAATTAAATAAATAAATAAATAAATAGAACCAAGAGTGACCAAGAGATTATTAAAACGATAGAATGTATGGGTGAAATTAAATAACTGTTCAACGCTGGTATATGTACATGGGCAGAGTAACCTCTCTCCTCTAGGTTTTACAAATGATCCGCCTGCTCAAAACATGCGCTTATACCTATTGGGAACATCTGAGTCAATACAAAGGTCTCATCAAAAATCACCTAACAATAATTTTACAATTAAAATAATGGATGTTAGTCTGTAAATAAATAAAATGATTAATAATGTGTTCATGAGAAAGTCAATTAAATATTATATAAATAAAACTAGTAATGAAAGTAGGTAGAGATGCTTCTTGCTATTTGGCAGTGCGTTACAAGATGTTTTAAGGTTTCCGCAAATGCACCGGAGCGGGTTTTCCATTGGATATAATCATTATGCTGTTGCTTACCTGCTGGTACCGAACCAACGGCTCCCTTTCTCCCTTTTCCTCTTAATCCCTGCCAATCTCCTTTTGACCCGATATAGTGGTGATGGTCTTGTCATATAGGGCGTGGTCTAATAAAAAAATAATTAATTAGCTATGCTTTGGTCACTCTCACTCGAAATTGTGCGTGTTGAAAACCAAGCGGCATGCACCAATGACTTTTTAAAGTTATGTGCGATTCATGAAATTAAATATAACTTGCGGTAACTGTGAATAAAAAGATAGTGGGAAAACCTGCATGTTCTTCATAATGTTCTCAAAGACACGTGTAGTCTGCCAATCCGCACTTGGGCAGCGTGGTAGAACTAACCTTACTTCGCATTCAGAGAGGAGACCCGAGCCCAACTGCGTCAGCGGTCAGCTTTTTGGCTGGGTGATCGCTAGTGGCAAAATTTCATGACCGCTACCGTGCTTCGAAGGGCACTGTCGGACCCGGTTGTTATCAATGGTGAAAACAATCGTTAAAACTTGTCGAAGAACTTCGGGTGGCCTTATAACATTCGACACCGGGTCGGCCTAACCCCTCCACCAATCCGTATTGGACGAGCGTGGTGGAGTATGCTCTGTATGTGGACCTCCCGCAGATTTGTCTCTGTCTGAGAGAGACTGTGTGATGAGTGCCCAGCAGTGGGACGTCTAGGTTGCAGCTTAGCTTATACTTCTTGATACGCCTTGTTCGCGGGTTGTTGCAAAAGTTTGCAAAGTTGATTAAAATAACTATACTCGTATACCTAATAAAAATTGTATGTTTCTCAAATAAAAATAAAATAACATTGTATTTCCGCAAATAAGGAGCGTTAGGTAAAAAAATTTTTTTGGGTCACAGCGCCATCTGTGTTTTTGTGGCGACTATTTTGCAAGATGCATTAGGCCGTCCTAATACGCATTGGAGCAGCGTGGTGGAGTATGCTCTAGATCTCTAGCAGCTGCGTCTGTGGATGAGACCCGTGCCCAGCTGTGGGACGTGTCTATGGGTCGCAGATTAGGCAGTCTCGTTGCTCTGAGATTATGCCGAAGATGATCTTTACTCCGACTGTGTACTAGTCGAGTTTCGAACTATTAATTAACTTAATTACCTACACAAGTAACTCATTAGATAACCCCTATTGATTTGTCAACAGAGTTATACGTATGATCTAATAATGACCTAGTTCACTCAATGATATAAACTTAATATACAGAACCAACATTACGTGATTCGTGAATGACGGTCAATTTATTTTACTTAATCATCATCATCATCATCACAACCCTTTCTTTGTCCCACTGTTGGGCTCGGGTCTCCTCTCAGAATGGGAGAGGGATTAGGCCTTAGTCCACCACGCTGGCCACGTGCGGATTGGCAGACTTCGCATACCTTCGAGAACGTTGTGATGAACTCTCAGGCATGCAGGTTTCCTCACGATGTGTCCTTCACCGTTATAGCAAGTGACATTTAATTTCTTAAATCGCACATAACTTTATTTTACTTAATACCTCCATTAAATTTAAATTTTAATGACTGCCTAGATGGACTAGAGGTAACCGCGACTTTATTTTTTATGGATACAGGATAGCAAACGAGCTTGCAGCACCACCCATCCGCTGCCGCCCATGCCAACTGTGACTGATTTTGAACAAGACTCAATTAGGGACTGGGATGGTTAGTCCAATTAGTTGAGAAAGTTAATTAGAACATTAATTGGTCAGTTCGTTAATAGGTATGAGGACTGGGTTAGTGATAGTTATTCCTATTAGTTGGTGTTAGTAGTAGTCCAATTAGTACTTGTTAGTAGGACTGCTAAGCTAGTAGTCCTGGGTTCGAAATGGTAGCATTTCGGAATCTGGAATAGGCATGATGACAGTATTAAAAAAATAAAGAATAAATAGTTTTAGCGGAACAAGTATGTTAAATAATTCCTAAAAAATGGTCAAGTTTTAATAAAAACATTGAGATTAATAAGATTTTCATTAAGATAAAAGTACAATATACAGTAATCGGCCATGTTGAAACGAAACTGAAACGCCAATAAGAGCGGGTGACGTCACGGCTAAATAAAAATTCACCGTTCACTTGGGCTTCTGTTGACTACAGCGGCATATTTACCTAGGCGTAACGTCAAGCGGACGCCATGACACCTATGAGCGTTTTCGCGCTTTATTCAAAGTAGATAGGAAAAACTGCAATAACTTTCGTTAAAACTCAATTTATTGCTGAAATAATGTTATTTTTTTCGAAATAACGGATGTGTTATTACAAAAGGCATTTTCAAAATCTGTCATCGTGCCTTTTGTACCCGGTGTATTGCAATAGGCTCATCAGCATTGAACCTAAAGATAACTAATAAAAAGTGTATACACATCTCTGCTTACCGATTCGGGGAAATACAGGGTGATGTTATGTTTTATTAATACATACGTAATAGACCACATGTGAAGGACGACTTCCGTGAAAGAGAATGATGCAAAGTTTTCGATGAGGGGTTTTTCATGGATTTGCGGTGACAGCCCAGTGGCTATCGAACTCGCCTCTCACTCGAGCGGTCCGGGTTCAAACCCCAGCGTCTTTTTTTGAACCAATGACTTTTCTATGTTATGTGCGATTTAAGAAATTAAATGTTTCTTGATGTAACGTTGAAGGACACACCGTGAGGAAACCTGCATGCCTGAGAGTTCATCATAATGTTCTCGATGGCATGTGAAGTCTGCCAATCTGTACTTCGCCAGCGTGGTGGACTTAGGCCTAATTCCTCCAATTTTGAGAGGATACTCGTGCCCAACAGTGGGACAAATGTAAGGCAATACCTAAAATTTTATTATACCATTCAAAGTCAGAGAATACACTTTTGACGCATGTAGCCATATGTAGCGTCCATAGCCCAATGTGATTCAATGTGATCGAAAGAGTTAAGCAACGACGGGCGAGGTCGATTTGTGGATGGGTGACCGGTAGTGGCAAAATTTCATGGGCGCTACCATGCTTCGGAGGGTACGTTAAGAAGTCGGTCCCGGTTGTTTTCAATGGTGGAAACAGTCTTTAAGACTTGTCAAACACCTTCGGGTGGCTTGAGAACAGAGGCACTGGGTTGGCCACTAACCCCTCCACCAATCCGCACTTTGCCAGCGTGGTGGAGTATGCTCTAGACCGCCCGCAGCTGTTTCTGTAGGGGAGACCCGTGCCCAGCAGTGGGACGTCTATGGGTCGCAACTAAGAATAATAATAACAAAATTAATATTTAATTTTTACGTGAAATCGCCTGTTGTTTAAACAATATAAAGTATACCTAATAAATAACTTATTAGGTATTTGTTAAACTCTTTAATCATTACAAACCAAAGTATACCACCATATGGTGATGTATATCACCATACGTTTTTGTTCGCGGATTGTTGCAAAGTAGATTAATTCTTGGTTTGTCTTTAATTATTGTTAGAGTAAATAGTATAATAACTTATAATTAGTACCTACGAACAAGATGTCGGTAGAGTCGGAGACAGGATTTCAAAATGTTGATCACGTGGTCACATACATACACACAACAAAAACATGAAGTTTGAGTACCAACACGAATGGTCTATGCCTTGTTGTATCGGTATATCCGATCTTATCCGATATTATCTTATCAACAATACAAAACGAATAACTACAGCCTACTTAATAAAAAAAATAATTGTGTGTACCTTTGCAAGAACAACCTGCGCTGTCGATGTCTTATTTCAATCACCATGACATTGACGTTGTGACAAGAAGAACAACTGAAAATAAATAATTTTCGAGGTGGAAACTAGGCGATACCTAAAAGGTATTTAATACATTGAAAGTTTTATTATAACACATTATCTAGTTAAATAAAGTTTATTTAAATATCACAAAAAATCACCGGAATGAGCCCGCAGACTGACAATTGAAAGTGTACACTGTCAAACCATTTTTTGACAATGTTGACTATAGCTAACTTCATCCTGTTGGTTTTCGTTTCGGTGTGCGCGCGCATCGTAAAAATTTACTCTCATAATTTTTCCCTAACGCGCCAAAAGAAGTATAACTTCAAAAATGACAAATAAATATCTGTGTGATCTTTTATTGATTTTATGATTTAACAACAACATAAATGTTATCGTCCCCTGGTCTACAGGTGCATCTACACTTCGCAATTTCGCATCTTCGTTCCTTCAGTTAATTTATTTCACGACTTGCAACGATATAGGCAAGACGTGTTAGATTAGGAAGAGATGCAGTTAAGTGTTTTTTGTAAACAGTAATAATTAATTTAATTTAAGTGATTACATAATAGTTTCTAACGATTACATTTAAGTGTTGACAAACCTATGTGGGTGTGTAAAGTTATCTTTACGACTTAATAAAGTGAGTTTAAATTTTAGATTTCAGCATAAGCAACAATCTAATTTTATAATTTTAACCAATTTTTCCATTAGTAAAACTAAGAATATCTTTGATATGTTAATAGTACGTAAAGGACACTGGCGGTTTTCGGCCTGAAGCACAGGAATTGCATAAAAATACAGTCTTTTTTTCTGGTTTAGAATGTCGTATTAGCATTTTTGTAGAACTTGTCTGTATGGCTTAAAAAAACATTTTTTTTATATTTGTAAATCGATATATTTATACGTAAACACTTTTCGCCCAGTTATTTTACACAATAAAACTGTCTTTAACGTATGCACTGATCAATTTATTAATTTACGAAATAACGATATTTTTTAAATATTCTACTTAAGATTATAAACGAGCTTGCAGCACCACCCACTGCTGCCGCCCATGACAACTGTGACGGACTTTGAACAAGACTTTTTAAATAGGGACTTATATGGTTAGTCCAGTAGGAGAGATTGTAAGATTTATTGTTTTTAGTTAGTCTGTTCATTCGCTTCGGGACAGATAATGAAAGTATTTCTGTTAGTAGAGTCTGTAGTATCGTTCTAAGTTTAAACCCGAGAGGATTTTTACGGATTCATTTTTTCTTTTTTAGAAAATGGCGCCTAAACAATCAGTGGTTCTGCAATATATTACTTGTCTGTGTTTAGGGAGCTTGGGGTCAATAAACTCTCAAGGCACTCCACAATTAGGTAAACTACGTGAAGTGTTTGCATGGAAACAACTCACTTTTAACATCAATGGGACTATCCGTAAGTACTTTTTTAAATTATCAATGCAATGGGCACAACATATTGAGACTCCTACTGGTCTCAGAATGTGTTGCTTTGCTTGAAGGTAAGATACCGCGACCATCTATAGAAATGTACCTATACCTATTTTTAGTAATTTATGTTGAGTTTTAAACTACTGAATGTTTATAAAACCTTTTTATAACACATTTGCTCGTAAAGGGTCTCTTACTACACCAATTTCAATATCGTAATGTATCTCATTACGCACTTGTGCGGTAATGTAATGTAAAACGCACGGATTTTTTTTTAATAAGGTAAAACGCACGGTTTATCAAGATGCTCGTCTAAAACAAACGGTACTTTTTTCAATCTTAGCAAAGAACATTTTATGAATAAAATTAACTTTGAGACATAAAATATAAAAAATAAACATTTAATTCTTTAATTTAATTAATTTTGACAATAAATTACAATAATTTATCTGTACAAAAACAAAAAAATATTAATTTACTTTATTAGTACACTTTAGTAATACTGGCTGTTTTTGTGTCTTTGCCTTAAAAAAAAGCGCTGATGCGCGCGCATCGTTAATTTGTGAACAAGTAAAAATTATTCCGCGCGCTTTTTCTTTTCGTTGTATTGTTTTTATATGAAAATGTCGTCAAGTAATGATGAATTTATTAATTTATTTCCTTGCAAATATGTTATAAAACGTCGTATGACACACGTGCGCTTTGGTAATTACAGCCTCTGCCTTCTTGTAGCCCTCGCCTACGGCTCGGGCTAGCAATATCGCCTCTGCTGTAATTTTCAACTTACCACACTTGTATCTTAAAGTACTATTACTGCCTCGTTGGTGGTGTAGTGGCAAAGGCTACTGCTAAGCGTGAGGTCCTTGTGTTTAGTTGGTCTTGTTATTGTTCTATATCTCTATGTTCTATATTATTCTATATTCTATGTCTAATTTTTGTTTACTTGTATACTTGTATCCTCCCTTGTTGCCAGGCTGTCTGGAAGAACTTGCTCAAAGCAATAAGACAGCCTTTTGCAAAACATTAATTTTCTTTATTGTTTTTTCTTCTGTTCTTTTTCTGGTGCAATAAATTAGATTGTATTGTATTGTCCTGGGTTCGATCCCCTGGTCAGCCAACATTGAAATGCCTGGTAGCAGCCCGGTGGCAATAGGCTCACAGCCTTATACCTTATCCTCAAGCCAGCGACGGAGTTTTAAGCTCGTTATTTCAAAAAGCCTAAATCCAAGCGAACAAAGTCGCGGGCATCAGCTAGTAGGTAGGTAGATACTTAACATAAATGGGTACACCACTTATCAAGTCCTTACAATTTATTAGATGGGTTTGTAAATAGTAAACACTGAGGAAGTTACGACAGCAATATTACGTTAGTTCAAGGTAAACTTAGCAGTGTCGGAGTAAAAAATTGTGTGAACAGCGTGGAACTCATTATTAATAATCTATCTATATATATAAAAGGAGAAGGTGACTGACTGACTGACTGACTGACTGACTGACTGACTGACTGACATATCAACGCAGGGCCTAAACTATAAGGGCTAGAAACTTGAAATTTTGCACAGGGGTTCCTTTTATAACGTAGGGGAGCACTAAGAAAGGATTTTTGAAAATTCACCTCCTAAGGGGGTAAAACGGGGGTGCAAAGTTAGTATGAAACTTTGCCGTTTTTGGCGTCGTTAGACGGGTAGACGTCGTTAATGGGTCTAATTCTACGCGAGCGAAGCTGCGGGCGTCCACTAGTATGGTAATAAATTTTAAGTAGATATATATACCTAAAACATAGGTAGGTAACTACTACCTTTACCCGCGGCTTCGTCTGCATTTTGTTGTTTTCCTTTTTTTACAAATCAAATCATCTTTATTTGCAAGATTAGGTAGGTATTTATAAAGATTTACAAAATACAATTTGACCTTTTATCTAAGCCCATAAGGCATGCATAGTTATTTAATTCTATGCTATATTGATAATGAGTAATAACTCATATTAAGGATACAAATATATAGTAAATCTATATATATAAAAGGAGAAGGTGACTGACTGACTGACTGACTGACTGACTGACTGACTGACTGACTGACATATCAACGCAGGGCCTAAACTATAAGGGCTAGAAACTTGAAATTTTGCACAGGGGTTCCTTTTATAACGTAGGGGAGCACTAAGAAAGGATTTTTGAAAATTCACCCCCTAAGGGGGTAAAACAGGGGTGCAAAGTTAGTATGAAACTTTGCCGTTTTTCATGTTATTCGAATGAAATTCAGTACCTATGAAGGTTTTCTATTGAGTTTCGAAAATCATCTCTTAAGAGGGGGTAAAAGGGGGGTGCAAAGTTAGTAGGTATAAAAGTTTTTCGTACATAGGTAGGTACCTACATTATTTCAATGAAATTTTGTATTTAGGTTATGTTACGTCTAATTCCACGCGAGCGAAGCTGCGGGCGTCCACTAGTCATTCTAATTATTACAGCTAATCTATTGAATGGAGAAGCTGACTGACTGACATATCAACGCAGGGCCTAAACTATAAGGGTTAGAAACTTGAAATTTTGCACAGGGGTTCCTTTTATAACGTAGGGGAGCACTAAGAAAGGATTTTTGAAAATTCACCCCCTAAGGGGGTAAAACGGGGGGGTGCAAAGTTAGTGAAACTTTGCCGTTTTTGATGTCAAGTGGGCAATCCGAACGCGGGCAGACGTCGTAAATAGTTCTACGCGAGCGAAGCTGCGGGCGTTAGGACTAGTTTAAAATATATAAAAAAGAATGAAATAAGATAAGGAATAGAAATATACACTGCGGTACCGCCTGTCGCCAAAAGGCAACAACTCAGCATTATTCAAAAATACAACAATATACAAATCAAAATCGAGCTACACGAGAAAACGATCAATCGATTAAAAACAGATCGATAGTAAATAATCGGTGAACAATTATTATTTTATTATGTGCTATTAAATGTTACTTGCTGTGTCGGTGAAGGACACATCGTGAGGATGCCTGCATGCCTGAGAGTTCTTCATAATGTTCTCGAAGGCATGCGATGTCTGCCAATCCGCACTTGGCCAGCGTGGTGGACTAAGGCCAAATTTTTTTTTTTAAATTGTTAGTTTTTTTATTTCTATTTCTAAATCCAGTTTCGAGCTGCTTCCGGGCATTTCACGTTAGAAAAACCTAATAGTTGTTGCCCAACCCCGGCATTGAACCCAAGACATTCGACGAGATCAACGATTAAAGAAACAATAAATCAGATTGTACAAAACGCGGCCTTATCGAGCAGCTATCTCTTCCAGACGACCTATGTGACGTTAAACATTGATCGAAGATTAAAAACTAATATTCTAAAGAGGAAACATTTGTTTGTAATGTTTTCACACAAAAGCTACTGGACCGATTTCAACAATTCTTTCATTATTAGAAAGCTGCATCTTCACTGAGTGACATAGGATATAATATAATATTACTAGGTGTAAACGAAACTATTGTTATGTCAAATTCCACGCGAGTGAAGCTGTGGGCGTCCACTAGTATATCTAATAAAATGCATATTTATTTTCCACTACAATATTCCATATACTAATAGTCACTCATCTCAGTTATCTCACACACAGATTTAATTCCAAGTCACAGTCAAATAATTTATTTCGCTATGAGGTGATTGGACACGCTTAACAAAAGTCTAGGTAACTACAAAGTACTGAAAGAAAAATAGATATAATGCTATTCTAAATTGATTACTATAAAGCGACTAATACATTTATTTACTTATAAACGCTCTGAATTGAAATTTTATATAGGATTAGCTAATCTAAGGATTAGCTACTGATCATTGGATGAGTAGCTAACATAAATAATTACTATCCTATGTCCTAGTAATAAATAATTGTTATCCTATGGCCGAGAGAGAAAAGCCGGAGGAAAAACTCTCGGTAGGTATACTCTTTTAAAAATTAAATTCCTTTGTACAGAAATATTTACAGTATGACCATGACATGATCAGGACAGACACGAGACAGCCAATCGTGTATGCCAAGAATCACCCCATATGCCACCTGCTTACAATATTTTGTATAATTAATACAAGGAAAGGGGATGGTGATAGCCTGTTAGAGTATCATTCAGTAACAAGCCTTTTTATCATCCAAATATTCTTGAATATTCAACTTTCGAATAATCCTTTCGACTTAATGTTTGTTTGATGGTTTTTTAAACTGTCTAAAGGCAGACTGACCCTCTATCCGCCAGTCGACAGATATGGGGTCCCCACTGCAACTTCGAATCAATTGTGATTCCAAGGAAAACAGTCGAAATAACTACCTATGTTCAGTTTTGTACCATTGAGTTCTTGCATAACAACTTATTATGTGCTGAAAATTCTATGCATTTGCATTGATTTTAAATTGCATAAAATATTATTTGCTATAAAAATAAGGATTGAGGTGAGATAATTGATAGGTAGATAATACGATGGATAAAAATTGATTTTAAATTGAATAAAATAACTTTTGCTATAAAAATTTATTGATAGGTAGTTAATACGTTACATAAAAAGTTATTAGATCCGGTTATTCTTTGATTGATATGACTAATTCAGAGAATAACTGCAGTCGTGAATGTGTTGACCTTCTTTACTGCTGAGTTAAGCAAATATAGCTGCATTGCTAGCGAGCAAGACTTGAAGCTAAATTATAGACAGTACCTAAGTATTATGGCAATTGCTTCGTTTGAAAAATAACCGAATGTTATCTTTGATTGGTCTAGTCATTAGCGCCACAGCTAGGTCGGGCAATATTAAGCTAAGCAACATAGACGTCCCACTGCACGGGTCTCCCCAAAAGACTTTGCGGAAGGTCTAGAGAATACTCCACGCTGCTCCAATGCGGTTTGGTGGAGGGTGTCCCAGTGTCGAATGTTATAATTAAGCCACCCGAAGGTCTTTTGTTTTCATCATTGAACACAACCGGGACCGGCTTAACGTGCCCTCCGAGTAAAATAGTGACGACATGATATTAAAAATACCATGTCACTCAGTGAAGATGCAGCTTTCTAATGGTGAAATAATTTTTGAAATCGGTCCAGTAGTTTTCTGTGAAAACATTACAAACAAATGTTTCCTCTTTATAGTATTAGTGTATTCTGTGGTATTAGTAAGTATAGATATAGGTAAATATTTGTACTCGGGTCATAGATGTAAAATTGTGTTACACAGCCTAGGTCTAGCGCGGGTGTGTGAAAAATTATCTCCATAGAGCTCTGAGCGACTTTGAGCGTGCGAATCGTAGGTAAAATACAAAAATAAATCGCTTTCAGATCTATCGCTTGCGGTGAAGCTTTAGTATTTACATAAGTCAGAAAAAACATGCAATATTTATGTTTGTAATGTTTGTTAATTCGCAAAAAATTACGTTTTTATTGCATGTAGATCCAACACGATGTTTCGCTTGTTTTGTTAATTTATTAGCATTCTCTTTGTTCTTCTATGTGCGACTGAACGACAAAATTAGAGAATTAACCGGTCTATAGCATCAAAGTGTAAATAATAATACCTTTTTAAAACTTTTTTTTTATTTTCATGCATTGTCATCGGAACCAAATATGTGTGCCAAATTTCAGCTCGATAGCTTCAGTGGAAGCGGGCGAAATATTGATTGCAAGATTCCAGGAGATACATACAAGATACATACGAGTGAAGTTAAATAAAAGCTTATAAAAACGGGTAGATGGATTACAATTTGACTGAATTATAGAAATATACGCGTATATATAGATGAATTATTAGAACTTAGGCCATAGGATACATTGTATCCCGTTCTGTTTTATTTATTTTTTAGTTACCATTGTTTAAAAGTTTATATTAATACTAGCTGACCCCGCAAATGTTGTTCTGCCATATGAAATGTCAAAGTGACGCGACGCTTCACGTCAATGAACGACGGTTAAAAATAAAAATACTAAAATAGTTATTATAAAATATTTCCAGTGGACCATATTGTGTATCTAAACCATTCTCGAATTCCCTTGAACACACACAAAAAATTTCATCAACATCCATCCAGCTATTTAGGAGGAGTTTACTGTCATACACACGTAGGTACACAAGAAATATATATCTTAAGATATTGCAGAAACTGTTATGCGAAATAAACTTTAGAGTTTATTTCTATTCTATTGAATAGAATAGTGTAGTTTATTCTATTGAAAAGAATGGATTAGTTTATTATTTTTAGTTTATTTGTGTATGGGTCGCAAAAAAATTCTATTTTATAAAACAGTAATAAAAATATAATAGAACTACTAACTACTTTATGTTGGTAAGACTTGCTTACTAACAAATTAGATGCCAGGCTTCGTAACATTTGAATAAAGATAAGTACCTACAGGCTACAGGCTACAGTAGAGAGCACTGAAAATCTGCGCTGTTTTTTTTTCCCAGAGCCAACAGCATAATGTTGAGTGTAGACCGATTTGTTGTCTCTGCAACCAGGGATAACGTTTAGACATAAGCTGCAATTTTTTTAATTCCAGATTTGGTATTATTGTGTAGGGTAGTTAGGTTAGCTCTGTGTGTTATCTTCGTCATTCAATACAAAATTAAGTTTTATTTTCTTTCTTTCAAATGGCATTTATGGCTGGATTGATGAATAACCTGCTTATAAATACCTGCAAATAAATAACTTTGACTTTGACTTAGAATTCAATTAACAGTACAATTAATTTTTTTTAGTATCCCAAGACCGTACTCGTTTCGAGAACTCGGGAGCGAGTCAACATTCAGACCAGATCGTCTTCCAGGATATCGACCCGGCCAGGATATGGGGGCAGCGTGAGTATCTACCAGGATGTCCTATTCACTATTCACATCATGAAAAGTGCGCTTTCGGTGCGGAAAAATCTGGCAGAGATTTTGCAATAAGTAAGAATTCGAATTTCAAACGCCACATTTTGAAATTACTCGGTGCTGTAAAAAAGGGCGATGGTTCATTCAGAAGCTCATTGTAGCCTAGACAATAATTAAAATAATTACCCACCAGTATTAATTGATATTGGTTTAGTTAAATTTGGAGTGCTTAAAAATATCAAACAACACAGTTTTCGAACGCAAACTATAAGTAAAAAACAAAACGTTTAAGAACGACAAAAAAGTTTTAAAAAAAGTTTTTGTTTTTTTGAGAGTGTTTAAATTGCATATTTAGGTGTTTGTTCGAACGTACGAGATCGATCGAGTTAAGCACCGTCGAGCGCGGTCGGTATGTGGTAGGTAGCCGCCGGTGGCAAAATTTCATGAGCGCTTCCGTTCTCAGAAGAAGATTGTGATTTGATCGTGATTGTTTTAATTTGTAAAGCGCCTTGGCGTGGCTTGAGATCATTCGACACTGGGTTGGCCACTAATCCCTCCACTAATCTGCAATGGCGCAGCTTGGTAGGTAGAGTGTTAGAGGGTGATATACACATACTGGTTTATTGTTTCAGTGCCCTTCGAATACAGCACCCCCACACCAACGAGTACTTCAAGACCATCAGGTAAGTGATCGAGCTGTGTGCTGCCTGTGATAACATATAGATCCGAGACAAGGTCCTTTACCGTCGGTCTGATCCTTTAGCTCATAGTTGCTCAGCGCGCTATGGAGAAAGTTATGCTTGGTATTTCTCTAGAGACAGACAGAGAGACAGACAGACAGACAGACAGACAGACAGACGGCACAGTAGGGCACGGGCTAGCGCGTCCGTGACAACAAATACAGCAGGCGTGTGAAGCGATGGCATGTGTAATGCAACACGTCTATGCGATACCGTGGCACCCTAATGCGGGAATGCACAATTAACAAAATAAAAGAGTAATTTACAAGTTTTTTTAGTGAGTAAAAACAGGCTGAATCTTAGTGAGCAGGTTCGGTTCGACGAGACGCCCAAGTATTTCTTCTGACAATTCTCAATAGAGGTAGCTTATGTAGGGAGCAGAAGATTCAGCCTGCTGAAGTATTCACTTTTGCATAAGTAATGCATATTTATCACAAATAGTCACCGCTATTACCTCCTAACGGGATCACGGGATACGTGGAATTACCAATAACCCTTTACATTATGATAAAAACTAGCTTTTACCCGCGGCTCCGCCCGCGTGTTCAAAGGGAATTAACAATGAGTTGCTTATCATACACGACCCATTTTTGGTGGATGAATAGTGACAGTTCCACAATTAAAAGATACTTAGAGGAACCTGAGGTAACGCTGACCGCAGATAAAGTGTACGTAAACTAACTTACTGGAGCAAATAAAAAAACATCGATATCTTCAAATGGGGATGTTTTACCGAGATAAAAAGTAGCCTACGTCACTCCACCCTCCTCACTATCACCACACACAAAAACCATACCATTTAATAGCTTCGTTGCGACGTGAAAGCCGGACAAACAAACAAACACACTTTCACATTTATAATATTAGTATGGATATGGATGTTACAGGTGCCCCAGAGGATTTCTTCATCCAGTACAACAATGTGCCTATGGGGGCCGAGAGGTTCGAAGACAGACTGTTTGTCACTATACCCAGGAGGAGATATGGTGAGTCGTCTCCATCTCACTCGTGGACACTGTGAACCACAAACACAGCTGCAGGAGATCTAGAGCATACTCCACGCTGCTCCAATGCCGATAAGTGGAGCGGTCAACACAGTGTACAATGCTCTCAAGCCCTAAGGCAGTGTTACCCAACGTGAGGCCCACGGCCCACAGGGGGGCTATTTGATAATTAAGGGGGACATGGGCATTTTAAAAATGAACTCGACACGACTTTTCCCTTTCGCTTTGGGTTATTTAAATGCAATACTATCGGCACGGACTACATACTATAGCCAAAATATCAACAGGGTAATTATAGTCGTCGATGTCGAGTAAACTTCGTCGAGGATTCACGAGGTAAAAAATTATGTATGAGGGGCATAAATTTTTTTGAAATGTGGGCCTAAAAAAGATTGGGAATCACTGCCCTAAGGTATTCGATAAGGCTTAACGATTGTTTTAACCATTAAAACAACCGGTACCTACAGCTTAACATGTCCTCCGAAGTCCGAAGCACTGTAGCGCCCATGAAATTTTGCCATAAGCTGTAACCCACAAAGCGACGTCGATCACATAAAATCTTCGCGAGCCATTGGCAAACATCCAACACTATCATAATTGTTTCCCAGGGATCCCTTCGACCCTGAACGTGATAGACCTGGCCGCAGCCAACGGGCGGTCGCCGGCGCTGGCTCCGTACCCTGACCTGCAGCAGGCGGGCACCCTGACCTCGGTGTACCGCACCAGGGCCGACCGGTGTGCTAGGCTGTGGATGGTTGACACGGGACTTATGGAATTACCTGGTGAGTACTAGGACAACAGTCGGTACGAAAGCTTAGCTCTGAACGAAATCTGGAGGGGATAGATGCGCATGGGGTGTCACTGAACCAATCAGCAGTTACGACTGAGAACCCGCTTGCCCCGCGCAAAGGGATGCCTTTAAACTTCGACTTTTTAGGGTTCCGTACGCAAAAGGTTAAACGGGACCCTATTACTTAGGCTCCGCTGTCCGTTTGTCCGTCACGTCACCAGGCTGTATCTCATAAACTGTGATGGTTAGACAGTTGAAATACTCACAGATGATGTGGAAAAAATAATAATTTAAGGGGGGCTCCCAGACATGTTTTTTTTTTACCGTTTTTATAGATAGAATTATGTATTACTTTAGAGATAGAATTGTACGGAACCCTTAGTGCGCGAGTCCGACTCGCACTTGGCCGGTTTTATATAATATACCTTTCCTTTCGCATTCAAGTTCAGAGATTTCATGCCGGTCCGTATAGAAATGTGGACTTTATCTTGGGTAATACCAACATTAAACCCCAGACGATAATAAGTGATGAATCTTAGAGTTAGACCACCACGCTGCTCCAATGCGCATTGGAGGGTTTAGTGGCCAACCCAGTGTCGAATGTTCTCAAGCCACTCGAAGGTCTTCGACAAGGCTTCACATTACATCCACAAACCCATCGCGCTTTCGTTGTGACCTAAATAATTTTATTGTACCTAAAAAATTTTTCTTTTCCAGGTAATCCCCAACAAATACAACAGCCAGCTATCGTCATATTCGATCTGCGCACAGACAAACAAATACAGAGGTATCTCTTCAAGAGCTCTGACATACCGGCGGCAAACACTCCAACAGGTAGGGGAGATGTAGGTAATGGGGATTACTTAAGCGAAAATGAAAAAAAAAGCAAATCTATTTATCAACTATTTATTGTTCTGTTCTTATTACAAACTTAACTTTCATAACTATCAATTGAGATCAACTTTCATCACTTTGATTTATTAATTTTGGTATACCTAATGAGATATAGAAAAAAAATTAAGTTCGATCACCATTGCCAACGTCGGTTGGCAATTGTGATCAGCATGTGGGCAATGGTGATCAACACATCTAAATACTTAATAATTAATAATCCTAAAACCCAACAAATTAAATTGGAGTGCGTCAAGAAGAGTGTGAAACTAGTCTATTCTATGATTCTATGATATTTAACAAAATTTTGATATGATTTACGAAAATATTCGTGAAGCAGTGAAATATTAAAGCTTAGAAGTATTTAGGGCTATGGACGCGCCAAGTTCTTCGATATTATGGACTGAAGGGAAACAGCGGGTTATCAAGTGAGATTTCGGTAGTGAAGACGTTTTAAAAAATAATGACATGGCCATCTTTATGTTGCTAGATCTTGATTTTTTATAAAATTTTGATTAATTTTGGTATTTGCTTTGGTAGCCGCCATAGATAAAAAAAAATTAAACAAAATTTTCGTGCCGCTAACTATATTGTATAGTGATATCTATTAAAATACGTCATCATACGGAATTTCTAGCAAAACCCCGTTAACTAGCTTTGTTAGGCAATGTGCCCTCTCCCTGCCGCTGGTAATTCGTGTTTAAACTCTACTTGTTCAAACATTTCAGGGCTGGCCTCGATAACAGTGGACGTGGCCGACGACTGCGCGGACGCGTACGCCTACGTTCCCGACCTCACCACGTTCGGCTTAATAGTGTACTCGCTGCGGGAGAACAACAGCTGGCGGCTCACGCACAACTACTTTAACTTCAACCCGCTTGCTGGCAACCTGAGGGTGGCTGGTGAGTTTTGTGAACAAAGATCTTTAAAGTGTAAATCGTCAGTAATGGATGAATCGTCAGCGATGGTGTCGCTGTTTGAGAAGTTAAGGCACTAATTATAAGTGTACCTACACCCTTAACTTCTAAGTGCTGAGTACACTTATTATAAGTGTACCTACACCCTTAACTTCTAAGTGCTGAGTGAGTACACTTAAGTTACTACAATAACTCTTTGGTTGTCACTTGCTTGTCAAACTGTATTCTGTTCGTAGAATGACATTGTGTCATTTGACTTTTTAATCACTGACATCAATCTAAAACATTAATGGTGGCAAAGAAAAAAAATTGGATTTTCTAAGCCGTAATATTATTCTGCCGTAGCAGTGGCGTCATCGTGTATTCTTTCGTTTTTATTTTTTACGCCGAAACGAAGTACTTAAATAATATAAAAAATTTTGCTAACTCAAGAGTGCAAAAATAAAGAAATGGCATTTCATGTTAGAAAAGCTAAGCAGCCGCTTTTGGGACAACTACACCAACATACCATACCTATGTGTTTCGATTATAAGCTCGACATCATGACATAATCAGTATCTAAACAATTTCCAGGTCAGACCTTCCAGTGGAGTGACGGAATATTTAGCATAACCCTGACGCAGGCAGGAGCAGACGGCTGCAGAACGGCATATTTTCACCCCCTGATTTCCACCCAGGAGTTCTCCGTGTCCACCTGTCTGCTGAAGAATTTAACGGCTATCGCTGACAGCAACTCATGGGCACTCTATAAAGTAAGCAACTTATTGTTGTTGTCTTCTCCAAACGACGCCATGGTAGGTACTATTAACAGTATAACGACTAACAGAATTCACTATTACTAACAATCCTGTGTTTGTGAAGCAAAAACTATTGACCTATTTTTACAAAAATTATGTGGATGGAGGTGTAAGCGTTGAAGAAGTGCATATTGCTAACATTTTTATATAACACTAGCTGACCCCGCAAACGTTGTTCTGCCATATGAAATATCAAAGTGACGCGACGCGTCACGTCAATGAACGTCGTGTATAAATAAAAATACTAAAATCGTGATTAAAAAACATTTTCCAGTGGAGCAAATTGTGAATTAACCATTCTCGAATCCCCTTGAACACACACAAAAAATTTCATCAACATCTATCCAGCCGTTTAGGAGGAGTTCACGGTTATACACACGTACACAAGAAATATATTTTTTAGATGCAGTAGAAAAATATTTAATTAATAAAAGAAAACATTGCATACATAAACTTTAACTGTGCCAAATTTTATACACATCCGTCCACGTATTAATATAATGATTCTCTGTTAATTCAGTTCGTAGGCGAGCGCGGCGCGAACACTCAGTCAACAATGCACGGCTACCACCAAAAGTCCGGCGTGATATTCTTCGCGGACATCGGGCGGGACGCGGTGTCCTGCTGGCGGGCCGGCACGCCGCTCGCGCCGGACGCGGTCGCCGTGCTCGCGAGCGACGCGCGCGCCCTCAGCTATCCCTCAGGTGACGCTTCTCGAACATACTCCCTTCCTTCAAAGATAATATACTAGTACCCGCAGCTTCAGGTAGCGTAGGTATGTATTTAATTTAATTAACGAAAATGTAAATAATATGGTGGTTGTTTCATGAAAATAAAAGGCTATTTTATTTATTTATTTATTTACCCGCAGCTTCGCTCGCGTAGAATTAGACCCATTAACGACGTCTGCCCGCGTTCGGGTTGCCCACTTGACTTCAAAAATGGCAAAGTTTCATACTAACTTTGCACACCCGTTTTACCCCCTTAGGGGATGAATTTTCAAAAATCCTTTCATAGTGCTCCCCTAAGTCAACTTCTCCTTTTATATATATAGATTAAAACATTTCGGTCAGACAGACCTTTCCTCCTCTTGCGCGGGACTGTAGGCGCTCCTGCGCTGAGTGAATACGGAGTTAGGGGAGATCCCCGCTATCCGGGCAATTGCTCCAGGGGTAAACCCCGTCGGTGGCTTCCCAGCTGTTGAGCGTGGGAGCCAGTCGATCGTCGATCGCGTTTCTGAGCGATCGAGTCGTTAATTCTTCCTAGATGTTCTAATGCAGACTCCGAACTATTAGTAGGAATTTCAAATTTAAACCAATAGTAGCACTCGCGACCTCTGGACTAATGAGGCAGTCCTAATATATGAACTGCATAGAATATAGGATCACGTGACACATGTCCATAGGTAAATGTTGTTACGCTTATCTACTTGATTTTTGCAGACCTGCATGTGACCGGTGATGAGGTGTGGGTGATGGCCAACTCGCTGCCAAGATTCGGATATTCAACACTCAATACGGACGAATACAACTTCTTCGTCTACAAGTACGTATATTTTCCTATTGTGATACAAATAAAGACATTACATCATTATACCGACGCCGCGATTTTTTTATTAGCTTCGAACTATAATTGGCTTGATGATAAGTAGTCAGTTGATTGACAAGGATCGAGAATTTTAGCGCCTTTTATGTAAGACCCACCGTGAAAACCTCAGTTGAAAGTCCCACGAAACAATAATTGATGGATTGTTTGCTTACGACTGCGTGATAGCAAAATTGCGGTTTGAATCCCAGCTCTGGCAGATATATGTATACAATACATATACTTTATTTTACGGTTTTAACCTCAAATATCTTGGAAATATGTATATATGTAATTCCAAATATATTTGTGTTTTTGACTGTAATCACTTCATCGGTTTAGAAATGTTTCATTACCTACTAGCAACCGAAACGAGTTTTTTTTTCAAAATGGCGGACTTGTAGGTATGCCAGGTGCCATAAAAAATGTTCAAACCCTTTCACATTTATCCTTCAACGTATTATTTTAAAAAGAGGTATATGCTAACCATATTAGCTACGTGTACCTAGATTTAAATATTAGGATAAATTCACGGGAACTATATCGATTTACTGTGGTACAAGGTTTTATGTATATAATATTAACATATAGATTTTATTTCAGAGGCCAAGTGCGCGACCTCATTGCTGGAACTGTGTGCGCCAACCCAGGATCGTATGGAAAGAGATAAATGAAACATCAATTAAACTTTGTAATATTCTGATTTTTATTTTAAACTTTTTTTAATTTTACTTGCTTTTTTATTTTTCAACTTTAATTATAGTATAGACGTAGAATGAGGATCGTTAAAAATCATATCTTGTTTATTACATCGTGCCTAATAAAACTCACAACATACGACTTACCTATTTCGATATTTGAATAATAAAATATATCAAAATATAGAAGAGAATTTTTTAATACTGCTTAAAGTACTCGTTGTATTCAAAAGGGCATCTTGAAGGTCAAAATCTAATTCAGTGTTGGATGTTGACGAATGGTACGTTAACCTTACTTCTTTGGGTTTCTTATAAAAGTTATTTGCTGGATTCATTTCATAATCATATCCGTAAACTTCTATAGAGTGGTGCGACACGGACCCTTCAGTTTCGTTATAATCTCTTTTAAGCTTTTCTGTAAGCTTCTTCTTAGGTAATTGTGTACAAAGTGAGTCGATAAAGCGCATTTTATCTGTTCTTGGAACTTTATCGTCTTTGTTTAAATTATTCATTCTGTTTTTCCTTACTCTCCGTGAAGATATTACTTTACGGCGCTTTAAAACACATTCGTCAGTTAAATTTTTTTCTTCGATTGATGGCTCGAATGAGATTTTTTTCTTATTTCGTGCCATAACCTTCAATGCTTGAAATATACTCCGGGGCTCTTCGAATCTATGAGTGTCTATTTCTAGTTCCTGTTTCAATGAATTGATCATGTCGTTTTTGTTTTTAATCATTTTCTTACGACTGATTTCAACACTTTTTGATTTTTGTGGCATGATTTTGTTTGAACGCACAAAGGAATTAGCTTTTAGCTTCGTGAGATTTGGGGTTTTTATGAGAATGTCACGTCTCAAAGGCTTTAAATTTGTCGGTTTTCTTCTAAAGATGTCCTCCTCGTCATCTGTCTCATTGTGAATGCTGTATGGTTCCTGTGAATTTATATAATCATCTTCGTATTCATCTAATATGTTATCCCTTTTAATAATTAATTTATTTGCTACTGATTCATTTATTTGCAAGTCCGTGTGCGACCTATCACTAGGAGCAGTTGCATCATATTCTGTTTTGACATTATACACGCTAATAGTTGTTTCCAGCAAATCAACAAAGAAATTATAAAGATTCTTTTGAACTTTCGGTGTATCTGAAACTAATGTTTTAGGTTCGTCTTCGAGATACCTTAGCTTTTTTACTTTTAAATTCCTACCTTCCACAAGAGCGTTTTTTAACTCATCGGCAATATTTATTCCTTCGCCGCTTAAATATGAGTCGTCATGAAGAAAATAGTTTGAGGTGGATTTTTGAGAAGCATCTTTGTAACTCCACTCAGAGTAATTAGATGGCGTCTGGACTATTTCTTTTTTGGATTGCAAAACTAACATTTTCTTTTTGTCTTCTGTAAAATTTTTCTTACCTAAAACTCTTGATTTGAATTTTTTACCTTTTGTATTATTTGTAACATTAGTTTTATCAACAGAATCGTTACATGGTTTCGGGTGACCAGTATCTCTCTCGCATTGTTTCGTAACGTCGAGAAATTCAGGATATTGCGTGCCTGTAGTGCTTTTTGATAATATAGTTAATACAGAATCCAAAAATTTCTTCGGTCCCTTTCGAGGTACGGATGCAGTTGTGCATTTATGTGTTGCGGAATCAAATTGATCTGAAATTTAAATTTTATAAATATTTCACACTTGATACCTACGAATTTTATTTATATACTTATGTCAGAAGAAATTTGCCACAATCCACCAGATTCTAAATATTTGTCCTCGCTGCGACCCATAGACGTCCCACTGCTCGGCACGGGTCTCCCCCACAGACGCAGCTGCGGGAGGTCTAGAGCATACTCAACCACGCTGCTCCAATACGGATTGGTGGAGGGTGTAGCCAACTCTTTAGGTTAATCAGTGAAAACACGATGCACTTTACCAAATGACAGCTTTTATTTTGACTAAAGCACAAAACATTACATACAAAACGCCGATTATAACCAAAACGAATCATAGAAAAATTAACCTCTTCAAACTCAACTTGACAGCGTCAACCACAGACAGATCTCTTTTTTTTTTTTTTTTTTTACACATTAACATAAAAATAGTAAGCGTCGCCTACAAGCCCCACCCTAGTGACGCTTCAGCGGCACTCATCATCACGCACAGGCACTAGGGCGACGCGAGCAGCCGATCGCCTAAGTGTGCCAGACTTCGTCTTCAGCTCCACCATTCTGACCCTACCGTCACTTCCTGGAAACACTTGTTGTATAATTCCCCGAGGCCATACATTGCGGGGCCCGTCTTGGTCAATCACTACAACCAAATCTCCTACTTTCAAGGGTCTTGATTCCGTTTGCCACTTTTGCCTCGGAATCATGTCAGGCAGAACTTCTTTAACCCAGCGCTTCCAGAACATATCAGCTAGTCTTTGAGAAATTCGCCATTGCCGTCTGAGACACAAATCTGCATCATCAAACGCTCCTATAACTGGTACGTTCGAAGATGTACCAAGAAGAAAATGGTTGGGTGTAAGAGCTTCTTTGCTGCCAGGTTCCACAGAAACATGCGTCAGTGGTCTACTGTTTACAATCCCTTCCGCTTCAGCTATTAGTGTAAGAAAAGCTTCCTCCTTTGGTGCACGTTCCCTTAGTACCACTTTTAGAGTGTCCTTCACGCTCCGAATAAGACGCTCCCAGGCCCCACCCCAGTGTGGACTGGCCGGGGGTATAAACGTCCACGAAGTGGCATAGTCAGCCGCCACGTTCTTTAATGCGTCTAAATCAAGATCTTCAATGGACTTCTTGAGTTCAGTGTGCGCTCCCCTGAGGTTAGTTCCGTTATCGGAATATAGATGGCTAGGCCAACCACGTCTGGCTGCCATACGCCTCAGAGCTAATATCAATGAGTCAGTCGTAAGCGAATGCACTAACTCGATGTGAATTGCACGTACGGTCAGGCAAGTAAACAGAACTCCATAACGTTTCTCACGTCGCCTGCCGACTGTGACTTCATGCGGTCCGAAGAGGTCGACTCCACAGTATGTGAACGGACGAAGATGATGGGCCATTCTGGCAGCAGGTAAGTCTCCCATTCTAGGGATCACGGGTTTTGCCTTCCGCAGCCTGCAAACTGTGCATTTAGACGCAACCTGTTTTACTGTAGGTCTAATTTTAATAATCCAATATTTTTGTTTCAGCTCATTGACGACTGTTTCCTGGTTACCGTGAGCGGCTCGAACATGGTAGTGTTCTACTATTAGTTTTGAGACTGGGTGCTTTCCGTCTAATATAATGGGTCGTTTCACTTCCAGGTCGATTCCAGGGGCAGCGTCAATACGACCGCCCGCCCGTAGGATTCCCCTATCGTCGAAAAACGGAGATAGGGTAAGTAACTTGCTTTTCGACCGAATGTTTTGACCTGATCTAAGTGCGGCTATGTCTTCAAAGAACGATTCCGCTTGCGACTGTATAATTAATAATCGTTCTGCTTTATCCATAAGGACTACCGGGTCACAAGAGAGATCACGACACCTGTTTACAAATTTTAGCACGGCCGCGGTTGCTCTCTGCAGGCGAAGCCATGAAGAAAATCTGTTGCTGTCTGGGACAGGTAAGTCCTCACGTTTAAGCTCAATGGTTGAAACAAATTCTAAATTGGACGTATCGACATCTGGGCACAATGGACCCCTTGGCCATGTTGTTTCTGAACCATACAAGAATTTAGGACCATTTAACCATTCATTCTTAAAGATCGACCCGTCATAGGATTCCCGCGTAGCTAAATCCGCAACGTTAAGCTTAGTGGGTACGAATCTCCACTCGTTGACTTGCGTAAGTTCGTCAATCTCGCCTAATCTATGAGCTACAAAAGATTTATAATTGCGTGCGTCATCCCGTATCCAATGCAGCACGGTAGAAGAATCGGTCCAAAACCATGTTTTGGTAGGCTGCAGGGTATGTTCACGCTTAATTGTGTCAGCCAACCGTGACGCCAGTACTGCTGCCTGTAACTCCAAACGCGGTACCGAAATGACTTTGACGGGCGCAACTCGACATTTACTCACTACAAACGCAACGCACGTGCGGTTCTTAACGCCCCATCGCCAGTAAGCCACTGAGCACATAGCTTTCGGTGACGCGTCGCAAAAAACGTGTAGTTGCAAGTTTGCATATCCCCTATTTGTTTTTTCATTTATCGATTGGGCATGAGGGAAACATGGGTGTTGCACCGGAGCATTATGTAGTGTAGCCTCCGTCCCTGTGGTATTTGTAAAGGCCGCTGACTGATAAAATCTAGGTATTCGCATATCTCGTAAATCTTCTAAGACATGTAACCATTTACGCCACCTAAAAAAAATGTCGTCAGAAATTGGATCGTCCCAGCCTATTTTTGTGCGCCACGTGTCTTGTAACAAAATCCTGCCATTGATTGTAAACGGCGAAAGGAAACCAAAAACATCAAACAATGACATTATTACCCGCAACATTTGACGCTTCGTAGGCTTGTTGTCACCGCTTATCAAGCTATTGGGTATGCGCTTGAAACTGACGTCAAATCCCAGCGCGTCTACCTTTGGATACCATAGCAGGCCTAGGGTTCTTTCACTTTCGTATAGGTCGAAGTTGAAACTTACCGCTGCAGTTCCTAATGCATTTTTTGGGATGGCACTGAGTACGGCTTGACTATTGCTTGTCCAGTTACACATTTCAAACCCCCCCTGCCTGTGTATATATGAAACATCATGAACTAATTTTACAGCAGTACTTTCATCCGGTACACTATCGATATAATCATCCATGTAGTGTTGGTTACATATAGCTGAAACTGCAGATGACATTGTTGCACTAAACCTTTGAGCGTTTTTATTTTTTACAAATTGAGCAATAAAGGGAGAGCAATTAGCACCAAAAATTAAAGATGACATCTGATGCTCAGTTACGGGCTCAGACGGGTTGTCTCGCCATAAGAACCGTAATGAATTTCTGTCTTCCTTTAGTATCTTTATCCTTAGAAACATATCTTTTATATCCCCTGTAATAGCAATTCTATTTTCTCTAAAGCGTAACATGATGCCTAATAAAGACACAAGCAGATCGGGCCCTTTATAAAGATAATCGTTAAGTGACAATCCATCTGTTCGTGCAGCTGCATCAAACACCAATCGTAGTTTTTTTTTATTCGGGTTGTCAACTCCAAAATGTGGTAGGTACCAAGTTTTCCCAGTGACTACATTGTTATCTATTTTTTCAGCAAAGCCATTATCAAACAGATGATTAATACGATCAACATACCTCTGCCTGTAATCAATGTCAGCTTTAATTTTCTTCTCCACTACCTTTAGTCTGGATAAAGCATTAGGGTAAGAGTTGGGCATTTGACAATGTGTAGATTTCCATGGCAATCCCACATACCACTTTCCATTGCGCAGGGTTGCAGATTGTTCCAATCGGGCCACCGCTAGTAAGTCCTCGGAGTTCTCGCGAGGTTTAGCAGAGACCCCCATAGAGTCAATGGAAAAGGACTGACGTACCTCCTCATGAATTCGGTCCCATTCTTGTGTATCACTTTTTTGCGTTGAGGAAGCTAAACATAAAGCAGAATGATTTTGGCTAACGAAGCCTGGCACAGGTACACGACCATGTATACACCAACCTAACGCAGTTAGGGATGCACAAGGTTCATTATGTTTACCTACAATTAGCTTACGCGGTAACAAAAATTCATAATTGTCTTGACCTATGAGAATTTCAGGTTTTTCTAATTTACAACAAAATCTGTTTTTAATTTCATCTAAATGGCTAAATGACTGACAATTTACTAGAGATAAATTCTGTTCAGGTAATGCAAGTTCCTTAACACTGCGGGCATTAATACAAAACATGTCCCCTTCTCTATTTGACACATTGAGTTTTACCATATGGACATTACATTCTAAAAGGTCCCCACTCCATGGACCGGTTACACGCATGGTTTCACTGTGGCCATGCACACCAGCCCGTTCAGCTAAGTCACCACTTATTAACGTTACAGTTGAGCCATCATCGAGTAAGGCCGTAGTACTAAATACACCATTAGGTCCATGAATGTTAATAGGTACAACTTTCAAGAGCACTTTACAATTACTGGCACTTACATGATTGATGACAGCCTCCAAAGGCAAAGGAGTTTCCTCAGCCTGAATATCTGGTTCACTACTCACCACACATGTGTTTCCATTGGTTACCGTATAGTGCAGCAAGCGATGGTGCTCAAGGCCACATTCATCTATATTGCATGCCGCTGCAGGACATGTTTCCCGATTATGACGCGAATTGAGACATTTATAGCAAATTCCATTTTGTTTGACATAACGCCACCTGTCCTTGCGCAAAGCTTTTTTAAACCGCTTACAGTCTGACAGACAGTGCTTAGAAACCCGGCAATAACGACACTTATCACTATTTTCGACACTCTGCACCAACACTTCTTCTGTATTTAAAATGGCACATTCATTTTGCTTTTTGCTACCATATGGCCGACCACTAATAAAACTAATATTACATGAGGATATCTTCATAGCTTCATTTGTCAGAAACTCTGATAAAATTTCTAGTTTTGAAGCAGCAGACACTGATGTATTCAAATGGCAGTAGTCTGCCCATTTAGAGATTAATACTGCTGGCAATTTAGATAATATTGTTGAAACTAAATGTAGGCCTTGCAGGTACTCGCTACGACCCATAGCATGGACAGCTGCCACAAAATTCTTTATTTTTACTGAAAATGTTACTATCTCTTTGTGATATTCTTGACCCATAGGCTGCAGTTTTTTTATATCCATGAGTATGCCTGACAAAATAACATCAGGGTTTCCAAATTGTAACTGCAATGTTGACATAATGACATCTGGTGATGATGCACTAACTAGTAATGCTGATACTGCCTCTTTAGCAGCTCCATTCAGACACTTTCTTAGTCTCCATAGGTTTTCCTTGGCAGAAAATTTACAAACCTCGGTGGACTCCTCATAGGCATGTTTAAATTGTAGCCACTCCATCTGGTTACCAGAAAACATTGGTAAGTCTCTTGGTGTACTTAAGCGACTCAGTAGGTTAGCATTCTGTTGGTTTGATGTGGAAGCGGCTAGGTCTCTAAGAGCGCATGCCAACATCTGAACTGTACCCTCAGTGCCTGTGTTCTCAATCACCGGCGGTAGCTGTGTATCCTTTTCTTTACCATTGTCGTGGACAAACTGCTCATCCAGCTCATTATGACTGCGTTCTAACCACTTCTCAACCTTCTCATTGCTGTTTTTCTCCGATGGTGGACTGTATTCATCTTCCAGATCCGCAATATTTGCCTCTAGGCGTTTGTTAATTAGTTCTATTTCGATTCGTGCCTTTGCCTCTGCAGCTTCCAGTTCCAGCTTCTTTTTTCGAGCTTGGAGCGACGAGGTTGTCGACTGTTTAGAAGATCCTTGACGTGGAGCCGGTGGATTTACAACAGTAGTTTTTACTGGTAATACGCTTTCAGTATCCACATAGACCGACTCCGATCTCACTTCACATTTTTCTGCTACTGCTAGTCGAGAGGTAGTTGGAATGGGTAGAGATTTTGTCTCTTTTTCTTGCTTTACCATACTGCGTGTCTTCACCATCGCGTCCGGTGGACTACGAAACATTGATTCAAGATGCGGCTCGAAGACCACTTTGTAGCCAACTCTTTAGGTTAATCAGTGAAAACACGATGCACTTTACCAAATGACAGCTTTTATTTTGACTAAAGCACAAAACATTACATACAAAACGCCGATTATAACCAAAACGAATCATAGAAAAATTAACCTCTTCAAACTCAACTTGACAGCGTCAACCACAGACAGATCTCTTTTTTTTTTTTTTTACACATTAACATAAAAATAGTAAGCGTCGCCTACAGAGGGGTTAGTGGCCAACCCAGTGTCGAATGTTCTCAAGCCACCCGAAGGTCTTCGACAAGGCTTAGCGACTGTTTCCATCATTGAAAACAACCGGGACCGACGGCTTTACGTGCCCTCCGAAGCACGGTAGCGTCCATGAAATTATGCCACTAGCCGTCACCCATTCACAAACCGACCGCGCCCGTCGTTGCTTAACTCTTTCGATCACATTGAATCGACATGAGCCATAGGGCTATGGACGCTACCTTTTAACTTTAGTTTTAACCTATAGTCACCTAAATTAAACATTATGTAGTATGATGCTATCGATCATCAAATGTTAAACCTAGCTATGACCCAAAGGCTACTGTTGGTAACGTAAAGCTTAATACAATTAAATTTTAACATTAAATCATACTACGCTACGGGACAGAAAAAAAGCAAAAATAAAGTCAATACTGTTTTTAGCACATTATTTTTCATTATAAGGCGACAGTCCCAAAACCTGAAAATGCAGTTGGTTACTATAATTCTCACACCACGTAGATCCTGCGGCCGATGCGAATATGGTGACAACTCTATTCACTATAGTTAAAGAAGAACTAATTAAATTACTCAATGTATAGGTAAGAACTACAAACCATTGTTCACCAAGTTCAATTTTGTCAATCTCTTCTCCACGTAAACACCTCGTTTTTTCAAACCATGAGGTGGAAAGTCGGCGTTACTTCTTGTCTTTTTATTGGGCTGCTTTCTTATTCCTTCTTTGGACTTCTTCGAAATGGCACTGTTCGAAGATTTCGATTTTACTAGCGCAGATTTTGTATCCATTTCGAAAATTAGAAAATCTGTTTTTATATTTTATGAATTTACAACATTTTAGATGATTTTTTTATCGCAAAAGTATAGGTAAGCATTGTGAATTGTATGAGTATTTTTTCTTGTTTCAGGTTACATAATATGTGAAATTCAGAAACAGACAATGGCATAAATGACAGAGCCTTTTATTTTTGTTCAATGTTTGGCACAATGCATTAAAAAACGGTCGTAGTAATTAAAGTATTAGTAATAATAGTAATTACATGATTTCATTGTGATTTGGATTCAACCAATTTGCTAACTTATTGGCCTGTAAAGCATACAATGTTTAGTGTATTTAATGTTTATGAATTATTAAAAATACTACGAGACGTTCTGTGTGAAAAGTATGTAAGTATTTATTCGAAAGAGTTGTAGTACTTATTCAATTTATGTATAGATCTGTATGATAGGTACTCCAATTTCTTGATAGGCGCATGGATGGTTCTTGATAGTAACCACGAGTAACAGATAATCTTGAGATTCATGCCTGTGCGTTTAAATTCAAAAGTCAATGTCATTAATTTCAAAGTAATCTCGAAGGCAACGTTCGCCTGAACAACAAAATTATCAAAATCATTAAATTTTCAGTGTTTTTAATATGGCTTACGTAATGGACCCCAAACCGGTAAAGAAAACAGAATCAACGCTAAAAGAAGCAAAACATTTTGATGATAAAAATAGAAATAAAAGTAATGATGGAGGTGACACTTTGAAAAAGTATGATGGTGTAAAAACCAAATTAAACGACACCCTTAATTCTAAGATTATACGAAAACCTTTACTATCTGACCGTGGAGATGTACCAATAACAAGTAAAATTACAAAGACACAACCAAAAGCAAACAATAATAAAAATGATAAAGTCAAGACTATAGAAAAAAACAAAAGGACAGTAGAAATTAAACCAAAACTAGGTGAGGGGTGTCCTAAAGATAATTATGAAGCTGAACAGATATCAAACGATAAGACTTCTGAAAATAACGCTAGAGTTAATAAAACGAAAGTTGGAGATAGAAACATAGGTGATAAATGCAGTTTGAGGTCTAAAATTGTAAATCCATGTAGAGATAATAGTAAACATGTAATGAAGAATGACACCAAGCATGGTATATACTTTCCGACATACTTTATTTTCTATACCTAAATCTTTATAGTTAAAATTAATTCCGGGTTGAAAATGTTGATAAGTTTATATTTTTTTCTGTATATTTTTCAGTTACGTGCACTTTAAGAAATTAAATATCACCTTTAGCGGTGGCAGCATCATGAGATATGCAGGTTTCCTGCATGCCTGAAAGATTTAAATAATTTTCTCGACTTGGCCAACGTGGTGTACTATGGCCTTGCCCATCATATTACAAGGTACACAAGCGTTGTGGCGGTAGTTTGCCAGTAGGTTGGCCAGAACTACCCATATTAGGTATCTTTAACAGTTGATTCTGGTATTTGAACTTCGGACCTTTTAAATAAAAACCAAAAATTCAGAATCAGATTAATTGTTTTTCATTATAATAAGTATGTATTTGTATACACGCTAAATGACAATACATTTTTCATCGTCATCATCGACAGCACATTAGTTAAGCCCTAAATTATTATGGTACTAATCTGCTGTCAAGATAATATCATGCATAGATAGTGTTTTAAACTCTTTAAGATCGATTGAAAAACCAAGCCAGTTCTAAATCGGTTATACACGAATCGAAGCAAGATGATTTGAGGACATTGGAGGAAAGTGGAAAAGAAAAAGAGTACACAGGATCGACGACTGTACACAGGAAACCATTGATCAAGACTGTCAAATCCAAGAACGATAACAAAGTGTACAAGGCGGTCACTTTTACAGAACAGAAGCGAGTGAAGCCGACAGTTCTGGAGATAAATATACCCAATATAATGGTAAAGTTTCATACTTCGATAACAATCATTATATTTCTTGTGATCACCGAGTAGTCGAAATTCAACCGTATTTCTAGGAATATACATTAGAATTTTGTTCATCATAACAAACTAATATCTTTATAAGATCTATAGATCTATCCCCCCATCTATAGATCTAGACCCCCTAATTCACCTTAACCATTTAGATGGCGCTAGTTGTACACTTAAAACTATTTAATTTTAAAACTTTTGTTTGTAAAAGAGATCTTTTAATAATAAAACTCTAAAAAAATTTTTTTTTTTAAAAGATATTATAACTTTTTTTTTATTTTCATGCATTGTCATCGGAACCTAATAATTGTGCCAAATTTCAGCTCGATAGCATCAGTGGAAGTGGGTGAAATATTGATTGCAAGATTCCAGGACATACAACGAGTGAAGCACAGAACAGATAAATCCTCCTTTATCTGTTCTGTGGAGTGAAGGTTAAATAAAAGCTTTTAAAAACATAAAAGCTAAGTTACTAGCCATACGTGTCCCACTGTTGGGCACGAGTTTCTCCCACAGCCACAGCTGTCACCCAGCTGTAGCATATTGCACTGTTGACTACCGGAGCGATATGTGTCGGCTTTAGTCCACCACGCTGGTCAACTACGGATTGGCAGACTTCACATGCCTTAGAGAACATTAAGGGACTCTCAGGTATGCAGGTTTCTTCGCGATGTTTCCTTCAAAGTTACAGAAGGTTACAGTTAGGTTACAGTTAGGTAGGTACTTTTACATTTTTAAATCGCATATAGGTAACTTTCACTGCACGTACTAAAATTTAAAATCAATCCCCATACGTAGTTATATTTAGTACGCAGTAATATTAATAATATATTTTTTATTCATATTAGATAATTATTAAGTATATTATTAGATGTTACAAACATTACGTATAACATCATCATGTGTACGAGTCACATAACATAACATCACGGCTGCATTTCCCCGAAGAGATAGACAGAGGTGTAGTAGTGTGTAGCACCCATTTTTCACAAATCCAGACTTCGAGCTATTACTAAGAATTCAAAATGAAAAACCCAATAATACTATTGCCCGATCAGCGCACCCAGAACCTCTCGCTAGTCGTATCGATCGAAACTAGTCGGCCTATTTCCGACTTAATGTGAGTAAGCCGGTAACTTCAACTATGAATATGGACATCCACGAATCATTCAGTAATAAAATAACCTTTCAGGCGAAGAAAACTAGAAACAAAGTAACAGATAAATATGTCGAGATGAAACCCAGCGTACCCGTGGCCAATAATAAATCAGCAAGTAAATTGAGCTTGAAAGATAACATGCACCATCAGCGACGCAACAGGCTCACAGAACGAACTAAACGAAAAAAATTGAACAGATGTATATCATCACCAGACAAATTCAAGAAAGTTGAATCGCCACCGACCGAAGTAGCGAAATGGGCGCCCTCTAGCATAAACCCGCACACTAAGCCTTACTACGAGGCTTGGGTGGACACTACTCTCGCGGCGATATCTAAAATATCTAAAAAAGACAAACTGTACTTAGAAAAGCAAAACATTATTAAAACGTTTCAAAAGTCATTGCAGCTCCGAACAGAATCGCCGGAGCTTGTTCACGCAGATTACACTGACGAATGCTACACGGGGAGGATAAAAATAAAACAAAAACATTTGCACAAGAAGTCCAGACAACCCCTCATAACGCCACTGCTCTAGTCCATTATTAATAAGAGATAATCAATAAATAAATAAAAAAACTTGTATGTAAATACTTCAACTATCCATAAATTTCACTATTGCACTTGTTTGTAAGTAATATTCGAGCGGCTTCGAAATTCAAGTGTTCCAATTTCATTGATGGCAAATTGACTTTTTTCATGTTATACTTTTTTATCTATGAAAAAAATCAAATAAGTAAACAATTTTCTAATTTTGTAACGTTAATAGTTAGTAGACCTGAATGTTTTTATAGTGAAAATATTTATGTTTTCTTATCGCTTATCAATAACCTGTATGACATAAAATAACCTAAGAATAATTTCTCACTGAAAATGTTGACAGGGATAGCAAAAGGAAAAGAATATTGATTACATATTTAAAAAAGTTTTATAGATTGTTTTATTGCTATAGAATTGATTTCTTTATTATTTTATGCTCAACTGAGGGAGGGATAGTTCTTTTTAAAAGCTTTTATTTAACTTCACACGTATTTATTTCCGATGAAAATGCACAAAAATAAAAAAAGCCTTTAAAAAAAAAATAACGGTATATTTAATTTTTGTATCTTCCTTTTTTGAAATACTCTATTGAAGATATAAACAAAATATGTGGGATGAAATTAATAAAAGTCAAAATCATTTTTACAAAATATTTTAATGTCAACCGTAAAACTACTTACGTAAGTACTACTTTTAGTCAATTAACTTATTAAATAAAGCTAACATGCTTATTAGGGCTTCCAATACCGGGATCCCGGTACTAGTGTTTTTTTTAACTTATTAGGAAATGTGATTATTTTGCTGAATTGAAAACATACCTAATGTATACTTCCTATTTTTCATAAGGGAGAATATCCAGACCCTGATTGACATGAGTATTGAAAAAAGAAACGGTATCCGGTAAAATCCGGTATTCGAAAGCCCTAATGCTAATGTATCCTAATTTAACGAAATTAAGCATTTAGTAACTTAAAATTAAATCACAGATTGAGCCCACAGCCTAATAAATACTAAAACATATTTTAGCTATAGCTTGGTTATGATCTACATACCCACATAATACATTTATATTATAGGTCTTAACTAATATACTCGTTATTGTACACTTATATACGTTTTTATTTTAATTTCTATTCCAATTCAAAATGTCTAAAATAAACCAAATTGTCATTACTATACATTCTACATAATACGGCGTCGGACCCAGACCTGTGCACCTGAATTTGTAAGAAATTGCATTAGGTTATGCAAGGATTAGGCATTTTAATTAACGCGTGCGCTCGCGCAGCGGAACCTTTGTACGTTCGCATCGCCGCGCCGCGTTCGCGACGACGCGACGGACGTCACGCTCAGCGCAGGCTCCGCCGTGCCCTTCTGTTCTTCGGGCTCTCACTGAATTAATTATATTTTGTGTAGTAAGCACAAAATATACAATTTCAGTCATTGTATGGCCACACACTTCCTTTATCTTTTGGTTTAAGCTCTTCAAAGCTTACCAACACAATTTAACATCCATAACCCGAGTACAAATATTTATCTGAAGCGAAATAAATATCAGCCCCAACCGGGATTCGAAGCCGGGACACGCCGTTCGGCAGTCAGGGTCTCTCACCACCCCGCGCCACGGATTCGTCGACTAAGCAACTACAGCGCTAAGAAATGAACTTTTGAAAACACGAAAATTTAATTGATTCATTTAATGGCAGTTACATTTCAAAATGGAATAGTTAACATGCTAAATATAAAGTCATCAAAAATTCTAGTGTATCTCACATTTAAAAAATCTTCTAGTTCCTATTTTTACAAAACCTTCTAGTGGTTTTTCACTATTAATATTGATTTGTGAAAGAAAAGTACATACAAAATTATAATCTAGTGTTTTAGAAACAATAGGTATCTATTAATTCCTTGACAATCTTATCTCTGTGAACAAAGCCAAATATTATTTCAAATCTTGATAGTTAGATTTTTTAATGTATGCAATTAATTATCAAGCAACAACTTTACTTTTATTTAAAATAAAACAAAACTATTACGTCATTTAATTTTAAATAACAAACTGCATTGCTGGATAGCCTTAAGAGTGTGTTTTTAGTCATAATGGACTCCGAAGAATCAGAATATTTCTTACAATGAAAATTATTCTTACATGAAACTGAGTCAATCGGCGTCAATTTAAAAGTCTTTTTGAATAAAATATAATGCCATTTTAAGTTTCATAATAAAGAAAGTATGTTTCCAAAGACAAATTCTCTGTGTTTACTCAAAATCCAAGTTCAAAAAACACACCATCTTAATCTTTATTCTTTTGCTATTTTGTATTAGAATAAGTATTTACTTACTAATTTCATAGGTGGTTTATAAATCCCCAATCAAAAACATCAAATTTATATGCTGCTTGAATATTACGATGCCTGATTGCAGGGAAGAATCCTTATTAGGCTGCAATGATTGTATATTTGTACTTTGTACCATAATTTTAATTTGGATTCTCAACAAAATTAACGTAATCAGTTAAAGTTGCCAGTCTCATTGAATTGTTACAATTAATAGAGAAATCATGGCGGAAATTGAGTATAGCAATCTTTTTTGGCATCGCTACAATGACTGTGTGGCCATTTTCCACTTCTACTACATCAATCTTCCGTATAGGGCATGTAGAGAGCACAGGGCAGTCATAGCGTTCCATAAAGTTGTACTGTTTGACTGGCTTCGCATTGAACAAGTCAAGTTTCCCATTTGAGAAGGGCTTGTAGTAAATCAACAGGACTCCCCAATTCGAACCCACAAATATCACATTTCCATATACACAGGTTGTTATTACATCCTGAAGATGATTTGGTGGCAAGCCTCTGTGGAAAAAGCAATACCACGTGACATATACTCTCCATTGCAGTGTCTCTAACAAGTTGTACAGATAAAACTCATGTAGGAGATTAGACGTTGGTCCTAATATAGAAACAACAACTAATGCATTATTCTTTACTTTGTAAATCGTTCGCTCAAAAGTCAGTACATACAGCACATCATCTCTCACTCCCATCGTCATGATTGTTTCATTGGAATGGCACAAAAACTTCCTGGACAACTGTCTGTCGTTACATGTAGCCACAAATATGTCCTCATCCAAATCAACAAAGTACACAGAATTGTTGTGCAGCAAAAAGGTTCTGTTATTCTGACATATCATACTTGTTGTATTCGTTGAATCATAGCTATTTTTCTGTACAATGTAAAGCTGTGATTGAGCATTAACCACAACAATGATGGCCTCGTTCTCAGCATATGCGAAGTATTGACCAGGAATTGGGGTGCGAGTGAAGGGTTTGAGAGTTTCGATGTCGTAATATTTTATGACGCTAGCTTTGAGGACTCCAATAACACCATGGCGGAGGACGGTATAACTGATAATCTCGTCTCTGGTGGAAGGTGCAGAGCAAAACTCGTCCTGCTCCTCCTTGGCCTCGTCTAACTTGGCCCAGAGACTGAGGGACCGGTAGATGTGGAACCACTTCATACTCGGGCGAGATTTATACCATGCTGCAGAGCTAACATTGGGATAATCTAACTTACAGACAGTCCGCCAAAAATATTCATGTCTGGTCATCTCGTCTATAATGCTCTTCCATCTGAGGCTTACGCCTCGACATTTTATTAACTCCTTAGTCGTTATATAACTGAGAAGCTTAAGTAATATTTCAGCGGGAATGGCATCAAAATACGACTGGTGAGACTCGTCTGACATCTTTATAGTGAGTTTTGGTAGGTAAGAACTTGAGTTGATTGTAGAGTCACTTACACTTACATTTGAAACGGAACATACTGAATTGTTATCATGTCACAAAACACTTTAATTTAATTTATATTTAATACAAGTTATGAAACAAGAACACACAAATTTTATTTTGTTTTTTTTTATCAATTTTTCATCATTGACATTCTGATTTGACATTGATCAGGGTGTTTGCAGTTAAAAAAAACCTACTCGGAAGCATAGACAATAGATATTTGGAAAACCAATCAAATTTAGGATGTATAGAAACACGTAGACTTTGTTTGCTGCGACATGATATTAAATATTGTCAGGTTATACTGATTTTCATTCTAAAATTAGACAAAAGATGGTACTAATCTACACAAGTAATGACGTTTTTCAATTCAGTGTTACCAATGGTTGTCCATTTATTTTATATATTTTGATCTGGTAACATCAAGTCAGATTTATAAAACAAAACATTATGTACTAAATAAACCATAATTAGTAATATTAAGTTCAGAAAATGGGTCCAGCAATTTTAAATATTGTAATTTAAATATTGATATTCCATAATTACTGTCGTTGAATTGTAGGAATGGACTGTACAAACGCCATTTATTTAAATTTAAAATGAAAATTCAAATGTCACATGTCAAATGTGTCATTAATTTCAATAATATTAATTGTAAATAAATGCATTTTCACTGCTTTTCACGATTTTTCCACCTCACGACGTGATAAATAGGATTCCGAAGCCCCGCATGTACGTCTACTTACGAATAATAATATGTAATACTTATTAATATCGATGTCGTCAAAATCTAGTTCCGAAGCATAACTGGACTTCTGTTCATCACTTAAATTGAAGAACAGTTTGAGAAGAATGAAGAATGATTTGAATCCTGTGCATGAGTCGAGTCAGGTTCATAATTTTCCTCAGGTGAATGAAGACTGCTTAAATTATTTATAAGTAGTGCTGCTTCAAAAGTGACTTCATATCTTGTACAGGATGGAGAAGTATCCTATACCAGAGGCTTCGAATGCAGCCAAAGAAATTTTAAACATGAATGAATGTTGTGTTCTCTGACAATTTCAGGGCCTTTTTTAATTCTTTGTAAACATTGGTGTTTTACCTACGCTTTGTGTTACTGTAGCAATATAAATTAAACAATAAATTATCGTATAAAATTACAGTCTTCTTATTTTTATAAAATAGGATTAGTTACTAATGCTCTAAAAGATGGCATATTGTATTTGATCTTAATGAATTAAGAGCTAACTAATTCTATTCTAATTGAAACATTAAAAGAAAATTAAAATAAAGGTGCCAAGGTGCAGAAAAATGCATGAAGTTTTCCAAATTAAAAAACAGATGGCGTCACATTCATGGGCCATGCACAAGCCTTGAGCGCGGACTCTATTTCAGTTATATAAAATGTACTCTGTGACATTGATTTGTTTGTTTGACGTTTGACCCAGAGACAAGAAATGACCGTCAGCTATAATTATTCGGTAGAGACTACAAATAAAGTAGAGATAATTTAAAATATAATTAAAAATATAAATATAATTTAAAATATAAAGTAATATGTAACAATTTTCGAATTGTAAATGTAACAAATGTCGAAGACCTTTGGGTGGCTTGAGAACATTCGACACTGGGTTTGCCTCTAACCCCTCCACCAATACGCATTGGAGTGACGTGGTGCAGTTTGCTCTAGACCTCCTGCAGACAAATCTGCGGGAGGTCTAGAGCAAACTTATAGGGTGTATGGGTTGCCACAAAGTAAAGATAATAAAGATACCTAAGGTGCGGTTAATCATCGCATCACAACGCGAACCGAGACAGGATCACCGCCGTCCATGAAGATGTGGCTCGCTTCACGGATAATTTTCATACCTATACCTTATATTAAAAATAGTACATCCTTTCGTTTCCTACCATGATTTTGTTTAAATCTGTATTATAACTGTACAAGTGTGCCAACGGCGACAATACACAATACGATTTGTGAATATCACAAGTCTAGGATACCGAACGTTTAAACCGGTTTGTACCCAATTCACAAAATATTTATTAACAAAATACTTAATAGCCTACGTATTGAAACTTCAATATTATCGGATAAAATAGATATGGTTCAATTCAAATTCGAGCCAAGAGAACACAATTTGCGTAGAGAACCATAAAACTCTATGTCATAAAAGTTACGGAATCGCGCAGGCCCTGCTCTGTGCCCTGCATTCAGGGTCGAGTCATGCGTGGGGCCATATTTGTCTTGTCTATGACATCTATTTATATAGACTATTTAATTCTATATCTATTGATTGAATTTAAAACAAAAAAAAACCTTAAAAATATAAAATAAAAAAAATTATTACTAAAATATATCATTAAAAGGAGTTCCTTTATGCAAGGTTCCGAAGATACTGGCAGCGTTCCCCTCATGAAGGAAGAAAGGAGAGAGGAGATGGTCTAAGTAACCGTGTTTTGATTCATTGGGGTGTGACTTCTGACGTCAGTGCGGTGGGCGGATGGATTTAGAAAGTAGGCGGAGATTACTAGTTAATTCGTTGCTTGACCGCTAGATGGATTTAGAAAGTAGGTGGATTTAATTAGTGCACCCCGCTCTCTTCAACCCCGCAAATCGGAACACCAGTTTTGTATGAAAAATGTGTATAGACCATCTCCTCTCCCTTCAATACTCTGTGGTTCCCCCTTTGAATAGCTATACTAATTCTTTGTCTTGTAGCCAGTGCTGCCATTTTAGCGCTTTCGGCGCTAGATCTAGCGCTTTTTTGATGAGCCTAGCGCAGAACTAAAAATTTTAGCGCCTAGCGGATAATTTAGCGCTTTTTGATTTCTATAATGTCAACACGTTTAAAAAGTGTTTTACCGACATATTTTACAATTTTATTCAAAAATATATGATTTTTTATTTTCTGACATGGCTACACATACTTACCTACTCAAGGTGAATTCCCTCTAGTTCTCAGATTTTCATTTGCGCCGAATTGCGACTTGACTTGGTTTTATTCATTCCGGCAATGGCATTCTCTCCGAGTGGTTTGGCTTATGAGATTAAAATTTGTTATGTTATAGTTATGAGGTTTAAATAAATAAATATTCCGTTCTCTGAACAATTAAAGTTAAAGTGGTGTCAACCAGTTGTGTGAATTTTGTATATGAAGACTGTATAATTTAGAAGATGGAAGTACATTAGTTTAACAAACTGTGTTTATGCAAAGATCTAAAGTTTAGTGGGAAAAATTACGGGAATTTAAACTGTGGCTGAAACCTGTGTCTGGGAACGACACAAAAGCTATGTGTACATTTTGCAAAAAGGAGTTTCTTGCAAAATTAAGCGACGATAGTTATTATTTTTTCATCTCGCGTTTTTATTTTTTACCATTAACGTTTAAATTTAGCGCGAAATCTAGCGCTTTTATATACGCTGAATTTATACAAATCTAGCGCTTTTTGAATCGCTGTTAGCGCTGAATGGGTATTTTGATCTGGCAGCACTGCTTGTAGCTGCCAGTATTTGTAGTATATTTGTATTTTGTATGTCAACGTCAATCAATAACGACTTGTTGATTTGAATTTAGAATTTTACCATAATTTACATTCACTATTTATTACACAGATTTATAAGTATAGTACTACGTATTTATTACCAGTTTACTGTGAATATGAATAAATATCACAGAGTACATGATAAATATTCTGTTATTATGACGTAGTGAGTAACATACTCTTTTTCGGATAAAAGTAACTACTAGGTATACATATATTAAAAAGTGTTTAAAAAAACCTTTTTGGAGATAGGTACAACAAAAGTTAAAATTGAACAATGTGTGCCTTTAAACTTTTACGGGATATAAGCACCAACTTCGAAGAGGATTTACTCCGAGCATCCACTGAGTTATTTACTGCCAAAATAGAAGATACATTCGAAGATGTTGTTGCTGTGAACATAAAAGACTTGTCTCTTTTCACGTCAAAATTAAGGCTTTTACAAGCAAAGCCAGTCTGTGGTAAGTCTTGATTATGTTTGTTACGAACTATATTCCAAACTATTTTATATAGTGCATTGCAATGCAAACATTATTAATTAGTCGCTAGTGCTCGAATCCATATTAATATTATAAATGCGAGTAACTCTGTCTGTCTGTCTTTCTGTGTCGTTTTCACGCCAAAACTACTGAACCGATTTAAATGAAATTTGGTACACAGATAGTCTAGAGCCTGAGGAAGGACATAGGCTACTTTTAATCTATTATTATGTCTAAATCCACGCGAGCGAAGCTGCGGGCGTCCACTAGTCTTCCAATATAGTAGGATAAAAGATAGTAAACATCAGTCGAAAAATTATAAATCATGTCTTTTTATACAACAGCAATTATGTTTTATTGAGCTTTGAACAAGAGATATAGCAAGCAGCAACACATATCCCCTACCATCATGACAAACTTTACATAACACTCAGATTATGCAAATAGTACTTAAAGCAATGTGTGAGTGGTGGTGGACTGTGTACGACACAGTGACTTCATAAAAGATCATAATTATCAACAAATTTTATATTCAACCTATAAATGTTTTTTTATAGACTTTAGTTCTAGACTGTACCTATAAAGATTGTTTAGGTAATTTTGACTGCCTTGTTGGTATTGTGGTCGTGACTACTTAGGTTGAGGTCCAGTGGCGGATTTACCAGCAGGCTGAGTAGGCTGAAGCCTAGGGCGGCAGATTTTAGGGGGCGGCAAATTTGGTTTAAATTGTTTTGTCTTACATATAAAAAAATATATAATATACATAGAGAAAATGAATCTCGAAATTTAACAAAAAACATAATATTTTGTATATTAACAAGTGAACACTGTAACGTCTAAATATGAAAAGTAAACGCTTTGAAAAATATAATTTTAGAGCACTTTATAAAATTGCAATTTTATTGACACATAAATGTATCGAACACATAAGGGTATCGACACATAAGGGTATCGAATTTCGGAGGTTAGTAGGGTCGGAAAAAATTGAATAGCCTACTGGCGGAAAATTTGTAAATCCGCCACTGTTGAGGTCTTAGGTTTGATACCTGAGTTGAGCAGTGTTATTGTATTTTCCAATTTGTTCTCACAAGTAGCTTGAGACTGGATTTGTGTCCAATGTAACTAACTAAACAAAACTAATGATAAGTACTACACACCTTGCCTACACCCTTGTTATTTTCTAAAACCAAATCTGTTTTTTATCCTCAGGACCACAGCATACAGCCAATACTGATGATGAGAAGACAGTACTATCAAACTACACAGAAACGGTGAAACAAAAGCTTGTGGAGAAGCAAGTCGTGAAGGCTGTTCTGCAGGCTCACGCCGTAAAGAAACTGCTCTCTGACGACGACAGCAATCTCAGTGTGGAATTGGTTCAGAGAAAAGAGTTAGTATTCTCATATTGTAATTCACCACATTTTTATGGATGTAAGTCAAAAAGATATTCAGCACCACAACAGCCCATGACAACTGCAACTGTCTTGAAACAGTAAGGCTCAACTAATATTTCGCTCTCAGCATTCTCGGCTACAAATCCAACCAATACGTTGGTACTAAACTACTGTGTGAGATAGGATCCAAATTTACTGAGCAAGTCTAAGAAATATCAATGCTGCCACCTACCAGTGTCGCAAATAGTTCTTTAGCAGAGCTGGGCCATTTTTTTAATTTCACTGTGATGACTTTAGGTCTAGGTTTAGGTATCGCTGTAACCCATAGACGTCCCACTGCTAGACACAGGTCATCCCCACAGACATAGCTGCAGCTGGAGGTCTAGAGCATACTCCACCACGCTGATCCAATGCGGATTGCTGGAGGGGTTAGTGGTAAACCCAGTGTCAAATGTTCCACCAGAAGGTCTTCCACAAGGCTTAACGACTTTTCCACAATTGAAAACAACCGGCACCGTAGGCTTTACGTGCCCTCCGAAGCACGGTAGCGTCCATGAAATTTTGCTACTAACTAGCGGTTACCCATCCACAAACCGACCGCGCCCGTCGTTGCTTAACTCTTTCGATCACATTCAATCGACGCGAGCCATTGGGCTATGGACGCTACTGCCTATACCTTCGAGGTAATATAAGCGTGATATAATTTATCTTTTGTATTTACAGAAAAATCCTGGAGCAACTCAACCAGTTCATGGCCAAGGAGTCGCAACTGCAAGACTTTGATGTTGTGTACAGAGAGAGACAGGAACAGCTGGAGCGAGCGAGACGGGAATGGAACGATCTGCTCGGCCGCTTAAGGAAGATAAGAGAGAACGTCAGCGAGAACAGTGTGGATGATCAGAGCACTCCTTTGTACAGGTTTGTACTTTTTGAAAGCGTCCATACACCAATGGCTCGTGGCGATCAAGTTAAGCAAATACGGGCGCGGTCGGTTTGTGGATGGGTTCGCTGCGACCCATAGACGTCTCACTGCTGGGCACGGGTCTCCCCCATAGACACTGCTGCGGGAGGTCTAGAGCATACTCCGCCACGCTGCTCCAATGCGGATTGGTGGAAGGGTTAGTGGCCAACCCAGTGTCGAATGTTCTCAAGCCACCCGAAGGTCTTCGACAAGGCTTAACGACTGTTTCCAGCATTAAAAACAACCGGGACCGACGACTTTACGGCCCTCCGAAGCACGGTAGCGTCCATGTAATGTTTGCCACAAGCGGTCACCCATCCACAAATCGACCGCGCCCGTCATTGCTTAACTCATTAGATCACTTACGTTGTGTAATTAGAGCTAATGATTATGTAAAGTGATTTCATGAGATAAATAATGTACCTTAATTAATGTAGTATATGGTACGTGGTACAGCCAATAGGGAACCATATAGGACTAACTATCACTAATAGTCCTCTGTCCTCATACCTACTAACGAACTGACCAACTAATGTTCTAATTAACTCATTAGACTAACCATCCCAGTCCCTAATTGAGTCTTGTTCAGTCACAGTTGTCATGGGCGGCAGCGGATGGGTGGTGCTGCAAGCTCGTTTGCTATCTTGTATCCACAAAAAAAATATTTAATATTTATACACTAGTATCCAAGTAAAGTATGTAGTTCCAAGCCTACTTTATTAACACCTAATATGTACACATTGAACAAATAAATGCATTAATTCATTCATTCGCTGCAACCCATAGACGTCCCACTGTTGGGCACGGGTCCTCTCAGAATGGGAGGGATTAGGCCTTAGTCCACCACGCTGGCCAAGTGCGGATTGGCAGACTTCACATACCTTCGAGAACGTTATGATGAACTCTCAGGCATGCAGGTTTCCTCACGATGTGTCCTTCACCGTTATTTCAAGTGACATTTAATTTCTTAAAACGCACATAACTTAGAAAAGTCATTGGTGCGTGCCGTTGAGGTTTGAACCCGGACCGCTCGAATGAGAGGCGAGTTCGATAGCCGCTGGGCTGTCACCGCTTGTTAAATTATTTATTTAGTTAATTAACTAGTGGACGCCCGCAGCTTCGCTCGCGTGGAATTAGACATTCACTAACTTCAAAAACGGCAAAGTTTCATACTAACTTTGCACCCCCGTTTTACCCCCCTTGGGGGTGAATTTTCAAAAATCCTTTCTTAGTGCTCCCCTACGTTATAAAAGGAACCCCTGTGCAAAATTTCAAGTTTCTAACCCTTATAGTTTAGGCCCTGCGTTGATATGTCAGTCAGTCAGTCAGTCAGTCAGTCAGTCAGTCAGTCAGTCAGTCACCTTCTCCTTTTATATATATAGATAGATTCCACGCGAGCGAAGCTGCGGGCGTCCACTAGTATAAATATTTATACACTGGGATAACCAGTAAAGTATGTAGTTCCAAGCCTACTTTTATAACACCTAATTTGTACCCATTGAACAAATAAATGCATTATTCATACATTAAATTTCAGCAAATTCCGAAGCGTGGAGGAGAAGCTCGTGACGCTGCGGTGGTTGGTGGCGGGCATGGCCACGGCGCGCGGGCGCGGCTACGACTGGCTGGCGGACCCGCGCCGCCGGCTGCGCGCGCTGCGGGTGGCGCGGCAGTAGCGGCGTTGGGGAGGAGGGGAACTGGAGGGGGAGAGAAGGGAATTGTAGGGTTTGTAGTGACAGTCTGATCAGTAAAATGCGGCTGCGCGCGCTGCGGGTGGCGCGGCAGTAGCGGTGTTGGGGAGGGGAGGAACTGGAGGGGAGAGAAGGGAATTGTAGGGTTTGTAGTGACAGTCTGATCAGTAAAATGCGGCTGCGCGCGCTGCGGGTGGCGCGGCAGTAGCGGTGTTGGGGAGGGGAGGAACTGGAGGGGAGAGAAGGGAATTGTAGGGTTTGTAGTGACAGTCTGATCAGTAAAATGCGGCTGCGCGCGCTGCGGGTGGCGCGGCAGTAGCGGTGTTGGGGAGGGGAGGAACTGGAGGGGAGAGAAGGGAATTGTAGGGTTTGTAGTGACAGTCTGATCAGTAAAATGCGGCTGCGCGCGCTGCGGGTGGCGCGGCAGTAGCGGTGTTGGGGAGGGGAGGAACTGGAGGGGAGAGAAGGGAATTGTAGGGTTTGTAGTGACAGTCTGATCAGTAAAATGCGGCTGCGCGCGCTGCGGGTGGCGCGGCAGTAGCGGTGTTGGGGAGGGGAGGAACTGGAGGGGAGAGAAGGGAATTGTAGGGTTTGTAGTGACAGTCTGATCAGTAAAATGCGGCTGCGCGCGCTGCGGGTGGCGCGGCAGTAGCGGTGTTGGGGAGGGGAGGAACTGAAGGGGGAGAGAAGGGAATTGTAGGGTTTGTAGTGACAGTCTGATCAGTAAAATTAGTTAAGCTAAGGGTTATTTTGTTAATTATATTCAGTCTAAGAATAGGTATACTTCTGTCCGAACTGCTCGGAATCAAGGGTCGTACTGAAAACCAGCGGTCGTGGTCCGCCACGGCTAATGCTGGGTACGGCCCCTTTTCGACAAATTCTTACTTCATTAGGTTAAGTAGCTTTTAAGGTCAATTTATTTTATTTTTGTTGTGTATTGTATGAAATTTGTCGAAATAAACCATTCTTATTCTAAAACACGCTTTTGACAGGCCCGTTGGCGCAATCGGTAGTGACCCTGTCTGTTGCGCCAAAGGTCGTGGGTTCGAATCCCACTCACGACAAATATTCGTGTGGCGAACACTTGTATTTGTTCTGTGTCTGGATGTCAATGTTATCTATTTAAGTATGTATTTAAAAATATCTATGTATGTATATCAGTCTCTGACACCCATAACACAGGCTCGCGCCTACTTTGGGGTCAGATGGCCGTGTGTGAGAATGTCCAAGATATTTATTATAGATATTTATTATTTATTTTGATCACTCAGTAGGTAAAGTAGGATATGCGTCCGCACTCGCTCGCAGCTAGGCGTGACTGCCCGGGCGCATACACTATATGAATGTGAAAAAAGAATTTCACATTCTCACACACGGCCATCTGACCCCAAAGTACAGTACTGACCTACAGGGAATTATCAGTTGTATGTATTCAAAAGGAACTGAAAGTCTCAATGATGGCTAACACTATTAATGGTCTTCTTGGGGATCTATTTATAAAAGGTACAATTTTGTTTATTACATGAGTGTTGTTTGATGCTATTAGTTTGAGACAGTATCTTTCAGCTAGTAAGATCCGCCTCAAAATCAAAGGCATCACTTTTGTCTCAACTTCCATGGCCCTAATGGAAGTTGAGCACATAGCACCAGATATTATTCTTAAAGCCTTATTCTGCAATATGTCTAATTTATTTACATGAGAACTATTCATATAAGCGAGTGAGCTATAATCTAAGTGACTTCTAACAATACTTTTATACAACATTGACAATATTTTAGGGTCTGCACCCCATGTTACACCACAAAGTGATCTGATAACATTTAGTCCAGTGTGAGCATTTTTGGATATATATTTAATATGTTCTTCAAAAGTTAGTTTTGGGTCCAGTATTATTCCTAAAAATTTCTTTGAAGTGACTCTATTTATAATTTCATTATTGTAAATAATATTTGTATTTGAGTCTTCATTGCCAAAAAACATAACACTACTTTTAGAGGGGTTAATTTTTAAATGTAAACGATCAGTATAATATTGTAATAGTTGAAATAAGGATTTGTTCATATTATCTATTGCAATCTCTATGTTGTAATTACTGCTGTATAATACAATGTCATCAGCAAATTGTAAAATATTTACATTCCTATTATTTACATATTTACAAATTTCACTTGTGTATATATTGTACAGTAATGGAGATAGTGTGGCGCCCTGCATTGTGCCTCGCGAGGCACATTTGGGTCCATATAAAATATTGTTATGCCTAGCATAGATTGTTCTGTTGTTCAAAAAATTAAAAATCCACTTACATAAGTGCCCGGGCACACCCAACCTAGACATGATTTGAACTAGTATACCAGGATCAACACTGTCAAAAGCACTTTGAACATCTAGGAATACGCAAACAGTGTTTAATTTTCTATGTTTTGCATTTTTCAGGTCAGAGATTAAAGAGGTGAAACTGTCTGCACTACAACGCCCTCTACGGAAACCATACTGTATATGTGGAATGAAACACTTGGATTCAACATACCAATCAAGACGGACTTTCACCATATTTTCGAATATTTTACCAAGACAAGATGACAAGGAAATTGGTCTATAAGAACTAGCAAACTCAGGAGATTTGTCGGGCTTAAGTATTGGAACAACGCACTGTGTTTTCCATGACTGTGGAATAGATTTATTACGCCAAAGCAAATTGAGGATGTTAAGGAACAACTTTTGGGCAGATACATCTAAGTTTTTAATTACAATGTAAGGATAATCATCTAAGCCAGGAGTTGTATTTCGTCTAGAGTGCAAGCTTGTTAAAAATTCAGACCATGAAAATGGATCCAGTAAAAATTTAGAATTTGGGTTATAATTGTTGATTTCAAAAAGAATGTTCAGTTGATCTACTTCAATTAAGTTCCTATTATCTGATAATTTATCCAAGAGTGGAGATATAAACTCATCTGTATATGATTTATTCTTAGGTCTTATGCCTTTGAACATTTTTAATAAATTCCAAATTATACTTATGTGAGTATTTCTATAAAAGTGTTACATAAGTTATTCCATCCAATTTTTTTCTGTTCTGAAATTGTTCTCATTTTCTGGGCATCTTTTCTTTTGTAATTAATATAATTTTCAATAGTAGGCTCTTTTCTGTATAGTTTTAGTGCATTATATGAAGCAATAACACTTTGTTCACATATACTATTCCACCAGGGAGATGGTGGTCTGCTTATGAAAGTGTTTGTTTTAGTGAGCTTTGGAATTGACATTTCTTTAAGAGTATCTAAATTACAACAGAAATTATTATAGGTTGAAATAGGATCATGTGATTGAAGTATCAAATCATTAAATATTGTTTTTGACAGAGCTGTGTATGTTGCCCAGTCAGCTTTTTTATATATGAACCTATCTACAGGGGAATTGAGATGATATTTATCTATATGTAATGAAATCTTTGTTATCGTTGGATAATGGTAACTTCCCATTGTATCATCATGTACAGACCAGTCACATAGTGGTGCGAGGCTGCCACTGATGAAGCTTACATCAATGGCAGAAGCAGTTTGTCTAGGGCGATTTATAGTTGTAGGTCTACCATCATTTAAAATACACAAATCTAAGTCATCAATTAGATTAAATAACTCCTGACCTCTACCTTTCGTGGACTGACAACCAAATGCAATATGATGAGCATTGAAGTCACCACTCATAAATATGGGCTTTGGTAGATCATTAATAATGTAACGGAGTCTATGAATTCGTATACGCCCACTTGAAGGTGGACAGTATACACAGAGAATTGTTAAACTACTATGTCCAGTTGATACAGATACAGCAACTGTTTGAATGTCTTCATAAAATCTGGTATTTAATATATTATACTTAAGAAGTCACCACTCATAAATATGGGCTTTGGTAGATCATTAATAATGTAACGGAGTCTATGAATTCGTATACGCCCACTTGAAGGTGGACAGTATACACAGAGAATTGTTAAACTACTATGTCCAGTTGATACAGATACAGCAACTGTTTGAATGTCTTCATAAAATCTGGTATTTAATATATTATACTTAAGGTATGGTTTTATCAGTATTGCAACTCCATTATGTGTATTGTTAGAATTTTTGTTGTAAATATTATATCCTGGTATTTTAAAATTATTATCTTTGAACCATGTCTCATAAAGAAGGCAAATATCAATATTTTGTTGTTTAAAAAATTGGATTAATAAAGGTTTTTTACTATTTGCACTTTGAATGTTATACTGCGCAATACATAGCTTGGATTGTGTAGAACTAGGCTGTTACGTGACAACCCTACACCTAATATACACTTATTGCCAACCCTACATAATTTACACCACAACGCTACTTAAAGTTGAGCAACACCTTTATGCTGAACGCTGACGTCGCATCCGTGGGTGGCCCGCAACACCACAAGATTTTGGCAACGTTCAGGGAATGCTGACGAAGCAGCCACGGGTGGCTTCGTGGACCGAGACCCCCTGCGGATCTGGGAGTTCACTTCCATCGCGGATTGTGGACACACGTATAATTAGGCAGAGTTCACTTCCATCGCGGACCGTGAACACACGTATAGGATAATAATTAATTAATTCATGTTTGATTTTTTTCAAAAGTATTTTATTGTAAAAGTGAAGTAATAAATTATATTAGAATACATTTAATTTTGTTTTTAAAAACATCCTACGGCGTCCAACTCATGTAACTGGCGCAGTCGGAAACGCGAAAGTAGTCACGTCGTAGTAATTCCTAGATAGACTGCGATAGTCGCATCGCGCGCGCTGACTATTCGCGAAGAACCTACGGAGTTCAAGACGCCTGAAGGAAGAATCCTGTACAGCTCTATGCAGTTCATCCAAAAATCGATGTCCCGCTACGAGATGAAACTCCTTCTGTGAGTAATAGATTCTAAGTTATGCAATAATCCTATTGGTTGCATTCCTTTTATTTTCCTTCCATTTTTTTATGTGCAGTGATATTAATTAAAAATTTCCAAGATTTTTTCCAAACGGTCTAATAAGGGTTGTATACCCAGTTCTCGCGACATTAATCGCAGATTAATAAGAGACCAGAATCGTAATTTAGATTCATCTGATTTTGAAGAAATTAATTATCTAACTTTAAATATGACGGAGAATTCTGTACCGAATAGTGGATGCGTATCGAACGCAAGCCCTATTACGGCTACTGATAATATCGACAAAATATATAGTGCTTTGCGACTAGTTCCTAATTTCGATGGGAATTCAAATGTATTAATTAGATTTTTAAATATATGTGACCAGTTAGTATTAGCGTATATCGATCCAGCACCGGGAAACGAATTAAATAATTACGCAGTGATTAATGGCATTTTAAATAAAATCACGGGACCTGCGGCTAGAACTTTAGCTACAAATGGCATCCCGTCGGACTGGAACGGAATACGCACTGCTCTTATAAACAGTTTTTCTGATCATAGGGATGAATCGTCCTTATATAGTGATTTATCTGCGTTATCTCAAGGCAGTGACACACCGCACATATTTTATGAACGTATTCAGAATTTACTAGGAATAATTATGACCTATGTCGAATTGCACGACAATATCGCGACTACAGTTGAAGCTAAAAGAGTTTTGTACAAAAAACTTGCTCTACAAACTTTCCTCAAAGGCTTACATGAACCACTAGGCTCGCGAATTCGATGTATGCGACCCGAAACACTAGAAAGGGCCCTCGAATTTGCAGAGGATGAATTAAATATAATTTATCAACAAAATAAAAATTATTATTCAAGAAAACCACAGCATAATTTTCAAAATAAATTTGTGCGCGATTCACCTGCAACGACTTCAAATATCGAAATGAATCGGAAATCTTTTAATAATTATAGGCCTAATCAATTATCAAGAACACAGGAAATGTTTAGGGCACTTCCACGTTCTAATATGAGCACAGGGTTTAAAATACCAAACCAACCCGCGTACCAGCGTCAACTCAATGCTCAACCTATGAGTGGAATAAGTCACCCCCGCGCACGTACCTTGCCACCAACCCGCAATAACTATCCTATAAATAATTTTAAAGAAATTAATTTTAACGACCAGGATTTTCACGAAAATTTGGACCTAGATGGCCAAAAATAGAATTAAATATTCACAATAAAAAGCGTGAACGAACTGAGAAAGTTTTATCGCGATTACGTACGTCCCACCTAAATAAAGAAGAAAGTGCAAAATTGTATACCTTATGTGAAAAATATGCCGATGTTTTCTACATTGAAGATGAGCCTTTAACATTTGCAAATCAGATAAAACACCGTATTAAAACTACCGATGAAATTCCTGCTCATTGTAAAACTTATAGATATCCTTACGTGCATAGACATGAGGTACGCCCTCAAATTAAAAAAATGTTTGGACAAGGCATCATTCATCATGCACCAAAAAAAAACGACGCATCAGAGAAAACTAAATGGAGATTAGTTGCAGACTTGCGAAAATTAAATGAAAAATCTATTAATGACAAGTATACGATCCCTAATATTGCAGATATTTTGGACAAATTAGGTAAATGTCAATACTTTACCACCCTTGATCTAGCTAGTGGGTTAAAAAACAGCTCTTCTACGTTCCAAAGAGTAATGGACAGCGTCCTACAAGGCCTACAAAACGTAATCTGTGTAGTTTATCTTGATGACATATTGGTATTTTCCACGTCACTACAAGAACATATGGTAAACTTGCGTAAGATCTTTGACCGCCTACGAGAATCAAATTTCAAAATTCAGATGGTCAAATCCGAATTTCTAAAACATGAAACCCCTTACCTAGGACATAAAATAACGCCAGACGGAGTAAAACCCAACCCCGACAAAATCAATGCTATTTTGAAATTTCCTCTACCAAAAACTAGCAAGCAGATCAAAGGATTTTTAGGACTACTCGGATACTATCGACGGTTTATACCAGATTTTGCACGAATAACGAAACCATTAACTTCTTGTTTAAAAAAAGGAGCAAAAATCACCCTTTCTAAAGAGTATATAGACTGTTTCGAGCACTGCAAGACCCTTTTGTTAAACGACCCAATACTGCAGTACCCAGACTTTACTAAGGACTTTATATTGACTACTGACGCATCGAACTTTGCTCTAGGAGCAATACTATCACAAGGACCGATAGGTAACGACAGACCCGTAGCTTATGCATCCAGGACACTTAATGAAAGCGAGATTAATTATTCGACTACTGAAAAAGAACTTTTAGCCATAGTATGGGCAACGAAATATTTTAGAGCATATCTATATGGGCGAAATTTCAAAATCGTGACAGATCATAAACCCTTACAGTGGCTTATGAATGTAAAAGAATCAAACTCAAGACTTACAAGATGGAAATTAAAATTAGCTGAATATAACTTCACAGTAATTTATAAAAAAGGGAAAAATAACACTAACGCAGACGCCCTTTCTCGAATTGAAATCTATAATGAAGATCTAAATTCCATCGTAGTTAATATTTCAGCATCGTCTGAATCAACTGTTACAGCACCAGATGACAGACCCATCATAAGTCAATCTTCGACGGACACAGCCCCTTCTCTTCGACCCTTACGCAGCCCATCTTCTACGATAACTGCTCATTCAAATTCTCCACCCCTCTTAGTTACACACAAAAACCCCACTTCTGACAATGACTTTCTACTTGATCGACCACCTAGCGAAACTGGTGACACTATACATACTAGTGAGGAAGACCCTGTCCTTGGAATCCCTATTGTAGATCACCCTCTAAATAAATTCCGTAAGCAAATAATTTTTAACTTATGTAATCGAATGTCTAATCACAAACCTAAGATAGTTACACCCTTCGAAACATATCAAAAAATTATCATAGATATTTCAATCAAAGATTTTGAGCAAGACCTAGTAGAATCAGTAAAAAAATTTGTTAACCCAAAAATTCTAACTGGTATTCTCGTAAAACCTCCTGAAAAAATGTTAAGTGTTATTCCTGTTTTACAGCACCACTTTAAAAATTCATCTATGAAGTTAAACATGGTTAAGCACGAAATAGAAAATGTCAGTGATTATTTCGAACAGCAAGATATCATCCGAAAATACCACGAAGGTAAAACCAATCATCGTGGAATTAATGAAACCTATTTATCACTTTACCATCGTTACTTTTGGCCTAAATTAAAAGAATCTGTAACAAAATATATTAATAGCTGTTCCATATGTGGATGTGCAAAATATGACCGCAATCCATTACGTCCAGAGTTTCAAATTGTACCACCTCCTAGCAAACCATTCGAAACTGTCCACGCAGATGTATTAACTATTGATCAAGAAAAATATCTCACAATCATAGACTCATTCTCTAAGTACGCTCAAGCATATCGAATGCCGGATATCACCGCCCCTAATATAGTTAAAGCTTTTCTAACTTTATGCACCCATCATGGATTCCCAATTAATTTGACTTCTGACAGAGGCACAGAATTTAATAACCAGGTATTCAAAGAATTTCTACAACTACATAATATATTTCATCACACCACAGCTGCTCATGCACCCAATGAAAATGGTATGATTGAACGCTTCCACAACACTATTTTAGAACACCTTAGATTATTAAAATTACAACACAAAAATGAACCTGCACACAATTTAATGCCATACGCCTTAATAGCTTATAATAGTTCAGTCCATAGTTTAACGAAATGCAGACCTTTTGATTTAATATCAGGACATTTTGATCCACGGGACCCTACTGACCTAAATCTATCCGAACGTTTAATGCAGCAATACCTCCAAGATCATCGGTCAAAAATGGAAACCGTATATAAAATTATTCAGGAATCTTCATGGACTAATCGAAATTCACTAATGTTACAGAGAAACAGCGATAGGGAACCCCATTTAGATTATGTTCAGTAATAAGTTAGATATGTTCAGTAATTAAGAGCATAACGGGTAATCTTGATTATAATGACGCCTTGAGATACGAACAGATTTTTCACGTTTTACAGAAAAATAACGTGGATTTATCAAACAGTTTAAGCAAGCACGTTAGCTTGTACAAGCAGATGACTTTTCATCAAAATGAAATACTTAATAATTTAACTTTAAATCAACGTAAGTTACAACAAGTTTTTACATATTATATTAACACTGCTAATAATCATAGTGAACAAATATTACGTTACGCACATTTATCGCAAATGTTAGCCGTAATTACTGAAAATATTCAAAATTTACTTTTAGAAATAGATAGGCTAGAGAATATTGTAGCTTTTAGCCGCACAAGTAGTGTGCATCATTCTGTATTGAGTATGAAAGATATTAATGAAATGATAAGCAAATTAAAAAACCTTTATAATTCCGATCAGATAATTAACTTTAGAGACATTAGATATTATTACGATTTAATTAGTCTAGGTAGTTACTTCGTAGATAATAAAATTATAATCGTTTTTAAATTTCCTATTTCCACCTTACAATCCTACGATTTATACCATCTATGCCCAGTTCCTAATAAAAACCATGACGTTATTATACCCCCATCCCCCTACATGGCAACCAACACCAAGGAATTTGCATACATGGAGGCTGAATGCCCGAAGGTAGACACTGTCTATATTTGTAAGCAGCAAGTAAGCTATCAAAGAAGAGCATATAGGGACTGCATCTTCACTCTGATCCATTCACAGGAGATAGATGAAACGTGTAACCCCACGCCTATCTCTCTGTCAAGGGAAGCTCTGATGGAGCTGGATAATCAGCACTACTTAATCTCATTTCAACGACCCACTAAAATATTGATCACATGTGGACACGAACGCTATCAAACAATAGAAGGAAGTTTTCTCGCAACATTACCTAGAATGTGCAGCATAAGAACACCGGATTTCACTATCACCAACGTGAACGACAAAATTCGCGGACAGCATTTCGAAATACTTACCTTTCCACGGTCAGAATTGCAAGCTTTGTCATCTTTGAGGAATCGCAAACTTTACTTCAACATAACTTCAATTGACCTGAATAAGTTACACGAAATTCAGAGTCAAGTTACAATGCAAGTTCCTGAAAGGCTGAATGAAGATACTGCATATAATAACTACTATGTAACAATACCATTTATAGTGTTACTTATACCCTGTATGATTCTTATTCTTGCATACTATATACTCCAGCGGCGAAGAGCAATTGCAAAAAGAGATGGAAGCCAAGACATAGAACTTTCAGCTCAACCAACTTCAAGCAGCGATCAATCTATGAAGAATAGAAAATCCGCAATATTTGCACTAGACGTTGGCAAATAATTGCTTATCTTGGTTGGGGGGTGTTACGTGACAACCCTACACCTAATATACACTTATTGCCAACCCTACATAATTTACACCACAACGCTACTTAAAGTTGAGCAACACCTTTATGCTGAACGCTGACGTCGCATCCGTGGGTGGCCCGCAACACCACAAGATTTTGGCAACGTTCAGGGAATGCTGACGAAGCAGCCACGGGTGGCTTCGTGGACCGAGACCCCCTGCGGATCTGGGAGTTCACTTCCATCGCGGATTGTGGACACACGTATAATTAGGCAGAGTTCACTTCCATCGCGGACCGTGAACACACGTATAGGATAATAATTAATTAATTCATGTTTGATTTTTTTCAAAAGTATTTTATTGTAAAAGTGAAGTAATAAATTATATTAGAATACATTTAATTTTGTTTTTAAAAACATCCTACGGCGTCCAACTCATGTAACTAGGCCCTACACAATCCATTATGTTAAGTTTTTTAATAATGCATCTTTAATAGTTTTAATATTAGTGGGTGTACTGTCATCTTTATTGGCTAATTCCACCAACGTCTGCACTAGGGCCATAAGTACATCGTTGTTGGAAATTATTTGAGTTTTAAGGTCTTTAGAATGGACTATTTTAACTTTATTTACATCTTGTACAGACTTATTTGCAGAGATATTTACAGACTTATTTACAATAACATTACTATTTACAGGTTGTGGTTTTGGTGGTGGGAGTGGAGGGAAATCTGTTTCATTGGTGGTGACTTGCTTTGTTAAGGCGACACTTGCATAAGATATGTTGTTTTTCTTTTCAATAATCTTCTTTGTTTTAATAGGACATAATCTAGATATCGCAAGATGAGGCCCACTACAATTTATGCATCTGATTTCTGTTGGTTTATCACATTCCTTGTACAAGTGCTCACCTCCGCAAATACTACATCTTTGTTTACCATTACAAATCTTTGCTGAATGATTAAATTTAAAACACCTATAGCACTGTAGTAATGGTGGAATGTATTCGAAAACTCTATACGAGAATAGATCATATTGTACATTATTAGGTAGTACATTAGATAAAAAAGTGATGCTTACAGTCTGCAATGCAATGCGCTCTTGTCCTACTTTCTTTGAAAACCTTCTTATTGCCACTATTTCATAAATTGAAGAAAGTCTTGTGTAAAGTTCTTTGTTAGATATATTCGCTGGAACAAATCTAATAATGCCGGTTTTTTCAATTTGCGCTGCCGGTATGAACGCCTTCATGTCATATTTTGTGAGGAAAGTGGTGTTATTAATAAAGTTATTGGCCGTATTATATTGTTTGAAAATAACTGCTATTTTATTGGCATTCACCCTCTGAATACCCGTCACACCTTTTATATCCATTGCGAAAATATGGTTTAAATATATAGGGCTCTTGTTGCCCAATCTGTCTTCGTTTGTGGATTCCACATACACTTTAAAGTCTGTGTTGGTTGAATTCTCCGGATATAGTCTTTTATAGTTTAGTTTATAATAAGGCAGATACGCATCTCGCTCATCGCCGCAGTCCGATCTTCCAGCTCCAGAGCTTACGCCTTCATCCGTAAGCCGTGGCCGTTTTATTGAGGCGGGCGGGTAAGACCCGCCCCCCTCGTTCGCCTCCATTGCCACTGTGCCCTTCAGCAGTCAGTGGCAATATTTGAACTCATTCAACTACAAAAAATCACCAATTACAGTAAAAATTTAAAATTAAAACTCAAAGACAACCGCGCTTTTTCAAGGTTCCCGCTAGAATCTGAGACGCATCCCAGTGACAACCACAGAGTAATCGATCTGACGACATTTAAAATAAAATGAATGTGAATGGAAATGTAATATTTTTTTTCTCCTAAACGGCGCGTCTCCGCGCTGAGATATTTTATGAATGGACGTCTTTTAACGAGTTCTAGCTGTGAAAGAAGTACATATCCGATCTGTGGTGTTGCATATTCTAAAGCTGAGCCGAAAAATTATAAATCATGTCTTGCTAAACAACAGCAATTATGGGTTAAAATCTTAAAAGGGGGAGGGGGGGTAGAGGGGGTGAATGGGGGGGAGGATTCTATCCTGAGTACAATGGTACCACTCTCGACTCTCGGCGACGCACCGTTTTCGAGAAAATGGAAAAAACCTAACCTAACCTATTAGCCCACTAAGTGTTGTGAATAAATGTCAGGGGGAGCAGGGGAAGGGGGGGTAGAGGGGGTGAATGGGGGGAGGGTTCTATCCTGAGTACAATGGTACCACTCTCGGCGACGCACCGTTTTCGAGAAAATGGAAAAAACCTAACCTAACCTATTAGCCCACTAAGTGTTGTGAATAAATGTCGACGGGACCCTGCTGTGCGGGGTCCCTTTTTCTGGGTAACCTAAAAAAGTCTAACCTAACCTATAACCAGCCTAACCTAATCTAACGTAATTTCGTGTCAGACAAGTCGGACTCTGTCACAAATGTCGACGGAACCCCGCTTCGCGGGGTCCCTTTTTTTGCGTAGATAAACATAGACAAACCTGAACCTAACCTAACAAAATTTGGAGTTGACTGTATCGTTTTTTCTTGGCGGGGGGCTTCGCCCCCCGAGCCCCCCTTTTTTGTTTGGGGGGCCTGCGGCCCCCTGTGCCCCCCGCTACTGGCCAACGGATTAGAAACAATCTCAGAACTTACTGTTAAGGAAATGCTAAAAGTCAGTCAGTTCGTCAGAATATTTATAAAACATACAAATTTGCAATTTTCAAAAAAAAATTAAGGAGTTCTATTCATTTCCGAGCACCAAAATTTCGTATACTGGAGCATTTTGAAGTATTTGACAGCTTGTAGTGTCATTTAGACATTTATATGTGCAGTTTAGTTGCTTTAGCACTTTTGAGGTTAGAAAAGTTTCTCTTAATTTATTAAAAAACGGTGCGTCGCCGAGAATCGAGAGTGGTATCGTTGTAATCAGCTACAAAATCTCTATCAATCCCTATCATTTTTATGCGGCTAATCCTGCTCCTTGATATAAGATCCAACCCCAATTATGTTTTATTGAGCTTTGAACAAGAGATATAGCAAGCAGCAACACATATCATACCCCTACCATCATGACAAACTTTACATTACACTTAGATTATGCAAATAGTACCTAAAGCAATGTGTGAGTGGTGGTGGACTGTGTATGACACAGTGACTTCATAAAAGATCATAATTAACAAATTTTATATTCAACCAAAAAATTTTTTTTTATAGACTTTAGTTCTAGACTATACCTATAAAGATTGTATAAGTAATTTTGACTGCCTTGTTGGTATTGTGGTCGCTACTACTAAGCTAGAGGTATTGGGTTTGAGTTGGGTAAAGTGTTATTGTATTTTTCCATTTTGTTCTCACCAGTAGCTCGAGACTGGATTTGTGTCCAATGTAAGGTATATTACATGGAACCTAAAGATAACTAGTAAAAAGTACTACACACCTTTGCCTTTATTATTTTCTAAAACCAAATCTGTTTTTTATCCTCAGGACTACAGCATACAGCCAATACTGATGATGAGAAGACAGTACTATCAAACTACACAGAAACAGTGAAACAAAAGCTTGTGGAGAAGCAAGTCGTGAAGGCTGTTCTGCAGGCTCACGCCGTAAAGAAACTGCTCACTGATGACGACAGCAATCTCAGTGTGGAATTGGTTCAGAGGAAAGAGTTAGTATTCTCATATTGTTCGCTGCGACTGCGACCCATGGTATTAGCTATTATAATTAATTTAGCGTGTAAACGTTTAGTCGACGAGTATGCGTGCGTACTTAATAGTACTTTTTCTGTTCGGCAGTGACCGGGAAACAAGAGTTTATTAGTATATTGCCGGAAAAGCAGTCGTCGGATCGGCTATTGTGAACTATTGTGAGCGTCACGAGTCAAAGAGCCGATTGAGCCGTTGAGCTATTCACTGAGTGACTGAGCGAATGTGAGCTAGATTGAAATCAAAGAGCTAGTTCATTTATATCTCTCATTCAGGAGCTACCCAAGCTTAGTAGTGACAGTCTGCAGTAAAACACGCTTTTGATCACTCAGTAGGTAAAGTAGGATATGCGTCCGCACTCGCTCGCAGCTAGGCGTGACTGCCCGGCCGGCGGTCCGGGCGCATACACTACATAAATGTGAAAAAAGAATTTCACATTCTCATACACGGCCATCTGACCCTAAAGTACAGTACTGACCTACAAGGGATTCAGTTGTATGTATTCAAAAGGAAAAAAGGAACTGAAAGTCTCAATGATGGCTAACAACACTATTATAATTCTTAACATTACAATAATAGTTGTAAATTTACAAATGGTTATGTTACATATATGTGCCTACGATCAGAGAAGAATGAATTATGAATACTGCATATTACCGTAATACCGATTGGATGGAACTAGTCTGCTCTTGAAAACAATATAATATTAAATGTTAGATACATTTTCAACTAGGCGCGATTTTCATCCAAATCACAGTGTTTTTTTTTTAAAGCACAATGTAATGTAGTTGGTGGAATAAGCCATACAGCCAAATTATCTAAAACTGTAAAAACAATTAAAAATGGCCAGCAGGTCTCAGTTTCCATATAATTTTGTTATTTTGTAGTGGTCCAAGATCCCAGTGCCGCCAGACGTTACTTATTTTCTCACAAACAATTTATATGGGATAAGCTAGTGTTAGTACATACTTTGAGCGTGTGCATACTCGCTAGCTTGGGTAGACGGCCAATTCATTGGTATCAGATGCTGAAAATTGAAAATTTCAGTACCAACTTTTCTTATTTTCTCATGGCTGATTTTCACATATGTTTTAGTTAGTTATGTTACAAATTAATAATAACTATTGCCAGACACCTTCCGTCGGCCCTTACCAGACACCTTCCGTCGGCCCTTACTTTCCGTCGATCCAGAAAAAATGATGTAAGTTTACTTATTTTCTCAAGCTTGATTTTTATGCACGACACTTGGGGAACTATTTCAACACTGTTAGTCAGCAGCCAGACCAATTGGATGGGCCAAACATCCAGCCAGACACACATAAAGTGTCGCTAGTAGTCCGGTCAATTTAGAAAATTGAAGTAAAGAAAATTCCGACAGAGCCAAATCTTCGTAGAGACCTTAGGTTTACCACAAGGAATAAAGTGTCAAAAGTCCCAATCAGTCCCGTGCGCTTAGGGACTTATTCGGGGCCCAAGGTCAAAATTTTAGGTATTTTGGATTTTTCTCGAAAACGGTAAGTTTTATCGAAAAAGTACCTTAGAGCAAAGTTGTAGATCTTAAAATTCTCTATAAAAATGGTCTCTACGATTTTTTTTCTAAGACCCACTATTTTCCAGATATTGCGCTTGTAAGAATCATGTTCTACATAGTATGCACACATATGCCACGTATATACATATTTAGGTACTCAAACAAGCAAAAATGCCTACTCGTGTCTCTTTTATGTATACATTATACTATTCTAAGAAAATTTACTCTAAAATGACCGCCGGTCCCTTACCGAATCCCCTCTACTTGAATAACAGATATTTAACATTTGTAAAAAATACACGAAACAAAAAGCAAGTAGGTACAGCTATCTTGTCTTCCTCCAACATCGGCATCTGCTACTCAACATTTGTTTCGAGTATACTATCAAGTTCAGACATGGCAAGGCAATGAACTGAACCCTGAAGACTGGGGTTGGAAATTGATAAATAATACTTTGGAACCGATTCGAAATTTACTGCCCCCTGCTCTCCTCTCTTGTATACGTGGCATATGTGTGTATACTATGTAGAACATGATTCTTACAAGCGCAATATCTGGAAAATAGTGGGTCTTAGAGAAAAAATCATAGAGACCATTTTTATAGAGAATTTTAAGATCTACAACTTTGCTCTAAGGTACTTTTTCGATAAAACTTACCATTTTCGAGAAAAATCCAAAATACCTAAAATTTTGACCTTGGGCCCCGAATAAGTCCCTAAGCGCACGGGACTGATTGGGACTTTTGACACTTTATTCCTTGTGGTAAACCTAAGGTCTCTACGAAGATTTGGCTCTGTCGGAATTTTCTTTATTTCAATTTTCTAAATTGACCGGACTACTAGCGACACTTTATGTGTGTCTGGCTGGATGTTTGGCCCATCCAATTGGTCTGGCTGCTGACTAACAGTGTTGAAATAGTTCCCCAAGTGTCGTGCATAAAAATCAAGCTTGAGAAAATAAGTAAACTTACATCATTTTTTCTGGATCTTTAAAGCGTCTGGCAAGGGTAACCGCCGACGGAAGGTGTCTGGCAATAGTTATTATTAATTTGTAACATAACTAACTAAAGCATATGTGAAAATCAGTACTGAGACTTTAATTTGTCACTCTCAATCGTACAAATAATGACCTCACGCTCTATACCTAGCGGCACTTTATATGTGTCTGGCTGGACGTTTGGCCCATCCAATTGGTCTGGCTGCTGACTAACAGTGTTGAAATAGTTCCCCAAGTGTCGTGCATAAAAATCAAGCTTGAGAAAATAAGTAAACTTACATCATTTTTTCTGGATCTTTAAGGCGTCTGGCAAGGGTAAGGGCCGACGGAAGGTGTCTGGCAATAGTTATTATTAATTTGTAACATAACTAACTAAAACATATGTGAAAATCAGTACTGAGACTTTAATTTGTCACTATCAATCGTACAAATAATGACCTCACGCTCTATACCTAGCGGCACTTTATATGTGTCTGGCTGGACGTTTGGCCCATCCAATTGGTCTGGCTGCTGACTAACAGTGTTGAAATAGTTCCCCAAGTGTCGTGCATAAAAATCAAGCTTGAGAAAATAAGTAAACTTACATCATTTTTTCTGGATCTTTAAGGCGTCTGGCTAGGGTAAGGGCCGACGGAAGGTGTCTGGCAATAGCTATTATTAATTTGTAACATAACTAACTAAAACATATGTGAAAATCAGCCATGAGAAAATAAGAAAAGTTGGTACTGAAATTTTCGATTTTCAGCATCTGATACCAATGAATTGGCCGTCTACCCAAGCTAGCGAGTATGCACACGCTCAAAGTATGTACTAACACTAGCTTATCCCATATAAATTGTTTGTGAGAAAATAAGTAACGTCTGGCGGCACTGGGATCTTGCTCTATAGGTACTTGAACGTACGTCAGATTTTAAGCATTGTATTATTTTAAAACGTTGAATTTCCGGTATTAAGCGGTATTTTTTAAAAGGGAGAGTGGAAGGAATACAGTATGCCGGTTTCTGTTGTTGTAAGGTTAAACGTCATTAATATTGTACTGTAAATAAATTAATAAACATGTTCTTATAAATTCGTTGCATTATTTATGTTTTTAATTCTTGTGTGTTCATATTAGTGAATGCTAGGTTAGATTTGAAATCTACAGCAGCTAATTCATACAACAGCGAAATGATTAAGATGCTTTTGTTCTCAACTACTCACTCACATTTAAAATGGTTAAAATACCTAATTTATGTACACAAGTTAATATTTAACGATCTTTTCAAGAATTAATGATAATCAAGTTATAAGGTAAAGCATTTTCCTCTATTATAATCTGAATAATTTTATCCTCAAATGATGACTCGCCGCTGAAAATTTACTAGTAATAGCTTAAGATTGCTAATTACGAAAGCAAAATAAAATAAACAAGTATTTTGTAACAATTTAATTGATCCAATCTCACATATCACTAACCTAACACATTGTTTTACACGTACCAATCAATAAAGTAATCATACAATTGGCCAGTAGCGCAAAACACAAAAATTAGACGAATCGGAAATTACTGCTAATAATTATAATAATAATTCATTTATCCCCCAGCTGAGTTGTGTTGTATGGGAAGAAAATGTAACACCAAAAGGGTACAAAACAATATAGAACGTATGGTCATATTAAGTTTTAAAACATTAAATTCTGCATTGAATAAGACTGAATGCAAACATTTTTTTCGTTCTGATACTACTGTACATCAACCTGGACTACATTTCCACATTTATGAAAACATATTGTACATTTACTTGATATAAATGAGGCTTTTAAAACAATAAAGCCTTTTGTAGCAATAATTTCCGATTTAAACCTACTTAAATAGTGGATTTTTACCGCCAAGTGTGGAAGGGAGAGCAGTAGCTCTACATCACATTTACAAAACTAATTTCGACTATTCATGGGGTTCCTAACTACACCAAGCGTCGAAAATACTAAATCAAAAGTAATAATTTCGTCATTCCTCAGGCCTCACCGGGCGTTAACCACCAAGGCTAGGGACTGACAGGACACAGTATAAGTGTTAAGGCACAGTCGCTACAAACTCTCCTTTCCGTACTGTGGTTTTTACATATATCCCGATGGCTCTCGCCATCATATTGACATCGCATCATAAAATTAAGTTCAATTCAATAATTCAATAAATTACGTGAGTATTAAATTAAATGGCGAAGTTTAATTGTAATGTCCTCTCTGTTACGCTTGTAGTTAAATAAAAGGACTTGGAATTCCAGTTTAGATGTTTTGCGTACGCCTGTTACAGGCGTTCCCAGTATGAAAGAATTTTTTGAAAATTGTATATATTACCGTTTATTAATATAAGTATGATAACATAAAAACCAGAATCTGTAATTTTGATGAGTTTTTTGAAAATAAAAAAGACATTGTTCGGTACTGACCACTAATCATAATAGTTAATAGGAAAAGTAACTACAAAAATTGGTGTACCGAGAGTTTTTTCCTCCGGCTTTTTTCTCTCTCGGCCTACACTAGGACAGGATAAGTAATATTGTAAATTCTTCCTAAAGCCGATGACCAGATAGATAAGTCTATCGTGACTTAGAGCTTAGCTTAGTGGTAGGTAATTATTGTAAATTAGCCTTAAGGCAGGTTAGGCACCTGTGTAGGATTAGCTATTCATTCAAGGATCAATAGCTCATCCTTTGCTTTATATTAATCAGTTTAGAATAGCATTATATCTCTTCTCTTTAAGTAGTTTGTAGTTACCTAGAATTTCGTTAAGCGTGTGTAATCACCTCATAGCGAAATAAATTATTTGAATTTTGAATTTGGTTTGTGAAAACATCCTCGTGACACACAACACACAGGAAGAACATCAAATTGATAAGCTGTGCTTCGAACACGTGAACATTTCACCTAAATACAACCACTAAAACAGCCGTGCTACAGGTCAGAATCCACGAATAGATTTCCAACACGTATAAAAGGAGATGTTATGTTATGTATCTGAGTACCTATAAGAAACTATTCCGCCGACTTTTTAACGTGTCGATTCATAACGCATCGGTGATCCATGACCACGGCCGCACCGGATCCGACAAGCTGGGCTTTCCGGCTTCAGCTCATAAAAGAATTACTAGATACGTATTGTGACACCCCTCAAACACCTCAATCATTACCCACACTGTCAGAGATGCACTTGCCTGTAAAGGTTAAAACGCAGCGGTGCAAATTATGCTATAGAAACAAAGTGAAGCGCACGACAGTGTGGAGTTGTGGCGTGGCACATGCCGGGTTAATTTGTGTATCATGGGGTGCTACACAGATTATCATAAAGGATTATGTGAATATGACCCAACAAAAACTTAAATGTAACTATTGTTACTAGTTACTACATATTATGTGATCTCTTATAGGCAGTAAGAAATATATAAAGTACCAATCTGATTCTGATGCTGCATTTATTATATACTAGTGAACGCCCGCAGCTTCGCTCGCGTGGAATTAGACATTCAATAACTTCAAAAACGGCAGATTCGTACTAACTTTGCACTTCATTTTATACTAACTTAACACTGCGGGCTCATTCCGGTGATTTTTTGTGATATTTAAATAAACTTTATTTAACTAGATAATGCTTTTTAATAAAATTTTCAATGTATTAAATACCTTTTTTCTATGTGTAGTTTTTTCTACAAACGTAGAATAAGGCGAAAGATAAAATTTTTGAAAAGATTTTTATCTTGTTACGTCAAAGAAGTATAACTTCTAACGCGTGTACATAAGTACACACACACTTTTTATTTTTAAAACGAAGTGATATGAGATTGCTAGTTTAATAACTAAATATTGCATTTATTGCACTGCAAATCATACCCAACAAGTCATACCATTAGTACGTAAGTATGATCCGAAGAAAATTTCCGGATACTGTATAGTGTGAAGTCAGCCTTTTATTACCGGGTCTGGTGACAGTATTTCAGCATGTTTATTGTTTTTGATTGAATTTATGTTAATAAAATGTTACATTGTACAAGTGTGATACCATTTTGGAATGGGCATTAAATGTACTATGAGGCATGCGAATTGTTATTTTTGTATTGTTTAGTATGTAGAACAAAAAAATGAGAATTTAAAAGTGATTTTACTAAGAGCATGGGAACAGTTTCAGAAATGTTCATATATCTCAGAAGCGGTGAATGCTATCCCTATAATTTTTGTTTGTATTAAAAGAATAAGACTACCTACTTATTTAGTGTGCATTTATTTTATGCTTTATAATAATATTTGTGCATGATATGCCTTGTCAACTTTAACATAAATTACGCCGCGCGGCGCCAGATAAGTGCGGCTGCGGCGGCCTGTAAATTAATAAATATGTATGGACAAGTGTACTTTTTTATTTCTTATCCTATTATTTATTATATAAGTAACGTAATCAAAGATTAAAAACGATATGTCATCGCTTTAATTTTTGAGGTATGGACTTTTAAATACAAGACGAGCCATAAAACGCGCTATCTCAATTTCAGTACAGCATAACTCTGCACCAGAGTCATAATCTGGAGAACAAAATATAACATTGTATAGCTAGTTTCATAACAAACATAAAAAATATAACACTTGTTATTCTTTCAAAACAAACTGAGTCACAAGGAACGATTGTGTGAAACCCGAGCCGCGCGCCGTCGGCGTAATAAACGGGGGGGAAGCGGCGGGGCATCGCGTAGTGTGCAAGTATTTCGCCGAATTTCGCGCGGGCATAAGAGTAGGTAGGTACCAGGAGGCCGGGCCGTTGGTGTGGCACGGATATCGCGGAGTGCAATCCAGCGGATAGTAAGCCATTTCCTTCAAAAGCTTGCTAAAGACACTGGAGACACATCTAATGGTATTATAGGACATAAAGACCAGAAAAATGCAGAAATTGCCAAGTCAAGGTAAAGATTAAAATAATCCGAGATTACCCTCATTATTACTTCATTACCCAGGGTTAACTGGTCGAAAATGCCATCTATGTATAGATGTAATCACTTGTGAAATGTAAACAATGGAAAAGTGCAAACAATGGAATAACAGAAAAATCATAGTCGCTTCTTGTAAAAACTGTGTATTGCAAGAAAAATTCAAACATCAACATATAGGTACTGACCAGGGGGCCTAGACAAGTGGCAAAACGCTTGTAGAATAGAAATAGAATAGATTAACAAATGTATGGGATTGACATTAGCTCACGACCAATTAGTCGATAGCGAATGTCAATCCCATACATTTGTTAATCTATTCTATTTCTATTCTACTAGCGTTTTGCCACTTGTCTAGGCCCTCTGGGCTGCGTTCGTAAACGACGCTCGATGACATTATACGCGTTCTAAAACCAACGGGTGATCGCTCGACGATCACTAGTAGCCGTTCGTAAATGACGCCCGACGACGCACCGGTCACCCCACGAAATAGATGGGTGAAAGTCGCCCTGACGTTTTAACATAATGTCAAATGTCATAAAGCTTCTTCAATCAGGTCTCACTAAACTTTGATGACAATGCATATAAGGATATAATGGAGAAGCGATATTAACATACTACACTGTGGTACCTACCGTAATAATATCGCGTAGCAAATAAAAAAATACTGACCACGCAGACTGACTCTGACTTATCCGGAAATGCGGTGACGCATTCTTCATACTTAAAATATAAACACTAACCAAATGTTACGGTTACCATGTCACTGGACTGTTATCTTTCCTCCAAATTGGTGACGCGGACTGAATAAACCTACAAAGGACTTGATACACCTCAAAATTGGTCACCCCGTCATAATTCCTCAGTTCCTGAGTTGTATCATGAGATCCCGAGCCACCCAGCCAGGAAAGAAATAGTGTATACATCTGTACAACACCAACAAGGGAAGAAAAAAACAGATTTGAATCCATTATATACAAACATTGGAAACATGGGTTCTACCACCTCATGATGATAAAACTGATAGTAAGTGGTAGTTACCGTTGCAAAACCATCAGAAACTACATTCAAATAGTTCGAGAAGAGATTAGTAAAAGATAAAAAGGATTATAACCACTCAATTCTCAAAATACAATCCCATAAGAACGCAATTGCATAGCACGCACGCGTCTACGGAGTGGAAATTAAGAAAAGCCGAAAATTTGTGCAGATTTTCGTATTCATACTCTTTGATAGAAATGGAAAAAATTTAAGATTACAATTTTGTTATGTAAAGGGTAAAGACAATATCTCTGATGTGGTGGTAACTAAAGGTGTAACTCTAGATAAGCATCTGTTTTGTGTATTTAATATGGGATTGCGTTCTGGGGTGGGTGATAGAAATGGAACGCACTCTAAATTAATAACTACATAGATTAGCTACTAAGTACATAGTTCAAGTTTTATTCGCATACTTCTATGGCGCTAGGTGTCAGATATAATATCTGTCAGAATCACTTCACGTCTTGTTTTTCATATTACGTGAGTCTTTTGTAATTTGTAATACGTATTATATAAAAGGAACATAATACTAAATTACCAATTTATTATTTGCTAAAACCTTCACTCTTCAAGATCCCTTCTGCCCGAAAAAGAGGTTGCAACGTTTAACCTTCAGAGTTCAGACCTTTTTCTTAAATGGAAGAAAATTGGACATTACTGGCTAAGCCAAACTGAACAAGCTCTGAAGCCAAACATGGTAAGTGGTCACCATCGCGTGGATTCCATCAATGGAATCAGAAAAAGGAAGGTGTCGAGCTTGCCAACAAGACTACCCAAATGCGGTGACCACAGATAACACATGGAAAATAAATAAGGAGAATTCTGTCTCTTAAAGGGAAATTCTGTATGTAACAGAGATACATCCTCTCCTCACAAGCTCAAAGTCCCTCAACGCGCTATCGAGAGAGTTATGCTTGGTATTTATGGAAAATAAATAAGGAGAATTCTGTCTCTTAAAGGGAAATTCTGTATGTAACAGAGATACATCCTCTCCTCACAAGCTCAAAGCCCCTCAACGCGCTATCGAGAGAGCTATGCTTGGTATTTATGGAAAATAAATAAGGAGAATTCTGTCTCTTAAAGGGAAATTCTGTATGTAACAGAGATACATCCTCTCCTCACAAGCTCAAAGCCCCTCAACGCGCTATCGAGAGAGCTATGCTTGGTATTTCGCTACGAGACCGAATCAGGAATAATGGAATCCGTAGACGAACAAAGCTCACCGTAGTTCGCAGAGTTAGTAAGTTGAAGTGGCAATGGGCAGGCCACGTCGTTCAAAGGACTGATAACCGGTGAGGAAGAAGTCCTCGAATGGAGACCACGACTCGGAAAAAGGAGCACAGGTCGCCTTTCGACAAGGGACAGACGACCTGAAGAAGTCAGCGGGAAACCGCTGGATTCAGAAGGCACAGGACCGGTCGGAGTGGCGTCGTTTAGGAGAGGCCTATGTCCGGCAGTGGACCTTAAAAGGCTGATGGATGGATCGGAGATAGCCTTTATACTATAACCTACATACCCGGTTATTTTTTTTTTTAAACTATTATGTTTTCTCTTGTATTAAATATAGTGTTTTGTCTTCTTCATTCAAACTCAATTCAGAATTCCAAATATAAAGCTGCAAAGAAAATTACAGTTAAATTTTCATTGTTGCTTTCTCTTATCGACCGAACTAACTTAAAAAGGGGCACACGGAAAATCAGCGTCATGATGATCATCCGGTCACTGAGAATCAGCGAATTATGAATTTTTTTTTGTTAATTTCTTTGTTCAAAGCAAAATAAATATATTCTTATCCAATACTGCGAGAGCCATTGCATTGCGAGAGTCGTGTGCGTGTCAAGGACCACACTACACTCACCATCAAATTCCCGACAAACAGGGGGGAATTAGCGACTAACGGCTAGCAGAAACGGGAAGTCACCGACGGGGTTTACCCCTGGAGCAATTGCCCGGACAGAGGGGATCTCTCTATTATGAAAATTGAGTATTATTTATGCCATGCCCAAAACCACCTACAGGGGGGTGCCTGAGCCCCCCGTGGGGAGCTTTGGGCACAATTGACATGTCTATGAAATTTTGTTATTACTTTGAGACTGATTATAATTTGTAGACTGATCTTTATAAAACATTTAGCCAAATGTATGGTGCAATTTATCATAGCAATAAATGTTGATTATATTGCTAATTTGATTTTTATTAAAAAGTGCCTATTCCTCCCCTATCTCCCCTAATGTACAGTTTCACAAAGTATATCCGGATGTTAAAGAGTTGTCAAATGCATAATATGAATATACAGAATCTGTCACAGAATCATAATACAGAATCAAATCTTGTCATTTTTTTAATACTATGCAATCTTAATAACTAAATCAAGTCTTAAAACTAAATAATTGTCATAAAAACGATAGCATAAAAATAAACAATATCAATTCTTAACAAATGAAAACGATCATGTAAATTGATAAAAAATATCAATTTTGATCAAGTTACAGCTTCGATAACAACCATGAAAATGATAAATGTTGGGTAACTTATATAAACAAATATGGAAGTCAACAGTATACCAACATTACCGAGAAAAATACACCTAAACCTAAATCTTAACAGCCTTAAAACCGTTTATTAGTATCGGAATTATTGTAGTAATTTTTCTAAACAATTTGTATCGTGTAATGAATCAGAGTATCTATATTGTACCGCATTGTATTGTATTGTACCTACAAGTCATACACCACACTTTCTTAGTCCCACTGTTGGGCACGGGTCTCCTCTCGGAATGGGAGAAATTATTGAAAATAACATTTCAGACAGTTAAAACGTCATTGTATCTAATCTGTAAAACACATTTAACCTAAGCCGGTGGTCGAACCTAGGCTCTTGGCTTAGCAGTTGCGCTTTCCACCACTAGAACACCCGGCAGCCTATTACAAAATCAATTTGTCGAATCATAAATCATAATTCATATCAGATTAGATAACTTTATAACCTAAGCATTGTGTGTAACTTCTAAATGATGTTCGTGGTAATTATTTTAGTCCTTTGACAATTTTGGAACTTTACACGAAAAAGCTAATAAAAAGTTAGTGAGTGAAGTGATATATTATCGTGGGAGTAATGTACCCTTACCATATCTATAGTATTGAAAGATGTAACTTGTGGGAAAAAAAGTGCGAGTCGGACTCGCGCACAAAAGGTTCCGTACCATAAAATAAAAACGGCAAAAAAAATCATGTTGTATGGGATCCCCCCTTAAATGTTTATTTTCCTGTTTTTTAGTATTTGTTGTTATAGCGGCAACAGGAATACATCATCTGTGATAATTTCAACTGTCTACCTATCAAGGTATATGAGATGAGAGCCTGGTGACAGACATATCAGCGGAGCCTTAGTATATGGTCCCGTTTTACCCTTTGGCTACGGAACCCCAAAAATATCAGTTTCTTCCCCTCCCACATTTTTTCTAGCTACAGCTAATAAACGGTTTTAAAATACAGGTTTGCTATCTTACATCCATAAAAAAATAGGAGACGCCTGGTGAAATTGCTTGTCATAAGTATTTATATTTAACACTAATTTTATAATATATATAATCATAAGTATTTATATTTAACATATTACCGATGGTAATAACTGGAATACTTTGTCTTCTCTGTGTTATCTGAAAAGGAGATAAGTATATATCATTGATTAATTTTTCTTGGTACATCATAGGATTAACGCGCGAATTTTACGCGAGTAAAATTTATTTCTTCCTTCACCAATCTGCATTGGAGCAGCGTGGTGGAGTATGCTCTAGACCCCCCGCAACAGTGTCTGTGGGGGAGACCCATGCCCAGCAGTGGGACGTCTATAGGTCGCAGCGAAAATTTATTTTATGTCAATGAAAACATCCTTATTAAAACCTGCTTGTATTAAGAGATCTCGACAATGTTTTCGAAGGCATGTGAAATCTGTCAACCTGCACTTCACCAGCGTGGTGGACTATGGCCTGACCCCTCACATTCAGTCCCAACAGTGGGATAAAAAAAGGGTTATGGAGAATTTCTTTTTCTAGTGTATGATTAATTAAAAATAAGATAAACTCGTATGTTCAATTAATGTTGAGCATTGTTATCGCTACTGGCAAAAATATCTTGAGCAAGTAGGCAAGTAAAACAGCACTGATCTTTCAACACGCCGTATTGAAGAATTAAAAGAAAGAGATCCATGGGTTTCCAGCATTCTCTTGCTAATCAGGCAGTTATTTGAGATCAGTGTCCCGGTAAATCTCCTTCCTATGGTCCTTTTTTTTTAATCAAATTCACACCGAATGTACGCTTAAAACCTTAGAAAAATAAGCTAAATATGTTTCGTTCACAACTTACGTTGAGCCGATACAGGCCTATAGCGTGTACGCAAATGGTCTCGCCTATCTATCTCGCTCTAACATATGAGTATCTATGTTGTATCTCTTTCGCATTGCCAATCTATCTAGTATAATTTATTTATATTTATTTATTGAACAGCTGTACACGGTATTAATTACATACATTATTGAAACTTAGGTATATCATAGCTGTCTGGTACCCGAACTAGGATCAAGCCTGTATTTCAGGTACCAGCTCTTCAACCCTTGATGTGTTTTAATTGTGTTTTATAATAGTGTACAGTTTTATTTCATGCAAGGTAAGTATTGTGTGTTTAGGTAAATGTAGAATATGTATGAATCTATGTGCGTGTATGCCCTCCCCTCTGTCTCCCCCGCTCCCCGACCTACCCCCGCATCGCCTGCAGCAGCGCCGGCGCGTGCACCTCGTACACGCCGGGCCCGAGCCGCGAGCAGCGCGTCGCCCGCAGCGTGCCGCGCCCCTCCTCAGTCAACTGCAAGTGCTCCACGGCGCGCGTCAGTTGCTCCGCCGACGGATCCGTCACCCCTCCCCCGTCTCCCCCGTCCCCCCCGACCTACCCCCGCATCGCCTGCAGCAGCGCCGGCGCGTGCACCTCGTACACGCCGGGCCCGAGCCGCGAGCAGCGCGTCGCCCGCAGCGTGCCGCGCCCCTCGTCCGTCAACTGCAAGTGCTCCACGGCGCGCGTCAGTTGCTCCGCCGACGGATCAGCGGGGAAATCTGCACGAATTAACATTTTGTTGTACTTATCAAAACTAAGCTAAATACTAAGTCACTAAATATCAATAAAATAATAATATCCAAATATTTTTTTATTCTATTAAAAAAATACAAAAAAGGGCTTTGTCGTTTTAGGACTAAGGTTTTTAAAAGGAGTTATTAGAAACTATTAAAAAAAATTAAAACTTAAACTAATTACTTCTAGGTCTACTTATTGATCTGCAAGAATTATGACCTTAAAAGGATGATGGATTGATGAATAGATGATCCGGCTCAAAGGACCATGTCATGTAAAAGGGTTTGGGAGAGAAAGATGTTTTGTTTGGTAACAGGAGTATATTTAGGTTCTATACTCTAGTTTTATGGTAAATGTATGGTATTCGGTGAGAGGATTATGGTAATACAGCGACGACTATACGTAGATATGGTAAATGGTTTTAGAATACGCGGCGCCTCGAGCGGCCTCTGGTCACATACTGGTGTTAAATTCTATTTTATTACTAAATTAAGTAAAGCGATTGCGCGTTAATGCAAGCTCAGCAAAATGCACAATCGCTGAGCCTAGCCGTTCGAAGGCATGTTGAACAGAATCTACAATAAAATACCCGGTTCTACAATAAAATACCCGGAAATATTACTTGTCTCTCAGAGAATAAATTTAAATCTTACATTAAACAAAACCTCCTTAATAAAGCTTTCTATAAAATTAATGATTACTTAAACGATAGAAATGCTTGGTGCGAAGTATCTCCAGCTCCACTTGTTCAATAATAATGTAATTTGATTAAATTATAAAAATTGTAAATTTTGAAAAGAGTAACTACCGAGTTTCTTGCCGTGTTCTTCTCGGTAGCATCAACCTTGTGAACTGGCGGTAGATAAAAAATGTTATGACGTTCATTAAGCGTATAAAAAAATACCATATAATGAAAAATAAATGAATCTGAATCTGAATGGATGATGAAACAGGATGGATGGATGGATGGATGGGCGGTACCTTTGATGTCGACGTGCAGCGACAGCGCGGGCACGCCGCGCACGAACTCCGGCAGCATCTTGCGCAGCTCGCTCACCGCGACCATCTCCAGGTTGCCGTAGTCTATGTAGCACACCTTCGCCTCGGGGGCAGGATGGATGGATGGATGGATGGATGGATGGATGGGCGGTACCTTTGATGTCGACGTGCAGCGAGAGCGCGGGCACGCCGCGCACGAACTCCGGCAGCATCTTGCGCAGCTCGCTCACCGCGACCATCTCCAGGTTGCCGTAGTCTATGTAGCACACCTTCGCCTCGGGGGCAGGATGGATGGATGGATGGATGGATGGATGGATGGGCGGTACCTTTGATGTCGACGTGCAGCGAGAGCGCGGGCACGCCGCGCACGAACTCCGGCAGCATCTTGCGCAGCTCGCTCACCGCGACCATCTCCAGGTTGCCGTAGTCTATGTAGCACACCTTCGCCTCGGGGGCAGGATGGATGGATGGATGGATGGATGGATGGATGGGCGGTACCTTTGATGTCGACGTGCAGCGAGAGCGCGGGCACGCCGCGCACGAACTCCGGCAGCATCTTGCGCAGCTCGCTCACCGCGACCATCTCCAGGTTGCCGTAGTCTATGTAGCACACCTTCGCCTCGGGGGCAGGATGGATGGATGGATGGATGGATGGATGGATGGGCGGTACCTTTGATGTCGACGTGCAGCGAGAGCGCGGGCACGCCGCGCACGAACTCCGGCAGCATCTTGCGCAGCTCGCTCACCGCGACCATCTCCAGGTTGCCGTAGTCTATGTAGCACACCTTCGCCTCGGGGGCAGGATGGATGGATGGATGGATGGATGGATGGGCGGTACCTTTGATGTCGACGTGCAGCGAGAGCGCGGGCACGCCGCGCACGAACTCCGGCAGCATCTTGCGCAGCTCGCTCACCGCGACCATCTCCAGGTTGCCGTAGTCTATGTAGCACACCTTCGCCTCGGGGGCAGGATGGATGGATGGATGGATGGATGGATGGATGGGCGGTACCTTTGATGTCGACGTGCAGCGAGAGCGCGGGCACGCCGCGCACGAACTCCGGCAGCATCTTGCGCAGCTCGCTCACCGCGACCATCTCCAGGTTGCCGTAGTCTATGTAGCACACCTTCGCCTCGGGGGCAGGATGGATGGATGGATGGATGGATGGATGGATGGGCGGTACCTTTGATGTCGACGTGCAGCGAGAGCGCGGGCACGCCGCGCACGAACTCCGGCAGCATCTTGCGCAGCTCGCTCACCGCGACCATCTCCAGGTTGCCGTAGTCTATGTAGCACACCTTCGCCTCGGGGGCAGGATGGATGGATGGATGGATGGATGGATGGGCGGTACCTTTGATGTCGACGTGCAGCGAGAGCGCGGGCACGCCGCGCACGAACTCCGGCAGCATCTTGCGCAGCTCGCTCACCGCGACCATCTCCAGGTTGCCGTAGTCTATGTAGCACACCTTCGCCTCGGGGGCAGGATGGATGGATGGATGGATGGATGGATGGATGGGCGGTACCTTTGATGTCGACGTGCAGCGAGAGCGCGGGCACGCCGCGCACGAACTCCGGCAGCATCTTGCGCAGCTCGCTCACCGCGACCATCTCCAGGTTGCCGTAGTCTATGTAGCACACCTTCGCCTCGGGGGCAGGATGGATGGATGGATGGATGGATGGATGGGCGGTACCTTTGATGTCGACGTGCAGCGAGAGCGCGGGCACGCCGCGCACGAACTCCGGCAGCATCTTGCGCAGCTCGCTCACCGCGACCATCTCCAGGTTGCCGTAGTCGATGTAGCACACCTTCGCCTCGGGGGCAGGATGGATGGATGGATGGATGGATGGATGGGCGGTACCTTTGATGTCGACGTGCAGCGAGAGCGCGGGCACGCCGCGCACGAACTCCGGCAGCATCTTGCGCAGCTCGCTCACAGCGACCATCTCCAGGTTGCCGTAGTCTATGTAGCACACCTTCGCCTCGGGGGCAGGATGGATGGATGGATGGATGGATGGATGGGCGGTACCTTTGATGTCGACGTGCAGCGAGAGCGCGGGCACGCCGCGCACGAACTCCGGCAGCATCTTGCGCAGCTCGCTCACCGCGACCATCTCCAGGTTGCCGTAGTCTATGTAGCACACCTTCGCCTCGGGGGCAGGATGGATGGATGGATGGATGGATGGGCGGTACCTTTGATGTCGACGTGCAGCGAGAGCGCGGGCACGCCGCGCACGAACTCCGGCAGCATCTTGCGCAGCTCGCTCACCGCGACCATCTCCAGGTTGCCGTAGTCTATGTAGCACACCTTCGCCTCGGGGGCAGGATGGATGGATGGATGGATGGATGGATGGGCGGTACCTTTGATGTCGACGTGCAGCGAGAGCGCGGGCACGCCGCGCACGAACTCCGGCAGCATCTTGCGCAGCTCGCTCACCGCGACCATCTCCAGGTTGCCGTAGTCTATGTAGCACACCTTCGCCTCGGGGGCAGGATGGATGGATGGATGGATGGATGGATGGATGGGCGGTACCTTTGATGTCGACGTGCAGCGAGAGCGCGGGCACGCCGCGCACGAACTCCGGCAGCATCTTGCGCAGCTCGCTCACCGCGACCATCTCCAGGTTGCCGTAGTCTATGTAGCACACCTTCGCCTCGGGGGCAGGATGGATGGATGGATGGATGGATGGATGGATGGGCGGTACCTTTGATGTCGACGTGCAGCGAGAGCGCGGGCACGCCGCGCACGAACTCCGGCAGCATCTTGCGCAGCTCGCTCACCGCGACCATCTCCAGGTTGCCGTAGTCTATGTAGCACACCTTCGCCTCGGGGGCAGGATGGATGGATGGATGGATGGATGGATGGATGGGCGGTACCTTTGATGTCGACGTGCAGCGAGAGCGCGGGCACGCCGCGCACGAACTCCGGCAGCATCTTGCGCAGCTCGCTCACCGCGACCATCTCCAGGTTGCCGTAGTCTATGTAGCACACCTTCGCCTCGGGGGCAGGATGGATGGATGGATGGATGGATGGATGGATGGGCGGTACCTTTGATGTCGACGTGCAGCGAGAGCGCGGGCACGCCGCGCACGAACTCCGGCAGCATCTTGCGCAGCTCGCTCACCGCGACCATCTCCAGGTTGCCGTAGTCTATGTAGCACACCTTCGCCTCGGGGGCAGGATGGATGGATGGATGGATGGATGGATGGGCGGTACCTTTGATGTCGACGTGCAGCGAGAGCGCGGGCACGCCGCGCACGAACTCCGGCAGCATCTTGCGCAGCTCGCTCACCGCGACCATCTCCAGGTTGCCGTAGTCTATGTAGCACACCTTCGCCTCGGGGGCAGGATGGATGGATGGATGGATGGATGGATGGATGGGCGGTACCTTTGATGTCGACGTGCAGCGAGAGCGCGGGCACGCCGCGCACGAACTCCGGCAGCATCTTGCGCAGCTCGCTCACCGCGACCATCTCCAGGTTGCCGTAGTCTATGTAGCACACCTTCGCCTCGGGGGCGCCCGGCTTGTGCTCCATGAGGACCGCGCGGAACCATTGGGGATCTGGATGTGTAAACAAACAAGTTACAATTAAAAAATAAACCCGACTGCAATACAAATAAATCGTTATATATCATATACTAACAGTATAACTAACGTATAATTAACGTTTTTAAATATCATGTAGGACAATGAACAAAGGATACAAAATACTAATCTAACCTAACTTCGTGTTACACAAGACTAGACTCTTAAGTCAATGAAGACCAGTTTTGCGGGGTCCTGTTTTTTGCTTGAATAAATAAAAAATTAAGCCAAACCTGAACCTAACCTAAGAAAAATTCCAGTTCATTATGTCGTTTTGTCTTGGCTTCGCCCTCGAGCCCTACTTTCTCTCTCGGAATATTCATGTTTATTTCTAACATAATAGTCGCCAACTAAGTTTTTTTTTGTCCACTTTCGTATTTAATTCGATCAAGTGAAATTTTAAATTCTAGTTAAAAATTATTTTTAAAAAATCTACATTTTGTTCGGTTATCTGCAAAAGCGTGTGTATTTTAATTTCAGTTTAGTTAATTTTTCGCAAGTATATAATTTCACCCCTTGACTAAAGTATACCATTAGAAGCCGCCAATATTTTTATTATTCGCCCGATTAATAATCAATGTCTGATCAAATGTGTAATGAATCAATGTAACTGTGTCTTCAGTTCAGAAGACAAGACACAGATGCTCAACACCTCTCCTTTCCGTACTTCATGGCTGGAACTCAATACAAGGCCGATTAACTCACAAGGGGGACACTTGGCGATGCAAACTTCCATGAGCTTGGGTAGATACGGCTCCTTGCCTATACCACTCTCGCAGTACTCCGCCATCTGCCGACAAAATGATCAACGTTAAAGTTAGGTTTTTCAAGCTGATCTGATGATATTTTAACAAACACATTCGACAAATATTTATATGATTAAAATAATGTTTTACCATTGAATTAAGGTAGCAAGGTTAGGTTATAGGTACGCTATGTTGACCAGCACATGCAAGGATACTGAACACTATACACAACGGGCCCTATCGCGCAATCGGTATCGGTATCGATGACCCTGCCTGTTACGCCAGGAGTCGTGGGTTCGAATCCCACTCAGGACGACGTGTGACGAACACTTGTGTTTGTTCTGTCTGGATGTTAATATTATCTATTTAAGTATGTATTTAAAAATATATATGTATGTATATCAGTCTCAAGTCAGTCAAGCAGTGACAGCCCAGTGGCTATCGAACTCGCCTCTCACTCGAGCGGTCCGGGTTCAAACCCAAGCGGCACGCACCTGCATGCCTGAGAATACATCATAATGTTCTCCAAAGCATGTGAAGTCTGCCAATCCGCACTTTGCCAGCGCGCTGGACTAAAGCCTTATCCGTCCCATTCTTAGAGGAGACCCGTGCCCAACAGTGGGACATAGAAAGGGTTGTGATGATGATGATATCAGTCTCTGACACCCATTGTACAGGTTTGTTCAATTGGCCGTGTGCGAGAAGGTCCAAGATATTTATTTTTTATTTAACATTTATTGCTATACAATTGATACAACATACAATTGATACAACAAACACGTGCACCTTGTTAAGGCATTGCAAGAATGAAAAGGAGAGAGGCAGACATTTTAATTTGTATTAATATTAACATTTTAACTAATTTAATTTGTTATTGTAATTATATACCTAGGTCAATTTTGTTTAATAAATATGTCATATACCTATGTCATATATTGTTTTATTTATTGATTATTTAACTATTTATTTTTTATTTTTTGTCATGTCCTTGAGGTATTCATCTACGCTGTAATATGCTTTGCAAATTAAGAATTTTTTAAGTAAATTTAAAAACTTAGTACAGTACTCCCAAATTAATAATGCGCATAGAAATCTTCGTCACTGTTCGGCAACGGTCGTATTCCCCGAGCGTCGGAAGACGATATGTATATAGAGTGGTTAAGTGCATTTTCTTCATGCATAATGCATTCATCACCTTTGAAAACAAAACCAAGAAGGGTGTGTAATAGCAGCTCTATATAATTCCACACACACACACACACACCACCAATATTTAAAGACGACTGACGGACCTTTGACATACCACCGGCGACAGCCGCCGACCGCCCGAATTGTTTTCAATTTTTTCACATGATTTGATATATGACATTGAGTCCTGTTTCTTTCGAACAAGGTGCAAAATGCAAGTGCATTGTTTAGGGCTTTCTCCGATTCAATGATTCGGGTGTTTCCGGGAATACGACAATTAGCGAAGATTTGCATGTGCATTATTAATTTGGGAGTACTGTATATTTATTTTCGCTACAATGCACTGAGCAATGCAATGCGCTGCGATATTAACAACGCACCCGGTCGCTGAGCGCGCCGAGCACGTAATCGGCGTGCCCGTGGCCGCGCTCGCACGCGCTCAGCGTGCCCACGCCGAGCGCGCTCACGTCGAGCACGTCCAGCTCGCAGCCGTCGGCGGGCAGCTCGAGGTACTCCAGCTCCCCCTCCAATATCGTTTCGCTCTCTGCAAACGGACAATCTATATCTATATATATAAAAGGAGAAGGTGACTGACTGACTGACATATCAACGCAGGGCCTAAACTATAAGGGCTAGAATATTGAAATTTTGCACAGGGGTTCCTTTTATAACGTAGGGGAGCACTAAGAAAGGATTTTTGAAAATTCACCCCCTAGGCGGGTAAAACGGGGGTGCAAAGTTAGTATAAAACTGCCATTTTTGAAGTTAGTGAACGTCTAATTCGACGCGAGCGAAGCTGCGGGCGTCCACGAGTACAATATATAATGCAAATTGACAGGCCCGTTGGCGCAATCGGTAGTGACCCTCTGTTGCGCCAGGGGTTGTGGGTACGAATTCCACTCAGTACAAATCTATTTAAGTACCTATGTATTTAAAAATATGCATGTATGTATATCAGTCTCTGACACCCATATTACAGGCTCGTGCCTAGACATAAAATCCGAATATAACACCTGTATCTCCCCGAAGAGGTAGGCATATTTAGTGAGCCTATGTCACAAGTTGGAAAAACCCAATAATACTTTGCAGACCCAGAAATCAAACCCAGTGCCTATGGTTTAGCAGTATCGCTAGATCTAGTGAGATCAAGAAGAAGTAGTCCCAAAGACATTAATGGCCGGAGAACTGGCACCAATTTTTGGGTAGGTATTTGAGGCAAGCTGAAAACTTGTCCAACGCCTCTCCTATTATACCCCAACACGGAACTGCAGACCTGGCTGGTGAGTAGCGGGGCAAAATCAAAACCTATATAAATTTAAAAAAAAAAAAAATATTTCCAAAATGTTTTTTATATTCTGTAAACATTGGACTACAACTTATAAAAATTACATATTGCCTCAAACATATGTTTGGAAATAAAAAATTTTTTTTTTTAAATTTATATGGGGGTTGATTTTGTCCCGCTACTCACCAGCCAGGTCTGCAGTTTCGTGTTGGGGCATAATAGGAGAGGCGTTGGACAAGTTTTCAGCTTGCCTCAAATACCTACCGAAAAATTGGTGCCAGCTCTTGGACCATAAGTACACTTGCAATGCACTCACCGATCACGTCTCCGCCCCTCTCCTCGATCTTCTTCCACTCGGGCGTGCACATCTCCGTCACTCTCCTATTGACAGACTCCTTGTTCTTCTCCAAGGTGAGACACACCTCGACACCCGTCGCTCCGGTGGCATCGCCCGACGGTATTGTCTGTTGAATCATTCGTAAGAGCATTGAAGCGTTTATAGCCTTGTGGTGTGATGTACGAGGTCAATCACTACATCAGAATGAATTGTGTTTTGTTTTTTAAAAGCTTTTATTTAACTTCACTCGTATGTATTCATTCATGTATGCCCTGGAATCTTGCAATCAATATTTCACCCACTTCCACTGAAGCTATCGAGCTGAAATTTGGCACACATATTAGGTTCCGATGACAATGCATGAATATAAAAAAAAAAAGTTATAAAAGCTTTTTAAAAAAAAATTTTTTTAGAATATAATTGTATGTATTAAATTAATACTTTTTGACATAGGTTTTATACAACGTGTTACAAAATACCCCGTAAAAAATATAATTAATAACAAAGCCAAAAAAAATTTCAACCCTAGTAAACTGTCATGTCAGGGAACCAGATTATTTAACAGAAAGGCCTACGTACCTATTATGCCTAATAATTGTCTATTTAAATAGTTTTTCTATTTCTCATTCATAATGATTAATAATATTATTATTTTTTTAATTTTTTGTAAAACTATTTGAATTGAAAGGTGATATGGTCACCTTTTAACCGTCGCTCATTGACGTGAAGTCATTTACATGTCTTGTCGCTTTACTTTGACATTTCACATGGCAGAACAACGTTTGCCGGGTCAGCTAGTAGCGAAATAAATTATTTGACCATGACTCATGGAAGAATGGATGAATGGATGGATGGATGGATGTCTCACCAGCACCAGCTCCTCATTGTCGTCCCGGATCTTCTCCAGGTACTCCGAGGCGGGCGCGGTGAGCCCGGTGGCGGTGGTCTGCAGCTTGACCAGCGACACCAGCGTCGGCTGCTTCTCTAGGGTCAGCTCGGGGGGGCACGGATAGATCTTCTCGAGTGTAGTCACTTCCACGTTGCCTACAATGTTAACAGTAATTCTCGCTGCGACCCATAGACGTCCCACTGCTGGGCACGGGTCTCCCCCACAGACGCATCTGCGGGAGGTCTAGAGCATACTCCACCACGCTGCTCCAATGCGGATTGGTGGAGGGGTTAGTGGCCAACCCAGTGTCGAATGTTCTCAAGCCACCCGAAGGTCTTCGACAAGGCTTAACGACTGTTTCCAACATTGAAAACAACCGGGACCGACGGCTTTACGTGCCCTCCGAAGCACGGTAGCGTCCATGAAATTTTGCCACTAGCGGTCACCCATCCACAAACCGACCGCGCCCGTCGTTGCTTAACTCATTCGATCACATTGAATCGACCTGAGCCATTGGGCTATGGACGCTACAACATTAATTACTTTCTAGGAATAAACTAATGGAAATCTTAAAACAAAAGTTTTATTACTCAATTGATTTGAGTTTATGAAATTAAATGTCACTTGCTGTAACGGTGCAGGACACATCATTAGGAAACCTGCATGCTTGGGAGTTCTTCATAATGTTCTTGAAGGCATGTGAATTCTGCCAATCTGCACTTGGCCAGCATGGTGGACAAAGGTCTAATAGACCCGTGCCCAACAGTGGGACAAAGAAAGGGTTGTGATGATGAATACATAGTATCCAATGTATCAAAAATACTTTCCTTTAAGACCTCATTATTACTGATTATGTATGTTTGTATTGATTTAAAGCATATAAAGACTAAAACTAAAAGACTCACCAAACTCCACGTATTCGAGCAGATACTTGTTCTGCTTAACGTTGGTGCGAACGCAGAGCGCGCGATAGTGCAGCCCATCCGTATACATGGCAATCACAGTCTGGCCCATCGTGGGCGGCTCGGTCAACGGCTTGGCTGGAATAGAAAAGTACTATAAGCTTCTTTTTTTAACAAGTTCTCTTTCTTGTAACGAAGATCTTAAGAGTAGAGACCATGAAAACGTAGCAAAGGCCACCACCCAACTAGGTGGACCTGAAGAAGCTAGCGAGTAACCGCTGGATTCAAAAGGCACAGTTGCACCGTTTGATGGAGGCCTACGTCCAGCAGTGGACTTCGAAAGGTTGATATGGATGGATGGATAAGCTTCAGAAAAGAGTAGCAGCTTCGCTCGCGTGGAATTAGACATAGCAATAGTTTCGTTTACAACTAGTAATATTATATAGCCTATGTCTAATATTATGAGAAAATAGCAAAAATCATCCTAAGCCCTATTCACCCCAGGGATGGGGTCAATAGGGTAAAGACTGGGGAGGATAGAGTCAAAGCAAGGGTTGACAATAAATAGATTTTGTAAGTTAATATATTTTTGCAACAGATGCAATTGATGGCTACCCTATTCTACCTACCTACTGACGGGCCCTACGGTATTTGTTCTGTGTTTGGATGTTAATAATATTATCTATTTAAGTATGTATTTAAAAATATCTATGTATGTATATCAGTCTCTGATACCCATATTACAGGCTCGCGCCTACATTGGGGTTAGATGGCCGTGTGTGAGAATGTCCAATATATTTATTATTATACTTATTTCTTACTACCGATTGCCACTATACTTAAAAATCTATTTGTCTGTCTGTCTCGCTTTCACGCCAAAACTACTGAACCGATTTAAATGAAATTTGGTACACAAATAGTCTAGAGCCTGAGAAAGGACATAGGCTACTTTTTAATTGGTAAAAAGTGTTGTAAAGGTTTGAAAAGGGCGATGAAAGGTTGTATGAAAGTATTGTCATTGTCAGAACTAGAAGCATAAAATTTATATTTTAAGCAAAAGACCAAGTAACAAGATTTGTGAAAATAGTTAGTTATAATGTTTATCATTGGCATTCATTGGTGTCTTGTGCATGAATGCAATAATACAAGTGTAAAAACGCTACAAAAATTGTGGATTCAAGTGCCAAGTGATATTAAAATGAGAAACACTTGTTTTAAACTGGCAAGAAGAGACCCAAAATCATTGTCCACAAAGACTAGACTGTATTTCTGTGAAGACCACATTGTATTTCAACAGCTTGTGCCTTGATTAATTTACAAGATGTCCTTATTAAATAACTGGTAACATGCCTCGCCCTAGTACAGCTATCTACACATCATAGTGAAAATTGTACCAAAATTAATCAAGTGGTTTTGAAGGATTAAATGAATACTTGTACAGGCAGCTTTGGTTTTATACTATGTATCATTCGCTGCGACCCATAGACGTCCCACTGCTGGGCACGGGTCTCCCCCACAGACACTGCTGCGGGAGGTCTAGAGCATACTCCACCACGTTATATTATAGTAAATAAATATAACCAATAATAAGAATACTTTTATTTTTTCCATGGTGCACTGTATAAAGTTGATGTTGGTCAACACATGACTGAGTTGATTTGAAGAATGGGTCAACATGGCCACCTTAATAGATGTTAGTGATATAGTAATAGATGTATATTTTTGAAGTGTATGTGCAAAATATGTGAATACATAGGCACTACAGGGTCTACTGCACTGCTATATTGGTATCAATTGAGCTTTCAATCTATACTAATATTATAAAGCTGAAGAGTTTGTTTGTTTGTTTGAACGCGCTAATCTCAGGAACTACTGGTTCGAATTGAAAAATTCTTTTTGTGTTGAATAGACCATTTATCGAGGAAGGCTTTAGGCTATATAGCATCACGCTGCAACTATTAGGAGCGAAGAAATAATGGAAAATGTGAAAAAAAACGGGGATAATTATTCATCCTTGAGGGCTTCCGTTGCGTGCGCTGCGAAAACGGTTCAAGATACCAAAAATATATGTATGAAAGAATTATTTCTCTTGAAATGATCTAAAAAAATGTCCACGACAGTATGTGTCTATCTTTTAAGATTAACTCACTAGAACCATCATTTTTATAAATCCACTAACTAGTGCAGAATTAGACAAAATTTCCAAAACCCTAAAGAACTCAAGGGCGTTGGTTTCAATGACATTAGGTACAGAAATATTAAAAAAAAAAGCATTGATATAATTTTATGTCCTCACTTGCATATTTATTACTAGCTGACCCAGCAAACGTTGTTTTGCCATATAGATAATTTTTAGTGAATACTTTGGGAGAACTTAATGTAAGTGTGTGGATTACTACTACCACTATCACTACCACTACCACTACCCCTATCACTACCGTAGGAAATTATTAAAAATTAATATTATTACGTTGATACAACTCTTACCAAATGCATTAATTTCGACCAAATTTGATTACCTACCATAAAAACGGTTCTAGTGAGTTAATCTTAAAAGATAGACATATACTGTCGTGGACATTTTTTTAGATCATTTCAAGAGAAATAATTCTTTCATACATATATTTTTGGTATCTTGAACGGTTCAAGATACCAAAAATATATGTATGGTAGGTAATCAAATTTGGTCGAAATTAATGCATTTGGTAAGAGTTGTATCAACGTAATAATATTAATTTTTAATAATTTCCTACGGTAGTGATAGGGGTAGTGGTAGTGGTAGTGATAGTGGTAGTAGTAATCCACACACTTACATTAAGTTCTCCCAAAGTATTCACTAAAAATTATCTATATGGCAAAACAACGTTTGCTGGGTCAGCTAGTATTACATAAATAAAAAGTAAAAATAAAATTAGTTAGGTAATTCAATAAAACAACAAGCATTTTTCTTCATTATAAAATGAATGTATTGTAAAAATCAACTACATAGGTCACAACGTAATAAACAATAACTGATGTATTATATTATAAAGAATTAACAGTTAATCATATAATAACAAGAAAAGTATATTTTCTGTGATTTTCAAACCTTTTGTATAAAATTGGAAAAATGTTATTCTTCCAAAAAGCAACTACACTATTTAATAACTTCATTACATACTCATGTTCTTATTCAACAGGACATTTCTTTCAACATTTCTTTAAAATCACTACCAGCAACACAAAAATAACTTTTGTTTCCATAAGCACAATACCTACATTTGCATTTGAACTTGTGCAAAATATTTCTTTGATATTGTATCGTCCTTATCTATGTAGTGTTGTGCAGTTTGTCACTAGACAGAAACTTAATTTCAAAAGTAGTCTTGTTATTAATCACACCTGGGGAGCCAGCAAGCATTGGGAATGTCTCAGAAATATATAGACCACGTTTTTTCTTTTTTTGCATTCTAAAACAAATTTATTTAACAAACTGCTGTCTGGAACCATCTCCTTAAGTTTTCTATTAGAGATTTCTTTTGCACACAAAATTTTTATTGATGAACCGACCTAAGCCAGATTAGATTTCCTCCAATTTACTGAAGTACACGATGGGGCTTCGGTTTGGCGGTGTAACCACATTAAAAATGCAACACTGTACTTGCAGCCACCTTCTGACGAGGAGCAATCGTGGCACTTTGCACTAGTCACAGTTTCTTCCTGTTCATTCACAATAAGTGTCACTGCATAGGGCTTGGAACGCACTTTGTGTTCCGGGCATACCATACACTTAACATAACATGCATGTGTTTTGAGCCCGCTTGAGCTGCACATAGACTATTGCGTCATCCCCGTAAGATTCCCTTCCCGACCTGATGACAAAAAATAGGTTAGGTGTATTGTTATTGTATTATACTTACTATTAGACTAAACTTGATACTAAACTTGATACGATAGTTATGTACTTACATTACTGTTCTATTATTTCTCAATTCGGCAGAACAGAAATCATAATTGAATGTTTTGCAAAAAATTTCGCCACCATCAACGTATTTATCATTGGTAGATTTGTACTTTCTGCTTTCACAAAACCGCCTTCCATGATGCGATTTTAATAAAATACAGAATAAAAGTCCACAAACGTGTTAATACCTTGTAAAAATTTCAAATTAACAGAGATCACGACAAAAATCTAAATTGTTTACTATCGGAGTGACGTCTCGTCGGAATCAAATATGGCGGATGGCGTTTTAGGAATTCTAAAAACAGATTAAAAAAGACGATTTTTAAAATTGAATTTTAAAATTCCCATTGCATTTTTATAAATAAATACTGACGTTTCTCGTTTACTTTTTTCAAAATCTATCTTATAAATGCATTTATATATTTTTTCTTTCATGGTGTAAAATACCCTATTATGTCTTATTCCACAAGAGCGAAGCTGCGGGCATCCGCTTGTATTTCATAAAAAGAAACAATGTTCAGCACGCCACGCTCTATGCACTCTTTTTTTTTATGGATACAGGATAGCAAACGAGCTTGCAGCACCACCCATCCGCTGCCACCCATGACAACTGTGACTGACTTTGAACAAGACTCAAAAATCTAAAGCACTAGGAGTCTGTCACAGATGTGTTGCTACCCTTGAGGACTAAGATGGTCGCCTCTAAAGAAGTGTAACCGATGTAAGTGGTAAGTGTAAGAAGTGTAACTCACCCTGCCTAGCGAACAGCACGACGTCCTCGACGACGCCGTCGAACCCGCGCACGCTGTCCTTGTCCGCCGGCCGCACGAGCACGCGCCCGACGGCGCCCGCCTCCACCAGCAGCACGCGCGAGTTGTTCCTCACCGCCGGACATCAATGTACAGCACGCCACGCTATATCTATAAGCGCTCACCCTGCCTAGCGAACA